>MU249573.1:7057751-8382830 GCA_018977245.1 Lethenteron camtschaticum | reverse complement strand
GGGTTCCATCCCGACTCCTGCTGCTGTAGATTTGGAGTTTGCGGTGTCTCTCTCATCATCATTATCACAGTTGCGAGATGTTGACTCCCTCGCCGGGTACAGGAGGTCGTGGGTTCCATCCGACTCCTGCTGCTGTAGATTTGGAGTTTGCGGTGTCTCTCTCATCATCATTATCACAGTCGCGAGATGTTAACTACCTTGCCGGGTACACAGGAGGTCGTGGGTTCCATCCCGACCCTGCTGCTGTATATTTAGAGTTTGCGGTGTCTCTCTCATCATCATCACAGTTAGGAGATGTTGACTACCTCGCGGGTACACAGGAGGTCGTGGGTTCCATCCCGACTCCTGCTGCTGTAGATTTAGAGTTTGCGTGTCTCTCTCATCATCATATTGATCGCAGTTTGGAGATGTTAACTCTCTTGCGGGTACACAGGAGGTCGTGGGTTCCATCCCGACGCCTGCTGTATTTTTGGAGTTTACGTGTCTCTCTCATCATCATCACAGTTTGGAGATGTTAACTACTTCGCCGGGTATACAGGAGGTCGTGGATTCAATCCTGACTCCTGACGATGCCTGCTGCTGTAGATTTGAAGTTTGCGTGTCTCTCTCTCATCATCATCATGATCACAGTTTGGAGATGTTAACTACTTTGCCAGGTACACAGGAGGTCGTGGGTTCCATCCCGACCCTGATGACGCTGCTGCTGTAGATTTGGAGTTTGCGGCGTTCTCTCATCATCATTATGATCACAGTTGTGAGATGTTGACTCCCTTGCCGGTACGCAGGAGATCGTGGGTTCCATCCCGACTCCTGCTGCTGTATAATTGGAGTTTGCGGTGTCTCTCTAATCATTATCATCATCACAGTTGGAGATGTTGACTATCTCGCTGGTACGCAGAAGATCGTGGGTTCCATCCCGACTCCTGCTGCTGTAGATTTTGAGTTTGCGGTGTCTCTCTAATCATTATCATCATCACAGTTCGGAGATGTTAACTCCTCGCCTGGTACGCAGGAGGTCGTGGGTTCCATCCGATGCCTGCTGTATATTTGGAGTTTGCGTGTCTCTCTCATCATCATCATCACAATGACGAGATGTTAACTACCTCTCCCGGGTATACAGGAGGTCGTGGGTTCCATCCGACCCCTGCCGACGCCTGCTGTATATTTAGAGTCTGCGGTGTTTCTGTCATCATCATCATCACAGTTCGGAGATGTTGACTCCTTGCCGGGTACACAGGAGGTCGTGGGTTCCATCCCGACGCCTGCTGTATTTTGGAGTTTACGGTGTCTCTCTCTCATCATCATATTGATCACAGTTTGGAGATGTTAACTACCTCGCCCAGGTATACAGGAGGTCGTGGGTTCGATACCGACCCTGATGACGCCTGCTGCTGTATGTTTGGAGTTTGTGTGTCTCTCTCTCATCATCATCATCATCACAGTTGCGAGATGTTGACTACCTCGCCCGGTATTCACGTTCTCTCCGCGGTCGCGGGATTTTTCTCCGGGACCCTCCGTTTATTTTCCCCCCTTCACATTTAGAATCGACGTGACGCGTTTAAATTTCCACACGACAAGCCACTTAGTTGAGCTGTCGTTCGTGACAGCCAGGTCGCTTCTGAAAACGAGCCACGCACAGAGGTCGCAAACGGGTTTTGATTCTTTACCCGTACCGTACCCGGCCGCACCAGGGTCGCAAATGGGTACCCGTACCCGTACCCTACCCGTACCAGCCGGGTACGGGTAGGGTACGGGTATCGGGTACCCGATTGCGACCTCTGGGATGAAGCCATGTTGCAGGCGCGGGTGGGTTGATTCTAGGAACTTGAATTGTGAGAAGAGACAAGACGTTGGGAAATGAGTGACAAATGGTTACTCACCAGTGACTCACGGCCTACCCGTACCCGGCCGCACCAGGGTCACAAACGGGTACCCTACCCGTACGGGTANCCGGTCGGGTACGGGTACCCGTTCCCTACCCGTACCCTACCCGAAATGAGTGACAAACGGTTACTCACCAGTGACTCACGGCCTACCCGTACCTTCCCGGCCGCACCAGGGTCGCAAACAGGTACCCGTACCGTACCCGGCCGGGTAGCCAGGTATCGGGTAGGGTACAGGTATCGGGTACCCGGTTGCGACCTCTGGACGCAGCGAGTGGGCCTTGCCTGGGGAAATATCGATTGTTTTGTACGTGCGTTGAACTGCTTTTGCATCACATGTAGCCATGCCGTGCTAAACGGAGGTGTGTGCGACAGCGAAACAAACACATCAACAACGCCGACCGTTCATTAGTCTCCACCGCGATGGTCGCGCGTGCAGTTTGCTCATCGTCGAGAAGCGTGTTGGGTCACGGGGCGCCCACCGTGTGTTGTAGATCTCCGTAAGAGACGAGCCGACGTCTCCGTCGCGCGAGGCTGAGCGGGGCGCTGGGGCTCTGCGTGTCGTCGTCATCATTATCATCGTTGTTGTCGCTGTAATGGTCGTTGTCATCGTCGTCATCATCATCGTCGTCGTCGTCAAAGTCATCATCGTTATCATCATCGTTGTTGTAATGGTCCTTGTCGTTGTCATCGTCACCATTGTCGTCGTTGTCATCTTCATTGTCGTCGTCATCACCGTCGTCATCGTCAGCATCGTTATCATCGTCGTCGTCGTCGTCATCATTATCATCGTTGTTGATGTCATATTTGTCATCGTTGTCGGCGTCGTCGTCGTTGTCATCATCATCGTCGTTGTAATGGTCCTTGTCGTTGTCATCATCATCATCGTCATCGTCGTCGTCATCATCGTCGTCGTCGTCATCATCTCATCATCGTTGTTGATGTCATATTTGTCATCGTTGTTGGTGTTGNCGTCATCGTCGGTGTCATCATCATCGTCGTTGTAATGGTCCTTGTCGTCGTCATCGTCATCATCATCATCACCGTCATCGTTGTCATCGTCGTCGTCATCATCATCATCACCGTCGTCATCATCATCGCCGTCGTCATCATCATCATCGTCATCATCGTCATCATCACCGTCGTCGTCATCATCATCACCGTCGTCGTCATCTTCATTGTCGTCGTCATCGTCATCATCATCATCACCGTCATCACCATCGTCATCACCGTCATCATCATCACCGTCATCATCATCATCGTCGCTGCTGCGTGGCTGATGAGGCTGTGGCGGTGTGCGCTCGCTGTGCCCGCAGGGCGGCTCGGCCCACGTGGTGGTGGCGCTCACGGCCCAGTGCCCGCACGACCTCGCTCCGTACGCAGGTAACGACGGCGGCCGCGACGACAGCGTACACATGTTTCGATTGAAAGCTTCTTGGTTCTTTCGGTAAAGTCACGTAGAAGGGAAATAATAAAATAATAAAAAGAAAACAAAATTTCGATTGAAAGCTNCGTGACTGCAGGGATTCGTCTTCTTGGTTCTTTCGGTAAAGTCACGTAGAAGGGAGATAATAAAATAATAAAATAAACTATTGAAATAAATTAACAGACTACAGTAATACAATAAATAATTAAATTAACGCCAAATAAAATAATTAATTTAAACATTTTTATTTAATTCTCACGACGTTTCGGCCACAACGCAAGCAGCCGTCCTCAGGTGAAGAACAGGTCTGTCAAGCTTGGTGGTGTTCATTCAGACGCTGTCTTCCGACAGCCCTGTTCTTCACCTGAGGACGGCTGCTTGCGTTGTGGCCGAAACGTCGTGAGAATTGTATTATTTGATTACGTTTCATTTTACTATTTTATTATTCCCTTCTACGTGACTTTACCGAAAGAACCAAGAAGAAGCATGGCCCACTGTACGCACGCACGCACATTGAACTTCTTTCACACCGTACGTAGCCAGCTGCGCCAATCGTAGGTGCGGGGGAAAGACACCAAACTAAACGCTAAGAGCAGCTCTATGGGTCTCTGTGTGTTAGAGTCTGTAGGTCTGTGTGTGAGTCTATGGGTCTCTGTGCGAGTCTGTGGGTGTGTGTGTGAGTCTGTGGTTCTCTGTGTGTTAGAGTCTGTGGGTGTGTGTGTGAGTCCACGGGTTCTGTGTGTGATGAGTTTATGGGTTCCTGTGCGAGTCTGTGGGTCTCTATGTGAGTCTATGGATTCTGTGTGAGTCTGTGGGTCTCTGTGTCAGTCCACGGGTTCTGTGTGTGATGAGTCTTTGGGTTCCTGTGCGAGTAGTCTATGGGTTTTTGTGCGAGTCTGTGGGTCTGTGTGTTATGAGTCTATGGGTTCCTGTGCGAGTCTGTGGGTCTCTATGTTAGAGTCTGTGGGTCTCTGTGTGAGTAGTCTATGGGTCTCTATGCTAGAGTCTATGGGTCTCTGTGTGAGTAGTCTATGGGTCTCTGTGTGAGTAGTCTATGGGTCTGTGTGAGTAGTCTATGGGTCTCTGTGTGAGTAGTCTATGGTCTCTGTGTGAGTAGTCTATGGTCTCTGTGTGAGTAGTCTATGGGTCTCTTGCTGAGTCTATGGGTCTCTGTGTGAGTAGTCTATGGGTCTCTGTGTGAGTAGTCTATGGGTCTCTGTGTGAGTCTATGGTCTCTGTGTGAGTAGTCTATGGGTCTCTGTGTGAGTAGTCTATGGGTCCTGTGTGAGTAGTCTATGGGTCCTGTGTGAGTCTATGGGTCTCTGTGTGAGTAGTCTATGGGTCTCTGTGTGAGTAGTCTATGGGTCTCTGTGTGAGTCTCTGTGTGAGTAGTCTATGGGTCTCTGTGAGTCTCTGTGTGAGTCTGGTCTCTGTGTGAGTCTATGGGTCTCTGTGTGAGTCTCTGTGAGTCTATGGGTCTCTGTGTGAGTAGTCTATGGTCTCTGTGTGAGTAGTCTGTGGGTCTCTGTGTGAATAGTCTGTGGGTATCTGTCTGAGTAGTCTATGGGTCTCTGTGTGAGTAGTCTATGGGTCTCTGTGTGAGTAGTCTGGGTCTCTGTGTGAGTAGTCTATGGGTCTCTGTGTGAGTAGTCTATGGGTCTCTGTGTGAGTAGTCTATGGGTCTCTGTATGAGTCTGGGTCTCTGTGTTCTGGGTCTCTGTGTGTGTAGTCTATGGGTCTCTGTGTGAGTCTCTGTGTGAGTAGTCTATGGGTCTCTGTGTGAGTCTATGGGTCTCTGTGTGAGTCTGGGTCTCTGTGTGAGTCTATGGGTGAGTCTGGGTCTCTGTGAGTTTCNGTGTGAGTCTGGGTCTCTGTGTGAGTAGTCTATGGGTCTCTGTGTGAGTCTGGGTCTCTGTGTGAGTCTGGGTCTCTGTGTGAGTAGTCTATGGTCTCTGTGTGAGTCTATGGGTCTCTGTGTGAGTAGTCTATGGTCTCTGTGTGAGTCTCTGTGTGAGTAGTCTATGGGTCTCTGTGTGAGTCTCTGTGCGAGTAGTCTATGGGTCTCTGTGCTATGGGTCTCTGTGTGAGTCTGGGTCTCTGTGTGAGTAGTCTATGGGTGAGTAGTCTATGGGTCTCTGTGTGAGTAGTCTATGGGTCTCTGTGTGAGTCTATGGGTCTCTGTGTGAGTAGTCTATGGGTCTCTGTGTGAGTAGTCTATGGGTCTCTGTGTGAGTAGTCTATGGGTCTCTGTGTGAGTAGTCTATGGGTCTCTGTGTGAGTAGTCTATGGGTCTCTGTGTGAGTCTATGGGTCTCTGTGTGAGTAGTCTATGGTCTCNGTGTGAGTAGTCTATGGGTCTCTGTGTGAGTAGTAGGGTCTCTATGGGTCTCTGTGAGAGTCTATGGGTCTCTGTGTGAGNAGTCTATGGGTCTCTGTGTGAGTCTGTGTGAGTCTATGGGTCTCTGTGTGAGTCTATGGGTCTCTGTGCGATAGTCTATGGGTCTCTGTGTGAGTAGTCTATGGGTCTCTGTGCGTAGTCTATGGGTCTCTGTGCTATGGGTCTCTGTGTGAGTATGGGTCTCTGTGTGAGTCTCTGTGAGTCTCTGTGTGAGTCTATGAGTCTCTGTGTGAGTAGTCTATGGGTCTCTGTGTGAGTCTCTGTGTGAGTAGTCTATGGGACTCTGTGTGAGTAGTCTATGGGTCTCTGTGTGAGTAGTCTATGGGTCTCTGTGTGAGTAGTCTATGGGTCTCTGTGGTGTAGTCTATGGGTCTCTGTGTGAGTCTATGGGTCCTGTGTGAGTAGTCTGTGGTCTCTGTGTGAATAGTCTGTGGGTATCTGTCTGAGTAGTCTATGGGTCTCTGTGTGAGTAGTCTATGGGTCTCTGTGTGAGTAGTCTATGGGTCTCTGTGTGAGTAGTCTATGGGTCTCTGTGTGAGTAGTCTATGGGTCTCTGTGTGAGTAGTCTATGGGTCTCTGTGTGAGTAGTCTATGGGTCTCTGTGTGAGTCTATGGGTCCTGTGTGAGTAGTCTGTGGGTCTCTGTGTGAATAGTCTGTGGGTATCTGTCTGAGTAGTCTATGGGTCTCTGTGTGAGTCTGTGGGTCTCTGTGTGTGTAGTCTTTCGCGCTCTACGTAGCCAGCCTATCGGAGGTGCGGGGGAAGGACAGCGAACACGGAGTGGNTGTGGTGTTTTGGTGGTGGTGNTGGTAGTTGTTGTGTGTGTGGTGGTGTATGGGTTTGTGTGTGAGTTGTGGTGTCCGGTGTGATGGTTGCGGTGTTGTAATCTGTGGGTGTTTGTGTTAGTCTTTAAATCTTTGTGTGTGTACGGTGGTTGCGGTTGTGGTAATCGTGGTTGCGGTGGTAATCGTTGTTGCAGTTGAATGCTTGCGGTGGTGTAAGGTTGTGGTTGTGGTGGTTGTGGTGGTTGTGGTGGTTGTAGTTGTGGTGGTTGTGGTGGTTGTAATTGTTGTGGTTGTGGTGGTGAATTGTTGTGGTTGTGGTGGTTGTAATTGTTGTGGTGGTGGTTGTGGTTGTGGTGGTTGTAATTGTTGTGGTTGTGGTGGTTAAGGTGGTTGTGGTGGTTGTAATTGTGGTTGTGGTGGTTGTAATTGTGGTTGTGGTGGTTGTGGTTTGGTTGTGGTGGTTGTAATTGTTGTGGTTGTGGTGGTTGTAATTGTTGTGGTTGTGGTGGTTGTAATTGTTGTGGTGGTTGTGGTGGTTGTAATTGTTGTGGTTGTGTTGGTTGTAATTGTTGTGGTTGTGGTGGTTGTAATTGTTGTGGTTTGGTGGTTGTAATTGTTGTGGTTGTGGTGGTTGTAATTGTTGTGGTTGTGGTGGTTGTGGTTGTGGTGGTTGTAATTGTTGTGGTTGTGGTGGTTGTAATTGTTGTGGTTGTAGTGGTTGTAATTGTTGTGGTTGTGGTGGTTGTAATTGTTGTGGTTGTTGTTGTGGTGGTTTGTGGTGGTGGTTGTGGTGGCTGTAATTGTTGTGGTTGTGGTGGTTGTGGTGGTGTGGTTGTAGGGAAGCTCATGGTCTCTCTGCTCAACGGCCTCTCCNATCGCAATGACGTCGTGCGGAAATCTTACGCAACCGCCTGGGTCACCTGGTGAAGGTGAATATCACCACCACCATCATCACCATCAACACCACCACCATCACCATCACAACATCGTCACCACCACCACCGTCACCATCAACACCACCATTGTCACCACCATCGTCACCACCATCACACCATCAACACCACCATCATCACCATCATCCCCATCATCACCATCAACACACCATCAACACCATCAACACCACCACGTCACCATCGTCACCATCATCACCATCGTCACCACCATCAACACCATCAACACACCATCATCACCATCACCACCACCATCGTCACCATCACCACCACCATCATCACCATCAACACCACNGTCATCATCACCATCAACACCACTATCATCACCGTCATCATCATCACCATCAACACCACCATCGTCGTCATCATCTCGACCTACCTCTTTCACAAAACCTCCCCCGCCATGCCCCCCACCCCCGTGTCCCACGTTACCCAATGTGTTCTGTATCCCCACCCACCCTCCCCCCGTATTTCCATCGCCCCCCCCCACCCTCCCAGGTGTCAAAGGACAGCAGTGTGGAGAAGCTGTTCAAGAAGCTCTCCGACTGGTACCTGGACAAAGACGGTAACAAANCACAATAAAATAATAAAAATAAACACAATAAAATAATAAAATAAACATAATAAAATAATACAAATAAAACATAATAAAATAATAAAAACAAAACATAATAAAATAATAAAACATAATAAAATAATAAAAATAAAACATGATAAAATAATAAAAACAAAACATAATAAAATAATACAAACAAAACGTAATAAAATAGTAAAAATAAAACATAATAAAATAATTCTCACGACGTTTCGGCCACAACGCAAGCAGCCGTCCTCAGAACAGGTCTGTCGGGGAGACAGCGTCTGAATGACACACCACCAGGCTTGGAGCGTCTATTTAAGCTGGGTTGGAGGGGGAAGAGCGCCTTGACAAAATAATTTGCATATCAAGAGGTGTTTCATTCAGACTGTCTCCTCGACAGACCTGTTCTTCGCCTGAGGACGGCTGCTTGCATTGTGGCCGAAACGTCGTGAGAATTATTTTGTTCTATTTTTATTATTTCCCTTTTATGTGACTTTACCGAAAGAACCAAGAAGATGAATCCTCCCTCCCCCCTCCCCCTCCTCCCCCTCCCTCCCCNCTCTCCTCCCCCCTCCTCCACCCCTCCCCCCCTCCTCCTCCCTCCCCTCCATCCCCTCCTCCTCCTCCACCCTCCCCCTCCNTCCTCCCCCCTCCTCCTCCCTCCCCCTCCCCCCCTACTGCCCCCCCGCTCCACCACCAGACGCGTCGCTGCGCTCTGCGTGTGCCCTGGTGGCCCACGCCGTGTCCCAGCACAGCCCGACGCTCTCCGGCAGCACGCGGCCATCGTGCTGCCCTCGCCTTCCTGGGCATGCACGAGGGCGGGGACGCCGACACGGGCGGTGGTGGCGGTGGTGGCGGTGGTGGCGGTGGTGGCGGCGGCGGTGGCGGCGGCAACCCCAATGGCCGACTGTGGACTGACGTGTGGCAGGACAGCGTGCCAGGTGCCCGGCTCGCGTTGGCGTTGGCGGATTGAGCGTGTCGCGTAGGTGTGCGTGTGTGTGTGTCACGTGTGCGTGTGTGTGTCTGTGTGTCGCGTCGGTGTGTGTGTGTGCGTGTGTGTCGCGTCGATGTGTGTGTGTCATGTAGGTGTGCGTGCGTGTGTGTGTGTGTGTGTGTCGCGTAGGTGTGTGTGTGTGTGTGGTGTGCNGTGCGTGCGTGTGTGTGTGTGTGTGTGGCGTAGGTTTGCGCGCGTGTGTGTGAGTGCAGTGCGTCGGTAGCGTGTGTGTGTGTGAGTGTGTGTGTGTGCTGTGTGTGCGTGCGTGTGTGTGTCGCGTAGGTGTGCGTGTGTGTGAGTGCGTGTGTGTGTGTGCGTGCGTGTTTGTGCGTGTGTGCGAGTGTGTGTGTGTGCGTGTGTGTGTGTGAGTGCGTGTGTGTGTGTGTGAGTGTGTGTGTGTGCGTGCGTGTGCGTGTGTGTGTGCGTGTGTGTGGCGTGCGTGTAGTGAGTGTGCGTGTGTGTGAGTGTGTGTGTGTGCGTGTGTGAGTGCGTGTGTGTGCGTGTGTGTGTGTGTGTGAGTGTGTGTGTGTGTGTGTGCGTGTGTGTGCTGGGAGCGGTAGCGTAGCGGGTAGCTCAAAGCGGCTGCCCTACGAACCCGGCGTACCCGGATTCGTTTCCCGCATCACGGCCAACGCCGTGACGATTGTCTGAACCGGTCCCTAGGCCTCCCTAGGTCGACTCGGCCTCAAATGAGTACCTGGTGCGGTGTGTAAACATCGCCACTGGGGAGACAAAGGTGATGGCCACCACCCCTNGTGTGCCGTGCCGCCTTCATAGGTGCTCGCTAACAGCACTTGCCCCTACAGTCTGTTAAGGTACACGGGGGATCTTTGTCTTTGTTGTGCGTGCGCGTATGGCGCCCTAGTGCTTTCCCCTTCTACTCAAAGTGCTGCCCCATCAACTCCCGTAGCCACAACCACCACCTCCATCACCATCACCACCGCCACCACCGCCACCACCACAACCACCACCTCTATCACCACCGCCACCACCACCACCGCCACCACCACCACCGTCGCCGCCACCACCACAANCACCACCTCTATCACCGCCACCACCACCTCTATCACCGCCACCACCACCGCCGCCACCACCACCACTGCTGCCACCCCACCACCACCAGCACCGCCACCTCCATCACCACCGCTACCACCACCAGCACCGCTACCACCACCAGCACCGCCACCACCACCACCACCGCCACCACCACCACCGCCACCACCACCTCTATCACTGCCACCACCACCGCCACCACCGCCACCACTACCTCTATCACCGCCACCACCATCACCGCCTCCACCACCACCACCGCCACCACTACGCCCATTAAACTCCCTGCCTCTCCCGCCATCTCCTCTCAACCTGGTCTCCCACCCCATCATCTCCCACCCCGCCCCGCCGCGTGGTATCAGGCAGCGCAGGCGGTGTGCGTCTCCACCTGCCCGAGCTGGTGTGCCTGTGTGTGTGTCGCGTAGGTGTGTGCATGTGTGTCGCGTAGGTGTGTGTGTGTGCGTGTGTGCGTGTGTGTGTGTGTGTGTGCGTGTGAGCAGGCAGTGCAGGCGGTGTGCGTCTGCACCTGCCCGAGCTGGTGTGCGTGTGCGTGTGTGTGCAGGCAGTGCAGGCGGTGTGCGTCTGCACCTGCCCGAGCTGGTGTGCGTGTGCGTGTGTGTGCAGGCAGTGCAGGCGGTGTGCGTCTGCACCTGCCCGAGCTGGTGTGCGTGTGCCGCGTGGCGCTGCGCTCGCCTCGTGGCGCCTCAAGGCCCAGGGGCGGCGGCGCTGGCGGCCGTGGCGCGCCTCCACGCGCCGAGCCTCAGCCCGCCCGTCCTGGGCCTCGTGCTGCAGGCCTTGCTGCAGGGCCTGCAGGGCCGCACCTGGGCCGGCAAGGTGAGGACACCTGGGGGGGTGGGGGGGGGGGCGGTTCGTGCCAAGCTGCCCCCCCNTGCCCCCCACTTCACTTCCACCCACCACCCACCCCCTACCTCACCCACCCCTACACCCCCTACCCACGCCCACCCACCCACCCCACGCCCACCCACCCCCCACTAACCCACCCCCACCCACCCCCCTCCCAACCACCCTCCACCTACCCCCACTAACCCCCACCAACCCCTACCCACCCCCNACCCCACCCATCCCCACCAAACCCCNACCCACCAAACCCCACTAACCCCCACCCACCCCCCTAACCACCCTAACCCCCCACCCACCCCCACTAACCCACCAACTACCCTCCACCCAACCCCACCCACCCACCCCCCACCAAACCCCCGCCCCCCCCCCGACCCCTCACTCACTCGCTCGCTTGTGTCCCCAACAGGAGGAGCTGCTCAAGGCGATATCCGGAGTGGTCGCTGCGAGCAGGTGAGGTGGAGGAGGTGGAGGAGGGACCTCCCGTGCCTCGCGATCGTTTCGCGACTCCTCCGGCGACGTTCGGTCCTCGCTTGAGTTTGTGTACCCCGATTGCGTGTCACGTGACACGGTCGGACCCGTGGCCCCCTCTCTTCCTGCCCCCCCCTGATTCGGGGGGTTGCTACGATCCGATTTGCTGCTCCATTATTCGTCAGTGTGGGGGGGGATTGTGGGAAAAACATTCCGTGACGATTCTTGCGTTGCC
Organism: Lethenteron camtschaticum; assembly: GCA_018977245.1. Lineage (NCBI taxonomy): Eukaryota > Metazoa > Chordata > Hyperoartia > Petromyzontiformes > Petromyzontidae > Lethenteron > Lethenteron camtschaticum. The sequence goes on along the minus strand of MU249573.1, from coordinate 8,371,202 downwards.
CGAGCGAGAGAGGGATGGTTACGTGAACTCCGGTATCCTTGCAGCGGCCGCCATCGAACGGGGCGATGGGTTCTGCCGACATCTGTGAATGCTCTCCTGATATTCGTGAAGCTACTGGAGCCGTTTTTAAACACATTCCTGCTGCGGAGGGAGCTGGTAGGAACACGTTGGGTTGCTCGGTCAATGGCCTGCAGAGTCAACGGCGGCGTGGTGTATTCCGCAAATATGCCCGACTGTGAGGGCGGGCACAAGCCAGCGTGAGTAGGTTAAACGTTGAGTTTTATAAGGGCACCACGGGNTGACCAGCCCATCCCNACCCAGCCCACCCTGCCCCTCCCCTACCCAGCCCCACCCTCCCCACCGCCCCACCCTCCCCACCCAGCCCCCCCTCCCACCCAGCACCTCCCCACCCAGCCCTCCCACCCTCCTCCCCTCCCACCCCCCTCCCACCCACCCCACCCTCCCACCCAGCCCTCCCCACCCACCCCTCCCCACCCAGCCCTCCCCTCCCACCCTCCCTCCCACCCAGCCCACCCTCCCACCCAGCCCCCCACCTCCCACCCAGCCCCCTCCCCACCCAGCCCCTCCCTGCACGACGGACGGACACAAGAATCCCCTGTGGGCTGGTGTAACCAGGAGGTGTTCCTACCAGTATCATCATCGACATTGAAAACTCTTTTCTCTAGAACTTCCTTTTGTGTTTAGTTCGTTGCTACGTGCGGCGCAACAAAGTTTCAACACGAGTTCTCGCGCGCTACGGAAGCTCGTTGACTTTGCACCATAATTATTACCTTGGCATATAATACACTCCATTAACACTATTGGACTGTTTTTCTCAAAAACTTATGTAAACTCTGGCTGGCGACAGCTTCTCATCACAAGGCAGCTGACATCGTGCCGCTCACAGCAGACAATCGCGGCTGTCGCGATCGTCACCTGAGGAGGATGGCGCTTGCGTTGCGTTGGAAACGTCGTGATTTATTTTGTTTTCGATTTAAGACTTTCGTGACTGCAGGGATTCATATTCTTGGTTCTTTCGGTAAAGTCACGTAGAAGGGAAGCGATGAAATAATAAAAATATTAAAACAATAAAATTCTCACGACGTGGTTTTCACACCTGATGATGATTGCTTGTGTTGCAATCGAAACGTCGTGAGAAATTTTCTTGTTTTATATTTTTATTATTTTATTGTTTCCCTTCTACGTGACTTTACCGAAAGAACCAAGAATATTATTTATTTTATTTCTACCCACGTGACTTTACCGAAAGAACAATGATATATTTATTTTATTTCTTACCACGTGACTTTACCGAAAGACCAAGAGTATTATTTTATTTTATTTCTACCACGTGACTTTACCAAAGAACCAAGATTATTATTTTATTTTATTTCTACCACGTGACTTTACCAAAGAACCAAGAATATTATTTTATTTATTTCTACCCACGTGACTTTACCGAAAGAACCAAGATTATTTTTTTATTTCATTTCTACCCACGTGACTTTACCGAAAGAACCAAGAATATTAATTTATTTCATTTCTACCCACGTGACTTTACCGACAGAACCAAAGAGTATCGATTGCTGCATTCACGTAAGCTTCAAATCGAGATCTAAACACAACTACAAGTTTACTGACTACCCGCTCCCTCCCCCGCCCTCCAACACCTGCCAGTGACGAGCTGAAGGAGACTCGCCCGACCAGCCGAGTCTGGAGGTCGTGTTGGATTCCTGTTCAAGGAGGCTCGCAAAGACAACATGGCGTACAGGACGGCCGCCCTGGCCTGCCTGTCGGACGTGCTGCAGTCCACGGGGGCGGATCGCTTCGACGAGCTCGCCCAGATCGTCTTCCCGGTTCTCGAGAAGGTGCGTCCATCGCCTCCACCACACGTGATGATGATGGTGATGAGAGAGACACTGCAAACTCCAAATATACAGCAGCAGCATCGTCAGGGTCGGGATTGAACCCAAGACTCCTGCATACCGGGCGAGGTAGTTAACATCTCGCAACTGTGATGATGATGGTGATGAGAGAGAGACCGCAAACTCCAAATATACAGCAGCAGGCGTCGTCAGGGTCGGGATCGAGTCCACGATCTACTGCATACCGGGCGAGGTAGTTAACATCTCGCAACTGTGATGATGATGAGAGACACGCAAGCTCCAAATATACAGCAGCAGGCGTCGTCAGGGTCGGGATCGAGCCCAAGACTTCCTGCATACCGGGCGAGGTGGTTAACATCTCGCAACTGTGATGATGATGAGAGAAAGACACGCAAACTACAAATATACAGCAGCAGCAGGCGTCGTCAGGGTCGGGATCGAGCCCACGACCTCCTGTATACCAGGCGAGGTAGTTAACATCTAGCCACCATGATGATGATGAGAGAAAGACACGCAAGCTCCAAATAAGCAGCAGCAGGCGTCGTCAGGGTCGGGATCGAACCCAAGACCTGCACACCGGGCGAGGTGGTTAACATCTCGCACCCCCACCACCGCTGGTTTCCAGGCGTGCGCAGGCGAGAACGTGATCTCGACGGAGGCGGAAGACGACGAGAAGTCGGACAAGGACAGGCAGCAGGAGCTCGTGTCGGCCATGTTCCAGAGCCTGGGCAAGGCCTGGCCGGACAACCCCGCGACTCAAGGTGCCGTGACCCCAGGGTAACCCCGGGTGACCCCAGGGTGACCCTAGGGTGATCCCAGGGTGACCCCCAGGGCGACTCAAGGTGCCGTGACGCCCAGGGTGACCCCAGGGTGACCCCAGGGTGACCCCAGGCTGACCCCTAGGGTGACCCCAGGGTGACCCTTCAAGGTACAGTGACCCCAGGGTGACCCCAGGGTGACCCCAGGGTGACCCCAGGGTGACTCAAGGTGCCGTGGCCCCAGGGTGACCCNTCAAGGTGCAGTGACCCCAGGGTGACCCCCAGGGTGACCCCTCAAGGTGCCGTGACCCCAGGGTGACCCCAGGGCGACTCAAGGTGCAGTGACCCCAGGGTGACCCCAGGGTGACCCCCACCTGTGACCGGGTGTGACGGTGACAGGCGTTGATTTGGCGCCTGACGATCAGAATCTTTATTTCGGCTGGAGGAGGAATCCGATGAGCTATGAAGCTCTTTCCGTTTCACAGATGTCCAGTTGGTGCTGCGGCCCAGCATTGTACAATTCTTAGCGCGGTGCGGTAACCACTACGCTCTCCGCTAACCCACGCACGAGCGTACAAGGACGCTCGCACGAACGCCCACCCCTCGTGTGCCGTGCCGGCCTTCATAGGCGCCACTCGCAAACAGCACTTGCCCCAACAGTCTGTTGAGGCTATACGGGGATCTTTGTCTTTGTGCAATGTCTTGTGTGTGTGTGTGTGGTGCGGTAGTGTAGCGGTTAGCGCTGCGCTACGAACCCGGCGACACGAATTCGATTCCCGCTCACGGCCAACGCCAGCGACGATTATCTGAACCGGTCCCGGGCCTCCCCTAGGTCGGCTCAGCCTCAAATGAGTACCTGGTGCGGTGTGTAGTAAACATCGCCACTGGGGAGACAAAGGCGGTCGGGCGTGGTGCTGGCCACCCACCCCCTCGTGTGCCGTTCCGGCCTTCGTAGGAGCTCGCTAACGGCACTTGCCCCTACAGTTTGAAGGCTACACGGGGATCTTTGTCTGTGTGTGTTGCACAGAAGGTTTCGTGTTGATGTGTGCAAGTTCCTGTGAGCAAAGTGAAGCTGAGCCACTGGAAGCTTCAGGTGGTGGTGCTGCAGGCGATGAAGAAGTACACGGAGAGGTAAAACAATCCGCGTCGTCATCGTCGTCATCGTCGTCGTCGTCATCGTCGTCATCGTCGTCATCGTCGTCGTCATCATCGTCGTCGTCGTCATCATCGTCGTCATCGTCGTCGTCGTCATCGTCAGCAGCAGCAGCCGTGGTCAATCCACCGGTGGATGAAATCTTAGCCCAGACGCGGCCATGTTGTTGTTGTTGACATGTTTGTAGGCTTTTTTCGATGTAAAGCTTTCGTGACTGCAGGGATTCATCTTCTTGGTTCTTTCGGTAAAGTCGCGTAGAAGGAAGTAATAAAATAATAAAATGAAACATAATAATATAATTCTCACGACGTTTCGGCCACAACGCAAGCAGCCGTCCTCAGGTGAAGAACAGGTCTGTCGGAAAGACATGAAAATTTTTCATTCAGACGCTGTCTTTCCGACAGACCTGTTCTTCACCTGAGGACGGCTGCTTGCGTTGTGGCCGAAACGTCGTGAGAATTTCATTTTATGTTTTATTTTTATTATTTTATTATTTCCCTTCTACGTGACTTTACCGAAAGAACCAAGAAGGATGAGCCACTGTAGCTTTTCACTTTTAAATCGAAAAAAACTCACATCTTGAGAACTGCTTTTTGCGTGTTAGTTTCTTGACCTCCGATGAGTGCGCTTGGCTACGTACGGTGCGAAAGAAGTTTAACTTCACGTGCATCTCGCGGCCCTGCGATGTCATAATCCAACTGGCGCCGTGCACGGACTCATTTCATCCGCTCCATCTCCACGGCGGACGTTCTCCGCGCGCGTTCCATTTCGTGGCCGCCACTCCGGAATCAGAATCTCGATTTGAGGACCGGAGACATCCGATGAGCTGTGAGATGTCCAGTCGGAGCACGGGGTCAGAGATCGCTACGCCACTGCATCCCCACCGCAACGCACGGATCTCATGCACCCCCCCACTCCCCACTCACACTCCCCCCACTTGCCCTGCCCCCCCTGCCCCCCACTCCCCGCCCCCCCCCACTTGCCCTGCCCCCCCCNGCTCCCCTCTCTCGCCCCACCCACTCCCCCCCCCAACTCCCCTCTCCTGCCCTCTCTCGCCCCCACTTCCCCCCACCCCTCCTACTCTCCCCCCCAATCCTCCCCCTCTCCCCCCTGCCCCCCCCCTATCCCCTCTCTCGTCCCCCCCACTCCCTCTCCTGCCCCCTCTCCTCCCCACTCCCACCCTGCCTCCTCTCTCCCACCCTCTCTCACCCCCCACTCCCCCACCCCCCCCTTACTCCCCACCCCTCTCCTCTCCACTCACCCCCGCTCTCCTCTCCCACCCTCTCTCACCCCCACTCCCCTTGCCACTCTCCCCCCCCAACTTCCCCCCCTCTCCCCTTCCCTCCCCTCTCACCCCTCTCCCCCCCAATCCTCCCACTCATCCCCACTCCCCCCTGCCCTCCCCACTACCCCTCTCCCCCCCCCTCCCCCCNACCCCCACCTTGCATGTCCCCTTGTCGTGTGGACATCTGTGAAGTTCAAGTTTCATGTATTAGGTGTAGCCCTGTGAGCCATTCGGCTCTTGAATCGGGTGCAACCGCAACAAACAAAAACAAAAACACGAACAAAAAAACATCTTCAAGTGACCGTGTGACTGAGTGAAGAAGAGCTCTACACAGCTCATTGGATTCCTCCACTTGAAAAAAAAAATATTGCGACTCTGAAACAAACATTAAAAAAAACAAATTCTACTGTTTCTGATCTCCGTGTGTGTGCTTCCGCGCTTGCAGGCTGTCGCTGCTGAGTTCGGAGCACAAGGACGCCCTGGCGCTGACCGAGATCCTTCAGCAGATGCTGCCTGCCCTCACCGTACCCTTAGGTGTGCGACGCCTTGCACACGTCACGAGCTCGTGGCTTTGACATTACTCCTTGCTCCTCCTCCCCCTCCTTCCTCGAAGACACGGGTGGTGTAACCAGGGGCGGTTTCTTCATTAGGGCGTTTCAACCACAGAGTCACGCTAGGCGTTACTGTGCCTCTGGATATAGTCCAATCAGCGTCATGTCACGTTCTGTGGAGTACCGCCTCTTTTTGGGCGATTTCACTCCGGCTGAGAATCGCCCCGAGTGGCCCCATACACTTACATTCAAAGATGTTTTTTTCGAACGGCGGGCGCTGCAATGCATTCTCTATGGCTTCCGGGAGGGCTCGCCCTAACGTGCTAACGTCATCATACGTAAGCACGTTTCCGTCAACAATATTATTTTCGCCACCTAGTGGAATCTTTAATAAAGAAACTGAGTGAATTGTAATAATAGTGAGTATAGAAACAAACAAGATGTATTGTTAAGAGTCACTTTATTTTTCATTAATATTAAATAAGTGATGTTGCCTTTACATGCTTAAGCTGTTAATTTATCCATTGCATGGGTGGACCTTATGCTTATCAATCATCCAGACATTTGCCCCCCCTGAGAGATTTTGCAGGAGCCGCCACTGGGTGTAACCATCGCCAACCGCGTCAGGACATCATCAACTGCAGGCGGACACTGCCATCTGTTGGCTCACTGGAATCTTTTTCTTTTGTGCGACACTAACAAGGAACCTATCCAATGACACGTGCTTCTTTACCGCCTTGCTTTTCAACCTTTTTCTTCACGCGGGCCATTGTTGCAGTACAGTTACCAAAGAACAGTCACTACGCTTGGACACTAACTAACAACAAATGTCTTCTTGGTTCTTTCGGTAAAGTCACGTAGAAGGGAAGTAATAAAATAATAAAATAAAACATTATAAAACAATTCTCACGACGTTTCGGCCACAACGCAAGCAGCCGTCCTCAGGTGAAAACCAGGTCCGTCGAGGTGTGCTGTTTCATTCAGACTCTGTCGCCTCGACGGACCTGGTTTTCACCTGAGGACGGCTGCTTGCGTTGTGGCCGAAACGTCGTGAGAATTGTTTTATTATGTTTTATTTTATTATTTTATTACTTCCCTTCTACGTGACTTTACCGAAAGAACCAAGAAGATGAATCCCTGCAGTCACGAAAGCTTTAAATCGAAATTTAACAACAAATGCTTTTACGCACACACACACGCACACGCGCGTGGTCACAACACGACAGTAAACAGTCTACGCTCGCACGTATGTTGACTGTATACGATTGAGGCACGCCGAGTGAGACCGAGCATGGGAGGACACTCAAACGCGGACGGGTGTCGTCGCGTTGTTTCTTTGTTCGCAGAGAACAAGAGCTATTCCTCCGTCAGGAGCGAAGCTCTCGACGTTTTGGAAATCGTCGTGACCAAACTGAAAGGTAAGAAAACCCCCTTTAAATTTTTTTTTTTCGAGCGAGGGAGCCCAACCAAACCTGTTGGCGGGTTCGCCCGCCGCTGGCGATGCCGGCACCTCCCTCGCCCCGTCGCTTTCCTCCTTCCGCCAGACGGCGCCAGGACGCAACGGGGGGGGGGGCTATGCAAGATACGACTGTGGGCTCCCTCCCCCCCCTCCTCCCGCTTTTTTCTCCCGACTCACTTTTACCGAAATAGCTACGCATTTCGATTTGAAGCTTTCGTGACTGCAGGGATTCATCTTCTTGGTTCTTGACTTTACCGAAAGAACCATGAAGATAGCTACGCATGTTTTCTTTAACCCGTCCGCAATCGTATGTTAGGCTATATAACTATATGATATGAAAAAAAATGAATAATACAAATGTATCAATCAGATTTACGTATATTAATATTGTTATATACCAGGGTTGCTTTAGAAAAATGGTAACACTTATATGGGACTACCGTTTTTAATGGAAAAGAACGATAATAATGCACTGTAACATGATAACAAGTCAATAGCTTCAAAAAGTCCAAAGAGTATTCTGCTTTGGGTCTTTCGGTGAAGTCACGTGGATGGGTTCTCAAAGAAAATAACAAAAAACTCCGACGTTTCGTCGCGACACAAGCGGTCGTTTTTTTTGTTATTTTCATTGAACCCATCTCGGTGACTTTACCCGAAACACCCAAAGGGATACGAATTCCTGCAGTCGCGAAAGCTTAACGTCAATTAGTTGTGAGGTCGCGCACAACGGAGTCTCTCCACACCATCGTCAACGCGTTGCCCGTAAATTCTCAGAAGTGTTAAGAACATTGTTTTCGAAGCGCACACCGTACTACATAAATAATATTGACATTATTTGATACGTTAGTTTTATATTCTTGGTTCTTTCGGTAAAGTCACGTGGAAGGGAAATAATAAAATAATAAACATATAAAACAATTTACAAAAATGTTAGTTTTTCGTTGCAAACGTGTTTTGGGTTTCGGAGTAAGACAATCTCACCACAGTGACAGTATTCATGCAAAACTAAAATATTTCAAGGTACAGGGCTCGCAAGGAAGTTGTCCGCGCGGGTTGCCAGAAAAAAGGGGAAAACCCCTATCAGTATATTTGGTACTGGCAAAGGAGGTCACATGATGTAACCACTCCCGGTTATTTCTCTTTTCCCGTTCTAATTCCAGCACCGCTGTTTCTTCTTTGGGGTCCCTTCTCCTAACCACTGCACCACCACTCCCACCCCCACTACACCACTACACCACCACCACCACCACTACACCACTACACCACTACACCACCACTACACACACCCACTACACCACTACACACTACACCACCACACCACCACCCCACCACACCACCACACCACCACCCCACTACACCACCACCACCACTACACCCCACCACCACCACTACACCACTACACACCCCACCCCACTACACACTACACCACACTNCACCACTACTACACACNACCACCCCACTACACCACTGCACCACCACNCCCACCCCACTACACACANCACACCACCACCCACTACACACCACCACCCCACTCACCACCCCACCACCACTACACCACCCACACACACCCCACTACACCACCCCCCACCACACACACCCCACCACCACCACACCCCCACTACACCACTACACCACCCCACCCCACTACACCACCACCACCACCCCAACCACCCTACACNACACCACCCCACTACACCACTACACCCCACCACCACCACCACCACCCCACCCCACTACACCACCACCACACCCCCACCACACCACCACCCCACCCCACTACACCACCACTACACCACCACCACCACACACCCCCACCCCACTACACCACTACACCACCACACCACCACACACCACCCCACTACACCACTGCACCCCCCCACCCCACTACCCACTACACCACTACANCACTCAACCCCCCACCCCACTACACCACCACTACACACCACCACCCCACTCACCATTACACACCCCACCCCCACTACACCACTACACCACTACACCACTACACACCACTACACCACCCCACTCACCACTAGCACCACACTACACCACCACCACCCCCACTACACCATTAGCACCACCCCNACCCCACTACACCACTACACCACCACGCACTAACCACACTACACCACCCCACCCCACTACACCACCACCCCACCCCACTACACCACCACCACCACCACCACCCCACCACCACCACCCCACTACACCACTACACCACTACACCACTACACCACTACACCACACCACCCCCCCCACCCTGTGGCCCCCCCCCCAGNAACNGGGGGTGGCGCTGNAGCGCAGTGAGCGCNAGGTGCTGACGCCTCGCTNGTCACCATGGAGACGGACAACTGCCGAAGGGGGCGGCCGCTGCTTCGCGGGAGGGGATTTGNCGGCGCGGCGGCGTNCGCNAGTTGACTCGGCGGGGGGTGTGGGGCAGGGTGGGAAGAAGGAGGAAGGGGGGCGGTGGTGGTGGTGAGAGTTGGGGGGTCACGAGACACAAGAAAGGGTGAGAACAGTCGAGGAGGGGCGGAGTTTGGGGGGTGGGGGTCGATGCGGTGATGACGCAGTTGAGGAGGTAGGAGATACGCACAGTGCCCTGTCCGGTGAGAGGGGGGGGGCGGTGTGGTGGGGGAGTTGGGGGGTCACGAGACACAAGAAAGGGTGAGAACAGTCGAAGGGGCGGTGGAGTTTCGGGGGGTGGAGGTCGATGCGGTGATGACGCAGTTGAGGAGGTAGGAGATGCACACAGTGCCCTGTCCGGTGAGAGGGGGGACTCTGGCCTAGGGGGGGGGGTGCGGTAGCGCAGCGTGTTGGTGGCCTGGCGATTAATTCGCAAATTATTCGACGTTCGGCAGCCTTCGCCCGGTTCACTGCTTGCGACGGAGGAGAGAGAGAGGCCCCTTTGCCCGTGCCGTGTGCGGCCATTGGGTCGTCTGGAGCGTACCTCACCGTACTGGGGTCCGCGCGAGGTTGGCGGGGCGAGGGCGGTAGGGTGGTGGGGGGAGACACGCGACCAGTTTAGAGACCTTCGATTTAAAGCTTCTTTCGTGACTGCAGGGATTCATCTTGTTGGTTCTTTGGTAAAGTCACGTAGAAGGGAAATAATAAAATGATACAAATAAAACATGATAAAATTAATCTCACGAAGTTTCGGCCACAACGCAAGCAGCCGTCCTCAGTCACTGGTGAGTCACTGGTGAGTCACCGTTTGTCACTCATTTCCCAACGTCTTGTCTCTTCTCACAATTCAAGTTCCTAGAATCAACCCACCCCGCCTGCAACATGGCTTCATCCCAGAGGTCGCAATCGGGTACTCGTACCCGTACCCTACCCGATACCCGGCTGGGTATCAGGTAGGGTACGGGTACGGCCGGGTACGGGTACCCGTTTGCGACCCTGGTGCGGCCGGGTACGGGTAAGGAATCAAAACCCGTTTGCGACCTCTGCTGTGCAATCGGGCTCACTCGCTCACTCGCTCGTTCGCTCGCTCATTAAATGGGGATGGATGTGGGCACGCAAACAGCAAACGCTTTCAAATGGGCGGGGGGGGGGGTGAGGTGGTTTTTGGATCGGGCGTTGAGATAGTGTGGGCAGGCAGCCACACATAGAGACAAAGATTCCCCCCCCGCCCGTGTAGCCTTAACTGACTGTTGGGGCAAGTGCCATACCTGTCAACCCGTACGGTTTACCGCGTATTCGCGTGCAGGGAAACTGATTGTCAGGTCTGTACGGCCGGCGTGCAGAGCTGACGAGAAAGAATCGTGTCTGTTGTGTTTCTCCCCTTGTGATGGCACTTGTCGGATGAACGTCGAGATTCGTCAGGGGCACGGGGTGACCAGTGAGAGGTCTGAGTTGGTCTGTAAGAAGGCCGGGCACTGATAAGGGGTTGACAGGCGTGCGAGTGCTGTTAGCGAGTTGTAACCCGGAAGGCCGGTCCTGTGGCACACGAGAAGGGCGGGGCGGGTGGCCAGCACCAAGCCCCCGGCCGCCGATGTTTTTCACACACCTCATCCAGGGCACTCGTTTGAGGCCGAGTCGACCTAGGCGAGGCCCCAGGAACCGGTTCAGATGACCGTGGCGGGCGTTGGTGGCCGTGAGCCGGAATGGGAAGTCGTGCCGCGGTCGGGGTTCGTAGCGCTCCTCTCCGTCACGTTAACTTGGCTTTGTCCGATCAATAACGACAACAACATCGGGCTGAGAATGCCAAGTGATTGACGCGCCGTCGACCAAGTTTCAGCCGGCCAGGAGGGCTTCGGGTTTCAAACGCACACGTGGAAAATGCGTGAGAAGCCACTGCACAAGGCGTTTGCGCGCGTACGCGAAAACAAAAATAAGTTAAAATAAAAAAAATTGCACGTTCCTCCAGAAGCGATTTGTGTGGGTCTGCATCGTCTCAGGTGACCATCGAAATAATGATGAGCAGAACGTGACCGGCGGCGGATTACCCGTCAGAGGTCGCAAGCGGGTTTTGATTCCTTACCCGTAGCCGTACCCGGCCGCACCAGGGTCGCGTACGGGTAGCCGGGTATCGGGTAGGGTACGGGTATCGGGTAGGGTACGGGTATCGGGTACCCGGTTGCGACCTCTGATTACCGTGGACCCGTTTCATCCTCGCCGGGACTCATCGGCATGGCGTGAGTCACCAATGTTCACTTCTCTACTCTCAGGCACCACGGTCGGGAGATGTTGACTACCTCGCCTGGTACGTAGAAGGTCGTGGGGTTCGATGCAGACCCTGACGCCTGCTGCTGCTGTATATTTGGAGTTTGCGGTCTCTCTCCCATTTTTCTCCGCGCCCTCCGTTTTTTTCCCCTCCGCGCATTTAGAATCGACGTCACGCGTTTTAGAGTATTTTGGCTGCCCTAAATTTCCACGTCATAAGCCGCTCCGCTGACCTACCATTTCCGATAGCCACGTCGCTTCTGATAAAATAACAAAAAAACAAAAAAGTCGATTTGGTCAAATGAAGGTAGACGCTTGTCTGCGGCTGCGAGTCGGTCACATTTGCTCAAATCTTTTGCCACGGTGACCGAGGTTCAAGACGACCGCAATGGACTTCGGCAAACGCCGCCGACGCTTTTTGATTCGATGCGCACGCGGGGCTCTGGACACGGTCAGCGTGTCTCGGTTGGAGAAGCGCCGTTTGGCCGTGTCGGGTAACTCAGCGGCCACCCGCGGTTTTGCGTCGCCTCCGTCGCAAGATGCATTTGGGTTCGATTCCCGACTTGGTGTGGAGCGCTTTTTTCCGCGGAGTTTGGAAGTTCTCTCCACCGCCCGCCTCCCCCGCCCCACCTCTGTCTCTGCGTGGGTTTCCTCCCAAGATCCTCTGAGTGTTTCTCCATGGCTAGTGGTGTTGGCTGATCGTGCCAATGCAGGGAAACCCTGCTGACGGATTATCTTGACGGCGTAGTTGAGGCTTACTTGGATTTAACAAAAAAGCTATCGTCATTTGTACCCGATTGGTGTAGCTAAACTCGCTGGCACTGGGGATAAATATCGTTTGCGGGATATTCCTCCAAGTGTGTCGGCCGTCACGTGTGCCCTGGCCCATGCGATGTTCACCACTAATGTCATGAGTTTGCCTGGCCCTCCCCCCCCCCTAGCATTCGTTGGATAAATAACCACTCTTGAAATTGAAAGGAAATTGTGTTGAGCCCTTTATGTCGGGGCTCGCGAAGCGAGGGAATTGTGAGCGGTCACGGAGGCTCCGTGATCTGAGAGCGTTGAACATCCGACGATGCGCTGACATTCACAGACGCTGATCATTGCTGTGCCCGAGTTCTTTGGGGTCTTTCGGTAAAGTCACGTAGATGGGTTCAAAGGAAACAACACAAAAGCAACCACGACGTTTCGATCGCCAACGCGAGCGAGCGATCGACATCTACCTTTGCGCGACTGTTGTTACCGAAAGACACGAAGAATGTGAATTCCCGCAGTAATGAAAGCTTTAAGAGTTTACACTCGTAGTTTTTTGGTAAAGTCACGTAGGTAAAAAAAAAATGAAATTAAAATTAATAAATAATAAATCACGACGTTTCGGAGGCAACACAAGTCTCCGTCATCAGGTGGGACCGTCACAGCCAGATTTGCTGCATCAAGTGAGGCAGGGATTCCAAGATGCAAGCTCTTAAATACAAGTTGAGGGGGAGGAGCTTATCAGAATGTGGTAGCCAATGAATGGAACGTATCGGGAGGGGGCGGGGCTTTAAGAGTTGAAGTCAAGATTTCCGTGCCCATCATTGGTACGTTAAAGAAACACAGCTGCTGTGACAATATCAAACGAATGCGTCGTCGTTGTTGAGTTGCGCGTTAATTGGACGCAGCGTTAAACTATTTAAGGAGTCATCTTCTTGGTTCTTTCGGTTAAGTCACGTAGAAGGGAAATAATAAATAATAAAAGTAAAACATTCAATAATTCTCACGACGTTTCGGCCACAACGCAAGCAGCCGTCCTCAGGTGAAGAACAGGGCTGTCGGAAGACAGCGTCTGAATGACACACCACCAAGCTTGACAGACCTGTTCTTCACCTGAGGACGGCTGCTTGCGTTGTGGCCGAACGTCGTGAGAATTAAATTTTATTGTTTTATTTTATTATTTAGTTTGTTTTATTTAATTCTTTTATTGATTACATGGTTTATTATTTTATTTCATTATTTTTTATTATTTCCTTCTACGTGACTTTGCCGAAAGAACCAAGAAGGAATGCTTCACAGTACATCGAAACTATTTAAGGAGGTTAACAAAACAATTGTGACTCGTTTTCGTTCATGGCGACCGCTTTTGCTGCGCGTTTGCCACCAGTAGCCTGGCGATAAAATGCTAAAATTTCTAAGGCGAGAGAGAGAACCCTGTGACCATTTGGCCATGTGGCCATGGCTCACTCACTGCCACCCCCTACCTGCTCTGGGTCACCCGCTACGGGCTTCAAAATCTCACCACAGAAAGCCCCCCAAAAAGACCCCCTCGAACCCATCCGAAAGTTGATGCAAACTCTTACCTGCTTGAACCACCAAATCCCTACTACACAACAACAAAACCCGTTTGCTAGACGGCAGAGGTCGCAACCGGNTACCCGATACCCGGCTACCCGTACCCGGGTATGGTACCCGTTTGCGACCCTGGTGCGGCCGGGTACGGGTAGNCCGTGAGTCACTGGTGAGTAACGTTTGTCACCCATTTCCCAACGTCTTGTCTCTTCTCACAATTCAAGTTCCTAGAATCAACCCACCCGCGCCTGCAACGTGGCTTCATCCCAGAGGTCGCAATCGGGTACTCGTACCCGTACCCGATACCCGGCCGGGTACGGGTAGGGTACGGGTACCCGTTTGCGACCCTGGTGCGGCCAGGTACGGGTACGGGTAGGCCGTGAGTCACTGGTGAGTCACCGTTTGTCACTCATTTCCCAACGTCTTGTCTCTTCTCACAATTCAAGTTCCTAGAATCAACCCACCGCGCCTGCAACATGGCTTCACCCCAGAGGTCGCAATCGGGTACGGCCGGGTACGGGTATCGGGTACCTGATTGCGACCCTGGTGCGGCCGGGTACGGGTAAGGAATCAAAACCCGTTTGTGACCTCTGCTAGACGGTGGAATGTGGGGAGAGAGGACCTTTGTGGCCACATCTGCAACCCACAGGGACGGGACGTTTGACGACACGTCTGCACAAGGAATAGTTGAGGTTGCACGAGTTGTTGGGGTGGGAACATTGGCATTTGTTGAGCGCAGGGAAAAAGAAACCACGACTGTGCTTTTGTCATTAAAGGAAACGTTGTGATCGCAAGGTTTTGCTGTACAATAAACTTGCTTCGGCACTGGCAAACACGTTCCACCCCCTTCGTTGCTTCATTGTACCTGGCGCTTAATTTTTGTTTTATGATTTTAACGGTACGTTTTGTCTTGGTTCTTTCGGTAAAGTCACCACGTAGAATGGAAATAATAAAATAATAAAAATAAAACAATAAAATAATTCTCACGACGTTTCGGCCACAACGCAAGCAGGCGTCCTCAGGTGGAGAACAGGTCTGTCGAGAAGACAGAGTCTATTTTTTTTATTTTTTTATTATTTTGATGTTTTACCTACGTGACTTTACCGAAAAATCTAAGAATATGAATCCTTGCAGTCACGAAAGCTTCAAATCGAATTACAACACGTATGCGTACGCTCCGAGGCACGCCAGCCTATCCCTTATACATATTCTGGTGACTGAGATGTGGATAAAGAGCTTTACAGCTCATGGACTCCCTCCTCCAAATAAATACTTCTTAATTTAATTGTGGAAAAGGACTTTTAATCTGGATTTCTCCACTTTAATTGAATTTCCATTCACAACTTGTCCAATCACTTTCTTTTTTAAATCCTTTATATTAAGTTCGCTTGCTTGCTTGCGCGCTTACGCCGTGCAAATCTTTCGGTCGTGTTTAACCCACTTCCCGTGATCCAATCGAGCTGACATTTTGCACACAGACTCGTTGTGCGAGACAATTAATGTTCGTGAAATTTTTTTTCCAAAATTTTACACTGTTTAGGGAAAACAAATTAAATATTTAATTACAATTGCTTAATGCTGCAGACAATCATCTGACCCATAGGTGGCAGCCATCTCAAGCCAGAGGACGAGAGGACTCTAGCCGCCACGCATATAAAGGATTTCGAGTGAAAAACTTTGTTTTTACGGTTATACTTATTTTCACATTCGCCTCGCAGCTGCAATTCACGTTACGGGCCCCCCCCCCGTGACCCGCCCTCATCATCCACGTTGCGGGGCCCCCCCCACGTGACCACGCCCTCATCATCCACGTTGCGGCCCCCCCCCCCACGTGACCACGCCCTCATCATCCACGTTGCGGGCCCCCCCCACGTGACCCGCCCTCATCATCCACGTTACGGGCCCCCCCANGTGACCACGCCTCATCATCCACGTTGCGGGCCCCCCCCCGTGACCCCGCCCTCATCATCCACGTTGCGGGCCCCCCCCCACGTGACACGCCCTCATCATCCACGTTGCGGGCCCCCCCCCACGTGACCCCGCCCTCATCATCCACGTTACGGGCCCCCCCCACGTGACCACGCCTTCATCATCCACGTTGCGGGCCCCCCCCCACGTGACCCGCCCTCATCATCCACGTTGCGGGCCCCCCCCCACGTGACCCGCCCTCATCATCCACGTTGCGGGCCCCCCCCCGTGACCCGCCCTCATCATCCACGTTGCGGGCCCCCCCCCNACGTGACCCCGCCCTCATCATCCACGTTGCGGGCCCCCCCCCNACGTGACCCGCCCTCATCATCCACGTTGCGGCCCCCCCCCCCCCCACGTGACCACGCCCTCATCATCACGTTACGGGCCCCCCCCCACGTGACCCGCCCTCATCATTCACGTTACGGGCCCCCCCCCCCACGTGACCACGCCCTCATCATCCACGTTACGGGCCCCCCCCACGTGACCCGCCCTCATCATCCACGTTACGGGCCCCCCCCNANGTGACCCGCCCTCATCATCCACGTTACGGGCCCCCCCCCACGTGACCACGCCCTCATCATCCACGTTACGGCCCCCCCCCCCACGTGACCCCGCCCTCATCATCCACGTTGCGGGCCCCCCCCACGTGACCACGCCCTCATCATCCACGTTGCGGGGCCCCCCACGTGACCACGCCCTCATCATCCACGTTGCGGGGCCCCCCCCTNGAGAGACATCAGCAGAAGACACGAGGAGAGAGACATCAGGAGAGAGACACCAGGAGAGAGACACCAGCAGAGAGACATCAGGAGAGACATCAGGAGAGACATCAGCAGAGAGACACCAGGAGAGAGACACCAGGAGAGAGACACCAACAGAGAGACATCAGGAGAGACACCAGCAGAGAGAGCACGAGGAGAGAGACACCAACAGAGAGACAGCAGCAGAGAGAGACACGAGGAGAGAGCCACCAGCAGGGATCTCAGCGTCCGTCTGTCCGCGTCTCGCAAAGACTTCCACGGAGCCGCCAAGCCTCCTGCTCCTCCTGCCGCTCCTCCTCACGCGCCGGTGCGGCTCCTGCTGATGATGCTGCTGCTGATGATGATGATGCTGCTGCTGATTGCTGACTGCTGCTGATGATGATGATGCTGCTGCTGCTGCTGATGCTGATGATGCTACTGCTGCTGCGATGCTGCTGCTACTGCTGATGCTGCTGATGCTGCTGATGCTGCTGATGCTGCTGCTGATGCTGCAGCTACTGCTGATGCTGCTGCTGATGATGCTACTACTGCTGATGCTACTGCTGCTGCTGATGCTGCTGATGCTGCTGATGATGCTGCTNATGATGCTGCTGCTGCTGCTACTGCTGCTGCTACTGCAGCTGCTGCTGATGCTACTGCTGCTGCTGATGCTGCTCCTGCTGCTGGCTGCTGCTGATGCTGATGATGCTGCTGCTGATGATGATGATGCTGCTGCTGCTGATGATGCTGCTGCTGATGATGATGCTGCTGCTGCTGCTGATGATGCTGCTGATGATGATGATGCTGATCTTGATGATGATGCTGCTGCTACTGCTGCTGATGATGCTGCTGCTGCTGATGATGATGATGCTGCTGCTGCTGATGCTGCTGCTGATGATGCTGATGATGATGCTGATNCTGCTGCTNATGATGATGCTGATGATGCTGCTGCTACTGCTGATGCTGCTGCTGATGCTGCTGCTGCTGCTACTGCTGCTGATGATGCTGCTGCTACTGCTGCTGATGATGCTGCTGCTGCTACTACTGCTGATGATGATGCTGCTGCTGCTGATGATGCTGTTGCTGCTACTGCTGCTGTTGTTACTACTGCTGCTACTGCTGCTGCTGCTGTTTCTGCTGCTGCTGCTGCTGTTACTGCTGCTACTGCTGCTGCTGCATATTTAGAGTTTGTGGTGCTCNCTCATCATCATNNCANTGCGATGATGTTACTACCTGCNTGGTATACAGGAGGCTGTGCTGTCAATCCTGACCCCTGACGATGCTGCTGCTGTGTATTTGGAGTTTGTGGTGTCTCTCTCATCATCATCATCATCACAGTTGTGAGATGTTACTACCTCGCCTGGTGTACAGGAGGTCTGTGGGTCAATCTTGACGATGCCTGCAGCTGTCTATTTGAGTCTGTGGTGTCTCTCTCTCTCTCTCTTCCCCGTGACCGGGTTGTTCCCATCCAAATTTTAGAATCAACATCACGGCGTTTCGAGAGTGTTTGGCTGTGGTCATTTCCACAATAGACGATGACGATCATCCACTTTCGTTGAGCGATCACTTGTGATGGGCAGGTCGCTTTTGAAAAAGAGCGAGACAGCTTAATGGGGCTTGACCTGGTAAAATAAAAAAAAATTGTTGAAAAATATAACACGATGGGATCTTACCTGGTGTAATAAAACAAGTTTTAAGATAAAACTCAGTCGATCTTACCTGGTAAAAATAAAAAAATGTTTTTCACCGGGTCCTTCGGTTTTTCCCTCCGCATTTAGAATCGACAAACATCACGCGTTTAATGTATTTGGCTGCTATAAATGTCCACATTATGTTGGTTCGAACCTCCTGGTTACACCAGCCCACAGGGGATTATTGTGGCCGTCGTGCAGGGAGGGCTGGGTGGGGAGGGCTGGGTGGGGAGGGAGGGCTGGGTGGGAGGGGCTGGGTGGGAAGGAGGGGCTGGGTGGGAGGGTGGGGCTGGGTGGGAGGGTGGGGAGGGCTGGATGGGAGGGGAGGGCTGGGTGGGAGGGCGGGTGGGGAGGNAGGGCTGGGTGGGAGGGCTGGGTGGGAGGGAGGGTGGGAGGGGCTGGATGGGGAGGGAGGGCTGGGTGGGGAGGGGCTGGGTGGGAGGGGGGGTGGGTGGGAGGGTGGGGCTGGGTGGGGAGGGAGGGTGGGAGGGAGGAGGGCTGGGTGGGGCTGCAGGAAAACCACCGTACACCAACGCTGTGTGCAAATGTATCTTCTGCTGTCACCGTGAGCAACTTTGGCGACAGCATCTCGCACGTAAGACATTCTCATATCCAACTACCGCTGTATCATGTCAACCCATCATCTCCCCCAGCATCACCATCACCAGCATGGCGTGCGCGGTGTCCACCCGATGCCGCCGGAGCCAACGGGACTTCCCGGCGTGGCTGGAGGCGCAGGGCGTGAACGAGGAGGTGGCCCGGGCCATGGACTCGGAGCTGGGCATCCGGGACTACGGGGTCCTGCGCGCCTGCGTCGGGGACGGCCTCGTGCGTGCCGAGCTGCTGGCCGCGGCGCGCGACCGCCTGCCCTTCGGCTTCTACGCCGTGCTGCGGCAGGTGGTGAAGGCCCTGCGGGGCGACGGGCACCACCACGACGACGCGGCCGCCGCCTACCCGGGCGACGTGACGCTGGGAGGGCTGGTGGACGTGCTGCTCGCTCTGTTCAGCGGCCTGAGCCGGGAGCTGCTGCTGTGCGCGGGGAGGCTGCGAGTGGGACGCGGTCCAACCTCCCGTGGCGGTGGATTCGTCAGCCACGGATGTCGGCAGCCTCGAAGATGCGACAGCTGAAATGGATTACGGTGTTGTTAAAAATACGTGTTTTACGCATCGAACTGTAATATTTTTTTTTTATCCTCTATATTAAGTTCACTTGCTTGCGCGCTTGCGCGCTTACGACCGTGCAAATCTTTCGGTCGTTTTTTAACCCACTTCCCGTGATCCAATCGAGCTGACATTTTGCACACAGACTCGTTGTGCGTGACAATGTATTTTCGTGAAAAAAATTTTCCATAACTTTTTAGGATTTTTTTTATATTTAATTACCAATTGCTTAATGGTGGTAGGCAATCATCTGACCCATAGGTGGCAGCCATCTCAAGCCAGAGGACGAGAGGACTCTAGCCGCCACGCATATAAAGGATTTATAGTGAAAAACTTAGTTTTTACGGGTTAATTTTTTTTTCACGGGCAATGTGTTACGTTGAGCTTCTTCCACGCCGTACGTAGCTGACCGTGCTAGTCGGAGGTGTTCTTCTGTTTTTGAATTGGCAAAAGTTGTGGTAGCGGTGAACGAGCCCTTGTTCTAGGGCAGGGTGTCCAAACTTTTTGCAAAGAGGGCCAAATTTGATAAAGTGAAGATGCCCGGGGCCAATAGTTCCTTCTGACATTTTTTAACCACAAAAGTTACGTGAAAACACACTGTTATAAAACAATTTCATTGTCACAATTACCTTTATTTTTCAAATGACAATGTAACCAAATATAAGCCACTCAGGCAGACGTGAACAACTCTAAAAACACAATTCGGTAAAGTCACGTAGAAGGGAAGTAATAAAATAATAAAAATAAAACATAATAAAATAATTCTCACGACGTTTCAGCCACAATGCAAGGTCCTCTACGTGACTTTACCGAAAGAACCAAGAAGATGATAATAAATGAAAATAACTCAATTAAATCACGACGTTTCGGAGGCAACACAAGTGTCCGTCTTCGCAAGTCTCGCATGAATCCTTGCAGTCACGAAAGCTTCAAATCTAGAATCTCTCCCGCCATTCTAGATCTTACATCGGCGACGTCCATCTTATGCGAAATATGTTGACGCGTTTTTGTTTTGTGGGTTTGTTGCAGATGAGCTTGAAAAGGTGTCGGCTCCAGTCGTGGGTGACTTCGCACGCAGCTTGACCGTGAACCGTGTTAAAATGGAGCCCTTTGAAGGTGCTGTACAGCCTATGCTTGATTTGTATGCACAGTATCTACTCATAATCAACGTTTTGGGTGTTAGATCGCGTTCTTTATAAATCTGTCGGAACCCTCCACCACCCGACACGGCCAATCAGTAAAAAGTGTCACGTTGACAAAAGACAAATTAGTTCACTGCTTTAGCCCACCGGTGTGTTGAAGCGTGAAACCACAACATTTACGTGTTAAACGAACGCATTTGGGTTAACCCCCTCCCCTCCATGCGTACGTACTAACGGGATGGCCCCGTTTCAAGCGAATTGCGTTGTCTTGCAAACGACAGCCTACGAACGGTCTCCAAAACCTCTCGCGCCATTTTGTTCAGGCCTCGCTCGCCACGTTGACATCTTGGGTCCATGTCCCATTGTGTTTTCCAGATGCCGGCGAAGATTTCTCAAAAAATCCTGCGCCGATACCCCGGCCGTCGGAGAGCGGCTCTGTCGCGCAAGCCACAAGCGAGCCACTTGGTAAGAGAGCGAGCGACGCTGATGGCGTCAACACCAATGCAGTTCGAGGGTGACTTTAAGAGCGCCGATACTCGCTACAGCAGATGCGGGCTTCAGCATCTCGTGGGATTACACTGGTCAACAAAAAATAAAGAACACTGGTCAACAAAAAAAAAACACTTTTTTCTGGTCTGGACTTTTGCAGCTGTTTTAGACTAATTTCAGGGTGCTGATTTCAAATCTGATCTCAGATTTGCTCTATCACATCTCATTTTTATGCTATCGGCATACCCCTTTTCATTGATTTTACCCGAAATTAACTCTGTCACTTATGATTGCAAGTTGTTGCGAGTCAGTGGCTGCTTTAGTGTTAAAATATGGTGCTGTATTTTTAGGATGGTGTGTTTATAATATCATTTTATGTGATATCCACATTTATTTAATGTTTTTCTTCCGCAGTTTTTATTGAAAATGCAATATTTGATATCTCAAAAACCTGATGTGATAGACAAAACTGATGCCAGATTTGGAATCGGCACCCCAAACTTACCTTAAAACCGTTGGAATACCTCATGCCAGAAAAAGTGTGTTGACCAGTGTTATCTACCATTAACGGCCTCTCCCTGTGGGAATGATGATAATTCATTTCCCCAAACTACAATCGATGATGAGGCTACGTGGCCTAATTATCAGTCGTAGGCTTCACCATCCACCGTCATATGTTGGAGGCCTCAAACTTAGGACGTCACCACGGACACATTTACGCATTCAAGTCTCGTCACTTTTCCCGCTTGTAACAAGCGCACAGTACGTATCATGGAACCCTTCGCCGGTACCAGCGTATCAACAAGTATAACCCGTAAAAACTAAGTTTTTCACTATAAATCCTTTATATGCGTGGCGGATAGAGTCCTCTCGTCCTCTGGCTTGAGATGGCTGCCACCTATGGGTCAGATGATTGCATGGCACCATTAAGCAATTGGTAATTCAATATAATATTTTTTCCTAATAAGTGTAAAATTTAGGAAAAAAATTCACGAACATTAATTGTCACGCACAACGAGTCTGTGTGCAAAATGTCAGCTCGATTGGATCGCGGAAGTGGGTTAAAAAACGACCGAAAGATTTGCACGGTCGTAAGCAAGCAAGCAGCAAGTGAACTTAATATAAGGATTTTAAAAAAGAATAGGTTTTTCTGGCAAAAAAGGGGGAAAACCCCTATATTTTGGTACTGGCAAAGCAGGTCTAATGATGTAGATGCTCACCCGAGCCCTCGTTACTCTGATAGTGGAATCGTCTTTGAGCTGTACGACTTTGGCGTCTTCTGATCGAGCGCCAGAGGTTGCAAACGGGTTTTGATTCCTTACCCGTACCCGGCCGCACCAGGGTCGCAAACTGGTACCCGTACCCGTACCCGGCCGGGTACGGGTACCTGTTCCCTCTGGGACCGTACCCTACCCGAAATGTATGACAAACGGTGACTCACCAGTGACTCATGGCCTACCCGTACCCGGCCGCACCAGGGTCGCAACGGGTACTCGTACCCGTACCTGGCCGGTACGGGTAGCCGGGTATCGGGTAGGGTACGGGTATCGGGTACCCGGTTGCGACCTCTGTCGAGCACCAATTGGGTCGAGGCTCAAAAGAAAGCTGTCCCTTGGTGTGGACCAATCAGTTTCAAGGACAATACATATATTATCATATTATGTTTTTTTTTGCATTTTGACCGCAAGTATTGTGGTTAATGCAGTGACATGAATCCTCGAAAAAAGGTTTCAGTTTTGTTGCCAGAAAAAAGGGGAAAACCCCTATTGTTAGGCGTTAAGATATTAAAACATCACCTTTTGCAAGGAATCAAGGACTGCATTAACCACACGAACTTGTGGTGAACATGCAATCGAACCTGCTCCGATATATGATAGACGCAACGGTAACACACGTGTGCGTGTGTATTACACGGCAAAAAAAAAATCGCGTGTTTTTTTTTGGTTATTTCATGAAATGCGCTACAGTCCGTGAACCGCTGTATTTTACAGGTAGGAACAATGTTCCACACTGCCACCAGGGATTTTTTGTCTGTCTGTCTGACTGTCTGTCGTGCATAAATAAATATATAACATAAACAGCTCTTTGATTGGTGGAGACCTACTGCCGGTCGGAGAGGGAGGGCCTAAGGAGGAGGGTCAGGGGAGGGGCCTAAGGGGGAGTCAGGGAGGGGCCTAAGGGAGGGGGAGGCGATAGTTCAGGGGCTGTCTGCCTGGCTACCTAAAGTCAAGTTATCTTTTATACATACAGATAGGAACAACAGGTTCCACACTGCCCACCAGGGATTATTTGTCTGTCGTGCACGAATGCGCTGTCCAACCAAGTTCCTACCTGCCCACTCCGAAGGAACGTGTTCTGATGAAGGCAAACCTCCCTTGGCCGGCTACGCCGACCTCATCGCGCGGAACATGGCGTACAGAACAACCTCTGCACGTGCGGCCACATTTCCTCCTCATCCGTGGCGGCAGCAGCAGCAGCAGCAGCAGGAGGCGTCGTCTGAAATGCACGGCGAAGAAACAGCCGCCGCCGCATTCAACCCACCGACGCGGCCACGGCCGTTTGCGCCCAGCGGCGGGGACGACGCGTCGTTCGACTTTTACTCCGGGAAGCCCCTCGGTCCGCCGGAGTGCGCGGGGAGAGGCCGCCCTGGCGCGAGCCGTTCGGCCGGACGTGGGCGGACGAGTCGGGCCGAGGCGCCGCGGCGGCGGCGTGCCTGCCGCTGCGAGGGACGCGGGCGGACCTTCCCGCAGGGCTGCCACGCCAAGCGGGCGTGGGGCGCGGGCGGCGGGCGGTCGTACCGCTGCGGCGTGTGCGGCCAGGTGTTCACGCGCGCCACCGTGCTGCGATTCCACCAGCGCTTGCACGCGGACGACAGCCCTTGAGCCGATGCTCACCTCGCAAGCGGCGGTCGTCGCCGTCGCCATTCGGCAGCTCTGCTTTGGACAGATCGGGGACTTGGGAGGGGGACCTCTCCGGCGTGTTGTTCGGAATTTCGTCCCAGCGTTTTCGCTCCACGCGCTGCTGGAGATTTTCTTCAGGTCCCCTCTCTTTGCGTCTGCATGTTGCGGATGTTAGTTTGTGGGCGTCTTTTTTGGGGGGGGNTCTATTTGCGCGTGTGGGGAACCGGTAACTTCCCGCACCTCCGATTAGCACGGTTGGATACGTACGGTGCGAAAGAAGTTCAACGTACAGAGACCCATAGACTCACACAGAGACCCACAGACTACTCACACAGAGACCCATAGACTACTCACACAGAGATCCATAGACTACTCACACAGAGACCCATAGACTCACACAGAGACCCATATACTTACACAGAGACCCATAGACTCACACAGAGACCCATAGACTCACACAGAGACCCATAGACTCACACAGAGACCCATAGACTCACACAGAGACCCATAGACTCACACAGAGACCCATAGACTACCCACACAGAGACCCACACACTACTCACACAGAACCCATAGACTACTCACACAGAGACCCATAGACTACTCACACAGAGACCCATAGACTACTCACACAGAGACCCATAGACTACTCACACAGACCCATACCACAGAGACCCACAGACTCACACAGAGACCCATAGACTACTCACACAGAGACCATAGACTCACAGAGACCCATATACTACTCACATAGAGACCCAGACTCACACAGAGACCCATAGACTACTCACACAGAGACCCATACACTACTCACACAGAGACCCATACACTACTCACACAGAGACCCATAGACTCACACAGAGACCCATAGACTCACACAGAGACCCATACACTAGCACAGAGACCCATAGACTACTCGCACAGAGACCCATAGACTACTCACACAGAGACCCATAGACTACTCACACAGAGACCCATAGACTACTCACACAGAGACCCATAGACTACTCACACAGAGACCCATAGACTCGCACAGAAACCCATAGACTACTCGCACAGAGACCCATAGACTCGCACAGAGACCCATAGACTACTCACACAGACCCATAGACTACCCACACAGAGACCCACAGACTACTCACACAGAGACCCATAGACTAGTCACACAGAGACCCATAGACTCACACAGAGACCCATAGACTACTCACACAGACCCATAGACTACTCACACAGAGACCCATAGACTACTCACCCATAGACTCACACAGAGACCCATAGACTACTCACACAGAGACCCATAGACTACTCACACAGAGACCCACAGACTCACACAGAGACCCATAGATTACTCGCACAGAGACCCACAGACTACTCATACAGAGACCCACACACACTCACACAGAGACTCAGACTCACACAGAGACCCATAGACTCACACAGAGACCCATAGACTACTCACATAGAGACCCACACTCACACAGAGACTCAGACTCACACAGAGACCCATAGACTACTCACACAGAGACCCAGACTCACACAGAGACCCATACTCACACAGACACCCATAGACTCACACAGAGACCCATAGACTCACACAGAGACCCATAGACTACTCACACAGAGTCCCATAGACTCACACAGGGACCCATAGACTCACACAGAGACCCACAGACTACTCACACAGAGACCCAGACTACATAGACCCACACAGAGACCCATAGACTACTCACACAAAGACCCATAAACTACTCACACAGAGACCCATAGACTCACACAGAGACCCATAGACTACTCACACAGACCCATAGACTACTCACACAGAGACCCACACNCACACAGAGACCCACAGACTCACACAGAGACCCATAGACTACTCACACAGAGACCCACACACTACTCACACAGAGACTCAGACTCACACAGAGACCCATAGACTACTCACACAAGACCCATAGACTCACACAGAGACCCATATACAACTCACACAGACACCCATAGACTACTCACATAGACCCATAGACTTCTCACACAGAGACCCACAGACTACTCACACAGAGACCCACAGACTCACACAGAGACCCATAGACTACTCACACAGAGACCCACACACTACTCACACAGAGACTCAGACTCACAGAGAGACCCATAGAGTACTCACACAGAGACCCATAGACTCACACAGAGACCCATATACAACTCACACAGACACCCATAGACTACTCATAGAGACCCATAGACTACTCACACAGAGACCCATAGACTACTCACACAGAGACCCATAGACTCACACAGAACCCATAGACTACTCACACAGAGACCCATAGACTACTCACACAGAGACCCACAGACTACACAGAGACCCATAGACTCACAGAGACCCACAGACTCACACAGACCCATAGACTACTCACACAGACCCATAGACTACTCACACAGAGGCCCATAGACTACTCACACAGAGACCCATAGACTACCACACAGAGACCCATAGACTAACAGAGACCCAGACTCACACAGAGACCCATAGACAGACTACTCACACAGAGACCCATAGACTACCCACAGAGGACTCACACAGAACCCATAGACTACTCACACAGAGACCCATACTCACACAGAGACCCATAGACTACTCACACAGACAGCTCACACAGAGACCCATAGACTACTCACACAGAGACCCATAGACTACTCACACAGAGACCCAGACTCACACAGAGACCCATAGTTTGTTGACCCCCGCACATCCGATTAACACGGTTGGCTACGTACGGTGCGAAAGAAGTTCTACACACGTACGTAGTGGTGAGCGTACCGCACTCCAAATTTAGCGCCCCCCACTTCAGTTCCCGATTGTCGGAACCGGTCCTGGTGGGTCTCCTCTAAGTCAACTCAGCCTTGAACGAGTACCTGCTGCGGTGTGTGAATATCAGCACTCGGCAGGTGAAGGAGGCTAGGCTTGGGTGCTGACCATTGCCATCCTCTCATGCGCCGTGCCAGTCTTAATAAGTGCTCGTTAACAATGCCTGTCACAACAGCCTGCTTATGCCATATGGGGAATCTCGTTATATTTGCGCTTGTGTGTGTGTGTGTCTGTATGCGTGTGTTTTCTGTGTGATGTATGCTGATGATCTGGTGGTTGCTGCTCACTCTGAGGAGTTGTAGGTCTGCTGCTGAACTTGGAGCATGCCACCAAAACGAAGCACCTGCCTGGGTATTTTGTATCATCCAAACTCCACGCCCCTCAACTCCCCATGAGTGATGGGACATTCATGAAGAGAAGGGAGAAGTTTCCGTACGTGGTTAGTGTGCTTGTGACCAGCGCTCCGAATCAGCGAGCGGCATTATCTTTTCGTCAGCGACGTGAAATCTGCGTGGAAGCTACCTGGTGTCTGCTGCTCCACACGAAGCTCCGGATTGTGCCACAATCGATGCCTCTCTTCTCTTTGCAAAACGTGGACCCTTCTCATGAAACATCTGCACCGGTTTGAATCTTTCAGTTTGGCCTGCCTCCGATCCATCCTGTGTTTAAACAGGTTGGATTGTGCGAGGAGCTCGCAGATCCTTGGAACATCTGGACACATTCCCATCGGTGAGCTCCTCCGGCGGGCAAGGCTGCGCTGGCTGGGTCATGTAGCCGCATGCCCAGCCACCGCATGCCCAAGCAGCTTCTGTTTGCCGGAGGGAGCTAAATGGGCACGGCACGGGCTGGAGAAGAGATGGAATGATATGGGAGGATGTGGAGCTGAATGGACTTGCCGAAGACTGATACCAGCGGTGTCAAGATTGGCTTCTATGGAGGAGGCTCGTGAAGGGTGCTACTGGGCAGTTTGAGCCAGTCGCCCTCCAACAATAGTGGACGACGGAGGAGCGATGCTCACAACAACGAGCGGATTGCCGGGCGGCTAAAATACAGCAAGACGGCACAGTAGGGAGCACGGGTGGCGCATCTGCCATTCATCTAAATCGGTCAACCCACGGTACCTGGATCGGTCCTGTGATCTCCTGCCAGCAGCAGCAGTAAGCCATCGGACACTTCACGTGGGCAGCCTCAAGTGCAACCTAGCCTGGCACAGGTGCCGTGGTGACGTCACCGCCACTTAGTGGCAAATGGGTGGCTGCTGCTGCTATTGGCAGTAGCCGTAAACCCGAGTTGCATTCCCGCTCCGTAACTGATTACAGTGGCGAATATTTGAACCGGTCCTGGGGCCTCCCCTAGATTGACTCGGCCTGAAAAATGTGTAACTCGTGCGGTGTGCAAAACATCAGCACTGGGGAGACAAAGGCGGCCGGGCGTGGTGCTGGCCACCCACCCCTCGTGTGCCGTGCCAGTCGGCTAACAGCACTTGTCCCAGCAGTCTGTAAAAGCTATACGGGGATGTGTTTGTAGTGATGGTGTATCTGTACCTTGATTGTATTGTACTCATCTTCTTGGTTCTTTCGGTAAAGTCACGTAGAATGGAATAATAAAATAATACAAATAAAACATAGTAAAATAATTCTCACGACGTTTCGGCCACAACGTAAGCAGCCGTCCTCAGGTGAACAGGTCTGTCGGAAAGACAGCGTCTGTCTGACACGCCCCAGGCTTGGAGCGTCTATTTAAGCTGAGATGGAGGGGGAAGAGCGCCTTGACAAACTAATTTGCATATCAAGAGCAATTTAGCATATTTATGGGAGTGGAGGGAGGGGGCACGTGCCCCCCCCCCAATGGTCCGATCGAAATCCCTAATTTCGATCCGATCATTGGGGTTTATTAGTAATAAATCGGCATTTTGCGACCCCCACTGCCACTGTAGCATTTTATTATTACGTGGCCAGGGACTCTATGAGATGATAGGTCCATAATCGGCAATAAGTAACGGCAAAGCAGTTATAAGTGGCTCACAGAATTCTGCGCAGTTGCGTAATAAGCAGAGGTGGGACAAAGTCATTGTTATGCAAGTCCAAGTCGAGTCTGAAGTCCTCAAATTCATGACTCGAGTCTGACTCGAGTCCAAGTCACATGACTCGAGTCCACACCTCAGGTAATAAGTACACACGACTTCCCTGAAGGCATTCACCTTCAGCGAGCGCGATGCCGATCGCACAACGCGGTTCGAATTCGACCCTCGTCGATGCGCGCCATCGCGCACACGCGTCGAATACAAAGCAAGGGACAGGTCCTTACTTACTAACAACTCCTCTATCATGTTTCATAGCTGGTGATTGCTCAACCCGGTCTTGCCCCCCCCATCCACCCCATGACGGACACGGGATACGCAAATGGATTGACAAAAGGGCTGTTCGTTTCTCTATATTTTTTTTATTGAAATGCACTGCGGTTATGCACCTCCTGTAGCCACAGGCGTCAACTACTTGCACCTCGGAAAGTTAAAAGAGAATAAAACATGTTTTTTTAAATATAGAAACAGTGACCCCTAATGTGCGATGAAGTCGTTTATTGGATTGCCGCAGGGAAGTTGGGAGAGAAAATGGACGGATGGTTAAGACAGTCTATTCTTAGGTTTTTTTCGGTAAAGTCACGTAGGTAAAAAATTTAATGAATAAAAGTAAAATAAAATAAAAATCACGACGTTTCGGAGGCAACACAAGCTTCCGTCGTGATTTTTATTTTACTTTTATTAATTAATTTTTTTTACCTACGTGACTTTACCGAAAAAACCTAAGAATATGAATCCTTGCAGTCACGAAAGCTTCAAATCTAAATTAGATCTATTTTAATGTCACATACGAGCAAATCCCTCGTCAAACGCCGGGGTTCGGTTGCTGGAAAACGCCGCGGTAGGAAAATCCTTGTATGGGAAATAGCGGGTTAGGGGAACCACGGTCTGACTCGTCATGCCATAAGGGACCGTCCATAAATGACGTCACGCGAGTTTGGACGATTTTTGACCCCCCCCCCTCCTCAAATGTGACGTCACAAAGCTCTGCCCCCCCCNGCCCCGCCAAAAATAAAACCTGCTTCAAATCGCTTTAAACTATTGTCATTGTAGCGCGTATTTAATGCGGCGCTGCACTCTGATGTTGTAGGAGAAAACATTTATAAAAAGTCTATTTAATTAAGCAGAAAGTGTTGTCTTATGTATTGAAAGTTGCGCATTTTTACGTGCGTCACCCCCTCGCCCCCCCCTAGGTGCATGACGTCATTTATGGACGGCCCCCTAAGTTGCCTGTTGATGACCTATAAACCCCGAATGAAAAAACAACAACCCGGTACATTACGCAATAACGTAACAAACAAATACAAACATCACATCAACTTTCGGCTCACCATGTCCCTCTTCCTGCGGGGCCACAGACCCAATGCTCTCTCACCTTCGCCACTCGCACGCTTCGGAGTGACATGACTGAAGGTAGAATGAACGCGACTGTGGTTGAGATGCGACAATCGCAGTACAGCAAGACGGNCGGCAGAGGTCGCAACCGGGTACCCGTACCCGTACCCTACCGATACCGGATTTGCGACCCTGGTGCGGCCGGGTACGGGTAGGCCGTGAGTCACTGGTGAGTAGCCGTTTGTCACTCATTTCGGGTAGGGTACGGGTAGGGAACGGCTACCCGTACCCGGCCGGGTACGGGTACACATTTGCGACCCTGGTGCGGCCGGGTACGGGTGCGGGTAAGGAATCAAAACCCGTTTGCGACCTCTGACGGGCGGGCGGNCGGGCGATCGGCTACGCAGCCCAGGGGTGACCCTGTGGCGCTGAGAACCACCGCCCTGGTGAAATTGTACCAATGACTTAATATCTGCGTCATGCGACTTCCTTAACGCTTCTTCTCGGTTCTTTCGGTAAAGTCACGTAGAATGGAAATAATAAAGACATAATAAATAATTCTCACGACGTTTCGGCCACAACGCAAGCAGCCGTCCCTCAGGTGGAGAACAGGTCTGTTGTGGCCGAAACGTCGTGAGAATTATTTTATTATGTTTTATTATTATTATTTTATTATTTCCATTCTACGTGACTTTACCGAAAGAACCAAGAAGATGAATCCCTGCAGTTACGAAAGCTTTAAATCGAAATTCCTTAACGCTGCTTGCGCAAATTTCCAGGCCGCGATTGGGTAGACGAAACAATATGCAGTGCACACGTGAAACGGCGTTTGGCGAGGAATTCCTGGATTCATATTCTTGGTTCTTTCGTGTAAAGTCACGTAGAAGGGAAATAATAAAACAAAACAATAAAATGCTCACGACGTTAACGATTGCAACAACACAAGCAATCGCCACCAGGTGTGAAAACCACAACAATAAATTCGTTGAAAAATGAAAGATTCCTGTATTGTATGACTCTGTAATGGCTGAAATAAATCGTTGGATGCAGCGATAAAATATTTTGTATTCGGTGCTGTTTTGTTATCCTTGTCCGCAACAAGTTGGGTTAAACAATCTTTTTATCTGCGAGCCGACACGCGTAACTATGCATCGATTCAAATCGATTCTTAACCTTGTCCCGTTCCCACGACATGCACACGTACGTCACCAGTTCTCCGATGACGTTCCGTTTAAGTCATCGGAACGAAATCGATTCCGCAGGGAATCGACGGTAACAGGTCTTGCCGTGGGAAGGCGTGTGGCACAGTTTGGCGCCGGCCATCGTAGCAACTCTGCCTCCAAACAAAATGAACGCTGGACCGTTTGCGTGGTTCAGCGGCGAATGCGACCCACCCACTGTGTGACGACGCATCGGTGAAAATATATTCTCGAATCTTAGCAGGCTGTGCGTGTTAGAACTTAAAGTAAGATATATAAAGCAGCTATCAGCCATGATCAATCCACTGCCTGCTGGACGCCTGCCCAAGCCATCGCCACGTCTACCCATTTCAACCGCCGCGCCGAGAGATTCTAATTGTAACCGATGCCCTCCGGATACGCAGCTCGTGTGCAAACCATTACACGGCATCCCCTGAGCATTTTGCATTTTGCGGTTTCCCAATAAACAAACCGGCGACCATGACGACATCACCGCAGAGTCGATCGTCAAGGTAACATGACGGCAATCGCAACGTGCCGTTGGGCGCCAACTTTCAAGCAGAGCAAGCTTCCGTCTTCAGGTGAATTGTATCAAGTGATACAGATATTTTGCTGTGACAGTTTCACCTGAAGACGGAAGCTTGCGTTGCCTCCGAAACGTCGTGATTTTATCGTTTCATTTCTATTAATTTCAATTTAATTTTTTACCCACGCGACTTTACCGAAAGCACCAAGAGCACGAATCCTTGCAGTCACGAAAGCTTCAAATCTAGAATTTAAAGCAGAGCCCTCCCCGAGTTCTCACGGCGACTTCACACGCGAGGAGCCCTTCCGCCACGCTCCGTGGAGGTCACAGGGGGTCGCCGAGGTCACAGGAGGGTCGCCGAGGTCACAGGAGGGTCGCCGAGGTCACAGGAGGGTCGCCGAGGTCACAGGAGGGTCGTCGCCGCGGCCTCCGCCGCCGCCACCGCGCCGCCGCCGCCTTTCGCGCGTGCGCCTGCTGGTGTCGCCTGAAGTCTGCCTGGTCCTCGAACACCAGGCCGCACACCTTGCAGCAAGAGGGCCGGCCGCGCGTGT
Source organism: Lethenteron camtschaticum (assembly GCA_018977245.1). NCBI lineage: Eukaryota > Metazoa > Chordata > Hyperoartia > Petromyzontiformes > Petromyzontidae > Lethenteron > Lethenteron camtschaticum. The sequence goes on along the minus strand of MU249573.1, from coordinate 8,338,472 downwards.
GCGTGTTCTGGTGGATCTTGAGGCTGGAGTACCACGAGAAGGAGCGCTCGCACACCGCGCAGCGGTACGGCTTCTCGCCCGTGTGGATGCGCTGGTGGTTCTTGAGGTCGCCGGGCAGCGCGAACGCCCGCCCGCACACGGCGCATCGGTGCGGACGCTCGCCCGTGTGCGTGCGCTGGTGCCGCTTGAGGCTGCAGTTCTGGAGAAGGCGCGCCCGCACACGGCGCACCGGTGCGGCTTCTCGCCAGTGTGCCTCAGGCGGTGCACGTCCAGGACGCGGCGCTGCGCGAACCCCTGCCCGCAGATGTCGCACGACAGCACCGGCTGCAGCTGCTGCGCCAGCTGCTGATCGCGGTGCCGCCGCCGCCNGCTGGAGTAACCCCGGGTGCAGCCCGCTCGCCGTGGCGGAGGGAGCCTGTTGGTACTGGGAATCGGCGGGCGGTTGGTGGCGAACTCGGAAATGCTGTTTTCGACCGGCGTCCCTTTGGTCATCTGCTGCTGCTGCTGCTGCCACTGCCAAGGGGTTGATGGCCGTCCACATTCTCCCCGGTGACCTCGCCGTCATCGCCAGCCCGCCGTTTGGCGCGCAAGCGGGCTTTGCCGGTCGCAAGCAGCGAGGTCACGTCCTGGATGATGAATTCCGAGTGGCCCTTACCGACGCAACTGCCTGCAAGAGTAATGAGACATCGGAGGGAAAGGCCGAGTTTGAGCCTTGTTAGTAGCCCGATGGTAGATTGCCTGTCAGGCGCTGTAGGGTCGGGATGTTTAGCCGCGTCCTTATTATGACGAGCGCGTGAGGAGCCGCACGGACAGGACCTGCCACGTCTTTGACGATCTACGTCTTGGGACCTCCTTTGCCAGTACAAAATATACTAATAGGGTTTTTCCCCTTTTTTCTGGCAACAAAACTGACACCTTTTGCAAGGAATCATGCTTACATTACCACAATACTTGCAGTCAAATGCAAACAAAAAACAAAGCACTGATAAATTATCATGATTCCTTGCAAAAGGTGTCAGTTTTGTTGCCAGAAAAAAGGGGAAAACCCCTATTAGTACTACGTTCCCTTCTTGACATCTCTTCGTGGCCGCGCTCACGGGCCTTGCAAGGGCGGCCACCAATCCCAAACACCAGCTGCTGCCTCCGCTCCTTCAAGGGAGGAATGGGCGAGATCCACTCTCTGCTTCGGAGCAATCGAGTGGCTAACAAATTAAAAAAAATGACACCTTTATCTGNTTTTTTATTTTACTGCATTATCTTCTTGGTTCTTTGGGTAAAGTCACGTAGAATGGAAATAATAAAATAATACAATTTAAACATAATAAAATAATTCTCACAACGCAAGCAGCCGTCCTCAGGTGGAGAGCAGGTCTGTCGAGAAGACAGACACTCTGTCTTGTAATTTTTATTATTTTATTATGTTGTAATTTATTATTTTATTATTTCCATTCTACGTGACTTTACCGAAAGAACCAAGGAGACCTTTAATCTGCTGTTGTGAAGCCGTACGAAAGAAGAAGTCAACCCACTCCTGGAAAATTCACCATCTCCCGCCTCAACCTCCCCCTTCTTACCTGCACGTTGTGCCGTCCCGACGGCGCCGCCCCTCCCACGATGATCTCCTCCCAGGCTGCCCCGTGGTTGCTCAAATTGTTGTCTCCTGGCACCGTCCACGGATTTCTGCGGCTGCAATCGACACGAGAGGGCGGCACTTGAATTGGCAGACCGCGCGCGCAACGCGGTTTCACCCAACGCATGTTTTCGGCCGGACCGCGGATTTTACTTAACGGAGGTAGGCCTTACCAGGTAAGGGCCAGTGAGTTATGCGGCTCTTTGTCAGACGCGACCCGGCCACAAACGTAGAGTGGCTAATCACGTGGAAATGTATAGCAGCCAAATACTTCCAAACGGATGTTTCTAAAATGTGTAGCGGAAAAAAGCGGAGGATCCGGAGAAAGATTCCACGCAACCACGGGAGAACATGCAAACTCCAAATATACTACAGCGGTTGTCAGGGTCGGGATCAAATCCACGACCTCCTGTACACCAGGCGAGGTAGTTAACATCTCGCCACCGTGATGATGAGAGAGAGACACGCAAACTCAAATTATACAGCAGCAGGCGTCAGCGGGATCAAATCCACGACCTCCTGCATACCAGGCGAGGTAGTTAACATCTCCTAGCCACCGTGATGATGATGATGAGAGAAAGACACGCATCCAAATATACAACAGGTGTCAGGTCGGGATCGAACTCACGACCTCCTGCATACCAGGCGAGGTAATTAACATCTCGCCACCGTGGCGAGTTAGGACATGTTTCCAAGTACACGCACAGTTTCAGCGAGATCTGTCATTCACTGAGGACGTGTGGTTTTTCTGATTCTCGTCGCACCATGTGAGCAGTCTGGAACGGTGGGGCATGTGCCTTTCACGATAGATTGGTGCGTAACAACATAAGGGGAATCATCTTCTTGGTTCTTTCGGTAAAGTCATATAGAAGGGAAGTAATAAAATAACAAAATAAAAATGTCTTCACCTGAGGATGGCTGCTTGCGTTGTGGCAGAAACGTCGTGAGAATTATTATGTTTTATTTTTATTATTTTATTATCTCCCTTCTACGTGACTTTACCGAAAGAACCAAGAAGATGAATCCCTGCAGTCACGAAAGCTTTAAATCGAAACATAAGGGAATGTTTGTCATTGCTAATCATCCGATCCGATGACGTCGGTTTGTGCTCACGTTTAGAATTCTCAACAGGGTGAATCTCGCGAAAAGTGAAGTACTGTAAAACCTTGGATTGCGAGCATAATTCGTTCCGGAAACGTGTTTGTAATCCAAAGCACTCGTACATCAGTTGTGATCACGTGACGCTCGGCAGACAAAGCGTAAACACGTACTACTCGTATTGCAAGACCTCGCTCGTTTATCAAATTCATATTTATTAAAAATTTTGCTCATCTTGAAAACACTCGCAGATCAATCTCGCAATAAGTTCAGTACTCTGGACGTAGATGCCTAAGTCGACGTCCACCTGGCCATACACAGGAAGCAGGTTCTTTAAGCCAGAGCTTATACTGGTAGGAACCACCTGGTTCCACCAGCCACAGGGGATTATTGTGTCCGTCCGTCCGTTGTGCATCCAAAAATGTGAGGGTGGGCTGGGTGGAGAGGGGAGGTGGGGAATGGCTGGGTGGGAGGAAGGGCTGGTGGGGAGGGCTGGGTGGGAGGGTGGGGCTGGGTGGGAGGAGGGCTGGGTGGAGGGTGGGAGGGCTGGGTGGAGAGGGGCTGGGTGGGGAGGAGGGTGGGAGGGCTGGGTGGGAGGGTGGGCTGGGTGGGAGGGAGGGCTGGGTGGGAGGGTGGGGCTGGGTGGGGGGGAGGGTGGGCTGGGTGGGAGGGGCTGGCCCCCGTGGTGCCCTATAAAACTCAACGTTTAACCTACTCACGCCGGCTTGTGCCCGAGTCGGATGCGGAATACAACGCCGCCGGACCTGCTGGCTTGACCGAGCAACCCGACGTTCCTACCAGCTCCTCCGCAGAGAATGTGTTTACTAAGTTGGGCCCCTGTGCAGCCGAGGGAAAAAGGCTCCAGAGAAAGGAACGGAGGCGTGGAGAAATAGGAAGAGAGCACATGAGTACCCAGTGGGGGCGTACAGAGTGCAGGGAGGGGGGGGGGGGAAAGAAATGTCAAGACGTGGATAGAGACGCACAGCGGGAAAACGGGACACGGAAACACTCGGGAGGCAACGGAGGCACGGTGAGCAAAGTGTTGACTCACCGTCCAGGTCTCCATCTTCACCCCGTGCCACGTGTGGGTTCTCCTCCCCCTCGTCTGCGGGCAGCGCAGCGGCGAGAAGTTATACCTCTCGGTGGAGGAAGTCGCGTTCTGCTCCCGGAGGTCGCGTGTTTTTAAATCCTTTATATTAAGTTCGCTTGCTTGCTTACGACGTGCAAATCTTTCGGTCGTTTTTAACCCCTTCCCGTGATCCAATCGAGCTGACATTTTCCACACAGACTCGTTGTGCGTGACAATTAATGTTCGTGAAATTTTTTTTCAAAATTTTACACTTTTTAGGACAAAAATATTATATTTAATTACAATTGCTTAATGTGCAATTCAATCATCTGACCCATAGGTGCAGCCATCTCAAGCCAGAGGACGAGAGGACTCTAGCCGCCACGCATATAAAGGATTTATATGAAAAACTTTGTTTTTACGGTTATACTTGTTACACGCTTTGATTTAACTCACGCCAGCCGTTGTTGTTGTCGTCGTATCCTCAAATTTTGTAACTGATTTTAACCGACTTCCCAATGTGGTATCGACAGCAAACTTTGTATACTTATGTCATACGGATGACAAACACATTCCTGCGGAGGGAGCTGGTCGGAACGTTGGGTTGCTCGGTCAATGGCCAGGGTCAACGGCGGCGTGGTGTATTCCGCAAATATGCCCGACTGTGAGGGCGGGCACAAGCCGCGTGAGTAGGTTAAACGTTGAGTTTTATAAGGGCACCACGGGGTGACCAGCCCTCCCACCCAGCCCCACCCTCCCCACCCTCCCACCCAACCCTGCCCACCCTCCCACCCAGCCCCTCCCCACCCAGCCCCACCCTCTTTCGGTAAAGTCACGTAGAAGGGAAATAATAAAATTACAATTCTCACGACGTTTCGATTGCAACACAAGCAATCGTCATCATAATCAGGTGTGAAAACCGCAGCAAAATTTGTTAGCTAGAATTTTATTATTATTTTATTATTTCCCTTCTACGTGACTTTACCGAAAGAACCAAGAATGTGAATCCCTGCAGTCGCGAAAGCTTTAAAAATCCACAGTTACATCGCAGCATTCAAGGCAACCGTGGCCAAGGACCCTTACCGCAAGGCTCCCTTGAATCCAGCGTCGCTTCTTTATCCGGCTCCTGGTACACGTCGGTACGTTTGACAGCGCGATCTACCAGGGCAGAGGCAAACCGCAGGGCTGAATGTTGTGCACAGGAGACAAATTCGCCACGAACACCACCCCATCTCGTCAGATTTTGGAAGCCGAGTTGAGTCTGGTCAGCGCTGGGATGGGAGACTGCGTACGAATGCAACGTGTCCTTGAGCACAGGGCACAAGGTTGCCTGCTGAGCAGAGGTCGCAAACGGGTTTTGATTCCTTACCCGTACCCGGCCGCACCAGGGTCGCAAATGGCTACCCGTACCGGCCGGGTAACGGGTAGGGTACGGGTATCGGGTACCCGATTGCGACCTCTGGGATGAAGCCACGTTGCAGGCGCGGGTGGGTTGATTCTAGGAACTTGAATTGTGAGAAGAGACAAGACGTTGGGAAATGAGTGACAAACGGTGACTCACCAGTGACTCACGGTGTACCCGTACCCGGCCGCACCAGGGTCGCAAATGGGTACCCGTACCGGCCGGGTACGGGTAGGGTATACGGGTACCCGGTTGCGACCTCTGCTGCTGAGGGCAGGACAGCATTAGATCATTAGTAGCCTCTCTGTGCAGAGTAAGAGACGGACAATTGACTAAGGGATGGAGCTCAGTCTCTGTTGGTTTGCCATGAGCCAGGAGGCGAGATGTTAACTACCTCGCCTGGCATACAGGAGGTCGTGGGTTCAATCCCGAACGTGACGCCTGCTGCTGTATATTTGGAGTTTGCGTAGCTTCCCCGTGGTCTCCGTGGTTTTTTCTCCGGGTCCTCCGGTTTTTCACCTCCACATTTAGAAACATGCATTTAGGGTATTTGGCTGCTAGACATTTCCACTGTGTTGAGCTATCATTTGTGGCCAGGTTGCTTCTGAAAAAGAGCTATGTAGCTCAGTGGGCCTTACCTGGTAAAATAAAAAAACATTTTGTTTAATTTACATTCCACATTATGGCAGGGGCCAAACTATCACAAAGCCCACTAGAAGACTGCTGCAATCAAAATTCCAATAAATCTTTTTGTTACCATCCCCTGCGGCAAGCTTTTCTTCATCAGCGATCAGGTCATCATGTTCCATCTCTGCACCGAGTGGGCTCGAACCACCATCGCCGCTCCCTTGACCGTCATGGCTCCCAGCCTCCGCGCGGACAGCAGCAGCTCCCGGCTCAGGCCGCTGAACAGAGCGAGCAGCACGTCCACCAGCCCTCCCAGCGTCACGTCGCCAGGGTAGGCGGCGCCGCCATCGTGGTGGGCCCGCGCCCCGCAGGGCCTTCACCACCTGCCGCAGCACGGCGTAGAAGCCGAAGGGCAGGCGGTCGCGCGCCGCGGCCAGCAGCTCGGCCGCACGAGGCCGTCCCCGACGCAGGCGCGCAGGACCCCGTAGTCCCGGATGCCCAGCTCCGAGTCCATGGCCCGGGCCACCTCCTCGTTCACGCCCTGTGCCTCCAGCCACGCCGGGAAGTCGTCCGTCGGCTCCGGCAGCACCGGGGCTGCCACCGCACACGCCATGCTGTGGTGGTGATGGGTAGAGCGAGAGAGAGCATGTAGAGTCATTAAATATCTAATGGGTTGGATTCACGTCACATATCTTCAGACAAAGTCGCACTGAAGTGTGACCAAATACTAATCCCAATCCTGAACACTAAATACATTTCACCGAAGCAAAATCGCTGCACGGCGATCAAAAGGCTTAAACACTCGACTGTGAAATGAGAATTCAAAACACGACGTTAAACTGTTAAGTCGCTGCGAATGTGGCCAAATGTGGGCGACAGGCGCACGCGCGATGAAAGCGAGCGGCGCGCGATTGAATCCTCCTCATCCAGCACGGACAGTTCAAGTTCATTGATTAAGTATAGCCCTGTGAGCCATTCGGCTCTTCAATCGGGTGCAACCGCAACAAACAAAAAACTAAAACATGAACAAGAAAACATCTTAAAGTGAATATGTGACTGAGTGCAAACAGAAAATCCAAGAAAAGACAGCAAAATATTGCAGAAAATCACCGTACACCAACGCTGTGCAAAATCCCAGTGGATGCAAGTCAAACAACCAACAACAACCACAAGACAGCTTAGATTAAGGCCATCGTCTAACTCTATACAATACAGTACATACAGTACACGCTACACACTACAATTCACAACACTGTACACACTATGCAGCAGTTTACAATACAGTGCATACAGTACACACATTGCACTGTACACACTACGCACCAGTTACAATACAGTGCATACAGTACACGCTACACATTACATTCACAACACTGTACACACTACGCACCAGTCTACAATACAGTGCATACAGTACACGCTACACATGACACATCACAACACTGTACACACCATGCACCAGTCTACAATACAGTGCATACAGTACACACATTACACTGTACACACCACGCACCAGTCTACAATACAGTGCATACAGTACACACATTACACTGTACACACTACGCACCAGTTTACAATACAGTGCATACAGTACACGCTACACATGACAGTACACAATACTGTACACACCACGCACCAGTCTACAATACAGTGCATACAGTACACACTACACATTACAATTCACAACACTGTACACACTACGCACCAGTTTACTATACAGTGCATACAGTACACACTACACATTACAATTCACAACACTGTACACACTACGCACCAGTCTACAATACAGTGCATACAGTACACACATTACACTGCACACACTACGCACCAGTTTACAATACAGTGCATACAGTACACACACAACACTGTACACACTACGCACCAGTTTACTATACAGTACACGCAGTACACGCATACTCTACACCCGAGTCTACATTAAGTGTGCACACTAATCTACCTATTTTCGCGCATATAGCCCGCATACGCATATAGCCCGCATACGCATATAGCCCGCATACGCATATAGCCCGTAGAAGCATATACCCCGAAAAAAACAGCGTTTTGTGTAAAAAAATTTCAGATAGCCCGCACCTCCATGTATCCCGCACGCATTCGTATATTTAACGTCGTTAACGCAGCTTAATTCCATCGCATTAATACGAAGTCTACACTTGTAGTACATCACACTATCGATTGTTAAGGTTAAAACCATCACGTGCACAAAGAAACGAAACAGTAAATAAAAACGACGACTACGACGACGAGAGAGTCAAGGAGGTTGTGGGCTTCCAGGCTCACGTGGGATTGGTGGCCAGCTCGCTTCTGGTAAGCAGCAGCAGGAGGAAGGAAGGACGGATGGAAGGAAGAAAAATGAATGAAGGAAAAAGGAAGGAAGAAAGAAGGAAGGAAAATGGAAGGAAGGAAGAAGGAAGAAAAAAGGAAGGAAAGGAAGAGAGAAATAAGGAAAAAAGAAGGAAGAAAAAAGGAAGGAAGAAAAAAGGAAGAAAAAAGGAAGGAAGAAAAAAGGAAAGGAAGAAAGAATGGAAGGAATGAAGAAGAAAAAAAAAGGAAGGAAGGAAAAAGGAAGGAAGAAAAAGGAAAAAAGAAGGAAGAAAAAAGAAAGAAAGAAGGAAGGAAGAAAGGAAGGAAAGGTAGGAGAGAAATAAGGAAAAAAGAAGGAAGAAAAAGGAAGAAAAAAAGAAGAAAAAAGAATGAAGAAGAAAAGAAAGGAAGAAGAAAGGAAGAAGGAAGAAAAAAGGAAGGAAAGGTAGGAGAGAAATAAGGAAAAAGAAGGAAGAAAAAAGGAAGGAAGGAGGAAGGAAGAAAAAGGAAGGAAAAGTAGGAAGCAAGGAAGAAAAAATTGAGTAAAAAACTTTTGATGGAAGAAAGAAGGAAGAAAGGAATGAATGAAGAAGAAAAAGGGAAGGAAAAAAGGAAGGAAGCTCAGTGGGGTCACCGCGGGTCAAAAAATAAAACAACAAAATTTGAACTAAAACACCACGAATAAGTTCAAGAGGTCAACTTTGCTCGCAGCGCTGCGGGTGTCACCACGACCCCCTGACCTCTGAAGAGATGAAACGACCGAGACGGTGGCAAGCGGCTGTGACAACTCTCCAGCCCCCCAGCCCCCAGCCCCCAGCCCCCAGCATTCTCACGGCTAACATCAGTGGCCAGTGCCACGCAGGGAGAGGGGGGGATGTGTTGTTGTTGTTGTTTGTGTCTTTAAAAAACAATAAAAACTCGAGTTAAAACGAAGCAAACTCGCATACAACAGCGTCGGTAAAGTCACGTAGAATGGAAATAATAGAATAATAAAAATACAACATAATACAAGTAAACCCGTAAAAACAAAGTTTGTCACTCTAAATCCTTTATATGCGTGGCGGCTAGAGTCCTCTCGTCCTCTGGCTTGAGATGGCTGCCACCTATGGGTCAGATGATTGTCTGCCAGTATTAAGCAATTGGTAATTAAATATTTAATTTGTTTTCCCTAAACAGTGTACAATTTTGGAAAACAAAATTTCACGAAAATAATTGTCTCGCACAACGAGTCTGTGTGCAAAATGTCAGCTCGACTGGATCACGGGAAGTGGGTTAAAAAACGACCGAAAGATTTGCACGGTCCTAAGCAAGCACGCAAACTTAATATAAAGGATTTAAAAATAATTCTCACGACGTTTCGGCCACAACGCAAGCAGCCGTCCTCAGGTGAAGAACAGGGCTGTCGGAAAGACAGAGTCTGAATGACGTCGTGAGAATTATTTTATTATGTTTTATTTTTATTATTTTATTATTGTGACTTTACCGAGGGAACCAAGAAGATGAACCCCCAGTAGCAAGTCATCCAGCAATTGTGTGGACAAAGAAGGGCCCCCCATTCCTCTGTGTGTTTGTGTGTGTCTGTACATTACTAATTTTATATTTAGATTTAAAGATTGCAGGGATTCATCTTCTTGGTTCTTTCGGTAAAGTCACAATAATAAAATTAAAATAAAACATTATTTTATTATGTTTTATTTTATTATTTTATTATAATAATAAAATAATAAAATAAATGTTAAATTTTTATTATTTTATTATTTCCATTCTACGTGACTTTACCGAAAGAACCAAGAAGATAATTTTATATTTTTGGTCTTTAGGTAAAGCCAATTAGGAAAAAAAAATCATCAAAAATCGTCTTTTTCTCCACCCGAATACGATCGCTTGTGTCGCGATCGATACGTCGTGATATTATTGATCTTATTTTGAATATTTTGTTTTTAACCACGTGGCTTTATATCGAAAGACCCCCAAAATGACACGAAGCCTTTAAAGTCATCAATATTTTAGCCACACACAAAGACAAAGATCCCCGTGTAGCCTCAACAGACTGTAGGGGCAAGTGCTGTTAGCGAGCACCTATTAAGGCCGGCACGGCACACGAGGGGTGGTGGCCAGCACCACGCCCGACCGCCTTTGTCTCCCCAGTGGCAATGTCTACACACTGCACCAGGTACTCATTTCAGGCTGAGTCGACCTAGGGGTGGCCCAGGACCGGTTCAAATAATCGTCACCGGTGTTGTTGGCCGTGAGCGGGAATCGAACCCGGGTCGCTGGGTTCTATTCCGCTAACCGCTGCACCACCGCTCCCACCAGCCACACAACAAAGACAAAGATCCCCCGTGTAGCCTTAACAGACTGTAGGGGCAAGTGCTGTTAGCGAGCACCTATGAAGGCCGGCACGGCACACGAGGGGTGGGTGGCCAGCACCACGCCCGACCGCCTTTGTCTCCCCAGTGGCAATGTTTACACACCGCACCAGGTCACTCATTTCAGGCTGAGTCGACCTAGGGAGGCCCAGGACCGGTTCAGATAATCGTCACTGGTGTTGGCCGTGAGCGGGAATCGAACCCGGGTCGCTGGGTTCGATTAGCGCTAACCGCTGTCCCACCGCTCCCCACACACACACAGATACAGTCATTCCTACTACACACCCCGAATAGTTTCAAAGGGAAACTTTTAAACAACAACAACCACAACAACAACGACGACCCGAGGCAGATATCCAGACACCCATCGAGCAGTGGAGAGAGCAAAGAATAAGAGGGGGAGATTTCAACACGACACGAACCTCGGTGACAAAAGTCGTCGCAGCAGCATGCGGCGTGGGCGGCTGCTGCAGATTCGGAGGCTTAGGGTCCGCGGTCACGCCTGAATGGGGTGGCTGAACGATTGATTGATTGATTGATCGATTTGAAATCGATTACTCGCAATTTAGACGAACGCGACTGGCGCATCGCAAAGGCTGCGATTTTTGCGATTTTAGAAGTCGCTATTGATTTCTTATTGGGATTGTTTTAGTTTGTGTGGTTATTAGAGCTTTAGATTTGAAGCTTTCGTGACTGCAAGGATTCATAGTCTTAGGTTTTTTCGGTAAAGTCACGTAGGTAAAACATCAAAATTATAAAATAAATAAAATAAAAAAATAAATAAAAATTTTTTNGTTTTATTTATTTATTTTTATTAATTTTGATGTTTTACCTACGTGACTTTACCGAAAAAACCTAAGAATATGAATATTATAACTTTATTTAACTTAATTTTATATTTTGATTTGAAAGCTTTCGTGACTGCAGGGATTACTCTTTGTTCTTTCGTAAAGTCACGTAGGTGGAAAGAAAATAAATTAAATAATGATAATAGGTTTTCCCCTTTTTTTCTGGCAACAAAATAGTTGTGTTAAGATGTTGAAACATAAAACTGAAACCTTTTTACAATGAATCATGTCTGTATTAGCCACAATATCTGTCTTCTTGGTTATTTCGGTAAAGTCACGTAGAAGGGAAGTAATAAAATAATAAAAACAAAACATAATAAAATAATTCTCACGACGTTTCGGCCACAACGCAAGCAGCAGACGCTGTCTCCCCGACAGACCTGGTCTTCACCTGAGGACGGCTGCTTGCGTTGTGGCCGAAACGTCGTGAGAATATTATGTTTTATTTTATTATTTATTACTTCCCTTCTACGTGACTTTACCGAAAGAACCAAGAAGATGAATCCCTGCAGTCACGAAAGCTTTAAATCACAATATTTGTGGTCAGAATGCAAACAAAATAACTAGGTTCAAAAGAAAACTGTCTCTGGTGTGGACCCATCAGTTTCAAAGACAATTAATTTATTATCAGAGTATTTTTTTGTTTGGAATCTAACCACAAGTATTGTGGTTAATGCAGACATGATTCATTGTAAAAGGTTTCAATTTGGTGTTTTAACATCTTAGCACCAGTTTTGTTGCCAGAAAAAAGGGGAAAAACCTATTTTGATATTTTGGTACTGGCAAGGAGGTCCCATGATGTAGATTGTTTTGATTAGTTTCTTTAGATTTTAAAAATAATTTTTTATTGTTTTCTCTAGATTTGTTTTATTTCTTTTGGTTTGTTTTCTTGACATATATTTAGATTTGTTTTATTTGTTTTCTTTAGATTTTTTAAATTTATTTTGATTTGTTTTCTTAAGATTTTTAAAATTTATTTTGATTTGTTTTGGGGTTTTTTAATTTTGTTTTGCTTTGATTTTTTTCTCTTTATTTGATTTTCGTTTATTTTGCTTTGTTGTCTAAGAAGTTTTGGTAAAACCGAACCAAATCTTAAATTTCGATTTAAAGCTTTCGTGACTGCAGCAATTCATATTCTTGGTTCTTTCCGGTAAAGTCACGTAGAAGGAAATAACAAATAAAAACAATACAACTCACGACCTTTCGATTGCAACACAAGCAATCATCATCAGGTGTGAAACCCACAGCAAGAATTTTTTTAAAAAGTGGCAATTTTCTCACATTTTCTAGACGACAATTACTCGTTGCAATCAAACGTCGTGAGAATTTAATCTTTCATTTCTATATTTTTATTCCCCCTTCTACGCTACTTTACCGAAAGAACCAAGAATATGAACAAATCTTAATAGCGTTAGCATCAAACAAAACTCGTATAAAATTCACCGCTGTCCCTCAAGTCTCGAATCGGCAGCAGGTGGCGACATGGACCGGCTGGTGTGGTGGTGGCGGTGGTGGCGGTGTCCACATCTCTCTTAACAATTCTCCTCCTCTCGCTCTTACAAACAAAACAACACAAAACATCTCCGCTCGCCGCACATCACTTTCTATCACCCCCACACACCCACCCCGCGCTCCTGAACTCGTCACCGGCTGCGAAACGTCGAACTCCGCGTCAATGACGTCCGCCTGAGCCGGTTCAGCGCCTCGCCCCAGCAGCAGCAGCAGCCGCTGCCCAAAGACAAAGGTCCCCGTGTAGCCTATAGCTACAGTAGGGGCAAGTGCTGTCTGCGCTTTGTTTGAAGGTCGGCATCGTCGCATTCGAGGGGGTTTGGGTGGTTGGCAGTAGCATCACCACCACGCCCGGCCGCCTTTGTCTCTCCAATGTTCACCAGGAGTGTCTGTGGGTTAATGGGAACTTGATGCCTTGCGAAATGTTTGTGTGTTTGGCGTTTGAACATCTTAACACTTGTTTTTTATTGCCAGAAAACGTATTCTTATACTTTTAAACTCAGATTTTAGTTTTGCCTAAAAATGCTCAGGTAATTGTCTACAAATTTCAATCATGAAAAATCATATAAATTAAGAAAATGTTATCTGAAAATGTTCACGTAATTGTCAAAAACATTTCAAGCATGAAAAATTATATATATAAAAAATGTTATCTGAAAATGTTCACGTAATTGTCTACAAAAATTTCAATGCATGACATTTTTTTATATATAACATTTTGTACCTGAAAATGCTCAGGTAATTGTCTCAAAAATGTTCATGTGTAGACAAGAAAACTGTATTTTTTTTACCTAAAAATGCTCAAGTAATTGTCTCAAAATGTTCAGGCCTCAAACATCTTCAGTCTTTTCCCCTCCTACATTTTAAGCTGTCCACCAATGAATTTGCCTGAATCACACGTGTAATTGTGAATGGAGATAATGGTGACCGTGGATTGGACCCATGAACTCACGTGACTGCCCTATCAGTTCAGGGTGGACACAGATTTGGAACCTCCCTTGTCAGTATCAAGATATAAGAATAGGTTTTACCCTTTCTGGCAATTAAACAGTTGTGTTCAGACGTTAAACCGCTAAACAGAAACCTTTTGCAAGGAACCACGCCTGCATCAACATGCAAACCAAAAAACGTGCTCTGGTGGTATATGATGATGTTTTGTCTTTGAAACTGATTGGTCCACACCAGAGACAGCTTTCTTTAGAGCCTAGTCTCAAACAGTGTTAAGTAATGTTAATGAGCTGTCCATTAAATTTGGATTTAAAGCTTTCGTGACTGCAGGGATTCATCTTCTTGGTTCTTTCGGTAAAGTCACGTAGAAGGGAAATAATAAAATAATAAAAATTAAACATTTAATAATTCTCACGACGTTTTGGCCACAACGCAAGCAGCCGTCCTCAGGTAAAGAACAGGTCTGTTGGGAAGGCAGAGTCAGACTCTCCACCTGTTTCAAAGACAATGCATAAATTTTCAGAGTATTGTTTTTTGTTTGCATTTGACTGCAAGTATTGTGGTTAATGTAAGCATGATTCCTGGCAAAAGGTGTCTGTTTTTGTTGCCAGAAAAAAGGGGAAAAACCCCTATTAGTATATTTTGGTACTGGCAAAGGAGGTCCCATGATGTAGCTGCTCACCCGAGCTCTCATTACTCTGGTAGTGCGTTATCTTTGAACTGTGCGCCTTTTGGCGTCATCTGGTCGAACACCATATGAGACTAGGCTCTAAAGAAAGCTGTCTCTGGTGTGGACCAATCTGTTTCAAGGACAATGCATAAATGATCAGAGTATTGTTTTTTTTGTCATTTGACTGCAAGTATTGTGGTTAATGTAAGCATGATTCCTTGCAAAAGGTGTCAGTTTTGTTGCCAGAAAAAATGGGAAAAACCCTACTAGTATTTTTGGTACTGGCAAAGGAGGTCCCATGATGTCGTCTATTGTTGATAATTGTTTTTTACCCTTTTATCTGGCAACAAAACTGACACCTTTTTTACAAGGAGTCATGTTTGCATTGACCACAATACCCCGGTCGGAATGCAAACAAAAAACAATACTCTGATAATTTATGCATTGTCCTTGAAACTGATTGGTCCACACCAGAGACAGCTTTCTTTAGAGCCTAGTCTCATATTGTGTTCGATCAGAGTATTGTTTTTTGTTTGCATTTGACTGCAAGTATTGTGGTTAATGTAAACATGACTCCTTGCAAAAGGTGTCAGTTTTGTTGCCAAATAAAAGGGGAAAAACCCTAATAGAACAACCACTGTTGACTTTATGCAAAGTGGTACCTATTTTGTTGACCCCCATATCTAATAATGATATGCACTGTCCTTGAAGTTGATTGGTCCACACCCGAGACAGCTTTCTTTAGAGCCTAGTCTCACATGGTGTTGGACCAGATGACGCCAAAAGGCGCACAACTCAAGGACAATGCACCATCAGAGTATGAGAGCTCGGGGTAAGCATTTACACCATTGGAACCTCATTTGCCAGTAACAAAATATGATAATTGTTTTTTTACCCATTTATCTGGCAACAAAACTGACTCCTTGTAAAAAAGGTGGCAACAAAACTGACTCCTTGTAAAAAAGGTGTCGGCGTTGTTGCCAGATTAAAGGGTAAAAAAACAATTATCATATTTTGTTACTGGCAAATGAGGTTCCAATGGTCGTCTATTGTTGTCGTCTTTATTAGCCGGCCTGTCCCCTCGTTACGATCGCGGAGGAGAGGCATACAGGGCGAGCTGGTTACATGAGCCTAACAATTTGTTTTACTCGATAAGTTGTGACGCATCTACTCTCTCTCCATGACCCACCAGCACCACCAGCATGGCGTGTGCGGTGGCCACCCCATTGCCGGAGCCGATGGACGACTTCCCGGCGTGGCTGGAGGCGCAGGGCGTGAACGAGGAGGTGGCCCGGGCCATGGACTCGGAGCTGGGCATCCGGGACTACGGGGTCCTGCGCGCCTGCGTCGGGACGGCCTCGTGCGTGCCGAGCTGCTGGCCGCGGCGCGCGACCGCCTGCCCTTCGGCTTCTACGCCGTGCTGCGGCAGGTGGTGAAGGCCCTGCGGGCGCGCCACCACGACGGCGCCGGGACTCCGCTCTGGGACGACGACGACGCCGCGGCCGCCTCCTCCCCGGGCGACGTGACGCTGGAGGGCTGGTGGACGTGCTGCTCGCTCTGTTCAGCGGCCTGAGCCGGGAGCTGCTGCTGTCTGCGCGGAGGCTGGGAGCCATGGACGGTCAAGGGCCAGTGCTGGGGCTCCACTCCGCCTGGAACGGAGGTTGAGATCGAGGACTTGCTAAAGGCCAACGGAAATCAGCCCTCAGGGAATGGTAAAAAAATGTTGATGTCATGATACCTGTTGCAATAGACACCAAATAAATATGGCCACTGTGGAAGCGTAGAAAGAAATAGCCCTTTGTTAGTCGCTGATGAATGAAGGCATCTCCATAACGTGTCGGGCTGTGGGATGCGTCGACCGAACTTTACCACGCCGGTCAATGTCGATTGGTACAGGGGTTGTAAATCAAACTGAGGTCATCAGGTTCATAGTGCAAGACACAGCGCTACCGTTATGTCCACGTATAACAATCGCGCGNCTTTATTTGTGCAGGTGTGTGTCGACGGGCCGGAGGCAGATTCTTGAGGAGGCACCTTCTTGATAATTGTTTTTACCCTTCTATCTGGCAACAAAACTGACACCTTTTTCTACAAGGAGTCGTGTTTGCATAGACCACAATACCTGCAGTCATAATGCGAACAAAAAACATAACTCTGATAATGTTTGCACTGTCCTTGAAGTTGATTGGTCCACACCCGAGACAGCTTTCCTTAGAGCCTAGTCTCACATGGGTTGGACCAGATGACGCCAAAAGGCACCTTCTTTATTGACACTCTTAGGTTCACCTCGTTCCTTCCAGTCGTATAGCCAGCCTAGACACAACCCTGACCGCGTTACCGACGGCATCGACGGAGACAGCCAACAACTCTCCGACCGCGCAATTACACTGGTCAACAAAAAAAAANCATTTGTTTCACGTTCTGCAGATGTTGATGCCACTGGTTCTTCACGTTCTGCAGATGTAGATGCCACTGGGTGTTCACGTTCTGTAGATGTAGATGCCACTGGGTGTTCACGTTCTGTAGATGTAGATGCCACTGGTTCTTCACGTTCTGCAGATGTAGATGCCACTGGTTCTTCACGTTCTGCAGATGTTGATGCCACTGGTTCTTCACGTTCTGCAGATGTAGATGCCACTGGTTCTTCACGTTCTGCAGATGTAGATGCCACTGGTTCTTCACGTTCTGCAGATGTAGATGCCACTGGTTCTTCACGTTCTGCAGATGTAGATGCCACTGGGTGTTCACGTTCTGTAGATGTAGATGCCACTGGTTCTTCACGTTCTGCAGATGTAGATGTCACTGGTTCTTCATGTTCTACAGATGTAGATGTCACTGGTTCTTCACGTTCTGCAGATGTAGATGCCACTGGTTCTTCACGTTCTGTAGATGTAGATGCCACTGGTTCTTCACGTTCTGCAGATGTAGATGTCACTGGTTCTTCATGTTCTACAGATGTAGATGTCACTGGTTCTTCACGTTCTGCAGATGTAGATGCCACTGGTTCTTCATGTTCTACAGATGTAGATGCCACTGGTTCTTCACGTTCTGCAGATGTAGATGCCACTGGTTCTTCACGTTCTGCAGATGTAGATGCCACTGGCTCTTCACGTTCTGCAGATGTAGATGGCACTGGCTCTTCACGTTCTGCAGATGTAGATGCCACTGGTTCTTCACGTTCTGTAGATGTTGATGCCACTGGTTCTTCACGTTCTGCAGATGTAGATGCCACTGGTTCTTCACGTTCTGCAGATGTAGATGCCACTGGTTCTTCACGTTCTGCAGATGTAGATGCCACTGGTTCTTCATGTTCTACAGATGTAGATGCCACTGGTTCTTCACGTTCTGCAGATGTTGATGCCACTGGTTATTCATGGTCTGCAGATGTAGATGCCACTGGTTCTTCATGTTCTGCAGATGTAGATGCCACTGGTTCTTCACGTTCTGCAGATGCCACTGGTTCTTCACGTTCTGCAGATGTTGATGCCACTGGTTCTTCATGTTCTGCAGATGTAGATGCCACTGGTTCTTCACGTTCTGCAGATGCCACTGATTCTTCACGTTATAGATGCCACTGGTTCTTCACGTTCTGCAGATGTAGATGCCACTGGTTCTTCACGTTCTGCAGATGTTGATGCCACTGGTTCTTCACGTTCTGCAGATGTTGATGCCACTGGTTCTTTCATGTTCTGCAGATGCTAATTACCTTTGGTGCTTGTGTTTCCTCGACTCTCTTGAAAAACTTATCAAGAGATGTCTGCACAGTTTGCCCTCTTCTCTTCACGAATCAACTTGTCACAGACAGATGGGGCCTCAAGCGATGAACACCTTTTAGAGAAGCTGGCTTGCTTGCACTGTACCTGTAACTCTTGCGTGATTATTGAGAAGCCACGCTGTTCACGAGTGCTTGTGTCTTCTACACTACTCGGAGCACAACAACGAAGTCACTAAGCCAGCAACGTGGTTCACCAATTAAACGATTCTCACAAAGCACATTGATAACACTGGTCAACAAAAAATAAAAAAATTCTGGCCTGGACTTTTGCAGCTGTTTTAGACTAATTTCACAGGGTGCTGATTCCAAATCTGTTCTCAGATTTGCTCTATCACATCTCATTTTTATACTATCGTTATACCCACTTTCATTGATTTTACCCAAAATTAACTCTGTCACTTATGATTGCAAGTTGTTGCGAGTCAGTGACTGCTTTAGTGTTAAAATATGGTGCTGTATTTTTAGGATAGTGTGTTTATAATATTATTTTTTGTAGATATCCACATTTATTTAATATTTTTCTTCTGCAGCTTTTATTGAAAATGGAATATTTGATATCTCAAAAACCTGATGTGATAGACAAAAACTGATGCCAGATTTGGAATCGCACCCCAAAATTACCTTACACCCGTTGGAATACCTTATGCCAGAAAAAGTGTGTTGACCAGTGTAATAATACTGATGTTAAAACACATTATTCCCATCCATATTATTAGGGGCACAATTACCGATAGCCCCAAGTGAAGCCCTCATATATTGCTCGTACGAAAGAAACCACGCTGTCGACCATGGTATAATGACCCCTTTTAGCGCCCATGTTGAGCACTCAGCGAGATCTGCCTGTATTTGACCATAATTGACTTGAGCGTTCTCTGTAAAAACTCATTAAAGTCCGCACACCAACATTCTTAAACCCGGGGTACCAAATAATACAAAATGCCCGAGTAAATTAAATGTTTTATTTCTGGACACTATTTTTTCCAGGGGTGTTCCTTAACTCCGCGACTGCGGTACCAACCAATCCGAAATCGGTGGTACCACACGATGTCGAAACGCAGCGAGGACGATTGCGCTGAAACCCTGAACGCTCGCGGTACGCACCGTGGTGGTGCATCGTGCACAGCTCGTCGAGATGAGTCGATAGCCGCATCGCCGACCATCGACAGACTAAAAATGACTGCATCACGGACATTATGCAAGAGCCGGGGTACTGCCATAAGGTTCATATTTTCCACGGCGTGCGCGCTTACTGTCCACCGCAGTTGCCGCTGCTGGACAGCAGTCGGCGCTGTGTCACTACACAGGTAGAGGCGGTGATTGTTATCGTACGTGAAGCATTCGGTGATGTCAAAAGCTCGAAACAAAATGCAGGTTTCACCGCCCGATTTTTTTTCGGCGTTGGCTTCTGTTTTAGAAAAAGCGAGCTGCCCATTCAGTCATGCCGCTTTTGCCCCCTCTCTCTCTGCAGATGCGGCGGAGGTGTCTCCTCCGGTCGGGGGCTTCAGTCCCTCGCAGGCGACTCGTGTCATTAAAATGGAGCTCCGCGATGGTAACACGCAGCCTGCACCTCCGTTTCATCACGAGTTTCTTTCCCGGCTATGTTCCGATTTGTGCTAGCGGTAATGGGGCTTTGAGACAGAACAGATTTAGCTCTAGGGCTGAATGTTTAATAATAATAATGCAATTCATAACGCGCGCAAATTTGCGGACGTAACGGCCGCAACTCAGAGGCGCGGAGCCAAGCTCGGAGTCGCTCGAAAGCGCGTGGTTGTAGAGGTGAGTTCTTAAGTGTCTCTTGAAGGAGGCGATTGAGGCGATGCTGCGAATGTGCAGAGGGGTGATGGCGTTCCAGACTGTTGGGGCTGCCACCAAGAAGCGGCGCATAGACACGATGACCATCCTGGATCTTGGTATCGAGGGAGGTCGTGAGTCGCGCTGCGCAGGCATCTGCTGAGCTGCAAGTCGTCGGTAATGAAGGCAGGCACATGTGAAGGCATCGTGGCAGAGGCAGGCGATCTTGCATATGACCCTGCTGGCGATGGGTAGCCAGTTGAGGGCACGGAGACAGGCAAGTGAGTGGCTTACTAAATGTAGTCGGCGGGTTACGGACAGTTGCTTCCCGTAGCTCCTTTATTGCCGCCACTCTTCCCATTAATTATCTCCATGCCTTGACACCAGAGGTCGCAACCGGGTACCCGATACCCGTACCCTACCCGATACCCGGCTACCCGTACCCGGCCGGGTACGGGTAGCCGTTTGCGACCCTGGTGCGGCCGGGTACGGGTACAGGTAGGCCGTGAGTCAATGGTGAGTAACCGTTTGTCACTCATTTCCCAACGTCTTGTCTCTTCTCACAATTCAAGTTCCTAGAATCAACCCACCCGCGCCTGCAACATGGCTTCATCCCAGAGGTCGCAATCGGGTACCCGTTTGCGACCCTGGTGCGGCCGGGTACGGGTACGGGTAAGGAATCAAAACCCGTTTGCGACCTCTGCTTGACACCTCTGCCAGTATCGTCGACGACCAGGGGCTTACTAACTATTCAAACTATTTATTTGTTTACTAGGTAAGGCCCCACTGAGGAGCCACCTGGCCACAAATGATAGCTCAACGAAGTGGCTTGTCACGTGGAAATTTCTAGCAGTCAAATACTCTAAATGCACGGTTCTAAATGTGGAGGGAAAAACGGAGGACCCAGAGAATGCAACCGCGGGAGAGGACACAAACTCTTAATATATTAATATACAGCAGCAGCGTGGGGGGACGGTATACCAGGAGAAACATCTCCCAACTGTGATGATGATGATGAGAGAGAGACACCGCAAACTACAAATATTCATCAGCAGACATCGTCAGGGTCGCGATCGAACCCACGACCTCCTGTATACCAGCCGAGGTAGTTAACATCTCCTAGCCACCGTGATGATGATGAGAGACACAAACTCTAAATATACAGCAGCAGCAGGCGTCAGGGTCGGAATCGAACCCACGACCTCCTGTATACCAGCCGAGGTAGTTAACATCTCCTAGCCACCGTGATGATGATGAGAAACGCAAACTACAAATATTCATCAGCAGACATCGTCAGGGTCGCGATCGAACCCACGACCTCCTGTATACCAGCCGAGGTAGTTAACATCTCCTAACCGTGATGATGATGAGAAGAGACACGACCTCCTGTATACCAGCCGAGGTAGTTAACATCTCCTAGCCACCGTGATGATGAGAAGAGACACNCNAACTACAAATATTCATCAGCAGCATCGTCAGGGTCGGATCGAACCCACGACCTCCTCTATACCAGCCGAGGTAGTTAACATCTCCTAGCCACCGTGATGATGATGAGAGAGAGACACGCAAACTACAAATATTCATCAGCAGACATCGTCAGGGTCGCGATCGAACCCACGACCTCCTGTATACCAGCCGAGGTAGTTAACATCTCCTAGCCACCGTGATGATGAGAGAGAGACACACAAACTACAAATATTCATCAGCAGACATCGTCAGGGTCGCGATCGAACCCACGACCTCCTCCTGTATACCAGCCGAGGTAGTTAACATCTCCTAGCCACCGTGATGATGATGAGAGAGAGACACGCCTACAAATATTCATCAGCAGACATCGTCAGGGTCGCGATCGAACCCACGACCTCCTGTATACCAGCCGAGGTAGTTAACATCTCCTAGCCACCGTGATTGGTACGTTTTATGCGCGTCAACTGGGAGAACTGCACTGTNTGGCGTNGTCGTCGTCATTGAGTGCCCACCCTCCGTTAACCCGGTTGCAGATGACATCTCGTGGCCAGCGCCTGGGGGCGATGGCAACCTCCACCAGGTCTCTTGGGAGGATCTGGACCCGCGAAGAATGGGCTTCATAAGCTCAACAGAACTAGCAGGTGACGGGCAAGAGGGGGAGCGGTGCTGAAGGGTTTCGTTTTGTGTCCCACGTGGTGTTCGTATCACGTATGTTGACATTTTTCAAGCATGATTTTTTTTTATCAGATTTTTTTTTTTACCGAAAAATACATTTTTTTTTTTTTTTTACGTAAAAACGCTCAGTTATCGTCTCAATTTTTCAAGCATGAACATGTGTTTTTAATATATATATTTTATGTATTTTTTTACCTGCAAATACTCAGGAGTTGTCTCAAAATTTTCAGACCTGAAAATACATTTTTTTTTTATTTTACGTAAAAATGCTCAATATTTGTCTCAATTTTCAAGCATGAACATGGTTTCTTAAAATATATTTTACGTTTTTTTTACCTGCAAATACTCAGGTAGTTGTCTAAAAATTTCAGGCCAGACAACATTTGAGTCTCTTCCCCTCCATTTTAATTTGTCCTCCAATGAATTTGTGCCTGGGGCGTTTCAGGCAGCCTGCCCGGATGTTGTCTCTTGCTTGTCATGTGCAGGGCATGCTAACGATGTGAATGTTACGTCTGTTCATTTTTATAATTATTGGCACGTGTTTGCTATTCTGCGAACGTGTAATTAACGTGTGTGGAGTGGTGCTGAAAATATAAAAATTTGAATATAATTTATTACCACCGCATATTTCAACCTTGTGTGTATATGTATGTTGAACTAGTTTTTCACCGTACGTAGCCAACCGTGCCAATCGGAGGGGAAGGACAACAAACTTAACACTAAAACGCAGTTCTAAAGATTTATATAAGAATTAAAACGTGACATATATTAAAACAATACATCAAAAAACATCGTGTAAAAAAACACTTTCTAAGGAGCTCAAACAATGATTAAAAACCGAACAGGTTATAAAAACGTGTTTTTTAATAGATTAATAATTTTTTACAAAAGTAACAATAACAACACGAAAGCATCCCAAGCCTTAAAACGTGATCTAATAATCATCTCCATATACATAAAGGCAAAGTTGTGAATATGCGTGTCTGTTCAAAATGTTTAGCGTACTTCCCGACATGCAACAAACTTGAAATTTGCCAGTCTCACAGGCTACACGGGTGATCTTTGTCTTTATCCTGTGTGTGTGTGTGTNGGGCGGCAGCGACTGTTTAGCTATTCGCGCGCCGCGCTACGAACCCGGCGACCGAGTTCGATTCCCGCTCACGGCCACCACCGGTGGCGATTATTTGAACCGGTCCTGGGCCTCCCCTAGGTCGACTCAGCCTCAAACGAGTAACTGGTGTGGTGGTGTGTGAACATCGCCACTGGGGAGACAAAGGCGGCCGGGCGTGGTGAATCCAAGTCCCGGGCGAAGCCGGGCAGTCAAGCTAGTAATGATATAGTTTTCATCGCAACATTATGTGACAGAAATATTTCCAGTACAGTATAAGTTACTGCAGAAGGATTGCAGTGCAGTATGTACGTTGAACTTCTTTCGCGCCATATGTAGCTAACCGTGGTGATCGAGTTCGGGGGAAGACAACAAACTAAACACAAACAGCAGTTCGAAAGACGCGACTTTTCAATTCAGATATGGCTCACGGATTCACATCGTGGCAGTGGCTTTGCCTCTGTGCGTGTGTGCACGTGCGCATCACGCGCGATAACCCCGATGCATTCCTAACACGAGTTTCCGTCTCCCGTAGGCAAGCACATCGGTGACCAATCCGGCTTCGTCATTCAGAAAGTGACCTCGCTGCAGGCCGCGGGGACGATTTCAGCATCGACTCTTCACCGCGTCTGCTGCACCCCCCGGCCGAAGCAAAGTACAGCGGCGGCGGGGCGGCACAAGATCAAAAGCCGCCGCGCCGAACACGCAAACCAGCTGTTCGGTGACGGAAGCTTCCGCTGGCCGGGAGGCCCGAACCATAACAAGATCGTGGCGACGGCGATCGCCGGCAACGGAGCGCGTTCCGCCCGAGTCAAACCGGCGCGATTGCTACGCCGGTCGGCCCGGAGTCGCGCCCGCCGGCCAGGCCACCGGGCACCCCTCCGACGGCCCCCACCGGTGCGAGGTCTGCGGCCGGTGCTTCGCTCAGCGCCGCGCCCTCCAAAGCCACCGGCTGGCGCACACGGCCGGCGCCAAGCAGCCGGACCGGCGCGGCGCTTGCGGCCGCGCCCTCCCCAGGGCCGCGGGCCGAACCTCGACGAGTGCGCCGCCGCGGCCGACGCCGCCGCCGCAGCCGCGGCGAGGCCGCACCGATGCCGGTGTGCGGCCGCGCTTTCGCCCTCGCCGGCGAGCTCAAGTCGCACGCGCGCACGCACACGGGCGAGAAGCCGTACCCGTGCAGCGTGTGCGGACGCGCCTTCTCGTGGCTGTCCAGCCTCAAGATCCACCGGAGCTCGCACACGCGCGAGCGTCCCTTCCGCTGCGCCGCGTGCGGCCAGAGCTTCCCGCACCGCTGCGGCCTCAAGCGTCACGAGCGCACGCACACGGGCGACAAGCCGCACGGCTGCGACGAGTGCGGGCGGACCTTCGTGCTGCCGAGCGAGCTCAGGAACCACCGGCGCACGCACACGGGAGAGAGGCCGTTCAGCTGCGGCGTGTGCGGACGCGCGTTTACGTGGAGCAAGAGCCTCAAGATGCACGAGCGGACGCACGCGCGGGAAGCTGGCGCCGCCGAGGGAACGCCAGGCCCATCCGGCCTGGCCTTGCCTGCGGGCGCGGGAGATATGGGAGCTCGCGTTCCTTGAGCTTCGTCGCATATCGAAAGTTGCATGTTGAGCGACTTCTAGCGTTGGTACCGCGCGCGGCGTGAGGACGCGTTCCCGGCCTAAGTAGCTTCCCCTTTCACGCTACCGAACACTTGTTGACTTATCGTTCACATCGTACACGGAGACAATTTACGTTGAAAATAATGTGTTTTATACTGTGCAGTATTCAAATTAAAAAACAACTGTCAAATATCTTCGCGCTCACCTTTGCAGTCTTGGGTGCAGTCGTAAGGCTGCATTGCCGATTGCCCGAGACGAATTAACAAAAAATTAACCCGTAAAAACAAAGTTTTTCACTATAAATCCTTTATATGCGTGGCATCGGTTTTATTTTATTATTCATTTCTGTTTTTCTTGAGTAAGAGTTTCATTTTTATCACATTGGTATTTTAAATTAATATGAAATTTATTTTATTATTCATTTCTGTTTTTCTTGAGTAAGAGTTTCATTTTTATCACATTGGTATTTTAAATTAAATATGAAATTAACTTTTTCCTAAAAAGTTTAAAATTTTGGAAAAAAATTTTCACGAAAATAAATTGTCACGCACAACGAGTCTGTGTGCAAAATGTCAGCTCGATTGGATCACGGGAAGTGGGTTAAAAAACGACCGAAAGATTTGCACGGTCGTAAGCGCGCAAGCAAGCAAGCAAGTGAACTTAATATAAAGGATTTAAAAAAACATTCTGACCCATCGCGATGCACAATTCTCAAGAATCCGTATCTTATAATTGTATTTTTATTTCTATACTGTCGATGGATAATTGTATTATTTATAAATGTCAGTGTATTTAGTTATTATTTTACTTTGTATTCACATTAAGATAATGTAGGTGAATACAAAGTTATGCTGAGACTTCGCGCGCGTCGAATATTCGCGTATCGAGGAATTGCCGTTGCTTTTATTCTTTTCCTTGGACCCATTTGGGATCGTGTTTCTACAGCCTCGTGTTTGTGCAGTTGTTGATGCAGAGAGCCCTACAGAGAGCCCTACAGCGTGGCTAGCGTCACGCATTTTGCCATGGGCAAGCGTGGCATCATACTATGGTACGAAGCATAACTTTCCGCTACGACGATGCAAATCATTTCTTTGACGGCTGCCAGAATGTTCCAGATGTTATTTTGAAAACTCCGTCATTATTGCCTGGAACTTTATGGCAGTTTTTAATTCCTTTTGCGATGGACTACGGGACACTTTGAAAGAAGTATTGCTCCTGACAACATTCTGTTCTAATGCTTTAAAAGTACGAGCAGTCTTCGACTTACGAAAGGGTTCCGTTCCCGTGACCCGTTCGCAAGTCGGAACACAATAATGTTACCGTATTTAAATGCGCGTACTTGTGAAATGTGTTCCGTTTCAACAACAAAAAAAGAGAAGCTTTTATAAACGCGTAAATAAAAAGAAATGGTGTGCATTTGCAAGTAATGCTGTAATAAGTACTGTAGAGTGAACAAACACACAAAATAAAGTAACGTGAATAGAAAACTAAAGTCAGTTTTGTTTTCATCTGTCCTGTGTAATGAGTCCTCACAAACGCACTCACAACAAAGACAAAGATCCCCCGTATAGCCTGTAACGGACTGTTGGGGCAAGTGGTGTTAGCGAGCGCCTATGAAGGTCAGTACCGTGGCACGCGAGGGGGGTGGGTGGCCAGCACCACGCCCGGCCGCCTTTGTCTCCCCAGTGATGATGTTCACTACACACAGCACCAGGTACCGTATTTTCACGCATATAGCCCGCATATGCATCTAAACCGCAGATGCATATACTCTGCAAAAATAGCGTTTTGTGTTAAACAAACTTCAATTAGCCCGCGCCTCCATGTACCTCTCATGCATTCATATCGTTAACGTTACCGCAGCTTAATTCCATCGTATTAATACGAAGTTTACATTTGTAAACAGGGCCCTGCGGGTGGGCTGGTAGGAACGAATAACCAAAGAATATAAACATAATGTATTATTACACTTGTTTAGCCAGGAAAGCCCCACTGAGTCTAAAGGTTTTTGTAGGGTCCTGCCAAGTGTTTGCAGTAGGGGGCGATGTTGCTACACCTAATCGGACGATACGAAGGGAGAGATTGAGGCCTAGTTCTAGGCTTTAGGCCTAGCTGTAGGCTTTAGGCCGCTGTGAGTTAATTTTTAATTTAAATGTTTTAATAATTAATGTAAAAGCTTTAAATTTAAATGTTTCTATTGAAAAACATCAGGGAATGTAACATTGTTAAACATTAACTCCCTTTCACACACGCGGGGTACGATACGAAGGGAGAGTTTGAGGCCTAGTTCTAGGCTTGAGGCCGCTGTGAGTTAATTTTTAATTTAAATGTTTTAATTAAAAGCTATCTCAGGTAATTATAAGGGAATGTTACACTTGTTTAGCCAGGAAAGCCTCACTGAGTCTAAAGGTTTTTGTAGGATCCTGCCAAGTGTTTGCAGTAGGGGGCGATGTTGCTACACCTAATCGGACATCGGACGGACGGACGGACGATATAATCTATTGTAGGCTGGTTCACTTCGTTCCTACCAGTATAAATCACACTATCAATTGTTCACATTAAAATAATAACGTACACAAATACAGTAAAACCTTGGATTGCGAGTATTTTGCAAGACGAGCAAATTTTTTTAATGAATATTAATTTGATAAACGAGCGAGGTCTTGCAATACGAGTAGTACCTATACGCTTTGTCTGCCGAGCGTCACGTGATCACAACTGATATACGAGTGCTTTGGATTACAAACACGTTTCCAGAACGAATTGTGCTCGCAATCCCAAGTTTTACTGTATTAAAACACAAAAGTTTAACTTGCAAGGTAAAGTAATTGTATTTTTTTCCATTTGCTATACAGCCAGTTAACACGACAAATAGCTAACCCTAAAACACCCAGTCGTTCCTAAAAGTTGAAGGCGGTATAGTACTATAGCAATAGAGCAAGTGCAAAATCACTGAACCGGAATTGATAGCTTGAAAGCGTTTAGCGCCGAGAGTGGGGGGGGGAGCTTTTTTTAAATCCTTTATATTAAGTTCGCTTGCTTGATTGCTTGCGTGCTTGCTTGCTTGCGTGCTTGCTTGCTTGCTTACGACCGTGCAAATCTTTCGGTCGTTTTTTTAACCCACTTCCCGTGATCCAATCGAGCTGACATTTTGCACACAGACTCGTTGTGCGTGACAATGCATTTTCGGAAAAAAAATTCCAAAATTTTACACTGTTTAGGGAATTTTTTAAAATATTTAATTACCAATTGTTTAATGCTGCCAGACAATCATCTGACCCATAGGTGGCAGCCATCTCAAGCCAGAGGACGAGAGGACTCTAGCCGCCCCGATGCCACGCGTATAAAGGATTTATAGTGAAAAACTTTGTTTTTACGGGTTAATTTTTTATGTAGCTACTTTTGTGCTACTGGATCATCCGGCACTGATTATTTTATATTCTTTAGAGTTTAGAAGATAGGGGCCATCCATAAATGACGTCACGCACCTAGGGGGGGGGGGGTGAGAAATGTGACGTCACATCAAAATGCGCAACTTTAAATAAGTATAGACAACACGTTTTACTTAATTCAATAGACTTTTTAATAAATGTTTTCTTCCTACAACATCGAGTGCAGCGCCACATTAAATACACGCTACATGACAATAGTTTAAAGCGATTTGAAGCATGTTTTATTTTTAAAATGGAAATATGTTTTTTGGGAGGGGGGCAGAGCTTTGTGACGTCATATTTGTGGGGGGGGGGGGCAAAAATCGTCCAAAATCGCGTGACGTCATTTATGGACGGCCCCTTTAGTGTTGGTAAAACAATTATATATTTATTTAAAGTTGCGCATTTTGATGTGACGTCACATTGCTCAACCCCCCCCTCCCTCGCCACACATCGTCACAAATGTCTGACCACCCCACCCCCAGGTGCGTGACGTCATTTATGGACGGGCCCCCATAGGATCGGAGAGAAAATTATCGCAATGGAATTTTGTGGTGGGAAGGGAGAGGGAGGGTGGGGGGAGAGGGAGGTGGGGGAGGGAGGGAGGGAGGGAGGGAGGGGGGGAGAGGAGGTTGGGGGAGGGGAGGGAGGGTAGGGAGGGGGAGGGAGGGGGAGAGAGGGGAAGGGAGGGGGAGGGAGGGGTGGAGGGGAGGGTAGAGGAGGGAGAGGAGGGTGGGGAGGGGGGGGGGGGGGAAGAGAGAGGAGGAGGGGGGNAGGAGGGNAGGGGGGCGGAAGGGGAGGGGGGGGGAAGGGGAGGGGGGGGNAAGGGGAGGGGGGGGGGGGAGGGGGGGGGGGGGGGGGGGGGGGGGGCGGAAGGGGAGGGGGGGGGAAGGGGAGGGGGGGGAAGGGGNAGGGGGGGGGGGGGGNAGGGGGGGGGGGGGGGGGGGGGGGGGGGGGGGGGGGGGGGGGGGGGGGGGGGGAAGGGGAGGGGGGNCGGAAGGGGNNGGGGGGCGGAAGGGGAGGGGGGCGGAAAAGGGAGGGGGAGGGCGGAAGGGGCGGGGCCGAGTGGTAAATTCGCCGCGGTCCCTTAGAGAGCTGCTGCCGCTGCGTCGAGCCACACGGAGGAGCGGTGGGGTGGTGGTGGCGGCGTCTCTCTCCGCGTTCGTTCAAACGTCTCCCGTTCCTCTCGTTTATATCGCTTCGCGCTACTTTCTTCACGTGAATTTTAACAAGACGACGACAACGACAAACAAGCGAGCGAATCCCGCGTGAGTCCTGTTGTTGTTGTTGTTATTTGACCCTTCTCTGTTCGCGCGCGGCCGCCGTCACGGTACAGTGCGACCCATTGCAGCAGCACAACAACAACGACGATGATTAGTTTAAGGGCGTTAAGTCGAAATTAACACGATTCGAGATAACCTGCCGAAGGTAAACGACGATTGTGTTTGTTTAATTTTTAGTTTTTATGACGTAAAAAATGGGAATTACATCAATAGGCGGGTGGCGGTGATTACTGTACGGAAGTGTAACGTTAGCGGAGGATTTCAAAAAAAAAAAAACTAAAATCCAGAACTAAACGGAGCTGGCGATGTTCGATTTAAAGATTTCGTGAGCGCGTGGATTCATATTCGTGGTTATTTCGGTAAAATCGCGTAGAAGCGAAAAAATAAAAATAATAAAACAATAAAATTATCACGACATTTCGTTTGTCAACGCCGCCTCGTCATCAGGTGCTGTGAAAACCACAGCGAGAGAAAATGTTTGGCAATCGATAAGTCGTGGAAGAATGACATTGTTGATGTTTTTTTATTAAATCCTTTATATTAAGTTCACTTGCTTGCTTGCTTAGGACCGTGCAATCTTTCGGTCGTTTTTAAATCCTTTATATTAAGTTCGCTTGCTTGCTTGGACCGTGCAAATCTTCGTTTTTTAACCCACTTCCCGTGATCCAATCGAGCTGACATTTTGCACACAGACTCGTTGTGCGAGACAATTAATGTTCGTGAAAAAAAATTCCAAAATTTTACACTTTAGGGAAAACAAATTAAATATTTAATTACCAATTGCTTAATGCTGGCAGACAATCATCTGACCCATAGGTGGCAGCCATCTCAAGCCAGAGGACGAGAGGACTCTAGCCGCCACGCATATAAAGGATTTAGAGTGAAAAACTTTGTTTTTACGGGTTATACTTATTATTAAATCCTTTATATTACGTTTGCTTGGTTGCTTAGGACCGTGCAAATCTTTCGGTCGTTTTTAACCCACTTCCCGTGATCAATCGAGCTGACATTTTCCACACAGACTCGTTGTGCGTGACATTAATTTTCGTGAAATTTTTTCTCTCCAAAATGTTACACTTTTTAGGACAAAAATTATATTTAATTACCAATTGCTTAATGCTGCCATGCAATCATCTGACCCATAGGTGGCAGCCATCTCAAAGCCAGAGGACGAGAGGACCTCTAGCCGCCACGCATATAAAGGATTTATAGTGAAAAACTTTGTTTTTACGGGTTATACTTGTTTCAAACACGGATCTTTTGGTGGACACGCGGCCCGGGGGAGGTCACAGAGGCGATACCTTCAGACGCAACTCTTTGGATATTGGGGTGGTTGGGTTGGTGTTGTTCACCCCACAACCACCACCACCATCATCATCTCGCAGTTGTTTGACTGCTTTGGTATTCCCATAACTCGATCATCATCACCATTGGAACCTCATTTGCCAGTAAAAAATATAATGTTTTTTTACCCTTCTATCTGGCAACAAAACTGACACCTTTTTTTTTACAAGGAGTCATGTTTGCATAGACCACAATACATGCAGTCATAATGCAAACAAAAAACATAACTCTGATGGTGCATTGTCTTTGAGTTGTGCGCCTTTTGGCGTCACTGGTCCAACCCATGTGAGACTAGGCTCTAAGGAAAGCTGTCTCGGGTGTGGACCAATCAACTTCAAGGACCGTGCATACATTATCAGAGTTGTGTTTTTTGTTTACATTATGACTGCAGGTATTGTGGTCTATGCAAACATGAGTCCTTGTAACAAAAAGGTGTCAGTTTTGTTGCCAGATAGAAGGGTAAAAAAACAATTATCGATCATCGTTCTCCAATTCTCTCTCTACTTACTCGCAGAGTTCCAGACGGGACTGGCCGTCTGGAACGTTCTCTCTCTACTCCCACGCAGCGTTTTGGCTGCTATGAATGTCCACATGATGACAAGCCACTCAGTTGAGCTTTCATTTGTGATGGCCAGTTCGCTTATGAACAAGAGCTCAATGCTGTTGTGGAGTGACTCATGCAGCCAGCTATGGCTGCAGGGTTTTGGTAGTACATGTTGTTTGTCGTTTATTGTGAAAATTCCGTCACAGTTCCTACGATCACTGTTTCATTGCTTTCATTGCTTTATTTTGGTGATTTCGAAAAGTTTACTGGTTTGGCCATGGTTGTTTGTTGTAGTACGGAGTAAGACTGATGGCCTGAATCTAAGTTGTCTTGTGGTTGTTGTTGTTGTTTGACTTGCATCCCACTGGGATTTTTGCACACAGCGTTGGTGTACGGTGTTTTTTCTGCAATATTTTCTGTCTTTTCTTGGATTTTAAGTTTGCACATAGTCACATATTCACTTTAAGATGTTTTCTTGTTCATGTTTTTGTTTGTTGCGGTTGCACCCGATTCAAGAGCCGAATAGCCCTGTGAGCCATACCTAATAAATGAACTTGAACCTGATAGAAGAAAAAGTTTTAGGGTTTTTTTACAATGTAAATAAATACGGCAAAAGTTATGTTATCCATCNGGGAATGGAGGGATTCAGGTTAATTAAAGATGCCGGTTAGTTTAGAGAGTTATAATTATGGTTCACCAAATTTTCCAAGCAGTACAGTTTTTCAAAGAACAAAAAACTAAGCCTACACTTTTAACTGTGATACAAGAAATAATATTACCCTTTTACAGAGGCACTCACCGTTCAGTTGCAGAGCATTCTTAGTTGATTGTAGCAAATCAGTGGGGGCCCCGTTCAGAGTACAGAATACAGTCGTACGGCGCTGTACGTACGACTTCTGCTAGCTCCACCGCTCGGCAGCGTCCTGAAGTTTCCCTAAACAACGACAACAACAATGGATCTACGCAGGCGCACGGCAAGATGCCGGATGGCTTGTCAGAATTTCTTTCGGATCCGTGCAGGAAACATTTGTATTTCCGTCCATGACGAGATGCCCGTTAATAGAGCATTCCGGATGGTCAAGTGCCGGATAACAGACCTGTTGCTGTAACCACTGTTGGTATGGTTTTTGTTCGGGGGTAAATCTGTTCCATGGCGTTGACTAGTGGCAAATACTATGAGATCTCCTTTACCAGTGGCAAAATATAGTAATAGGTTTTTACCCTTTTAACTGGTACAAAACTGACACCTTTATACAAGGCATCATGTTTGCAATAACCTCAACACAAGAAGTCAAAATGCAAACAAAAAGAAACAACTCTGATAATGTATGCACTGTCCTTGAAGTTGATTGGTCCACACCCGAGACAGCTTTTCTTAGAGCCTAGTCTCCATTGGTGTTGGACCAGATGACGCCAAAAGGCGTACAACTCAAAGACAGCGCACTATCAGAGTATTTAGAGCTCGGGGTAAGCATTTACACTATGAGACCTCCTTTACCAGTGGCAAAATATAGTAATAGGTTTTTACCCTTTCAACCTATTACTATATTTTGCCACTGGTAAAGGAGGTCTCATAGTGTAGTTGGCACATCTTGCAAAGTTGATAAAAATGCACGATCAATTGACGTATTGTTCCGTTCCTGTTCACAGTTTTACTCCGCACAACCCTTAATTTCAACCCAAAGTCATCACCTTTAACGAGACGAGCATCATCAGCATGGCGTGCGCGGTGGCTACCCCATTGTGGAGCCGATGGACGACTTCCCGGCGTGGCTGGAGGCGCAGGGCGTGAACGAGGAGGTGGCCCGGGCCATGGACTCGGAGCTGGGCATCCGGGACTACGGGGTCCTGCGCGCCTGCGTCGGGGACGGCCTCGTGCGTGCCGAGCTGCTGGCCGCGGCGCGCGACCGCCTGCCCTTCGGCTTCTACGCCGTGCTGCGGCAGGTGGTGAAGGCCCTGCGGGGCGCCGAGACCCACGATGACGATGATGATGCTGCCGCCTGCTCCCCGGGCGACGTGACGCTGGGAGGGCTGGTGGACGCGCTGCTCGCTCTGTTCAGCGGCCTGAGCCGGGAGCTGCTGCTGTGCGTGGGGAGGCTGGGCGAGTGGGATGGACTGACCCATCCCACAGCTTTATCAGCCACAG
Organism: Lethenteron camtschaticum; assembly: GCA_018977245.1. NCBI lineage: Eukaryota > Metazoa > Chordata > Hyperoartia > Petromyzontiformes > Petromyzontidae > Lethenteron > Lethenteron camtschaticum. Next base: position 8,304,812 of record MU249573.1, on the reverse strand, counting down.
GCGCTGACAGTCCTGAAGATGTGGGGCTGGGAGCCATGGATGACCAAGAAACCAGTGATGGGGATTTCACTTTAACCGCAAGAGCGGTCGCTCCAATGGATGCAGTAGATGATTTTGTTGCCTGTGCAGCGGAAGGTAACGTCCACGGTGTTCACGTAGTGCTTTTGATTTTTAATTTAGGCCTGTGATTGTGTTTGATCCCGTTTATATTTAATCTGTGCGAATCGTTTCCACGAACGCCCATGCTGGGACCAAACTGCCATGAGACAATACCAAACGCAGCGGTTTTTGTTTTCCAGGTGAGGCTGGGCTGGCCAGTTGTTATCCGTGAGCGCTTAAACCACAATAAGACGTTGACTGTCATCAAAGTTGAGACCAGCGAAGGTAAGGTTTTGGCCAAGAACACATTCCTGCGGAGGGAGCTGGTGGAACGTTGGGTTGCTCGGTCAATGGCCAGGGTCAACGCGGAAGTGGTGTATTCCGCAAATATGGCCGACTGTGAGGCGGCACAAGCCGGCGTGAGTAGGTTAAACGTTGAGTTTATAAGGGCACCACGGGGTGACCAGCCCCTCCCCACCCAGCCCNTCCCCACCAGCCCCTCCCCACACACACACACCACACAGAGAGACACACAGAGACACACAGAGAGAGACACACAGGAGACAGAGAGACACACAGGAGACACACAGAGAGAGACACATACACAGAGACACAGAGAGAGACACACAGAGACACACTCTGTGTGTGTCGATGTGTCTCTCCTGTGTGTCTCTCTGTCTCTGTGTCTCTCTCTCCGAGCTTGCATTTACATCCAGTTCTCACCTGATGACGGTTGCTGTGTTGCAATCGAAACGTCGTGTTCTATTTTTTTCTTTCGACGTGACTTTACCGAAAGAACCAAAGAGTTATTGTATTTCGTTTCTAAGAGTAACTGTGAAAAGAGAAGAGCCCAAGGGAACGGGTTCCATTGTTAGGGCACATTAATTCAGAACAGTTGTAGCGGGTTATCATCCTGCACTCCCAAGTGTTGACGGGCACATCTTTAATTCCTGCAACCGATTAGCATCGAGTCTTCTTGTGCATGTGGTGTGGTGCAGAATGCTCTATCCTACTGGGGCACAGGTTATAATGAGTGCGTGTTCCGGTCCGAGTTATTTATTTTAATAATTGTTTTTTACCCTTCTATCTGGCAACAAAAAAAAAAGGTGTCAGTTTTGTTGCCAGATAAAGGGTAAAAAACCAATTATATTTTTTACTGGCAAATGAGGTTCCAATGGTGTAAATGCTTACCCCCAGCTCTCATACTCTGATGGTCGTTGTCTTTGAGTTTGCGCCTTTTGGCGTCATCTGGTCCAACCATGTGAGACTAGGCTCTAAGGAAAGCTGTCTCGGGTGTGGACCAATCAACTTCAAGGACAGTGCATACAGAGTTATGTTTTTTTGTTTGCATTATGACTGCAGGTATTGTGGTCTATGCAAACATGACTCCTTGTAAAAAGGTGTCAGTTTTGTTGCCAGATAAAGGGTAAAAAACCAATGATCATATTTTTTACTGGAAATGAGGTTCCCATGTGTAAATTATTTATTTTACTTTGTAATTTCTTATTTTGGTAGTGGAGCCTTTCAGCTTAACTCTTTGTAGTTCGGACGTTCCTGCATTCTCGCGCACGACCTGAATCGTTGTCCGTTGCCGTTTGATTTATCCCGCAGAGGAGAAGTGGAACCCAGTTGCAGACTTCGAAGGTTTGGACCCCGGGCAGATGTTGCAGAGAGTGAAAACGGAAACCCGCGGAGGTAACGCAACATATTCATCTGCGGCTCCTGCTGTCAGCGGTGCTCAATTGATCTGCGACGATTCATTTTACCGAAACGTTTTCACGTATCGCATGGCAAGTTCGCCACATTATTACGGATAAAGAGTCGATGTCTTTTGCCTCCTATAAGAGAGACGATGCGTGCGAAACACCTGGCACGGTGCTTCGAGCAGAAGACGGGATTAGGCAGCCATCGCGTGCGGCCAGACGCCGCGACAAATCGCGTCGAGACAACCCCCCCGTTGACCCTTTGCTTTCGTCGTCTTTTCCTCTCCCCGGCAGGCACGAAGAGCTCCCACGAGCGCTGGCAGCCCGTCGCCGCGGACGCCGGCTCTCTGCGGGACGCCCAAGCGGCGGATGTGCCCGCCGTGGGCAGTTTACCCGCGCCGCGTCGGCGGCCGACGTTTGGCAGAACGCGCGTCGGCAACGCCGCGGCCACATCGAGTGGCGGCGCGTTCGAGTCCGAGCAGCAGCAGCTCGCGATGGGATACACCCAGGACGAGAAGGCCGCGGACATAGACGTGCCTCTCCCGCAGGAGGAGCAGCAGCAGCAGCAGCACCACGACGACTTTGCCTTCGCCGTCGACGGTCTATCGCCGGCGTTCGAGCCGATTCGACGGCGTTCGCTGAAGGTGGCTGCGGGCAAGAAGCTGTTCGGCTGCCGGGTTTGCGGTCACTTCTTCTCGATGAGGTGCAGCCTGGTCCGCCACCAGCGCTTGCACACGGGCGAGAAGCCCTACTCGTGCAGCGTGTGCAACCACCTGTTCTCCTCGAGCTCGCACCTCAAGTCGCACGAGCGTACGCACACGGGCGAGAGGCCGTACCGCTGCGAGGTTTGCAAGCAGAACTTCTCGCAGCTGAGCACGCTGAGGCGCCACGAGCTGACGCACACGGGGGAGAGGCCTTACCGCTGCGGCGAGTGCGAGCAGACTTTCACGCGCAAGAACGTCCTGAGGAAGCACGAGCGTACGCACGATAGCAAGAGGCCCTTCCACTGCGGCGGGTGCGGGCAGAGCTTCGGCAAAGCGTCGTCTTTGAAGTTTCACCAGCGCACGCAAGTGGCGTGCTCCCAAGTCGGTGATTTAAACTGATTGTTTTTTTAACCAAGTAAGGCCCTGCTGTGATGATTAAGAAAGATGGCTTATTGAACCTCCTGCATAGCAAGCGAGGGAGATATCACCAGATTTGAAGCTTTCATGACTGCAAGGATTCAAATTCTTAGGTTTTTTCGGTAAAGTCACATAGGTAAAAAATTTAAATTAATAAAAGTAAAATAAAATAAAAATCACGACGTTTCGGAACCGTCACAGCACGATAGCTGTATCAAGTGAGTATTTTACTTTTATTAATTTTAATTTTTTACCTACGTGACTTTACCGAAAAGACCTAAGAATATGAGATATCACCACTCTTGCTTGCCACCCACATACGAAAGACGCTTTGCATTATAATTCATCCGTAATATAGGTTTTTTTTCAGTTCTGTTTGTGTGATAAGTCTTACTAAATTGGCCGTGTCGGTTGGTGGCGGGTTTAACGACACGTTTATATTTACGCGATCTAACCCCAAAAAAATAAACTTTTTTTATGGATATTGGTCGTGAAAGCTTTTACGTGTTAAAAATTATGTTATTACTCATCAATTGTATTACACTGGTCAACACACTTTTTCTGGTATAAGGTATTCCAACGGTTTTAAGGTAATTTTGGGGTGCTGATTCCAAATCTGGATCAGGTTGTTGAGATATCAAATATTGCATTTTCAATAAAAACTGTAGAAGAAAAATATTAAATAAATGTGGATATCTACATACAATGATATTATAAACATACTATCCTAAACAGTACAGCACCATATTTTAACACTAAAGCAGTCACTGACTCACAACAACTTGCAATCATAAGTGACAGAGTTAATTTCGGGTAAAATCAATGAAAATGGGGTATGCCGATAGCATAAAAATGAGATGTGATAGAGCAAATCTGAGATCAGATTAGGAATCAGCACCCTGAAATTAGTCTAAAACAGCTGTAAAAGTCCAGGCCAGAATTTTTATTTTTTTGTTGACCAGTGTTATCAATGTGCTTTGTGAGAATCGTTTAATTGGTGAACCACGTTGCTGGCTTAGTGACTTCGTTGTTGTACTCCGAGTAGTGTAGAGAGACACGAGCACTCGTGAACAGCGTGGCTTCTCAATAATCACACAAGAGTTACAGGTACAGTGCAAGCAAGCCAGCTTCTTTAAAAGGTGTTCATCGTTTGAGGCCCCATCTGCCTGTCACAAGTTGATTCGTGAACAGAAGAGGGCAAACTGTGCAGACATCTCTTGATAAGTTTTTCAAGAGTCGCGGAAACACGAGCACCAAAGGGAATTAGCAGCTGCAGAACGTGAAGAACCAGTGGCATCTACATCTGCAGAACGTGAAGAACCAGTGGCATCTACATCTGCAGAACATGAAGAACCAGAGGCATCTACATCTGCAGAACGTGAAGAACCAGTGGCATCTACATCTGCAGAATGTGAAAATCAGTGGCATCTACATCTGCAGAACGTGAAAAACTAGTGGCATCTACATCTACAGAACGTGAAGAACAGTGGCATCTACATCTGCAGAACGTGAAGAACCAGTGGCATCTACATCTGCAGAACGTGAAGAACCGGTGGCATCTACATCTGCAGAACGTGAAAAATCAGTGGCATCTGCAGAACGTGAAGAACTAGTGGCATCGACATCTGCAGAATGTGAAAAATCAGTGTCATCTACAGAACGTGAAGAACCAGTGGCATCTACATCTGCAGAACGTGAAAAATCAGTGGCATCTACATCTGCAGAACATGAAGAACCAGTGGCATCTACATCTGTAGAACGTGAAGAACCAGTGGCATCTACATCTGCAGAATGTGAAAAATCAGTGGCATCTACAGAACGTGAACCAGTGACATCTAGATCTGTAGAACATGAAGAACCAGTGGCATCTACATCTGCAGAACGTGAAGAACCAGTGACATCTACATCTGCAGAACGTGAAGAAACAGTGGCATCTACATCTGCAGAACGTGAAGAACAGTGGCATCTACATCTGCAGAACGTGAAGAACCAGTGGCATCTACATCTGCAGAAGTGAAGAACCTGTGGCATCTACATCTGCAGAACGTGAAGAACCAGTGGCATCTACATCTGCAGAATGTGAAGAAACAGTTGCATCTACATCTGCAGAACGTGAAGAACCAGTGGCATCTACATCTGAAGAATGTGAAAATCAGTGACATCTACATCTGCAGAACGTGAAAAATCAGTGGCATCTGCAGAACGTGAAGAACAGTGGCATCTACATCTGCAGAACGTGAAGAACCAGTGGCATCGACATCTGCAGAACATGAAGAACCAGTGGCATCTACATCTGCAGAACGTAAAGAACCAGTGGCATCTACATCTACAGAACATGAAGAACCAGTGGCATCTACATCTGCAGAACGTGAAGAACCAGTGGCATCTACATCTGCAGAACGTGAAGAACCAGTGGCATCTACATCTGCAGAACGTGAAGAACCAGTGGCATCTACAGAACATGAAGAACCAGTGGCATCTACAGAATGTGAAAATCAGTGACATCTACAGAACGTGAAGAACCAGTGGCATCTACATCTGCAGAATGTGAAGAACCAGTGGCATCGACATCTGTAGAACATGAAGAACAGTGGCATCTACATCTGCAGAACGTGAAGAACAGTGGCATCTACATCTCGCAGAACGTGAAGAACCAGTGGCATCTACATCTGCAGAACGTGAAGAACAGTGGCATCTACATCTGCAGAACGTGAAGAACCAGTGGCATCTACATCTGCAGAATGTGAAGAACAGTGGCATCTACATCTGCAGAATGTGAAGAAACAGTNGCATCTACATCTGCAGAACGTGAGAAGAATCAGTGGCATCTACATCGAAGAACGTGAAAAACAGTGGCATCTGCAGAACGTGAAGAACCAGTGACATCTGCAGAACGTGAAGAACCAGTGGCATCTACATCTGCAGAACGTGAAGAACCAGTGGCATCGACATCTGCAGAACATGAAGAACCAGTGGCATCTACATCTGCAGAACGTAAAGAACCAGTAGCATCTACATCTACAGAACATGAAGAACCAGTGGCATCTACATCTGCAGAACGTGAAGAACCAGTGGCATCTACATCTGCAGAACGTGAATAACCAGTGGCATCTACATCTGCAGAACATGAAGAACCAGTGGCATCTACATCTGCAGAATGTGAAAAATCAGTGACATCTACAGAACGTGAAGAACCAGTGGCATCTACATCTGCAGAATGTGAAGAACCAGTGGCATCTACATCTGCAGAACGTGAAGAACCAGTGGCATCTACATCTGTAGAACATGAAGAACCAGTGGCATCTACATCTGTAGAATGTGAACAACCAGTGGCATCTACATCTGTAGAACGTGAAGAACCAGGGCATCTACATCTGTAGAACATGAAGAACCAGTGGCATCTACATCTACAGAACGTGAAGAACCAGTGGCATCTACAGAACGTGAAGAACCAGTGGCATTTACATCTACAGAACATGAAGAACCAGTAGTATCTACATCTGCAGAACGTGAAGAACCAGTGGCATCTACATCTGTAGACGTGAAGAATCAGTGGCATCTACATCTACAGAACGTGAAGAACCAGTGGCATCTACATCTGCAGAACGTGAAGAATCAGTGGCATCTACATCTGCAGAACATGAAGAACCATTGGCATCTACATCTGCAGAACGTGAAGAATCAGTGGCATCTACATCTGCAGAACGTGAAGAATCAGTGGCATCTACATCTACAGAACGTGAAGAACCAGTGGCATCTACATCTGAAACTGATATTGGCTTTCGGTCGTCAAGCGAAGATCTATTTTTAGAATATAAGGCTAGTGCTAAGTCTGTCACCTGGTCAGTCGGGGGATCTTTGTCTTTAGCCTGGGCCTCCCCTAGGTCGACTCAGCCTCAAACGAGTAAGTGGTGTGGTATGTCAACATCGCCACTGGGGAGACAAAGGCGGCCGGCCGTGGTGCTGGCCACCCACCCCTCGTGTGCCATGCCGTGCCGGCCTTTATAGGTGCTCGCTAACAGCACTTGCCCCCTACAGTCTCGCAGGCTACACGGGGATCTTTGTCTTTATCCTGTGTGTGTGGGGGCAGCGACTGTGTAGCGATTCGCGCGCTGCGCTACAAACCCAGCGGCCCGAGTTCGATTCCCGCTCACGGCCGGTGACGATTATTTGAACCGGTCCTGGGCCTCCCCTAGGTAGACTCGGCCTCAAACGAGTAAGTGGTGTGGCGTGTCAACATCGCCACTGGGGAGACAAAGGCGGCCGGCCGTGGTGAATCCAAGTCCCGGGTGGAGCTGGGTAGTAAAGCTAGTAGAGTACTGTATTTCATAAATATTTTGTTCGGTACTTGGTTATATATCTTCTGTTTCTGTCTCGGTCAAAAGTGTACATAAAGTTTCGGTTTCGGCTGAAAGTGAAGTTAAACTCTCGTTTCGGCCGAAAGTCAATTTTTAACTTTCCGTTTATTTTTGGTTTCAGCCCAAACCAGAAATTGAGTTTCGGTCGGCCTCTATTTAAGACCGTCCTTTCATGATGAACCGGAGTCCATGTAATGGGACGTTACCGAATAAACATCTCTGTTGAAGACATCCCGTATGGACAGTCCCTCCCTTCGTGCTACATTACCCCCCCCCCCAAGCGACCCGCAGTGTTGAGTGAATCACGCAGACTTGTAAATGGTGGCGGTTGACCTGCTAACCCCGTTTGACATTCCCTACGCACAAATATTAACGTTTGCCTGCTGGCGACTCGCACATACAATTGCGCACTCCAGGAGCTTCCGTTTTTATGGGTTGGGCAAGTGTGGGGGGTGCGTTTCAACCGTGGTGGCGGGACAGCCCCGTCGTGACCATGTAATTCTCCACTCGAGTCACGACGCCCCGGTGTGCGTTAGCGTCGGAGGAGACCATCTAATTCCCTGGCCGCAGGAAACCGTGAAGATTATCCCTATACGAGGGCTTCCGGGTTAAAACCTGTCAGCCAGGGGATCTCTTCTCGCGCTCTATGTGTGGGGCACCCGGCGATCGGCTCCGTGGCGGTGGCATCACACAAGCACAGGCCGTGGCCTGCAATTGGTTAGTTGGTATCGTGGCCAAGGGCTTGGTACGTTTGTGGAGGGCTGTAAAACGGTCCTAACGGGTCCGGTGATTCAACGTTGAGCCTCACGTGCGCAGAGCTCTACCAATTTCGGCCTGCGCATTCTCGGCGGCGCGTTTGAGCCACCGAGTTCCGATTTGGTCAAGCTCCAGGTGACAACAGCAGCATGGGTGCGCGTGTGGTGTTTGTGGCGTGAGGGTTTGAAATTGCTTGTGGGCTTTGTCTGGTGGTAGGATGGGGGATGGTTTAAATTAAATTAGTGTGTTTGGGTGATTTGTTTACATTTCTTGTATTTTGCACTCAGATGTTTTTGCTGTCTGTTGTAACGTTCTTACCAGCTTTATATAGCTCATCGGATTCCTACCAGTATAAATATTCAGATTCTTTCGATTTAAAGCTTTCGTGACTGCAGGGATTCATATTCTTGGATCTTTCGGTAAAGTCACGTAGAAGGGAAATAATAAAATAGAAATAAAACATAATAAAATTCTCACGATGTTTCGGCCACAACACAAGCAGCTGCCAAGCTTGGCGGTGTACGTTAGGACGCTGTCTTTCCGACAGCTCTGTTCTTCACCTGAGAACGGCTGCTTGTGTTGTGGCCGAAACGTCGTAGGAATTGTATTTTTATTTTTATTATTTCCCTTCTACGTGACTTTACCAAAAGATCCAAGAATATTCAGATTGTTGTTCTGGCAATTTTTAAATCCTTTATATTAAGTTCGCTTGCTTGCGTGCTTGCTTGCTTAGGACCGTGCAAATCTTTCGCTCGTTTTTTAACCCACTTCCCGTGATCCAATCGAGCTGACATTTTCCACACAGACTCGTTGTGCGAGACAATTAATGTTCGTGAAATTTTTTTCACAATTTTCACTTTTTAGGCAAAAAAATAGTATTTTACATTTATTCAAATAGAACTCATTCATGGCTTTGGCTGAACGTCACAGTGTAGGAGCCCAGAGCGTAACCCCTCCACAGGCCGTGGCGGAGTAGCGCAGTTGGTAGCGCTCTCGCTTCCCATGCCAAAGGTCGCGGGATCGATCCCCGCGTCCTCCACAGGCGAATATATTTTTAAATCCTTTATTAAGTTCGCTTGCTTGCTTAGGACCGTGCAAATCTTTCGCTCGTTTTTTAACCCACTTCCCGTGATCCAATCGAGCTGACATTTTCCACACAGACTCGTTGTGCGTGACAATTAATGTTCGTGAAATTTTTTTCAAAATTTTACACTGTTTAGGGAAAACAAATTAAATATTTAATTACCAATTGCTTAATACTGGCAGACAATTATCTGACCCATAGGTGGCAGCCATCTCAAGCCAGAGGACGAGAAGACTCTAGCCGCCACGCATATAAAGGATTTAGAGTGAAAAACTTTGTTTTTACGGGTTTACTTGTTANTGGTATGATACAAGTGTACATCCTTGGGACATTAAAAAAAGTGTCGCCATCACCAAAATCGCACCGCATGCTTCTGGCCCTTTCAAGGCCCCCACATTCTTATGGAACGCGGGGCAGCTCGGATACAAACCACAGTCCCCCACGTACTTCTGTGTTTTTAATCATCCCGCACTCATCTTCTTGGTTCTTTCGGTAAAATAACGTGGAAATAATAAAATAATAAAAATAAAACATAATAATCAACCAGCTCCTCAGGTGAGAACGTCTGTCGGGAAGACAGGACCTGCGTTGTGGCCGAAACGTCGTGAGAATTATTTAATTATGTTTTATTTTTATTATTTCCCTTCTACGTGACTTTACCGAAATAACCAAGAAGATGAATCCCTGCAGTCACGAAAGCTTTAAATCGAAATTTNGCATCCCCCATCTCTTAAAATTGCTAGAGTGCTGTCTGTGACTTCCACACCTTGGGGCGCGACTCGTCCAACACGAGTGGANGTCGAGGCACCGAAGAAAGTCACTCAGAAGATCACCNAATCGACATCATGGACAGTGCACCGAGGTTGCTTCACCTGGATCTCTCCGTTTACATTCTCACTGCTAATGTCGAGTTATGGCAGGNACAGGATGGATTGTATAAAGATGTGTTTTTTTTAACCAGTAAATAAAAACCTTACATTTCGATTTAAAGCTTTCGTGACTGCAGGGATTCATCTGCTTGGTTCTTTCGGTAAAGTCACGTAGAATGGAATAATAAAATAATAAAATAAAACATAACATAATTCTCACGAGTTTCGGCCACAACGCAAGCACCGTCCTCAGGTGGAGACCAGGTCTGTCGGGAGCAGGGCTGCTTGCGTTGTGGCCATTGAGAATATTATGTTTTATATTATTTTATTACTTCTTCACGTTGAAAGAACAAGACCATTACTATATTTTGCCACTGGTAAAGGAGGTCTCGGTGTAAATGCTTACCCGAGCTTCAATACTCTGATAGTGCGCTGTCTTTGGTTGTACGCCTTTTGGCGTCATCTGGTCCAACACCAAGGAGACAGGCTCTTAAGAAGCTGTCTCAGGTGTGGACCAATCAACTAAGGACAGTGCATATCAATATCATTATCAGAGTGTTTCTTTTGTTTGCATTTTGACTGCTTGTGTTGTGGTTAGACATGATGCCTTGTATAGGTGTCGTTTTGTACCAGTTGGGGAACACCTATCCATATTTTGTGGTAAAGGAGGTCTCGGTGTAAATGCTCCCGAGTCTCAATACTCTGATATTGCGCGTGAGTTGTGCCTTTTGCCATCTGCCAACACCAATGGAGACTAGGCTCTAAGAAGCTGTCTCGGGTGTGGATCAATAACTTCAAGGACAGTGCATATCATTATCAGAGTTGTTTCTTTTTGTTTGCATTTTGATGCTTGTGTTGTTTATCAAACATGTGCCTTGTATAANGGTGTCAGTTTTTGTATGAGACCTCCTATACCACTGGTAAAGGAGGTCTCGGTGTAAATGCTTACCCCGAGCTCTCAAACCGATACCTGTCTTTGAGTTGTACGCCTTTTGGCGTCATCTGGTCCAACACCAATGGAGACTAGGCTCTAAGAAAAGCTGTCTCGGGTGTGGACCAATCAACTTCAAGGACAATGCATATCATTATCATAGTTGTTTCTTTTTGTTTGCATTTTAACTGCTTGTGTTGTGGTTATTGCAAACATGATGCCTTGTATAAAGGTGTAATATTCCTCCAGGAGACGGCTTCGGAATCAGTCCTTTTATTTCCACTCCACAATGCACTTTGCTCGCTCACTCACTCTCCGTTGCTGGCAGACAACGGAGAGAGGACAGACTACGCACTAAGTCCCCACCGCGCACGTGGCAACCCGAGCCCCGTCCGCACGTGACCCTGCTCTTGTCAGTTTCAGTCTGCTCTCGATCGTTCCCTCTCGCTCGCTCTTAAGACCTTCGTCACGTGGTTCCCCCAGCCAATCGTCCATGGACAGCTTCGACCATTCTCGATGGTTCCCTGTCACTCCCGGGACCACGCCCCTCATCCGGCTCCCCATTAGCTGGGGCCCCGAATGGCTAGGCCAATCACTCCTGATGACCTGTCGTGATGACGCATGGCCCATGGTCCCTATCTCAACCCTTATTGGCTACAAGCAGGACCGGCAAGCCAATCCCCACGTGAACCCTCTATGGCTGTTATTACAAAGGTGTCAGTTTTTATACCAGTTCGAAGGGTAAAAACCCATTACTATGGTGGCTCACAGTTCGTTAAGCTGGGTGAACATCAGTCGTCGCCTGTGCCGAGCCTGGTGGGCCCTCTCCGTTTGTCAATGTCAAATTTTCGCGCGACATCAAGTCCCATCGGTATGTCGGCGACAACGCAGTTGTGTGCGGCAGCGAAGTCAACGTTGGGCCACGAAGAGAGCCTCGGTATCCTCGAAGACTGCACGCGAGCGGACGCTCCTGTGGTTCGCAACAAAATGAGATGCTGCTCGACCCAGAGGAGGTCGCAGACTCCGAAAGATTTTAGTTTTCTACTTGAGATCAATGAGTCTCGACACCACGCGATCAACCGTTGATGTTGTTTGATCACCACGTGCAAAATACGGGTCGGAGATCCTGCAATTCCAATATTTCGGCATTGCAGCAAAGTACTGATGAGGCTGGACTATTGCAACTCACTACTCCCAACAGGACGTCAAAAAAAACATTAGCGAGCTACAGGGCGTGTACAAAATTTGTTGACGCGTGTGGTGTCGCGACGGAACTTCCCAGATCTGACCGCATCTCCGATTAGCACGGTTGGTCACTTACGGTACGTACGTATCCGTCTAGCGCTTGCCGAGCTGCATCGGTTCCCGGTTGCCAGAGGTCGCAAACGGGTTTTGATTCATCTTCTTGGTTCTTTCGGTAAAGTCACGTAGAAGGGAAATAATAAAGTAATAAAAATAAAACATTAAAATAATTCTCACGACGTTTCGGCCACAACGCAAGCAGCCGTCCTCAGGTGAAGACCAGGTCTGTCGGGGAGACAGCGTGACTTTACCGAAAGAACCAAGAAGATGAATCCCTGCAGTCAAGAAAGCTTTAAATCGGGTTTTGATTCCTTACCCGTACCAGGCCGCACCAGGGTCGCAAACGGCTACCCGTACCCGGCTGGGTACGGGTAGCCGGGTATCGGGTAGGGTACGGGTATCGGGTACCCGGTTGCGACCTCTGCCGGTTGCTCAACATATCCATTACAAGGTTCTGCTTATTATTTAGACAAAGCGCTCGCTGCCAACGAACCACAGTACCTTGCTGAGAGACTGTCAAAAACACAGACCATCGTATTCTTAGGTTTTTTCGGTAAAGTCACGTAGGTAAAACATTAAAATTAATAAAAGTAAAATAAAATAAAAATCACGTTTCGGAGGCAACACAAGCTTCCGTCTTCAGGTGGAACCGTCACAGCCACGACAGCTGTATCAAGTAAATGAGAGATTGCAGGAGCTACCACTCCGTTTATATAATGGTTGGAGAAGGGGGGGGGGGGCAAATACAGCACACTTTTTATTAATATGGTAAGGTGAGGCTTAAGAGGGTGAGCCTTTGTTATGGAGAGGTACGGTTTGTGACTCAACCTGTGACAAGGAGACAACCACTAAACATGGTAAGTTAAATCTTTTTTGCATGTTTAATCACATCCTTCCAATGATTACTCAGTTTGTAACCGTCATCACGGTTGAAATTATGTCTGTGTTTGTATATTTGTATGGCTTCGTGTACAAACCTTTGATGGTAGCCAGGAGGTTTTCAGAGAACCTTGGTCTCGGAAAAGACAATTTCATGAGAGCCCACAGAGACTATCGTGCCAAACCCCACAGCTTTTCAGCCACTCACCGAAGACGGCCCACTGCATCGCATGCTTTCAGCAGTGCCTCTGCACCTGGTCTGGAAAACTCTCTTCTGCCATTAGATGCACACTGAAACTGTGAACTTTAAGAATGCAAACTGAAAAAAATCTTTATTTAGGACTGCTTTTAGCATATAGCCCCTTCCCCCACCAGCACCTCCGATGAACACGATGGGCTACGTACGGTGTGAAAGATGTACAAAAACAAAGATCCCCCCCCCCAGTATAGCCTTAACAGACTATTGGGCAAGTGCTGTTGGCGAGTAGCACCTATTAAGGCCGGCACGCACACGAGGGGTGTGGGTGGCCAGCACCACGCCCGACCGCCTTTGTCTCCCAGCGTCGATGTTAACTACACACCGCACCAGCTACTCGTTTGAGGCCGAGCCGACCTAGGGGGGGAGAGGACCGTTTCAGATAATCATCACCGGCGCGAAAGCTCCCGCGTGTTTGCGCTGGTGGAACTTCAAAGATGACGACTGCGTGAACGCCCGACCGCAGACGTCGCAGCGGAAGGGCTTCTCGCCCGTGTGCGTTCGCTCGTGGTCTTTGAGGACGTTCTTCCAAGCGAAGGTCTGACCGCACGTGTCGCAGCTGTACGGCTTCTCGCCCGTGTGCTTGCGCTGGTGGCGTTTCAGTGCCCGGCAGCGGGAAGTCCTGCCCGCACACCTTGCACTGGTACGGCCTCTCGCCAGTGTGCGTGCGCTCGTGCCGCTTCAGCGTGTCCACCCGCGAGAACTCCTGGCCGCACACCTTGCATCGGTGCGGCCTCTCCCCCGTGTGCATGCGCTGGTGGTGCGTCAGGTTGCGTCGCATGGAGAAGGTCTTCCCGCAGATCCCGCAGCTGTGGCACGCCGGGAGCGGATCGTCGTCCGCGGCGGGATACTTCCGGTAGGCCGCGTCCTTGCCCGCGGCCTCCCAGCCGAGGGCACGGCCCATCGCGAGCTGATCGGGCGTGCACGTGGCGGCCGCCACCGCGGTTTTGTTGCCGCACCTCACGTGGCCGCCGGATGATGCGTCCGGGGAAAGCGGAGGTAGTTGTCGACGAGCGGAGAGTTTGCTTGGGCCGCCTGCAGCGATTTCACGTCCGCAATGAGGAGTTGCGGGCGATCGCGAGAGTGGTTGCTGCCTGCGGAGAGAGGAACGGCAGTTGGCGATGGTGGTGAGCGAAAAAACAAACTTTCAAAGGTTTCGATTCGATGCACATGTGGCTGGGTAGTTTTCTAATCCACCACTTTAGGTCAGCAACTTACGAGCATCCGACTGCACACAATGACTCGATTGTATTTCACATCTGCAGTTCGATGGGCAGTTTTGCTCAAAATACCAGCACAGCAACCAAAAACTACTTGTATTTATAGCAGGTAAGGCCCACCTTACCTGGTCACAAATGATAGCTCAACAAAGTGGCTTTTCAAGTTAATGATGACGATTGCTTGTGTTGCAGTCGAAACGTCGTGAGAATTTTTTTNTTGTATTTTATTATTTTATTGTTTCCCTTCTACGTGACTTTACCGAAAGAACCAAGAATATGAATCCCTGCAGTCACGAAAGCTTTAAATCGAAATACAACTTACTCCGTTTCAAACCTTGCTTGTTTATTAACATTATAAACATTTTTTTTTACAATTGAGAATCAAAGGGTTGCAAAGGCTGCAGCAAAGGTTAAGGACCACTGCTTCAACGGGGAGCGCAACGCAAGTGGACAGGAGCCCCCCCCTTTGGTTGGGCACGGAGCAGAGGGCACGCAGCGAAATGGCGGAAAGAGGAAAGACCGTCTTTGAACAATAACGAGGCTCACCGTCAAAGCTCTCCGCTTTTACGATCCGCTCCTTCCGGCTGGAGCCAGAATCGTCAACGCCCAAAGCCAGGCTCTGTTCAGCTAGGTCTGGATTTAACAAAACAAATGCACACAGCATGGGTTGGCACGGAACAATGCTGAACGTGGCAGGGTTAAGAATGTTCAACATGCAGGCTTTCGCGTAAATATGCGTCGCTAATTGGCCGTTTCGGGTGGTGGCGGGTTTATTTATATTTACGCGATATAATCCCAAAAAAAACTAAACCCTCTATGCGTTGTGGCCGAAACGTCGTGAGAATTATTTTATTATGTTTTATTTTATTTTATTTTATTACTTCCCTTCTACGTGACTTACCGAAAGAACCAAGAAGATGAATCCCTGCATAAAGCTTTAAATCGTTTCATAGTTCAGATGTCAAGTCAATTATGGTCAAATACAGGCAGACCTCGCTGAGTGCTCAAGATGGGCGCTGGTCATTATCCTGCATACATGGGGGATGCGCTCCCGACAGCGTGGTTTCTATCGTAGGAGCAATATACGAGGGCTTCACTTGGGATGTAATTAACAATGTGTTTTAAATTTCGATTTAAAGCTTTCGTGACTGCAGGGATTCATCTTCTTGGTTCTTTCGGTAAAGCACGTAGAATGGAAATATAAAATAATAAAANTAAACATTATAAAATAATTCTCACGACGTTTCGGCACACAGCCGTCTCAGNTGGAGAAGGTGTCGAGCAGAGCGTTGTGGCCGAAACATCGGAGAATTATTTTATTTTATGTTTTATTTTATTATTTTATTATTTCCATTCTACGTACTTTACCTGGAAAGAACCAAGAAAATNTGTTTTAACATCAGTATNATTACACTGGTCAACACACTTTTTCTGGCATAAGGTATTCCAACGGTTTTAAGGTAATTTTGGGGTGCAGATTCCAAATCTCAGTCTATCACATCAGGTTTTGAGATATCAAATATTGCATTTTCAATAAAAACTGCAGAAGAAAAATATTAAATAAATGTGGATATCTACAAAAATGATATTATAAACACACTATCCTAAAATACAGCACCACATTTTAACACAAAGCAGTCACTGACTCGCAACAACTTGCAATCATAAGTGACAGAGTTAATTTCGGGTAAAATCAATGAAAATGGGGTATGCCGATAGCATAAAAATGAGATGTGATAGAGCAAATCTGAGATCAGATTTGGAATCGGCACCCGAAATTAGTCTAAAACAGCTGCAAAAGTCCAGGCCAGAAAAAAAATNTGTTTTTGACCAGTGAATTATTCTACTGTACTCCTACAAGGCAGCGGTGGGAGAAGGGGTTGGAGCTGTTGCACTCCGAATACGGGTGTTTAGCGATGCCCCCGGTCAATGTCTGTGACAAAGTATCTTTTCAGAATCATAATCTGTCATTTAGGCTGGAGGAATCCGATGAGCTACGAAGCTCTATTTCACAGATGTCCAGTACGGGGTCAGCCTTAATAAGACCATCGTGGTCTCTTCAGTTCGCCTAAAAAAAAACACGCACGTTATTTTCTCTCACAATTACGACGTTTCAAAAACAACTTGAACCCGCTCTCATATGCCTCCGTTCGCCGATTTTGGTTCGGATCTGCTCCCTGTAGCTGTGCCAGAGGTCGCAATCGGGTACCCGATACCCAGCTACCCGTACCTGGCCGGGTACGGGTACCCGTTTGCGACCCTGGTGCGGCCGGGTACGGGTACGGGTAGGCCGTGAGTCACTGGTGAGTAACCGTTTGTCACTCATTTCCCAACGTCTTGTCTCTTCTCACAATTCAAGTTCCTAGAATCAACCCACCCGTGCCTGCAACATGGCTTCATCCCAGAGGTCGCAATCGGGTACCCGATACCCGTACCCTACCCGATACCGACTACCCGTACCCGGCCGGGTACGGGTATCCGTTGGTGACCCTGGTGCGGCCGGGTACGGGTAAGGAATCAAAACCCGTTTGCGTACTCTGAGCTGTGATAAATAATCGCCCTGTATTCCTTGTGACCTCCGGGTGAAAGGCACTTGGAGGTGTATATAACGATTGTTTTCAACTTGCCCCGCTCCAGACGATAGCTCCAATTGTCTAGCAAACTTGCTGTACATCACCTTGACTTTGCTCATTTATCTTAAGCCCAAATTTTGCTCCCTTCATCAAAGTTCTTTTAATATTTCATAGAGTTCATTATAGCTCTTAGGTTTTTTCGGTAAAACCTAAGAGTATGAATCCTTGCAGTCACGAAAGCTTCGAATCTAGAATTCATTATAGCTCCAGTATAAATAATATATTCTGATTCTGAGCATTGCGCGTCGGTCTTATTCCTCACCAACCCCTGATAATAATCTCGTTGGTTTTATAGAAGGTATCTCATTGAAGAGACACCATCAAGTTTTGTTTCACACCACGGTAAAGCTACTGCCGGGGCCCTGTCACCGTGAACAGTTTTAAAGGGGGAAAAAATCTTACCAGCGCAGGTCTCAACTTTGATGGTCATCAACTGATCGCGTTGGAGAAGTTCATCAGATAACAACTTTGGCTCCTCGGCCTCATCTGTAAAAACAATGAAAACAAGTCAATCTTGCGTTTTAGCAGTTTGGTTCGGCGGGAAGGTTTGAAAACGCAGCACAATCATCATGGGACCTCCTTTGCCAGTACCAAAATATAGTAATGGGGTTTTTCCCCTTTTTTCTGGCAACTAAAGAAAGCTGTCTCTGGTGTGGACCAATCAGTTTCAAGGACAGTGCATAAATTATCAGAGTATTGTTTTTTTTGCATTTGACTGCAAGTATTGTGGTTAATGTAAGCATGATTCCTTGCAAAAGGTGTCAGGTTTTGTTGCCAGAAAAAAGGGGACAACCCTATTAGTCTATTTTGGTACTGGCAAAGGAGGTTCCATGATGTAGCTGCTCACCCCGAGCTCTCGTTACTCTGGTAGTGCGTTGTCTTGGAACTGTGCGCCTTTTGGCGTCATCTGGTCGAACACCGTATGAGACTAGGCTCTAAAGAAAGCTGTCTCTGGTGTGGACCAATCAGTTTCAAGGACAATGCATGAATTATCAGAGTATTGTTTTTTGTTTGCATTTGACTGCAAGTATTGTGGTTAATGTAAGCATGATTCCTTGCAAAAGGTGTCAGTTTCGTTGCCAGAAAAAATGGGAAAAACGCGGCACAAATGTAAATGTATGTATTTAATACCAAAACGGAGATTGCGTTTCGGTAGTTTCATTAAATCCCAAAACACTCTGTGAATACCGGACACAGGCCACATTACCTTCTGCTACACAAACACCGAAATCTACCGCATCCAAGGGGGCAGCTGCTCTTGTGGCGGTTAAAGCGAAACCCCGTCACTGGTTTCTTGGTCATCCATGGCTCCCAGCCCCACATCTTCAGGACTGTCAGCGCCCGTGGCTGATAAACCTGTGGGATGCGTCAGTCCGTCCCACTCGCCCAGCCTCCGCGCGGACAACAGCAGCTCCCGGCTCAGGCCGCTGAACAGAGCGAGCAGCACGTCCACCAGCCCTCCCAGCGTCACGTCGCCCGGGAGGAGGCGGCCGCATCATCGTCGTGGTGGTGCCCGTCGCCCCGCAGGGCCTTCACCACCTGCCGCAGCACGGCGTAGAAGCCGAAGGGCAGGCGGTCGCGCGCCGCGGCCAGCAGCTCGGCCGCACGAGGCCGTCCCCGACGCAGGCGCGCAGGACCCCGTAGTCCCGGATGCCCAGCTCCGAGTCCATGGCCCGGGCCACCTCCTCGTTCACGCCCTGCGCCTCCAGCCACGCCGGGAAGTCGTCCATCGGCTCCGGCAATGGGGTAGCCACCGCGCACGCCATGCTGGTGATGATGGTGATGTTCGTTTCAGGTCACTCGGTGCGGTGGAAGTAAACGACGGTCGTGCGGATATAACCTGTGGACAGGCGTGCATCAATTCAGCCAGTCTACATAACAACTTTGGCACCCCCCCCCCCCTCTCAGCCAGTCTACATAACAAAGGATCAGTCCTAGATTTGAAGCTTTCGTGACTGCAAGGATTCATATTCTTAGGTTTTTTCGATGAAAAATTCAAATTAATAAAAGTAAAATAAAATAAATAAAAAATAAAAATCACGACGTTTCGGAGGCTTGTGTTGCCTCCGAAACGTCGTGATTTTTTAATTTTTATTTAATTTTACTTTTATTAATTTAATTTTTTTACCTACGTGACTTTACCGAAAAAACCTAAGAATATAAAGGATCAGTCCTTTGTTATGTAGACTAGCCGTAGTTTCAGCCGCACCAACCTTACCATAATAATAAAAAACTCCTATCCAGGGGCCTGCCCTGGTTCCTCCCACCCTCAACCAGTATATATAAAAGGTCGGATCGCTTGGAATTTCTCATTTACTTGATACAGCTATCGTGCTGTGACGGTTCCACCTGAAGACGGAGACTTGTGTTGCCTCCGAAACGTCGTGATTTTATTTGATTTAAATTTTTTACCTACGTGACTTTACCGAAAAAACCCAAGAATATGAATCCTTGCAGTCACGAAAGCTTCAAATCTAGAAGTGCATCAATTCGTTTATTTGTCCTTCCCCGCCGCGCACCTCCGATTAGCACGGTTTGCGACGTACGGGTGCGAAAGATGTTCAACGTACATACACGCATCAATGAATTCACCTGCGTTAAATTTCGATTTAAAGCTTTCGTGACTGCAGGGATTCATCTTCTTGGTTCTTTCGGTAAAGTCACGTAGAATGGAAATAGTCAAATAATAAAAATAAAATATATAAAATAATTCTCACGGTAAAGTCACGTAGAATGGAAATAATGAAATAATAAAAATAAAACATAATAAAATAATTCTCACGACGTTTCGGCCCAACGCAAGCAGCCGTCCTCAGGTGGAGAACAGGTCTGTCGAGAAGACAGAGTCAAACGTCGTGAGAATTATTTAATGTTTTATTTTATTATTTTATTATTTCCATTCTACGTGACTTTACCGAAAGAACCAAGAAGATCACCCTGCGTTTTTTAAAGAACGTTAGTGACGTAAACCATGTGCAAATGATTGAAACATGTTAAATTTAGGCTAATATAAGAATTCTGCACAATGCAGGACTGCAAAACAGGGGCTATAAAATGACTACGAAATCGAATTCCGCCCCAAAGTCTGCAATTCCCAGAATTTATTTGAAAAAGATGTGTGCCATGACTGCAGGCTTCAAAATCTGTATTCATACTGGAGGAATCTGATGAGTTCACAAAGCTCTTTTTTCAGATGTCCAGTCGGGGCCACGGGGTGAGAAAGTAGCGTTACGAACATAAACACTAAACACGGTATTCTTGGTTCTTTCGGTAAAGTCACTCCAACACAAGCAATCATCATCAGGTGTGGATTTCGCACCTGATNATGATGGCTTGTGTTTCAGTCGAAACGTCGTGAGAATTTGTATTGGTTTATATTTTCATTATTTTATTATTTCCCTTCTACGTGACTTTACCGAAAGAACCAAGAATATGAATCCCTGCAGTCACGAAAGCTTTAAATCAAAAACTAAACACGGTGTTATTAGTTTACATAACACACCAACACAGGCCTGGGGAGATCCAGGGGAGATTCAGGGCCTGTGAAACGGGGAGATGGAGGGGGAGATGCAGGGAGAGATCCAGGGGGGAGATGCAGGGCTGTGAAACGGGGAGATGCAGGGGGAGATGCAGGGCCTGTGAAACGGGGGGAGATGCATGGGCTGTGAAACAGGGAGATGCAGGGGGAGTACAGGGGAGATGCATGGGCTGTGAAACAGGGAGATGCATGGACTGTGAAACAGGGAGATGCAGGGGGAGATGCAGGGGGAGATGCATGGGCTGTGAAACGGGGAGATACAGGGGGAGTGCATGGGGTGAAACGGGAGATGCAGGGGGAGATGCAGGGGGAGTGCATGGAGTGAAACAGGGAGATGCAGGGGAGTGCATGGGCTGTGAAACGGGGAGATGCAGGGGGAGTGCAGGGGGTGACACGGGGGAGATGCAGGGGGAGTGCATGGAGTGAAACGGGGGAGATGCAGGGGAGTGCATGGACTGTGAAACGGGGAGATGCAGGGGGAGATGCATGGGCTGTGAAACAGGGAGATACAGGGGGAGTGCATGGGGTGAAACGGGGAGATGCAGGGGGAGATGCATGGACTGTGAAACGGGGAGATGCAGGGGGAGTGCATGGGCTGTGAAACGGGGAGATGCAGGGGAGATGCAGGACTGTGAAACGGGAGATGCATGCATGGACTGTGAAACGGGGAGATGCAGGGGGAGATGCATGGACTTTGAAACGGGGAGATGCAGGGGGAGATGCATGGACTGTGAAACGGGGAGATGCAGGGGGAGATGCATGGACTGTGAAACGGGGAGATGCAGGGGGAGATGCATGGACTGTGAAACAGGGAGATGCAGGGGGAGATGCATGGGCTGTGAAACAGGGAGATCAAGGGGAGATGCAGGGCCTGTGAAACAGGGAGATGCAGGGGGGAGATGCATGGACTGTGAAACAGGGAGATGCAGGGGGAGATGCATGGGCTGTGAAACAGGGAGTTACAGGGGGAGATGCAGGGGGAGATGCATGGGCTGTGAAACAGGGAGTTACAGGGGGAGATGCAGGGCCTGTGAAACAGGGAGATGCAGGGGGAGATGCATGGACTGTGAAACAGGGAGATGCAGGGGGAGATGCATGGGCTGTGAAACAGGGAGTTACAGGGGGAGATGCATGGACTGTGAAACAGGGAGATGCAGGGGGAGATGCATGGGCTGTGAAACGGGGAGATGCAGGGGGAGATGCATGGACTGTGAAACAGGGAGATGCAGGGGGAGATGCATGGGCTGTGAAACAGGGAGTTACAGGGGGAGATGCAGGGGGAGATGCATGGGCTGTGAAACAGGGAGTTACAGGGGGAGATGCATGGACTGTGAAACAGGGAGATGCAGGGGGAGATGCATGGGCTGTGAAACGGGGAGATGCAGGGGAGATGCATGGACTGTGAAACAGGGAGATGCAGGGGGAGATGCATGGGCTGTGAAACAGGGAGTTACAGGGGGAGATGCAGGGGGAGATGCATGGGCTGTGAAACAGGGAGTTACAGGGGGAGATGCAGGGCCTGTGAAACAGGGAGATGCAGGGGGAGATGCATGGACTGTGAAACAGGGAGATGCAGGGGGAGATGCATGGGCTGTGAAACAGGGAGTTACAGGGGGAGATGCAGGGGGAGATGCATGGGCTGTGAAACAGGGAGTTACAGGGGGAGATGCATGGACTGTGAAACGGGGAGATGCAGGGGGAGATGCATGGACTGTGAAACGGGGAGATGCAGGGGAGATGCATGGACTGTGAAACAGGGAGATGCAGGGGGAGATGCATGGGCTGTGAAACAGGGAGATGCAAGGGGAGATGCAGGGCCTGTGAAACAGGGAGATGCAGGGGGAGATGCATGGACTGTGAAACAGGGAGATGCAGGGGAGATGCATGGGCTGTGAAACAGGGAGTTACAGGGGGAGATGCAGGGGGAGATGCATGGGCTGTGAAACAGGGAGTTACAGGGGGAGATGCAGGGCCTGTGAAACAGGGAGATGCAGGGGGAGATGCATGGACTGTGAAACAGGGAGATGCAGGGGGAGATGCATGGGCTGTGAAACAGGGAGTTACAGGGGAGATGCATGGGCTGTGAAACAGGGAGTTACAGGGGGAGATGCATGGACTGTGAAATGGGGAGTTACAGGGGGAGATGCAGGGCCTGTGAAACAGGGAGTTACAGGGGGAGATGCAGGGCCTGTGAAACAGGGAGTTACAGGGGAGATGCAGGGGGAGATGCATGGGCTGTGAAACAGGGAGATGCAGGGGAGTGTTGTGTATGTACCCCTTTTTATTTTTTTTTAATATTTTTTTAAGAATTATTCTGCCAACATAGATAATATCGTTTTTTTTTAATAGACGCGGCCACGTGGGAACGAACACGCCCCCACACTTCCACAGAGGCCCCCACACTTCCACAGATGCGCGCATACCTCATTTCAAAGGAGAGAGGACATGAAAGGGGGGGCAATAAGGTAATAAAAAAATAAACTCCCCTAAATTCACACAAGAGGAACAAGGGAGGGGGGAATTGCAGGCGGGAGGTTGCAGAACCAGGAGACACGGAGGAAGAGATAATTATATTCTTAACAAAGAAACAGCATCGACGACAAAAAGCACAGATGGGTCTTTGAACCATGTTAAATACACAAGTTACCAACTTAACCATAAAGATTAAGCAAACAGTATCCATCCTCACTCCAATTGAAAACCAGACAAAAATTGCACCAGAATCGCGACCCATCATTGTTAATTAAGTACTGACAGTATTTACCTTTAAAGAATATCTACACGGCCGGGCCGAAGCATCAAAGAATAATTATGGCATCTATTTCGCTCCAAAACAAATTCCTAGCCGGGATATCAGATCAAATAATCACAAGAAGTCAAATAATAAGTACGGAATTAAAGTAGAAGAGGAATCAAGGGCGGAGAAGGCTCTCAAAATTAACCAAACACAACACCCATGGGAAGCGAGCAACACGGCCGCCTTTGTCTTTCCGAGAGGATCTCCACACACAGGCACCAAGCCAGGAAATGACACCCATAAAAGTTGGGGCAAGGGCTCAAAGGAAATTAACACACGCCTTCGAATAAATAAGCATGCGCCGGATGCTCCCACCGTGGAAACAACCGCCTTTGTCTCCCCACAACACGGACAGCAAAAATTGCACACGCATGGAAATAACATTGCCATGAGAGATCGGGTCACGATGAAACATCGTGAACACTGTTTCGGCATAACCAAGCAGCAAATAAGTTGCATTTCAACTTCCAAACCAAACCAACTTAAGCTGTGTGAGACAAAGGATGTGATCCCAGAGCAAGGGAGTGAATAGTTAAGCTCGCTTAACGCGTAGGTTTTCGCGACAAATATTATTCAGTAACAAAACATGGATTCGAATGTTTTTTTTNAACTCAACGCGAATCATCGGTCTGGCTAATGGATAACTTCTGAAGCAGCCGACACGAGGCCCCACCCCACCCCTTTCTTCCAGAACGACACACACAGCTGTGTCTTCAAAGCTAATAAACACACGGACAAACACGCACGCGAAACACACGGACAAACACGCACGCGAAACACACGGACGGACACACACACGGACGCAGATGGTCCACCCCCACAGGAAGGTTTTATGACACAGCTTTTGAACAACTCGGGAAGCCGAGTGGAATTTTCCGATATAAACCGAAGGAAAATCCATACAACTCAGATCGACAGGGGCTCTGGCCTCCATCACAGTTCGTCAGGGGCTCTGGCCCCATCACAGAGATATCATCCGGGCTACGAGCCCATCTTCGGCTCCACCACAGATCTTCACGAGCTCCGGCCTACATCTCATCTCGTCTCCGGGCTAAGGCCCCACCAGAGTTCTCCAAGGCGACAACCATCTCTCCTCGTCGCCGCCAACGAAGAAGCTCCTGTCATTCAGAATGACGAGGGTCGCGGAGTAGCGACGCGTAGCTACAAGCCGAGGTCTGCACCACCTGAGAAGAATCGCTACCCTGAGTCGCAGAGCTGCGAGTGAAGCCAACAAAGACGCCAACGTCCACCCTGCCACGAACGAAGCATCGCTCCTCGTCAGAGTGACGACCAGCGAACAACCCGCAGGAAAGGCGGAGATCGCTGAACGAGCGCCAACTTGCGCCACCGTGCACCACTTTGCGCTGAACGTGCGCCACCGTGCGCCACCGTGCGCCACCGTGCGACACCGAGCGACACCCAGATCGACCAGCATCAACCCAAACCGACTCGTCATCCCGCCGTGGAGAAAAGAGTCAAAGTCTTCTGAACGAGCGCCGCCGCTCACCTCACAGCGGAGAAAGTCTCAGCTGCCGATCGCACAAACAACAGAGGTCGTATCGCTCCCCACATACAGACTCAAGAAAACACAGAGAAAATCTTGTCAAACCAGTTTCCTTTGTCCCAGAATCTCGCCGAAGAATTAATTAAAACAGAGCCAGATTCGCTCTCGCGCCCACACGCCCTCACCCACCATTGTATCAAACATTCCGTTAAAAGGATTTTAGACTTGCCGATGAATCTATTGACATATACTTTCGCCTCTGGATACAATAAGTGCTTTTTATTACCGCCATATGAAGTGTGTCATGCTTGTTTTCAAACTCGACCAGTCGCCGATTGTGATCGATACAGGGGCGAACTAATGAGATGCCGGGTAGGAAAAGTAGAGTTACAATTGATAGAAGTGTTTTTAGTCATTCAGTTCGTTAAATGCATAAGTGTTTATTCATTCATTTAGTCAAATGCATAATCTCGTAATTGCATAAGAGTTTGGTTATTCATATTAGTTAGTGCATAATATCGCAAATGCATAAGAATTTTTGTTATTCAATTTAGCTAAATGCATAAGTGTTTATTCATTCATTTTAGTCAAATGCATAAGAGTGTTCGTTATTCATATTGCATAATTGCATAATGTCACAGCTGCATAAGTTTTGTCGTTCATATTAGTTAATTGCATAATCTTGCCCATGAATTATTGACGCATGTTTGACCTGCATGATAGAATGTCACGTGCTTGTTAGAATAAAATTGTTATCACAGAAGCATATCGAGTGTTCCTTCCAAGTCCATGCAAAACTGTCTTATTCTTGACAACTGTATCCTGTGATGAGATATGAAAATGGAGACCTAAAATATTATAACACACACTAGGATAATCGGTAAATGAATCTATGATAATCGTGTTATCCTGATTGATAACCCTGGATAAACGAAACTAAGCAAATTATCGTAACTGCACACATTAACATAATCGCAAGCCTCAGCATAAATTACTACGATTATCATAATTTATGCATATAATCACATGCATTATCATAATTTATGCATATTAATACACACACTATCATAATTAATGCGATTTGCGCATTTTTCGGAAAATTATAAATTTTTATTATTTTCATCAAAATTTCATAATTCCGACACATACAACATAATGGGGAGGCCCGTCCGGGATCTCTCGCAGACAGTGTTTTGCATGGATGATGGAATGAATCACTTCGTGTTAACCAGAATATCAGGATCGAACATTGCATGGTAATTGTGAACGGGCGGAAAACAAAAACGCCCTCTAAGGTTAAAACCAGAATAGCAGGTTAAAACAGAGACAGTGGAATTAAGATAATACCGTATCAAACCAATTGCATCCTGTGATAAATGGTGTTAGAGGTACGCACTTTGAATCGGGAAAAAACAATAGCTCAAGTCAAACTGACTACACTCTGTGAGATAATTGTTTTATATGCACTCTGAAAAGAAATGTCAAAGTAACTTCCGCCATACCTAAGATGCTAGGATTAAGAATTATTTTTGAATGGGTTACGGGATACGGGGAGCTCGTATTTAAACGTACCGACCAATCTATTACAAAGCAGTACAGTCAGAGAGACATATGGGAAGGGAGCTGTATCGATAACACGAACACACCTCGGGGAAACTAATTGACTGGATAAAATGTAACGAAGGCGAACACGATGTAAAAACTGCAGGAAAGGCAGGACAGGACTCATTCCTTTTCACACAGGCATACAGACAGGGATTGTGGAATGAGGGAAAATTTGGAAAGGAAACGGGAGAGAAATCAGTGCTCGCGACACCAGCGAAACTCACAGTCGTTGATCCGCAGAATAAATATGGAAGTGACATTAATCACACTCTTGGTACGTGGACAGAGTCCAGGGATTGATCGCACAAAANTTATGGATATCGAACAAAAAATCCTTGACAAAGGGAAACCCTCACAATTCGAGAGAGGGAGGAAAAATGTTAAAGTAAAGTCGACAGGACATGCTCCACTAAGGGCAGAGGCAAAACTGAAGGAAATGGCAACACGCCCGACACAGCACAGACCAAAGTGACAGATTGCCTGATGATAACTTGTTGGATGATGACGCTGTCGGCGATCAACTTTCGGAATACCTATTCACCAGTAAAACCCTTAAATTGATGGACAAGGCTCTAGTCAGAATTCCCGATTTTGACCCCCACAATAAGACTATGGATATCCACACACATATCGCAACCGTAGAAGAGGAGGCAATGATTAGAGGGCTGAGGAGACGGGATGAAAAAGCGAGTTTGTTGAAACGGACCTTACATAAAGAATCTATTCCATGGTTAAAGTCACTACCACACAAGGTTAGAAATGATTTTAAACAATTGAGCCTGGCAGTGATTCGGAAGTTTGGAGAATATTCGACACTCACTGAGGGTTTTATGCTGTAAAATCGATGACCCAGGGCATGGACCAAGATCCACGTGACTACCTCGTCCAATTTAAAGAGCGTATTACGCAGGCGATGTGAATCAATACCACGAAGGAGATAAAATGTTCAAAATTATGTTTTTGAATCCTTGAGCCAGAGATTACAGAAAGGGTGAGAATGGTTTTGAATCCAGAAACCGCATCCTTACGCCGCATAGAGAGCAAGGCGTACATGGCATGGTTGTACAGAGCTAAGAATCATAATTCGGATCCAGAACACAGGGAGAGGATGAGGAACCCAGCCTCTCAGAGAGGAATAAAAATCACCGAGCAGTCCCACAATGCAGGACAGAGCAGAAACGCACGCACCCATGGCAAAATAACCCAGAGAGAGGTTGGCACGAGAATGAGAGCGGCACAAAGCCGAACATTCAGGAGAATCGCAGGAGGGGAGGTTCAGAATAGAACCATACCAACACCCATGCCACGACACACACAAGATCAAAATTACCCACAAAGATGGCGAGGTAACAATCCAGGAAAAATTTGGCACCCAAATGGGAGAAATACTGGGCTAAAAATGTACGAGAATCGCAGGAGGGAGAGGTTCAGAGCAGAACCATATCAACACCCATCCCACGACACACGCAAGGTTCAAATTACGCACAGAGATGGGAAGATAACCACCTAGCGGGAAGGTGTTACACAGACCGCGGAGGTATGGATGCGAACATTCAGGAGAATCGCAGGATGGGAGGTCAAACACAATCGATCCAATTCCGACCAATTCCTCCACCGGCTATACCAGGAGGAATAGAGGAATAACACAGAATGCGGTCCAAATACGTGATGAACCATCCACAGTGAGTGCGAGCGAGCGGCCAACACGCGCCCCACCCGCCGAGGTGTTAAACCCTGAGCAGGCTGCAAGTGACAGGGCTGAATGGAAGAGTGATCGGACGGTGGATAGCAGACAGCAGAGACAAAGAGAGAACACAGAGACACGCCTGAGGAGCGCAGGCGTGAGCCTTTGAATGGAAAATATCCAAGGGAAACCAAAAATTATGTGGATCGGAGTGCTAAAATGGAGACGAATGTCCATGACGTATCGGGAATGGTGTTGAAATCCAACACACTCGTAAAAACAAAGAGGGCAACATTACGAAGGACAGAATTAAATCGACACACTGACTCGGCAAATGTGCATGTAATCGCAGAGAGAGCGAATGCCACGAACCAAGTGTCAAAGTGGGTCGTGTGCGCGAATTCTGGTTACGTGCAGCACAATTTTCACCACACACTCCCACGACGCGAGAGAGTGAGAGAGGAAACTACAAAAACGAACCCGAAAACCGTGATCAAATTATCAAAGTGATAAGTGGTAAACCAGGCAACATGAGGAAGGTAACGCATAAATGCGTTCGAAACCGCTACCTAGCGTTTCCCAGGATTTAACAAAAACAAAAATGAGTGTTCGTCAGAGTTATGATGTATGAGAACCGATGTAACGCAATATCGATGTTAACGTGTGTTATTTTCTTTGCTTAATTCAAATGTAACCAGGATTTAACAAAAACAAAAATGAATATTCGCCGGAGTTATGATGTATGAGAACCGATGTAACGCAATATCAATGTTAACATGTTGTTATTTTCTTTGCTTATTTCAGATGTAACCAGGTTAAGATTGTAATACGTGCACGCGCGTCGTAAGAAATAACCGCCGAGAGTAAGGGCGGCTGATGGATGCATGACATAAAAAGGGGCATTACTTTGTTTGAAAATTCGCCAGTGGCCAAATCGACCCCTGATAATTTTCAAAAGGCGGACTGTTGTGTATGTACCCCCTTTTTATTTTTTTTNAATATTTTTTTTTTTTTTTAAGAATTATTCTGCCAACATAGATAATATCGTTTTTTTTAATAGACGCGGCCACGTGGGAACGAACACGCCCCCACACTTCCACAGAGGCCCCCACACTTCCACAGATGCGCGCATACCTCATTTCAAAGGAGAGAGGACATGAAAGGGGGGCAATAAGGTAATAAAAAAAAACTCCCCTAAATTCACACAAGAGGAACAAGGAGGGGGGAATTGCAGGCGGGGGTTGCAGAACCAGGAGACACGGAGGAAGAGATAATTATATTCTTAACAAAGAAACAGCATCGACGACAAAAAGCACAGATGGGTCTTTGAACCATGTTAAATACACAAGTTACCAACTTAACCATAAAGATTAAGCAAACAGTATCCATCCTCACTCCAATTGAAAACCAGACAAAAATTGCACCAGAATCGCGACCCATCATTGTTAATTAATACTGACAGTATTTACCTTTAAAGAATATCTACACGGCCGGGCCGAAGCATCAAAGAATAATTATGGCATCTATTTCGCTCCAAAACAAATTCCTAGCCGGGATATCAGATCAAATAATCACAAGAAGTCAAATAATAAGTACGGAATTAAAGTAGAAGAGGAATCAAGGGCGGAGAAGGCTCTCAAAATTAACCAAACACAACACCCATGGAAGCGAGCAACACGGCCGCCTTTGTCTTTCCGAGAGGATCTCCACACACAGGCACCAAGCCAGGAAATGACACCCATAAAAGTTGGGGCAAGGCTCAAAGGAAATTAACACACGCCTTCGAATAAATAAGCATGCGCCGGATGCTCCCACCGTGGAAACAACCGCCTTTGTCTCCCCACAACACGGACAGCAAAAATTGCACACGCATGGAAATAACATTGCCATGAGAGATCGGGTCACGATGAAACATCGTGAACACTGTTTCGGCATAACCAAGCAGCAAATAAGTTGCATTTCAACTTCCAAACCAAACCAACTTAAGCTGTGTGAGACAAAGGATGTGATCCCAGAGCAAGGGAGTGAATAGTTAAGCTCGCTTAACGCGTAGGTTTTCGCGACAAATATTATTCAGTAACAAACATGGATTCGAATGTTTTTTTTTTTAACTCAACGCGAATCATCGGTCTGGCTAATGGATAACTTCTGAAGCAGCCGACACGAGGCCCCACCCCACCCCTTTCTTCCAGAACGACACACACAGCTGTGTCTTCAAAGCTAATAAACACACGGACAAACACGCACGCGAAACACACGGACAAACACGCACGCGAAACACACGGACGGACACACACACGGACGCAGATGGTCCACCCCACAGGAAGGTTTTATGACACAGCTTTTGAACAACTCGGGAAGCCGAGTGGAATTTTCCGATATAAACCGAAGGAAAATCCATACAACTCAGATCGACAGGGGCTCTGGCCTCCATCACAGTTCGTCAGGGCTCTGGCCCCATCACAGAGATATCATCCGGGCTACGAGCCCATCTTCGGCTCCACCACAGATCTTCACGAGCTCCGGCCTACATCTCATCTCGTCTCCGGGCTAAGGCCCCACCAGAGTTCTCCAAGGCGACAACCATCTCTCCTCGTCGCCGCCAACGAAGAAGCTCCTGTCATTCAGAATGACGAGGGTCGCGGAGTAGCGACGCGTAGCTACAAGCCGAGGTCTGCACCACCTGAGAAGAATCGCTACCCTGAGTCGCAGAGCTGCGAGTGAAGCCAACAAAGACGCCAACGTCCACCCTGCCACGAACGAAGCATCGCTCCTCGTCAGAGTGACGACCAGCGAACAACCCGCAGGAAAGGCGGAGATCGCTGAACGAGCGCCAACTTGCGCCACCGTGCACCACTTTGCGCTAACGTGCGCCACCGTGCGCCACCGTGCGCCACCGTGCGACACCGAGCGACAACGAGCGACACCCAGATCGACCAGCATCAACCCAAACCGACTCGTCATCCCGCCGTGGAGAAAAAGAGTCAAAGTCTTCTGAACGAGCGCCGCCGCTCACCTCACAGCGGAGAAAGTCTCAGCTGCCGATCGCACAAACAACAGAGGTCGTATCGCTCCCCACATACAGACTCAAGAAAACACAGAGAAAATCTTGTCAAACCAGTTTCCTTTGTCCCAGAATCTCGCCGAAGAATTAATTAAAACAGAGCCAGATTCGCTCTCGCGCCCACACGCCCTCACCCACCATTGTATCAAACATTCCGTTAAAAAAGGATTTTAGACTTGCCGATGAATCTATTGACATATACTTTCGCCTCTGGATACAATAAGTGCTTTATTACCGCCATATGAAGTGTGTCATGCTTGTTTTCAAACTCGACCAGTCGCCGATTGTGATCGATACAGGGGCGAACTAATGAGATGCCGGGTAGGAAAAGTAGAGGTTACAATTGATAGAAGTGTTTTTAGTCATTCAGTTCGTTAAATGCATAAGTGTTTATTCATTCATTTAGTCAAATGCATAAGAGTTTGTTATTCATATTGCATAATTGCATAATTTCAATTTGTCAAATGCATAATCTCGTAATTGCATAAGAGTTTGGTTATTCATATTAGTTAATGCATAATATCGCAAATGCATAAGTGTTTATTCATTCATTTTAGTCAAATGCATAAGAGTGTTCGTTATTCATATTGCATAATGCATAATGTCACAGCTGCATAAGTTTTTAGTCGTTCATTTAGTTAATTGCATAATTGTGAATTATTCATGTTTGACCTGCATAAGAATGTCCGTGCTTGTTAGAATAAAATTGTTATCACAGAAGCATAAGTGTTCCTTCCAAGTCCATGCAAAACTGTCTTATTCTTGACAACTGTATCCTGTGATAGAATGAAAATGGAGACTAAAATATTTAACACACAAGGATATCGGTAAATGAATCTATGATAATCGTGTTATCCTTGATAACCCTGGATAAACGAAACTAAGCAAATTATCGTAACACACATTAACATAATCGGTCAATAAATCTACGATTATCATAATTTATGCATATAATCAATGCATTATCAAATTATCATAAATACACACACTATCATAATTGCGATTTGCGCATTTTTCGGAAAATTATAAATTTTTATTATTTTCATCAAAATTTCATAATTCCGACACATACAACAGGAGATGCATGGACTGTGAAACAGGGAGATGCAGGGGAGATGCATGGGGTGAAACAGGGAGTTACAGGGGGAGATGCAGGGCCTGTGAAACAGGGAGATGCAGGGGGAGATGCATGGAGTGAAACAGGGAGATGCAGGGGGAGATGCATGGGCTGTGAAACAGGGAGTTACAGGGGGAGATGCAGGGGGAGATGCATGGGCTGTGAAACAAGGAGTCCAGGGGGAGTGCATGGGCTGTGAAATGGGGAGTTACAGGGGGAGATGCAGGGCCTGTGAAACAGGGAGATGCATGGGCTGTGAAACGGGAGATGCAGGGGAGATCCAGGGGGAAACGGATGGGGGGAGATACGGGGGAGATGCAGGGCCTGTGACACGGGGGAGATGCAGGGGAGATGCATGGGGCTGTGACACGGGGAGATCAACTTCCGTGCGCTATGAAGACGTCGCCATAAGGAGTTGGGGAAGTGAATTCGCTTCCAAGTTGCCTCCTTCGCTTCAAACACAAAAAAAAACCTCACAAAGTCAAAAACCGCGACAGCATAAAATAATAAAACATAATAAAACATTTCTCACGACGTTTCGGCCACAACGCAAGCAGCCGTCCTCAGGTGTAGACCTGTCTTCTCGACAGACCTGTTCTCCACCTGAGGACGGCTGCTTGCGTTGTGGCCGAAACGTTGTGAGAATTGTTTTATTATGTTTTATTTTTTTATTATTTCCCTTCTAAGTGACTTTACCGAAAGAACCAAGAAGATAAATCGAAATTTTATTGTTTTTTATTTTTATTATTTCCCTTCACGTTTTATTAAAAAAAAAATCGATTTTATTATGTTTTATTTTTATTATTTCCCTTCACGTTTTATTAAAATAAATCGATTTTATTATGTTTTATTTTTATTATTTCCCTTCTACGTGACTTATCGAAAGAACCAAGAAGATGAATCCCTGCAGTCACGAAAAANGCTTTAAATCGAAATTTAACCACAACAGCATTTTGCCAAAGCGGAGCAGTTTGACGCGCCACTGGTTATGGTTAAACATCTTTAACAAAATGTTGTTGTGATGCTGCTGCTGCTGCTGTTGTTGTTGTGTTTGGTTATATTTTAACAACAGTAGGCTTGTAGAGAGAAAGAACGACAAGTCAACACGCCACTGGTCACGGAAACGCCTCCCACAAAAATCTTCGTCTGTGCACTCGAGTTTAAAGAAGGAGGAGGATGGGGGGGGGGAGAGTGTTTGTTNGTTAAACGTTATGTTAGTCTCACGTAAACAACAACAACAAAGCATTACCTGACGAACGAGAAAGTAGTCTTTACTCTGGGGCCTGGCTGTGCTATGATCTGATNTGGTTAACGTTATGGGGAGGGGTGATGAGTGGTGGAGGCGGAGGGACCGCGGCGATACCANGCTACCAAAGTACAATTTCAGTGCAAAAAAATATTTTTTGTTCTTGTTAGTATGAAAATAAAATAATAGAAATAATAATAGAAATAAAATTATTATTTTATTTCTATTATTATTTCTATAATTTTATTTTTATTATTATTTTCTAATTGGTAAAGTCACGTAGGTAGAAGTAAATAATAAAAATAAAATAATAAAAATAAAAGACTAATTTTATTTCTATTATTATTTTCTAATTGGTAAAGTCACGTAGGTAAAAATAAATAATACAAATAAAATAATAGAAATAAAGAATTTTTTATTTCTATTACAATTTTCTAATTGGTAAAGTCACGTAGGTAGAAATAAATTATTAAAATAAAATAATAGAAATAATAATAGAAATAAAATTATTATTTTATTTCTATTATTATTTCTATAATTTTATTTCTATTATTATTTTCTAATTGGTAAAGTCACGTAGGTAGAAGTAAATAATAAAATAAAATAATAGAAATAAAAGAATAATTTTATTTCTATTATTATTTTCTAATTGGTAAAGTCACGTAGGTAGAAGTAAATAATAAAATAAATAATAGAAATAAAAGAATATTTTTATTTCTATTATTATTTTCTAATTGGTAAAGTCACGTAGGTAGAAGTAAATAATAAAAATAAAATAATAGAAATAAAAGAAATATTTTATTTCTATTATAATTTTCTAATTGGTAAAGTCACGTAGGTAAAATAAATAATAAAAAGTAAATAATAGAAATAAAATATTAATTTTATTTCTATTATTTCCATAAGTTTATACTGGTAGGAACGAAGTGGACCAGACCACCAATAGATTAATGTGTCCGTAAGATGGCCGTCCGTCCGTCCGTCCGCGTTTGTCCGTCCGTCCGTCCGTGTATCAACATCGCCCCTACTGCAAACACTTGGCATGACCCTGTCCGACAAGATGGCCGCCCGCTCCCCTGCGATATGTGAATTAAACAAGATGGCCGTCGCTTCCGGCGCCTCACGGCAAAACTTTAAACTTCGCTTCAAAATTACTTTACTGAAACGCAGCACGTTTTTTAACACAGAGACAAGAAACATTTATTAACACAGAGACGAGATACATTTAATCGCCTTATTTGTGCACGAAAAGCACGGCGCGAGGCCTAGTGCGGCAGGCTTCGCGAGGCCTAGTGCGGCAGGCTTATTAACAGAGATGAAACGCAGCACGTTTATTTAAAAAAAAATACTTTCCTGAAACGCAGCACGTTTTTTTAACACAGAGACAAGAAACATTTATTAACACAGAGACGAGATACATTTAATCACCTTATTTGTGCACGAAAAGCACGGCGCGAGCCTAGTGCGGCAGGCTTCGCAAGGCCTAGTGCGGCAGGCTTCGCGAGGCCTACTGCAGAAGGTGGTGGTGGGGGTGGTGGTGGGGGGGTGGTGGTGGGTGGTGGTGGGTGGTGGTGGGGGGTGGTGGTGGGGGTGGTGGTGGGGNTGGTGGTGGGGGGGTGGTGGTNGGTGGTGGTGGGGGGGTGGTGGGGCTGGTGGTGGGGGGGTGGTGGTGGGGTGGTGGTGGGGGTGTGGTGGTGGGGTGGTGGTGGGGGTGGTGGTGGTGGGTGGTGGTGGGGGTGGTGGTGGTGGGGTGGTGGTGGGGGGTGGTGGTGNGGGTGGTGGTGGGGGTGGTGGTGG
Source organism: Lethenteron camtschaticum (assembly GCA_018977245.1). Taxonomy (NCBI): domain Eukaryota; kingdom Metazoa; phylum Chordata; class Hyperoartia; order Petromyzontiformes; family Petromyzontidae; genus Lethenteron; species Lethenteron camtschaticum. The sequence continues at coordinate 8,269,249 of MU249573.1, read as the reverse complement.
TGNGGTGGTGGTGGGGGGTGGTGGTGGTGNGGGTGGTGGTGGGGGTGGTGGTGGGGGGTGGTGGTGGGGGGTGGTGGGGGGNTGGTGGTGGGGGGGGGGGGGGTGGTGGTGGTGGGGTGGTGGTGGGGGGGTGGTGGTGGGGTGGTGGTGGGGGTGGTGGTGGGNGGGTGGTGGTGGGGGTGGTGGTGGTGGGNTGGTGGTGGGGGTGGTGGTGGGGTGGTGGTGGGGGGTGGTGGTGGGGTGGTGGTGGGGGTGGTGGTGGGNGGGCGTGGTGGTGGGGGTGGTGGTGNTGNGGTGGTGGTGGGGGNTGGTGGTGGGGTGGTGGTGGGGGTGGTGGTGGTGNGGGTGGTGNTGGGGGTGGTGGTGGTGNGGGTGGTGTGGGGGTGGTGGTGGGNGGGTGGTGGTGGGGGTGGTGGTGGTGNNGGTGGTGGTGGGGGTGGTGGTGGGGGGTGGTGGTGGGGGTGGTGGTGGGGGGTGGTGGTGGGGGGTGGTGATGGGCTGGTGGTGGGGGTGGTGGTGNGGGTGGTGGTGGGGGTGNTGGTGGTGGGGTGGGGGGGGGCTGGTGGTGGGGNTGGGGGGGGGGTGGTGATGGGGCTGGTGGTGGGGGCNTGGTGGGTGGGGGCTGGTGGTGGGGGGTTGGTGGTGGGTGGTGGTGGGGGTGGTGGTGGGGGTGGTGGTGGGTGGTGGTGGGGTGGTGGTNGGGGTGGTGGTNGGGGCTGGTGGTGGGGGTCTTTAAATCTCACAGCGTTTCTTGTCAAAACAAACACTTTTAATTACGTTACACTAGAATACAGTAATTCTTTCTTTAACTCCTCTATACCCGGTCGATATCCCTGTACCGGTACTAAGTATTATTCCTACCAGCCCACCCCGCAGGTCCTGTTCTATTATTTGTATTTTTTATTTAAATTATTTATTTTTTACCTACGTGAATTTACCGAAAAAACCTAAGAGTATGAATCCTTGCAGTCACGAAAGCTTCAAATCTAGAATTTTCTAATTGCTTATGCCTTAAAAGTACAGATGCTGGACAAAAGTGGTTAGAAACAAATATTTCTGTGATGGAAAAATTACATGTGCCTACACTACCATATCTACCTCCACCACAACAATAATTGTAGCTACTGCAGATCCTGAGTCTCTACACCACCATCCAAGGCTTTTATGGCTTTATTTTGGTGATTTCGAAAAGTTTTTTGGTTTGGCCATGTTTGTTGTAGTACGGAGTTAGACTGATGGCCTTAATCTAAGTTGTCTTGTGGTTGTTGTTGTTGTTTGACTTGCATCCCACTGGGATGTTTGCACACAGCGTTGGTGTACGGTGCTTTTTCTGCAATATTTTGCTGCCTTTTTTGGATTTTCTGTTTCACTCAGTCACACAGTCACTTTAAGATGTTTTCTTGTTCATGTTTTTAGTTTGTTGCGGTTGCACCCGATTCAACACAGGGCTATTACCAAATAAAATGAATAAAAAACTGAAGTCTTCGCAAGCCCTGGGAGAGAGTCCCACAAATAACTTTAGAGCCATCTCAGCCCTGGTGGAGAGTAGTCCCCTACACCAGCCATTGTTGGAGCTCTCGCTGTTCAAACGGCACGTCATGTACATGCGACATGACGTCATAACGCATTGTACAGGCGAGGTTATTTAAAACATGACGTCACGCATACAGGCGCGAGGGTATTTAAATGTTGACGTCATCACGCACAGACCCCGTGGCGTTTAAAGCGGTATTAGAGACGGCTATTTCGGTAAAGGGCCGTCCATAAATGACGTCACGCACCTGGGGGGGGGTCAGACATTTGTGACGATGTGTGACGAGGGGGGGGTTTAGAAATGTGACGTCACATCAAAACGCGCAACTTTAAATAAATACAGACAACACGTTCTACTTAATTAAATAGACTTTTTAATAAATGTTTTCTCTACAACATCAGAGTGCAGCGCCACATTAAATACGCGCTACAATGACAATAGTTTAAAGCGATTTGAAGCATTTTTATTTTTTGGGGGGGGGGCAGAGCTTTGTGACGTCATATTTGAGGGGGGGTCTGATTTTTGTGACGCCGTGTGACAAAAATCGTCCAAAGTCGCGTGACGTCATTTATGGACGGCCCCAAAGTGACGTCAATAGGTTCATCTGGTCCAACACCATGTGAGACTCGGCTCTAAGGAAAGCTGTCTCGGGTGTGGACCAATCAACTTCAAGGACAGTCCATACATTATCAGAGTTGTGTTTTTTGTTTGCATTACGACTGCAGGTATTGTGGTATATGCAAACATGACTCCTCGTAAAAAAGGTGTCAGTTTTGTTGCCAGATAGAAGGGTAAAAAAACAATTATCAGGTTCAAAGAAAATAACAAAAAACAAATCTACGACGTTTCGATCGCAAAAAAACACGAGCGGTCGTTTTAAATCGGGAAGACGACCGCTTGTGTACATCGTTTTTGTTGTTTTCTTTGAACCTTAGAATATGGGTATTTAAAACGTGACGTCATCGCGCATGATACACTGACGCGAGTGTATTTAAAACGTGACGTCATACCGCAATTATTTACAGGCGCAGGAGTATTTAAAACATGACGTCATCCCGCATGATACACGGGCACGTGGTATTTAAAACGTGACGTCATCCCGCATTATTTACAGGCGCAAGAGTATTTAAAACGTGACGTCATCCCGCATTATTTACAGGCGCAAGAGTATTTAAAACATGACGTCATCGCGCGTTACCCATGGCCCCCGGGGGAAGGGGTGGGGTTAAATGATCTCTACGTCATCACGCATCGGGTCCACTCCCCCCGTTCGCTGTGGACGCGTCAAGCCGCAACGCGGGCGGTGTGCGCGATGACGTCACCGCGCCGTGACTTTGTGTTTTTGTGCCGCGCGCGGTGACGCACCCGTGAATGATTCAAGTTCAAGTTCATTTATTAGGTATAGCCCTGTGAGCCATTCAGCTCTTGAATCGGGTGCAACCGCAACAAACAAAAAACAAAAACATGAACAAAAAACATCTTAAAGTGAATATGTGACTAAGTGCAAACAGAAAATCCAAGAAAAGACAGCAAAATATTGCAGAAAAAAACCGTACACCAACGCTGTGTGCAAAAATCCCAGTGGGATGCAAGTCAAACAACAACAACCACAAGACAACTTAGATTAAGGCCATCAGTCTAACTCTGTACTACAACACAAACATGGCTAAACCAATACACTTTTCGAAATCACCAAAATAAAGCCATGAAGGCAATGAAAAAGCAATCATAGGAACTGACGGAATTTTCACAATAAATGGCATAAACACCATGTACTACCAAAACCCTGCAGCCATAGCTGGCTGCATGAGTCACTCCACAACGCGTTATTGCGTCACTGCGTGCGCGTGCGTTATTACGTCACTGCGTGCGCGTGCGTGCGTGCGCGTGCGTTATTACGTCACTGCGTGCGCGTGCGTTATTGCGTCACTGCGTGCGCGTGCACCGCGGTGCGTGGTGGGAGATTCTAAATCCACCGAGTCACTTGTTCGCCGACGATATTCGAAGCGGAGTGGCCGATTGATTTCTTATTTTATATATTTTTGTTTTAATAAAAGCAACGATCGGCGTCTGTCTCCAAGCATGGCCACGGGCGGAGAGTAAGTAACTAACGAATGTGTATTTTTTTAGTTTGTTTCTTACATGTCAGAGTTTATATATCTTAAACAACACAAAAATGTGTAATTGAGTAGAGACTAGGCCGCAAGTCCCAGCCTTGTCGTAACGCCGTGAAACTCTTGCTGCGATAAAATAAAAAAAAACGCTGGGAGAGTTTCGATATTGTTGGTTGCTTTGTAAAACGTCGTCGTTATTTTACGATCGTTTTACCCATCGTTTTATACGCCGGGGAGGTGGTTTATTTTTTTTTTAAACAAATAAACAAAACGTTAAAAAAATCGTGATTAGAAGCTTTCGTGACTGCGTGAATCACAACTATTTGGGTTCTTTCGGTAAAGTGACGTAGGTATAAAAATAAAATAAAAAATTATAAAATGTAAAAAATATATAAAATAAAACATAACAAATAAAATAAACTAAAAAAAAATACAGTATAAAATAAAATATACCTACGTGACTTTACCGAAATAATCACAGAGTATAAACATTAACATAGAACCAACTACCTTGCGTGAGGCCGATAAAGTGTCGAGTCACGCCTTGAACCGTTACTCGGCGTCGTCCTTGACAATGTGACAGCAGCTCACGTTTGCGACGCCTCTTGTTGTGTTTAGGTCCGCTGCGAAACGTCGTACACCAGATTGTCAACGTCGTGGGAGTTTTACTCTTTTACCCCCTTACCAACACCACAATCCACAACCAATGTGCCTTTGATCACGATTTCATTGCTTTCATGGCTTTATTTTGGTGATTTCGAAAAGTTTTTTGGTTTGGCCATGTTTGTTTGTTGTATACAGAGTTAGACTGATGGCCTTAATCTAAGTTGTCTTGTGGTTGTTGTTGTTTGTTGTTGTAGTACAGAGTTAGACTGATGGCCTTAATCTAAGTTGTCTTGTGGTTGTTGTTGTTTGTGTTGTAGTACAGAGTTAGACTGATGGCCTTAATCTAAGTTGTCTTGTGGTTGTTGTTGTTTGTGTTGTTGTAGTACAGAGTTAGACCGATGGCCTTAATCTAAGTTGTCTTGTGGTTGTTGTTGTTGTTTGTGTTGTTGTAGTACAGAGTTAGACTGATGGCCTTAATCTAAGTTGTCTTGTGGTTGTTGTTGTTTGTGTTGTTGTAGTACAGAGTTAGACCGATGGCCTTAATCTAAGTTGTCTTGTGGTTGTTGTTGTTGTTTGACTTGCATCCCACGGGATTTTTTCTGCAATGTTTTGCTGCCTTTTCTTAGATTTTCTGTTTGCACTCAGCGCAAGCACTTTAAGATGTTTTTTTGTTCATGTTTTTGTTTTTTGTTTGTTGCGGTTGCACCCGATTCAAGCGAATGGCTCACAGGGTATACCTAATACTTGAACTTGCAACTAATACTCTGATATTCGTGTTCTTTCGCTAAAGTCACAAGGGAAGTAATAATAATAAAATGTTAAAAATAAAATGAAATTTTCACGACGTTTTGGCCACAACCCAAGCAGCCCGGCGTTGTGGCCGAAACGTCGTGAGAATTTTATTGTTTTGTTTTTATTTTTTCCCGTGACTTTAGCGAAAGAACCAGGTACTCAATTTAGATAGTAACTAATAGGCACCGTTTTGTTTTAAGTAACAAAAACGTTATTTCGACACAAGGCCGTAATTATAATATATATTGGGACACACACACACACCCCCAATATTCAAATGTGCTCAAAATGCCCCCCAAAATATTGCTATAAAATAGATTTCTGTTCATATGATTGTGGTTATGGTTGTACGTTATAAATCCCGAATCTCTGCCATCACATACAATGAAACAAGAAAAGGTTAAAAAACAGCAATGTAATACAATACACTATTAGACATTATTGTACAAAATAAATAAAAAGTCAATCCTATGTGTTAGTGAATTTTTAAATATTTTAGGCAGGAAATGAGTTTTCAAATTTTGATTTTTTTTGGGGGGGGGGACCCCAGGCCCCCCTGAAAGATTTGGTCCCCCCAATGTTGACTCCATGGCTACTGCCTCGCTCCGATACAGCTGTCAAAACCCATGCGGTTTATAACCACGTATTCTTGTACAGGGAAATTGACTTTTCAGGTCCATACGGTGTTGACAGTCATGCTATACACTGTACTATATACACTACTATACACTACACTATACACTACACTATACACTACACTACATTACACACTACACTACTATACACTACACTACTATACACTACACCACTAAACACTACACTACTATACACTGCACTATACACTACACCACTAAACACTACACTACTAACACTACACTATACACTACACTACTAAACACTACACTATACACTACACTACTATCCACAAAACACTACACTACTATACACTACACTATACACTACACTATAAACACTCCACTACTATACACTACACTATACACTACACTACTATACACTACACTACTATAAATACACTATACACTACTATACCATACCTGTCAACCCATACGTTTACCCCGTATTCTTGTACAGGGAAATTTACTTTTCAGGTCATACGGTGTACAGCCGTTTCAATACGGGCAAAACATTGTGTCTGTGTTTTTCCCTTGTGATGGGACGTTGTCGGATGAACTTTGAGATGTATAAGGGGCACGGGGTGACCAATATGGTCTGAATTGGTCTGTAATAAGGTAGGGCACTGTAAGGGATTGACAGTCATGCTATACACTACTATACACTACATTATACACTACACTACTATACACTACATTATACACTACACTGTACAATACACTACTATACACTACACTACTATAAACTACATTATACACTACACTATAAACTGCGCCTTTTGGCGTCATCTGATCCAACACCATGTGAGACTAGGCTCTAAGGAAAGCTGTCTCGGGTGTGGACCAATCAACTTCAAGGACAGTGCATACATTATCAGAGTTGTGTTTTTTGTTTGCATTGACAGGACCCTGCGGGGTGGGCTGGTAGGAATAATACTAATACCGTACAGGGATATCGACCGGGTATAGAGGAGTTAAAAAAAAATGATTTGTGCATGGGGGTGAGCGATGACGTCCACACCCCCTCCCCACTGACTCGTGAGCCCACAGAGCAATGACGTCAACACCCCCTCCCCACTGACTCGCGCGCCCACAGAGCGATGACGTCCAAACCCCCTCCCCACTAACTCGCGCGCCCACAGAGCAAGGATTGCAACAGGCGATGTCATTGGCTGCGCCGGATGCGACGGCCATCTTGTTTAGTTCATTTAGTTCACGGATCGCAGGGGGAGCGGGCGGCCATCTTGTCAGACAGACGGACGGCCTCGCGAAGCCTGTCGCAGTAGGCCTCGCGAAGCCTCCTGCACTAGGCCTCGCGAAGCCTCCTGCAGTAGGCCTCGCGAAGCCTCCTGCAGTAGGCCTCGCGAAGCCTTCTGCACTAGGCCTCGCGAAGCCTCTGCAGTAGGCCTCGCGAAGCCTTCTGCAGTAGGCCTCGCGAAGCCTCCTGCACTAGGCCTCCGATGCCTTCTGCAGTAGGCCTCGCGAAGCCTTCTGCAGTAGGCCTCGCGATGCCTTCTCTGCAGTAGGCCTCGCGATGCCTCCTGCAGTAGGCCTCGCAAAGCCTGGCGCACTAGGCCTCGCGAAGCCTGCCGCACTAGGCCTCGCGCCGTGCTTTTCGTGCACAAATAAAGCGATTAAATGTATCTTGTCTCTGTGTTAATAAATGTATCTTGTCTCTGTGTTAAAAAAACGTGCTGCGTTTCAGCAAAGTAAATTTGAAGCGAAGTTTATTATTACACTTGTTTAGCCAGGAAAGCCCCACTGAGTCAAAAGGTTTTTGTAGGGTCCTGCCAAGTGTTTGCAGTAGGGGGCGATGTTGCTACACCAAATCGGACGATACGAAGGGAGAGATTGAGGCCTAGTTCTAGGCTTTAGGCCTAGCTGTAGGCTTTAGGGCGCTGTGAGTTAATTTTTAATTTAAATGTTTTAATGATTTATGTAAAAGCTTTAAATTTAAATGTTTCTATTTAAAAACATGAGGGAATGTAACATTGTTAAATATAACTCCCTTTCACACACGCGGGGGTACGATACGAAGGGAGAGTTTCAGCCTAGTTCTAGGCTTTAGGCCTAGCTGTAGGCTTTAGGGCGCTGTGAGTTTTTTTTATTTAATTTCAAAGTTTTAATTAACGCTATCTCAGGGAATAAGGGAATGTTACACGTGTCATGCCAAGTGTTTGCAGTAGGGGGCGATGTTGCTACCAGGATAGCGTCACTGAGTCTAAAGGTTTTTGTAGGGTCATGCCAAGTGTTTGCAGTAGGGGGCGATGTTGATACACGGACGGACGGACGGACAGTCGGACGGACGGACGGACACATTAATCTATTGGTGGTCTGGTCCACTTCGTTCCTACCAGTATGACCGCAGGTATTGTGGTCTATGCAAACATGACTCCTTGTAAAAAAAGGTGTCAGTTTTGTTGCCAGATAAAAAAAACAATTATCAATCATTCACCAGTCTCAACCCTGAGTTGTGATGAGATAGGGCGCATTCCATGTGATTCAGTCATAGGCTTATTTTGTTAGGATGTTGAAATTTTCTCCGAGTTTTGGTCCATTTGCGCGAACTGCCCTCCTGTCTTTTTCTACCAACAAAACGATCGCGGCCGCGCCCTCACGTTTCCCGTGCGTCTTCTTCCCCGCGTGTGTCTCTGCGCCACCCAGTGATGTGTCGACGGCAATCTTGAAGCAGAAGCACAGGCCCAACCGCCTGGTGGTGGACGAGGCCATCAATGAGGACAACAGCGTGGTGTCGCTGTCTCAGGTGACGATCCCTCGCCCCGCACTTCCTTGTTCCGGCACGTGGCCGATTTCGCGCAGAAGCGTCGAGCTCTGTGAGCCCACGTCGCGGCTTTCGGGTGGCGGGCTTTTGTTGATACGCTCGGGAAGTTTCTACGAATTGTCGCACCCCCACTCGGCTGCAGTGGACTACCGCAGAACGCGGTGTGGAGCAGCCGGAAGAGGAACGCCGTTGACGACGCGTCGCATATCGCTTGGTGATGAAATCATGCCGGCCTTGTCGGATGGATGCCTGTTGATGTCTCCCTGGCGTTCCGTTGCTGGTGTAGCGGGAGTGATGTGTAATCCCTCGCAACAGTTTTCGCGAGAGTAAGAGTTTCGATCTCGTCACGACTCCCATATTTACGTTGACATATGATCCCTTATGGTGTTGAGGATCAAAATACATCTGTAGCTTGCTGGACTTAAAACTAATCTGAATATTCTGTAGTCTGGCTTCAGGTGAGTGGCAGTGGTTTGGTTGAAATTAAGAGAGACCATGACCCAGAGCTTGATCCCAGGGCCTCGGATCTGCTGGCACAAGCGTCAGTCCCCTAGGATACTGATCTCCTTGACTAAAACACATACCCTCAGAGATGTTGACTCCTTGTCTCCGATGCTGCCACCAGCCCCTGGTAGGTTTAAATCTGGTTGCATGTTGCTTGAGCACTTCATGTCGCTGCGTTGAAACCCACACCCTCAGAGGCGCTGATTCCTTCCCCTAAAGCACCCCGGCTCCTGGACTAAAATCTATCACTTCAGAGATGCCCACTCAGTATCTCACGTACACGGCGAGTTGAGTTTATGCCAAAGAACTCCATTTTGGTCTCATCTGACCACAACACTTTCACCAGTTGTCTTTTGAATCATTCAGATGTTCATTGGCAAACTTCAGACGGGCATGTATATGTGCTTTCTTGAGCAGGGGGACCTTGCGGGCGCTGCAGGATTTCAGTCCTTCACGGCGTAGTGTGTTACCAACTGTTTTCTTGGTGACTATGGTCCCAGCTGCCTTGAGATCATTGACAAGATCCTCCCGTGTAGTTCTGGGCTGATTCTTCACCGTTCTCATGATCATTGCAACTCCACGAGGTGAGATCTTGCATGGAGCCCCAGGCCGAGGGAGATTGACAGTTCTTTTGTGTTTCTTCCATTTGCCAATAATCGCACCAACTGTTGTCACCTTCTCACTAAGCTGCTTGGCGATGGTCTTGTAGCCCATTCCAGCCTTGTGTAGGTCTACAATCTTGTCCCTGACATCCTTGGAGAGCTCTTTGGTCTTGGCCATGGTGGAGAGTTTGGAATCTGATTGATTGATTGCTTCTGTGAACAGGTGTCTTTTATACAGGTAACAAGCTGAGATTAGGAGCACTCCCTTTAAGAGTGTGCTCCTAATTTCAGCTCATTACCTGTATAAAAGACACCTGGGAGCCAGAAATCTTTCTGATTGAGAGGGGGTCAAATACTTATTTCCCTCATTAAAATGCAAATCAATTTATAACATTTTTGACATGCGTTTTTCTGGATTTTGTTGTTGTTATTCTGTTTCTCACTGTTCAAATAAACCTACCATTAAAATTATAGACTGATCATTTCTTTGTCAGTGGGCAAACGTGCAAAATCAGCAGGGGATCAAATACTTTTTTCCCTCACTGTAGACATCAGCTCACGGAGAGAAATGATGCCTAGCCGCCCCCCCCCCCCCCCCCCACCAGCAGAGTTAAAAGTTGGTCGCAGGTCCCTTAAACACTCGACGGTGTGTCTCCCCCCGCACAGCCCAAGATGGACGAGCTGCAGCTGTTCCGCGGGGACACCGTGATGCTGAAGGGCAAGAAGCGGCGCGAGACGGTCTGCATCGTGCTCTCCGACGACACGTGCTCTGACGAGAAGATCCGCATGAACCGGGTCGTGCGCAACAACCTGCGCGTGCGTCTGGGCGACGTGGTCAGGTGGGTTGTGCACGCGCGCGTGAACACGTGAGGCTGTGCGCCTGTGTGTGTGTGTGNCTGTGGTGGGGAGCGGTGGTGTAGCGGTTAGCGCTTCAAGTTCATTTATTAGTTCTTTGGTTCTTTCGGTAAAGTCACGTATAAAGATAAGATAATAAATTAAATAATAGCATACTACGACGTTTCGATTGCAACACAAGCAATCGTCATCAGGTATAAAAGAAATAGCAACAAAAATCTAACCAGAAAACTATAGACAGACATATAAGCAGACAGACATCATAAAGATACACAGAGAGAGAACACGTATCGGCACACAGAGAGGTCGTCTCTGTGACGGGGCCTTAAATATAGAGAGGTGGCGGGGGCGGAGAGAGGGAGGGGGAATAATTCCTGCAGTCACGAAAGCTCCAAAATTAAGATTAATTTATTTGGTGTAGCCCTGTGAGCCATTCGGCTCTTGAATCGGGTGCAACCGCGACAAAAAAACATGAACATGAGTGCAAACAGAAAATCCAAGAAAAGACAGTAAAATATTGCAGAAAAACACCGTACACCAACGCTGTGTGCAAAAATCCCAGTGGGATGCAAGTCAACAACCAACAACAACCACAAGACTACTTAGATTAAGGCCATCAGTCTAACTCTGTACTACAAGAAACAAACATGGCCAAACCAATAAACTTTTCGAAATCACCAAAATAAAGCCATGAAAGCAATGAAACAGTGATCATAGGAACTGTGACGGAATTTTCACAATAAACGGCATAAACAACATGTACTACCAAAACCCTGCAGCCATAGCTGGCTGCATGAGTCACTCCACAACAGCAGGAGCATCAATCGGAGTATTATAATTTTTCAATGCACCTTTAAGATCAGCACACTAAATCAAAACACAGGCTCTTTGTAGGATCATCAGAGCGAAACATTTATTTTAGGCTGCGCTATGAACCTAGCGACCCGTTCGATTCCCGCTCACGCCAACCGGTGACGATTACTGTGGTCCTCGGCCTCCCCTAGGCGACTCAGCCTGAAATGAGTATGGTGTGGTGTGTAGATCCCAGGGGAGACAAGGCGGTCGGACGGGTGCTGGCCACCACCGTGTACGTTCCCCTTCGTAGGTGCTNGCTAACAGCACTTTCCCTACAGTCTGTTAGTATCGGGATCTCATCGGCAGTCGCNCGTCAGTTACCCTGGCCTCTGTCCCTGACCTCCTGCAAACGTGACACTCGTGGCCACGTCATATCTGGCACAAGGCCGTGGTGACGTTAGCTTAGTGGCGAATGGCGGTGTTGTTGTGTGGGGAGCATAGCTTTGCGGTGACACACTGCGCTACGAACCCGGCGACCCGAGTTCGATTCCCGCTCGCGGCCAACACCAGTGACGATCTGAACTGGTCTGGGCCTCCCTAGGTAGACTCAGCCTCAAATTAGTACCTGGCATGATGTGTAAACGCGACTGAGAGACAAAGGTGGTTTGGCGTGGTGCTGGCCACCCACCCCTCGTGTGCCGTGCCAGCCTTCATAGGTGCTCGCGAACAGCACTTGCCTCAACAGTTTGTTCAGGCTATACGGGGGGGTCTTTGTGCGTGGAGCGATACTCATAACAATGAGCAGAATGCCGGGTGACTAAAACGCAGAAAGTTGAGTGTGGAGCAGAGTTGGTAGCATCTGTCATCTCCATCAACCCATAATACTGGGTCCCGTAACATCCTGCCAGCGACCTTTGACAACTCCACGTGGCCTCAAAGTGCATCTCCCTGGCACAAGCGCTGTTGGTGACTTTACCGCCATTTAGCGACGAACGGTAGTTTGTGTGTGGCACAGTGGAGCGGGAGCACAGCAGCGCAATGCACTACAAACCCAGCTGCCCTGTGCTCATGTGTCCTTGTGTTCTGGTATCTATTCAAATCTTAAATCGAATTGTTTGTTCAACGCCGTCGTGAATGTGGTGGCCACCGTTTGCTTTCGGGTCATGTCAACCCCTTTTACAAATGAAGAGAAAAACATCAAAATTCTTTAATGGCTACTGTGTTGTGTCCACATCGCGTGCGCGCGTGCAGCATCCAGGCCTGCCCGGACGTCAAGTACGGCAAGCGAGTGCACGTGTTGCCCATTGACGACACGGTGGAGGGCATCACGGGAAACCTGTTTGAGGTCTACCTCAAGCCGTACTTCCTGGAGGCTTACCGGCCTGTACGCAAAGGTAGGGGCATCTCTTGACTGCTCTCCGTGACAAGCTGGGAAACGGGTTTTTGCCAGCCCCCAGAACAGCCCAGTTCTGGTGGTCTAGCGGTAGCTTCTGGGTTCTCATTAATCCCATCGCTGCTTAATCTCTGAGCTTTCACCATTCGGCATTCCGCTTTCTCTGCCACTTACACCTTCCTAGCCTCGAACACCCGTGTGACCAACATACCGTCAATAAACCACCACATCTTTCGATTTAAAGCTTTCGTGACTGCAGGGATTCATCTTCTTGGTTCTTTCGGTAAAGTCACGTAAAGGGAAATAATAAAATAATAAAAATAAAACATTAAATAATTCTCACGACGACGTTTCGGCCACAACGCAAGCAGCCGTCCTCAGGCGAAGAACAGGTCTGTCGGAAAGACAGCGTCTGAATGAAACACCAGCGTATATTTAAGCTGGGTTAGAGGAGGAGAGCGCCTTGACAAAGGAATTTATATATCAACAGAGGAATTTAGCCACATCTTATCACGTTTCTTCCGAAGGCAAGCTGGGTTGAAATGGATGGGAGGCTGCCTGATGAGCGTGGGACTGCCACGTGGCCAGGCGATGGTAGCGTAGCAATGGATGGCATCTACCCGTGCGGAGCTTTGAGTCTTAACTCACCATCCGTATTCGGAGGTTTCCCCCAGGTACTCTGGTTTCTGCCCACGAGATCTCCTGAAAAATAATCTTGAAACTCTTTGGTTCTTTCGGTAAAGTCACGTATAAAGAGAAAGTAATAAATTAAATACTAGCATACGACGTTTGGATTGCAACACAAGCAATCGTCATCAGGTATAAATGAAATAGAAACACAAATCTAGTATACTTAGAAATGTAATGTAATACAACGGATAACATAACAGTCAACACCCTACCTGGTTGATTACGTTCTTCCTGAGAATGCTAAATTTGAGAGATAAAACACAACCAGAGACATATAGACAGATATCACAGAGATACGTAGCTGTATCAAGTAAAAAAACAGCTGTCGTGGCTGTGACGGTTCCACCTGAAGACGGAGGCTTGTGTTGCTTCCGAAACGTCGTGAATTTTTTAATTCGTTTTATTTTACTTTTATTAATAAAAATTTTTTACCTACGTGACTTCACCGAAAAAACCTAAGAGTCTACTTGCCAAAACTACTTAATTGGAAAACCAAAACCAAAGCAACATTGCCTCCCACTGGTGCGCTCATGCCCACTTTGCTGGCCAGTGCTGCGTTCGCCTTTCTGCCACACAGGGACAGCTGTCATCATGGTGGGGGGGGGGTCCCCTAGGCTAAAAACAGACATTTGTTACGATACGACCCAGCAATATTGTTCTTGTTGAGATGAGCGATGCTCAGAGAACTCATACGGATAGCCTGTGCGATGGTGCTCCTACTTGCTGTACTGCCGCGGCGCCTTTGCAGGAGACATCTTCCTCGTTCGAGGCNGGATGCGTGCGGTGGAGTTCAAGGTGGTGGAAACAGACCCGAGCCCTTTCTGCATCGTGGCGCCGGACACTGTGATCCACTGTGAGGGCGAGCCCATCAATAGGGAGGTAAGTGGCCGAGGTCGGCATTTGATGCAACGTCACCGGCAATAACAAAGACAAAGATCCCCCGTATAGCTTTAATAGACTGTTGGGGCAAGTGCTGTTTGCTTGCACCGATTAAGGCCGGCACGGTACGGATGGGGTGGGTGGCCAGCACCACGCCCAGCCGCCTTTGTCTCCCCAGTGGCGATGTTTACACACCGCACCAGGTGCTCGTTTGAGGCGGAGGCCCAGGACCGGTTCAGATAATCATCACTGGTTTTGGCCGTGAGCGGGAATTGAACGCGGGTCGCCGGGTTCGTAGCTAACCGCTGCACTACCGCTCCCCACCACACAACACCAACATTACAAACTCTCGCCAACATCGATAACAAAACTCATCGATTTAAAGCTTTCGTGACTGAGGGATTCATCTTCTTGGTTCTTTCTAAGCACGTGAAGGGAAATAATAAAATAATAAAAATAAACATAATAAAATCAATTCCACGACGTTTCGCCACAACGACAGCTCCTCGTGAAGANCAGCTGCGGAAGCACGTCTGAATGAAACAACACCACCAACACACCACCACCACAACCACAACACCAATAACACACTGAATACCGTACAGCACTCTGCATCCTGACACTAATATACACAAGCCAAAAATACACAAAGGCGAATGTGGGGGTTTGAGGATGACGGGCCGAATTGATATCCCAGGAACAATAACACCACCAACAGCACCGCATCGCCAGCACTGCTCTGCATGCACTTGGGTCAGGGTTTCACGGCTGGAGCAGCACTGAGCAGGGCCGTGTCCGATTGCTCTGTGTGCTCCTCTCCGCACATGTTCATTTATAACTATATGCCACACCATTCAAGTTCAAGTCCGGAGGCAGGCGTTTATTTAAGTTTTATTATTCTTGGTTCTTTCGGTAAAGTCACGTAGAAGGGAAGTAATAAANTAATAAAATAAACATAATAAAATAATTCTCACGACGTTTCGGCCACAACGCAAGCATCCCTCAGGTCAGGTCTGTCTTCACCTGGGCGACACGTCGTGAGCATTATATTTATTATGTTTTATTTTTATTTATTACTTCCCTTCTACGTGACTTTACCGAAAGAACCAAGAAGATGAATCCCTGCAGTCACGAAAGCTTTAAATCGTGATTTAGGTTTGATTCTTGAGACAAAGCTAAGTAACTCTGAGTTACTGGCTCCGTGCCTTGACATGGCCATCATGCCCCCTGGTGAGAGACACCGAGTTTCGGAGCTTGAACCTGTGCCGTCCGAGGTGCTAGTTCGGCATCTGTGACACCGAGACCTCGGCCTCCTTAATAGATGCACCCAGCCCCAGGGCTCAGACCAGGAACTGAAAGACGCTGATTCGTTGACACGACTCTCGCGTCACCACACTGCTACGCTGGTAAACATCCACAAGTTAAGGGGGTCAATTCTAGATTTGAAGCTTTCGTGACTGCAGGGATTCATCTTCTTGGTTCTTTCGGTAAAGTCATGTAGAAGGGAAAGAATAAAACAATGGAAATAAAACATAATAAAATAAATAAAAATATTTTATTATTTCCCTTCTACGTGACTTTACCGAAAGAACCAACAAGATGAATCCCTGCAGTCACGAAAGCTCTAAATCGAAATCTCCAACGTGTTAAAATTTTTGTTGACTTTTTAAATTATTTTCATTAGGCTGACCATCTTTAATTATGCAGTGTAGCACTATGAACACACACTGTCCACCTGAAGACGGAAGCTTGTGTTGCCTCCGAAGTGATTTTTATTTTTTATTTTATTTTTATTAATTTTAATTTTTTCTACGACTTCAAAAAACCTGAAAATGTATTGTAAATAATGTGAATGTAACCGGTGACTATCTAGACAAAATTGTGACGCGCGCCTCCTAACCCAACCATTTCCTTGATTTATCTTCTTGGTTTTATCGGTAAAGTCACGTAGAAGGGAAGTAATAAAATAATAAAAATAAAACATAATAAAATAATTCTCACGACGTTTCGGCTACAACGCAAGCGGCCGTCTTCAGGTGAAGAATGAGACACTTTAAATCGAAAAATTCCTTTGATTTCTTTAGGAAAATTACGTTTAATGTACGGGTTGTTTTCAAGAGGCACAATCCTTGCCCCGCGTAAAATGACTTGACCCTCGGAACCGTGAATGCTCCTGCAGGAGGAAGAGGAGGCATTGAACGAGATCGGCTACGACGACATCGGAGGTTGCCGGAGGCAGATGGCGCAGATCAAGGAGATGGTGGAGCTCCCTCTGAGGCACCCGGCACTCTTCAAGGCCATTGGCGTCAAGGTATATTGAGTATATTGATGATATTGATGTACAGTGATCCCTCGTTTATCACGGTAAATGGGACCGGAACCCCTCGCGATAGGTGAAAATCCGCGAAGTAGGATTGGCCCCCTAGGAATTTCCGTATATGTGTGTGTGGGTACCAGAATGTTTAAAATATATATATTTATACTTTATATATATTTTACTTAAATCTATTTAATTATAAAACCTTAATATTATACATTCACTCTCTCTCTCATACGATACGTATTATGGTGTTCTACACTCACCAATGACAGTAGTATCTTGAGACTTGACTCCAGTAACGACGACGATGACGATGACAATGACAGACCTGTGCAGTTCGATGAATGTGATCATGAATGATGATGATGATGGTGTTACTGCACAGGTATAATGAGGCCTTTAAATCAGTTCGAAAAATCCGAGATGCACTGAGGCCGCGAAACTTGAACTGCGAAGTGGCGAGGGATTACTGTAGTTTATATTTTAGTTTTTTACGTGGTGGTTTAGCTGCTGCAGCTCCTTACTATTAAAATTATTTCCCTTTATTACTGCTAACCCTAATTCCTCCCTTAGTTGCTGCTAAGCCTACATAATGCACGGGCATAATATGACTTTGAGACCCCCCCACCTCCTACGCATTCCACAAGCAGTGGCTAATCCCATATCTGCATTTTCCATAAATATGCTAAATTCCTCTTGATATGCAAATTCCTTTGTCAAGGCACCCTTCCCCCTCTAACCCAGCTTAAATATACGCTGCCAAGCTTGGTGGTGGTCATTCAGACGCCGTCTTTCCGACAGCCCTGTTCTTCACCTGAGGACGGCTGCTTGCGTTGTGGCCGAAACGTCGTGAGAATTGTATTTTATTATGTTTAATTTTTATTATTTTTTATTTCCCTTCTACGTGACTTTACCGAAAGAACCAAGAAGATAAGAACGTCCCATCGCTTTTTTTTGCTTCTTCTTTCTCTTTGCCGTTAACATCCCGTGGTGGGCAAAGGCCTCTCCCTGTGTCTTCCACCACTCTTCACGATATTCTTGCCGCCCTCATCCAATACGCTCCTCCAGATGTTCTGCTATCGCTCCTTCATCCAGTGAACTCCTCCAGATGTTCTATCGCCCCTTCATCCAGTACGCTCATCCAGATGTTCTATCGCCCCTTCATCCATACACTCCTCCAGATGTTCTATCATCCCTTCATCCAATACGCCCCTCCAGATGTTCTGCTATCGCCCCTTCATCCAGTGAGCTCCTCCAGATGTTCTGCTATTGTCTCGCAATGTTATTTTACGTCTACCGCTGTCTCTCCCCTTCCATTGGCTTGCTATATTTCCTACCCAAATGCCAATTTATCGTATTTACTTCCGTAAGTATATCCGCTGTACGTATTTTAAATCTCGAATCCTAATTTTGATTGCGGTCTCATCTGTCTGACCCAGCCACGGCTAACTTTGGTGGCATTAACCGAACTGGTCCCGGGCGTGGCGAGGTGCGTTAGTCATCAGCAATGGGGAGACAAAGTGTGGCCAGCCACAGGCAGAGGTCGCAAACGGGTTTTGATTCCTTACCCGTACCCGTACCCGGCCGCACCAGGGTCGCAAACGGGTACCCGTACCTGTACCCGGGTACGGGTAGCCGGGTATCGGGTACCCGGTTGCGACCTCTGGCCACAGGTGACTCTGGCTACACCGTCCCCCCNTCGTGCGTTCTCAGTAGGTGATCGCTTGCAGAATTTCCTCGGCCAGTCTGTGAGGCCGTACACCCGTGATCTTTGCCGTTTTTTTCACAGCCGCCCCGTGGCATTCTGCTGTACGGTCCTCCTGGCACCGGCAAAACCCTCATCGCCCGCGCCGTCGCCAACGAAACGGGGGCCTTTTTCTTCCTGATTAACGGTGAGTTACCGTGACAATATTCTTAGGTTTTTCGGTAAAGTCACGTAGGTAAAAAATTAAAATTAATTAAATAAAAATACTGCTATCGTGCTGTGACGGTTCCACCTGAAAACGGAAGCTTGTGTTGCCTCCGAAACGTCGTGATTTTTATTTTATTTTTATTTTACTTTTATTAATTTCAATTTTTTACCTACGTGACTTTACCGCAAAAACTAAGAATACGAATCCTTGCAGTCACGAAAGCTTCAAATCTAGAATTAATTCCCGTGACAAGCCCAGGCGGGTAACAAATCGGTGCTGGGCTCTACGATTATTTGAACCCTTTCCTGTTTCCGACGTTTCCGACGTCCTGCAAGTTGTAGGGTGCCTGTCCCGTATACCGCTGGATCTCGGAACCTGCAAGCGGTTCAGTGTTCATTTTAGTTCGACGTTGTACTCACCGCAGAGAACTGTAGCGACATGACCGCGAGCTCGGTGATAACTGGCGCCCAAACTGTGCCACACGGCCTCCCGCGTGGCATTGTGGGAATCACGCTACGTATCCAGACCTGGCATAGCGATGACGTTGGCATTCAATGAGCTGGGATCACGCTGGGCCTGGTTCGGACGGGGGTTTCCTGTCTTTGAGAGGCAGAATTTTGGGGTGGCCACCATCAATAAAGGAGCCTGAGTAATTCACCAGAGAAAAATAATTGATTTTAATCTCCGGTCGATTCATGGACTTGATTGACTTATCGTGCCACCTCTAGACATGGTTGGTTAATATTCTTAGGTTTTTTCGGTAAAGTCACGTAGGTAAAAACATTAAAAAGTAAAATAAAATAAAAATCACGACGTTTCGGAGGCAACACAAGCTTCCGTCTTCGGGTGGTACCGTCACAGCCACGACAGCTGTATCAAGTAACTTTACCGAAAAAACCTAAGAATATGAATCATTGCAGTCACGAAAGCTTCAAATCTAGAATTAATGGTTGGTTAAGTTTGGTTAGTGTGGTGGGTGGCCGCATGGTTCATAGGGCTGGCATTGACCAACAACGATGAGATCCAACCCCCAAAAAAAAAAAAGCT
Source organism: Lethenteron camtschaticum (assembly GCA_018977245.1). NCBI lineage: Eukaryota > Metazoa > Chordata > Hyperoartia > Petromyzontiformes > Petromyzontidae > Lethenteron > Lethenteron camtschaticum. The sequence goes on along the minus strand of MU249573.1, from coordinate 8,249,791 downwards.
TTAACCGTGAATAATATTTGTCACAAAAGCCTACGTGTCAAGATGAGATCCTATGTTCGAATCTGGCCCTTAGCCACCCAGGTTATCAAGTGTAGCAAGCTGTTGCTCTCAGCTTGGTGGCCAATGACTGCACGGAAAAGGTCATCTTCTTGGTTCTTTCGGTAAAGTCACGTAGAATTGAAATAATAAAATAATGAAAATAAAACACAAAATAATTCTCACGACGTTTCGGCCACAACGCAAGCAGCCGTCCTCAGGTGGAGAACAGGTCTGTCGAGAAGACAGATCTGTTCTCCACCTTGCGTTGTGGCCGAAACGTCGTGAGAATTGTATTTTATGATGTTTTATTTTTATTATTTCAATTCTACGTGACTTTACCGAAAGAACCAAGAAGATGAATCCCTGCAGTCACGAAAGCTTTAAATCGAAAATCAGTTCAAATTAGCCGCAACTTGGGGTCTCAGAATTCAACCTTTTTAATTTATCATTCAATGAACATCTACAAATATAACAGTGCGTTGTTTTATCCAACCAGGTCCCGAAATATGAGCAAGCTGGCGGGTGAGTCGGAGAGTAACCTGGCAAGGCCTAGGAGGCCAAGAACGTGGCCATCATCTTCATCGACGAGCTCGACGCCATCGCGCCCAAGCGGAAAAGGTCTGCGATGACCGCTTGTTACTGCAATGCTGCCGCCAATCGCAATGGGGCGCGGTGNCTAGGAGGTTGTTAACACTTCGCCTGGTATGCAGGAGGTCGTGGGTTCGATCCAGACCCTGACGCCTGCGGCTGATAGGAGTTGCAGTGTCTCTCCTATCATATCACGGTGGCTGGGAGATGTTAACTTCGCCTGGTATGCAGGAGGTCGTGGGGATGACCCTCGCGCGGCTGTATATTTGGAGTCTGCAGTGTCTCTCTCTCATCATCATCACGGTGGCTGGGAGATGTTAACTACCTCGCCTGTAACAGGAGGTCGTGGGTTCGCCAGACTCTCGCCTGCTCTATATTGGAGCTGGCTGTCTCCTCTTCTCTCATCATCACGGTGGCTAGGAGATGTTAACTACCTCGCCTGGTATGCAGGAGGTCGTGGGTTCGATCCAGACCCTGATGCCTGCTGCTGTATATTTGGAGTCTGCGTGTCTCTTTCATCATCATCATCATCACGGTGGCTAGGAGATGTTAACTACCTCGCCTGGTATGCAGGAGGTCGTGGGTTCGATGCCGACCCTGACGATGCCTGTATTGTTGGAGGTTACAGTTTTTCCCTCCTCGTGGTTGCGTGGATTTTTCTCCCCGCGCCTTTCGTTTTTCCCTCCACGTTTTTTCCCATGTGTTTGGAGTATTTGGCTGCTGGAGATTTCCACCTGATGAGCGACTCCATTGGGCTATCATTTGTGGCCTGGTCGCTTCTGTAAAATAGCTATATAGCTCAACGGGCGTTCCTTGGTAACATAAAAAAATTGTTTAGTTTGGGGCACGGTAATGGTTAAGTGCCTATGATCGAATCACCCGTGATCGTCATGGTCTCATCCTTATCCCCAAACCTACGCACGGTTGAACTTTGACCGTGCTCGGATGTGCAATCACCAGCATGCATGGAACAGGTTTTATCGGCCGTGGTAATCCGAGTGCACGTGCAGCAAAACCGATGGTTGTGCTGTATTTACATGATTCTCCCACGACGTCCGCCGCCTTCACCGACCTGCACTGACCAGCGTGGTGAAGCATAGTCAAACACATTCCTGCGGAGGGAGCTGGTAGGAACGTTGGGTTGCTCGGTCAATGGCCAGAGTCAACGGCGGCGTGGTGTATTCCGCAAATACGGCCGACTGTGAGGGCGGGCACAAGCCGGCGTGAGTAGGTTAAACGTTGAGTTTATAAGGGCACCACGGGTGACCAGCCCTCCCACCCAGCCCCTCCCCACCCACTCCCCCCCCACCCACCCCTCCCCACCACTCACATTTTTGGATGCACGACGGACGGACACAATAATCCCCTGTGGGCTGGTGTAACCAGGAGGTTCCTACCAGTAACATCCCCTTGACCTGTACGATACATTGAGGCCCTCATTCGGCAGTGGATTGACAAATAGGACCGTACAGCTGCGTGCATTTTCACCGCAAAATCGCCGAACTTGTAAAACCTCCCTTGTGTCCCCGCTGCGTTGCCTTGTAACCTCCCACCCCCACCCCCACTGTGTTCCATCTTCGTGTCTCCGTGCTTCCTCCCACCCCCACTCCACCCCCACATGGCCCCCTACTCCACCCCCCCATGCCCCCCCACTCCACCCCACCCCCATGCCCCCTACTCCACCCCCCCATGCCCCCCTACTCCACCCACCCCCATACCCCCTACTCCACTCCCCCATGCCCCCTACTCCACCCCACCCCCATGCCTCCCTACTCCCCCCACCCCCCCATGCCCCCTACTCCCCCACCCATGCCCCCCTACTCCACCCCACCCTCCCTACTCCACCCCCCCCCCCACCCGTCCACCCGCGTGCGTTGCCACAGACTCACGGAGAGGTTGAGCGTCGCATCGTGTCTCAGCTGCTGACGCTCATGGACGGCCTCAAGCAGCGCACGCACGTGGTCGTCATGGCGGCGACGAACCGGCCCAACAGCATCGACCCCGCGCTGCGTCGCTTCGGTAGGAACGGCCCCCCCCCCCCCCCTTCCGGGTGCTGTCGCTTGCCCTCCCCCACACCTCCCCCCCCCCACTCTTCAAGGCCTCACCGGCAGTCCTACGGCGATCGCGCAGACGCGCTCGGACGTCGACGCCCCGTTTGTCGATCGTCGACGTCCACGCGTCCGTCACGTGTCCTGCGCTGCGCACACGCGAGCGTCTGCGTGTGTGTGCGCGTGTGCCTCGTGTCTCCACGCGTTTGTGTCACCCGCAGCAACCCGCGTCCTCTCACCTGCCCCCCCCACCACCCCGTGTGCCACCGCTGTGACCAGGCCGCTTTGACCGGAGGTCGACATCGGAATCCCGGACTCGACGGGGAGGCTGGAGATCTTGCAGATCCACACCAAGAACATGAAGCTGTCGGGAGACGTGGACCTTGAGCAGGTGAGCGATGAGGTGGTCACTCGACCGGCGATTCTGTTTCACTCGTCACAATTCGGGGTCACGGTTCGATTCCGGAATCGATGTGAGACTAGACTCTAAGGAAAGCTGTCTCGGGTGTGGACCAATCAACTTCAAGGACAGTGCATACATTATCAGAGTTATGTTTTTTGTTTGCATTACGACTGCAGGTATTGTGGTCTATGCAAACATGACTCCTCGTAAAAAAAGGTGTCAGTTTTGTTGCCAGATTAAAGGGTAAAAAATTAATTATCATATTTTTTTACTGGCAAATGTACCAATGTGTTACCTGACTAAATTGGCTGTGCCGGGTGGCGGCGGGTTTATTTAACGGCACATTTTACATTTACGCAAACTAACCCAACGAAAAAAAAACCCCTCTCGTTTTACGGTCAACCTCTGGTGTCCCCCGCCCCCTTTGACGTGGACGACGGGCAGGTCGCGAACGAGACACACGGCCATGTGGGCGCCGACCTGGCGGCTCTGTGCTCGGAGGCAGCGCTGCAGGCGATCCGCAAGAAGATGGACGTCATCGATCTGGACGACGAAACCATCGACGCCGAGATCATGAACTCCCTCGCCGTCACCATGGACGACTTCCGGGTGAGTGTGTGCGTGCATGTGGTGGCTAGGAGATGTTAACCTGGTGTACAGGAGGTCGTGGGTTCGATCCGGCCCTGACGATGCCTGCTGCTGTATATTTGGAGTTTGCACGTCTCTCATCATTATCACGGTGGCTAGGAGATGTTAACTGCCTCGCCTGGCATACAGGAGGTCGTGGTTCGATCCCGGCCCTGACGATGCCTGCTGCTGTATATTTAGAGTTTGCGTGTTCTCCCCGTGGTCGCGTGGATTTTTCCCCGGGTCCTCTGGTTTTTCCCTCCACATTGAGAAAAATGCACTGCTGTACATTTCCCACGTGATAAGCCACTTGATCCCAGCTATCATTTTTGACCAGGTCACTTATGAAAAAGAGCTACATAGCTCAGTGGCCTAAACTGGTAAAATAATTCTTACTCTTTGGTTCTTTCGGTAAAGTCACGTAGAAAGAGAAAATAATAAATTAAATAATGACATACGACGTTTGGATTGCAACACAAGCAATCATCATCATCAGGTACAAATGAAAGAAAGAACTTAGATTTATAATGCAATGCAACACAGAGAGTCGGCTAACATCACACATAGGCACGTGTGTGTCTCTCTCTGTGTGTCTCTGTGTTGTCTCTCTCTGCTTGTGTGTCTGTCTGTGTGTCTCCGTGTCTGTGTTTTGTCTCTCTGTGTTGTATTGCATTATATTTCTAAGCTTACTAGGTTTTGTTTTCGCTTTCATTTGTACCTGATGATGATCGCTTGTGTTGCAATCGAAACGTCGTATGCTATTATTAAATTTATTATTTTCTCTTTCTACGTGACTTTACCCAAATAACCAAAGAGTAATTCCCGCGGTCACGAAAGCTCCAAATCAAGAGAAAATAATTATCGTTCATAATTTATAGTTTGTGTGTGGGTGGGTGGGAGTGATAGACTGGCAGTTAATGTGCTGCATTACACACCTGGTGACCCCGAGTTCGATTCCCGCTCACGGCCAACACCAGTGACAATTATCTGAACTGGTCCTGGGCCTCCCCTAGGTCGACTCAGCCTCAAATGAGTACCTCGTGCGATGTGTAAACATCGCCGCTAGGGGACAAAGGCGGTCGGGCGTGGTGCTGGCCACCCACCCACCCCCTTCGTGTACCGTGCCAGCTTTCATAGGTGCTACTCGCTTAGCAGCACTTGCCCAACAGTCTAATGAGGCTACACGTGGCGCCTCTGTCTTTTGTACGTGTCAGTGGGCCCTGGCTCAGAGCAACCCGTCGGCGCTGCGCGAGATGGTGGTGGAGGTGCCCAACGTGACGTGGGAAGACATCGGTGGCTTGGAGAGCGTCAAGAGGGAGCTGCAGGAGCTGGTGCAGGTGCGTGTGTGTGGTGGGTTGAACAACTAGAAGGGGGATTTCTCAAAGGCAACGCAGTTTTATTGAACAGTTCAACTTAACACAGAGGGGTAACGGCCCTCACACCCGATACATAACACTGGTCAACAACAAAAAAATTCTGGCCTGGACTTTTGCAGCTGTTCTAGACTAATTTCACAGGGTGCTGATTCCAAATCTGATCTCAGATTTGCTCTATCACATCTCATTTTAAAATCCTTTATATTAAGTTCACTTGCTTGCTTGCTTGCTTACGACCGTGCAAATATTTCGGTCGTTTTTTAACCCACTTCCCGTGATCTAATCGAGCTCACATTTTGCACACAGACTCGTTGTGCGTGACAATTTATTTTCGTGAAAATTTTTAATTTTTTACACTTTTTAGGATTTTTTTTTATATTTAATTACCAATTGCTTAATGGTGGCAGGCAATCATCTGACCCATAGGTGGCAGCCATCTCAAGCCAGAGGACGAGAGGACTCTAGCCGCCACGCATATAAAGGATTTATAGTGAAAAACTGTTTTTACGGGTTAATTTTTTATGCTATCGCTTACCCATTTTCATTGATTTTACCCGAAATTAACTCTCACTTACGATTGCAAGTTGTTGCGAGTCAGTGACTGCTTTAGTGTTAAAATATGGGGCTGTATTTTAGGAGAGTGTGTTTATAATATAATTTTATGTAGATATCCACATTTATGTAATATTTTTCTTCTGCAGTTTTTATTGAAAATGCAATATTTATATCTCAAAAACCTGATGTGATTTGGAATCAGCACCCGAAAATTACCTTACAACCGTTGGAATACCTTATGCCAGAAAAAGTGTGTGACCAGTGTTATGGAGGTTACTCTCCAATATAATACGCCTCTCACTGGTTAATCTTAGGTTTTTTCCGGTAAAGTCACGTAGATAATTTTTTTTAAAACACCAATAGAGCCTAGTCTCTATTGGTGTTGAGTTGTGCGCCTTTTGGCGTCATCTCTAAGAAAAGCTGTCTCGGGTGTGGACCAATCAACTTCAAGGACAGTGCATACATTATCAGAGTTGTGTTTTTTGTTTGCATTATGGCTGCAGGTATTGTGGTCAATACAAACATGACTCCTTGTAAAAATGGTGCCAGTTTTGTTTCCAGATATAAGGGTAAAAACCAATGATCAAATAACAGAAGTGAACTTTTTAACCGGTCCTGGGCCCCCTCTCCTTGGGTGACTAGGCCTTAGATGAGTACCTGGTGCGGCGCGGAATCAAATCGGCATTGGTGAGACGAAGGTCGGCAGGCGGTGGTATTGGTGGCCACCCACCCCTCCTGGCGTGCCATGTTGACCTTCAAAGGCGCTCTCTTAACAGCACTTGCCCCAGTAGACGGCTGAAGGCTTTATGGGGCATATTTGCCTGGTCTTTGTAATTGTACGCACGGGGAGTGGCAGTGCGGTGGGTGAGCGAGCTTCACTCCGAACTGGGTGGCCCGAATTCGAATCCCGCTCTTTGCCAATAACAAATATCTGAAGCACCCCCCCCCGAGGTCGACTTTACGGGGATCTTTATTTTGTAAGTGCGTGCGACCGCGTACACGCGCATTTCAGTTCACGTTCGATTCTCGCCTCGAACGGTGACAGTTTATTCGGATCGTCGGACGGGGCGAATTGTTACAGCTCCTTCGGTAAAGTCACGTAGGTAAAAATTTAAATTAAAAGTAATAAAAATAATATAATAAAATAATAAAAATCTTTTTTTAATTATTTGATAAAAGTAAAATAATAAAATATTTAAAAAATCGCTGCTTTTATTATTTTATTCTTTTATATTTATTCATTTTAATTTAATTTTTTACCTACGTGACTTTACCGACAAACCAACGGTACGAATCCTTACAGTCACGAAAGCTTTAAATCTAGAACTATCACAGCTCCGCTTACCCTCCCGCGGGTCAGGACCACTCCTCCGCCGCTGTCATCCACGCCCTCGGCCGTCATTCGCAGCAGCCACCGCCCCCTTCTTGCATCGTCACCACGTGTCTCTCTCTCCCACCAGTACCCGTCGAGCACCCGGAGAAGTTCCTCAAGTTCGGCATGACGCCCTCCAAGGGCGTGCTGTTCTACGGACCGCCGGCTGCGGCAAGACGCTGCTGGCCAAGGCGATCGCCAACGAGTGCCAGGCCAACTTCATCTCCATCAAGGGCCCGAGCTGCTCACCATGTGGTTCGGCGAGTCGGAGGCCAACGTGCGTGACGTCTTCGACAAGGTGAGGCCCCCCCCCCCCGCCCTCCCTCTAAGCCCAGGGGTGGTCGGCAACCACAATAACACGAAGAGGTGATAATTGTTTTTTTACCCTTTATCTGGCAACAAAACTGACACCTTTTTTTTACAAGGAGTCATGTTTGCATAGACCGCAATACCTGCGGTTGTAATTCAAACAAAAAACACAACTCTGATAATGTTGTATAGTAGTAGGTTTTTACCCTTTAAACTGTACAAAACTGACACCTTTATACAAGGCATCATGTTTGCAATAACCACAACACAAGCAGTCAAAAAAGCAAACAAAAACACAACTCTGATAATGATAATAATATGCACTGTCCTTGAAGTTGATTGGTCCACACCCAAGGACAGTGCATATTATTATCATTATCAGAGTTACTGGTAAAAGAGATCTCATAGTGTAAATCTGATAATGTTATGCACTGTCCTTGAAGTTGATTGGTCCACACCCGAGACAGCTTTCCTTAGAGCGTCATCTGGTCCAACACCATGTGAGACTAAGCTCTAAGGAAAGCTGTCTCGGGTGTGGACCAATCAACTTCAAGGACAGTGCATAACATTATCAGAGTTGTGTTTTTNGTTTGAATTATGACTGCCGATTGCGACCTCTGCCGACCCCTGTCCTTGGGTCATCGCGTAACTACGGTACAACCTCGCGTCTTCCGACTCGCTGGGGACTGGCGCTTATGTGAATTAGGTCGGATACGTGAACCTCTGTCGGGTACTGGACACATGTAATGTGCATGATAAAGGTTTTTGGGGTTAGATCGCGCGAGTATAAATGTGTCGCGATCTAATCGAAAAACCTTTATTATCAATAATATTGGTCGCGAAAGCCTACGTGTTAAAATGTAAATGTGCAAACTGTTTTCAAACGCGTGACGGCGCTTTATTCGTGCTTAGACTATGCACATGGGATTGAGAAAACATTAATGCCTGTGAAAAGGACGGGTGTGTGAACATCTACAGAACATGACCGTTACACCATGCCGCACAATCGTAATGAATAACTATGAGCGCTTTGACAATCCATTGCGTGATGAAGGCCTGCCTCTCCCATGCCTTGCGATGGGAGCCGTTTGCATCCTACGTCACCACGCTCAATAGCAGCGCTTGCCCCAGCAGCGCTACGCGGGTAGATCTTTGTGGCGAGCGCACTGCACCGCGGCGGCAGACCCGTCGACCCGAGTTTGATATCCCGTGCGTGCACGTGCGTGCGTACGCGTGAGTAGGCGCGTCAAGCGTCTCCCACGGTCCTCTTCCTCGACGAGCTGGACTCGATCGCGAAGGCGCGCGGAGGCGGCGGCGGGGACGGGGGTGGAGCGGCCGACCGCGTCATCAACCAGATCCTCACCGAGATGGACGGCATGGGCGTCAACAAGAACGTCTTCATCATCGGGGCCACCAACCGGTGAGAAGCGCCAATCGGGTCTGTCGGTCGCTCGTGCCGTGGTGGTTGGGGGTCTGTCCCCCCTCTCAAGAGACCGAGCAGTCTGGCTCTATTGCCGAGAGACACGGAGGTCGATCCGTCGGCCTGTCATTGTCAAGAGACCGTGTCTCTTTCTCACACCTCCGATTAGCACGGTTGGCTACCTGCAGTGCGAAATAAGTTTGTACATACAGTGAGGGAAAAAAGTATTTGATCCCCTGCTGATTTTGTACGTTTGCCCACTGACAAAGAAATAATCAGTCTATAATTTTAATGGTAGGTTTATTTGAACAGTGAGAGACAGAATAACAACAAAAACATCCAGAAAAACGCATGTTAAAAATGTTATAAATTGATTTGCATTTTAATGAGGGAAATAAGTATTTGACCCCCTCTCAATCAGAAAGAGAGGCTTTGGCATACAATATGTTTTTTTCCCTGTGATATCTTCTTTATTATTTTAGAGGGGTATCTATAAATAGATCACCTTGTAGGTGCTTGCTTTGTACCGGGAAGGGTCTTCTAGACCTCTGCAACAGCCTAGAGCAGTGGTACCCAGGTCAATCTTGCAAATGAGACCCATTCTGGTCTGCTGAGTTCTCACCTGCTTTAAACAGAATACATTTGAACTTACAACCTTCTTGGACCTTGCTGCCCACCATCAGCCCTCGACAAAATGTCACAGACCACCATGCAGCAACAATGTAATCCTCTAGTTACGTTAAATTATAAATTCTATAAATCGTAGCATTCGCACAAATTTCTGTGTTCCTTGTAAATCTTGCGTGGTATCTTTGAAATATGTTTTATTTTGCCAGGTAAGGCCCACTGAGCTATGGAGTTCTTTTTCAGACGCGACCTGGCTATCAATAATGATAGCTAAACGAATTGACTCATGTGGAAATTTATAGCAGCCAAATACCCCAAACGCACGTTCCTAAATGTGGAGCGAAAAACCGAAGAGCCCGGATAAAAATCCACGCGACCACGGGGGAGATCATGCAAAGTCCAAATATTCAGGGTCAGGATGGAACCCACGACTTCCTGCATACCAGGCGAGGCAGTTAACATCTCGCCACGTTCCGTGCAACGCTTTTTACGATCCTTGCGGGATAGGAAGTGGTACATGGCACATAGGTTTGGGGGACCGGTGGCCTGAAGGGTTAATGTTGACCGGGCAGCAGATTCGCAACCGGGTACCCGTACCCGTACCCGATTCGGTACCCGTACGGTACGGGTAGCCGTTTGCGACCCTGGTGCGGCCGGGTACGGGTAGGCCGTGAGTCACTGGTGAGTAACCGTTTGTCACTCATTTCGGGTAGGGTACGGGTACGGGTACCCACCCGGCCGGGTACGGGTACCCATTTGCGACCCTGGTGCGGCCGGGTACGGGTAAGGAATCAAAACCCGTTTGCGACCTCTGCCCAGCTGTGGCTCTTGTTCACGTTCGCAGGCCCGACATCATTGACCCGCCATCCTGCGCCCGGGACGCTTGGATCAGCTTCTCATCCCGTTGCCAGCGAAAAGCTCGCACAGCCATCCTAAGGCCAACCTGCGCAAGTCGCCCATCGCAAAGGTAACCCGTCAGGAATGCCGTCTTCATGTCGTCAAGGAACATGAACCATCATCCGTGAACTCCGGTCATCCCCGCAGCAGCGGCAGCTTTTGGCTAGCCATCGAACAAAGACGGTCATTCGATTTAAACTTTCGTGACTGCAGGGATTCATCTTCTTGGTTCTTTCGGTAAAGTCACGTAGAAGGGAAGTAATAAAAAATAAAAATAAAATAATAATTTCGATTTAAAGCTTTCGTGACTGCAGGGATTCATCTTCTTGGTCACGTAGAAGGGATGTAATAAAAAATAAAAATAAAACATAATAAAATAATTCTCACGACGTTTCGGCCACAACGCAAGCAGCCGTCCTCAGGTGAAAACCAGGTCTGTCGAGGCGACAGCGTCTGAATGAAACAGCACACGAGCTTGGAGCATATATATATATATATGCTGGGCACCTTGACAAAGGAATTTGCATATCAAGAGGAATTTAGCATATTTAAATATGCTAAAACGTCGTAAAAAATTTTTATTATGTTTTATTTTTATTATTTTATTACTTCCCTTCTACGTGACTTTACCGAAAGAACCAAGAAGATGAATCCCTGCAGTCACGAAAGCTTTAAATCGAAATTTTATTATGTTTTATTTTTATTATTTTATTACTTCCCTTCTACGTGACTTTACCGAAAGAACCAAGAAGAAAGACGGTCACCTCATTGCGCACTTTCGAATGCGTTTCTGTGGCCTTCTGGAACGCTCTTTCTTCCGATATTAGGAATTCACTGGAGCTTTTAACTTTTAAGCTCGATTGAAAACTCTTTTCTTTAAAACTGCTTTGTGTTTAGTTGTCAGTCCCCCCCCCCCCGCACCTGCGATTAACCGGTTGGCTACGTACGGTGCGAGAGAAGTTTAACATACAGTGTAATGTGTTCCGGAGACACTTGTAGAGGTAACTTCTTTATTACAATCCACACCCAACAGCCTGATACTCTGTTACAGCCTAGGTACACAGCCTAGGACACAGCCTAGGACACTCTTGGCACGCTCTGGCGCCCTCATAAGGGTAGAGCCGGGAGTTCCAGAGTCACCACTGGCCCTCACAGCGTCCCAGGGTCCTGATGGCTGTCTTGGGTCTCTTTAACGCCCATCGTGGGAGCTGCTTTTATGCCTCGTCCCAACGGGGTGGGGCCGGTGCGCCCCCAGAATCCCACGAGCAACACAGCCCCCCCCCCGGGCGCCAAGGGCTTAACTGGCTGGGGGTGCCTAGGGTCCCAGCGCCTGGCGCCAAGGGGCTTAAGCGTCTGGGATGCCTAGGGTCCCAGAGCCCCCAGTAGCCCCTCCCCTCTTATGGCACTACACATACATACATGTCCCCTGCACCCCGCCCGTTATTCCCCTTCCTATGTGGTGGATTTTCTAGGTAGTCGCCAACAGTTTTGGAGTAAATTGTTTCGTCTCGTGCGCTTCTACCTCGTTTGCATTGTTTACGTGCCTTTGGTATCACGCTTTGAGGCATGACACCCAAATGTGTTCGTGCCAGCGTGTGTGTTCGTCTGTGTGTTCGAAAGGAGCGGTGGTGTAGCGGTTAGCGCTGCGCTGCGCTACGAACCTGGCGACCCGGGTTCGATTCCCGTTCACGGTCAACACCAGTGACGATTATCTGAACCGGTCCTGGGCCTCCCCAGGTCGAGTCGGCCTCAAATGAGTACCTGGTGCGATGTGTAAACATCGCTACTGGGAGACAAAGGCGGCCGGCGTGGTGCTGGCCACCCACCCCTCGTGTACCGTTCCGGCCTTCATAGGTGCTCGCTAACAGCACTTGCCCCTACAGTCTGTTAAGGCTATACGGGTAATCTTTGTCTTTGTATCCCCATGTTGCAACAGTAGGAGGGGGCACAGTTAGTGCATCTGCCGGTCAGTAAATCTATGGCACCTGGGTCTGTCCCGTGACCTCCTGTCAGTGGCTTCAAAATGCATCTGACCTGGCAGAGGTGCTGGAATACGATGAAAGCTGATTGGAATAAAAGCGGAAACTCGGCAATCAAAGAAAGGGGGAAAAAAAAGGGGCATGCCACTTGACCTTGACATGACCTTCTCGATCCACAAACTAATCGTTGCCATCGATTAAATGTTAGCGAATCCGCTCAATGATTTTCCCGTAGGAATTGAACTGACTAAACAAGTTAATGACAATCTTGTTCTTAGGTTTTTTNCGGTAAAGTCACGTAGGTTAAAAAATAAAAATTAATAAAATAAGAAAAAAAATAAAATCACGACGTTTCGGAGGCAACACAAGCTTCCGTCTTCAGGTGGAACCGTCACAGCACGATTGCTGTATCAAGTAAGGTGTACATAAGCCGCACCTTAACAACTCTTGGAACCTCCCAGTTCAACCAGTCTACACAACAAAGGCTCATTCCTAGTAGCGGCTTTAGCCGCACCAACTTCACAATAATTTCTCTTTACTTGATACAGCCGTCGTGCTGTGACGGTTCCTCCTGAAGACGGAAGCTTGTGTTGCCTCCGAAACGTCGTGATTTTATTTTTATTTTACTTTTATTAATTTTAATTTTTTACCTACGTGACTTTACCGAAAAAACCTAAGAATATGAATCCTTGCAGTCACGAAAGCTTCAAATCTAGAATTAATGACAATCTCCCACAACGCCACCTCGTCTACACCGCCCTTGCTGTTCAGCAACTTTTTAGGGATGTTATTTTATTCTCGATGTTTAAGAGGTGAACTTCATGGGCAGTAACCGCATTATTGTGGCCGTTTATATTTTCCACCATTGGAACTTCCTTTGCCAGTAGCAAAATATGATATTGGTTCTTACCTTTTATCTGGCAACAAAACTGACACCTTTTTTTTGACAAGGAGTCATGTTTGCATAGACCACAATACCTGCAGCCGTAATGCAAACAAAAACACAACTCTGATAATGTATGCACTGTCCTTGAAATTGATTGGTCCACACCCGAGAGAGCTTTTCCTAGAGCCTAATCTCACATGGTGTTGGGCCTTACCTGGTAAATCAAAATAGTCCTAAGTAGTTTATAGTATTTCCACAGCTCATGTGTACCCGCCCCCAACTTTCTCTCGTACGCGCTCACGCGCGCATCTCCGTGTTGTTCGTGCCGTGCCCGACGCAGGACGTGGACATCGGCTACCTCTCCAAGACGACCAACGGCTTCTCGGGCGCAGACCTCATGGAGATCTGCCAGCGCGCGTGCAAGCTCGCCATCCGCGAGAGCATCGAGGCCGAGATGAGGCGCGAGCGCGAGCGACAGGCAAACCCGGACGCCGCCATGGTGAGAGGGGTGGGAGGGGACGTTCGCACATGGGGTCGCACGCACGCATCGACGCACGCATGGACGTTCGTGCGTGGGGTCGAACGCACGCATCGACGCACCCACACCACCGCTCGTTTCAGCAGTGCGGTGCAATCCGCTTATCCGCGTTGCGTCGCTCAATAATTTAACGACGCGTGTAACGATTCGGACAAATGAACCGCCGGTAACCTTTCGGGTCTCGTCAGGGAGCATAAACCGTCATCACGTGAACTCCGGTCAAAGTTCAAAGTTCATTATTAGGTATAGCCCTGTGAGCCATTCGGCTCTTGAATCGGGTGCAACCGCAACAAACAAAAAACATGAACAAGAAAACATCTTAAAGTGAATAAGTGCAAACAGAAAATCCAAGAAAAGACAGCAAAATTGCAGAAAAATCACCATACACCAACCCTGTGCAAAAATCCCAGTGGGATGCAAGTCAACAACAACAACAACCACAAGACAACTTAGATTAAGGCCATCAGTCTAGCTCTGTACTACAACAAACAAAATGGCCGACCAATTTTCGAAAATCAAAATAAAGCCATAAAGCAATGAAACAGTGTCATAGGAACCTCGCAGAAGCGGCTTTTGGCTCGTCATCGAACAAAGACGGCACCGCATCGCGCGCTTTCGGATGCGCTTTTGCGGCGTCTGGAACGCTCTTGCCATACTGGCCACTAGCGCTATGCACTTTTAAGTTTCGATTGAAAAATAATTTGTACACGACCATGTTTTTGCTACCCGTCACGTCTGCACCGCTAACGAAAGGCGTTCCGTAAACAAACGCAAGCTGGAAAATGTCACGTACATTTTTCCCTCGCTGTCCACGATGGATGCGTTCCGGAGATGCTCGTGAATAGGAAATATCGCGATAATGATATTGGCTTACGAAAAGCTACCTTTTTAATNAATTGCCTTAAATAAATCCGTAAATAATAAATTTCACTTTTATACATCTCATCACTTTATCTCTCATCACTTTCCTCCTTAATCTAAGTTGTCTTATGGTTGTTGTTGTTGTTGTTTGACTTGCATCCCACTGGGATTTTTGCACACAGCGTTGGTGTACGGTGTTTTTTTCTGCAATATTTTGCTGTCTTTTCTTGGATTTTCTGTTTGCACTCAGTCCATATTCACTTTAAGATGTTTTGTTCATGTTTTGTTTTTTTTNGTTGCGGTTGCACCCGATTCAAGAGCCGAATGGCTCACAGGGCTACCTAATAATAACTTGAACTTTCTCGATGCATCCGTGTAGAATTCCAGATGCGATTCGCGTAGCCAAAATCGCGATGACAAGTTCCGAGAATAGTTCAGGAACACTGCGGTCCACCTTTTTTTTCTCCCCAACCCGTTTCGTGAACATTCGATTGCTTGAATGCGATTTTTTTTTTTTTNATAATCGCCAGGACGTGGAAGATGAGGACCCCGTGCCCGAGATCCGCGCGACCATTTCGAGGAGGCGATGCGCTTTGCCCGCCGCTCCGTCTCCGACAACGACATCCGCAAGTACGAGATGTTCGCGCAGACGCTGCAGCAGAGCCGCGGATTCGGCAGCTTCCGATTCCCGGGCGGAGTCCAGGGCGGTCCCGGCGGAGGCCAGGGCGGTGCCGGAGGCGCNGGCGGTGGCGGCGGCGGCGGCGGTGGTGGCGCCGGCGGCAGCGGCGGCATGTACCAGGACGATGGCGACGACGACCTCTACAGCTAGAGACGGCGCAGCAGCAGCGGCGGCGGTAGTACGGCGCACGACGGGACAGTTGCTCGACGGTGTTGACCTCCGTAGTAGCCAGACGTGACGGGGTAGTGTACGGCCTAACACGAGGACGACGATTACGATGCATTCTCGCTATCGATCGGGGAACCTACGGTCGGCGGCCAGTACCCGGACCCCCCCCCCACACCCACCCCCATAGCTTTATGTTGATGTCGCAATGGCCGCAGCGCACGCGAAACGGCCTGCAAACAATGTCAATCCTGCACTGCAGGCGTGTTGGCCGCTCTGATCGGGTACTGGAGGGGGGAATAATTTTCATCCCGGCAACACTTTCTGATTTTTACTGGGCCATGTCAATTCTTTCATGGACGGGCTTCTTGCATCGACAGAAGGTGGATCCGGAGCCTTGTGTGTGTGTGTTGACGTGTGGCTACCAGTGGTATCTGAAATTCTTAAGGGCAAGGTTCCTCCACCCCTGCTATAGATTGTGTCCAATGGCGTGCGCGGTGTAACATACGACAGGCGCACGCTTGGACGACGACGATGACGACGGCGATTAAGATGTCCCTTAATTCTAGATTTGAAGCTTTCGTGACTGCAAGGATTCGTATTCTTAGTTCTTTCGGTAAAGTCACGTAGGTAAAAAATGTAATCAAAATTAATAAAAAAAAAATCACGACGTTTCGGAGGCAACACAAGTCTCCGTCATCAGGTGGGACCGTCACAGCCAGATTTGCTGCATCAAGTGCAGCAAATTGGCTGTGACGGTCCCTCCTGATGACAAATCTGGCTGTGACGGTCCCACCTGATGACGGAGACTTGCGTTGCCTCCGAAACGTCGTGATTTTTATTTAATTAATTTTGATTTCATTTTTTACCTACGTGACTTTACCGAAAGAACTAAAAAGATGTCCCTTACCCGATATGGAATGAAGTCCACCAACCGCGCGTTTCATCGCGTGCGAAGTCACCCCCAACTCCCACCCGGCCTCCATCGATTTGTTCGGTTTACGAGAATCGATCAGTTTCGTCAGCGCGGCGTTTTACCGTCTCTCCCTCTCGTGTGTTTCCCATCTTTATTTCCCGTCTCGTTTGTATAGTTTTATTTCCGCCGTTAGCCTAAATACTGCATCGGCGTAGCACGTGCACGGCTTCTAATTTGTACAAATCGGAACGAATCGATCGTCGCTCTCACGCCTCGATGCCCTTATCTCGACCTGGGCGTAAGAATCTCATTCGGCCGACGAATCGATACGTCGTTAAATTGACGACAGATACGCTTCCTCCCAGGGGACGATCGCAGTGATGCTCGCGAAGACGGCAAATTTCTTTAGAGGGCACGCTACGGCGTGCGGTTGTCGTACGCGACGACTATTAAGGTGAGCCTCCGCCAGGAAAGTAGTGACCCACCCCCGCCCGCCCGCCGCCTCCGGCTATCGACAGGATGTTGAGCTTTACAACGGCATGCGCCAGCGTATTAGAGATGCAACGAAATTGACCCTCCGTCAGTAATTCTGACAGGCGATGTGTTTTATTTCGATGATTGAACCGACGCCTTTTGGTCGTCATCGATCTTATTACCGACCCCCAGGTTGATGAGATGTGATGAGAAATTGGGTGGCGGGGAAAGGGTTTTTTTTGGTGTCGGAACGTGCTGATACACGCGCACAAATAAACATCTGGAGTCGCCAATGACGCTGATGTTCATCTTCTTGGTTCTTTCGTAAAGTCACGTAGAAGGGAAGTAATCAAATAATAAAAATAAAACATAATAAAATAATTCTCACGACGTTTCGGCCACAACGCAAGCAGCCGTCCTCAGGTGAAGAACAGGTCTGTCGGAAAGACAGTGTCAGACAGACCTGTTCTTCACCAGAGGACGGCTGCTTGCGTTGTGGCCGAAACGTCGTGAGAATTATTTTATTATGTTTTATTTTTATTATTTTATTACTTCCCTTCTACGTGACTTTACCGAAAGAACCAAGAAGATGAATCCCTGCAGTCACGAAAGCTTTAAATCGAAGCTGATGTTCCCTGCAAAAGGGAAAATGCAAAAACTGTGGCCCCTCAGGTCGTTGGGACGTGAATTCTTTTTTGTGTGCGAGTAACGTCGTTCCAAAAGCTTATTCAGTTATTATTCAACCCCTTACGATCATATTTTGGTTTCCTTCAACGTCCCGTTAATGTTGTGCATCGCGCACAAGAAACAACTCATCAGAGTTTCTTTTTGTTTGCATTTTGACTGCTTGTGTTGTGGTTATTGCAAACATGATGCCTTGTATAAAGGTGTCAGTTTTTGTACCAGTTGAAAGGGTAAAAACCTATTACTGCTACTCTGAATATTGTAAAAGCAATAGCTCTCCGCACATAGCAGGCACATGTTGAGAGTAAAGTAAGATGGCCATTATGAGCCCAATCGTTTGTGCTCGAAGTTGTTGCTACCGTATAAACGATGCAATGTTTTTTTTAACCCATCTTGATCACAATTGAAAGAGAACAAAAACACGTCTGCTCTTCGGTTGATCAGAACTCAGAGTGGCGTAGATATTTACACAAACACACACACACGGATCACCGTGCATTTTCAGTATTTCTGCACGAGACGCTCTTTCTCTGCCCTCCCGCTTCTCTTCTGCACGCGCGAATCTTTCGACCCAATGGCAAATCCGTGGATCCCGTCCGTTCATGTGGCCCGTGTTTTACGTGCCGTGCGGCGCTTTTATTTGTGGTGGCGGTAACGCCTTACAGCACCCTCTCCACTGTGAGCGTGTCGCAAGGCGAAGAAGCTGTTTGATCTCGTCTCTCCGTAGAGCTGATGTAATCGATAATATAATTTATTGTTCAGTTTTAGCGTTCAGTTTTAGCGCGTTTTCTTTTTTGGTCCTAATGTATCGCATCAGTTTGTAACTTTTGACATCCTCCGTTTTCACGTCGGATAAGCAAGCGGAGGTTTTTATTTCGGTATCCGCAATAACTCTTTTATCCGTGACCCGTTTGTGACATTCCTGATAACAGGATTGCTTTTTTACACCGTCTGCTTTTTCTATGAAAGTGCGAATTCGCCGGATGAGTTGCGAATGTTCGACCTCGCACGCAACAGGCGGCACGGATAAGAGAGTTGCGGATATGGGGAGTCCTCTCCGCATCGTTTTTCACCAGCATATGCGATCCATACCTGTCAATCCCTTGTCATTGCCTACCTTATTACAGATCAATTCAGACCTTATTGGTCATCCTTATACATCTCAACGTTCATCCTACAAAGTCCCATCACAATGGAGCCATGTGGACCTGCAAACCCAATTTCCCTGTTCAAGAATACCGGGGTTTCGATTTAAAGCTTTCGTGACTGCAGGGATTCATCTTCTTGGTTCTTTCGGTAAAGTCACGTAGAAGGGAAGTAATAAAATAATAAAAATAAAACATAACAAAATAATTATCACGACGTTTCGGCCACAATGCAAGCAGCCGTCTTCAGGTGAAGACCAGGTCTGTCGGGGAGACAGCGTCTGCCCGAAACGTCGTGAGAATTGTATTTTATTATGTTTTATTTTTATTATTTTATTACTTCCCTTCTACGTGACTTTACCGAAAGAACCAAGAAGATGAATACCGGGGTTATAAACCGGATGGGTTTGACAGGTATGGCGAGGGGACTCTATCAACAACTGCGTTTTGTATTTTTCACGTTTGGGTGAAGCTGAAGCCCCTTCTTATTCCCTAACCTTACGACTCCCCCACCCCCTACCCCCCTCCCCAAGCCGTAAAGAATTCCCGCACCGAATTCGATGCGATTCCCACATTCGTTTTAAGCGCGAATTACGAAATCATCTCGCGCCAGAATCGCATCCAAATATAAATTGCATGCGAGCACCTCCGATTGCCACTCGCGTTTCTTTGGTTTTTTCGGTAAAGTCATAGGTCAAACATTCTAATAAATTAAATCACGACGTTTCGGAGGCAACACAAGCTTCCGTCTTCAGGTGGAACCGTCACAGCAAAATTGCTGTATCAAGTGAAGAGAGCTCTAAGAGACACGAGAATATATACAGGTTAAGGGGGGGGGAGGAGCCAGGATGGGTCATGGGGGGGGCTAAGTTAAGCCTCCTTTTGTTCTGCTGCAGGGGGTTAGGGGATGGAGAGAGCGCCGTGGACAGGCGTTCTCCCATTCACATGTTTCATTGCTTCTACATATTATTAACATCCCTCCCTTTGTTAATGCTACCCCTGCCCCCTCCCTTTGGTGCTGCTGATCCTGCATAATGCATGGGCATAATATGACTTTGAAACCCCCCCGCCCACCTCCTACGCATTTTCCCATGAATATGCTAAATTCCTCTTGATATGCACATTCTTTTGTTAAGGCTCTCTTCTTCTTCCACCTCCAACCCAGCTTATATATAAGCTCCTAGCTTGGCAGTGTCTCGTTCTTCACCTGAAGACGGCTGCTTGCGTTGTAGCCGAAACGTCGTGAGAATTATTTGATTTTATTATGTTTTATTTTTATTATTTTATTACTTCCCTTCTACGTGACTTTACCGAAAGAACCAAGAAGAGGAGGCAGTATTTAAGCTGACAAACTGGTTGCCTACATTAGCAGTATACTCCCCCACTTGATACAGCAATTTTGCTGTGACGGTTCCACCTGAAGACGGAAGCTTGTGTTGCCTCCGAAACGTCGTGATTTCATTTATTAGAGTTTTTCACCTACGTGGCTTTACCGAAAAGAAAACAGAGTATGAATCCCTGCAGTCAAGAAAACTTCAAATCTCGACACTCGCGTTAGTACGTACACGTTGAGCCAACCGTGCGAGTGGGAGGTGCGGCGGGGGCGGTGGGGGAGTGCGACAAGTATGAATACAGAATAGAAAGCACGGTTGATATGGTGGTGTGGAAAGTCAATGTCTGCCGATTATCGCTGGAACAATTTGTGTGCTCTGCTTTAGCAACCCCAAGGTCTTGTCGAACTCGGCCTGATATATATAATAATAGGTGCATCGTTCTCTACCGCCGCTCACGATGTCTCCCATTTCCCTTGCACTGGCTGTGGAGCACTGCCAATTTGCACGTTACATTATGCACCTGGACTGCATGTTTTCAACGCTTTAAAAAAAAAATTTTATTACAATTTTAAGTTGACAGGAGTTGCTAGCTCTCCACCATGCCGATCTTGACTGTGTTCAATTCGTTCACTGTGGTGTATACCAGAGGTCGCAAACGGGTTTTGATCCTTACCCGTACCCATACCCGGCCGCACCAGGGTCGCAAACGGCTACCCGTACCGTACGGGTATCGGGTACCCGATTGCAACCTCTGGGATGAAGCCATGTTACAGGCACGGGTGGGTTGATTCTAGGAACTTGAATTGAGAAGAGACAAGACGTTGGGTAATGAGTGACAAAGAGTTACTCACCAGTGACTCACGGCCTACCCGTACCCGTACCCGGCCGCACCAGGGTCGCAAACGGGTACCCGTACCCGGCCGGGTACGGGTAGCCGGGTATCGGGTAGGGTACGGGTATCGGGTACCCGGTTGCGACCTCTGGTGTATACCCAGTGCAGCATTTTGAGGTTGGGTTGGTTCTTTGACCACGTGTCCACCACGCAATGCTGGTCAGGTGTGTGGGGGTGAAGGTGTGGAGCACTGCCCTCTGCTGACAATATAGCTCCCCCTCGTCGTAGCTCAAGGAACGTGGGAAAAACAAGTAACACCGGTCAACACACTTTTTCTGGCACAAGGTATTCCAACGGGTTTAAGGTAATTTTGGGGGTGCTGATTCCAAATCTGGCATCAGTTTTTGTCTATCACATCAGGTTTTCGAGTTATCAAAAATATTGCATTTTCAATAAAAACTGCAGAAGAAAAGTATTAAATAAATGTGGATATCTACATAAATTATATTATAAACACACTATCCTAAAAATACAGCACCGTATTTTAATACTAAAGCAGTCACTGACTCGCAACAACTTGCAATCATAAGTGACAGTTAATTTCGGGTAAAATCAATGAAAACGGGGTATGCCGATAGCATGAAAATGAGACGTGATAGAGCAAATCTGAGATCAATTTGGAATCGGCACCCTGAAATGATTCTAAAACAGCTGCAAAAGTCGAGGCCAGAAAAAAATGTTTTTTTNGTTGTTGACCAGTGTAATGCTGTCACAAGGGTGACACGGTGTAGGCTAAGTTATTGTGATGATTTGTAACCCGTTTTTGCTTAGCGAACGGACTGCTGCGAGGTCAAGGTAAGCCGAACTTTATTGAGAGGCCTTTCGCAGCGCGTAGCTTAAGACAACTTAATTTTACGGAGTGTTTTGCACCGGCCCCTTTGAGCCAGTTAGTTACATCCTCGTTTAGATGTCCGTTAGTTTTGCTTTCTTGAAGTTGTATAGTTATATACGATTCGTCGTGTGTTGCGCTCTTCTGCCAAAATAAAAATAAAAATCTTATCGACCCTTCTCTGTGACCAGCTATTTTTTTGAGTGTTTTTTGTCGCATGTTTTGGAACCAAAGGCCTGGGTGACACAGCTGGGAGCAAGTTCTAATTTAGCGGTTGTTATTTTCACGCTTTTAGTATCCGGCATCGGCAAAAGGCATGGTTAAGACATGTTCTAAACTAGATTTGAAGCTTTCGTGACTGCAATGATTCATATTCTTAGGTTTTTTCGGTAAGTCACGTAGTAAAAAATTAAAATTAATAAAAGTAAAATAAAAATAAATAAAATCACGACGGANGCTTGTGTTGCCTCCGAAACGTCGTGATTTTTATTTTACTTTTATAATTTTTTTTACCTACATGACTTTACCGAAAAAAAAGAATATGTTCTAACTATAAACTAAACTTTTTCTTTTACCAGGTAAGGCCACTAAACTATATAGCTCTTTCTCAGAAGCGAACTGGTTATCACAAATGATAGCTCAACGAATTGACTCATCATCATGTGGAAATGTAAAGCAGCCAAATACTCTAAACGCGTGTGGTCGATTCTGAATGTGGAGGGAAAAACCGGAGGACCCGGAGAAAAATCACACGACCACGGGAGATACATGCAAACTTCAAATGTACATGCGTCAGGGTTGGGATCGAACGCACGACCTCCTGTATACCTGGCGAGGTAGTTAACATCTCGCCACCGTGATGATGATGATGAGAGAGACACGTAGACTCCAAATATACAGCAGGCATCAGGGTCGGATAGATCCACAACCTGCTGCATACCAGGCGAGGTGGTTAACATCTCCTAATCACTGTGATGATGATGAGAGAGACACGCAGACTCCAAATATACAGGGTCTGGATAGATCCCACGGCCTCCTGTATACCAGGCGAGGTAATTAACATCTCTCCACCGTAATAATTATGAGAGAGACACGTAGACTCCAAATATACAACAGGTGTCAAGGTCAGGATCGAACTCACGACCTCCTGTATACCTGGCGAGGTAGTTAACATCTCCTAGCCACCGTGGCGTCCTTCGGATGGACGGTAACTGCCTTCCAAATTATAATTTGGCAAACGCTGCAGAGGAAATTCCCAAATGAGGGTTGGTCGACAGTGATCTTGAAGACAATTGGCAATCTTGACCGAGGAATTAATTTGCGAAGGAGTGGAAAAGAAAGAACGATATCATACAATGGTCTGGGGAATGCAGACTGATTGTTGCATGGGGCATGTTAACAGGTCCTGCGGGTGGGCTGGTAGGAACGAATAACCAAATAATATAAACATAATGTTTTATTACACTTGTTTAGCCAGGAAAGCCTCACTGAGTAAATGTTTTTGTAGGGTCCTGCCAAGTGTTTGCAGTAGGGAGCGATGTTGCTACACCTAATCGGACGGACGGACGGACGTTATAATCTATTGTAGGCTGGTTCACTTCGTTCCTACCAGTATAAGAATGAAATCTAACAGACTTCCAGTAGAAGCAATGACATTGTAACCGGCCCAATTCCGCACCCGCGACTCCGGCCGCGAAACACGGACACGATGATTGAGCATCATTATACTGGTAGGAACCTCCTGGTTACACCAGCCCACAGGGGATTATTGTGTCCGTCGTGCAGGGAGGGCTGGGTGGGGAGGGAGGGGCTGGGTGGGGAGGGGAGGGGCTGGGTGGGAGGGTGGGAGGGCTGGGTGGCATTATACTGGTAGGAACCTGGTTACAGCAGCCCACAGGGGATTATTGTGTCCGTCATGCAGGGAGGGGCTGGGTGGGGAGGGAGGGCTGGGTGGGGAGGGGCTGGGAGGGAGGGNCTGGGTGTGGAGGAGAGGGCTGGGTGGGAGGGTGGGAGGGCTGGGTGGCATTATACTGGTAGGAACCTCCTGGTTACACCAGCCCACAGGGGATTATTGTGTCCGTCGTGCAGGGAGGGGCTGGTGGGGAGGGCTGGGTGGGTGGGAGGGAGGTGAGGAGGGGCTGGGTGGGAGGGGGTGGGGGCTGGGTGGGAGGGGAGGGCTGGGTGGGGAGAGGCTGGGTGGGAGGGGAGGGGCTGGTGGGGGTGGAGGGTGGGCTGAGTGGGAGGGCTGCTCACCCGTGGTGCCTTATAAAACTCAACGTTTAACCTACTCACGCCGGCTTGTGCCCGCCCTCACAGTCGGCCATATTTGCGGAATACACCACGCCGCTGTTGACCCTGGCCATTGACCGAGCAACCCAACGTTACTACCAGCTCCCTCCGCAGGAATGTGTTATCATCAACGTGGTGGTGAGATGTTAACTCCCTTACCTTTTGTCTGTAGGAGGTCGTGGTATCGATACCAACCCTTACGCCTGCATATGGAGTTTGCTTGTCCTGTGGTCGCGTGGATTTTTCTCTCCGCGTTTAGAATCAAGTGCGTTTGGAGAGGATTGGCTGCTATGAATGTCCACAAGCCGCTGCGTTGAGCTGTCGTTTGTGATCGCAAGGTCGCTTTTGAAAAAATTAACCCGTAAAAACAATCACTATAAATCCTTATATTTTATTATTCATTTCTGTTTGGCTTGAGTAAGAGTTTCATTTTTATCACATTGGTATTTTAAATTAAATATGAATTTTTTTTTCCTAAAAAGTGGAAAATTTTGGAAAAAAATTTCACGAAAATAAATTGTCACGCAAACGAGTCTGTGTGCAAAAGTCAGCTCGATTGGATCACGGGAAGTGGGTTAAAAACGACCGAAAGATTTGCACGGTCGTAAGCGTGCAAGCAAGCAAGCAAGTGAACTTAATATAAAGGATTTAATAAGTATAACCAGTAAAAACAAAGTTTTTCACTATAAATCCTTTATATGCGTGGCGGCTAGAGTCCTCTCGTCCTCTGGCTTGAGATGGCTGCCACCTATGGGTCAGATGATTGTCTGCAGTATTAAAAATTGGTAATTAAATATAATTTGTTTTCCCTAAACAGTGTAAAATTTTGGAAAAAAATTTCACGAACATTAATTGTCTCGCACAACGAGCCTGTGTGCAAATGTCAGCTCGATTGGATCACGGAAGTGGGTTAAAAACGACCGAAAGATTTGCACGGTCGTAAGCGCGCAAGCAAGCGAACTTAATATAAAGGATTTAAAAACATTCACGGAATTATTTTTTTAATAATAAAGAAACCCTTGCGTTGGGAAACCAGGTACGTGGGCCCGGCCCTACTCAACTCGTGCCACACCACGACAAGTGGTAACGGCTGTAAGCAACGCGTGGCACCTCCTTGTCCCAGTTCGCCTTCTTTCATTTAGCCACCTTTGAGGCCGTCCATAAATGACGTCACGATTTTGGACGATTTTTGACGCCTCCCCCCCCCCTCGTCACACCTCAAATATGATGTCACAAAGCTATGCCCCCCCCCCCCCAAAAAAATAATGCTTCGAATCGCTTTAAATTATTGTCATTGTAGTGCGTATTTAATGTGGCGCTGCACATTTATTAAAAAGTCTATTTAATTAAGAACGTGTTGTCTATATTTATTAAAGTTGCGCATTTTGATGTGACGTCACATTTACCCCCCCCCTCGTCACACATCGTCACAAATGTCTGACCCCCCCCCCCGAGGTGCGTGACGTCATTTATGGACGGCCCCTTTGTTGAGTTATCGTTGTGATGGTCAAATAATAAAATATAAACAGTAAAACCTTGGATTGCGAGCATAATTCGTTCCGAACGGCTTGTAATCCAGGCACTCGTACATCAGTTGTGATCACGTGACGCTCGGCAGACAAAGCGTATGCACGTACTACTCGTATTGCAAGACCTCGCTCGTTTATCAAATTATATTTTTTTTTTTTAAATTGCTCGTCTTGCAAAACACTCGCAGACCAAGTTACTCGCAATCCAAGGTTTTGTGTATTTTATAAATATACATTGATGTATCTGTGCATTGTGGTGTTCGGGAGGACTCGAAACTGGAGTCCAGTTGATATACCACGAACGGGGTCTTGATTTCGCTGGCTGCCCCAAGAGCCGCAAAGACGCCAAGTGGAATGACATGCAGAGGTGACCCTGAAGTTTGTCCAAAAGCATCCGTAATTTTTCGATTTAAAGCTTTCGTGACTGCAGGGATTCATCTTCTTGGATCTTTCGGTAAAGTCACGTAGAAGGGAAACAATAAAATAATAAAAAATATCTTCTTGGTTTTTTCGGTAAAGTCACGTAGAATGGAAGTAATAAAATGATAAAAATAAAACGTGGTAAAATTTCGATTTAAAGCTTCTTTCGTGACTGCAGGGATTCATCTTCTTGGTTCTTTCGGTAAAGTCACGTAGAATGGAAGTAATAAAATAGTAAAACTAAAACATAATAAAATTTCGATTTAAAGCTTCTTTCGTGACTGCAGGGATTCATCTTCTTGGATCTTTCGGTAAAGTCACGTAGAATGGAAATAATAAAATAATAAAAATAAAAATAAAACAATAAATATCCGTAATTTGCCGCGTCAAATTCTTGCGCAACGACGAATAATGTTTCATATTTAGAAACAAAAGCAGAATGATAAATCGGACAACTTACCAAGCGAAAAGGCGATTTGAAGCGGCACAGACATGTAAACGGGCCGTCCATGAAATATGAATGCTTTTCATGTTTTTTATTTTTGTAACTTTTTTTACATTTCTTAATATATATTTTTAAATCACATCTTGTATACAACAGCTGACCCTGTATAAGACGCGCATCGTAGACAAAATCCTTACACCCCGCCCCCTGTTGCTGTTTAACAGTAACCCCCCCCCCCCACCGGTGATCTGGTTGTCACAATGCATCAAAACATCCACACGCTCATGTCCACCATTTTTTTTTCCACGAGAGGTCAGACAATGCAGCTGTCACTCAAGAAGCTGAGATGAAATCTTAACTCGGCCTGAATGCACCGGAGATGGTCTGATCTTGGAAGTTACACAGAGTTCGGATTGGGTTAGTTACTTGGTTACACTGCCTAGACTTTTCGATTTAAAGCTTTCGTGACTGCAGGGATTCATCTTCTTGGTCTTTCGGTAAAGTCACGTAGAAGGGAAGTAATAAAATAATAAAAATAAAACATAATAAAATAATTCTCACTATGAGAATTCTCTTATGAGAATTATTTCATATTATGTTTTATTTTNATTATTTTATTACTTCCCTTCTACGTGACTTTACGAAAGAACCAAGATGACTGCCTAGACTGGCAGTACATAATGGATATTTGATCTTGTGTGTGTGCAGTTTTAAGTGCGACCCCACCTCTTGCATGTGTAGGTTTTCTACGACATGATGGCCATTCAATGGAATCAGGCCAAACATTCCAATATGGTTAGGACCCTCTTAAAAGAGTGAAGATTCACAGGGCCATTTCTAGATTATAAATGGAATTCTTCTGTTGTTGTTAGGTTTTGGATTCAAGATTTAGGTCTAAGGTGTCTCTTTCATTGGGTTTATGTCTCCCAGAGCACCCAGCCCCAGGCAGTGAACCTACGACCTCAGGTCCTGGTTCAATATCCCTCAAGAGGTTGTGCCTGTATTGATGTTCTTACGTGACAGAATGTGCCAAACAATAGTTTTGCATGAAACGAAATTCCATTTGGAGATCGTTAAACATTGGTGACGTGCTTCGCAGGCACACGCACAGGGCACGTCTGCTCGTAACCCAATCCGAACTCCTCTTGACAATGTGAAAAATACCATTCTCGGAGAAAGAGNTCTATCGACATGTTATAGCGATGGTTAAAAAGCACGCATGAAACTTCCAAGTAAACATGCAATCTTCTTGGTTCTTTCGGTAAAGTCAGTAGAATGGAAAGAATAAAATAATAAAAATTTAACATAATATTCTCACGACGTTTCGGCCACAACGCAATCAGCCGTCCTCAGTCTGAAGAACAGGGTGTCAGAAAGACAGCGTCTTCAGGACGGCTGCTTGCGTTGTGGCCGAAACGTCGTAGAATTATTTATTNTTTATTTTTATTATTTTATTATTTCCATTCTACGTGACTTTACCAAAAACCAAGAAGATGAATCCCTGCAGTCACGAAAGCTTAAATCGAAATTTAAACATGCAATGTCGGGTCAACGCTGGCATGTTAACCGCGTTCATCGCTTTCTCCCATACCTCATCAATCCGAGGTGACAAACTTGAATAATATTGAATGAATCCAAAGTGACTCAGATTGATTCAACCCTAAAAGCCTAAGGCCTGGGCTGGAATGTTTAGAAACTAGGCCTCTCATGGGGAAAAAAAAGGTTTTTCGGTGGGTATTGTAGACACAAGAGAATATGAGATGTTACAAGGTCTGGAAGGCATGCGTACCTAAGGAATGTGCTTTATAAAACAGACTTCAATATGTATATAAAACAAATGTCGAGTTCAGCGAGCTGTACATTTTACTGGAGAGAAAAGATCAAGCGACAGAGCGCTGTGTGTGGCTGAAACCGAAGCCACGGCAGCCATCTTCGAAAAGGAAAACTGAACACAGGTTGAGGCATAACAAGTTCAGAAATGTCACAATTTAAAGTTGAAACGTTAAGCACACTTCAACATTCGTTGTATTCCAGTTTGCTTTTGAGTGTGGGTTCATAACATCATTCAATGACACATGGGCGCCATCAGTGATGGCTAACGTATAGGGCAGCCATTATCACGCCGCCATTTTAAATAATTTAGTTGTGGTTACCGACGTTATTTTAGAATTTTGGATGTATGCGGTGAGAATTGCCCGCATGCAATGGCGACATTTCTCATCAGATACAGACGGCGATGGCTGGAATTGTACCGCTCTTTGGGTTGGCGAGAGGTGTGACTTCAGGAAAATCGGCACGCCTTAGCACGATTGATCAAATTTTTGTTAGTGTCTCGATTAAGTTATTCCAGTTCTTATTACATACTTTGTTATTATATAAATTTGCACTGCGCAGGCAAAGTTGTGGACCACTACAAGAACAATGCTGAGTCTTTGCCTCCTCGTTTAACATGCTGTTGATGACGAGGTGAAGTCTAAACTTTCCAGGCTTTGATTTGTTTAAACGAAATGCTAAGGGGGATACGAATCGGGAAGGTGCTTGGCTGATATTTTATTTGATGACGGAACGCATAGCTCGCTTTTAATGTCAAATGCTTATCCAATTTTCAACTTTAAAAGTTAAGTGAGAAATTTTCAACACCAAAAAAAAANTCACGACAAAAAAATAATTCACCCACAACAGCAAATGTATTTTCTGTGATAATAGCCTCGCGTTTCACCGCAACGCCTTCACATCCGGCCCAGATAGGCACCCGCCGACGGCAAAGTTCCCAAAAGGGCCTAATGTGCTTCCCAATGCAACCGTGAGCCAAAAAACTATCCAAAAAAATTGGCAAGTGATCAGTTCTTCCGCTGAATCCCAAAATTGTACTCGAAAAAACAAGTTAGGACCTCGAAACAAAAAAAAACTGAACGAAAATCAATAACATGGGTATATTGTTCCATTCGTGTGTGTACGTGTTGGTGTGTGGCACATTTGTGTTTTAGGTAGTATCAACTTTGACTGTGTTCTGCCTCCTCTGTAGTGAAATGCCCCTCCCCCCCTTTCTTATTTGTAGAATAAAAAAAAGTGGCAGCTTTGTCTCAACAAAAATCGCGGCCGTGGTTCCACCACCACCACCTCCTCCTCCACCATGAGCAACAATGTACAGGATGGCGCGCGTCCGTATTGCAACGCAAACCCGCAATAAACATCTCTTTTTTACGCTCATAAAAAGGCCTCACAAACACTACCGCCCGAAAATGGACCCCGTCCCCCCCCCGTCAACAAATGGCTGGCAAATGCATCGATTCCCCCCCCCCCACCCTTTGCAGGGAAACACATGGGACGATTTGTAGTTTGTAATATCGTGATTATTTACACCGATAACTAGACGATAAATGCAATCCCTATCCCATGGCGTATCGTGGCGCACACTCCATTTTGTATTACGTGACGTGTCCAGTGCGGCCCGATTTGAGGCCTGGGCAATGACGCTCGGATGGGTGACCACCACCACCACCTCCAAATGTCTGCGGAGATATTTGATGGGCAGTGCAGAGAAAATCCAAGACACTGGCAAACTTGGCGAAGCATGGTCAATTAAGCCCCCCAAAATGGGGTTTTGTACACACGTGCACGAATTAACAAAAACACATTATACACATGGGTCAATACACTGCTGCATGAAAGCCTCCCAATGTTGTGTTGGTCACCGGCCCACCACCCCCACATTGACTGATGCGGCAGTGGGAGGCTTTTGTGCGACTCAAACTTAACCAAGTTGGTCAATGCGGGTAAGATGGTGGTCGTCTAAGGGACTGATTCAGATATCATTATGGTCCATATAATCTGAGCAGAAATAGCGGGTATCACATTGATAATAGAGGTTTTATTTGTTGGGGTTAGATCGCGTAAATATAAACGCGTTGTTAGATCCGTCACCACTCGACACAGCCAATTAAGCAAGGTTTGTCACGCAAACAAAATGTGCCAATTCGCTGCTACGTCAGCGCATGCTGGGAGTGTAAAGCCACAACAACATTTACAATTCGAGTACAGTGACGTTTCGACCGGCAATTACAACCAGCCTCATCAGGCGACAACTCTGATGAGGCTGCTTGTAATTACCAGTAATCTAACCCCCCAAAAAAACTCTTATTACGGATAATATTGGGTCGTGAAAGCCTACTCATCGGATATTTATACTGTTACCGAACGTAAACATATTTGCATAAGCAATAACCGCTGAAGCCAGATTTTGTGAGATATTAATTGGAAGTCCCGTTGCGG
Organism: Lethenteron camtschaticum; assembly: GCA_018977245.1. NCBI lineage: Eukaryota > Metazoa > Chordata > Hyperoartia > Petromyzontiformes > Petromyzontidae > Lethenteron > Lethenteron camtschaticum. Next base: position 8,219,193 of record MU249573.1, on the reverse strand, counting down.
AATTGGATGCTATGGAGAGATGTTGTGTGGTGGCTTTTGGATGAGACAATACTGAATATACTGGGCATTCAATAGACGCCCCTGGCTATTCAATACGTCAAGACTATTCAAGTCGATTCTTTAGTCACGTTTGTTCTTTCTCGTTTGTTCCGTCTCGTTTGTTACATTAGCCAAAGGTTAACATTTGCGTATAATTCGTGATTTTATGTGAAGGTGTAGTGAGCGCAAGAATAGATTTTAAAACTATAACATTTAACATACCAGGTGATGCCCACTGAGCTGTTAGCTCTTGTTCAGAGGCAACTTGGCCACAGATGGTTTACACAATAAAAATGTGGGAGTTTACAATAGCAGCCAAATAATCCAAGTGAGTGTTTTCTAAATGTGGGGGGGGGGGGGGGGGGGGGGGGGGCAAAACTGGAGGAGCACGGAGAAGAATCCACACGGACCCCAATTGGAGGCAGATTCAGGGATCCTGGTTCGAATCTACGACCTCCTGCGTACCAGGCGAGGGACATGATATCTCTCCCCCGCCCCGCTAAGCCACATTTTTAACAAGTCTAACCCTTGGTTACACGCCTCAAATGGAGTAGGCTGCAACCAAATAGACCTAAAGTTAAGCTAAGCAGGCTGGGGACTGGATAATAATTGTCTGGGTGGCATTACGAGGGCTCCCCGCACGTATTGTAGGCGTGAGGCTGCGAGGTGGCCAGCCAATGGCAGTGTTGAATCATCTCCCCCTGCCACGAGTATGAGTGGAATTTTTCTCCGCGTGATCTCGGTTACTGCCCACACAAAGCCAAACAATCATTTTATGGAAATGCAAAACTTCCCAATGCGGAACCCTCCAGAGAATTGAGTTTTGATGATTTATTAATGAATGCAAATTAGATATTTATGCGATTTGCATGAATAAATTAAACTTTTTAAGTACCACGTAAGGCCCACAGAGCTCTTTTTCAGAAGCGACCTGGCCACAAATGATAGCTCAACGAACATGGTTTATCGTCTGGATATTTGAAGCAGCCAAATACTCTAAACGGTATGTGATGTGGAAGGAAAAACCGGAGGACCCGAGAAAAATCCACGCAACCACGGGGAGAGAGACACGCAAACTCCAAATATATAGCAGGTGTCAGGGTCGGAATCGAACCCACGACCTCCTGTATACCAGGCGAGGTAGTTAACATCTCACCACCATGGAGTCCACTGTTTTGTTTTTGACTTGCAGATGGAAACAGTGCGGGGGCTTTAAAGAGAAAAAATATAGTTTTGGAAAAACAGTTGGCACATCAACAAATGTTCATCAACAAACATGAGACACCAAAGAAAATTATTTATAAACAATAGTTTAAATGTTTGAGTACCAATGGGGAAAGTGCAGTAACAACAATCTTCTGCCAGTCGTCCATTTTTGATCGGCAGTCACTGCCCAGTTTAACTTTCGATCAGCATGCCCACCGGTCGCGAAATTAAAACGCAACGTTGTTCACGATGACAGTGAAGTATTTTCAGCCTATACCCGTGAACTACTGGCAATGGAATTGGCCAAAGAATTGTATAAAGGGAATCAAGATGCATTTGCTGACCAGCAACAGGCTTGCGATTGGCTCATCACGATCACATGGTCACGACAAAATGGCGGTTCTTGCACATGTCAAGCGGAAAAAGGGAACCGCTTTGCGCCAAAAACAAAATGCACAAAAATGTTACAAATACACCGTCGGCAAAACAAGCATTTATTCTCATTACAACATTGGTCACCTTTAATTAAAATAAACAGTTTGCACGTGACCTGTACAGCGGAGGGAAAGAAGGATAATTACCCCTGCGGTGGTACAGGATTTTTACTGGGGTGGAAACAACTAGCGAGGCCCCTTTTGCCTGTCAAGGCCTCGCACTAGGCCACTAAGGCAATCTCCCACGCCACTGCTAGGTCCACACCTCTCTGCAACTTTGCTGCAGTACAGGGAGAGAGAGAGAAAAAAAGAAATCAGTTTCAAGCACATGTTCTGCCTCCCTGGTGTTCCGAGGCCTTCATGAGAGATTCTAATAGTGCGCAAAAAAAACGTTATCTCATCACAAGTGGGCTTCCCCGAACCAATAAAGCAAGCCACGGAGTTTCCCCGTCAACAGTCTTCCACATTTGCATTTTGTGTTAAACATGCATGCGCTGATTACACCACCACTAAATAATGTCAACTGTGGTATTGTTAGGGTCTTGTCTCGAGGCGAAGATGTCGATCAGGAACTCTTTCACTTTCGTCATGTTGTTTGTGCCCCTTGAGAAAGTGCCACCTTCTGAATTCAACGAGCCACTTAACTAGGCCACCTTCAACCGCCACAAGATGACACTGTTCGATGCTCTGTAGACATCGGATTAACCTTTGGGCAACAAGGCAGAGCCATCAAATGTTCTACTCTTAAGACACGAATCTTAAGAAGTTGTGAATTTCAAATCGAACGTGGCTCGGGGTCTTAGTTTCATGCACAGTGCTCCCGCAATGCCCGTAGACACTGTTCGAAGTGGCACCCGCGAAGAGATGGAGAGCCCCCAGCCACCCTCATCAGTCTCGTCCATTTACGAAGCGCTACTTGCAAAAAGTTGGCTTTGCCCGACTGGCTCGTGAAAGCCCACCTGTGCACCAGAGAATGCTTGCGCATAATTGGCCACACTGTCGCCAATTAACACACTTCACTCTTGCTAAGCAGTAAAAGGATTTGGGTGGGGAGGGTAGGAAGGCGCAACTACACCTGACCAATCAAAATGTACACCACGGACAACTATTGTTGATATCTCACAAGTATTAAACACGGAGCCTTCTACAAAGGCATTTAGAGTGTATTTAACTATATTACAAGTCAACGTGTACCATTTGCTCATCGATATTTTTTTTCCTGTCTTGCTCTGGGCTTGTGTCTTACGGAGCCTTTTATTGATTTTAAGAGTTCAGTGTTTTTTTAATCACTAAAATTATATTCAAGAGGTTACAAACACTTTTTTTTATATACTAAAATTGCACCATGGATTCCGAGAGCTTTCGCTCAGAAGCGTACGGTCGTAGTGGTTGCTGGCAAGGAAGATACAAATAGACAGGCCCTGTACGATTTCTTACTGTGGTCATTCCTTCATCGTCACAAGAGTTATTTGAAATCGGATAAACATCCCAATGCGGAGAGAGTCCGCCTGAAAAGCACCGAGACCGAATAAATCTATCCTGGGGGAAGAAAAAAAAAAGGACATCATAATGTCACCGTGACGAGAGAGTGGTTCCAGATAATTGACAAAACTTCTTCTGAAGTCACTTTAAAATGGGCCCTCGGTCCAGACTTAAAAACTGCGCTCCCGTTATTCCCCGCAAGCAGCGCTCGTCACGTAAGACGCGAAAGTGTTTCTCATGTTAGGAACACATTTAAAAATAGTTTAATGACATTAAATCTATATTTAATATGAACGGGGAGTTGTTTCTTTTTTAGCAGCCACGGTCACCGGGCTAAGANCCATCGACCCCACTGGAATTGAGAACCTTGTGTAACCACGGGTGGCCGATATCCGAGGTTCAAACCCAGGATCTTTGTGGTGTCGGCTCAGTTTGCTCTGACGCAGCCATCGCAAGCTAAAAACACTGAACTCCGTGCAAAAAGCATAAGTCACACACACAAAAAAAANCTCCCTAGTGTATGCCATCAGTGCCCAAAGTCCTGAAGACTTTTGCGATGACATAAGCCCAATACAGGAAGAACCCACACACGCAGATAAATGTACATCATGTAGTGTTGGGGAGTAACATATTACAAAGCATCTTTACAATCAAATTAACTTAATCCTCTGCCAGGGTTTTGTACAGGATTGGTGCATCATTTTCTTTGCAAAACACAAAAAAAAAATGGAGGGTTACATTATTTAGTGGATTCGAATATTTTGAGTAATCGGCGACCGGACAGCGGATTCGTCTTGACCAATATTAGACTTCCCCAACACTGCCAACGCAAGAATCACAACGCACAGAAAAGATCACACGGCGGAGGAGCAGTCAAACGGCTCCTCCGTCAGCGAAAGGCGCCGCGCGCAAACCTCCCGGAGCCATATCGCCCCAGATAAAAATAAAAAGATACATTTTTTTGTTCTTCATCATCGTCGCGGTCCTTACGATTGTCCGCTTGAGAAGCTCTACACAGCAAAAAAAAAAACACCGCCCCCCCCCCCNGCCACCGCCGTTCGAGAGGACGCGTGTGCTNCGTGCGTCGCGAGCGAAGGTTTAAGAACAAAAAACAATCGTTGACAAAGATAAACTTAGATCGTACCCGCCAGTGTGTCCCCCCCCCCACCCGCCCCCCACATTTGCTGGTTCAGTGTCCGAGTCCACCGTTTGACGCACACGAGTACCGCCACGGTTTTTGTTTCAACGACGAGAAGGTATCTTCCCCCCCCTCCCTTCCTCCCGGCTTCTTTTTTATTCCTGTGTGTGTGTTTAAGTTTGTTGTCCTTCCCCCTCCACCCGCCCGCCCGCACCTCTGATGAGCCGCGGTTTGGCTACGTGCGGTGCGAACGAAGTTCAACGCACCTACGCCGCCGCGACGCGGGGAATTTTAACCGACACAAGACAAAATGGCGACCGGCCAAGTTCGCGCGCGCTCCCCAAATATTACACAGGGGTATTTATATAAATATATTTTTTCCCACGGCTATCTGATTGAAGAGAAGTCTTTTGGCCTTGATAACAATTTGTATTTTTTTTGTTCTTTCCCTACCCCCCCCCCCCCCGATCCCACCCCCGAATGTGGCGGACTGGATTTTTTGTTGCTGTAAATAGCCATTAAAACCGTGAAGCGTGCGTTGCTGACTTGGGACGTGGGTCGTGGGTCATGGGTCATGGGTCTCCCCTCCCTCGCCCCCCCCCTCGTGTTTGTTGTTGTGGTGGCCGCGAAATGACGACGGTGGGTTTTTGTCCTTGCTACGTCTACACGCCTCTCTTATTTTCAGCAAAACACCGACCTTGCTGCTGTAGCTTCTGCTAAATTCCTTCTGGCGCGAAAGCAACAACGACGCTTTGCTCCTGGCACAAAAATAGAACATCTCCTTACGTCCACCGCGGGGTTTTCCGAAAATTTCAAACGGCCGTGGGGGCCTCAGCGCGGGTTTTTGTTTGTTTGTTGTTCCTTCGAAGTTTGCTTTTTCGTTCTTACATCACGGAACTTTTGTTCATTTGAAATGACTACCTACGCAAGCGACTAGGCCGGCCAATTACAATCACAGGGTGGCCCCTGTGAAGGTATCGTCGGTTAAACGTCGTCAGTTTTAAGGCGACAGCTCGAAATGGTTGACGAGACGTTGGCGGCGTCGTATTCCTCCGATGCACGAGGTGCTTTTATGATGACTAGGTGGTCAGAGGAGCATCCCTCCCAACAACAGGGCAACCCTCACACGAGAGAAAGCCGGGGCTAGCGTCGTTTTGCACGCAAAACGTCGTTGTCTGCGTGGAACGAGACCGCCAGAGGTCGCCCCGAAGATAACGCCGGCTGTGATCGCGGGGCCATTTGTGCCGCGCTCGTAACTAACAAAAGAAACAAAAACCCAACACGGCGAGCATCGATGCGGAATGTGCACGCTGGCAGCCCTTCCACATCGGGGGAAACCGCCTGAGGGTGTCGGAGCATTCCGTGAAGCGTGCTCCTGACAAAACAGAAAAGGATTACCTGGGGGTCTTCGCACGGGAAGTTTCTCAAACCTCGATAGCGGCGTGCGGCGTCGACGTTCAGACGGGAAGCGGAAAACGGCAACGTTTTCATGCCCCTACCGAACGCGCGCGGAGTCTAATCAACCTGGCTCTGTCCAAAGAATTGCAATCCTTTTAAACGACGGACGACACCTTCACGGGGACACCCCGCGTATTATTTTCGTTCCGCTCCTCCTTCGAAGAGGTCGAAGTGACACCCGCGTCCCCCCCCNGCCGCCCGCCACCCCCCCCTCTCTACAAGTTGGTGTTGACGCCCATGCCGAGGCCGCAGCCACCGCCGGCGCCCCTCCTCCTTCCCTGGCGAGAGGTCGCACAAACGCCTCGCGCTTCACCGGCGGCGGGGCTCGTCCGGTTCGTACGGCAGCATGTAGTCGTCCGCCCGACTGCCCGCCGCGCTCAGGGGCAGCAGGTAGTCGCCCCGCCCGACGCCGCCGAGCGGCCCCCGGCGGCCGCGTCGTAGCGGCCGTCCCTCCGCCCGCCGGGAGGAAGGAGTCGCCGCGGGCCCCGAGGGCGCCCTCGTCGCGGTCGAGCGGCAGCATGTAGTCGTCGCTGTCCGCCGCGCCCCTGCCGTTCTCCGCCGGGAAGTAGCCCGGCGGCTTCAGCGGCCCATTGGGCGGTACCGCCGCCCGCCGCCTCCGACGAGGACGATGCCGCCCGCATCGTTCTTCTCCGCCTGCGGCCGGAGCCTGGGCCCTCGGGGGCGACGGTTGGGCCCGAGGAGGAGTCGCCACCGCGGCCGCCGCCGTTGCGCAGGTTGGGCAAGCTGGCGCAGAGCGACGCCTCGTGGCCAGGGGACTGCAGCTCGGCCACCTGGCGCGGCGTGAGCAGGGGGAAGTACGCGGCCGGAGGAGGAGGGTGGACGTCCTCCCTGGTGGCGATCGCCGCCGCCGGTGGCGGCGCGGCGGAGGCGGCAGAGGGATGCCCGCGCCAGCGAGTGCGTCCGCCGCGGCAGCAGCGGAGCACCCGAGTCGGGCACCGCGGGTGAGCTGCCTCGCACGGGACCCGGATCAGGCTGCCACCGCCGCAACCGCCGCCGCCTCCGCAACCGCCAACGTCGACGTCGCCCTCATCGGCTCGCTTGTTTTTCCTCAACTTCAGCTTCCGTTCCTCCTCCAACGCCTCCACGTCATATTCCTCGTCCTCGGCAATGTCCTCTTCCTCGTCCACCTCGTCCTCCTCCTCCTCTTCCTCCTCCTCCTCTTCCTCCTCAACGTCGTCGTCGTCCTCCTCCTCCTCCCCGTCGCCGTCCGCTATGATCACAATCCCGCTGCCCGCCCCCGCGCCATCTGCTGCACGGCCGTCAGGTTGCGCAGAAGCTCGTCCTGCTTGCCCACGTACACCAGGTGGCGCTTGCTGGGGGTGAGGCTGCCGAACAGGCGGTCCACTTCGCCGCGGGCAGCAGGAGGGGCGCGCCGTCGCCTGCAGCTGCTGCTGCTGTTGGTGCAGCTGCTGTTGAGGAGGCGACAGGGGCAACGTCGGCCCCAGGTAGGCGGGGGTCCCGCCGCGTTGCCTCCGCTGCCGTCGTCGTCGTCGTAGCCGCTCAAGCCTAGGCCCAGGCCGAGGCCTTCCGAGTCGGCCAGGAAGACGAGGCCGTTAGCCCGAGGCGCCGAGGCGTCCGGCGCTCCCAGCTTGGCGTCGCTGTCCGGCCCATGAAGTCGCGGCTGCTCAGGTGGAAGTGGCTGCCGCTGGAGGCGACGGCGCGCTGCTGGTGCTTGGCGCTGTTGCGTGGTGCCGTTGCCAGGGCGCCAGCGTCTCGCGGGCCGATCGCCAGATGCTCTGCGGGGAGGAATCAAATAAAAAGGGTATTTGGCTGCTGCTATGAGTCAATTTAACACGTAGGCTTTCGCGACCAATATTATTCATGATATAGGTTTTTGGGTGAGATCACGTTAATTATAAATGTGTCGTAACCCTCCACCACCCGACACGGCCAAACAGTAAGAAATGTGTCACGTTTTCAAAGGACAAAATTATGCACTTCTTATAATAGTAGGTTTTTACCCTTTTAAACTGGTACAAAACTGACACGTTTATTCAAGGCATCATGTTTGCAATAACCACAACACAAGTAGTCAAAAAAGCAAACAAAAAGAAGCAACTCTGATCATGATAATAATATGCACTGTCCTTGAAGTTGATTGGTCCACACCCGAGACGGCTTTCTTTGAGCCTAGTCCCCATTGGTGTTGGACCAGATGACACCAGAAGGCGTACAACTCAAACACAGTGCAATATCAGAGTATTGAGAGCTCGGGTAAGCATTTACACTATGAGATCTCTTTTACCAGTGGCAAAATATAATAGTAGGTTTTTATTGAGAGCTTGGGGTGCTTACCCCGAGCTCTCAATACTCAATACTCTGATGATGGTGAGAGAGACACGCAAACTGCCAGCAGCAGGCATCAGGGTCGGGATCGAACCCACGACCTCCTGTAGACCAGGGGAGGTAGTTAACATCTCATAGCCACCGTGATGATGATGGTGAGAGAGACACGCAAACTGCCAGCAGCAGGCGTCAGGGTCGGGATCGAACCCACGACCTCCTGTAGACCAGGGGAGGTAGTTAACATCTCATAGCCACCGTTACCCAAACCACACGGGACTTTGCTGGTGGATTCATTGACTAATCGCCGGAGGAGGACCCCGGTCGTATGGCACTCGCCACCGAGTAATCAAACTCGTTCTAGATTTGAAACTTTCGTGACTGCAAGGATTCATACTCTTAGTTTTTTCGGTAAAGTCACGTAGGTAAAAACATGAAATTAAAATTAATAAAAAGAAATAATATATTTTTTATTAATTTTTATTTAAATTTTTTAAAAATAAAATAAAATAATATTTTTTAAAATTAATTTTAATTTCTTTTTTTACCTACGTGACTTTACCGAAAAAACTAAGAGTCTAATCAAACTCGGTTCGCTGGGGGGAAGGCGGTCGCATCGCGCGTACAATAATCACTGCGTCACCGCCGCTCTCAGTTGCATTGCAATTGCGCTGCTGCACAGTCGCAGTCTGCCCACGGTTACCCCGGTTACCCCGGTTACCCCCGGTTACCCCGGTGTGCGTTCCCACTGCGGTAGAGGGTGGCCGAGGGGGCAGCGCCGCCCCCTCACGACGCTGTCGGCGAGCAGCGTGCTGTACAGGTGACCCGCGCTGTGCGGCCGCAGCAGCGAGCTCGTCAGCAGCTGATTGGCCACCAGGCCTGCCCGGTGGGAGCGGGATGTGACCAAGGAGTGGGATGGAGTGTGGGTTTTAAACCGGACCGGAGTTGAGTCGTTGCGTCCGGGCCGGAGTTGAGCGGAGTGGAGCGGAGTGGAGTGTAATGATGTTAAGTGGAATGACGTGGACCGAAAGATGGTTTTTGGCCGGACCGGACCGGACGTCGAAAGGAGTAGAACACAGGTGCGGTCGAGTGGACCGGAATGGGGCAGAGTTGACCAGAGTGGAGCAGAGCGGAATGGAATGGAGTTTTTTTTTTTTNGGGGTCAAACCGTATTAGAGCAGAGTCAAGTGCAGTGCAACAGGATGCTGGACCGGAGTGGGATTCAATGGACCGGAGTGTGTTCCGTTGAGTGGAGTGGTATGGAACGGACCGCCGTGCGTTGGGAGTGGAGTTTAAAGGAACCAGAGCGGAGTAGGTCAGAGTGGAATGGATTCGATTGGGGGTGAGGGAGAAAGAAAGGAGTGGACCGGATCAGACCAGGCCGCAGCGGAGTGTAGCAGAGCGGGTGGCGGTTGGAGAAGACCGAGCGGATTGGAGCAGAGCGGAGCGGAGCAGTGTGATCCGGAGTAGATCAGACCGGACCGGAGCAGAAAGGAAAGAGGATAACAAAAAAAANTGAACAAAAGACGGACGAGCAGCCGCGATACAACAACGGTCACGCGGACGAGACAGACACACGCATATGCAAAGAGGCCCTGGGAAACCATCACAGACTGTTGGGGCAAGTGCCAAGGGCTGTTATAGCGAGCACCTATCAATGGTGGCACAGCGTCACAATTATCATCACCGCCTCGTACGCCAAAGTCGAAGATTTCCCTTATTAAGAAACTGTCGGGGCAAGTGCTGTTAGTGAGCACCTATGAAGGCCAGCAGTTTCTTCCCTGGATTTTTCTGTTTGCGCATAGTCACTTTAAGATGCTTTCTTGTTCATGTTTTAGTTTTTTTGTTTATTGCGGTTGCACCGATTCAAGAGCCGAATGGCTCACAGGGCTTACCAAATCAATGAAACTGATGCATCACGCCCAATGTTTAGACACCGCAACAAACGCTCGTCTAAGGCCGAGCGAGCTAAAGGAGGCCCAGGACCGTCCAGATGTCACTGCTACTGACGTTGGCCGAGAGACCGGAATCAAACTCAGGTCACCGGGTTCGTCGGCCGGTGTGCACAGAGGGATCGAGGAATCGAGGGTTAGAGGGACCGACACACGAGCCGACACACAAACTGACACATTGTGTTAGTTCGTTGGCCTTCCCCTGCACCTCCGATTAGCACGGTTGGTGACGTACGGTGCGAATTAAGTTCAACGTACTGTACATACAACACACGCGAACAAACTGAGCCCAAACAACAACAACAACCGCCATTCGCCACCAGGTGGCGGTGCGTCACCACGGCGCTCGTGCCAGGCCAGGTGCACTTTAAGGCCACGTGAATTGTCGAACGCCCGCCGACAGGAGGTCACGGGACAGACCCAGGTGGCGCACGGGTCGACCGACTGAGATGACCGGCCGGTAAACCGCACGCGCACACGCGGGACGTGTAACCACACACATCGACACGAAAGGGCATATGGAGAGGCCTACGGAGAGGCCTACGGACACAGGCCGACAGACAGACACGGCCACGTACGGTCAGACGGACAACAAAGAACGTTCGTCTTAAGGGTCTTTTCGGCTGCCGGTTGACCCCGAGGGATCGGGCGATGAAAACGATCAAGCGAGGACGGATTCACGGGATCCAGTAAGAATATGGGACAGGGTGATGATGAAGCGATCAAGGGATTGAGTGATCCTCGCACCGAGAGATCACTGGATCGCGTGATCCAAGGATCGAGGGATCAAATGTACAAATGATGAAGGGAGCAATGGATCGAGGGTCAAGAGAAGGATGGATCTTGGTAACAAGGGATCCATGGGATTGAGGATCGATGGGTTCGAGGGAAAGAAAGAGCGGTCGAGGTTACAGGGATGGAGGGATGGAGGGAAACAGGGATGGAGGGATGGAGGTTACAGGGATGGAGGGATGGAGGATGGAGGGATGGAGGGATACAGGGATGGAGGGATGGAGGGATGGAGGGATGGAGGATTACAGGGATGGAGGGTTACAGGATGGAGGGATGGAGGATGGAGGATACAGGGATGGAGGGATGGAGGATGGAGGGATGGAGGATGGAGGATACAGGGATGGAGGGATGGAGGGATGGAGGGATGGAGGATACAGGGATGGAGGGATGGAGGGATGGAGGGATACAGGGATGGAGGGATGGAGGGATGGAGGATACAGGGATGGAGGGATGGAGGGAACAGGATGGAGGATGGAGGGATGGAGGATACAGGGATGGAGGGATGGAGGGATGGAGGGATGGAGGGATGGAGGGATGGAGGATACAGGGATGGAGGGATGGAGGGATGGAGGGATACAGGGATGGAGGGATACAGGGATGGAGGGATGGAGGGATGGAGGGATGGAGGATACAGGAATGGAGGGATGGAGGGATACAGGGATGGAGGGATGGAGGGATACAGGGATGGAGGATGGAGGATGGAGGGATTGGAGCAGGACCCTCACCGCGGTTGAGGGTGCAGCTGCTGTTGGCGTCGGCGGAGATGAAGGACGACTCCGTCTGCTTGCGCACGGTGTCGTTCCACATGCGGCGGATTCGACTCTGCAGCGCGACACGACGACACAGAGCATGTGGTCGTGTGTGTGTGGACGCAGCGTGCGTGCGTACCTGCGTGTTGGGAGAGTAGCGTGCGCGTGTGTGTGTGTGCAGTGTGTGTACGGTGTGTAGCATAATGTAGCGTGCGTGCGTACTTGTGCGTTGGGAGAGTAGCGTGCGCGTGTGTGTGTGCAGTGTGTGTAGTGTGTGTACGGTGTGTAGCATAATGTAGCGTGCGTGCGTACTTGCGCGTTGGGAGAGTAGCGTGCGCGTGTGTGTGTGTGCAGTGTGTGTACGGTGTGTACGGTGTGTAGCGTGTGTAGCGTGCGTGCGTGCGTACTTGCGCGTTGGAGAGTAGCGTGCGCGTGTGTGTGTGTNCAGTGTGTGTACGGTGTGTACGGTGTGTAGCGTGTGTAGCGTGCGTGCGTGCGTACTTGCGCGTTGGGAGAGTAGCGTGCGCGTGTGTGTGTGTGCAGTGTGTGTACGGTGTGTACGGTGTGTAGCGTGTGTAGCGTGCGTGCGTGCGTACCTGCGCGTTGGGAGAGTAGCGTGCGCGTGTGTGTGTGCAGTGTGTGTAGCGTGTGTATGTAGTATATGTGGTTGTGTAGTGTATGTAGTGTGCATCTGTATCTGCGTGTTGGTAGAGTAGCACGCGTGTGTGTATTTAGGCTGCGTGTGTAGTGTACGTAGCGTGCGTGTGTAGAGTGTGTAACGTGTGTGCGTACCGGCGTATTGGAGAGTAGCGTTGCGTGTGTGTGTGGTGTACGTAGCGTGCGTATGTGTGCAGTGTACGTAGCGTGCGTGTGTGTGCAGTGTATGTAGCGTGTGTAGTGTGCGTAGCGTGTGTAGCGTGTGTAGCGTGTGTAGCGTGTGTAGCGTGCGTACCTGCGCGTTGGGGAGTAGCGCGTGCTGTTGGAGTGTCGCGAGTTGGAGTTTTTGGCCGAGTTGTAGGAGGAGTCGTTGCCCAGGACCCGCAGCACTCGGCGTGCCTCAAGCACTTGCTGTACTCCTTACGCACCTGCGCGGGTAAGAGGCGAGGGGTCGGGGGTCAGAGTTCAAGTCAGGCCTAGAGTTAGGGTTATATGGTGTTACGCCTGCTGTATATTTGTCGTTTGCGGTGTCTCTCTCTCGCCGTGGTCGCGTGGATTTTTTTCCCCGGGTCCTCCCGTGTTCTCCACATTTGAATCGACGTCTGCGTCATAGAGTATTTGCCTGCTCTTTGGTTTTTTCGGTAAAGTCACGTAGGTAAAAAGTAAAATAAANTAAATGAAAAAACAATTTTTTTTTTTTCACCTACGTGACTGTACCGAAAAAACCAAAGAGTATGAATCCTTGCAGTCACGAAAGCTTCAAATCTAGAATTATTTGCCTGCTGCTGTAAATGTCCACGTGACAAGCCACTTCGTTGGGCTATCATTTGCGATGGCCATGTCGATTCTGCAAANGAGCTATAAGTATAACCCGTAAAAACAAAGTTTTTCACTATAAATCCTTTATATGCGTGGCCACTAGAGTCCTCTCGTCCTCTGGCTTGAGATGGCTGCCACCTATGGGTCAGATGATTGTCTGTCAGTATTAAGCAATTGGTAATTAAATATTTAATTTGTTTTCCCTAAACAGTGTAAAATGTTGGAATTTTTTTTCACGAACATTAATTGTCTCGCACAACGAGTCTGTGTGCAAAATGTCAGCTCGATTGGATCACGGGAAGTGGGTTAAAAAACGACCGAAAGATTTGCACGGTCGTAAGCAAGCAAGCAAGCACGCAAGCAAGCGAACTTAATATAAAGGATTTGATAAAGGCTCAGTGAGCCTGACCTGGTGAAATAAAAAATGAAGTAATTTCGTGCGATTGGTTTCCCTTTCCAATACTTTGCACTCCGATTGCGTTGCCGTACTGTTTGCTGTTGTGACGCTGTGACCCCGTGCCCCTGGAGATCTGTAAGAAAGAGCTTCTTAGCTCATCGGATTCCTCCTCCAGTTATAAATAAATGTCCCGATTCTGTTTTCGATTCTGAAATAGAGCCATATCGCTCAGCAAGCCTTACCTGTGGCAAAATATAGTGATAGGTTTTACCCTTTCAACTGGTACAAAACTGACACCTTTATACAAGGCATCATGTTTGAAATAACCCACAATACAAGCAGTCAAAATGCATTTTGATGCCTTGTATAAAGGTGTCAGTTTTGTACCAGTTGAAAGGGGAAAAACCTATTACTATATTTTGCCACTGGTAAAGGAGGTCTCAGTGAAAATGCTTACCCCGAGCTCTCAATACTCTGATAGTGCGCTGTCTTTGAGTTGTACGCCTTTTGGCGTCATCTGGTCCAACACCAATGGAGACTAGGCTCTAAGAAAAGCTGTCTCGGTGTGGACCAATCAACTTCAAGGACAGTGCATATCATTATCAGAGTTGTTTCTTTTGTTTGCATTTTGACTGCTTGTGTTGTGGTTATTGCAAACATGATGCCTTGTATAAAATTTTTTACCACGTGACACCGAAAAACCTAAGAATAAAAATTGTATAAAGGTGTCAGTTTTTGTACCAGTTGAAAGGGTAAAAACCTATTACTGAGCCTTACCTGGTTTCATTTTTTTTTCATTACGAGCCGTTAAGATTTTCGGGCACACTCTTCAACATCGAAACAACAAAAAACGTCGCGACGGGAAAAGGGGGCTTCCCGCACCTTTTTCTGCAGAGCGCAGTGGAAGATGAAGATGAACATGCCCTGGAAGGAGTTGAAGATGGTGAAGAGGTAGGCCATGACCAGAGTGGCCTTGTCGATGAAGAGGAACCCGAACACCCAGGTGAGGCCGAGGAGGCAGAGCAGCGCCACGCCCCCCAGTGCCCAGGACCTGCGGGGGAAGGAAGGAGAGAGAAAAAAAACAACGACAACAACAACGACGACGATTTAAAGCTTTCGTGACCGCAGGGATTCATCTTCTTGGTTCTTTCGGTAAAGTCACGTAGAAGGGAGATAATAAAATAATAAAAATAGAACGTAATAAAATAATCCAGGAATGCCCAGTGAATCTTCACTCTTTTAAGAGGGTCCTAACCATATTGGAATGTTTGGCCTGATTCCATTGAATGGCCATCATGTCGTAGAAAACCTACACATACAAGAGGGTGGGGTCGCACTTAAAACTGCACACACACAAGATCCAAATATCCATTGCTGTACTGCCAGTCTAGGCAGTCATCTTGGTTCTTTCGGTTAAGTCACGTAGAAGGGAAGTAATAAAATAATAAAAATAAAACACAATAAAATAATTCTCATAGTGAGAATTCTCATAGTGAGAATTATTTTATTATGTTTTATTTTATTATTTATTACTTCCCTTTACGTGACTTTACCGAAAGAACCAAGAAGATGAATCCCTGCAGTCACGAAAGCTTTAAATCGAAATATAATAAAATACAATTCTCACGACGTTTCGGCCACAACGCAAGCAGCCGTCCTCAGGTGAAGAACAGGCTGTGGAAAGACAGCGTCTGAATGAGCACCACCAGCTTGGCAGCGTATATTTAAGCTGGGTTAGAGGAGGAGAGCGCCTTAACAAAGGAATTTGCATATCAACAGAGAAATTAGCATATTTATGGAAAATGCAGATATGGGATTAGTCACTACTTGTGGAATGTGTGTGGGGGGGGGAGGTCTCAGAGTCATATTATGCTCGTGTATTATGTAGGATTAGCAGCAACAAAGGGAGGAAGTAGAATTAGCTTGGTGGTGTTTGTTCATTCAGACGCTGTCTTTCCGACAGACCTGTTCTTCACCTGAGGACGGCTGCTTGCGTTGTGGCCGAAACGTCGTGAGAATTTTATTATGTTTTATTTTATTATTTTATTATCTCCCTTCTAGACTTTACCGAAAGAACCAAGAAGAACAAAACGACGGCAAAAAGTCAGCGCTGCGATCAATATTGGCATCGTCATCATCGTTATTGTGGTCGTCGTCGTCTCGTCAACTTACCACCACCCGACACCTACGTACGTAGCTACGTAAGTTGAGCTACTTCTCGCGCGGCGCACGTAGCCCGCCGCACTAATGGAGGCGCGGGAAGGACAACAGACGAAAGCACAAAAAGCAGTTCTGAGAAAGTGAGATTTGAATCTAGATTTAAAAGCCCATGAGTAAGACACAGCCGATTAGTGAGGTTTGTCACGTGAACAAAACGTGGCGGTTAGCTTCTAATTCAGCGCATCGGTGTGATGGAGAGTAAACGCACGCCATTACCAATTGAATATGACGTTGGTGGTTAACGACACATTATTTACGCGATCCAAACCAAAAAAAACCCCTTTTATTATGAATAATGATGGTCGCGAAAGGCCACCATGCGTTCAAATTGATCCTTGAACAGTCTTCGCCACGAATTTGGACGCGCTGCGTAAGTTTCCGTAGATTCGGAGGTGAGGAAGGCGGTCACAACTGGAGCCAATGACTTATTATCATCATCAAGATCATGGCCACCATCATTATCATCGACACCATCGTCAATATTGTTATAATGCTATCGTCTGCATTGGCGTCATTAATATCATCGTCATCATCATCATCATTCGTGATCTTAGCCGCGAGGACCATCAATGCTGTCATTTAAAATCAACGTGCGCTCAGGGTATTCGTCTGCTAGAAATGTCCACGTAATAAGCCACTTCAGTTGAGCTATCATTTGTGACAGCCGGCAGCGTTTGTCAAAAGAGCCGTGTGGCTCAGTGGGCCTTAGTTAATCAGCGTCGTCGCTATCACCAACGACATCACCATCAGCGGGGCCGCAAATGTTGATCAACCGTCACTACGAGCACCTTAGCTGCACTAATCGGGTACCAGAGGAGCAATATTTTAGACCTGGCAACAACAACCAAAACAACATCTGCTGTGTTGACCATTTTAGCGCACTCAGTCAAATCACTGCTGTCACAGCAAGGACTCCTTGCAAGCGGCGCCTCGCTGGCGAGATGTCATCCCCTCGCCTGGCATATTTGGAGTTTGCGTGTCTCTCTCCCGTGGTCGCGTGGAATTTTTTTTCCTCCGGGTCTTCCGGTTTGTCCGTCCACATTTAGAAACGAGCTTATTTAGATTATGTGGTTGCTATAAATGTCCACGTGATAAGCCACGTCGGTGAGCTGTCATTTGTGGCCAGGTGGCTTCTGAATTTTTTTATCTGACAGCTCAGTGGGCTTTACCTGCTAATATAAAAGAGTTTATTTTTGTGACTTTTTGCTTGCTTTTCCTACACTTTGCACTCCCACCGTGCGCTCGTATTGTTTGCCGTTGTAGCTTTTGACACCGTGCCCCTTACTCGACATCTGTGAAAGAAAGAGCTTCACAGCTGATAATGGGTTTTTACCCTTTATCTGGCAACAAAACTGACACTTTTTTTACAAGGAGTCATGTTTGCATAGACCACCAATACCTGCAGTCATAATGCAAACAAAAACATAACTCTGATAATGTGCATTGTCCTTGAAGTTGATTGGTCCACACCCGAGACAGCTTTCCTTAGAGCCTAGTCTCACATGGTTGGACCAGATGATGCCAAAAGGCGCACAACTCAAAGACAATGCACCATCAGAGTATGAGAGCTCGGGTAAGCATTTACACCATTGGAACCTCATACTCTGATGGTACATTGTCTTTGAGTTGTGCGCCTTTTGACGTCATCTGGTCCAACACCATGTGAGACTAGGCTCTAAGGAAAGCTGTCTCGGGTGTGGACCAATCAACTTCAAGGACAGTGCATACACTATCAGAGTTATGTTTCTTGTTTGCATTATGACTGCAGGTATTGTGGTCTATGCAAACATGACTCCTTGTAAAAAAAAAAAGGTGTCAGTTTTGTTGCCAGATAGAAGGATAAAAAACCAATTATCATTTTTTTTACTGGCAAATGAGGTTCCAATGGAGCTTCACAGCTCTTCGGATTCCTCCGCCGGTATAAAGATTCCGACTCTCTTTCAACTTAAAGCGTTGAGCGAGCGATTAACGGTACGACCGGAAAAGTCAAAAGTCGTTTCCTGCTCAAACGGGCATTGAGGCCGTTGGTGCTCATCTTCCGCTTACAGCCCTGCGCTGGTCATGGGAAATTCCACGTTCTTATGGTGGGCAGTCTATTCATAAGACAATCAGGTCACTCAAAATTTTTTTTAGATTACTCTGGCCTCTTGAGTTCTCATCGAATTCCTCGCCCTCCTCCGGTCTAAATAAAGATTCCGATAAAAATTCCGATTCTACTCCACGGATGGTGGGCGGCCATCGCCAACGCCACCATGCACGCCACGCGTCTCGTCGGTGGCGGNTCGTGCGACGTGTTTGCAAGCGTCTGAAAGTCACGTTCGCCCTCCCCCCCCCCCNGGTGAATTAATGCAAATTCCACCCGGCCCCCCACCCCACCCCGCCCCCCGGCTTTCAACGTCGTCCATCTCAAGCGTCGCGGATAAAGAGGTGGGCGCCAGCGTGTTAGACGGTCGTCAGGCTCGGCGAGCCAACGAGCGAGCGAGCGGCGGCGGGCGAAAGCGTGCGAGAGAGAAAGAGAAGACAGCACGTGACGGTGAGAAGCGTGATACGGGCCTGAGGGCCGGAGGCGAGGGGACCGGGGGGGGTGGGGGGGGGCTAGGGAAAAGGAGAGAGAGAGATGCCCAATTGTGGGCAGAATTCACGGAAAAATACTTACCTGATGAACTCTCTGTTATCCGGAGAGCTGAGAGCGGGCGGGGGAGGGGGGGCAGGAAAGGAGGACCACGCAGCACACACAGAAAGTTACTTAGGCGAGCGTGTTGGCGACACGGGAGGGATTAAACTGCCTGCGCAGAGAGATAGGGGGGGGGCGGTGATGTGCAGTCACAGGGCTCTGGCCAGAGTCGCAACCGGGTACCCGATACCCGTACCCTACCCGATACCCGGCTACCCGTACCGGGTAGGGTACGGGCCGTTTGCGACCCTGGTGCGGCCGGGTACGGGTACGNTAGGCCGTGAGTCACTGGTGAGTAACCGTTTGTCACTCATTTCCCAACGTCTTGTCTCTTCTCACAATTCAAGTTCCTAGAATCAACCCACCCGCGCCTGCAACATGCTCATCCCAGAGGTCGCAATCGGTACCGTACCGTACCCTACCNGATACCCGGCTACGGTACCCGTTTGCGACCCTGGTGCGGCCACGGGTACGGTACGGGTAAGGAATCAAAACCCGTTTGCGACCTCTGGCTCTGCTCTCGGCGTTGGCGGCGGCGAATGCCCGGAGCCACGCGCGGCCCCGCGGGGAGACGCTGGCAAACGAACGGTGGATGGGCAGACGGAGGGACAGACGAACGGGCAGATGGACGGATGGATTCAACTAACATTTATTTNATGTTACCAGGCAAGGCCCACTGAGCTATATTGCTCTTTTAAGAAGTGACCTGGCCACGAATTATATCCTAATGAAGTTGCTCATCGTGGGACATTTATAGTGGGCAAATACGCTACGACGGGAGAACATTCAATCTCCAAATATACAGGCGTCAGGGTCGGGATCGAACCCATGACCTCCTGTGTACCGGGGAGGGAGTTAACATCTCACCATCACGATGGATGGGCAGAGAGCCGGATGGATGAACTGATAGTTATATGGGCGGATCACCAGATGAACCAGCAGACAAACGGAAAGATGCATGGCCGTAGAGACGTACGCATACGGAGCGATTAAACTGTCCGCCCACATCATGGGACTCCTTTGCCAGTACCAAAATATACTAATAGGGTTTTCCCCTTTTTTCTGGCAACAAAACTGACACCTTTTGCAAGGAATCATGCTACATTAACCACAATACTTGCAGTCAAATGCAAAAAAAACAATACTCTGATAATTTATGCATTGTCTTTGAAACTGATTGGTCCACACCAGAGACAGCTTTCTTTAGAGCCTAGTCTCATATGGTGTTCGACCAGATGACGCCAAAAGGCGCACAGTTCATAAACAACGCACTAGCAGAGTAATGAGAGCTCGGGGTGAGCAGCTACATCATGGACCTCTTATGCCAGTACCAAAATATACTAATAGGGTTTTCCCCTTTTTTCTGGCAACAAAAACTGACACCTTTTGCAAGGAATCATGCTTACATTAACCACAATACTTGCAGTCAAAAAAACAAAAAACAATACTCTGATAATTTATGCACTGTCCTTGAAACTGATTGGTCCACACCAGAGACGGCTTTCTTTACAGCCTAGTCTCATATGTTGTTTGACCAGATGACGCCAAAAGGCGCACCTATGTCCGCCCACAGATACGGGAGTCACACCGCCAGCGGAATGCCAGCGCTCTCAGTCGGCCTCACCGAGCGCCAGCACTTTGCGAGGGCATCGTCAGGGGCACACCCCGGGCCCACTCCGACATCGCCACTGCGTGGAGTTCTATCGCTGCGCAGGAAAGCTCGGTTGACTACATAGGACGATCGGATGACGAGTCGCATCGATTGGNCGGACAATGGAATAGATGGACAGGCAGACGGACAGATAGATGGACAGAGGGAAGATGGGATGAACGGACAGATGGTCAGATGGATGGACGAGTGAAGATAGATCACAAGAGGGACTTGTATGTATGTTTGTTGAATAGCACTGGTCAACATACTTTATCTGGCATAAGGTATTCCAACGGTTTAAGGTAATTTTGGGGTGCTGATTCCAAATCTGGCATCACTTTTTGTCTATCACATCAGGTTTTGAGATATCAAATATTGCATTTTCAATAAAAACCGCAGAAGAAAAATATTAAATAAATGTGGATATCTACATAAAATTATATTATAACACACTATCCTAAAATACAGCACCATATTTAACACTAAAGCAGTCACTGACTCGCAACGACTTGCAATCATAAGTGACAGAGTTAATTTCGGGTAAATCAATGAAAATGGGGTATGCCGATAGCATAAAAATGAGATATGATAGAGCAAATCTGAGATCAGATTTGGAATCAGCACCCTGAAATTAGTCTAAAACAGCTGCAAAAGTCCAGGCCAGAAAATTGTAGCCAACCGTACTCATCGAAATGCGGGGGAAGGTCAACAAACTAAACACAAAAAGTAGTTCTAAAGAAATTAGTTTTCAATCGAGATGATGACTTCAAAGTGCATAGCTCCAGTGGCTTCCCAATATCAGAAAGAAGAGCGCGTTCCAGACGGCCGCAGAAGCGCATCTGAAAGCGCGCGATGCAGCGGCCATCTTTGTTCGACGGTCAGCCAAAAGCCGCCGCTGCGATTCTGACCGGACCTCACGTGATGGTATTTACGCTCCTCGACGAGAGACTTTTATACGGACAGCCGGAGGCGCACGCGCCGAAAGCCAGGCAGACGACAAAGCACACGCGAGACGAGATGCAGACACGGCGCGAAGACACGTCGCCAAGGCAGATCTTACCCAGGCAGGTCAGTGTTATAGTATCCGTCACACACGGGGTGACTGAACGAGGCGCGGGGGCAGAGGTGGCACAGGGGCAAGGAGAGCAGAGTTAGAGACGCGAGGCGTGGGGGAGGTTGGGGGAGGGGGGAAGATCGCACGACCGACGGAAAAACCGCGGCAGGTGGAAAGAACCGCGAAGATTCTCACGCCGGGTCGCCGTGCGCGCAGCCGCCCGCCGGGTCAATCGGGCCTTGTTTGACTCGCTCGGCGAGCGATTCATGCACGTTCAACTTCTTTCGACGCCCTACGTAGCCAGCCGTGCTAATCGGAGGTGTGCGATTGGTCGGACGAGTCCGTCTAGAGGCGGGGGCTCCCCCGAAACGGCGTGCGTGCGGTGTAACGTCCCCGCGTGGAACGGGGGTAGGTTGTGGGGTTTTTTTGGTTGTTGTTGCGAGGACCCATACAATTCGAAGAGAAATTTTATACAAATTGAAAAACAAAAGCTCAATAACTGAGCGAGGCGCAAAGCGGAGCCGCCGCCTTCGACGCAAGAGGTTCGTGGGTGGTTCAATGCCGGACCCCGACGATGCCTGCGCCTGTTCTACATCTGGAGTCGCGTGTGTTCTCACGCTCTCTCTCTCTCCCCGTGGTGGTCGCGCGGATTTTAAATCCTTTATATTAAGTTCACTTGCTTGCTTGCTTGCGCGCTTACGACGGCGCAAATCTTTCGGTCGTTTTTGAACCCACTTCCCGTGATCCAATCGAGCTGACATTTTGCACACAGACTCGTTGTGCGTGACAATTTATTTTCGTGAAAAAAATTCCAAAATTTTCCACTTTAGGATTTTTTTTTTTTCATTTCATTTAAAATACCAATGTGATAAAAATGAAACTCTTACTCAAGAAAAACAGAAATGAATAATAAAATAAAACCGATGCCACGCATATAAAGGATTTATAGTGAAAAACTTTGTTTTTACGGGTTATTTTTCTCCTCTGGGTTCCTCCAACAGTTTTTCCACCACCTCCTCCACATTATAAAAAAGTACGCGAGGTGTTCCCCACGTACACCACCCCCACTCATATAAACGCATTGACTTTCTCGTATACAGGTAGTCCTCTACTTAAGATGGAGATGCGTTACGACGACCCATCGTAAGTCAAAAATATCGCAAGTCGAAGATGGCCTAGCCTACCCAGGAGTCTTAAAGAACGGTGATAATTTAGCAAAACAGAGCAATTTACAGTACCGTACTGTATAAACTATATACTGTATGTATTTAGTAATTACAATACTGTATTTGCACAGTAAAATGTAAACTGAAAAAAACAAGATAAATTCTTAGCCTACCTATATGAACTGCAATTTAATAGAAACTTTTTCAGGAAACAATCCTATCTGCTATAAAAAAAACTTTTAACATGCATTGAACGTATCGTATAGCGATCGCGATCGCAAGATCGAAATATCGTAAGTCGGACCATCGTAACACGGGGACTATCTGTATAAGGTGACCTTTCTCTAATTCGTGAACATTTTAGATGAAGAAATTCACAGCGGGCGGTGTAACGTCAACTCGTGTTTTGGCGAACGAACCTAAGAAAGCAGACATCGCAGAACAAATTTTGATTTAAAGCTTTCGTGACTGCAGGGATTCATATTCTTGGTTCTTTCGGTAAAGTCACGTAGAAGGGTAATAATACAAAAATAAAAATGAAACATAATAAAATACAATTCTCACGACGTTTCGGCCACAACACAAGCAGCCGTCCTCAGGTGAAGAACAGGTTTGTCGGAAAGACAGCGTCTGACAGACCTGGTCTTCACCTGAGGACGGCTGCTTGCGTTGTGGCCGAAACGTCGTGAGAATTATTTTATTATGTTTTATTTTTATTATTTTATTATTTCCCTTCTACGTGACTTTACCGAAAGAACCAAGAAGATTATTTTATTTTAGTTTTTCTTCCGGTTTCGTTTTAACGACGCACGTCATCGGAACGGGAGCGGAAGAAAAAACGGATGACGCTACACGCACGTATGTCACCGGAACGGGGAAGGGTTAAACTAACGCAAGCAGGTGCACGATTTATAAAATCCCTTGCAAAGGGGCGATTGTTACACGATGGGTCAAAGCGAAGCTTCCAAGTCCAAGTTTCAAGTTCATCTATTAAGTTAGCCCTGTGAGCCATTCGGCTCTTGAATCGGGTGCAACCGCAACAAACAAAAAACTTAAACGTGAACCAGAAAACATCTTAAAGTGACTATGTGCAAAGAGAAAATCCAAGAAAAGACAGCAAAACATTGCAGAAAAAGCACCGTGCACCAACGCTGTGTGCAAAAATCCCAGTGGGATGCAAGTCAAACAACAACAACCACAACAACCAAAAGACAACCTATGGTCCCCCGAGAGCCGGATTGAGCTCGTTAAAGCGAAACCCGATTTTTAAACGACGCTTACATTTTTGTGCGTCACTCATTGGCGACCGTGGCTGTGAACCACCAATATTCGCTCGCTACAGGTTCAATCGCGCGTGGCAGTGGCCCATACTCTTAGGTTTTTTCCGGTAAAGTCACGTAGGCGAAAAAATAATAAAAGATAAATAACAAAAATAATAGAAGAAATAATAGAAATAAAATAATAAATCACGATAACAAATATTCAATTACTCGAAACAGCAATCGTGCTGTGACGGTTCCACCCGAAGAACGGAAGCTTGTGTTGCCCCGAAACGTCGTGGTTTCATTATTTTATTTCATTATTTTATTATTGATATTCTTAGGTTTTTCGGTAAAGTCACGTAGGTAAAAAATAAAATTTAAAATTGTACTTTTATATTTAATTTTCACCTACGTGACTTTACCAAAAAAACCTAAGAATGAATCCTTGCAGTCACGAAAGCTTCAAATCTAGAATTCATTATTGATCTTTTATTATTTATTTTTACCTACGTCACTTTACCGAAAAAACCTAAGAGGCTTCGGCCCAGTCGGTCGAAAAGTAGGACTGACGGGGAAACTGCCGCCGCAACCCGCCGTGTGTCCCGGTTGAGCCTCCGGAAAATGCGGTCGCTTCAAGTGATGAACCACCCCCCCTCCCTCCCTCCCGCTCCTCTCCCCCCAACACACCCGGCCCCATCACTCACTTAATGTTCTCGAGCGGTTGCCATCGGGCTTGATGGCGCCGAATGCTGCAGCATCTTGTACAGAGTAATCAGCAGGAACACGAAGTTTACCTGTGATACACACCACACGCGCGCCACGCACACGAGTCAACGGTCCGTAAGACGTGATAATTGTTTTTTAAATCCTTTATATTAAGTTCGCTTGCTTGCTTGCGTGCTTGCTTGCTTGCTTACGACCGTGCAAATCTTTCGGTCGTTTTTTAACCCACTTCCCGTGATCCAATCGAGCTGACATTTTGCACACAGACTCGTTGTGCGAGACAATTAATGTTCGTGAAATTTTTTTATTTACACTGTTTAGGAAAAAATTATATTTAATTACCAATTGCTTAATACTGGCAGACAATCATCTGACCCATAGGTGGCAGCCATCTCAAGCCAGAGGACGAGAGGACTCTAGCCGCCACGCATATAAAGGATTTAAGTGAAAAACTTTGTTTTTACGGGTTATACTTATTACCCTTTTATCTGGCAACAAAACTGACACCTTTTTTNACAAGGAGTCATGTTTGCATAGACCACAATACCTGCAGTCGTAATGCAAACAAAAACATAACTCTGATAATGTGCACTGTCTTAAGTTGATTGGTCCACACCCGAGACAGCTTTCCTTAGAGCCTAGTCTCACGTGAGTTGGACCAGATGACGCAAAAGGCACACAACTCAAGACAATGTACCATCAGAGTATGAGAGCTCGGGCAAGCATTTACACCATTGGAACCTCATTTGCCAGTGGTTTTTTACCCATCAACTACAAGGACAGTGCATATTATCAGAGTTATGTTTTTTGTTGCATTATGACTGCAGGTATTGCGGTCTATGCAAACATGACTCCTTGTAAAAAAGGTGTCAGTTTTGTTGCCAGATAAAAGGAAAAAAAAACAATTATCATATTTTTTATTGGCAAATGAGGTTCCAATGGCGTAAATGGGTTAGATCGCGTGAGCGTAAATGTGTCGTTAGACCGTCACCACCACCCGAGACACAGGCAATAAGTAACAGAACGTGCCAATTCGTTGCTGGTTCAGCGTTACCGGTGTGTTGGGAGAGAGTAAACCCACAGCAACATTCACAATTCGAGCAGAGTCACGTTTCGCCGGTAATCACAACAACAACAAGCATCGTCGAATTGCGGAGAATTCCTCCTCCTCTTCTTGGTTCTTTCGGTAAAGTCACGTAGAATGGAAAAAATAAAATAATAAAACTAAACATAACAGGTCTGTCGAGAAGACAGACTCTGTCTTCTCGACAGACCTGTTCTTCACCTGAGGACGGCTGCTTGCGTTGTGGCCGAAACGTCGTGAGAATTATTTTATAAAGTTTTATTTTATTATTTTATTATTTCCATTCCACGTGATTTTACCGAAAGAACCAAGAAGATGAATCCCTGCAGTCACGAAAGCTTTAAATCCAAATTCCTCCTCCTGTTTCAGTCTTAAACGGAGTAGCAGAGGTGACGTCCTCACTGAGCCTATCAGGTGCCAAGATCAGAGGGGGTGAATGTAGTCAATGTAAATTGCAATGATGCCTACAATTTCGGGTTATTTAAAACGAGTTGGAAACCAAGTTCACTTTCCAGGCTACGGCAACGGCAGTGGGCTCGGTCCACGTACACGACGCTTAACGCGTGTTAGCACGGCTAACACGCGTTAGCGTCGCAATCAGAAGTGCTCGCCTGCAATTCGCGTTTTAGATCTGGACGGGATTTTGGCTCGAGACGATTTCAAGGAAATTCACGCTCAACACGAATGTGGGAATCGCATCACATTCAGCGCGGGAACTCTCACACACGCGTCCGTCGAGCGACGCGTATCGCTGGCGGAGACGACGACGAAAGCTACACCGGGACCCCCCGTCCCGTCCCCGGCACAACGCGCACGCACGCTACTCACGAAGATGATGGCGGCCACGGGCGCGAGGAAACTCCAGATGAAATGATTGTCGGTCCTGAGCCAGCAGCTGCAGAACGGAAGAGAGGACAAACGGTCGCCTGGTTAGCCTGACAAGGCCGGGATAGCGCTGCATGTATCCGGTTTCATTCGCCAGCATCTGGCAACATTTGCCACTGTTCAGTAGCACTTGAGCCCCATCTGGGAACATTGGGGCACATTTGTGTCATTTGCTGTATGTGATGACATTTCAGACATCTGGTGAGACCGGGCGCCAGCCGGCATGACCCGGTACTAGCCGGCAAGGCCGGGCACCAGCCGGCAAGACCGGGCACCAGCCAGTAAGCCCGGTGCCAGGTGGCAAGCCAGACGTGAACCGGCAAGACCGGGCACCAGTCAGCAAGCCCGGTGCCGGGTGGCAACACCAGGAGTGAACCGGCAACACTGGGCTCCAGTTAGTAAGCCCGGGTGCTGGTTGGCAACACCAGGTGTGAACCGGCAAGACCGGGCACCAGTTAGTAAGCCCGGCACCAGTTTGCCGGGTGGCAACACCAGGAGTGAACCGGCAAGACCGGGCACCAGTTAGTAAGCCGGGTGCCGGGTGGCAACACCAGGCGTGAACCGGCAACACCGGGCTCGAGTTAGCGAGCCGGGGCGCCATCCGGCAAGACCGGGCACCAGTTAGCAAGCCCGGTGCTGGGTGGCAATGCCAGGTGTGAACCGGCAAGACCAGGCTCCAGTTAGCAAGCCGGGGCGCCAGCCGGCAAGAACCCGGGCGCCGTCCCGGCACGACGGGCTGCGGCGGAGAGGGAAGGGGCGGGGGGGGGGGGGGNTGGCGGCGGCGAGACTAACGCGCGCTCGGTGCCGTAGCCCGTGTAGTCGACGGCGAGCGAGACCCGACGACGGTGAGCGGCAGGCCGTAGCCCAGCAGGTAGAAGTACTTGCGGCGCGCGCGGCGCCCCTCGAAAACCTCGACGAGCATGAGGTAGAGCTGCACCCCTCGAGGCACATCCACGCGAACGCCGCCAGGAAGAACAGGTGGAGCAGCGCCGCTAGGACGGAGCACGCCACCTGTGGAGGGGGGGGGGNTTGGTGTTGTACAGAAAGCGGAATTTCGATTTAAAGCTTCTTTCGTGACTGCAGGGATTCATCTTCTTGGTTCTTTCGGTAAAGTCACGTAGAAGGGAAGTAATAAAATAATAAAAATAAAACATAATAAAATAATTCTCACGACGTTTCGGCCACAACGCAAGCAGCCGTCCTCAGGTGGAGAACAGGTCTGTCGAGGAGACAGAGTCTGAATGACACGCCCAGGCTTGGAGGGAGGGAGCAGGCGGGCAGGTGAGTGGGTGAGTAGGCGAGTGGGTGTGTAGGTGAGTGGGTGAGTAGGCGAGTGGGTGAGTAGGTGAGTGGGTGAGTAGGTGAGTGGGTGAGTGGGTGAGTGGTTGAGTAGGTGAGTGGTTGAGTGGGTGATTGGGTGAGTCGGTGAGTAAGTGAGTAGGTGAGTGGGTGAGTAGGTGAGTGGGTGAGCGAGTGTGTGAGCGAGTGGGTGAGTAAGTGTGTAGGAGAGTGGGTGAGTAGACGAGTGGGGAAGTAGGAGAGTAGGCGAGTGGGTGAGTAGGCGAGCGGTGAGTGGGCGAGTGGGTGAGTGGGTGAGTAGGCGAGCGGGTGAGTAGGTGTGTAGGTGAGTGGTTGAGTGGTTGAGTGGTTGAGTGGGTGAGTGGGTTAGTAGGTGAGTCGGTGAGTCGGTGAGTGGGCGAGTGGGCGAGTGGGTGATTGGGTGAGCGAGTGTGTGAGCGAGTGGGTGAGTGGGTGAGTGAGTGGGTGAGTAGGCGAGCGAGTGAGAACACAAGTCGGTGGAGTGGGCAAGAGGGAGGGAGCGGGCGGGCGAGCGGCGGGCGAGCGAGCGGGCGATCGTGCGAGCGGGCGAGCGGCGTGCGCACCGTGTACTGAGTCTTGTCGATGCCGAGCAGGAAGAGGAGCTCGGCGAGCAGCAGGTTGAGGCACAGGTTCTTGTGGATCGTGTTGCGGTCACTCTGGAGGCCGCGGAAGAAGCAGAAGGTGAACGTGGCCATGGCGAGGCACACGAGGGACACCAGCACGCCACCCACGTGATCACCAGCAGCAGCAGCTCGTGGGCACGGTCCCGTACTGGCGCGCACGGGACAGACGCACGCACGGACAGACGCACGCACGGACAGACGCACGCACGGACAGACGCACGCACGGACAGACGCACGCACGGACAGACACACGCACGGACAGACGCACGCACGGACAGACGCACGCACGGACAGACGCACGCACGGGACGCACGCACGGAGAGACGCACGCACGGACAGACGCACGCACGGACAGACGCACGCACGGACAGACGCACGCGCGGACAGACGCACGCACGGACAGACGCACGCACGGTGAGACGCACGCACGGACAGACGCACGCACGGACAGACGCACGCACGGACAGACGCACACACGGACAGACGCACGCACGGACAGACGCACGCACGGCAGACGCACGCACGGACAGACGCACGCACGGACAGACGCACGCACAGACAGACGCACGCACGGACAGACGCACGCACGGACAGACGCACGCACGGACAGACGCACGCACGGACAGACGCACGCACGGGACACACGGAGGCGTGAGGATGTCANCGGAGGTGCGGGGAAGGACAACAAACTAAACACAAAAATAAGTTCTTGAAGAAGTTAGTTGTCAATCGGGATTTACATCTAAAAAGGTGGACAACGAATGACAAAGATCCCCCCGTATAGGCCTCAACAGACTGTTGGGGCAGGTGCTGTTAGCAAGCAGTTGTTGGTTGTTTGACTTGCATCCCACTGGGATTTTGCACACAGCGTTGGTGTACGGTGTTTTTCCTGCAATGTTTTGCTGTCTTTCCTTGGATTTTCTGTTTGCACTCAGTCACATTCACTTTAAGATGTTTTTTGTTCATGTTTTGTTTTTTGTTTGTTGCGGTTGCACCCGATTCAAGAGCTGAATGGCTCACAGGGCTACACCTAATAGATGAACTTGATGAACTTGAACCTATGAAGGCTGGCACTACACACGAGGGGTGGGTGGCCAACACCACGCCCGGCCGCCTTGTCTCTCCCAAGTGGCGATGTTTACACGCCGCACCAGGTACTCATTTGAGGCTGAGTCGACTGGGGGAGGCCCAGGACCGGTTCAGATAATTGTCACTGGTGTTGGCCGTGAGTGGGAATTGAACTCGGTCACTGGGTTCGTAGCGCAGCGCCCTAACCGCGAGGCCACCGCTCCCCACACATAAACATACCACTCAAATCAACTGCCACCACCACCTCACTAAACTCTACCACCACTACTAACACCATCACCTCCGATCAACCACCGCACCACCTTCACCACCACAACCACCACCTCATCCAAACTTGACCACGCCAACACCATCACCTCCAATCACCACCCTCACTTCACCACCACTACCACCACNACNTCACCACCATCACCTCCAATCACCACCCTCACCACTCATCACCACCACCACCACCACATCCAAACTTACCACTCACCACCACCACTTACCACTCACCACCATCACCTCCAATCACCACCCTCACCACCATCACCACCACCCTCACCACCACCTCATCCAATTACACCACCAACACACCACCATCACCACCATCACCACCCTCACCATCACCACACCACCACGACCGACTCACTCGTCCATCACCAACACCATCACTACCTCATCACCACCTCACCCCCCCCCCCCCGCCCCGCCCTCTCAGCACCTCGATATCGTGCCTCGCCATGAGCACCGCGAAGTTGGTGAGGTGGTTGCAGGAGCACGTGGTGTGCGTGCTGTTGGTGGACAGCAGCTTGCAGCCGTGGCTTGACCAGTGGCCCCTCATGGTGTGCGACGAGTAGTTCCAGAAGGAGCAGCTGGGGCTGAAGTGGTCCGACGTCTGGGGGGGGGGGACGGGGGGNAGGAGGAGGACGGAGCCCAATCGTCATTCAAGGGCCGCTCTCAAAGAGTCTCGGAATCAGCGGCGGTGGGAGCATCGTCATCATCATCAGCAACAGCAGCAGCAACAGCAGCAGCAACAGCAGCAGCAGCAACAGCAGAAGCGCCATCATCATCAGCAGCAGCAACAGCAGCAGAAGCTCCATCATCAGCAACAGCAGCAGAAGAAGCGCCATCATCATCAGCAGCAGCAACAGCAGAAGTGCCATCATCATCATCAGCAACAACAGCAACAGCAGAAGCGCCATCATCATCAGCAGCAGCAACAGCAGCAGAAGAAGCGCCATCATCATCAGCAACAGCAGCAGAAGAAGCGCCATCATCATCATCAGCAGCAGCAGAAGCGCCATCATCAATAGCAGCATCGCGAGCTGTAGCAGCAGCACTATCATGGGCAGCAGCAGGCAGGAGCAGCGTCGTCATCATCATCATCAGCAGCGTCATCATGGGCAGCGACAGCATCACCAAGTGGCATTTTGCAGGTAAAAGTAGAAGCATCGGATGCAGCAGCAGCAGTGGCAATATTCGCAGCATCAGCAGCAAAGGTAACAGCAGTGATTGCAGGAGCAGCAGCAATAACAGCAGCATCAAGATCAGCTGAAACAGCAGCAGTATTAGCAGCATTAGCAACAACAGCAGTATCAGCAGCATTAGCAACAACAGCAGAATCAGCAGCATCACGAGCAGAATCAGCATCACCAGTTACTCGCAAGGGTCCCGGCGGCAGGCCCTGTCCCACTTCTAGCCGCCGTGGAATCGCGACATCGCCGGTGAGAAATGCAAACCCCGGCATCTCTCAGCCGTGCCCAGTGCTCAGCAGCGGCGTCTCCCACGTGACCGTTGTGAACACTGCCAGCTGAGCAAGCGACGACCCCGGTGCCCGGGCCCCCCCCCCCCCAAGCTCACTACCCCAACCACCCACCCCCACCAACCTCACCCCCCCACCCAAGCTCACTACCCCCCCCATCCCCCCACCCACCCCAGTCCCCCACCCCATCCCCCCACCCAAGCCACCCCCCCCATCCCCCCACCCACCCTATCCCCCCCCACCCAAGCTCACCCCCCCATCCCCCCACCCCCCAGTCCCCCCATCCCCCCCCCCACCCCTCACTCCCCCCNATCCCCCCACCACCCCACCCATCCCNCCCCCACCCAGCCCCNCCACCCCCCACCCACCCACCCCAGCCCCCCCACCCACCCCAGTCCTCCCCCCCACCCAGTCACTACCCACCCCCTCCCCCACTCACCACCCACCCCCAANTCCCAACCCCTCCCACACTCCCCCCTCCCCACCCCCCCNACGCCCCTCCTTGAGCTCACCACGTTGTGCTTGAGCGTGAAGACGACGGGCTCGCTGAGGAACACGTGGTTCGACTCCTTGTTGATGGAGGCGGAGATGATGGGCGAGTTGACGACGAGGGAGCGGTTCGTCTGCTGCGACGCGTTGGCCGACAGCGTCGCGTTGTCCGTGCTCAGGAAGAGCGCCAGGTTGTCGTACGTCGTGAACACCAGCTTCGTCACGCCTAAGCGCGCCCACGGCAACAAGATTCGGAACATTTATTTACGCTGGAGGAATCCATGAGCTATCAAGCTCTTTTTTTTTAGCAGATGTCCAGTTCTCCCCTACCCCGCTCCCCTCCGCTCTCCCCGCTCCCCTACCCCCTCCCACACCGCTGAACGTACCCCCGCACCAGGGTCGCAAACCGGTTTTGGTTCCTTACCCGTACCCGGCCGCACCAAGGTCGCAAACAGGTACCCGCACCCGTACCCGGCCGTACTCATACCCTACCGTACCCGGCGGGTACGGGTAGGGTACGGGTATCGGGTACCCGATTGCAACCTCTGGGATGAAGCCACGTTGCAGGCGCGGGTGGGTTGATTCTAGGAACTTGAATTGTGAGAAGAGACAAGACGTTGGGAAATGAGTGACAAACGGTGACTCACCAGTGACTCACGGCCTACCCGTACCCGTACCCGGCCGCACCAGGGTCGCAAATGGGTATCGGGTAGGGTACGGGTATCGGGTACCCAGTTGCGACCTCTGCCCGCAGCTCACCGTTGCGGCTGTTCAGCTTGATGGAGTTTGCCGTGAGCGTGATGCGGTTCCCAGAATGCCACGGGGTCGTGGCGCCACCGCGGCCACCGCCGCCGCCGCCGCCGCCGTCGGGGCGGTCGGAATTGCCGGCCCTCTCGGTCGCCTCGTCGCGGGGAACGTGAAGTCCCGTAGCGGCCCTCCGTGTTCAGCACCGACACGTGAGCACTGAGGATGGGGAGGGTGGGGGGCGGGTGGGGGACGATAAATGGGTGAGGACAGAGGCAGATTTCGATAGAATTATTCCCAAGAAAATGAGGGGCCCGTGAATGAACACGTTGTTTATTCACAACTCCATTTCAGTTTATGGGTGTCTATATAAGCCATCATACATGCGAGTCGTTGGTGAGGGGGCTGACACCATCCACTCACGACGCTTGAGATGCCGGTTGAACCCTTTTCCAATCCGTTGACGTACATCAACATCTTCAGTTTTTCTTCCGATTCCGTTGCGATGACGTACGTCAACATCTTCCGTTTTTCTTCCGATTCCGTTGCGATGACGTACGTGAACGTCTTCAGGTCGGAAGACGTACCGAGGCCTCCCGCAAGGCCACGCGGGAGAGATCGTGTGGCACAGTTTGGGCGCCAGCTATCGTCCAGTGGCGGTGGTCGTGTCGCTACAGTTCTCTGCGGTGATTAACGACGTCTTTAAAAAGCAAATTGAACGCAGAGTCGCTTGCGTGTTCAGAGATTCGGCGGTGATCTCCCACCCTAAAACTTGAAGATGTCTCGGAACGGGAAAGGGTTTATCAGCATGCTTGGGCCCATTTTTTTTTACTTGACCAGGGCTCGGGCCCCGCTTGAATCCCGAGCCGAACAGACGGAACTCAGCAGCGCCGACTCCCCGCCGCCCCCCCCCCCGTTCCACACCACACGGCCATCTCAACACAATCTTCGCCGGCCCCGCGCTGACCTTTGACCCCCCCCCCAGACGGCCGCCCCTATCAGCGCGCGACCCTGGGCACCGCTCCCCCCCCCACGCACCAGTGGTCACAAACGGGTTTTGATTCCTTACCCGTACCCGGCCGCATCAGGGTCGCAAACGGGTACCCGTACCCGGCCGGGTATCGGTACCCGTACCCTACCCGATACCCGATACCCGGCCGGGTGTCGGGTAGGGTATGGGTATCGGGTACCCGATTGCGACCTCTGGGATGAAGCCCTGTTGCAGTCGCAGGTGGGTTGATTCTAGGAACTTGAATTGTGAGAAGAGACAAGACGTTGGGAAATGAGTGACAAACGGTTACTCACCAGTGACTCACGGCCTACCCGTACCCGTACCCGGCCGCACCAGGTTCGCAAATGGGTAGCCGGGTATCGGGTAGGGTACGGGTATCGGGTACCGATTGCGACCTCTGCCACGTACCGACGTTGTCGGCGGCGACGGTGACGTTGTCGGGTGCAGGAGGTGGTCGGCGAGCACGAACGCCGCCTCCTCCACCGAGTCGGCGAGCAGCGTGGCGGTGTGCGCTCGCTCCGTGCCGTTCATGTCGCGCCACGCCCACACGGCATCCTCACGCAGCAGGTTGCTCACCACCTCCACCACCGCCTGCGTCCGTGCCGGGGCGGCACGCACGCAGCACGCAGCACACACACACACGCAGCACGGCCACACGCAGCACACACACGCAGCACACACACACGCAGCACACAGACACACAGCACACACGCAGCACACACGCAGGCAGCACGGACACACACGCAGCACACACACACACATGCAGCACGGACACCCACACACACGCAGCACACACACACGCAGCACACACACGCAGCACACACGCAGCACACACACACGCGCAGCACACACACACACGCAGCACACAGACACGCAGCAGGTTACTCACTCGCCGCCTCCTGGTCCATCGTTAAGCGGGAGGGAAGTGATGACGCTCGCCCGGTGATGGGAGCGGTGACATTAGTGGTGATGGTGGCGGTGACGGGAGCGGTGACAGTAGCAGTGACGTTATTGGTGGCAGTAGTGGCGATCATTTTGCTGGAGACGCTGCTGAGGGTGGAGGGGGGGGTAGCCCCCAACTACAGGGAGCTACCGGGGGGGTGGGTAATGGAGCGACCCCCTCTCTAGGGTAGCGGGGCTCCTAAGCTGTGTGTCGCCAGCCCGCAAGGCCGTGAGAGAGAAGCTGTCCGCAAGCTTCGTTTGTGAAGCGTTCGTGGGCTCGGAACCGCGGGCTCTCCCGACGGTATTTGGCCTACTCTTCCACAAAGGCAACGTTTATTGGAAGAGGGTGGGAAGTTAGCCACATTTTACCACCACTACCACCACCGCACGTGAACTGCCAATCGGCGAATTGTGGCGCGCCCGCCTTGTACCGCTGGGCTGGCCAGAGGCAGACGGCGATGTGGGGAGGGGGGGGGTATTTAATAAACTTGACTCCATTGTTTCAACTGCCGCACCGGGATATGGAATCGAATCGGCGGTGGCGGCGGAAAGCGTCCAATTCGAAAACCCGGTCACGTCGAGGACAAGGAAGAACAACCACGCGCACGCACGGACGCGCCGTGCGCACGCGTGTTGTTGGACTTCTCTCGCGCCACGTGCGTCGCCAACCGTGCCAGTCGACAACCGCGTCACGTGCCGCCCAAACAACAGATGAGATGACATCGCGGTTGTTTTCCCCCGGCACGCAGCGCAGGAAGGACGTGGCGCATGCCAACAAAACAACAACTCACTCAAGCGCATGCAAACCTCGCCCGAGTAACAAACACAAAACACCGCGGCAGGACCACGAGGAGCGGGGTGGGGCGCGCGCTTTNGCGATTTTCCGAGGACGTCGAGCAAGCAAGACACTGCCGTGTACAGGTTGCACGAACGCACGCACGCATGCAGGGTCACACCCAGAGCGGTGGAGCAAAACGGGCAATTTGCTCTACGCTAATACGGGGGGGGGGGGGGCGGAGGGGGCCCACACATGCGGCAATCTGCCCCGGGGCCTCGAGAAACCTCTGGAACGGACCTGCGCACACGTGCAAGCTTTTAGCGCGTAAACAAAAAGACGAGAGAGCCGTTGTGGGAGTGGGGCGGCACGCAACTCAAAACACAAACATGCGAAACATCACGATGTAGGGTCCCCTCCGTACGGCTTGGAGAGCGCTGGGGGGGTGGGGTGGGGGGCTGTGAAGGCACACATACGTCACGCCCACAGCCGTCGTCACAGGGCAGGGGAACGTTTATTGGGCGTCGTCGTCGTCCATGCAGCGACGTGACAAGACGACACGGCGGGCCATGCACGCGATCGCGGTGCCGTCGAAGGCGGGGGGGAGGGGGGGTGATGAAGGGAGGCCCCCGAAGCGGTGAGGAGCAACCCCAAACAAACGCAGCGCACTTCGGTTTAAATCGCGGGGGCGGGCGGATGGCGATTGGACCACGATTCGAACCCAGGGTCTCAGCGGCGGTGGCTCAGTGGCTCTGACACTGCAGCCAAAAGCGCCACCTCTAAATACTACAACAACGTTTTGCCTAATTCTAATTTGAAGCTTTCGTGACTGCAAGATTCATATTCTTAGGTTTTTTCGGTAAAGTAACGTAGGTAAAAAATTAATTTAATAAAAATAAAATAAAAATCACAAGCTTCCGGCTTGTGTTGCCTCCGAAACGTCGTGATTTTTATTTTTATTTTATTAATTTTAATTAAAATTTTTTACCTACGTGACTTTACTGAAAAAAACCTAAGAATATGAACGTTTTGCCTTTCCGCTTCGTCAGCTATCACTGGTGGCCAGGTTACTTCTGAAAAAAACTACTACATTTCGATTTAAAGCTTTCGTGACTGCAGGGATTCATCTTCTTGGTTCTTTCGGTAAAGTCGCGTAGAAGGGAAATAATAAAATAATAAAAATAAAACATAATAATATAATTCTCACGACGTTTCGGCCACAACGCAAGCAGCCGTCCTCAGGTGAAGAACAGGTCTGTCGGAAAGACAGCGTCTGAATGAACACCACCAAGAACACCATTCAGACGCTGTCTTTCCGACAGACCTGTTCTGCACCTGAGGACGGCTGCTTGCGTTGTGGCCGAAACATCGTGAGAATTATTTTATGATGTTTAATTATCATTCTTTTATTATTTCCCTTCTACGTGACTTTACCGAAAGAACCAAGAAGAAGAGTGCAAGTCTTTATTCGTATACTTTAGAAAGTGATTCGTCTACTTTTCCGCTTTGCACTCCAATCGTGCTTTCGCAATTGTTCATCGTCGTAACGTTCGTGACAAAGCGCTTCATAGGCTCATCGGATTCCTCCTCTAGCGTAACAAAAATAAAAAATTCAGATTCCGATCCCTTGACCTCTGGAGCCCCACCACCAACCACATCGTGCGCCAACGCCGTTTGTCGTTACCCCCCCCCCCCCCCCACTTGACGGAGCAGACCGACGGCGCGGATACCGATACCTTGATGTACGCTTGGCAGAGCCCATCCCTCATCTTTAGCTGAGAGTGAAGAGATTGGGGGGGAGTAAAGGAGGAGTTGGGGGGGGGGTAAGGGGGAGGAGGGGGGTGGCATTATAAAAAGACACCGCGTGATTTCCAGACTCGCACACAGTAACCGTCGCCTGTCGAGCAATTAGCTTTTTTTTGCCGGCTATACCCGGTTTCCGTTTGACCCGTGCCGGTTTGTCAAGCTCGCTCTCGCCGGAGTCTCTGATGCGCGTGGCCGGCCGTGCAAGGTTGTGCTTCACGACGCGAACTGGAGCGTGCTTGACGGAGCATGGAGCGGATCCCTGTGGTGTGCAGTGCATTTGCTGCACAACACGGCACGGAACTTGCTGGACGGAACACGGAGTGGAACACTGCGTGTCGTGCAAAGCACCCATCGCGGCACGGCACGGAGCGTGCTTGACGGAACATGGGAGCGGAGCCCTGTGGCGTGCAGTGCATTTGCTCAACAACACAGCACGGAGCGTGCTTGATGCAACATGTAGTGGAGCCTGGTGTGCACTATGCAACGTGCACACCACAATACAGCATGGAGCAGGATTGATGTGATGTGGAGCCCAGGAAGGTACCACNCAACAAGGCTTTATAACAGAACATGGAGCGAGCCGCTGTCCACCATGCAATGTATGCACCCTAACGTGTAGCCTGTGCAATGCATGCATTACTACATGTCACTGAGCGTGGATAATGGAACACGGAGCAGAGCACGTGTGCTCTACAGGCAAGGTGCACACCACAACGTGGAATGGAGCGTAATTCATGGAGCTTGGATCGGGGCACACTGCACTGCGCGAGGCGCGCACCAAAACACGGCACGGAGAAAAAGTTAGATGGAACCGGTTTCCAGAGTTTTCACCGCGTGAACCAAAATCTGCCGCGAGGCGTCGGTCCAGAGGCCCGCGGATCGGCCGACGGACCGAAAAACACATGTCGCTTTCACGTGCAAAGCTGGGCTCCTTGTCGTGTGTTCGATTATTCATCGGTCACCCACGTGGGCCTCTGCGATGGTCGCCAAATGCTTGGCTCTGGACGGATCGCGGCGCGCCGATCCGTCAATGGCGGCGTGCGACGCTCTCGCGATTCTGCGATCGAGGGTGCGCGCGTGCGCTCAACGGACGGGGCGTTTTGCCGCGCGGCTCATACGAGGCGGACGTCAGCTCCCATTGGACGCCGACAGCCTCACAGCGGCGCGACGTCACCAGAGCCCCCCCCCCCCCCGGCTCGGCAAAACGAGCGAATCGAGGGCCGTTCCCATGAAGGTACCGGGGACACGCGCCGTCCCTCTCCGCGAAATGGCTGGATTCTGACACCATCAGCTCCTGTTACGATGGGCTCTGGTGCTAACAAGCCGTTGGGCAGAAAAGCGCAACAATTTGACTGACGAATTGGTTGGTTTTTATTTTAGTTTGGCTCGATCTTCCTCGCTCGTTCGGAGCCCATTCGCTCCGTTCACCGGAATTCAACTGCGGCCCCCGAATCGTTCACCGAAGAGGAGGGAGTCACCAATGCGCGCATCCAGTCGTGCGAACAAATAGGCGATTGTAGCCAACCATGCTAATCGGAGGTGCGGGGAAAAGAACAACAAACTATGGGTCTCTGTGCGAGTCGATGGGCCTCTGTGTGAGTCTTTGTGCGTATGCATGTGGAACTTATTCGCACCGTACGTAGCCAACCGTGCTAATCGGAGGTGCGGGGGGAAAGGATAATGAACTATGGGTTTCTGTGCGAGTCGATGGGCCTCTGTGCGAGTCTTTGTGTGTATGCATGTGGAACTTCTTTGCACCTAACGTAGCCAACCGTGCCAATCGGAGGCGCGGGGGAAAGGACAAACAGCCGCTCTTCCCAGATCTGGGTCAGATTCTATGGATGGCGGCAGCAGCGCAATCCCAGGAGGGGGATCGGGACCTTGAGTTGGCGTTGCGGTACATTTCAGAGGGTATTGATAATAATAATGCAGCAATTAAGACAATGCGTTCACACGTGGTGCTCCCCTTCTTCCGGTATGGGTGAAAGACTCTTCTTGCCATGCTCTATCCCCAGCGTTACGTTGCAGCGTGAGAGCAGGCGGCGACGCCGGCGCAAGGCGGCGAGTCGTTTCGGCAAAAAGCGCTCGCTCGACGTTGCACGAAAGGGAGTCGCGTAAACGGAAAAAACACATTTTGGCAAAAATCCTATTAAAGTTACATTACAGTTGAGATTAATAAACGCAAATGGGATACATTAATCCATAATAGGATTAAGGCGCCGTCTGTCGTCGCGCATCGCAGATCCCGTGATTTATAAGCGCGCGTCGAGATTTAAACTCGGTGATGAACGACATTTAGAAGCCGACAGCCGCCGCCCGCATAA
The DNA here is from genome assembly GCA_018977245.1 of Lethenteron camtschaticum. Lineage (NCBI taxonomy): Eukaryota > Metazoa > Chordata > Hyperoartia > Petromyzontiformes > Petromyzontidae > Lethenteron > Lethenteron camtschaticum. Next base: position 8,180,179 of record MU249573.1, on the reverse strand, counting down.
TTATGGGCACCGTTCGGCGCTCAGCCCGGTGCGTGGGCGCATTCGGAAAGAAAGTCAACTGTGCAACACCGCCGCCGCCGCCGCCGCACGCATCCCTAAACTAGCACCGCTGAGTCCGCCATCTTGGCCTCGGCCTAGTCAAGGCTTCAAAAGAATGACTGTGGTTTGAGCGGTCGGCTCGCAATCGCCAGGCCGCATGTCAACGCCCCAACCAAATACCGGTTGGGTGGCCGGGTCGGGGGGATCGACTGATTCCATCGTTGTCATCGCCACCATCGCCATCCCTTATGGTGATGAAAGGGACTTAGAACGAACAGAAACGATGACTCTTACTTAAAACGGTAGGCCATCACGTGACCGCCACAAAAATGAAGCCGTCGGCCACATGCGGGCCGCATCCGGGCCCCCGTCCGCCCTTCACACACAGCTACGGAGGAGACCTTCAATCACCGTCATCGTGGTGGTGGTGGTGTTTTTGTCGGTCGCGTGCCGTGCTACACAGCACCGTTTCCAGCCTTGGTTGACGGCCATATCCGGCCATCCCCGGGACCCTCCCTCGGGCCACTCCGCGCTCTAAAGGTCACAACGACCCAAGCGCCCGCCCCCCCTAGCAAAGCCGAGCGGCGTGTGGATCCTGGGATGCGGCCGGGTACCTTGTTGAAGGTGCGTGTGGACGACTCCTTCTCGGTGGGCGTCAGCTCGAGCAGCTGAGCGTCCAGGATGTCCACCAGCTGCTCCATGAGCTTCACCGAGGAGCTCACGTCGCCCGCGTACACGGGGTCGCGCGTCTGCCGCGCCAGGTCGCTCGCCACCGTGGCGGCGTTCTCGCGGCTCTTGATCTGAGCGACGCGGTGGGGAGGGGGGGGGGAGGACCGAATGGTGAGGGACAACGGTGGGGGGGGGGGGGACAAGAGTTATCGAATTAAATAATCGATTGGCTGGGATCAGGATCAGGCATACAGACGGAGTGATCGGGAAGCAAATGCAAATCAGAGACACCGTCATATTGCCTGTTAAGAAAAGTAATGACTCAGAAGACAAGTATTGACTGTTAGAACAAGTATTGACGATTAGAACAAGTATTGACTGTTAGAACAGGTATTGACTGTTAAGACGAGCAATGGGTAAAAATAACAGCAGACGAAGGTGTGCCGCTCACAAACGAAGGCACGACTCCCATCATGCCTTGCGTGCAGATCACGTGACCACCGTGACGTGCACGCAGGTGCACGTGCGATGCTCTCAGCCTTGTCTAGACCACCGGCTCAGACTAGAGCCGAAAGAGTGGCTGTATTAGGTTTGCTATCCCTTATCGTTTAGCCGGCTCAGTTTTTATTCTATTTTGATTCGCTTTCTCATCATTCACAGAAGGCGTTCAATTCTGATCGAAGTGGACGAATGGGCTCGGTGACGGACGCCATCTACCGGACAGAAATGATGTCCGGCCGATGAGCGACAGCCGGGCGACGGAACGGCAGCCGCGGAGATGGAGCGGACGAGACGAGTTCACGCGCGTGGGCGAGATGGGGTCGTGGGCATCGCGACGGCCGCGACGACTCGATTGATATCTCGCACGGGGGAAGGGAGAGGGAGGCAGGGAGGCGATGGCTCACCCGTTGCGCGATTTGGTTCACCCAGGGGGAAGTGCAGTTGCTGAAATCGGGACCTCGGGCAGACCAGACTCCCGTGATGGCATCGCAGGTGTAGAGCGCCGTGCCTGGTGTGTGCACACAAAGACAAAGATTCCCCCGTGTAGCCTTTGAACAGACTTTTCTGGGCCAAGTGCTGTTGGCGAACACCTATGAAAGACGGCACGGCAGATGATGGGGTCGGTGGCCATCCACCACGGCCGGCCGCCTTCGTTTCTCAGGTGCCGTTGTTTACAAAGCTTACCATGTTACTATTAAACTATTAAACGTATTTATTATCTTAACAGGTGCCCACTGAGCTGTATAGGCATTTTTCAGAAGTAACCTGGCAACGAAGTGGCTTATCGTGCGGAAATGTACAGCAGCAGCCAAATAATCAAAACACGTGATGACGATTCTAAATGTGGAGGGAAAAACCGGAGGACCCGGAGAAAAATCCATGCGGCCACGGGGAGTGAGACATGCAAACTTCAAATACGCATTCGTCAGGGTTAGGATCGAACCCACAACTCCTGAGTACCAGGCGAGATGGTTAACCTCTAGACCACGGGGTAGCCCAGGGTAGGTTCATATATTCGGAACCAATGTTGGCCATGAGTGCGAATCAAACTCAGTTCACTGGTGTTCATAGCCACGATGCTCCTGCTCCCCCAACATACACGAATTTACAATCACACACAGACACACACACACTCTCACATATAATCAATATGCAATCACACACATTTACATATACAAGAAGGCACACACATTTACACACGCAATCAATACGCAATCATACACATTTGCATATATAGGTAATCATTTTAGTCTGAGTTGACCTAAGGGATGCCCAAGACACGGTCATATATCAATCGCCGCTGATGTCGTGGCTGGAAAAATCCAATTCAGGTCGCCGGGTTCGAAGCTCGGTGCTAACCACGCGCACACACACACGGCGTGTACACAAACACCCACAAAAACGCACGGGTGCATACAATCACACACGTTCAACAACAACAACAACAACTGCCATTAGCCACTAAGTGGCGGTGACGTCACCACGACGCTTGTGCCAGGCCATGTGCATCTTGAGGCTACCACGTGAAGTGTCGAACGCCCGCTGGCAGGAGGTCACGGGGCAGACTCAGGTGCCATGGGTCGACTGACTGAGATGACCGAGACGACTGGCTGATGCACCACCTGTGCCCCTACTGTGCCAACTTGCTGTGCATTAGCCACCCGGCGCTCCGCTCGTTGTTGTGAGCACACACGTGCACACACACACACAAAGACAAAGATCCCCCTGTAGCCTAGATAGGCCATTGGAGAGCAATTACACACACCCACCAGGTGCTCATTGAAGGCTGAGTAGGCCCAAGACGAGTTCAAGCGCCACTCGCCACTTATGTCAGTCTTGGCTGGCCGCCTTGGTTTGTAAACGCAGCGTGCGCCACCGCTCACTACGCACATATTTCGATTGAAAGCTTTCGTGACTGCAGGGATTCATATTCTTGGTTCTTTCGGTAAAAGTCACGAAGAAGGGAAATAATAAAGGAAAAAAAAATAGTGGGTTTTAAAATTATTGTATTATTTCCCTTCTACGTGACTTTACCGAAGAACCAAGAATACACACACATATTGCACACACAAAGATCCCTCCTGTGTCTTCATAATAGAATTTCGGGCAACCGAGTACCTATGATAGCCGGCACGGCACAAGGGGAGGGGGCTGGTGGGTGATCAGCACCACGCCCAACCTCGTTTGTCTCCCAGTGGCGATGTTTACACCGCACCGGGTACTCAATTGAGGCTGAGTCGACCTAGGGAGGAGGCCTCAGGACCGGTTCAGATAATCGTCACCGGTGTTGGCCGTGAGCGGGAAACGAACTGGAGTCGCCGGGTTCGTAGCGCTACCCGCTACACTACGCTCCCCACACATACGCACGTACAAATATACACTCGCATTCATAAATACAAACACACACACAGACAAACACACATTCACAAAAACACACGTAGACAAACATCACAAACGCACGCACACACACACACCCACGCCTCACTGGACAACATAAAACTCAAAACATTCCGTGCATCAAATTCCTCTCACCGTGCCAAATTTTTAATCCTATGGAATTTCCGACGGCGTCGCTCGGTGAAACCCGGGAAAAAGTCTGCAGCGGAGAGCTTTTCTTTTGGGTCTCGGCATCGTTTTCAGGTTGCACGTATGCGGGCTTTGACACGTAGGCTTTCGCGACCAATATAATTCGCAGTAAAGGTTTCTAGTTCGTTTGGATAGATCGCGTAAGCGTCAACGCGCGTCGTTAGCCCGCCACGAACGCGACACGGTCAAGCGTAGGAAGTCTCGTCACGTGCACAAAACGTGCCAGTGAGTTGCTACTTCAAGCCCACCGCGTTGCGTGTTGGAGAGTAAATCCACAACATGCATGATTAGAGCAAAGTGACGTTTCGCTGGTGATTACGTATGTGCGTGCGTTCTTTCGCACCGTACGTTAGCCAACCGTGCTAAAATCGAAATGTTCCCCCCGCGTCTCCCCTCCACTCCACGTGTCTGCGGCACCGTAATCTCGCTGGAGCGAGCGGCGGTGCAGCGGTTAGCGCACCGTGTCGGCCTCGATAAGCGCTCGCCAACGGCGGGCCAGCTTTAACCCTGCACGCCCCGTTCTGGCCGAGGAGGTTTTCATCTCCTGGACGTCTGCGCAAAAGAGCTTCGTGGCCCATCGGATTTTCTCCGGGATGAACAGAGACTCCAGATTTCGAAAGATGATTCTGCGTGGAAATGGGTTAGCGCGCTGTGATACGAACCCGTGTATCATCACGGCGCGCGCAGCGATCATCCGGTCGGGAGTGATATCTAAACCTGACTACCAACCTTCACCAATGTCCACTGACCAGCGTGGTGAAGTATAGTCAAACAAACATAGTGTGTCGACCACGGGGGTTGTTCATCCAGCAGTGGATTGAGAAAGGCCTGTACATGAGCTATGATATGATACAATGAGCTGGCTGGGTGGGGCTCATTGGTCATAGCACGTGACTCACAGTTGAAAGGTCAGGAGTTCAAGTCCATGTTGTGATGGTTAACCAATTATCGACATCCATGGGATTAAAAAAAAAACAGGTACTGCTTCGTGGAAATGCAACACCTCTTATTGTTTTGCCAAGTCATAACCTGCTCCCTGCCACAGTAACGTGGAATTTCCACCGCCAGCTCTACAATCCCCGCACCTCACGCTCGCTTGAGCAGGCGGCTAAAATTGGCCTTCGGCTAAGAGCACCTTGCAACGTCGCATATCCAACTCGGTGGGGACTGAGGTATGGGTGGATATGTTGACATCGATAGAGAATGACAGTTACATCATGCTTCGCAAACCTGTCAACCCTTATCAGTGCCCCTACCTTATTGCAGACAAATCCAGACCTTGTTGGTTACCCCGTGCCCCTTACGAATCTCAACGTTCATTGTACATCACAAGGGAAAACACAAAGAAATAGACAAAAAAAACACGTTCCTGCTGCGGAGGGAGCTGGTAGGAACGTTGGGTTGCTCGGTCAATGGCCAGGGTCAACGGCGGCGTGGTGTATTCGCAAATATCCCGACTGTGAGGGCGGGCACAAGCCGGCGTGAGTAGGTTAAACGTTGAGTTTTATAAGGGCACCACGGGTGACCAGCCCCTCCCCACCCAGCCCTACCACCCCCACCAGCCACACCTTCCCCATCCTCCCCACCAGCCCACCCTCCACCCCTACCCCACCCAGCCCACCCTCCCACCCAGCCCTCCACCCCCACCCAGCCCCACCCTCCCAACCCAGCCCTCCCACCCTCCCCTCTCCACCCGGCCCCACCCCTCCCATTTTTGGATGCACGACGGACGGACGGACACAATAATCCCTGTGGGCTGGTGGAACCAGGAGGTTCCTACCAGTAAAATCTTTTCTCCTATTGTTCCGCTGTGGCGCAGGGTCCGCTTTTNGGCAGTCTTNTCCATTTGGCTCGGCCAGGTCTTCAGGGATGCGTTGAGTTTCATGTCTTCCAGTCCATGCTTCCTGGTGGAGGCGGTTAAGGGTCCATGATGACTCTTCACGATCACAGCCGTACCAATTCTGCATCAATGGGGGCCACACCACAGTTTCNGAATTTTTCCTGCTNCCAANTGCCGAGCTATCAGCTTCATCGGTGGAGAGCGTTGTGGTTTGCGGCAGCACCACCAAGAGTCACCGTCGGCACATCTTGATATTTTTCCCTTCACATCATTTTCATCACAAGGATCCGGTGATCTCCATCATCACGCCGTCATACTCGTACCTACATCAGCGTGATGCTACCATCACGGTGNACCAGTCTTAAAGTCCTCACTTTCTCGACTTCTCCGTCAATATATCGTCGGTTTGGGGCCACCTCCATATCTCCGTCATCCCATCCCGTTCGTCCGTCTCACCATAAATGTCCCCGTATTGACGGTGTTCGAGTATANACCAACAANTTACCATGGCCAAGATCAGGTAACCGNATGGTTGNCACTGCATCGTGCTCAAANTCATGACGATNCGTGACGATGAGAGACGTGTCGATACCATCAGGATTAAATTTTNCCTCATCACCGAGCATAGGTTCAACGCCAACAACACCCACCACCAACATCACCACGATAATCACGATCACCATCATCATCATCACAATCATCACGATCATCACCATCACTGCCACCGCCATCACGATCATCGCCACCAACATCACCACCACCACGATACTATCATGATCACCATCATCATCATCACGATCATCACCATCACTGCCACCGCCATCACGATCATCGCCACCAACATCACCACCATCATACCATCACCATCATCATCATCATCACAATCATCACGATCATCACCATCACTGCCACCGCCATCACGATCATCGCCACCAACATCACCACCACCACCACCACCACGATACCATCACGATCACCATCATCATCATCATCACAATCATCACGATCATCACCATCACTGCCACCGCCATCACGATCATCGCCACCAACATCACTACCATCATCCACCATGACCACAATCATTATCACCATCATCATCATCACGATCATCACCATCACTGCCGGCCATCATGATCATCGCCACCAACATCACCACCACCATCACCATGACCACAATCATTATCACCATCATCATCATCATCACCGCCCNTTCCGGCTGGCAATATAAGAACCACATGTAACATGTGGTTCTGAGAAGTTCAATGTGGGATGCGATTGTTTTTGTTTTTATTAAGAACAGACTTGAACCCTATAGGAATGTGGAATTTCAAACCACTGGCAGCGTAAGAAACAACTTGGTGAAAATGTCGCCTGATGAAGCTGGTTGCAATTACTGGCGAAACGTCACGGAACTCAGATTGTAAATGTCGTGGCTTGGCTCTCCAACACACAACTGGCGTGCTGTACTAGTATACTACACTATACACTACACTATACACTACACTATACACTACACTATACACTATGCTACTATACACAATACACTACACTACTATACACTACACTATAGACTACACACTATACATAATACACTACACTACTATACACAATACACTACACTACTATACACTATACTATACACTACACTACTATACACAATACACTACTATACACTACACTATACACTACACACTACACTATACACTACACACTACACTATACACTACACTACTATACACAATACACTACACTACTACACACACTATACACTACACTACCATACACAATACACTACACTACACACCACACTACACCGGCGTGCTGTACTAGTGACGAATTGTCCACATTCCGTTTACGTGACAACCCCCTTACTAGTTGGCTGTGTCGGTGGTGGCGGGTTTTAACGACACATTTATATATTTACGCGATCTAACCCCAAAAAACCCCTCTATCATTGGTGAGAATGTGTGCGATTGGATGTGCGTTTCCCACGTGATATCCTCAAGGCAACGTTGTTGAGCGGGGCTTGAGCTCCACACCCCATCTTGCCACGTCTCACCACCTCCCCACCCCACAAAGACAAAAGAACCCCGCGTGTAGCCTTTAACAGACCGTTGGAGCAAGTGCTGTTAGCGAGTAGCAGCACCATGAAGGGTACCACCAAGGGCAGCACGCCCGGCCGCCTTTGTCTCCCGAGTGGAGATGTTCACACACGCTCCTGGTACTCATTTAGCCGAGTCGACCTAGGGAGGCCCAGGACGAGTTGAGATAATCGTCACTGGGTGTTGGTGGCCGTGAGCGGGAATCGAACTCGGGCGCGGGTTCGTAGCCAGCGTGCGCTGACCGGGACTCGCTCCCGACCCCCCACAGACGGGATGTACCGACACAGACTTAGACAGCGAGACAAAGGGAGACGGTAGGGGGGGGGGGGNTACAGAGAAGCGGAGACATGGAGACAGACAGCAGAGAGATAACCGAGAGGCAAAAAAAGGAAAAAACAAGATAGGGTGAAGATAACACAGAGAGTAGACAAAGGGGTCAGAGACATGAGAGCATGGGACACAAAAACGAGACGGAGGTGACACAGGGAGAGCACACACACAGCATAACACAACATAGAAATGAAGAAAGATAACACAGCCATAGGGAGACGTGAGAGAAACAGACACGCAGATATAGACACTGATACAGAGGAAGATATGGGAGACAGAGACACGGATACAGAGCAGAGGTCGCAATCGGGTACCCGATACCCATACCCTACCCGATACCCGGCTACCCGTACCCGGCCGGGTACGGGTACGGGTAGCCATTTGCGACCCTGGTGCGGCCGGGTACAGGTAGACCGTGAGTCACTGGTGAGTAACTGTTCGTCACTCATTTCCTAACGTCTTGTCTCTTCTCACAATTCAAGTTCCTAGAATTAACCCACCCGCGCCTGCAACATGGCTTCATCCCAGAGGTCGCAATCGGGTACCCGATACCCGTACCCGACCCTGGTGCGGCGGGTATGGGTACGGGTAAGGAATCAAAACCCGTTTGCGACCTCTGGGGTGCGCGTGTCAAGATGACAAGATGTGGGGGGGAGCGGCGGTGCAGCGGTCAGCCCTACGCTGTGCTCCAAGCCCGGCGACCCGAGTTGGAGTCCCACAACACCGGTGACGATCATCGGAACCGGTCGTGGGCCTCCCCTGGGTCGACTCGGCCTCAAATGATGACACCTGGTGCGGTGTGTAGTAAACATCGCGAGCAGGGAGATAAAGGCGGCCGGGCGTGGTGCCGGCCCACCCAACCCCTTCCGTGTGCCGTTCCGGCCTTCATAGGTGCTCGCTAACAGCACTTGCCCGAGTCTTTGTCAAAATGACAGCATTGCAGGAACGAGCGGCGGGCGGACTCACCGACGGTGCCCGCAGGACAGGGCCTCTCCGCCGTCTTGCCCTGCAGCAGCTGGGGCCACTGGACGGCGCGGCGAGCGTGGGGGACAGAATGTGGGCACGCGGTGCCGCCCCGCCGACGTCACCGGGCGCCACGTCTCCCGGTTTCACGTCGGTCGTGTCCTGCGGGGAGATGCGGCGGCAAGAGTCGAGCGTTGTCGGTTGAACCTCTTTCGCACCGTACAGAACCAACCGTGCTAATCGGAGGTGCAGTGCGCATAAATCACCGCGCCACCGCCCACCACCACCACCATCAGCAGCAATGCCACCACAGTCGCCACGACCACTGCCCCCGTATAGCCTTCAACAGGCTGTTGCGGAAAGTGCTGTTCGCGAGCACCTTTGAAGGCCGGCACGGCACGCCAGGGGATGGGTGGCCAGCACCACGCCCGACCGCCTGTGGCGATGTTTTTACACACCGCACCAGCTACTTATTTGAGGCTGAGTCGACCTAGGTGAGGAGGCCCGGAGCGGTTCAAATAATCGTCACCGGTGTTGGCCGTGAGCGGGAATCGAACTCGGGTCGCCGGGTTCGTAGCGCGGCGTAGAGCTGACCGCTGCGTTAACCGCTCCCACCACCACTACTGCCAACACCATTGCTGATACCACCACCACCGTTACCTGTGGCGGTTGCGCAGGGAATGGCGGCACCGTTGCCACGTGGCTCCGCGGAGGACTGCGGTGCTGCCTCCACTGGAAGGCCCCATCGTCGAAATCTCGTGCACTGCATTGTGGGAAACACACAAAACCAACGACCATGTTGACGTCGCGGCGCGGCCAACTAACATTCACCCATCAACGACGGCAAGAGCAGCGACGACGGCCATTCGACACCTCTGATTGGCTACGAACAACATGCAAACATTCACACCCAAGAGCAGCGGCTCACAGCTACCAAACGTCCTGGATTGGCCGAACGTCCCCGGTTTCAGCAAGGCCACCCCCCGGTGTCCCGAAGAGTTCAAAGTTTGTGCCGCTTCAAAGTTTTCTGGCCTCACGCTCGACCCGTGTTGGGGGGGGGGGCTATGAGCAGCGGGCGGGTGCAGCGTCAAGACGACCGAGGAGGAGGCCTCGTCACGCACCTCAGATGAGCGTAGTCGGCTACGTAGGGTGCGAAAGAAAGTTCCAGCATACGCACATACTGCCCCGATCACTACCATCGAACAAAGTCGGTCACTGTGTGAAAAATGACAATAGGTTTTACCCCTTTGCGGCGATAAAACAGGAGGTGTTCAAATGTTCAAATACCAAATAGATATATCCTTTGCAAAGAATCAAGTCTGCAATAATCACACACGATACATGCGGTGAACATGCAAACCAAAAACACGCTCCGGTCCTATGTGATGCATTGTCTTTGAAACTTATTGGCCTACACCAGAAACAGCAGACTTCTTCTCTGGTGTAGGCCAATCAGCGTGGTTAATGCAGTAACTTGATTCCTTGCAAAAAGGTTTCTATTTGTGTTTGAACATCTCACACAACTCCTGTTATTGCCAGAAAGGGTCAAACACTATTCTTGTTTTAATGTTGGCNGTGAGTGAGAATCGAACTCGGGTCACCAGATCATAGCGCAGCGCGCTAACCACTACACCACCGCTCGCCACACACACACACAAAGATAAAGATCCCCCGTATAGCCTTAACAGACTGTAGGGGCAAGTGCTGTTAGCGAGCACCTATGAAGGCCGGAACGGTACACGAGGGTGGGTGCCAGCACCACGCCCGACCGCCTTTGTCTCCCCAGTGGCGATGTTTACACGCCGCACCAGGTACTCATCTCAGGCTGAGTCGACCTAGGGGAGGCCCGGACCGGTTCATAATCGTCACTGGTGTTGGCCGTGAGCGGGAATCAAACTGTGTCGCCGGGTTCATAGCGCAGCGCGCTAACCGCTACACTATCGCTCCACACACAGACACACACACACATACAGACACACACACACACACTTCACACTCAACACAGAGCCCAGTCCTGAATCACACCCTGCCATACTGGACATCTTTACTGGACACCTGTGAAAAGAAGCTTCATAGCACACATCGGATTTCTCGAGATTCTCACATGGACACACACACGCACACAGACGCCCTTGGCACACACCACGCACAGCGCAGTCCCTGCATCGCACCCCTTATAGCAGGAAGAGCGAGGTGTGAGTGAGCGAGCGAGCGAGTGAGCGAGCGACCGTCGAGCCGAGTTTAGTTGGTGTAAGGCTGCCGTCGAGATGCCACCGGGAGCATAATAACGCGGCTGGCGTGAAATTAAAGTGCACAGCTGCGGTGTGGAATTAGCCTAATGACGAAGCAATGGGAGCTGTCGGGAGGAGCTGGGCATTGCTTGGCTTCCACGGCAGCAGCGTGTCTCGATTATAGACGCGCGCNGGCCTTTGCTCCGTCCGGAGTTTTCGTATCCGCTCGTCGGCTGTGCCACGGCGTTCGTCGTACGTGGAACGGCGTCGCATCTACCCCTTGCGTAAAAAATCGGTGGGGGCAGGGGGCAGGTCCCCCCCCCCTTCCCTCTCACCCTCCCTTCGTCCCCTCGCTGCCTCGACTCCCTTGCTGAAGTTCTTCCACCCTCACTGCCTCTCCCACGTGAATGTAAACATGTAACCCCGGCGCTCGGTCTCCACTCGGCAGGGCAGCAGCAGCAGCGGCGGCGAGTCGCCCAATCTCCCCCACCAAACCCCCCCCCCCCTCTCAGGTGCTCGGGACTTGTGCCCGGAGTTTCTGTACCACTCCCTCCTCCGCCACCCACAACCCCACAGCGCCACTACGTCGCGGTTTGTGCTCTGTTCAGCTGAAATGTAAAACATAAAAAAAACGGCGGAGTGGGGGGCAGGGGCGCTGACCTCTACTGTATGACCCCGAGGTTAATACAGTACAACTACATAGCACGACACCTACGGTGGACTTCTTTGGCGCCGTACGTGGCCGACCGCGCGAATCGGAGGTGCGGGGAGGGGGAAGGACAACGAACTAAACACAGGAAGCAGTTCCCGAGGAATTCGTTTTCAATCGAGATGATTTCGAAGTGCATAGCGTCAGTGGCTTCCTAACATCGAAAGGAGGAGCGTTCCAGACGGCCGCAGAAGCGCATCTGAAACGTCGCGATGCGGTGGCCACCGTCTTTGTTCGATGGCCTCGTCAAAATCTGCTGTTGCGAAGATGACCAGAGTTCACATGTGATGGTTTAAATGCGACCGATCTCCAGATTTCACATGCGGGAAGTGGAGCGGGGTGGGGGGGGGGGAGGAAATGTGCTCTCTGCACATGAATATAATAAGTAATATTAAAAAATACTTTTTCAAAAACACGCTTTAATAAAATGTACCGTACTAGTAATGGAAGAACTCCACGACTCCAGGAAGTGGCCCCGAAGCTTGCCATAACGTAAGGGCCGTGCAATCTTCTTGGTTCTTTCGGTAAAGTCACGTAAAAGGGAAATAATAAAAAATAAACATAATAAAATAAAATTCTCACGACGTTTCGGCCACAACGCAAGCAGCCGTCCTCAGGTGAAGAACAGGGCTGTCGGAAAGACAGCGTCCGAATGAACACCACCAGGCTTGGTAGCTGGGTTAGAGGAGGAGAGCGCCTTGACAAAGGAATTTATATATCAACAGAGGAATTTAGCATATTTATGGAAAATGCAGATATGGGATTGGAATGTGTAGGTGGTGGGGGGGTCTCAAAATCATATTATGCTCGTGTATTATGTAGGATTAGCAGTCATAAAGGAAGGGAAATTTTAATAGTAAGGAACTGCAGCAGCCAAACCACCACGTAAAACAACTCAAATATAAACATCCAATATCATCAATATACTCAATATACTCTCCAATAAGCTGAGCTACTAACAGTGAGTGCAATGTCTTTAAAAACAACGGCGCTACGTCTCCTCTGAATAGAACTAACGCTGAGATTCAGCGGTGAACGGGGGGAGGGGGGTGGAAGGGGTGACACCCTAGCCCGCAACTCGTGGGACGTCTTGGAACGGTGAAAGGGTTAAGACCTTGTCTCGACGGCCGAGTGACGCCGATGGCACAATCAGGATAAAGTTGGGTGAGGGGCGGTGGCCGGGGGGGGGGGGGGGGNCGAGGAGGGGGGGGGTGAATGAAAGACTGGGGAATCTGTCGCGCACCCGAGGGCCGAACAGGACTTTCAAACACCTCGGTCCATCCAAGGTTGTAAGGAAACTACGTACTGTAAGTGGTCACGTTTTAAATGTGTGGAGCTAGGTTTTTTTCCCGGCGTTTTCTATCGGGACACCGTGGGGGCTGAGCTACGGCGTGCTCCTGGAAAAGCTGCGTTTTACGGTTCTTCCGATGTCATTTTCACGAATTTAATCTAAACTATTAAAAGATTTTTTTATTTCACCAGGTAAGGTCCACTGGGCTATGTAGTTCTTTTTCAGAAGCGACCTGGCCATTACGAATGATAGCTCAACGAAGTGGCTTATCTGCACTTGGAAACTGATAGCAGCCAAATACTCTGAAGGCGTTGACGTCGATTCTGAATGCGGAGGGGGAAAACCGGAGGACCTGAAGAAAAATCCACACGACCACAGAGAGAACAGGGTTGGTTTCGAACCCACGACCTCGAACATACTCTTAGTTCTTTCGGTAAAGTCACGTAGGTAAAAAATGAAATAAAAAATAAAAACAATAAAATCACGACGTTTCGGAGGCAACACAAGCTTCCGTCTTCAGGTGAAACTGTCACAGCAAAAAATCTGTATCAAGTGACAGTTTCACCTGAAGACGGAAGCTTGTGTTGCCTCCGAAACGTCGCGATTTTATTTTTATTAATTTTAATTTCATTTTTACCTACGTGACTTTACCGAAAGAACTAAGAGTATGAATCTTGCAGTCACGAAAGCTTCAAATCTAGACCTCCCACATACCAGGCGAGGTAGTTAACAACATCTCGCCACCGTTGGCGCCCCAATTGAAGAGTTCTACTCTTACGAGGTCACCCTGAGTGAGGTTTCGGTGATAGAACGACTTGGGAGCGCTGGAATTAGAAACGCAACGCCGTTTAGCCGGTCGAAAACACGGCCCTCGAGTGCCGATTAGTGCCGCTAAGATAAACTCCTCGCGGTGACGGATAGCAATCATCTGTGGTTGGCCTCATGCGGCTGTGGCCTTGCGAAGTGAAGCCACAGGCCATAGATGGTTCCTACCTCTGGCTTAAGAGGCATTCCTACCTCTGGTCAGTTTTGAGAGCTGGATTTAATCACTCACTCTGAATGTGATTACGCTGTCCTGTGGATAGACTTGCCCCTGCCATATGAATGTGGAATTCCCACCACTGGCTCAGGGTTGTAAACGGAGATGAGCACCAATGCCTCAACGTTCTTTTTGAGCAGAAAATCACTTTTGAGTCGTTGTGACGATATGAATGCAATAGCGAGTGTCTGTTGACAGCCAACTCAACTTGGGCACTGCAGTGGCATAGATTTAACTGCCTCGCCTGTATACAGGAGGTCGTGGGTTCGATCCCGATCCTGACCATGCCTGCTGTATCTTTGGAGTTTGTGGTGTCTCTCTCATCATCGTCATCATCATAGTTGTGAGATGTTGACTACCTCGCCTGTATACAGAGGTCGTGGTTCGATCCCGACCCTGACCATGCCTGCTGTATATTTAGGGTTTGCGTGTCTCTCTCTCTCCGTGGTTGCGTGGATTGTTTTTCTCCGGGTCCTCCGGTTTTTCCCTCCACATTTAGAATGAACATATTTTGACAGAATTTGACTGCTTTAGATTTCCACATGACGATGATAAGTCGCTTCCGAAATAGAGTTGCATAGCTCAGTGGGCCTTACACGGTAAAATGAAAATAGTTTCGTAGTTAACAGTTTAAAGCCAAATAGAGCGGGGTGGGTGGTTGGGGGGGGGCGTTACTTTTTTCTCGTCAAGTTATTTGTAACCTGGCCTGAACCCATCACCTCGCTAAACGAAGGGGCCCTCGGTTCGGGCCTAAGAGCCTCAGCGGTGCCAGCCCTTGTCATCCGACACGGCCATTATGTACCCCCCTCAAGAGAAGGCCGCCCACACCAACGCCCCGAAACACCACTCACCGACTGCCTAGCGAGCGGCGTAAATGCCACAATCCCACGTAGGCCCTACGTGGTGAGGAGGCAGCGGAGAAGGACACCGGCTAGCGTGCCGGTGCCGGTGTGGCAGGTGGATTATTAACAACCGCGTTCTCCGCTCTGGAAGGTAAGAAGCACTTCCAAACTTGTGTCCCGTGTCAATAAAGTTTTACAGATCGGGGGGGGGGGNTAGTGATGGTGATGGGGGCATCTTATAATCCGCAGAATACGACGCACGGCATGACGGCGGGGAGAGATGGCTGCAGATTGAAGAGTGCTTTCATCCAGCAGCGGATTAACCACGGTGACGATGGCGCCGCTGATGACGGGAACGCAACCACTAAACCAAAAATAATCATCTTCTTGGTTCTTTCGGTAAAGTCACGTAGAAGGGAAGTAATAAAATAATACAAATAAAACATAATAAATATTATTTTATTACTTCCCTTCTACGTGCTCCGAAAGTCACGTAGAAGGGAAGTGATAAAATAATAAAATAAAGCATAATAAATATTATTTTATTACTTCCCTTCTACGTGCTTTACCGAAAGAACCAAGAAGATGAATCCCTGCATTCACGAAAGCTTTAAATCGAAACAAAAATAGTTAATCGCTAAGCTTAAGCGGGCAATTTCGCCAACGGGCGGGGGGAGGAAGGGGGCCAGAATTATAGATTTTTTTGTTCAAACCTCCCAAAAAACAGTGGAGAGCATCCGTCAACAATAGCAATTAACAAAGAACACAGTGCCCCCCCCCCCCCCCGGCTCAGCGCGCTTGCTCTTGCGCGCTCGCTGTACACCTGAGAGTCGCCACGCTTTACTTTTTAATGGTGCCGCTAATTGTCGGGTTAACAATGGGGCCCACCGCCGCAGATGCTGCACGCGCGCGTGTCCTCCGTGGGTTGCCGACAGCACGCGGCCTTTCAATCATAATGGCACCGTAATGGCATCTATCAGCCCCTATTAAATGCGCACAGATGGCTCTCGAACAGGAAGAGAGAGAGTGAGAGAGAGAGCGAGAGAATGAGATGCCACGACGTTCTGCTGTTAGAATATAAACATGTACACGCCGTGCGTGCGTGGGTACGTACGTGCGTGTGCATGTGTGCGGGGAGCGGTGGTGCAGCGGTTAGCGCTACGAACCTGGTGGCCCGAGTTCGATTCCCGCTCACGGCCAACGCCAGTGACGGTTATCTGAACCGGTCCTGGGCCTCCCCTAGGTCGACTCGGCCTCATGAGTACCTGGCGTAAACATCGTCACTGGGGAACAAAGGCGGTCGGGCGTGGTGCTGGCCACCCCCCACCCCCTTCATAGGTGCTCGCTAACAGCACTTGTCCCTACAGTCTGTGAGGCTATACGGGGGATCTTTGCCTTTTATACACATGGGGAGGGTGCAGTGTTAGCGTACAACCCGGTACAGCGACCGCCCACGGCCACAAACACCACACGATTATCCAGACCGTCCTGGGCCTAGGTCGAGCTAAAATGAGTACCTGGTGCAGGTGGTTAGAACATCCGGAGACACGCGGTCTGTGCGGACCACCCTTGTGCCACCGTGCGTCTTCATAGTCTACTCACAACTTGTCCTCGTAGGCACGGGGTCTTAGCTTGAACATTTGTGAGTAACGGGGGTCTTTGTGTCTTATNCACGATAGTGAGGAGGAGGGAGGGAGGGGCGGCCTTAACGAGCTCACCCACCCAGAGTTCCCACGGGATGGTAAATCAAGCAAAATACCTGTGCGTGTGTGCGTGTGTGTGCGTGTGTGCATGTGTAGCGGTTAGCGTGCTGCACTATGAACCTGGCGACCCGGGTTCGATTCCCGCTCACGGCCAACACCACGATTGCCCCTAGGTCGACTCGGCCTGAAATGAGTACCTGGCGCTGTGTTTAAACATCGCCACTGGGGAGACAAAGGCGGTCGGGCGTGGTGCTGGCCGCTCACCCGTCGTGTGCCACACAGTGACGGCTTCATAGGTGCTCGCTAACAGCACTTGCCCCNATAGCCTGTTAAGGCTACACGGGGGATCTTTGTCTTTGTGTGGCGAGCGGTGGTGCAGCGGTTAGCGCGCTCCGCTATGAATCTGGCGACCCGAGTTCGATTCTCACTCACGGTCAACATTAAAACAAGAATAGGTGTTTGACCCTTTCTGCCAATCAAACAGTCGTTGTGTGGAGATGTTCAAACACCAAATAGAAACCTTTTTGCAAGGAATCAAGTTATGCATTAACCACACTGCTCGCTAACAGCACTTGCCCCCCAAAGGCTACGTAAAGGAATATTTGTGTGCGAGCCTGCGTTGGCTGGGTGTCATGCAGCCCACGTGCCCGGCCACCGCATGTCCAAGCAGCTTCTGTTCGACCGGACAGAGGGGTTATAAACTGGTTGCGGCACGGGCTGGGGAAGAGATGGGTGGCACGGCAGAGGAGGATGTGGATCTGGGTGGACTTAGGAATTCTACTGGGCAGTCGGGAGGCAGCTGCCCTCCAAAAGCAGCGGAAGGCGGAGGAGCAACGCTCAAAACAACAAGCGGAGCGATGGGCGGCTAATAATTCTGCAAAGTTGGCGGACTGGGAGCACAATCGGTGCATAGCCATAACACCTGGGTCTGTCCCGTGACCTCCTGTCAGCGAGCCTTCGACACTTCAAGTAGCCTCAAAGTGCATCTAGCCTGGCACAAGCGCCGTGGTGGCGTCACCGACCCACTTAGTGGTGAATGGCAGCTGTTGTTGTTGTGTGTGTGAAAAAGTGTGTGTGTATGTGTGAAAGAGTGTGTGTGTGTGTGTNGGAGCGGTAGTGCAGTGGTTAGCGCGCTGCGCTATGAACCCGGCGACCCAGGTTCGATTCCCGCTCACGGCCAACGCCAGTGACGATTATCTGAACCGGTCCTGGCATCCCCTAGGTCGACTCAGCCTCAAATGAGTACCTGGTGGGGTGTGCAATCATCGCCACTGGGGAGACAAAGGCGGTCGGGCGTGGTGTTGGCCACCCACCCCTCGTGTACCGTTCTGGCCTTCATAGGTGCTCGCTAACAGCACTTGCCCCTACAGTCTGTTAAGGCTATACGGGGGATCTTTGTCTTGGTGTGTGTGTGGGGAGTGGTAGTGCAGCATCAGCACGCTGAGCGTGGTGCTAGCCACCAAACTCCCTCATGTGCCTTCATAGGTGCTCGCTAACAGCACTTGCCCTACAGCAAGTTAAATGCTATACGGAGAATCATTGTATTTTGGCGTGGGAATGTGTGTGTGTGTCTCGACTTTAATTAGCCACCGACTATTTTCCGTATTGTTGGTAGCCAGGCGGTGTGAATGGTAGCCACAGCGAGTCGAATACCGTCTGATGTGTGGTGGCTGCTGGATGCACAAGTAATTTTGCAGGTTGCTAAGATCGACAGGCCCAGCTGTAATTAAGACCCCACCACCATATTCATCATCACCATCATTATTATTATCACGAAGCAAGTGCTGTGAGCGAGCACCTTTGAAGCTGGCACGGCACACAAGGGGGGTTGGTGGGGTAGGTGGGTGGCCAGCACCACGCTGGGACGCCTTTTGTCACCATCATTAACCGTCCCATCACCACCACCACCACCCACTCGGGTTGGCACTCAACAAAGGCATTCTCAACATCGTCCTTGCTTTGAGGCAGATGTCCTGGGAAATCTGAGAGGCTGCCCAGAATGTTAAGAGCCCGGTTTTTAATACGACACCACTCGACGCGATGCATTTCCATGCAGTTTTTTTTTGCCTCTTCTGCTCAAGTGGCATATTCGTTCTAGATTTGAAGCTTTCGTGACTGCAAGGATTCATATTCTTAGGTTTTTTCGGTAAAGTATCATTTACAGCAAGCGTGCTGTGACGGTTCCACCTGAAGACGGAAGCTTGTGTTGCCTCCGAAACGTCGTGATTATTTATTTTTATTTTATTTTACTTTTATTAATTTTATTTTAATTTTTTACCCACGTGACTTTACCGAAAAAAACCTAAGAACATGGCATATTCGTGTGTTTCTTCTCCTGCTCATATGGCCCGGTTCATTTGAATCTCTGATATGGCAACCCTCGCCCAACATCACTACAACCACCTCTACCAGCACCACCCACCGCTACCACCAACACCAGAACCAGCATCACCACGATCACGAGAAACACCACCACGTTTCCTACACCAAAGATCCCACGTTTGCTGGCCTATGAAGGCCGGCAAAGCAAATGAGGGGGTGGGTGACCGGCACAATGCCGGGTTAACCTTTATCTCCGCGGTGGCGATGTTTACACACTCCGGCAGATACTAATTTTGAGGCCGAGTCGACCTAGGGGAGGCCGTCATCGGCATTGGAGCCCGTGAGCGGGAATCAAACTCGGGGAAGTCATGACCGTGTTCGTAGCGCAGCGTGCTCACTTTCTTGTCCAACTTAAACTGAACTTCTTTTCCACCATACGTAGGCCGACGGTGCAGGGGAAGGACAAAAAACTAAACGCAAAAAAGCAGTTCTAAAGAAGTGAGTTTGTCGATCTCGATGACGAGTTAAAAGTTGCATAGCTAAAGTGGTTTCCTAATATCGGAAGAAGAGCGTCCAGACGGCCGCAGAAGTCCGATCTGAAAGCGCCGTGCGATGCAGTGTGCGAGTCTATGGGTCTCTATGTGATGAGTCTATGTGTTTCTGTGCGAGTCTATGGGTTTCTGTGTAATGATTCTATGGGTTTCTGTGTGAGTCTATGTGTCTCTGTGTGATGAGCCTATGGGTTTCTGTGCGAGTCTATGGATCTCTGTGTGATGAGTCTATGGTTTCTGTGCAAGTCTATGGGTCTCTGTGTGATGAGTCTATGTGTTTCTGTGCGAGTCTATGGGTTTCTGTGTGATGATTATGGGTTTCTGTGTGAGTCTATGGATCTCTGTGTGATGAGTCTATGGGTTTCTGTGCAGTCTATGGGTCTCTGTGTGATANGTATATGGATTCTGTGTGATGATTCTATGGGTTTCTGTGCGAGTCTATGGGTCTCTGTGTGATGAGTCTATGGGTTTCTGTGCGAGTCTATGGGTCTCTGTGTGATGAGTCTATGGGTTTCTGTGCGAGTCTATGGGTCTCTGTGTGATGATTCTATGGGTTTCTGTGCGAGTCTATGGGTCTCTGTGTGATGAGTCTATGGGTTTCTGTGCGAGTCTATGGGTCTCTGTGTGATGAGTCTATGGGTTTCTGTGCGAGTCTATGGGTCTCTGTATGATGAGTCTATGGGTTTCTGTGCGAGTCTATGGGTCTCTGTGTGATGATTCTATGGGTTTCTGTGCAGGTCTATGGGTCTCTGTGTGATGAGTCTATGGGTTTCTGTGCGAGTCTATGGGTCTCTGTGTGATGATTCTATGGGTTTCTGTGCGAGTCTATGGGTCTCTGTGTGATGAGTCTATGGGTTTCTGTGCGAGTCTATGGGTCTCTGTGTGATGATCTATGGGTTTCTGTGCAGGTCTATGGGTCTCTGTGTGATGAGTCTATGGGTTTCTGTGCGAGTCTATGGGTCTCTGTGTGATGAGTCTATGGGTTTCTGTGCGAGTCTATGGGTCTCTGTGTGATGCGTCTATGGGTTTCTATGCGAGTCTATGGGTCTCTGTGTGATGCGTCTATGGGTTTCTGTGCGAGTCTATGGGTCTCTGTGTGATGATCTATGGGTTTCTGTGCGAGTCTATGGGTCTCTGTGTGATGAGTCTATGGGTTTCTATGCGAGTCTATGGGTCTCTGTGTGATGCGTCTATGGGTTTCTGTGCGAGTCTATGGGTCTCTGTGTGATGATTCTATGGGTTTCTGTGCGAGTCTATGGGTCTCTGTGTGATGATTCTATGGGTTTCTGTGCAGGTCTATGGGTCTCTGTGTGATGATTCTATGGGTTTCTGTGCGAGTCTATGGGTCTCTGTGTGATGAGTCTATGGGTTTCTGTGCCAGTCTATGGGTCTCCATATATGCACGTGTGTTGAACTTCTTTTGCACCGTACGTAGCCGACCATGCGAATCAAAGGTGTGGGGGAAAGGCAACAAACTAAACACAAAAAGCAGTTCTAAAGAAATGAGCTTTCAATCTGGATTTAAAAGTGCATAGCTACCAATGGCTTCCTAATAGTTGATCAAACGTCACCTGCTCCAGCCTCACAATAAGCGGTGGGATCATTGGCAGAGGCGGTTAGGTGCCTCAAGGTTGAGAGACAGATATTCTGCGTTTGAAACCACGGATTCAGCCACTCGTGGTTAAACCGGCTTCTGTCGATGGGCAGTTCGCTACGGTGGGCCAAAGTGTGTCCCCCCCCCCCCCGTACTCCCGCCTCTCAAAGCAGTCTGGCCAGGGTGGAAGAGTAGGCCAAGTACCCTCTCTAGAGCTCCCTCGAGTAGAATCCCTTCCGCCAGCAGTGGCAGGAGCAAGCAAATTCATTTGTATTCGTGGTTCTCTTGGTAAAGACACGTAGAAGGAAATAAAAAATAATAAAATAAAACATCATAAAAATGAATTATTTATTATTTAATTAAATATTTTCTTATTCTTTATTATTGTTTTGTTTCCCTTCTATGTGACTTTACCGAAAGAACCAAGAATATGAATCCCTGCAGCCCGAAAGCTTTAAATCAGAATTCATTTTTATCATCACTATTATGAATTCCTGACTGCAGGAATTCATATTATTTGGGTTTTTCGGTAAAGTCACGTAGATTAAAAAAAAAAACTACGACGATTAGAACTTCGCTTGTGCTGCGATCGAAACGTCCGCAGTTTTTTCGTTGATCTAATTACTTTTTGAACCATCCACGTGACTTTACCGAAAGACCCAAAATAATACTATTACCATTGTTATAACTCCATCGACACCGCCGTGGAACTGCAAGACACAGCGGACTGTGACCTCCAATCCAACCACAACAGAGGTTTTTGGATTAGATCGCGTAAATAAATAAACGTGTCGTTGATAATTGTTTTTTACCCTTTCATCTGGCAACAAAAATGACACTTTTTTTACGAGGAGTCATGTTTGCATAGACCACAATACCTGCGGTCATAATGCAAACAAAAAACATAACTCTGATAATGTATGCACTGTCCTTGAAGTTGATTGGTCCACACCCGAGACAGCTTTCCTTAGAGCCTAGTCTCACATGGTGTTGGACCAGATGACGCCAAAAGGCGCACAACTCAAAACAATGCACCATCAGAGTATGAGAGCTCGGGTAAGCATTTACACCATTGGTACCTCATTTGTCAGTAAAAAAATATGATAATTGTTTTTACCCTTTTATCTGGCAACAAAACTGACACCTTTTTTACAAGGAGTCATGTTTGCATAGACCACAATACCTGCGGTCGTATTGCAAACAAAAAACACAACTCTGATAATGTATGCACTGTGCTTGAAGTTGATTGGTCCACACCCGAGACCGAATGGCTCACAGGGCTATACCTAATAAATGAACTTGAACTTGATTGGTCCACACTGCAGCTTTTAGAGCAGCACATGGTGTTGGACCAGACGCCAAAAGGCGCACGAATAANCGTGTGTTAAACCGCACCGCCGACACNGCCGACCAGTAAGGGTTGTCACGTGACAGAACACGGCCTCCCACCGCTCCCCANTACCCCCACTCCCCAAACCCGCGCCCCNACCCCACCCCACCGTTCACCTGCAGTGGGATCCGGCGGTCCAAAGTGCAGCGTGTAGCGCAGCACGTGGTGGTTGTTCCACACGTAGAGGGCCCNGTCGCGCGGGTTGTACTGCACCGACGTGATGAACTGGTACGGGTTGGGGAACGGGATGGAGACGCGTGCCTCCCGCTGCGAGTTGGTGTCGTACACGTAGTCGATGCGGTCGCTCGTCCCCCACCGCCTCCTCCTCGGCGACGGAGTCCGACCCCCGTCGCCGTCGTCCTCGTAGGTCGAGCGCAGGACGTAGAGGACGCCGCACGCCATGAACGCGTTGGAGGCCGAGCTTGTCGTAGGCCGTCTCCCAGGAGGCCTCGACGCGCAGCGTGTACGGGTTGAAGTGGCTCACCACCACGCGCCCGTTGTTCTGCTCCGTGGCGTAGATGACCAGAGGCCGTTCTCGTCGGCCGCCAGGTCGATGTCGGACTTGCCGCCCAGCGGTGGGCGACGTGTCGTGGTAGTTGGCGTTGGGATGAACGCCTCGCCGCTCTTGACGCGCGTGCGCAGGTCGAACTTGACGAGTTGCGCGTTCGCTCCTGCGACCGCGCGCGGGGAGGGGGGGGGGGAGATGTTAGGTGAGTGTGTGGGGGGGGGNAGAGGCGAGGGAGAGTGTGTGAGAGGTGAGTGTATATGACGGTGAGGTGAATGTGTGTGAGGGAGCGGTGAGTGAGTGTGTGAGGTGAGTGAGTGTGTGCGTGTGGGAGAGATGAGTGAGTGTGTGCGTGTGGGGTGAGGTGAGTGTGTGTGAGGTGAGTGAGTGTGTGAGTGAGGGAGTGAGTGTGAGTGGTGAGTGAGGTGAGTGTGTGTGTGTGTGAGGTGAGTGAGTGTGTGCGTGTGGGGTGAGGTGAGTGTGTGTGTGTGAGGTGAGTGAGTGTGTGTGTGTGGGAGTGAGTGTGTGTGAGTGTGGGAGTGAGTGTGTGTGTGAGATGTGAGTGAGTGTGTGCGTGTGGGGTGAGGTGAGTGTGTGTGTGTGAGGTGAGTGAGTGTGTGAGTGAGGGAGTGAGTGTGAGTGGTGAGTGAGTGTGTGAGTGTGTGTGTGTGAGATGTGAGTGAGTGTGTGCGTGTGGGAGAGATGAGTGTGTGTGAGGGAAAGGTAGGGAGGGAGAGGGGCGGGTGTGGAGAGGTAAGGTGAGAGTGAGAGAGAGGGTGGGGAGAGTGGGTGAGTGGGTGAAGGTGTGAGCGCGAGAGATCCGGGCGTGATGGTTCTGGCCACATCACTCCCTCGTGCGCTGCGCCCGCCATCACAGGTGCTGCTCGCTAACAGCACTTGCCCCAACAGTCCGTTGAAGGCTTTACGGGGGATCTTTGTCTTTGAAGAGCGCAAGTTAAGTGCGTGGGGGGGGGGGCGCTCCTCGCAGCGTGTGAGCGAGAGAGGAGGTGACGGTGTGAAGGTGTTTGAGTGTGAGTTTCTGAGTGTGTGAGTGTGTGAGCGAGTGTGTGAGCGTGTGTGTGTGTGAGCGAGAGTGTGTGTGAGCGTGTGAGTGTGTGAGCGTGCGGTGTGTGTGTGCACGAGTGAGCGAGTTTTTGAGTGTGTTTAGCACGTGTGAGTGTGTTGTGAGTGTTGTGAGCGAGTGTGTGTGTGAGCGTGTGTGTGTGTGAGCGAGTGTGTGTGTNAGTGAGTGTGTGTGAGCGAGTGTGTGTGTGAGTGAGCGTATGTGAGCGAGCGTGTGAGTGTCTTGCGCGAGGGGAGCGTTAGCCATAATCCAATTCAATCCCGCAAGTCAACCGATCTCATCGCCGCTTCATCTCCGTGGTGGCCGTGCCCTTTGGACGCACTCCGCATCCTATGGCTGCCAGTCCATCACCAGTGTCGTACATTGGGGCTGGCGGTCTTCTAGCGGTGACACGATACGGACCAAGCCAGCCCTGCTCTCATTCACGGCCCACGCGTCGCATCGATCCTACGCACGTGTTCTCGAACCCACACGGATCCTCCTCTTTTCCGTCCATCGGCGTTATTCACGATCGCGTATCTGCCCCCTGCGCTCGGCTTTCAGATTTGTCGCGACATTTTCTTCGTCTCGATTGAAAGCTTTCGTGACTGCAGGGATTCATCTTCTTGGTTCTTTGGTAAAGTCACGTAGAAGGGAAATAATAAAATAATAAAATAAAACATTACAAAATAATAATATAATAAACTAATAGAATATAATGTTTTATTTTTATTTTATTATTTCCCTTCTACGTGACTTTACCGAAAGAACCAAGAAGATTTTCTTCGTCATTTGGCAACGTTTAAACTCTATACCACGAGCTGCCATGTAGCTCATTTTTAAATCCTTTATATTAAGTTCACTTGCGTGCTTGCGTGCTTGCTTGCTTGCTTACGACCGTGCAAATCTTTCGGTCGTTTTTTAACCCACTTCCGTGATCCAATCGAGCTGACATTTTGCACACAGACTCGTTGTGCGAGACAATTAATGTTCGTGAAAATTTTTTTCCAAAATTTTACACTGTTTAGGGAAAACAAATTAAATATTTAATTACCAATTGCTTAATACTGGCAGACAATCATCTGACCCATAGGTGGTAGCCATCTCAAGCCAGAGGGCGAGAGGACTCTAGCCGCCACGCATATAAAGGATTTATAGTGAAAAACTTTGTTTTTACGGGTTATACTTATTCAGAATCGACCCGGCCACAGACGATCGCCCAACGCGTGTCTATGAACGTGGAGGAAAAACCACAGGTCGACGGAGCAAAATCCACGTCAGGGTCGGGATCGAAACCACGACGACCCTGTACACACCAGGCGAGGTAGTTAACATCTCCTAGCCACCGCGTCACCATTTGTGACCCATCCCGTCGTAGGAAGGCGATGTACGTATGCACGTTGAAATTCTTTTGCACCGTAAGTCAGGACACGTGGGGTATCATGCTTATGTTTACCACTGGCATCAAACATTGTCATTGTTGATTCTTTAACTTAACATTTTATTTTTAGCATTATTAACATCTGTTTTTTTCCTCTTCCTTTCGGATTACACACGTGTACGTGATTTGTTAAAATAAATATAATAACCCGACGTGTCCTGTGTACACGCGCGCGCGCACACAGATTAAGATCTCTTCGAACTGAGGCACACCGGTAAGCCAAATTCCGTTATCGACTCGCGTTTCCATAAAAGCGCTCCAACCTATTCCTGTCGCGAAAATTAGCTGCTCGGAAATGAGAGGGGGGGGGGGGAGACAATTTTTGTTAAAACGAGTTAATTAAAAATGCATTTGCGAGGCAACCGTGCAATTATCACCCTCACCTAAAACAATATTTTATTTTACTAACTGCTGTCGGCGGCAAATTTCTTTTTTCCAAATGCGAGGAGCCCACGGGAAATTAAAGCGTCCTAAATTTTGCCTCAATTCCTCAATTTCCGAAAAGGTAAATCCTGCGAAAGTGACTCTGTGCGTCGAGTTCTGAGAGAGACGGCGCGGGGGTGGGGGCGGGGGGAATAAGCCGAGGAACCGATTCGTCGTTGTAATCAATTAAATTGATTGACGTTCGCGAGAAACCTCAAGCCTTCGCCGCCGACGATGACTGTGCGAGGAAGAAACATTAACCCGTAAAAACAACGTTTTTCAC
The DNA here is from genome assembly GCA_018977245.1 of Lethenteron camtschaticum. Lineage (NCBI taxonomy): Eukaryota > Metazoa > Chordata > Hyperoartia > Petromyzontiformes > Petromyzontidae > Lethenteron > Lethenteron camtschaticum. The sequence goes on along the minus strand of MU249573.1, from coordinate 8,153,762 downwards.
TATAAATCCTTTATACGCGTGGCATCGGGGCGGCTAGAGTCCTCTCGTCCTCTGGCTTGAGATGGCTGCCACCTATGGGTCAGATGATTGTCTGGCAGCATTAAACAATTGGTAATTAATTTTTTTTTTCCCTAAACAGTGTAAAATTTTGGGATTTTTTTCACGAAAATGCATTGTCACGCACAACGAGTCTGTGTGCAAAATGTCAGCTCGATTGGATCACGGGAAGTGGGTTAAAAAACGACCGAAAGATTTGCACGGTCCTAAGCAAGCAAGCGAACTTAATATAAAGGATTTAAAAAAAGGATTAATCCCTCACAATTCAATTTTGGTCCCGCCTCTCTGCAACGTGGCTTCAAATCCCAGCTGCCTCTGGGATTAAAAGCGCATCCGTTCGACTTGTGGTACGACGACGAACCCTGGGCTAAACGATCGTCTTCTCACCTCGGGCTACGCGGCGATGGGTAGGCGCGCGCGTTCTGACAGTTGTTGTTGTTGTTATTTCAATGAAGCGTGACGAAATAGGTATTTTTTTTGTACGTTACGAATATTTCGTTACTTTGTTATTGGCCGAGGATTGCATTTGCGTGGTAGCACCTTCGTAAATTTGATTGATCGTTGGAAAACTGCGTAACAGTGAATTTGTTAAGAAACTATTATATCGTCAAATGTTAACACTTCTGAGAACTTGCAACAAAACTACAAGAAATGTGCCTCTGGGCTCTGGAGATCACCTGGAGAAGATTAAAGTCATGCAGACTCTTTGACTTTTTGAAGCTATTAACATACTTTTGTTATCATGTTACAGTGCATTATTATCCGTTCCTTTTCCATTAAAAACGATAGTCCCATGTAAGTGTTAACATTTTTTTGAGGCACCCTGTGTGTGTGTGTGTGTCATCTCGGTCATCTCAGTCAGTCGACCCCGTGGCACCTGCTGGGTCTGCCCCATGACCTCCTGCCAGCGGGCGTTCGACACTTCACGTGGCTTCAAGGTGCACGTGGCCTGGCACAAGCGTCGTGGTGATGTCACCGCCACTTAGTGGCGAATGGCGGTTGTTGTTGTGTCATCTCGGTCATCTCAGTCAGTCGACCCGTGGCACCTGCTGGGTCTGCCCGTGACCTCCTGCCAGCGGGCGTTCGACACTTCACGTGGCCTCAAGGTGCACATGGCCTGGCACAAGCGTCGTGGTGACGTCACCGCCACTTAGTGGGCGAATGGCGGTTGTTGTTGTATATATCAGTATGTCACAACTGGAGGGTTCTCTCTTCTCAGTTCATTCTGCAACTGCAATGTCTACTGGAGTTATGAGCTCAGTCTACAACCTATAAAAATAGTCTTTTTCAGAAGCGACCTGGCCACAAATGATAGCTCAATGTAGTGGCCTAATCACGTGGAAATGTATAGCGGACGAATACTCGAAACGCGTGATGTCGATCCGAAACGTGAGGGAAAAAGAACGGAAGACCCGGGGAAAAATCCACGGGGAGAGACATGCAAACGCCAAATATAAAGCAGGCGTCAGGGTCGGGATTGAACCCATGACCTCCTGTACACCAGGCGAGGTAGTAAACATCTCTACACAATTTTTCGATTTAAAGCTTTCGTGACTGCAGGGATTCATATTCTTGGTTCTTTCGGTAAAGTCACGTAGAAGGGCCGAAACGTCGTGAGAATTTCATTTTATTACGTAATATTTTTATTATTTTATTATTTCCCTTCTACGTGACTTTACCGAAAGAACCAAGAATATCTCTCCACCTGACATTGCAACAGTCCCCTCGCCTGATCAAAGTTTAGTGTCAACAACGTATGTGTGGGCGCGCCCTCCCGGAAAGATCAATCAAAGTTCTATCCAGCCCTGGGTTAGGCAAAAGCTCTCTTCCCCACCACTGTCCTATACTTCAGATAATGATCACGATTAATAATTCAACACATTTGGTATTCGCGCCATTCCTGAGAACCGCAGGGGCCATCACGAATCAAGGCGCCATTTCACAGACGAGTATACGCCGCCAGTAGGGGGAAGGGCAACGTTGCCAAGTGATTTCATCCACGTCCCCTTGTATACCGGCGAGATGGTGAACATCTCTCCACCGCACCGTCACAGCTCTGTCGTACCAGATAAGGCCCACCCGAGCCATGCAGCTCTTTTCCAGAAGCGACCTGGCCACGTAAAATGATAGCTCAACGAAGCGGCTCATCACGTGATGCGTGTGGATTCTAAATGAGGTAGTTAACATCTCTCCACTGCGGCGCCCTACCGCCCCCCTATCGTCATCATCATCGCCGTCGTCATCGTCGTCATCATCATCATTGTCGTCGTCATCATCGTCATCATCGTTGTCATCATCATCGTCGTTGTTGTTGTCATCGTCGTCATCATCATCGTTGTAGTCATTGTCATCGTCATCATCATCGTCATCGTCGTCATCATCATCGTTGTAGTCGTTGTCGTCGTCATCGTCGTCATCATCATCATCATCGTTGTCATCATCATGTTGTCGTCGTCATCGTCGACATCATCATCATTATCATCATCGTCATCGTCGTCATCATCGCCGTCATCATCATCGTCGTCGTCATCATCATTGCTGTCATCATCGCCATCATCATCGTCGTCATCATCGTCGTCATCATCATCGTCATCATCGTCGTCGTCATCATCATCGTTGTAGTCGTTGTCGTCGTCATCATCATCATCGTCATCGTCGTCATCATCGTCGTCCTCATCATCATCATCGTCGTCGTCCACCGGACAAAAAAACCCCCGCGCCGGGCACCGACCTTGTTGAAGAACACGGCCCCGTCGTACACCACGAAGCCCGTTCCGTCGACGCGGTGCGGCAGCTTGTAGTTGGTGAGCGGTCGCCCTGCCAGGAAGTCCTGGAGGGATGCGTACTCGGTGAGGCTGTCGGTGCGGTACGGCGTCCACGGCATGAAGTACACCTTGTCGGTGGCCTGCAGCGGGTCGCGGCACCACGAGCCGGCCTGCTGCTCCGCCTCCAGGAGGTGCAAGGCCTCGCCAACGAGGCGGACGCTGCCCGGGCACAGGAAGACTGCCACGGGGAACGAGGGACAGACGAACGAACGGTCGGGTCAGGGATTCGCGTTCGCTCCCTGGTTGATGTACTCTAAACGTAAAACTATATTTTAGCAGGTAAGGCCCACTAAGCTATGTTACTCTTTTGCGGAAGCAACCTGGCCGCGCAAATTATAGCTCAACGAAAGTGGCTTATAGCGTGGAAATGTACAGCAGCATCCAAATACTCTAAACGCGTGACATCGATTCTAAATGTGGAGGGAAAAACCGGAGGGCCCGGAGAAACTCCACACAACCACGGGGCAGAACACGCAAGCCTCCAAGTATACAGCAACAGGCGTCAGGGTTGGGATCGAACCCACGACCTCCTGTATACCAGGCGGGTAGTTAACATCTCGCCACCGTTTGCGTGCGTGTACTGATGGGCGTATATAGGTGCCGTCTGCGTCGCAGCAGAGCCTGATGAAGCCGACCGTCTACCAGAAACGATCACGTTTCTTAAACATACACGTGTGGTATGTGCATCGTGAGCTTAGTGTGTGGCATAAATCGACAGATTCATCGTCGCGGTCGATTAAATACTTGGGTGAAATGAAACCGTCGCGAACACAGGCAATTCAGCTTTTGCACGGAAACAGTGGGCATGCAGAGGATTGTGGGGTTTCCCAGGATGCACCGAGGCCTAGCCTAAACGAATTTCAACTGAAGGTGTTGTTACCGGGATGCCGCACAATATTTTTTCACGATACAACATCAAACTTGACGACAGGACGATTTCCCAATAACGTTGTAGTACTCGTATTTGCATGTTATTTATGTTGTAATCGATGCAGTCTATAATGCTCATGTCAGTTACGCCAGAAATGCGGTCAACAATTACACGAACCATGGCAATGACGATGTCACACAATCGCCGTGCTGTCAATTAACGCCGAAAACTGTTTGGAAAGCGTTGATTCGATGTTATAATACGTATTTATTTACAACCTGCGTAACTGCAATTGTTACTTTCGCGGGACATAAAAGACACGGGAAAAATGCTGTGAGAGCAACGAGAATCGCGATCGAAGCACATTTAGCCACGACGGACGGCACGATGATCTTATAATCATCGCAAGAATCTCGCCAGATTATTGTACGGGTTGACTGTAGCGGTCGTTAACCTGGGTGCAAAGTGCACAATAACTTCTAGATTTGAAGCTTTTGTGACTGCAAGGATTCATACTCTTAGTTCTTTCGGTAAAGTCACGTAGGTAAAAAATGAAATTAAAATTTATAAAAATAAAACAATAAAATTCACGACGTTTCGGAGGCAACACAAGTCTCCGTCATCAGGTGGGACCGTCACAGCCAGATTAGCTGCAGGCCTTGCACCTCCTTGATGCAGCAAATCTGGCTGTGCCGGTCCCACCTGATGACGGAGACTTGTGTTGCCTCCGAAACGTCGTGATTATATTGTTTTATTTTTATTAATTTTAGTTTGTGACTTTAGCGAAAGAACTAAGAGTACGTGCACAATAACCCTCTCCGGGGATCACAATGAGGAACGTCACACAGCAGTTCGTTGGCACGGGTGTGTTTTTTTTCCATGCACGTCCAAGCAGGCCCATGAACTCTCATGCACGCAACAAGGAAATCGTCAACGTGGAGAAGTTTAGCGGTGCAGTGTTTCGTTGCTGGAAATTCGTTGCGGCCTACGAAATTCCCTTTCGGCAAACCTTGACCACACTTAGTCACATTCACTTTAAGATGTTTTTTTTGTTCATGTTTTAGTTTTTTGTTTGTTGCGGTTGCACCCGATTCAAGAGCCGTATGGCTCACAGGGCTATACCTAATAAATTAACTTGAACATCGGCAACTCGGATGCTTCGACTTCGCGATACCGACGCAAATCATGGAGACATTTTGATTGCGTCGTAGTCATTACGTGATGGGTAGTACAGTGCGTTGTATTAATTGTGATACTCAAGTAGACAAGCCTGAGCCTTCAACACTCCCTTCACCAGCCCCCCTTGCTTGCCTTGGCAGCGCAGCCCAAAGGGCCCCCACTCCTCCCGACCCCCTGAATCAGTTAGGAAATCTAGGCAAGAAGCGGCACGTAACGCAGCCTACAGAAAAAAAAACAAGTTTTTTTTTTNCCAATGATTAAAATGTAGAGATCGCATCCATTAACAAATGCAATTTTCGCGAGATGAATTGCGGCGGTAAAAACGCAACGAAATAATTTACTTTAGGACATAACTGCAGGCCCTTCTCACTGCCAGTGTGTTCCCATGACAACCATTTCGAGTGTCGGCAACATCCGGGCCTCACCCGAGCCAATCGCATGAGCAGCTAACTGCACCCTTAACGCCGACACGTTTGTAGAATATATATGAACATTATTAACAACTAGCTCCCATACTAATAGGGTTTTTCCCTTTTTTCTGGCAACAAAACTGACACCTTTTGCAAGGAATCATGCTTACATTAACCACAATACTTGCAGTCAAATGCAAACAAAAAATCTATCAGAATATTGTTTTTTGTTTGCATTTGACTGCAAGTATTGTGGTTAATGTAAGCATGATTCCTTGCAAAAGGTGTCAGTTTTGTTGCCATAAAAAAGGGGAAAAGCCCTATTAGTATTTTTCGATTTAAAGCTTTCGTGACTGCAGGGATTCATCTTCTTTGTTCTTTCGGTAAAGTCACGTAGAAGGGAAGTGATAAAATAATAAAAATAAAACATAAATAAATCAAATAATTCTCACGACGTTTCGGCTACAACGCAAGCAGCCGTCTTCAGGCGAAGAATGAGACACTGCCAAGCTAGGAGCTTATATATAGCTTGGCAGTGTCTCATTCTTCACCTGAAGACGGCTGCTTGCGTTGTAGCCGAAACGTCGTGAGAATTATTTGATTTTATTATGTTTTATTTTTATTATTTTATCACTTCCCTTCTACGTGACTTTACCGAAAGAACCAAGAAGATGAAACCCTATTAGTATATTTTGGTACTGGCAAAGGAGGTCCCATGATGCACTAGCTCCCAATTTGCAGCCTTTTGCTGCCTTCTCTCATCTGCACCCCTCTCTCCCTACCCCCACTGCAGACCACAACGACTCAAACGGCCGTCTGGATACAGGAGTCACATTGGCAAATGTGATTTGTAACTTTGATCACTGCCTGCGTGTCGATAGTTCAACGTGCCATTGCATCGAGGGGCTACTATGCGGCGTTATCTTGGTGTGGTCTGGGACCGTTTTAGCCGCCTGCTTGCCGCCTTGCCCCGATCTTGATAAATCGGACTGACGTAATTTCAAGAGCGCATTACTTATTGATATTTCGTGACTTGCATTTTCTCCATTTTGCTCTCCTGTCGTCTTTTTCGTTGCTGCGTCGTTTTGCTGCTGTCAACTCGCCCCCCTCCCGTAAGCTCGTCGGATTCCTCTCCCTCCAAGTCGAAGTAAAGATTCTGAACCGTCGAACGTCGTAGCACCGCTTAACTTCCCACGGAAGGGGGGGGGGGAGTGTCGCGATCGCCACGTGCGCGCGCGCCGTGACGCTACCTTTTTGCTCCAGCCCTTCGCGAGCGCGATTTTTTTTTTAGGGGAGGAGGGAAGAAAAAGGCGGTGAAGCGAGAGACAAAGGGAGGATTAAAACGTGGATTGAAAAGACAAATGCATACAGACGGGACGGGGCGCAGCGCAGACAACGCTCGTAACGGTAGACTCTCCATTTGTCCGCGCTAATGACGGCCGCGGATCATTCGAAATCGCGGAGAATCCCAAAAAATATAACCATTTTCCGCGGATCTCTGCGCCAAAAGCCACTAACGCAGGCATCGATTACTTTAAAGTGAAGAAAATCGAGTTTGATAATGAACAAAACGAACATTTCTAGTCCAAAATGTATTGATCTCGTTTCATTACAAAACTGCACACAAAAAGACAACGCTACTCACTTAAACGATTTGGAAAAATCCTAAAGACGGAATTTTTGCTTCAATGAGCCCGCTTTCCTTTTTGCGAATTGACGCCCCTTAATCGAAGCAATACCAATTTGTCAGAAAGCGGCGGAGTCATCCAGTTGCTCTTTCGATTTATAACGAAGGCGGACGATCGATGCGCGTGCTCGGTGCAAACACCTTTCAGCTCCCACGCAGAAGACTCGGCCCACTAAGTGGACAGCGGGCCATGCAAATCACAATTAATCAAACTCCGCCTACTGTTGTTAAGGTGCTGCAAATACTGTACTGTAGAGGTGATCACGTGGATTTTGGATGAAACCGAGCACATATTTGTTCGGTTTAAGCACGTGATTTTATTAAAATTTCCAGGATTAACAAATGTGTAACTGTTTCTAGATCATATTTTTGATTCTTTCGGTAAAGTCACGTAGAAGGAAATAATAAAATAGTAAAAATATTAAACAATAAAAATTATCATCACCTGATGACGATTGCTTGTGTTGCAGTCGAAACGTCGTGAGAATTTATTGTTTTTATTTTATTATTTTATCATTTCCCTTCTACGTGACTTTACCGAAAGAACCAAGAATATGAATCCCTGCAGTCACGAAAGCTTTAAATAAAATTTGCTTCTAGATCATTCATTTTGGGCTTGAGGCAAAAAAATCCACGAGTTATTAATTCACGTCAAATCTCAGGCGCGCGGTTGATCCGCAAATCGGATAAACCGCACGCGGAAAATCGAGAGTCTACCGTACGCTGAACTTCATTCGCACCGTACGTAGCCAACCGTGCTAATCGGAGTGCGATTCGTGCTCAACCTAATCAGAGACAAGGCAGAAAGACCCACTTCCGGGATGAGCTTTCAGATATCACCACATCATCATCATTTTTCAGCAGAAACGTTTAAATGCGTCAGATCTTCATACACATTTACGGATGTTACACATGGGGTTGGGAGTGGCGACGCAGCCGAAAGTGCGACAAAAAACCCGACGGCATCAGTGGTACTTGCGCAGTGGGTCTGGCACGGCCATCATGAACCCTCTTTCCCCTGCCCCCACTAAAGGGGTGTTGAACCTCCTGAAGCAAAAGAAAAACCACCCGGCCCAGCGCTAAAACCCAGAAACACACTGGCTGCAGCCATTATGAACCACCCCCACCCCCCTCAGTGAGAAAAGGAGACACAACCCAGGCTGCATGTGCCGCCTCTGTTCGTGTGTTGCAAGACACTTCCCATAATGAGCTGTTTGGCGAGCGCAACACAACTGAATTGTTTGGTTTAATAGCTGTGTCTCAGGCTAGGCGTGGAACACACGTGTGTTTCTGTGTTTGGTGATCACACCCAATAGCTTCCAGGCCCCGCAAGTGGAATGGAGAAGGCAGAGCGAGAGGAATACTCGGCACAGTGTGCCAGGTGCAACAACAACATTTTTTACGGGCTTAGTGGTGGACTGCAAGCGAGTTAAAATTGTGCTGACGATTATTTAAACCGGTCATGGGCCGCCTCTTGTTTGACTGGTGCGGTGCGTAAACGTGGCCACTGGGGAGACAAAGGCGGTCGGGCGTGGTGCTGGCCACCCACACCCCTCGTGTGCAGTGCCGGCCTTCATCGGTGCTGCTACTCGCGAACAGCGCTCGTCCCGACAGCCTGTCAAAGGGCGTTACGAGGTGGGGGGGCATCTTTCCCGCGTGCGCACACTCCTGAGTACTCACTGTAGGGACGCACTCGTACCAAACCTCCAGGTACTTGTACGTTCCGGGACAGGGGTCCGGAAACACCTCGTTGCCGGCGACGACGAGGCACTGCGTCCTGTTGTTGCACCTGCGGGGGCGGCGTAGGAGGAGGGGGGGGAGTGGAGCGGAGCACGCGCGAGCCGTGGTTTAGTGGCAGGGCAACGTTACATGGCACAACCCCCCCCCCCCTTAACCCCCCCCNACCGGTGCCTCGATTCTCGGCCACAGCTGGGCCAAGCATCCCCATGCAGGCCCCTCCTGTGAGAGGGTGATGATGAGAATCAGGCCCTTTGTAGGTATCAAATAACTGGCATATTTATTAGAATTGTTATGATTCTTACTATTCTTAGGTTTTTTCGGTAAAGTCACGTAGGTAAAAATTAAATTAATAAAAGTAAAATAAAATCACGACGTTTCGAGGCAACACAAGCTTCCGTCTTCAGGTGGAACCGTCACAGCCCGACAGCTGTATCAAGTTACTTGAAGCTTGTGTTGCCTCCGAAACGTCGTGATTTTTTTATTTTACTTTTATTAATTTTAATTTTTCACCCACGTGACTTTACCGAAAAAACCTAAGAATATGAATCCTTGCAGTCACAAAGCTTCAAATCTACAATGATTCTTACTGTTGGGGGTGGAGAAATGGGAGGCGGGCAGGGATAGTTGGTGGCGCAATGGGTTAGCGCACTGCGGCATGTAGCCGGGCGACCCGAGTTTGTACGTATGCATGCGCGTTGAACTTCTTTCGCGCCCGCACGTAGCTAGCCGTGCTAATCGGAGGTGCGGCGGGGAGGGGGGCGAACAAAGAGTGAGATTGCCAGTCACGGCTGACACGAGTGGCGAGTGACATCCGAACTGGCCTGCTGCTGTGCTGTAATGGTGATGGGACTGTCAGAATGGGCCTTGGAGGACATGCCAACTGTCTAACAAGAGGAAGACAGATGGGGGCGGTGGTGGTGATGATGAGACGTAAGAGCGGTCATCGGTGTACTCTGCGCGCGTTTCTACCGAGTAAGACGAACTCGAGCAGGTGGCGGCAATCAATCAATCAATAAATTAGATTTGAAGCTTTCGTGACTGCAAGGATTCATATTTTAGGTTTTTCGGTAAGTCACGTAAGTAGAAAAAGGCTCAGTCCCATTTACACGCACCTTTACATCAGCCGCACCTAGTTTACACAACAAAGGCTCATTTCTAACAGCGTGCTTCAGCCGCACCGAACCTCACAATTATAATATCCAGGGCCCACCTTGGCTCCTCCCACCCTCAACCAGTATATACAAGGACTGTTTTCTTGGAATTTCTCTTACTTGATACAGCATCGTGCTGTGACGGTTCCACCTGAAGACGGAAGCTTGTGTTGCCTCCGAAACGTCGTGATTTTTATTTTATTTTATTTTACAATCAATAAATGTTAAATTTCGATTTAAAGCTTTCGTGACTGCAGGGATTATCTTCTTGGTTCTTTCGGTAAGTCACGTAGAAGGGAAATAATAAATAATAAAAAACATAATAAAATATTCTCACGACGTTTCGGCCACAACGCAAGCAGCCATCCTCAGGTGAAGACAGGTCTGTCGGGGAGACAGCGTCTGAAGACGGCTGCTTGCGTTGTGGCCGAAACGTCGTGAGAATTATTTTATTAGTTTTATTTTTATTATTTTGTTATTTCCCTTCTACGTGACTTTACCGACAGAACCAAGAAGACAATAAATGTTATTTGTTACGCGCAAAGCTACTCTTGGCCAGTTACCCAGCGAGTTCTGCGAGCGACGGCGACGTTTCCGGACGAGCGGCCCTCGTTCAGGGCCACGTCAAAAACCGCGTATCAACGGGGAAGCACAAAAGTCCAAACGAGGAGAATGATTGTTTCTCGATGCAATCGCGAAGAGGAGGTTGCGACGAGCGGGCCACGCGTGCTGGGCGTGAAAGGCCAAGCGGCCGAGACCGGCGTCGGAGCGGCACCCAGAGGAAGACCTAGAACCAGACGGTGGTGGCGGCGGTGGTGGCGGTGGTGGTGGCGGTGGCGGTGGTGGCACCGGTGGTAGTGTGGAGCGGCAGTGTTAGCGTTAGCGTGCTGGGAACGAACCAGGCGGCCACGAGTTCATCTCCAGCGCACGGCCAACACCAGTGACGATTATCTGAACCGGTCCTGGGTCTTCCCTAGCTCGACTCAGCCTCAAATAACTACTGGTGTGTGATGCGTAAACATCGCCACTGTTGGGAGACAAAGGCGGCCGGGCGTGGTGTTGGCCACTAACCCCCTCGCGCGCGCCGTGCCGGCCTTCATAGGTGCTCGCGAACAGCACTTGCCCCAACAGTCTGTTAACGCTATACGGGGGATCTTTGTCTTTGGTGGTCAAGGGACTCTACGAGAAATCCTCGGATGCTCGTCAAGGTTGCCATCTTGCAGCAGTCGCGGCTCTGGCCGAAGGAAAGCGGCGACGGGCGATATTGCACGGATGTTGTTGAACTTCTTTGCACCGTACGTAGACACAACGTGCTAACGAGAGGTGCGAGGGAAGAACAAGACTAAACGCAACGAGCAGCAGCTCGAAAGAAATTCTTCGTCAATCGAGATTAAACAGCGCGTAGCTACGGTGGCTTCGTAACATCGCAAGGAAGTGAGCGTTCCAGACAGCCGCATTAAGCGCCATCCGAAAGCGCCCCGCGATGCAGGTGACCGTCTTGTGTTCGATGGCCAGCCAAGAGCCGCCGCCGCCGCGAGGATGACCGGAGTTCCGCGTGACGGTTTACGCAATGAAGAACGGTCTTCTCTCGATTCTCACCCCACGGCGCACGTATGCCCACGTGAAGCCTCCAAGAGCGCTTCGCCCCGGATGCCAGCGTTCCAGGGTCAATTGTTCACCAACATTAATTTCCCAAAAGGGCCTCCTCCTCCTTTAAACATTTCTGCTGGCGGCAGCAGTTAGCGTGGAATGAAAATACCGCGTTTGCGCGCTCGGCGATAATTGCGTCGGTGACTCAGTGAGCATGGTTTTGTGTTTTTTTTCTCTCTCCTGTATATCTGAGCGCCATTCTCTGGAGGTACGGGGGGGGGGGGGGGTGGAATATCAGACGGAGGCAGCGCAGAGCCCTTAATGAGCGTTTGATTTAAAACGAGAATGCGTGGTCGGTCGCCCCCCCCCCCGCCCGGCACACGAAAACAAAAAGCCAAAGATCCCCGTATAGCCTTCGACAGACCGTTGCGGCAAGTGCTGTTAAGCGAGCAGCAACATCTGAAGGCCGGCACCGTGGCACACGAGGGGGGGGGGGTTGGTGGGTGGCCAACAACACACCCGGTCGCCTTTGTCTACCGCACGAGGTACTCATTTGAGGCTGAGTAGACCTAGGGGAGGCCCAGCACCGGTCCACATAATCGTCGCTGGTGCTGTGGCCGTGAGCGGGAATCGAACCCGGGTCTCCGGGTATGAAGCGTAGCACGCTAACCGCTGCACCGCCGCTCCCCACACACACAGTCACAAACGCACGTGTGTGCGCTATTCTAGCCTCTACTGGGCATTGCGTATGTGTGGAGAAGTTCTTTCGACACGTCAGAGGTCGCAACCGGGTACCCGATACCCGTACCCTACCCGATACCCGCTACCCATACCCGCCGGGTACGGGTAGCCGTTTGCACCCTGGTGCGGCCGGGGCCGGGTACGGGTAGGCTGAGTACCGTTTGTCACTCATTTCGGGTAGGGTACGGGTACGGGTAGGAACGGTACCCGTACCGGCCGGGTACGGGTACCCATTTGCGACCCTGGTGCGGCCGGGTACGGGTACGGTAGGATCAAAACCCGTTTGCGACTCTGCCTACATAGTCAATCGTGCTAATCGGAGGTTACGTAACTGGCACGATCGTGATGAGCACTAACTATTTCACACCTTAGCCTCTACCGGGCAATCGGAAACTGGGCATGAAGAAGACCCATGGTGCACTGACGAGCGATAATTATTAGGAGGATCCCATGTGACACTGTAGCCTCTGCCGGGCATTCGGAAACTGTGCATGACTCACTGATGAACACTAATTATTACGAAGACCCATGGCGCATTGATGAGTGATAATTATTATGGGGATCGCACATGACACCCATGTAAGACTCTGTAACTGTGCATGACCCAACTGATGAGTTTTAACAATTACCAAGTCCCACACCCCCCTACATACAAGCAAGGACCACCAATGCTGTGCAGATCCAGATGTTAATAAGGGGGTGCTCATTAACAATCACGCAAAGACCAGGTTTCGCGCCTCCAATTTGCACGGTTGGCTGGCTTCGTACGGTGCGAAAGAAGTTCAACAGCTACATACTATTAACATTCCTTCCCTTTATTAATGTTACCCCTATCCCCTCCCTTTGATGCTGCTAATCCTGCATAATGCATGGGCATAATGACTTTAAACCCCTCGCCAAACCTCCTACGCATTTCACAATTAGTACTAATCGCATATCTGCGTTTCCCATAAATATGCTAAATTCCTCTTGATATGCAAATTATTTTGTCAAGACGCTCTTCCCCCTCCATCCCAGCTTAAATAGTCGCTCCAAGCCTGGGCGTGCCATTCAGACTCTGTCTTCTCGACAGACCTGTTCTACACCTGAGGACGCTGCTTGCGTTGTGGCCGAAACGTCGTGAGAATTATTTATTACGTTTTATTTTATTATTTATTATTTCCATTCTACGTGACTTTACCGAAAGAACCAAGAAGAAGTTCAACATACATCCGGTGCTTTGGTCGATCCACTGCTGGATGAAGCTCTTCCCATGTCGTCGTCATCTCGTCATGCACGACGGCACAGTGTGTCTCGCCCCTGCGCATGAGCCGACCTCATCACGTGGTTCAATGGCCTCCCCCCCTTCATGGCCATTGGGCCACCTGGAACTGATAGGCCCAGCCCTGAGATCGAACTGAGGTTTTCAGAGGAATTGGCTCAGTTTCTCAACGTGAGCATTGTAAGCTGAAGGAGAGAGAGAGAGAGACACACACAAGGCACCGGGTCTCGAAGCCAGAACTTGAGAACTTGCTGGATTAATTCCCTGACGAACGTTAACTTGTTGAGGCGCCCAGACCCAGGGTTCAAACCCAGGGCCCCGCAGCGACTGGGGCTCTGTGTGAATCGTAACAAAATAATATTTAAAAAAACTTTTTTAAAACACGCTTTAATGAAATGTACCGTACGAGTAATGGAAGAACTCCATGGCTCAAGGAAGTGGCCCGAAGCTTGCCATAACGTAAGGGGCCGTGGTGATTGACAGCCAACGTCAGTTGAGCGTGGACAATTAGACCCAAGCCGAAACATAACATATAAATAATAATGTTTAAAATACTTGTTTTATATTTTTATGATAGAATATAGTATTGTCATCAGTAAGCATAAGTATACCAAGTTTGCAGTCGATACCACATTGGGAAGTGGGTAAATATTGAGTTACAAGATTTGAGGATACAACAACGACAACAACAGACAGAGTGAGTTAAATCAAAGTGTGTAAAAACAACATCAGCCAGAGAGGGGGCAAGAGAGACACACCCATACCCAGGGCGTGAACCCACAACCTCGTACACTCTTAGGTTTTCGGTAAAATCACGTAGGTAAAAAATAAAATAAAAATTAAATAAAATAAAAAAATCACGACGTTTCGGAGGCAACACAAGCTTCCGTCTTCAGGTGGAACCGTCACAAGTGATACAGCAATCGTATGAAGTGATACAGCAATCGTGCTGTGACGGTTCCACCTGAAGACGGAAGCTTGTGTTGCCTCCGAAACGTCGTGATTTTATTTTACTTTTATTAATTTTATTTAATTTTTTACCTACGTGACTTTACCGAAACGNTTTGCAGTCACGAAAGCTTCAAATCTAGAACCTCGTACGTGCCCGGCGTATTGTCTGTGCGCGATGACAGACGAGATAAGAGGAAAGGACGCGGAGGTGCAGTGAGGTAAGAGAAAATGTAGAGAATACATCGAGATGAGGAGAGCGATACGGGGATGAGGGCAGGCGGAGTGAAACGAGACAGACAAGAGATGGGTGAGAGAAGCGAGATGCAGACGAGGCAGAGATGATGAGAGAGATTTCGATTTAAAGCTTTCGTGACTGCGGGGATTCGTATTCTTGGTTCTTTCTGGTAAAGTCACGTAGACGGGAAATAATAAANGAATAAAAATAAAACATTATAAAATTCTCACGACGTTTCGGACGCTGTCTTTCCGACAACTCTGTTTTTTCACCTGAGGACGGCTGCTTGCGTTGTGGCCGAAACGTGAGAATTATATTTTATTATGTTTTATTTTTATTATTTTATTATTTCCCTTCTACGTGACTTTACCGAACGAACCAAGAAGATTAATTAAGAGTTGGATTTTTTTAGTAATATTTAAATCGAGCTGACATTTGGTTACTTCCTTTGTTTTTTGGATTTTCCGCTTTTCACGAATCTGCCCCGGGGGGCCTCTCCCCCAGCCTTTTGCTCGGTCTCCCTGCGCCGTCCACCACCGCCGTGGACCCACTCGCCTCTCGCCCGCGGACACCCACGACGCAGCGAGGGAGATACTGACATGACGATGAGCACGGTCGAAAGAAGCTCAACGTGCATACATCGACGCCACTCTTGCGAGTCAACAAATCACGTGGCGGTGGTGGTGGGGATGGGCAGGCTCGCAGAGCCAGACGACAACACGACATGTCAGACGCTGTCTTTCCGACAGACCTGTTCTTCACCTGAGGACGGCTGCTTGCGTTGTGGCCGAAACGTCGTCAGAATTATTTTATTATGTTTTATTTGTATTTTTTATTATTTTATTATTTCCCTTCTACGTGACTTTACCGAAAGAACCAAGAAGATGAATCCCTGCAGTCACGAAAGCTTTAAATCGAAACACGACACCTCTCGTACGTATGTACGTTGAACTTCTTTCGTGCTGCACATCGCCAACCGTGCTAATCGGGAGGTACGGGAG
The DNA here is from genome assembly GCA_018977245.1 of Lethenteron camtschaticum. NCBI lineage: Eukaryota > Metazoa > Chordata > Hyperoartia > Petromyzontiformes > Petromyzontidae > Lethenteron > Lethenteron camtschaticum. The sequence goes on along the minus strand of MU249573.1, from coordinate 8,138,063 downwards.
AGCGACAGCAAACCAAACACAAAAAGCAGTCCTAACAACAAATGAGTTTTCAATACATGGGAGTCTGTGGTTCTCTCTGTGAGTCTATGGCTCTCTGTGTGTGAGTCTATGGGTCTCTATCTGAGTCTGTGGGTCTTTGTGTGGGTCTATGGGTCTCTGTGTAAGTCTATGGGTCTCTGTGTGAGTCTATGGGTCTCTATCTGAGTCTGTGGGTCTCTGTGTGAGTCTATGGGTCTCTGTGTGAGTCTATGGGTCTCTGTGTGAGTCTATGGGTCTCCCAACTACAGTAAAACCTTGGATTGTGAGCATAATTCGTTCTGGAAACGTGTTTGTAATCCAAAGCACTCGTACATCAAGCACTCGTACATCAGTTGTGATCACATGACGCTCGGCAGACAAAGCGTATGCACGTACTGCTCGTATTGCAAGACCTCGCTCGTTTATCAAATGAATATTTATTTAAAAAATTTGCTCGTCGTGCAAAACACTCGCAGACCAAGTTACTCGCAATCCAAGGTTTTACTGTGTATAGGCGTCAGGGTCGGGATCGAACCCACGACCTCCTGCGCACGGGCGAGGGAGTTGACAACTCGTCGCCACCGTGCTAAATCGGAGGTGCGGGGGAAGGACAACAAAACGTTCTAAAAGAAGTGAGTTTTCGACCGAGATGATCTGAGAGTGTACGTAGCTCCGGTGCCTTCCTGATGCCCGATGAAACCAAGGAGCCGACCGCAAAGAAAAAAACAACAACAATAAACAACAAACAGCAGCAGCAGCAGAAGCAGCAGCAGCAGCAGCAGATGCAATGACAAAACCTCGACGAAATTACCCAGAGAATAATCAAGAACGGTGATAACGACGGCGGCGGTGGTGGTGGGAATTGGGGGGGNCTGGGGGGGGGCTGGGGGGGGGCTGGAAGGGGGGGGGCACAGGCAGCAGACAGCGAGACGCGGGTGTGGACACAAGCCGTCATTTGAAACCAATTTAAAATTGGATTCGTAACGCCACCTGAACACTTGCTTTCAGGATTCCGATTAAATATTAATTTTGGCGAGCGCCCCGAGACGAAGCAGGGAGAGGGGAGAGAGAGAGGGGGGGGAGCGAGCTTCGGGAGCATTCATTATTAACGACGGCGTTTATTGGAGGGAACGTCACGGGGGGGGGGGGGGGAAGGAAGGCACGGAGAGCGGCCGCACGCGGTCGCGGGGCAATTTATGCGGAAGAATGTGAAAATCATTTAGAGAGGGGAGAATAAATACGCGGGGCAGCGACGGGCCGACTCCGGGAGGAGAAGCGTAAGAAGAAGAAGCAGCAGCAGAAAATGATATCGCGTTTAATCAGAAGCGCGACTCGGAGAGGAGAGATTTAGAAACATATAGATATTCTTATTCTTCTTCTTTCGAATGGCTGATGTGCGTACGTAATGTTGAGCTTCTTTCGCGCCGTACGCAGGCAACCGTGCGAATCAGAGGTGTCGGTGAAGGAGAACGAATTAAAAGGCAAAAATCAGTTTTAAAGAAATTCTTTCAATCTACGCGAGTCTGTGGGTCTTCCATGTGAGTCTGTGGGTCTTGTGCGAGTAGTCTGTGGGTCTCCATGCGAGTCTGTGGGTCTCTATGCTCGAGTCTGTGGGATTCTGTGTGAGTAGTCTATGGGTCTCTGTGTGAGTAGTCTATGGGTCTCTATGTTAGAGTCTATGGGTCTCTGTGTGAGTCTATGGGTCTCTGTGTGAGTAGTCTGTGGGTCTCCATGTGAATCTGTGGGTCTCTGTGTGAGTAGTCTATGGGTCTCTGTGTGAGTCTATGGGTCTCTATGTTAGAGTCTATGGGTCTCTGTGTGAGTCTATGGGTCTTTGTGTGAGTCTATGGGTCTCCATGTGAGTCTGTGGGTCTCCATGTGAGTCTGTGGGTCTCCATGTGTCTGTGGGTCTCTGTGCGAGTCTATGGGTCTCTATGTGAGTCTGTGGGTCTCCATGTGAGTCTGTGGGTCTCTGTGCGAGTCTATGGGTCTCTATGTTAGAGTCTGTGGGTCTCCATGTGAGTCTGTGGGTCTCTGTGCGAGTCTATGGGTCTCTATGTTAAGAGTCTGTGGGTCTCCATGTGAGTCTGTGGGTCTCTGTGTGAGTCTATGGGTCTCTGTGTGAGTCTATGGGTCTTGTGTGAGTCTGTGGCTCTCTGTGCGAGTAGTCTGTGGGTCTCCATGTGAGTCTGCGGGTCTCTATATACGTATGTTGAACTTCTTTTGCACCGTGCGTAGCCAACCGTGCTAATTGGAGGTGCCGGGGAAGGAGAGAAACTAAACACAAAAAGCAGCTCTAAGCAAATTATAGTTTTTAATCTCGAAGCTCCAGTGGCTTCCGGAACATCGGAAGGAAGAGCATTCCAGACGGCCACAGACGAGATCGGTAAGGTGTTGTGGTTCACTTGTTGGCGAGCGCTTTGTGCGTAACGAACGCGGCCCTCGCAACGTGTTCGTTCGGCAACGGGGAAGCCAACGTAGACGACGCAGAGCAGCGACTTGCAATTCACATTCAGGTGGTCAAGCCAGATAAAACCGCGTCAGGGGGCAGCGGAGTGTATCATCGCTGTGATGTCTCTCCTTCGTATTTCGCCGATCGGGGGCCGTTGCGTCGTCACGCGTTTTGCACCGTCTCTGTTCTGGACGACCGCAGTCGCACACTACCGGAGAGCTTTTAATTCGTGTGCGTGTGTATATGTACAGAGCAGATAAGAGTGCGTACATGTGCGCGGGATGATGCCTCGCTTGTAACGGTTAGTGCGCTGCCGCAACGGCTAGGATTTACAGAGGTTGCCCGGTTTGGATATCCGGGGCCCGGCAGTTAAAACAGTCCGGGGGGGAGACGTTTCCAAAAACCACTCACCCTCCGTGTCGCCTTAACAGACTGTTGGAGGCAAGTGCTGTTAGCGCGAGCATCTATGAAAGCCGGCACGGCACACGAGGGGGTGGGTGGCCAGCACCACGCCTGACCGCCTTTGTCTCCCAGTGGCGATGTTCACACCGCACCAGGTGCTCATTTGAGGCCGAGTCGACATAGGGGAGGGGGCCTAGGACCGGCTCAGATGTTCGTCACCGATGTTGGGCCGTGAGCGGGAATCGAACCCGGTCATAGCCGGGTTAGCAGCGCAGCGTAGCGCTAACCGCCACACTGCCGCTCCCACAAAGACAAAGATCCCCCCCCCCCGGTGTAGCCTTCACAGACGGTTGGGGCAAGTGCTGATAGCGAGCACCAATGAAGGCCGCGCACGAGGTATGTCGAAGGCTCGCTGGCAGCAGGTCACGGGACAGACCCAGGCGCCATGGGTTGACCGAGATTCACCAGCCGTGCCTCCCCTTACCGTGCCAATTACACTACCGCTCACGCACACACACACGTGCACACACTCCCGACACACGCGCCCACCTCTGAGCCATGATGCGGAAGCTCTCGTCCTGCAAGCAGGCCGTGTTCTGCATCTTGGCCGGCTCCGAGTCGCAGATCTGGTCGTTGGTGCGTCCGTAGTTGGCCGAGCTCACGACGATGACGTCGCTGCCCGGGCAGCGCAGGTCGATGGGGTAGCCCTCGCACGACAACTCACGCTGCACCAGGCCCTGGGGCAGCGCCAGCCGCCCGGAGCCTGCGGCGGACAGGACGGAGAGATCGAGGTTGGGACAAGGTCAAGAGGTCGTTATCATCATCGTCATCGTTATCATCATTTTTATTTCGATTTAAAGCTTTCGTGACTGCAGGGATCTCATCTTCTTGGTTCTTTCGGTAAAGTTGCGTAGAATGGAAATAATAAAATAATAAAAATAAANCATAATAAAGTAATTCTACGACGTTTCGGCCACAACGCAAAGCAGCCGTCCTCAGGTGGAGAACAGGTCTGTCGAGAAGAATGACACACCCAGGCTTGGAGCGTCTATTTAAGCTGGGATGGAGGGGGAAGAATTTGCATATCAAGAGGAATTTAGCATATTTATGGGAAATGCAGATATGTGATTAGTACTACTTGTGAAATGCGTAGGGGGTTTGGCGGGGGGTTTATTATTTTATTATTTCATTCTACGTGACTTTACCGAAAGAACCAAGAAGATCATTTTCATTATTATTGTTGCCCCGCTTCCCCCATGGGTCATTGTCCAGGAGGGTCCTGCCAGGATTTCACAGTCGTGGCCGATGTTGCTGCTGCTTCTGCTGCTGTCTGGGGGAATCCAATTTTCTTGTCCTTCCCCCACCGCCCCGCACCTCCGATTAGCACGGTGGGCTACGTACGGCGCGAAAGAAATTCAAAGTACACACGTACTTTGGGAAGTTTCGTCGATACCAGCTAAAGTGCACGGGAGTTTTTCTCAGTTACGTGAGGAAACCGGAGAACCCGGAGGGGGGTGGGAGGGGGGAGAACACACACAACAACAACACACTCCACGCAGGCAGACGCCCAGTCGAGATCTGAACCCAGGCGCTGCTTGCTGTGATGCACAAGCATCACCGGCCAATGTGGAATTTCCAGGATCCCCAAATTGGGGTGAGCAGCCAAACACCCCCATTCAAACCCAACGGTAACAATCATTTTCGATTTGAAGCTTTCGTGACTTGCAGGAATCCATACTCCTCCTTTGGCTCTTTCGGTAAAGTCACGTGGGTAGACAAATCATTATTTTTAGGCTAACAATCATGTCGACTTCGGAGCGCTCCGCACGGCGTTCGCTCGCCCTGCCAGAGTGAGAACGAAGAGGAGGCCCCGGGGAGCCAGAGACAAGCGGGAAGGCGACCAACGCCATGAGCCTGTCCAAGCTCTGCAGTTCTCTACACGGCAGGACGCCATTGGCCAACGGACACACGTTGGACACGCGGGAGGAAACGCGCACGTTGCAAGGGGGCAACGCTCTATCCCGTGCGGACGGAACATGATGCCTTGTATAAAGGTGTCAGTTTTGTACCAGTTTAAAGGGTAAAAACCTACTACTATATTTTGCCACTGGTAAAGGAGATGTCTCATAGTGTAAATGCTTACCCCGAGCTCTCAATACTCTGATAGTGCGCTGTCTTTGAGTTGTACACCTTTTGGCGTCAACACCAATGGAGACTGGGCTCTGAGGAAGCTGTCTCGGGTGTGGACCAATCAACTTCAAGGACGGTGCAAATCACTACCATTATCAGAGTTGTTTCTTTTTGTTTGCATTTTGACTGCTTGTGTTGCGGTTATTGCAAACATGATGCCTTGTATAAACGTGTCAGTTTTGTACCAGTTTAAAGGGTAAAAACCTACTACTATATTTTGCCACTGGCAAGGGGAGTTTCGCAACATCCGCGCGGTGACCACCAACCCTCGTGCCGCTGCCTCCACAGCGCTGGCGCGGAGCCCACGTGCCGCAGTGCAGCCACCGCTAGGCCGGGCAGGGGCCCGCTTATTGTCCGGCGAGGGTCGGTGGATCGCGTGCAGATCTCGCAAAGCTCCAGAACCCGCTGGCAATGACGCGATGGCGGCCATGACACGGCAGGAGCGAGCGGTTCGCGGAATTGTGCGCGGAGATTTGAGCGTTCGCTAGTTCCCTCCGCCAACCCCCCTCCTCCTCCACCCCCAGCCCCCTCCCCCGACCCTCCTCCCCCACCCCAGCCCCTCCCCCGACCCTCCTCCCCACCCCAGCCCCAACCCCCTCCTCCACCCCCCCCTCCTCCAACCCCTCCTCTTCCCCCCNTCCTCCTCACCCCCCCTCCTCCAACCCCCTCCCTCCTCACCCCATTACCTTATTCCCCCCCACCCCTCCTCCCACCCCCCTCCTATAGTCCCGCCCCCACCCCCTTCCACCCCCCTCCTCCTCCACCCCACTCCTCGTCCACCCCCTCCCCTCCTCACCCCATCACCCTTATTCCCCCCACCCCCTCCTTCACCCCCCTCCTCCACCTCCCCACCCCCTCCTCTAGCCCCGCCCCCACCCCTCCTCCACGCCCACCCCGCCCCCCNACTCCCCCCCACCCCCCCCTCCCCCCCCCACCTCCCAACCCTCCTCCTCCACGCCCCCCTCTCCCCCCACCCCCCCCCCCTCCCCCCNTTCCACCTCCCAACCCCCTCCTCTAGCCCCGCCCCCNACCCCTCCCCACCCCCACCCCGCTCCCCCCCNACCCGCCCCCCCCAACCCCCCTCTACCCCCCACCTACACAGGGTGGGGGTTTTCTCCTCTGGTTCTCCGGTTTCCACCCACGACGCCAAACTCTCAGTAGAAAGGAATTTGCTAAATACCCAACAAGAGGGCACGCGGCGGAGTGACGAAACAAACCCCCCCCCCGAGTACCCTGCGGAGAATTTCCTGGGCAGATAACGACAACTCATCACCGGGCATGCTTAATCCACTGCTGGATCGTTTTGTGTCGTAACTTTTTTGAATCACCTCTCACCCCCCCCCAACTGGACAACTGTGAATAGAGCTTCATAGCTCATCGGATTTCTCACATTTCTACCGACGAAACCATTTTTATTATTTCACCGGGCAAGGCCACTGAGCGACGCAGTTTTCGGCAGCGACCTGGCCATAAATGATAAGCTCAAGGAGAAATGCATGCATGCATGTATGATGAACTTTTTTCGCACCGTACGTAGCCAACCGTGCTAATCGGAGGTGTCGGGAAATCTCATAGCAGCCAAATACTCTCCAAACGCGTGACGTTGATTCTAAATGTGGAGGGGAAAACCGGAGGACCCGGACCCCAGTGTAAAACAAAATCCACGCACGCGACCACAAGGAGAGAGAGACACCGCAAACTCCAAAAACACAGCAGACGTCAGGGTCGGGATCAAACCCACGGACCTCCTGCATAGCACGCGAGGAAGTCAACACCGACAGCCCGTCGCTATTCTACAGCATCGCTCGTGGTCCGTCCTCGCCGTGACGTGTCCCAAACACGCACGCTCACCCTCACGGGGCACCAGTTACTCCTGCGTGAGTGCCATTAACCCGAGAGCGCTTGGGATTTGCACCGAGAGACGGAGAAAGCGGAACAGGTGGGGGCAATTATAGGAACATGCGCAGGTTGGAGACACGTGGTTCAAACCCGTGACGTAAACGCGGGCTTCGAGGAATGATGGCCGACTGTCATGAAATGACGACAGAGCGTGCGGCGGGGGGCCGAGGAGCGGTGGAACGCCGGTGTAGACGGCACGTCCCACGGGGGAGACGGAGCGATGAAATCGGGCTCGTGAGCGACGGAGGGGGCCCCGAGGCGGATTATGACACCGCGGAGAAATGTCGACGGCCGCAGAGGCCTTCATCCAGCAGCGGATGGGCCATGGCCGATGATGACGATGATGGATGATGACGCTCGACGCCTCCATGCTTTGCGGCACAGGAATGCCGTGCTCGCGCTGTCTCGTGCCGAGACAATTCTCCGCTTGTTTAAACTCTCCGTTTGCATAATTACAGGGACGCTGCCGCCCTGCTGCTGCCGCCACCACAATAGTCCTCGCTTGTTGTCCCCCCCGCCCCACCCGCACGTTCGATTAGCACGGCGAAAAAGAAGTCCCACGGACACACACAGCACGTGCGGTGCGGCGGTTAGCAGCGGCAACGATTCCATTCGACTTCCGGCGAGGCACAATTCTCTCACCCGGCAGCGATACACGGGGAGAGGTACCATGTAAAGCGTGAGTACCTCTTCTCAAACGTGTGGCCACACAGCTTGGAAGAGTAGGCCAAATACAATCGGGGGGGGGGGAGGCAGCGGCATGAGCAGTCAACTACAGCTGCTCCTCTAACCCTTGTATCATTATACGAGCCGTGTTTAAAAATCAGCTCAAACCTCCTGTAAATCACGTGATTTCTGCATGCACCGCCCCCCCCGCTCGCCCGCCCACTCTGAATCCCCCCCTCTCCCACCGCCCCGCCCGCTGTGAAAACAGACACCTCTGCTCGCGCCTTCCTCATCTCCCTCCCGCTCTCTCTCTCCTTCTCTCATCATCGCCCTCTCATCCCCGCGTCTTGGCCCGGTCATTTCCTTCTCCCCCCCNTGCATCCTCCTGCAACCGCCGCTGCTCCCTCCTTCGTTCTTCCCCGCTGCTCATCTCGGAGCCGTGCACTCCACCTCCGCCACCTCCTCCCGCGTTCCTTCCCCGGGCATCTCCCATTACAGCGCGGGTTGGCTCGCGTAACGTTGCGAATGGATCTTCTTGGTTCTTTCGGTAAAGTCACGTAGAAGGGAAATAATAAAATAATAAAATAAANCATAATAAAATAATTCTCACGACGTTTCGGCCACAACGCAAGCAGCCGGCCTCAGGTGAAGAACAGGTCTGGCTGACGCTGTCTTTGAGGACGGCTGCTTGCGTTGTGGCCGAAACAGAATTTCCCTTCTACGTGACTTTACCGAAAGAACCAAGAAGATGAATCCCTGCAGTCACGAACGGTGCGAATGGAGTTCAACGTACGTCTCGGCGACTTCCGTCCCGGCCTCCCGTTCCCTTCCACGCTCACCTTGCCCCCCCCNGACCCCCNTGCGCCCCCCCCCCTCTCGGCCTCCCACTCCTTTGCAGAGGTCGCAAACGGGTTTTGATTCCGTACCCGTACCCGGCCGCACCAGGGTCGCAAACGGGTACCCACCCGTCCTTACCGTACCCTACACGTACCCGGCCGGGTAGGGTAGGGTACGGGTATCGGTACCTAATTGCGACCTCTGGGATGAAGCCATGTAGAACTTGAATTGTGAGAAGAGACAAGACGTTGGGAAATGAGTGACAAACGGTTACTCACCAGTGACTCACGGTCTACCCGTACCCGGCCGCACCAGGGTCGCAAACGGGTACCGTACCCAGCCGGGTACGGGTAGCCGGGTATCGGGTAGGGTACGGGTATCAGGTACCCGATTGCACCTCTGCTCCTTTGTCTGCTGCCCATTTGTCTCGCAACCGACTACCCAAACCCTCCCTTTGCCGAGGTGTGGTGCCACGGGTACGGAGTTTTGTCGAGCATAATTACAGTGTGCGCAGATATAGAATATCAAAGGGGGGGGGGGAATGTCTTAAGAGGGAGAGATAGGGAGGGGATGGNAGGGGAGTGGAGGGGAGGGGGCACAGCGGGCTTTCTGCGTCACGTATCGGCGGAATCTTTAAGAGACTCGGGCAGCTGTGATGGGAAGAATGACTTTGTGTTTTGGCAGATAGGCAGCAGCGGCAGCAGCAGACAGCCCATTTGAGAGACTAAACAATGCCATGATCATGATCAGTGCAGCAGCATTCTGCGCGTGTTTGCGTGCGATTTGTGCGTGTCTAGGTTGGTGAGTTTGTGTGCGTGTGTGTCTACGTTTGTGTGTCGCATGTGTGTATGTGCGCTATGGTCGTGTGTGGGTTGGTCTCTGTGTCTGGGCGTAAATGTGTGTGTAGGTTGAATTTGTCACGTGACCTGCCAGCGGGTTTTCAACCCTTCACTTCGCATGCGAATTTGTTGGTGTATTTGTTGTGTTTTGTGTGCCTGCGCGCGCGTGCGTATGCACAAATGTGTGTCTGTGACCTCTTGTCAGCGGAGCCTTCGACGCTTCACGTTGCCTGAAAGCGCACATAGCCTGGCGCAAGTGCCGTGGTGACGAATGGCGGTTGTTGTTGTTGTATGCGGGGTTCGGTTTGCGTAGTGGTGAGCCACTGCACTTCAAGCCCAGGTACCTAGTTAGAATCCTGGCCACAGCTTACATCAGTTACGGAATATCTGAACCAGTGCTGCGGCCTCATCGTGTCAAATTGAGCCTCACATGAGTACAGCACCTCGCGTTGGGTCTTCACAAACACCTCCTCGCGAAAGACCCAAACGCAGAAGATCCCATTTGGGTTTGACCTTCCACGAAGCTCATGGTCCACCCGAATAGCATCCGCACATGCCGTGGCCGATGCGGACACCTGATGCACATGAGAAAATTTAACCTCTCCCTGGAGCTTGCGACCGCGGTCATCCAGAACAGACCGAACGATGTGTAGCGACGCAGCGCCCGATCCACAAACACGGCGGAGACATCACGGCAGCGATACACGAATCCGCTGGCTCCTGACTGACCTGAATGTGAAATACACTGGTCAACACACTTTTTCTGGCATAAGGTATTCCAACGGTTTTAAGGTAATTTTGGGGTGCCGATTCCAAATCTGGCATCAGTTTTTCTCTATCGCATCAGGTTTTTGAGATATCAAATATTGCATTTTCAAAAAAACTGCAGAAGAAATATATTAATAAATGTGGATATCTGCATAAAATGATATTATAAACACACTATCCTAGAAATACACGCCGTATTTTAACACTAAGCAGTCGCTGACTCGCAACAACTTGAGTTAATTTCGGGTAAAATCTACGAAAATGGGGTATGCCGATAGCATAAAAATGAGACGTGATAGAGCAAACTGAGATCAGATTTGGAATCGCTCCCTGAAATTAGTCTAAAACAGCTGCAAAAGTCCAGGCCAGAAAAAAAATTTTTATTTTGTTGACCAGTGTTATTGTTGCTCTGCCATCTACATCGCCAACGGAAAAGAAGTAGGTAAACATTGCACTGGGGCGCGGCTGGGCATAGTTTCTGTCAACACCCCACCACCACTCCGTGATCTACCGTACTTAATAGGTGCTCACGCAGCACAATGCCCGACAGTCTCTCTACACGGGGAAGAGGGGGGGTGTTTTGTGAGCGGATAACTGTAAGCCTATGCGGATCTGTGTGTGGTTGCTGGGTAGATGTGCACGTGTGTGTGGGGAGCGGTAGTGTAGCGGTTAGCGCGCTGCGCTATGAACCTGACCCGGGTTCGATTCCCGCTCACGGCTAACACCAGTGACGATTATCTGAACCGGTCCTGGGCTCCCTAGGTCGACTCAGCCTTAAATGGTACCGGTGCGGTGTGTAAACATCGCACTGGGGAGACAAAGGCGGTCGGGCGTGGTGCTGGCCACCCACCCCTCGTGTGTCTTCAAGTGCTCGCTAACAGCACTTGCCCCTACAGTCTGTTAAGGCTATACGGGGGATCTTTGTCTTTGTTTGTGTGGTGCAGCAGCGGTTAGCACAGTGGGCTATCATCCCGGTGACCCAGATGCGATGCCATGCCAGGGATAACTAACATGTGGCAGCTGGTGTCCCCCGTGTGTGTGCGAGCGTGCAAATTCATTCATGGTTGTGTACGTGTGAATAGCTGACGGAGCGGTGGTGTAGCGGTCCTGCGCCTCCCCTAGGTCGACTCAGCCTCAAATGAGTACCGGTGCGGTGTGTAAACATCGCCACTGGGAGACAAAGGCGGCCAGGTGTGGTGCTGGCCACCNACCCCTCGTGTGCCGTTCCGGCATTCAATAGGCGCTCGCGAACAGCACTTGCCCCAATTTCTCTACCTTTACCACCGGGCCCCCCCACCCCAAGTCCGTGAGTTTCTGGCTTCAGCCCCCGAAATTACTGGTGACCCCCCCCCCCATGCGGTGCCCCCATCCGCACCATTGATTAGCACGGTTTGCTACGTACGATGCGAAAGAAGCCCAACATTACATACACCTACTATCTGGCAACAAAACTGACACCTTTTTATTATTACCCTATATGTTGCCAGATAGAAGGGTAATAAACCAATAATCATATTTTTTACTGGCAAATGAGGTTCCATGGTATTACATACACCGTACACCGCTACACACTATGCTACTATACACAAAACGACACTACTATATACTACACTACTAAGCACTACACTATATACCACACTACACGACTATCCGACATTGAAAACTCATTTCTTTCCAACTGATTTTTGTGTGTTTATTTTGTTGTCCTGCCCCCGCACTCCGATTAGTACGGCGCAAAGAAGATCAACGTATTGTACATATTGCCCGCGCTTTGTACCGGGCTCCTGTCAGAAGAATACAAAATACCAGGAGAGAGATGAGTCTCATGTGACCTGGCCAACCATGGCGCAGGGTGGAGAGAGTTCAGTTACAGCCAATCGGAGAGTTCGGTTGGATCCGATCGGAGAGTTGCCAGTGACCCGTCGTATGAAAAACGGAGAACAGCAATGAAAGCGAATAGCAATAAAAAATAAATGTAAATAAATAAATTAAAACAAAAATGACAAAANTAAACCGTATCACGAGCAGAACCGAAAAATTGCAAACATAAATCAACGTTAAATCAAAGCCAAAGGATTAAATTCCCTCTTGATTTGAAGCTTTCGTGACTGCAGGAATTACTCTTTGGTTCTTTCGGTAAAGTCACGTAGGTAGAAAATAAATGTAATAATAGAATACAACACAGTGCGTCTATGTTGTGTGTCTCTCGTGTCTCTCTGTGTTGTCTCTTTCTGCTTGTGTGTCTGTGTGTCTGTGTTGTGTGTCTCTGTGTTGTCTCTCTCTCCTTGTGTCTGTCTGTGTGTCCCCGTGTGTGTCTCTCCCTGTGTGTCTCTCTCTGTTGTGTGTCTGTATGTGTCTCCGTGTCTATGTTGCGTGTCTCTCTCTGTGTGTCTCTGTGTTGTCTCTCTCTGCTTGTATTGTCTGTCTGTGTGTGTCTGTGTCTATGTTGTGTGTCTCTCTCTCTGTGTCTCTGTNGTGTGTCTCTCTCTGTGTCTCTGTGTGCTCTCTCTGCTTGTGTGTCTGTCTGTGTGTGTCGTCTCTCTCTGCCTCTCTCTNTTTGTGTCTGTCTGTGTCCCCGTGTCTGTGTTTTGTCTCTCTCTCAAATTTAGCATTCTTTGGAAGAACGTAATCAACCACGTAAGGTGCTGACTGTTGTGTTAGCCGACTCACTGTGTTGGATTGCATTGTATTTCAAAGTTCACTACGTTTGTTTTCTACCTGATGACGATTGCCTGTGTTGCAATCGAAACGTCGTATCAAATTCCCTGCAGCGCACAAATCGGCTCGGGCAGACTTACCCTCCAGATTGATCACAGGACAACGTATGAAACTAAGCTACAGACACATTCAACGTTCAACAGAGAGAGAGGGTCACTGTTGTTCTAATATGCAAAGCAAAACAAAGGTATGTTGCATGTGTGTGCGTGTAATGAACGGTAGCGCAGTGGTGAGCGCACTGCGCTACATAACCGACGACCCGAGTTCGATTCCCGCTCACGGCCAATACCAGTGACAATTATCTGAATCTGCGCTGGGCATCCTCTAGGTCGCCTCAACCTTAACCGAGTACCTGGTGTGATGTGTAAACATCGCCACTTGGGAGACAAATGCGGCCGGGAGTTGGCCACCCATCCTCCGTGTGCCTTCATGGGTGCTCGCAAACGGCACTTGCCCCAATGTCTATCAAAGGCTATACGGGGGAATATTTGTCTTTGCAACGTGTGTGCCAGTCTTCTCAGACACAAATGATAGCTGCCTCTCATTTCGCTTAAGAATAAATGGGCTTTCAGTAAAGTCACGTAAAAGGGAAATAATAAATAATATAATATAAAACAAAAAAATTCTCACGACGTTTCGACTGCAACACAAGCAATCGTCATCAGGTGTGAAATCCACAGCAAGAAAATTGACAAATTTTCAAATTTGAAAGAATAACAACGATGCCAATTAGTTACCTGGAAGAAGAACAAAAAAGGCCTCGTGACTTATTCTTCGTGACGTTTGACCAACTGCATTGATGAGCGAGCGGGACAACGTCAAGGGCTTTTCGATTTCCTTCTCTGCGCTCGCTCGTGGCCCCTGACGTATATATAAAGGGTGCTTCAAAAAATGTTCTTAACACTTCTGAGAAATGTGCAACAGATTCCACGAGAAATGTTGTGCCTCCGGGCTCTGGAGACCACCTGGAGTAGAAGATTCCAGGCGTGCGTTGACAATGATGGCGAACAAGTGAGACGCTTGGGACTTTTTGAAGCTATTAAATTACATTTGTTATCATTTCGATTTAAAGCTTTCGTGACTGCAGGGATTCATCTTCTTGGTTCTTTTGGTAAAGTCACGTAGTTTTTTTTCAACGATAACTGTTTGTGGTTTGATCAATTAATGCGGTTGAATCAGAAATGATTTTGTTGGTTTTAATGACGAGGCTGTTGGTGGGGTCTCTTTTTCATTTTGTATAGCTGCCATCGTTGAGTAGTTCTTGAATTTTGTTGTTGTATTCTATTTTGTCCATGATGACAGTGGCATTGCCTTTCTCGGCTGAGAGGATGACAATGTCATCCCTATTTTTAATTGAGCTAATTCAAAACGCTCATCTTTGCTGATGTTGCTAGCTGGCATCTTAGCGTTTTTGAGGGTTGCAGCGATTTCAGATCTTGCTACGTCTGCAGCGATGTGACTCAAGCCCTTGAGAGCTACATCTACTCGAGCAATTATATCATTAACTGGTATGTGTCTAGGTGTGACTGCAAAGTGACTTTACCGAAAGAACCAAGAAGATTTGTTATCATGTTACTGTGCATTATCCGTTCGTTTTGCCATTAAAAACGATCGTCCCATAAAGTGTTAACGTTTTTTTCCATAGCACCCTGTGCGCATATATCGCTCCGCCGCCGGATGAGGGCCTCGCCAGGGTTCGTGGGTCAAATTTGGCCGGACCTCACCACGCCGGTCAGTGCCTGCTCAGTGAAGGCTGGTGGGCGACCAAAAGTCGTGGGAGCACAGAAGTGCAGTACAGCACGACGGGTCGTCTCGCACCGCAGCCTACGGCACCCGACGCGTGCACGGCGCAGTGACCGCCCATCCGGGCGCTGTCCAGGCTCAACTCTGCTTAGCTTCCGGGAAAATTGAACGTCTCAATTACGTCGATCGGTCAAAAATCGTCTCGGTATATTTTCCTTTTTTTAATTTTCCTCTTTAATTCATTTCCTCTCACCTTGCAGCTCTCTCCTCCCAATGGTAACTGCACTTCACTCTCTCGCTCGCTCTCTCTCTCGCACAAGTGCCGCCTGCCCGCCTGCCTGCATGCCCGGCTTTCACTCACCCACTCGCTCGCTCGCTCGCTCTTTCACTCTCCCACCTCCTTCATCTCTCTCCAGCTTCTCTCCCTCTCTCTCTGCTCTCCATCGCTCTGCCTCTCCAGAGCATTTCACTAATGAATGTTGGGGAGCGAAGCGCGGCAGGAATACCAAGTAGATATTTTCAAAGGCGGGGGGGGGGGGGGNAGAATCTTCAGCGGTGCTCATTACAGAGGCAAACGCACACTCTCGCTTGTGCGCTCCGCGCGTGCGTTCACAATTGACTGCCACATTCATTCATTCGTTCTGCCATTCACTCATTCACCGCTCCGTTTGCCAATTATTGGCACGCCGCCGATTGGCCAAGTTGGCCGTGATGTCGCTGCGGCTAAAATATAATCAATCAATACAGATTAGAAATAATGATGACGTTTGCTGGGCGAACGTAAAGGCAATTACTGCACAGTATTGCTGCACGTTGAGGTGTCAGTGTGCAGCCTCAATACTAATGTCCAGCCTCAACACCGACCCACAGCCTCACACCGACCCACAGCCTCAACACCGACACACAGTCTCAACACCGACACACAGTCTCAACACCGACCACAGTCTCAACACCGACCACAGCCTCAACACCGACCACAGCCTCAACACCGACCACAGCCTCAACACCGACACACAGCCTCAACACCGACCCACAGTCTCAACACCGACACACAGCCTCAACACCGACACAGTCTCAACACCGACACACAGTCTCAACACCGACCAGCTCAACACCGACCAGTCTCAACACCGACCACAGCCTCAACACCGACCCACAGCCTCAACACCGACCACAGCCTCAACACCGACACACAGCCTCAACACCGACCACAGCCTCACACCGACCACAGTCTCAACACCGACACACAGCCTCAACACCGACCCACAGTCTCAACACCGACACAGTCTCAACACCGACACACAGTCTCAACACCGACACAGTCTCAACACCGACACACAGCCTCAACACCGACCAGTCTCAACACCGACCCACAGTCTCAACACCGACCACAGCCTCAACACCGACACACAGCCTCAACACCGACACACAGTCTCAACACCGACACAGTCTCAACACCGACACACAGTCTCAACACCGACACACAGTCTCAACACCGACCCACAGTCTCAACACCGACACACAGCCTCAACACCGACACACAGCTCAACACCGACACACAGCCTCAACACCGACACACAGCCTCAACACCGACCCACAGTCTCAACACCGACACACAGCCTCAACACCGACCCACAGTCTCAACACCGACACAGTCTCAACACCGACACACAGCCTCAACACCGACACAGTCTCAACACCGACCACAGCCTCAACACCGACACACAGCCTCAACACCGACACACAGCCTCAACACCGACCCACAGTCTCAACACCGACACACAGCCTCAACACCGACCACAGTCTCAACACCGACACCACAGTCTCAACACCGACCCACAGCCTCAACACCGACACAGTCTCAACACCGACACACAGTCTCAACACCGACCACAGCCTCAACACCGACACAGTCTCAACACCGACACACAGTCTCAACACCGACACAGTCTCAACACCGACACACAGTCTCAACACCGACACAGTCTCAACACCGACACAGTCTCAACACCGACACACAGTCTCAACACCGACACAGTCTCAACACCGACCAGTCTCAACACCGACCACAGCCTCAACACCGACCACAGTCTCAACACCGACCACAGTCTCAACACCGACCACAGTCTCAACACCGACCACAGTCTCAACACCGACACAGCCTCAACACCGACACACAGTCAACACCGACACAGCTCAACACCGACCACAGTCTCAACACCGACCACAGTCTCAACACCGACCACAGTCTCAACACCGACCACAGTCTCAACACCGACACAGTCTCAACACCGACCNACAGTCTCAACACCGACACACAGTCTCAACACCGACCACAGCCTCAACACCGACCACAGTCTCAACACCGACCCACAGTCTCAACACCGACCACAGTCTCAACACCGACCCACAGTCTCAACACCGACCCACAGTCTCAACACCGACCACAGTCTCAACACCGACCACAGTCTCAACACCGACCCACAGTCTCAACACCGACACACAGCCTCAACACCGACACACAGTCTCAACACCGACCACAGTCTCAACACCGACCCACAGTCTCAACACCGACCACAGTCTCAACACCGACCCACAGTCTCAACACCGACCCAGTCTCAACACCGACACACAGCCTCAACACCGACCCACAGTCTCAACACCGACACACACAGTCTCAACACCGACCACAGCCTCAACACCGACCCACAGTCTCAACACCGACACAGCCTCAACACCGACCCACAGCCTCAACACCGACACAGTCTCAACACCGACCCACAGTCTCAACACCGACCCACAGCCTCAACACCGACACAGCCTCAACACCGACACAGTCTCAACACCGACACACAGTCTCAACACCGACCACAGCCTCAACACCGACACAGTCTCAACACCGACACAGTCTCAACACCGACCCACAGCCTCAACACCGACACAGTCTCAACACCGACCCACAGCCTCAACACCGACCCAGTCTCAACACCGACCCACNGCCTCAACACCGACCCACAGTCTCAACACCGACCCACAGCTCAACACCGACACAGTCTCAACACCGACACAGTCTCAACACCGACACAGTCTCAACACCGACCCAGTCTCAACACCGACCCAGTCTCAACACCGACACAGTCTCAACACCGACCAGTCTCAACACCGACCACAGCCTCAACACCGACCCAGTCTCAACACCGACCCAGCCTCAACACCGACACAGTCTCAACACCGACACAGTCTCAACACCGACCNACAGTCTCAACACCGACACACAGTCTCAACACCGACACAGCCTCAACACCGACACAGTCTCAACACCGACCCACAGCCTCAACACCGACACAGCCTCAACACCGACACAGTCTCAACACCGACCACAGTCTCAACACCGACACAGTCTCAACACCGACACACAGTCTCAACACCGACACACAGTCTCAACACCGACTCACAGCCTCAACACCGACCCGCAGTCTCAACACCGACACAGTCTCAACACCGACACACAGTCTCAACACCGACCACAGTCTCAACACCGACCACAGTCTCAACACCGACCCGCAGTCTCAACACCGACACAGTCTCAACACCGACACACAGTCTCAACACCGACACACAGTCTCAACACCGACACACAGTCTCAACACCGACCACAGTCTCAACACCGACCCGCAGTCTCAACACCGACACACAGTCTCAACACCGACCCCAGTCTCAACACCGACCACAGTCTCAACACCGACACAGTCTCAACACCGACCACAGTCTCACACCGACACAGTCTCAACACCGACCCACAGTCTCAACACCGACACACAGTCTCAACACCGACCNACAGTCTCAACACCGACCCACAGTCTCAACACCGACACACAGTCTCAACACCGACCACAGCCTCACACCGACACACAGTCTCAACACCGTCCCACAGCCTCAACACCGACACACAGTCTCAACACCGTCCACAGCCTCAACACCGACACAGTCTCAACACCGACCACAGTCTCAACACCGACACACAGTCTCAACACCGACCACAGTCTCAACACCGACCCACAGCTCAACACCGACACACAGTCTCAACACCGACACACAGTCTCAACACCGACACACAATCTCAAAACCGACCACAGTCTCAACACCGACCACAGTCTCAACACCGACCACAGTCTCAAACCGACACACAATCTCAAAACCGACACACAATCTCAACACCGACACACATCTCAAACCGACACACAGTCTCAACACCGACCACAGTCTCAACACCGACCACAATCTCAAACCGACACACAATCTCAACACCGACACACAATCTCAAACCGACCACAGTCTCAACACCGACCACAGTCTCAACACCGACCCACAGTCTCAACACCGACCACAGCCTCAACACCGACCACAGTCTCAACACCGACCCACAGCCTCTACACCGACACAGTCTCAACACCGACACACAGCCTCAACACCGACCCACAGTCTCAACACCGACCACAGCCTCAACACCGACACAGTCTCAACACCGACACACAGCCTCTACACCGACACACAGTCTCAACACCGACCACAGCCTCAACACCGACCCACAGTCTCAACACCGACCCACAGTCTCAACACCGACCACAGCCTCAACACCGACACAGTCTCAACACCGACACACAGCCTCAACACCGACACAGTCTCAACACCGACACAGTCTCAACACCGACCACAGTCTCAACACCGACCACACAGTCTCAACACCGACCACAGCCTCACACCGACACACAGTCTCAACACCGACCACAGCCTCAACACCGACCAGTCTCAACACCGACCACAGCCTCACACCGACACAGTCTCAACACCGACACACNGCTCAACACCGACACACAGCCTCAACACCGACCCACAGTCTCAACACCGACACAGTCTCAACACCGACACAGTCTCAACACCGACACAGCCTCAACACCGACCCGCAACCTCAACACCGACCCGCAGTCTCAACACCGTCCCACAGCCTCCTGAAAGATATCCCTGAATAGTAATCGCCGCTAGAAAATAAGCACCATCATCAATATTGGCGTTATTATGAACATGAATAAGTTAAAGTCGTTGCGTTGCGTTTGCCGTTCATTTCGTTCCAGTGATCTTCGCGGACTGCGCCCCCCGTCAGGTTATTGCAATCAGGTTCACAGCAACGTGAAGACGATCTTTGCCTGCGGCCTTTATCCCATCAGCGGTTCTCTCGCGTGAGTCATCGGCGCCCCAATTTGCCGAGGTTTCGCTCCGGGTAAATAATTGCCGCAGGCGCTACCCCGCGTGGGTTTTCGCCACGATTGTGCTGCGCCGCTCTTGTGGAATGTTATATTTTNGTTGTTTGTTGTTGCAACTTTCTGACCCGACCCGATCGGAAATCTGTGGGAAACAGAGCGTCAAAGCTTGTAAACATTTATCCAGGACAAATGAAGATTCTGATTCAGATTTTTACTATGCTCGTGTACCCAGGAAAGCCTCGCTGGGTCTCAAGACTCTTTTTCAGGAGCGTCCTGCCAAGTTCGCACAGTTGGGGGGGGGGGGGGGAGCGATGTCACCATTTGTGAACTCCATTGAGTAGTTTGTGGGTAATTTTTCAAATGAAACAAATTTTTACATTTTATTTTACCAGGTAAGGCCCACCTAGATATTTCTATAGCGACCTGGCCACAGATGATAGTTCAACGAAGTGGCTTGTCGTCGTGCGGAAATTTGTAGCAGTAGACCAAACACTCTAAACGCGTGATGTTGATTCTAAGTTTTCGAGGGTAAAAGCGGAGGACGCGGAGAAAAATCCACGCGACCACGGGCGAACATGCGAAACTCCAAATATGCAGGCGGAAAAATTAGGATCGAACCCACGACCCCTGCATACCAGGCGAGGTAGTTCACATGCCCTGGCCACCGTGGCGCCCCATCCCAACGTTTCCAGCGTCGAGATGCTTGGTCAAATATGAGTGGCGAGTGTTTAGGGGGTACTTCTGCGTTGTCGTTCGGCGCAATTTCCGAAGAAGCTCCCGGCACGCGGAGCGAAACGTCGGACATCGTGCCGGACAGCGAGCGGCAACAACCCAAAAACACATCGGGACTGGTTATTACTACCGCCATCGTTCTCGTCGCTAGAATAATAATAATAACAATGCTACTGCTAAACCCCAGGACAGAGGGCCATTTGAACATTTTTCAGTGGGGTTAAACGGGAGAGATGTGCGCCGACCAGCATTGACCAGAGTGGTGAAGTATGGTGAAACAATCCCCATGACCGACACGATCATAGGAGGCCTTCGTTCACTCTAACATTCAGTCACGAGACAAATAACCGAGAATAATAATTGTAGATTACCTAACAGGCGATGTTCCCTAAATGCACTTTGAAATAATAATAATAACCATAATGAGACCTCCTTTACCAGTGGCAAAATATAATAGTAGGTTTTTACCCTTTCAACTGGTGCAATGACCACAACACAAGCAGTCAAAATGCAATTTGACTGCTTGTGTTGTGGTTATTGCAAACATGATCCCTTGTATAAAGGTGTCAGTTTTGTACCAGTTAAAAGGGTAAAACCTACTATAACAACCATAATGTTACATTTTACCTTGGGAGGCCCAGCGAGTCTCAAGATTCCTTTTCAGGATGTGGCCACTGTCCATCGGGACGTCTGGCAATTCCAACAGTCAATGTGTGGCTTCTTGCGGCAGGAAACCAGAGGATCCCGGGGAAAACGCACCGCACGCACACGGTGGGAGGGAGTGCGGCGCTGACAATGACGCGCCATGTGCTCCCATCTCCTGGACACGTCGTGGGCCAGGCTCAAGCCTGCATAGGACACCAGCTGCACCCGAGCAGTCGCCCAATTCAAAGTGCCAACCAGGATCAACCCTGCCTGGCAACTCTCAATTCAGAATGTTCACAGCGCAGCGAGTGAGCCAAGCCCGCTGGCCACTGCGCCACTGTGTCTTCCACGTTACTTTACAATTAAGACAACATTAACTCTCTGGGCATTATTTAAGTTTGGAGGGGGAGGGGAAAGAAAACAACGCAAATCTACTTAATCGTAGCCTCAGAAGCCGTGAAACCGGCCACCAAATCCCTAATCCGCTCTCCCGAGTCAAAGGTTAGAGTTCGCCTGACCCTCAGTGTCTTAACCTCAACCCTGGGTAGGCTCATTTGCATGTTAATTGAAATGCAAGCTGCCAAGCCGGCAGTTAAGAGGGAGCCTCTGCGGTCTTGGCTCTGAAAATTTGGGTCGTCGCGATACGGAGGCGCACGACGATTTATCGTGCGGCGCGAGACGCAGGGCGCGCGATCGCCGTACGGTCCGCGTCGCAGAAACATGGCCGAGCGGCGCGAACTTTGATTTTTTTTNCTCATCCGAAATATTTCCTCGTCCGACATGTCGACAGTATCCCAAGCGATGTGGATAGCTGTAGGAGCTAGGAGGTCGGTGGGTGGGTGGGTCGAGAAGAAACCGCAAGAGCACCTTTGAAGGACTTCTCACCGCAGGATAAATGAAAAGATGCATCAACGATGTAGCAAGGGGAAGACCTGAAAGCCAGATGCATATTTATGCTGAACTTCTTCCGAACCGTACATAGCCAACCGTGATAATCGGAGGTGCGGGGGAAGGACAAAAAATTAACCCGTAAAAACAAAGTTTTTCACTATAAATCCTTTATATGCGTGTTCAATGGGCCACAACCCAGCCCACATTGGTCTTTGAAACGGGCGGCTAGAGTCCTCTCATCCTCTGGCTTGAGATGGCTGCCACCTATGGGTCAGATTATTGCCTGCTACCATTAAGCAATTGGTAATTAAATAAAAACATTTTTTACTAAAAAGTGTAAAATTTTGGAAAAAAATTCTCACGAAAATTAATTGTCACGCACAACGAGTCTGTGTGCAAAGTCAGCTCGATTGGATCACGGGAAGTGGGTTGAAAAACGACCGAAAGATTTGCACGGTCGTAAGCGCGCAAGCAAGCAAGCAAGTGAACTTAATATAAAGGATTTTAAAATGCGGGGAAGAAGAATAGACGGTGGTGGTGGAGCTGAGTGGACTCGCCGATGACTGGCACCATCGGTGTCAAGATCGCCTCTGTGGAGGAAGCTCGTGAAGGACGCTGCTCCTGGGCAGTTGGAGACAGTCGCCCTCCAGCTCACAACAACGAGCGGAGAGCGCCAGGTGGTGAAAACACGGCAAGTTGGCATAGTAGGGGGGCACAGCTGGTGCATCTACCAGTGATCTCAGACAGCCAACCCATGGCAAGTGTCTGTCCCGTGACCTCCTGCCAGCGGTCGTTCCGACACTTCACGTGGCCTTAAAGTGCACACATCCTGGCACATGCGCCGTGGTGACGCCACCGCCGCTTAGTGGCGAATGGCGGTTGTTGTTGTTGTTGGTGGTGCTGGTGGTTCTGATGAAACGGTAAGACCGGTGGTGCTTGGAGGTCGGGTATGGATGGTGCAGCAGCAGCAGCTGTAGGATCCGGCAGACAAGAAGGAAATGATGGCTAGGTGTTTGCCGGCAATCAGTTGCGCCGGCATGGGTTGACCCGTTGACTTTGTTTATCATTGTAAGTGACTGCCGTTAATCAAGTCGGCTTTGGCAATGTTAAATCAATTCTAACCCATTCCACTCATTCAATTCTCATTACACTCACTCGTTAATTAATTCATTTTAACAATTCATTCATCCTTTACTTAATTTGCAGCCTCCTCCCACTTCCTCCTCCTACACCACCAGCCAATTCACTTACACGAGCTCGTTAACTAATTTACCCGGTGGCTCATTAGATAAGTAGATGAGGTTTCCCCCCATCCCCCCNACCCCCTCCCACATCCTAAAATTGATTGTGTTTGTATTCATCGTGGGTTCAAAACTTATCCTGAAATGATGTACTCACGGCGACGCCAAAACTCCTGGCCAGCCTCGTTAAACGTCTTAATATCTCCAATTATAACTCCAGCCGCGCCGGTGTTGTTCACTTCATTACCCGAAGATCATTTCCGATGGCAACTCTCGCAGCGAGAGGTATCGCCGTCGCGCCGTGGGCGTTTTTTTTTNGTCGCCCGACAGTCGAAACCGACGTTTTAATCCCACGGCGGCAATTTTTGGTAAATCAAGAAAAAGTTTGAATTTTACGGGTTTTTTTTTCCTTCCCGATTGTGTTCGTTAGCAATTTCGTAAACCGGGCTGAGTCAATCGACAACACGGTTGAAAAAATTCCTCGGGGGGGGAAACAGCCGAAAGCCACGTTCGAACTCGATGCCTCAAGCCTGCAACGTTGGCAACCAAGCCGCCTCCAAAGAAATAAATAGCCGGATGTGGCCGGCTGGCTCAGAGGTCAAAGAGCGCGGAGTTTGGCACGGTCGAGAAATTCTGGCCAAATAATGTATCTGGTGGCAATGCTGCGGTGGTAGCAGCAGCAGCTGCGTTGGCAGTTGTGCAAAATCACAAGTGACTAATGACTCGCGTGCGTAACAAAAATATTTCTACCCGACTGAAAAGGAATAGGCATGCAATAGGGGCTACACGTTTCCGGGGGGAAACGGCCCTCCTTCGTAGCAGCACGTGAGGCCGTAGATGTCGGATGAGTCTATCTGGCGATGCACGTTTAATAATTATTGAAGGGTTTGTCCGTTACTCAATGGCTACTGATAGGTAACTATTCACGTGCCAATTCGAAATTGTTCACCAGGAAGCATTCATTAAATTTAACGAGCAGACCCCGCACGCCCTTTGGACGTGACCGGCCGTCAGACGTCCGTCCGTCCGTCCCTCCCTCGAGAGAGCCAGTCACAGCAAGCCAAACTTTTTTCGAATGTAGTACGAGATGACAGCGTGACAGTGTCTCCCGCGCGAAACAAACATCCGGGTGGACAATGGGGGGGAGGTTGACGTCAGCGCAACCGAAGGACCCGGCTCAACCCTGCGGGGAATGCAGGTGACATCATCACATTGGCACCGCGCACGCAACTCCAGGCAGGAATCTAGCCAGCGAAACTTTAAAAAAATATATATATATAGCACGATGCTCATCATGCCCATGGTGTAAAAGTGGAGTATCTCCAACTCTGATCCACCATCTCTGGCATCTCTATTTATGTACCATATAGATAACGACGTTGCCCAAACTGTCACCTGTTATATATAATATTTTTTTTTACTTTTAAGGCCACAGTGACAAATGTGCCGAGTCGAATCCAGGCAGCTCGCCTGTGAAATAACGGGCCATCCAGGAAGCTGGAGCCTCTACCCGTTCACCAGCGACTGCACAAAAAACGACCCGTTACACTACATTTGGTTCCGCACTAAATTTGTGTCTGAGAATCAAATGTCGGCATGACCGCTATGCGACGAACTTTACTTCCCCTCTACAGTGCGGGGGACCAGGGGTCACTGGGAAGGGATCTCAGACGTAGCTTGTTTTATAACACGCTCTGCGAGTGATCCAAATGGATGTTTCGTATCATAACAGACGCCAGGGTGGCGAGACGTTAACTACCTCGCCTGGTATACAGGAGGTCGTGGGTTCGATCCCGGCCTGACGACGCCTGCTGCTGTGTATTTGGAGTTTGCGGTGTCTCTCTCATCATCATCACAGTTGCGAGATGTTAACTACCTTGCCTGGTATACAGGAGGTCGTGGGTTCGATCACGAACCTGACGCCTGCTGTATATTTGGAGTTTGCCTGTCTCTCTCCCCGTGGTTCCATATTTTCCCCTCCACATTTACGAACACGTATGAATTTCCACACGACGATAAGCCGCAAAGTTGGGGGGCTATCATTTGTGGCCAAGTCGCTGCTGAGAAAGATCGACATAGCGCCAGTGGGCCTCAACTGGTAAAACAAAACGAGATGGTTAAGAGTGAGAAGGCACCTCAGAGGCAACTCTGCGATATCCGCTTCCACGGCCTGCTCTCCAACACGAGCAAGGGTTCTGAAAAAGGGGCTCTGTACATATACAAGCTCAGCGAAGGCCTTACCTGCTAAAATAGAAAGACAATTAAACTGCCCCGTGAGGGATCCCATTGGATGCTTCGTAGCATAACACGGCGATGGAATGCGCAATCGAGATCAACTTGGGGTCGGGAAACAACATTGCATTTCTTTTACATATACACGCATACACGCAAAGATATAAAAAAATGTTAAAAACTTTTCACCGATGCGGGCAACGGTTTGGCACTTTGGCGGCGAACTTGTCTTCCGCAGATCAGCGCGCTCGTCATCAGCGTGCCGCGCCCTCGGCGGGAGTCGACAGTTCAATTCCCAAACGCAGCTCGGCGATAATTAATTTCCTTCGAAACGTCAGCGCTGCTCTGGGCGGCACAAACGAGTGGCGGTGGAGGGTCGCCGGCGGCTCCGAATTTCGCCGTTCCCGTTGCAGCGGGGGGCGTGGTGGGGAGGGGGGTAAGTTGTGTGTGTCCACAAATGATCATTCCATCATGGAACCTCATTTGCCTGAAAAAATTATAATTGATTTTTTACCCTTCTATCTGGCAACAAAACTGACACCTTTTTGCAAGGAGTTATGTTTGCATAGACCGCAATACCTGCAGCCTAATGCAAACAAAAACACAACTCTGATAATGTGCACTGTCCTTGAAGTTGATTGGTCCACACCCGAGACAGCTTTCCTTAGAGCCTAGTCTCACATGGGTTGGACCAGATGACGCCAAAAGGTGCACAACTCAAAGAGTTTGCATTATACTGCAGGTATTGTGGTCTATGCAAACATGACTCCTTGTAATGAGATGATCACTGTTAATTTTTTTTTACTTTTCTACATGAGCATGCAGCCGTAGGAACGGGGAAACACAAATCAGAAATTTTATTTTAAGAGTGGAGGAATCTGGTGAGCTGTGAAGCTATTTCTTCACGGGTGTCCACAGCTAGGGCACGGGTCAGAGAGTTGCAACAACAACAATACAAAAAAAACGATGGGAGTGCAAAGTTTAGGTAAGGTAAGCAAGTCACAAAAAATAAATACAGATCTAAAGCATATGAGTGCAAATTGCTGGAGTATATCAATTCCTGCCGATTTTTCAACAATAAATGCAAGCTTGGGCAAAGCAGTAAAACATCAACAACAGTCCCAGACCACAGGAAGACAGAGGCCCTCAATAAAATTGCTATTTAAAATGTAACTACCGATACATGCGCATCTGAAAGCATGTGATGCAGTGAATATCACATTTTCTTGCTGTGTTTTTCACACCTGATGATGAGTGCTTGTGTTGCAGTCGAAACGTCATGAGAATTGCATTGTTTTATATTTTTATTATTTTATTGTTTCCCTCCGACGTGACTTTACCGAAAGAGCCAAGAATATGAATCTTCGATGCAGTGACCGTCTTTGTTTTGGTTAAGATAATCGTCACCGGTGTTGGCCCGTGAGCGGGAATCGAACTCGGGTCGCCGGGTTCGGAGCGCTAACCGCTACACCACCGCTCCCACCACCTCTAAGGCCCAACATCTGGTCTCAGGGTCTCTCCTCTCCCCCTTGCTCACCGGACTCTTTGCGAGCAAATTCCAATACATTTCAGCCGTAGTCGGAAAGTGCAAAATGTAAATCTAAAACATCCCCCAAACCCCTCTTTGCTGTGGTACCACACCGCATGCCCAGCGGCTCAGCAGTCTCACATCGCCAAATTATCTCACGCCCTCCTCTCTCTGTCTCACTCTTAAACGCGAGACATCAACGGGAAGCCTCCGGGCAGGCGACACGAGCCGCACGTCCCGGATGCTGTAATTGCAACACTAAGGATTAAACGTGGACCTATGGGGCAACAGGGAAAATAAATTACATCCTTTTGTACGTATCACAGCGATTTCGACTTTCAACACGCGCCGCCACCACACAGGATTCCTCCTCGGTCTCGGGCAAGAAAGCGGATGACCCGGTGGCAGACGAGGAACCAAATTCTATCCAAAGCTCTGGGCTCCTCTATCGGACCAATTAAGGTGTTATTGGCCGATTGACCCTTTCCCGTTCTGAGATGAATGCGAGATGCAGGCTGGGTGTCCCGTTCACCGCCGAATCTCGGCAAACGCAAGCGGGTCAGTGTTAATTTTATTTAGAGAGGCGTAGCGCCGTTGTTTTTAAAGACGCTCTACGATAAGCTGGCGCCAGACTGTGCCAGGCGCCCTCCCGCATGGCCTTGTGGGTGACCCGGCACCAACAAAGTTACTTGCGTTGACGTACGTACACGTGCGTACGTACGCGTACATCCTCAGTTTTGCTTGTGTGTAGCCACCAATATTACTGATGCGATGGACTACTAGAAATCAGTGGGAGCCAATGGGTTGAGTAAAAAAGAAATACTACTTTATATTTTTTATGTAGAGGGACAGATACGGGAAGGGAGGCGTTATGATTATATATACACACACACACAGCGCACACAAAGATGCCTGATAAAAGGTCGATATCGAAAGCAAAGGGGATTTTTTGAACCACGTTGAGGCGGCGTTCGCGTGATTCGTGTTACGATGAAGCCCGCGTGTGTACGGCGCGGGCTGGGTATGAATTTGTAAATGGGAGCCAATATTTTTTTTATTTTATTTTGCACGGCAGTGAACGCCGCTGGAAGTAAAGCCATTAACCTTTTTGAAGAGCCTACTTTTGAAAACAATTTCCTCTCCGTTATATATATATTTATTTCATCTTAATTAGTTCATTATTAAGGCAGTGGTTCTTTGCGGTTTAAATTCAATGCGTCTAGTCGTTTTATTTTTTTTCACGTAATGTTGGAACAATTTATTTACTTTTAAAATATAAACGTCATCTTTTGCTCGTTCACACCCACGATTAGTCAACATTTTTTAAACGTTAAAAGCGTCAAGTTGTGCTTTCGCTGCCGCGTCAAAGAGGCAAAACATTTCTCGAGGCAGAAATTAGCGCATCACCCAAATCCTCTGTTAACAATTCTCAAATTTCACCACGTTTCTGTCTCAACGATTTATGTATGTACAGCGTATGCTGAACTTCTTTCGCACCGTACGTAGCCAACCGTCATAATCGGAGGCGGTCCCCCTGCCTTCAGATCCCCTTAATCGCTCTCTTACTTTCATCTGCATCTCTCCTCTTACCTCAAACTAAACTAAAACAATTTTTGTTGTTCTTGGTTCTTTCGGTAAAGTCACGTAGAAGGGAAATAATAAAATAATAAAACAATAAAATTCCCACGACGTTTCGACTGCAACACAAGCAATCATCACACCTGATGTGACTTTACCGAAAGAACCAAGAATATGAATCCCTGCAGTCACGAAAGCTTTAAATCAATTTAATTTAATTTTTTATTTTACCAAGTACATAGCTGTTTTTCAGAGGCGACATGGCCACAGATGATAGCTCAACGATGTGGCTTATCACGTGGACATTTATAGCAGCCAAACACTCTGAAATGCATAATGTTGATTCTAAATGTCGAGGGAAATAACGGGAGGACCCGGAGAAAAATCCACGCGACCACAGGGAGAAACAGGCAAACTCCAAATATACGGCAGGCATCAGGGTTGGGATCGAACCCACGACCTCCTGTGTACCAGGCGAGGTCGTTAACATCTCCTAGCCACCGTGATGATGATGATGAGAGAGAGACACGCACACTCCAGATATACAGCAGCAGGCGTCAGGGTCGGATCGAACCACGACCTCCTGTGTACCAGGCGAGGTCGTTAACATCTCCTAGCCACCATGATGATGATGAGAGAGAGACACGCAGACTCCAGATATACAGCAGCAGGCGTCAGGGTCGGGATCGAACCCACGACCTCCTGTGTACCAGGCGAGGTCGTTGACATCTCCTAGCCACCACGGTGCACCTTTCATCTGCACAGTACTTCTCAATTCACTACATTTATTTCCATCTCACTCCGTCTCTATCTTTGGTCACGATATCTCTCATCTCGCCACTCTGTGTCAACATCTCTCTCATCTCACTCCACGAGTATCTTTCGTTCAAATATCTCCAATCTCACCACACGTCTATCTATTGTCGAATCTGTAATCTCACTAGGATTCTATAAACTGAAAGGTCGTGGGGGGAGGGGGGCTGGAGGGGCGGGGCAGGGTAGGGGCGGGGTGTGGGCTGTGAAGGCCTAAAAATAATTTCTGCCCAGGGGCCACCCCGCACCAATTGGCCAGCCGTTGCGAGATGTTAACTACCTCGCCTGGTATACAGGAGGTCGTGGGTTCGATCCTGACCCCGACGAAGCCTGCTGCTGTGTATTTGGAGTTTGCGGTGTCTCTTTCCCCGTGGTCTCGCGGATTTTCCTCCGGGTCCTCCGCTTTCCCCTCCACGTTTAGAATCGACATCACGCAGCGTGCAAAGTATTTTGCTGCTGAAAATGTCCACGCGATGAGCCACTTCGTTTGAGCGATCACTTGCGATAGCCAGGTCAGTTGGGGCCTTACCGGGTAAAATAAAAAACAATAAAACATTTGCCGGCGAAAGGCGTCGAGCGTTGCGTTCGCCCACGACGGACGTGGGCGCTGTCACGGCGCAGCGCTGCGTCGCTGGTTCCCCGAGTCGGCCGGAGCTGCTTGAACAAAGCCGCCCTTTGTGGGCCCTGTTTTCCTTGGCTTGACCACAATAACCACACACAAAAAANTAAAACTGCCGCGCGACCTCGACCACTCCCCCGCCCGCCAGCCCGCCCGCCCCACCCCGCGGCGGCTGGCGTAGGCTTCAAGGTCAGGGTCAACAAGAGGGTCGCGTTGTGGCCTGGGCTGCCGCCCCGCCGATACCCGCGGCCAAGCGCCAGAGCCTCCTTCCTTCTGCCAGATTGCCACCAGCCCTACTGTGCGGGGCGAGGCATGAATCCTACGAGTCTTGCCGTTGCCAGCATTTGCCTTTCGAGTCGTCCCGTTATTTCTAGATTTGAAGCTTTCGTGACTGCAAGGACTCTTAGTTCTTTCGGTAAAGTCACGTGACTTTACCGAAAGAACTAAGAGTCGTCCCGTTATCTCACCGCTGATACGTCCTTCAAGGGCCACTCCTACAGACTCAACATAGCCGCCACCACCACTAGCATCGCCTGCCGTTAGGGTTTTTCATAACCATACGATGGGTATGTTCTTCGAGGACCACTCTTATAAAGTCTCGTTACCGTCACCACCTGCCTTTATTGCCACACTCTCGATACATCCTTAAAGTACCGCTCAAGAGAGTCTTAACATCACTTTCTGGTTTTAGGTCCTGCGCCCCTCCCCAATCTTTATAGTCGTAAAAATACAAATCCTTCAAGGACCACTCTTCCAGTACCATCCAAGTACAGCGCTAAGCAGGCTCGACCTTGCTAAGCTTAGACGAGATTGGGAGGGGGTGGGGAGGGGAGGCATTGGCACGTACGGGCCGCGTGCGCGTGCGTGCGCGTGCAAGCGTGGGACTTTTACCGCGCCGTGGGATCGGGGGGTAAAGTGTTTCTGGTAACGACCGATGCACTCAGCATGAGGGGAGTCATTATGGCGCCTTAATGGAAGAAAGAGAAAGGGGTCTGAATCCACGGCCTGCTGCTCGCAACAACATTAGCCTGGCAGAGGGGGCCCTCTCCCTTGTAGCCAATTTTTTACGGACTAATTCACAAAAAAAAATGTCAACACCGGCTTAAACATGTCGCAGCGATAATGATAGCGGCTGGGTGACTCGCGGGGTGAAACGGCAGGCAGCGACACCGCCACGATGATTTAGGGCGTGCATTTCCCGACGCTTTGAAAGGAGAGAGCGCGCAATCACTCCGATGTAATCACGAAGTGCAAATTTTTTTTTACTTACTTACACTCGGTTATTATGGTAGGTCCACCGATTAGAACTGCCGTTCGGAGAAAAAAATGATTCGCTCTCATTTAATTGACGAACGATTCGCTCGCAAAAACACCACCGTGTCGGACATAACCGCCCCGGACGGAATTCGTTTTCTGTCCATACTCTTTGGGTTTTTTCGGTAAAGTCACGTAGGTATAAAATAAAATAAAGCACGACGTTTCGCGCGCAACACAAGCGTCCCTCATCAGGTGGGAAAGCGTGGTCTGCTGCCGAGGCAGACTGTCCATGCCGAGGATGCACAAATACTACGGCGGCTACGGACAGTTAAATGGTCACGGAGGATTAATGCGACGGTCGGATATGTGGCTTTATATTGCGCGCCAGTATTGTTTGTTGTAACTTTCCGACCCCGTGTCCACCGCCCCCCCCTACACTGGAGAATCAATTCCTCCGGTGTAAAATAAAGATTCTGATTCCGATGTATGACGTTGCAGGAGTCTCAGCGGCACAGCGGGCAGCTCGCAATCGGAAAGGTTTCGAGCTCAGCCCATAATCCCCTCCACGGTCGATAGAACGCGTAACCCCGCTTTGCGAAGTCATCAACAGCGGCTGTCCTACGGCCATACTCGCCCCTGCCACAGCAACGTGGAACTTTCCCCCCCAATGGCTCGGGGCTGTCAACAGGAAATGAGCGAGGCCTCAATGCTCATTGGAGCGGGAAATGGCTTGAACTTTTTCTGTTGTTGCTGCTTGACTACACCAAAGATTAGCCGAAAAGCAGCCCCCCCTCCCCACCACCACCACCCCACATTCGTCACACGACGCTGGCGACGCACAAGCCACCGGTGATGGGAGCCCGAGACCATTAACTCACCGCAGCCGAAGACCTCGGCTTCATCGCGGGTGGGCAGGCGACTTGTGGGCCCAGATTTGAACCCAGAATTATATCAGCGTGGCTGTCTTGAGTGGCTCATACCATCCATTGTAAATCTGCACCCCTCCTCCTCCTCCTCACCCCCACCTCTTCCCCGCTAATAGAGCTACCTACCCCTACACCACCTCGATCCCACAGAGGTGCTTGTAGCGCAAATGCGGGAGTGTTGAAAGGCCTCTTCCCTTAAATGATCTCGGTTAATGAAATATCACTCACAGGTCTCTTTATCTTCTTGTTTATAAACGTCTGCCATTCTCTTAAAGCAGGACGCGCCCCCCCCCCGTCTTTGATTTACGCCACGTAACCCTAAACTGCGGCTGAGTGAGCGAATAATTCATCCCGAGGAGTTGGGGAAAGGTACGGGGCAATTATTTGCCCCTCTTTCACCCGGCAGCGGCAACAGTGACGACAATCGTAATAATGTTTTACGAATTTGCAACCGTCGTTTTGTTAATCCACTGTTGGATGAAGGCCTCAATGTGAAGGGTGAGTTTGAGGTTGTTTTTTAATCAGATTTTTGGAATTTTTATGAAAACTTTGGATCTTTTTGGATGTGTCTTCGTGCTCGCTCGAAGGCACGTAACATCGTGTTGGCGGGGAAACAGCAGAGGAAGTTACAACTCATTCGTGAAGTCACTTCCCTTTGTGGATGAAACCCAAAACATTTCTGGTTGTCTGAAATTTGGTATCGTCTCGGCCTAACATAGGACATCTGTGAAAACGAGCTTACAGCTCTTCGGATTCCTCCAGTACAAATAAATATTGTGATGCCAATGAGATTTTCCACACACACACACTAACAAAAATCCGCACAGATGGGTTCACGAACCCACTTCTTGTACCGCCTTCAAATTCTACCTCATGGATTACCTAATTACTGGTAGGAACCACCTGGTTCCACCAGCCCACAGGGGATTATTGTCCGTCCGTTGTGCATCCAAAAATGGGAGGGGTGGGGCTGGGTGGGGAGGGGCTTAGAGGAGAGGGTGGGGCTGGATGGGGGGTGGGAGGGGTGAGGCTGGGTGGGAGGGGCTGGTCACCCGTGGTGCCCTTATAAAACTCAACGTTTAACCTACTCACGCCGGCTTGTGCACGCCCTCACAGTCGGGCATATTTGCAGAATATACCACGCTGCCGTTGACCCTGGCCATTGACCGAGCAACCAACGTTCCTACCAGCTCCCTCCGCAGGAATGTATTACACGAGCTGTACTACCGGCTTCGCCCGGGACTTGGATTCACCATGCCCGGCTGCCTTTGTCTCACCAGTGGCGATGTTCACACGCCACAGCAGTTACTCGTTGAGGCTGATTCGCCGGTGGTGGCCGTGAGCGGAATCGAACTCGGGTCGCCGGGTTCGTAGCGTGGCGCGCTACCACTACACTACACTGCGTTACGCTTCCACGTGCGCGGTCACGTGACATATGTGACGTCACAGCTCACTTGCCGTGCAAAAAAATTCATTATTGAGCCCCCCCCCCCAAAAAAATATACAAAAGTATATTTTATAATTTTGCATGGTGTACAGTCTGGAAAGTACCCATATGGCAAATTTCTCAAGTTTGTTGCATGTCGGGAAGTACGCTAAACATTTGCACAGACACACATGATCACAACTTAGCCTTTTAGATATATGTAGATGTATGCGTTGAGTGTTGTTTTTTTGACCCTTGTAATTGCTATTAATAAAGTGTGTGGCCATCGCATGCGGGCAGCAGATGTTGAAGAGGCCTGCTTGCGTAGGCCTCGGGCAATTGTTGAGCGGTGCTCTGGAAGGCACGCTCAACTCGCAGTTGCTTCATTTCCCCTATTATTGTTTTGATACTTTTTTTNATTTCTGAGTAACAACATTTTTTTGTGTTATTTTTACTTCTGCATTCGTTTTAGGGTTCAGAACCGATTTGGGATTTCGATTAAAGCTTTCGTGACTGCAGGGATTCGTCTTCTTGGTTCTTTCGGTAAAGTCACGTAGAAGGGAAATAATAAAATAATAAAAATATAACATAATAAAATAATTATTTTATTTTGTTTTATTTAATAATAATTTTATTATGTTTTATTTTATTATTTTATTACTTTNATTATGTTTTATTTTATTATTGTATTACTTCCCTTCTACGTGACTTTACCGAAAGAACCAAGAAGATTTGGGATTTATTTTGCGTCGCGTGCGTGTTCTCCGCCCACTCAAATCTAGTAGCTGGTGCGGTGTGGAGTAAACATCGCCACTGGGAGAGACAAAGGCGGCCACGAGCTCATCACACCGCACTACAAAACCCAAATTCTTTGGTTCTTTCGGTAAAGTCACGTAAATAGAAAATAAAAATTAAATAAAAAATAAAATGAAAATAATAAAAGCTAAAACCACACTTTTAATTATTTTCAATTTATTTTTNATTAAAATTTCTTTCCATTTTCTATCTACGTGACTTTACCGAAAGAACCCAAACTATATTTTGTTGTTTATTTCCAGAGGTGTGGACTCGAGTCATGTGACTTGGACTCGAGTCAGACTCGAGTCATGAATTTGATGACTTCAGACTCGACTTGGACTTGCATAACAATGACTTTGTCCCACCTCTGAGGTGTGGACTCGAGTCATGTGACTTGGACTCGAGTCAGACTCGAGTCATGAATTTGATGACTTCAGACTCGACTTGGACTTGCATAACAATGACTTTGTCCCACCTCTGAGGTGTGGACTCGAGTCATGTGACTTGGACTCGAGTCAGACTCGAGTCATGAATTTGATGACTTCAGACTCGACTTGGACTTGCATAACAATGACTTTGTCCCACATCTGTTTATTTCACAAGAACCTCGGGCACAAACTCGTAACAGTGCCACAGTGCCAGTGGCCTTCATAGGTGCTGCTACTCGCTAACAGCACTTGCCCCAACACTCTGTTACAGGCTACACGAAGGGGGGAGGGCTTGAATCTTTGTCTTATTTCTTCTAAGCCAAGTACAGTGGTGTAACGCAATCCTCTTGAGAACACGAGCAGCTGTACAGTGCAAGTACAAAGCAGCGAAGTTTTGTTTCTTTAATAAAAGAATAAAGCACCTCCACCCCCCCCCTCGTATTGTCCGGATTATAAGACGCACCTGTTCCCCCTCCCACGTCCCCCCCCTCTCCCCACGTACCCTCCCCCCTTGCCCCCCTCCCCCCTTGCCCCCCCCCTCCCCACGTCCCCCCCTCTCCCCACGTACCCTCCCCCCCTTGCCCCCCTCCCCCATTGCCCCCCCNTCCCCACGTCCCCCCTCCCCACGTCCCTCCCCCCCTCCCACGTCCCCTCCCCCNTTGCCCCCCCCTCCCACGTCCCCCCCTCCCCACGTTCCCCTCCCCACGTCCCCTCCCCCTTTGCAACGCCCCCTCCCCCCTTGCCCACGTACCCCCCCTTGCCCCCCTCCCCACGCCCCTCCCCTCTTGCAACGCACCCTCCCCCCTTGCCCCCCTCCCCACGCCCCTCCCCCCACGCCCCTCCCCCCTTGCCCCCCTCCCCACGCCCCTCCTCCCACGCCCCTCCCCCCTTGCCCCCCCTCCCACGCCCTCCCCCTCCCCCNTTGCCCCCCCCCACGCCCCTCCTCCCCACGCCAACGACCCCTCCCCCACTTGCCCCACCCCTCCCCCCTTGCCCCCCTCTCCCATGCCCCCACCCCCTTGCCAACGCCCCCTCCCCCCCTTGCCCACGTCCCCTCCCCCTTGCCCTTCCTCACCCCCCCCCCCTTCACCCCCCATATAACAACGTAACCCCCCTGCTCGTAGTCCCTTACCTGGTTGGGGGGGTGGGGGGCAGCGAGCCCAATGCCCCTCCCCTGCAACCCCCCCCACCCCCACCGGGGGTAACGACTGAGTTCGTGATTTAGTCCGAAGCGGAGTGCCTGCAAAACCCCCTCCCCTCCCTCCCTCCCTCCCTCCTCCCTCCTCCCTCCCTCCCTCCCTCCCTCCTCCCCCCTCCCTCCCTCCTCCCTCCCTCCCTCCCCTCCCTCCCTCCCTCCCTCCCTCCTCCCCGTTTTTGGATTTTCACCTAAAACTTCGTGACTGCAGGAATTCGTATTATTTGGTTCTTTCGGTAAAGTCACGTAGGTAGAGAGTTAAAAGAATAATAAATTAAAAATAAATTGAAAATAATAAAAAGTGGGTTTTTTTCTTTGATTATTAAAATTATTTTTTTCCTATCTACGTGACTTTACCGAAAGAACCAAGAACAGAAAAAAATGAAGTAATAAAAATCACGACGTTTCGATCACAACACAAGCGGTCGTCATCAGGGACCGTTTGTGTTGTGATGAAAACGTCGTGGTTTCAATTTTCTATCTACGTGACTTTACCGAAAGTACCAAAGCATTTGGGTTTTGATGATGAGTGGAAGTGCGGTGGTGATGAGCTTGTCTTGAAACATAAAGATCCTTCTTAACCATCTCAAGTCTCCTCTTCGTCGGCAATGGTTTGCGAAGGAGAGTTTCAGAAATTGACCGCATCTGCAAAGCTCAAATTTGACATGGGGCTTCGCTCATGTTTGACGTGCGTCAAACTGGTGAAAAGCAATTTTACGGTCAATTGTCAAAAGCCACTGCTGGATGTTTAGAAGCAGTTAAAAAAAATTAGCTTTCAATCTGTGTGAGTCTGTCATACTCTATGTGAGTCTATGGGCCACTGTGTGAGCCTATGGGTCTCTGTGTGAGTCCATGGATCTCTGTGTGAGTCTATGGGTCTCTGTGTGAGTCCATGGGTCTCTGTGTGAGTCCATGGGTCTCTGTGTGAGTATTCTATGGGTCTCTGTGCCAGTCTATGGGTCTCTGTGCGAGTAGTCTATGTGTCTGTGTGAGTCTATGGGTCTCTGTGTGAGTAGTCTATGGGTCTCTGTGTGAGTGTCTATGGGTCTCTGTGTGAGTAGTCTATGGGTCTCTGTGTGAGTATTCTATGGGTCTCTGTGTGAGTCTATGGTTCTCTGTGTGAGTCCATGGGTCTCTGTGTGAGTAGTCTATGGGTCTCTGTGTGAGTCTATGGTTCTCTGTGTGAGTAGTCTATGGGTCTCTGTGTGAGTCTATGGGTCTCTGTGTGTGAGTCCATGGGTCTCTGTGAGTCTATGGGTCTCTGTGTGAGTAGTCTATGGTCTCTGTGTGAGTAGTCTATGGGTCTCTGTGAGTCTATGGGTCTCTGTGTGAGTAGTCTATGGGTCTCTGTGAGTCATGGTCTCTGTGTGAGTCTATGGTCTCAGTATGGTTCTCTGTAGTCTACAGACTCTGTGACACTCTGTGTGAGATTGAGTCATGTCTCTTAGTACTGCTCTGTGAGTCTTTATTTAAGTAATGCCTAAGTATTCTACAGTCTATGGGTCTCTGTGTGAGTCTATGGGTCTCTGTGTGTGTAGTCTGTGAGTCTTTCTGTGTGAGTAGTCTATGGGTCTCTGTGTGAGTCTATGGGTCTCTGTGAGTCTATGGGTCTCTGTGAGTCTATGGGTCTCTGTGTG
This sequence comes from Lethenteron camtschaticum, assembly GCA_018977245.1. Taxonomy (NCBI): domain Eukaryota; kingdom Metazoa; phylum Chordata; class Hyperoartia; order Petromyzontiformes; family Petromyzontidae; genus Lethenteron; species Lethenteron camtschaticum. The sequence continues at coordinate 8,100,324 of MU249573.1, read as the reverse complement.
AGTCCATGGTCTCTGTGCGAGTGGTCTATGGGTCTGTGTGAGTCTATGGGTCTCTGTGTGAGTAGTCTATGGGTCTCTGTGAGTAGTCTGTGGGTCTCTGTGCGAGTAGTCTATGGGTCACATAGAGTACTACAGACTCACACAGATTGAAAACTCATATTTTTTAGAACTGCTTTTTAAAAATCTTTATTTAAAAATGCCTAACTACAGTAGTCTATGGGTCTCTGTGTGAGTCTATGGGTCTCCACGTGAGTCTGTGAGTCTTTATGTATGTACGTTGAACATCTTTCGCACCGCACGTAGCCAAAACTAAAACACAAAATGCAATTCCCCAAAAAATGAGTTTTCAATCCAGATTTCAAAGTTCCATAGCTCCAGTGGCTTCCGGATATCGGAAGGAAGGGTGCGTCGCGGACGACCGCAGAAGCGCACAATTCGGTGTCTTTGTTCGATGTCTAGCGAAAATCCGTCGCAACAGCCGCAGCTGCTGCTACTGCTGCGAGGATGACCGGAGTTCGCTCGAAGAGGGTTTACGCTCCTTGACGAGATCGGCAGCGAGGTGTCTTACCGGCGGGATCATTCATGGAAAGCGCAATCACGGGCAGCGTGGCCACCGACAAGACACAACGACGGGCACTGATTTATCATCTGAGAAACGTGAACACGATTTCAAAGCGGAGCGAGGAAAGGGGGGGCGGGCGGCGGGCGGAGAGAGGACAACAACAAAATACATTAATCACCGCATTATTTCCACAGAGAGGATGGTGGAGGGAGGTGGAGGGAGGTGGTGGAGGTGGGGAGGCATTGATTTGGCACGTTCGGGAGGGACATAAACAAAGGCAAACACAAAATCATAAATATTTATGGGCGCACGAGGAGAAATGGACGGCCCCCAATGTACACGGCATTTCAATGGAGTGCGCGGCGTAACGCAAACGTTTGTGGAAATATAGTAAACGAATTCGTCTTAATTAATATACGATAACCAGGTCCTCCCCCTCCCACCCCACACATCTCTTATTATGCCTGTGCCACCGCACATCAAAGTGGCCTCGCTTTGATCTATTGAGACCGAGCATGTAAATGTTTGAACGACCCGCACGCATGGAACATCAACAGTTGTGTTCGCCACGAAGTGGGCTGGCTGGCATCGCCACGGCGTTTGCGCCAGGCTAGGTGCACTTTAGGCCACGTGAAGTGTCTAAGGATCACTGGTGAAGTCACGGGACAGACATAGGTGCCATGGGTTGACTGACTGAGATGACCTGTAGATACACCGCCTATGCTCCCTACTGTGCCAACTTGTTGCGTTTTCGCCGCCCGTTGTTATGAGAGTCACTACTCTGGTTCCGTTGTTGTTGGAGGGCGACTGCCTCCAACTGCCCAACAGCATCCTTCACGAGCCTCCTCCATCGAGGCCGATCTTGACACCGCTGGTACCAGTCATCCAACGTCCAATCAGCTTCACATCCTCCTGTACCGCATCAGTCCATTACTTCTCGAGCCAGTGCCGTGTCCGTTGAGCCCCTTCTATCCAGCCAAACAGAAGCTGCTCGGGTATGAAGTGGCTGGGCATGCGGGCTACATGACCCAGCCAACGGAGCCTTGCCTTCCGGAGGAGCTCACCGATGGACTGTGTCCAGATTTTTCAAGGATCTGTGAGCTCCTCACACAATCCAGCCTGGTTAAACCCAAAATCGATTGGAGGCAGGCCAGCCTGCATGTTTCAAACCAGCACAGATGTTCCATTAGAGCGGTTCACGATTTGCAAGCACAGAGAAGGGAGGAGATGATGACTGTGGCTGAGAAGGCCCGAAGTTCATGTGAAGTGACAGGCCAGGTCACTTTCATGCAACATTACACAGCTGATGAAGAGAATGCCACTAACTGCCAAAACAGAGCTGGTCATTAACACACTTGCCGTGCACGGAAACGTATCCACTTCTCTTCACAACTGCCCCATCGCTGGTGGGGCAGTTGAGTGGGTGGGAGTATTTGATGACAGAAAATACCCAGGAAGGCACTCCGTTTTGGTGAGGCTGATGGTACGACCCGCATCTCTCAGCAGCACGCTCCAGGTTTAGCGGCCTTTGTCTCTCTGGTGGCGATGTTTACGCACTGCACCAGTACTCATTTTAGGCTGAATCGACCTAGGGGAGGCACAGGACCGGTTCAAGTATCGCCACTGGTGTTGGTCCTGAGTGTGAATCGAACTTGGGTTGTTGGGTTCGAAGTGCCCTCACCCCAACACACGCATACAAATAAAGACAAAGATCCCCCCTATAGCTTGAACAGACTGTTGGGGCAAGTGCTGTTAACGAGCACCTATTAAGGCCGGGATGGCACACGAGGGGTGGGGTGGCCAACACCACGCCCGACCGCCTTTGTCTCCCTAGTGTAGATGCTTACACACCACACCAGGTACTCATTTGAGGCCGAGTCGACCTAGGGAAGGCCCAGAGCCGATTCAGATAATCGCCACCTGGTGTTGGCCGGGAAATCGAACTCAGGTCGCCGGGTTCGTAGCGCGGCGTAGCGCTAACCGCTAGACTACCGCTCCCCACATCCAGCCACACATATGCACACGCACACACACACACATACGTACGTGCACAGCTGAGAACACCCACAGCTAGATTATAAGCTTGCTGCTTTCAAGTTATCTACTGTTATCTGGCACTTGTGAATGCCAGCCTTGCCTTATCACAGCTGCTGTGGAGCTGCCTTTGTGGCAGGCAACCCACCACCCACCCCCCTCTCCCACCATTTGTATGAAGCGAATCATGAAGACCTCAGAACACGGGAATTGTGCGCACGGTTCCGCAAGCGCACGTGGAATCGCGTTTTCCCCAAGTCCACGCTGTGGCTCCGACCATTCCGCGTGGAGGCAAAGGTGCGTCTTGTGTTGTCACTTCTCGGGCAACGCTAGTGGCTAAGCATTTACACCGTTGGAACCTCATTTGCCAGTAAAAAATATGATAATCGGTTTTTTACCCTTTTATCTGGCAACAAAACTGACACCTTTTTTTTTACAAAGAGTCATGTTTGCATTGACCAAAATGCCTGCAGTCGGAATGCAAACAAAAAACACAACTCTGATAATGTATGCACTGTCCTTGAAGTTGATTGAGACAGCTTTCTTTAGAGCCTAGTCTCACATGGTGTTGGATCACAATGCTCCATGCACCCGCCGACCAGTGATTTTTTACGTGTCCCGTTACCGGTCGCGAGCTCAACGCTGTGACCTCATAACCTCCGCGCGTCGCGATAAACAACATCATCTCATTATCGCCCGAGATGCAGTTCCCTCCTTACGATCAATCCGCGCGCGCTAATCCGATGACGCGGCGGACAGAGGCTACCAGCGATCTGACAGACAGATAATCTGACGCAACCTCTTGGCCGTCGATGCGTTGGCGACTAATGACGGCCTCATCCGATTATCTGTCATACAGTTGGATAATCCAATAAATTGGGATGCAGAAGATAAATACGTGAACCGTTGATGGAATAATCGCTGTCGGGCAAACCAATTTCCAAGCCATTGGGAATCTGATAGCGATAGAACGGGGAGGAGAGAGGGGGGGGGAGAGACTGCATCACTGGAGGAATTAACAGCAAAGACGAGGCAGTGTTTAGTCCCGTATTGTTGGCATTTGAACAAGGCAAGCCTGCCTCTGCCGCGAGCATTAATGACACATTTAAAAAGTGACATCGAGATTCTCGCCGTATGTACCCTGACGTTTTATATCGCATCGTGAAATCATATTTTGCGGTCATCCCAGCAATAACAATATAATGGGTCGCCGTTGTGGCGAGAGATGGTAACCTACCTCGCCAGGTATACAGGAGTTGGGAGATTGCGGTGTCTCTCTCTCTCTCCCGTGGTGGCGTTTGATTTTTCTCCGGGTCCTCCGATTTTTCTCTCCATATTTAGAATCAACATCGCACCGTTTCGAGTATCTGGCTGCTGTACGTGTCCACGCGATGAGACACTTTGTCGAGCTATCATTTGCGATAGGCTTTTAATTTTCAACTAAAGCCTCAAGTGAGTCTCAAGACTGCAGGGATCCATACTCTATGGTTCTTTCGGTAAAGTCACGTAGGTATGAAGTAAAATAAATAACGGACGCTTGTGTTGCGCCCGAAACGTCGTGATTTAACCTTCTTGGTTCTTTCGGTAAAGTCACGTAGAAGGGAAATAATAAAATAATAAAAATAAAACATTATAAAATACAATTCTCACGACGTTTCGGCCACAACGCAAGCAGCCGTCCTCAGGTGAAGAACAGGTCTGTCGGAAATATCTACGTGACTTTACCGAAAGAACCAAAGAGTATGAGTCTCAAGACTTTATTTCAGGAGGGTGGCTCCTACATTGCGACGTTTGGCCATGAACTCCGTTCACGGCGTATTTCCCTTCGCGAGAGAGGAATCCGGCAAACTTCGGAGAACGCTTACACGGCGTACGAAGGGGGTAACACGCAAAGCTGCGCACGGATGGAATCAATAATCCACTGCGGTACTACCCTGTCCTGGCCACCTCGCTACCCAGTCCTGCAACACCTGCGTGCGTATGCAATGCCGAACTTCTTTCGCACCGTACGTAGCCAACCGTACTAACTGGACAACAAACTAAACACACAAAAGCAGTTCTAAAGAAATGAGTTTCCAATCCGCGCGCCTTCAAAGCACACGGCTGCCAGTGGCTTCCTAATATCGGAAGGAAGAGAGCGTTCCAGACGGCCGCAGAAGCGCACCTGAAAGCGCGCGACGCAGCGACCGTCTTTTGTTCGATGTTTAGCCAAAAGCCGCTGCGATGATGACCGTAGTTTGCGCGTGATGGTGATGCTCCTTGACCAGAACAGCAATGCATTGTGGTTCCTTTGCGGCAAGCTCCTCGTGTCCAACGGTGCGACTTTACCACAGGCAACGATGTAGCCGAGCAGGCTCAACCCTGCTCAGCTTACATCGTCCTCATCGTCACGNCGCAGCTAAACACCGTGCCGGGAATCGAGCCCAGGTCGCCGGACTCGCAGGGCAGTGCGCTAACCATGGCGCCACCACCCACCACCGCTCCGCTCACACACGCACACACACGGCTGCACGTGAATACAAATATATAAATAAATCCCTTTGTGGCCGCTCAAAGAAGCTTTCGCAGAGTTGTTTCAAGTTGCACGCAGCCTCCGCCCGATGACAGACTACTCCACACCGCGCTAGCGACGTCACCGTTCGCTCGCCCGCTTGTTCGCGTGCCTTGCGAGAGACCCCTCCAGCCACAAATCGTCCCACACCAACACGGGCACAAAGTTTTTATCCGCCCACTGATCTAAAAGCGTGAGTTCCAACCCCCCCCTCCTCACCGTTGGAGGGTGGCATTTCCGTGAGAGGAGGTGGGCTGGACTGGCTCGCTCACTCGAGCGCCACTCGCGGGACCTGTTCACAAACGCGTCCTCCTCCTAGGTCGACCCGGCCTTAACTTTTTTTCGAAATGCCCGATGCGGCGGTGCCAAAAACACACCGGCGGTGGGGAGACGAGCATGCCTGTGGCGTGGTTCTGCTCAAAAAATGGCTCATTCGCACCGTGCCCCCCCCCCCCTCTTCCCCCACCGACCCCATCCTCGTGGTGCTGTGCCGGCCGGCCTCATGGTAGGTGCTCGTGCAGAGCCTTGCCCCCTGCAAGTCTGTTCAGGCTATAGGGGGGGGGGGGTGTGATTCATTGCACAATGTGCTAACCGCAGCACCACCGCTCCCACCAGCACGCACAGATTCTCTACTGTACTGCATCTGAATAAGCAAACGCGCGTTAACGGAAATGTAAACCGCTTGAGAAATTAAGTTGGACACGTCACGGCGGGTAGGGATGATGTTGTCGTGAAGAACGCGAACCAGTCAACGTGCAACGTTGGGCGGACGTTGGCACGTGGTTGGAGACGTCGCGACCGACGTTGGCCCAACGTTGGGCTCAAACCTTGAGCTCAACGTTGGGCCAAAAAGGAACACAGCGGAGACGCGGCACCAAACGAGACGGAGCGACGAAATCAGCTCGTGCGTGTGCAGGCGACGAGGATCGATAAATCGCACGAACCATGCGACGTGGCTACAGCTTGGGGAGGGCCTATCATCCAGCAGTGGATTGATCATGACAGATGATGATGATGATGGCGGTGGTGGTGGTGGTGGGTGCCACGGTATGCAGGAGGTCGTGGGTTCGATCCTGACCCTGACGCTGCTGCTGTATATGTGAATTTGCATGTCTCTCTCCCGTGGTCGCGTGAATTTTTCTCCGGTTCACGTCTGATGACGATGATGACAGCATTTGCTGCTCCTATAAATTTCCACGTGACGACAAGCCACTTTGTCGGGCTGTAATCTGCGATCGCCCGGTCGCTTCTGACAAAGAGCGATAAACATATGAAAATCTCAGTGGGCGCCTTAACTGGTTAAATAAAGTCACGTAGATAAAAATTAAATAATAATAATAAAATATGATAATTGGTTTTTTACCCTTTTATCTGGCAACAAAACTGACACCTTTTTTACAAGGAGTCATGTTTGCATTGACCACAATACCTGCAGTCGGAATGCAAACAAAAAACACAACTCTGATAATATGCACTGTCCTTGAAATTGATTGGTCCACACCCGAGACAGCTTTCCTTAGAGCCTAGTCTCACATGGTGTTGGACCAGATGACGCCAAAAGGCGCAATAAAATAATAAAATGAAAATAACGAAATTCATGTTATAATTTTTATTATTTAAATTTTCATCTACGTGACTTTATCGAAAGAACCAAAGAGTACGGACCCTGCAGTCGAATTGGTTAAATAAAATAAAAATAGCGAATAGCTTTTTAAACACAAGACAGAGCCTCGTACCGGTTGCGGGAGGCCAACCGCTTGCGCTGAGCAGCAGCTGCAGCAGCAGGGCCTGAAGCAGTCTCCAGCTGGCCATCGTGAACCCCGGGACTTCGTCAGCAGGAACGGAGGAGTCGGGCATAGCGCGGAGTGCGTGCGCGTGACCCGAAGCATGCGACCTCTGAACCCGCCGACCTCTGACCCCACCCCGGCAAAGGGCTCTCTCTCTCTCTCTCCAAGGCGTTGCTGGAGACGTTGAGGTCCGTTTAGGTCTCAGGACATGGTCAGGTGAATCCTGTGGTGGAGAAGAGGGAGGGAGAGAGTGTTTGTCATCGTTAGTGTGGACGTCCGCCGTTGCCATCGAGATCATCAGCAGCAGCATCGTCATCATCGTCCAGTACACCCGTCGCGATGGTCCTGTTTTCGATTAGCACCCCTGGCAACGTACGGTGCAAAACAAGTTCGCATAAATACATACATACATCCGGTCTATCACCAGCGACCCATGACAAAATAATTCCTTGAAAAATCAAGTCGGCCACGGGGAGAAAGCCCAGGCGAATCGGGGTTACCGCGCCTTCAAGCGACGGTACAGGCGGGCAAGAGAAACCAACTGCTGTACTGCCTGCTCTTCTACAGTCGGCTCGTGTGTGGGGGGCCGACGTTTTGCGATTTGCGCGTTCGCTCGCTGCAGGCGCCGTTGAATCGTGGCCATTCGCAGGCCGCGTCAGTCGCTCGGTCGCCCGAGGACAGAGGAATGACGGGACGAACGGACGGGACGAACGAGACGAGACGAACGTAAAGGACTGAATGGGGCGAATGAACGAGGATGAATGAATGAAAATAAAAAACGAACGAACGGACAAATGAGACGAGACGAACGGGACGAACGAACGAGACGAACGGAACGAACGGAGCTTCGGTGACAGACGCCCCCGCATCGCAAACGCGATGGGGCCCCGCGCGCTCGCGCAGCAGAACGAGAATGCGTACGAGGCGGAACGACGTCGCGCATCCGGCGACCCGTCGGTAATTACGCTCGCAAATAAACACACGGTGGCGGCGGTGGTGGGGGATTGGAGATTGTGTCGGCGCGGAGAAAACACAACGACCACGAGCGCAGCAGCAGCGTCGTCATCAACAATAACAACAAACAAACAAACACACCGCGCGGTTTCGTGAGCGGCGACAGAGAGTGGCGGGGCGCGCTTGGAGCGAGCAGGAAACCCGAGCAGCCGAAAGCTCAAGGCGACCCAAGTAGCTCAAGGAGTGGGGGAGGTAGGAGGAGAGGGCCCGGATTGATGGCAAAGGTAGGAGCTGAATCAAACGTCAGCTCGAACTCACTGTTATTTACTTTCTGACCCATCCACACTGGGTGCCTGTAAAGAAGAGCTTCATAGCTTTTTTGATTTAAAGCTTTTGCAAAGATTCAAAGAAGGATGTCTCTCGTGTAGGCTTTCGTGACTGCAGGGATTCATCTTCTTGGTTCTTTCGGTAAATTCTCGTAGAAGGGAAATGATAAAATAGTAAAAATTAAACATAATAAAAAATAATTCTCACGACGTTTCGGCCACAACGCAAGCAAGCCGTCCTCAGGTGAAGAACAGGTCTGTCAGCATTCAGACGTTTCGGCCACAAAGCAAGCAGCCGTCCTCAGGTGAAGAACAGGTCTGTCGGAAAGACAGCGTCTTCAGACAGACCTGAGGACGGCTGCTTGCGTTGTGGCCGAAACGTCGTGAGAATATTATTATGTTTATTTTTATTATTTTATTATTTCCTTCACGTGACTTTACCGAAAGAACCAAGAAGATGAGCTTCATAGCTCATCGGATTCCTCGTCCAGCTAAACGAAGATTTCCGATGTTACGGAGAGATCCCGATAAACGTAGCATGGTAATGAAAACAACACGGGCAATTATCCAATCTCACTGTATCTCTCTTCTCTCATCATCTCTATCGTCGTGTCTACATATCTCTCATCTCACGCGTCTCCATCTGTTGTGTAGATCTCTCTTATTGCCTCGATCTGTTCCATACATTTCTTCTATCATCTCATAAAGTATCTTATCAATTGGAACAGGCGGGCGGGCAATATCTAAACATAATTTCACCGCCACCACCGCCGCAATGATCCCCTGACCACCAGCAATCCGGTGGCAACTATTTAAGCTTCCGGCTCAGCTTAAGTAACAAGGTGCTGCTTCGAACACGTACATTTTTGCTTGTTTAGTTTTCATAAGGCACGGCAGCAAAGGCAAATGGCTCTGTGACTGAAGTGGAAACCAGACTTTCTAACCACATAGGCTTTTCGTTAAATCAACACACGCACGCGCGTTCTTTCTCTTGTGCTCTACACACACACAAAGACAAATATCCCCCGTATAGCTTTTTTACAGACTGTTAGGGGCAAGTGATTTTAGCGAGGAGCACCTACCAAAGTCGACACGGCACACCACGCGCGGCCGCCTTTGTCTCCCCAGTGGCGATGTTTACACACCGTGCCGGGTACTCATTTGAGGCCGAGTCGACCTAGGGGTGGCCCCGGGAACCGGTTTCAAATAGTCGTCACCTGGCGTTGGTGTGAGCGGGAATCGATCTCGGATCACCGGGTTCATAGCGCGGCGCGCTAACCACTACACTGCCACACGCGCTCATACACACACATGCTCGCACACACACTCACACACATACTCACACACACATGCTCACACACTCGCACATGCTCACACACACACACATGCTCACACACACACACACACATGCTCACACATGCTGATACACACATGCTCACACACACACATGCTGATACACACATGCTCACACACTCACACACACACACATGCTCACACACACACACNTGCTCCACACACAAATGCTCACACACACACATAAACACACGCTCACATACTTACTCACACACACTCACACACACACATGCTCGTACACACATGCTGATACACACATGCCGATACACACATGCTGATACACACATGCTCACACACACACACTCACACACTCACCGCAGAATCACGGCAGCCGCGGCGGTGTCAGCGAGCGACTATTCTGGTGCCGCGGTCTCGACACGGCACCTGCCCGGCTGCCCCCTTCTGTCTCGACAGTCACCGGTCGTGGTATTTAAAGCAACGCACGTGACTCAAAATTTTGAGGCCGAGTGGACCTAGGGGAAGCCCAAACATAGCTCAGACACAAATTTGGCAACAGTCCCGAACCCCCCCCCCATCACCACCGCTTTTGATTCGTAAACTCCCGAGCGAGATGACGGAAGAGATACTTAAAAGAATTTCGATTTAAAGCTTTCGTGACTGCAGGGATTCATCTTCTTGGTTCTTTCGGTAAAGTCACGTAGAAGGGAGGTAATAAATAAAAAAAATAAACATAATAATAATTAATTAATTATTATTATTTTATTACCTCCCTTCTACGTGACTTTACCGAAAGAACCAAGAAGATATTTAAAAGAGTTAAAGACGCGCGGCGAGGTGACAGGGGAGATGCAACGCTATGCACGTTGAACTTCTTTCACACCGTACGGAGGCAACGGTCCGAATCGGAGGCGCGGGGCGAAAAATCGGAGGAGGTGGAGTATCCGGCACCGATCTTCTGTTTCGAAAGGATATTTTTGTTTATTTTTTTGGTGAATGAACGGCAGGAGTTCATCTTCTGGTTCTTTCGGTAAAGTCACGTAGAAGGGAAATAAAAAAATTAAAAAAATTATAATAAAATAAAATAATAAAACATAATAAAATAAAATTCTCACGACTTTCGGCCACAACGCAAGCAGCCGTCCTCAGGTGAAGAAGGGGAGCTGTCGGAAAGACAGCGTCCTAATAAACACCGCTAAGCTTGGCAGCGTATATTTAATCTGGGTCGGGGTGGAGGAGAGCGCCTTGACAAAGACGTTTATATATCAACAGCAGAATGAAGCATATTGATGGGAAATGCAGATATGGGAGGAGCCTTGAGTTCATCCGTTCCAATTCTTGTTCCGGGGGAGAGGGGCCGCGTCCATAAATGACGTCACGCGATTTTGGACGATTTATGACCGCCCCCCCTCCCCTAGTCACACGGCGTCACAAAAGTCAGACCCCCCCCTCGAATATGACGTCACAAAGCTCTGCCCCCACCCCCCAAATAAAACACGATTCAAATCGCTTTAAACTATTGTCATTGTGGTGCGTATTTAATGTGGCACTGCACCCTGATGTTGTAGGAGAAAACATTTATTAAAAAGTCGATTTAATAAAGTAGAACGTGTTGTCTATATTTATTTATAAAGTTGCGCATTGTGATGTGACGTCACATTTCTCAAACTCCCCCACCCCACCCCCCCTCGTCACACATCGTCACAAATGTCTGACCCCCCACCCCCCCCTAGGTGCGTGACGTCATTTATGGACGGCCCCTAGTTCAAAATGGCACATTAGATGGCCGCCTTAGGTTTCCAAAGGTATATATCGGGGCCGACCTTTTGCTGCAAAGGCGACGACTGGACCGTGTTGCAAGCAGAGGTCGCAAACGGGTTTTGATTCCTTACCCGTACCCGGCCGTACCAGGGTCGCAAACGGATACCCGTACCCTACCTGATACCCGGCTACCCGTACCCGGCCGGGTATCGGGTAGGGTACGGGTATCGGTACCCGATTGCGACCTCTGGGATGAAGCCATGTTGCAGGCGCGGGTGGGTTGATTCTAGGAACTTGAATTGTGAGAAGAGACAAGACGTTGGGAAATGAGTGACAAACGGTTACTCACCAGTGACTCACGGCCTACCCGTACCCGTACCCGGCCGCACCAGGGTCGCAAATGGGTACCCAGCTACCCGTGCCCGGCCGGGTACGAGTAGCCGGGTATCGGGTAGGGTACGGGTATCGGGTACCCGGTTGTGACCTCTGATTGCAAGGCAGCGCAAGTGCGGCTCTTCCAAGCGAGTCGTCAATTTGCGATGTCACTTTTCGACCAATTCATCCTCCGAATAACATCACCGACAGAGCTCCCGGAGGGGGGCAAGGCAGGGCCCCCCCATCCGGTCACCCTTCGGGTCACGGCGTTCTACCAGCCCATACCCCCCCCCCCACTCCTCTTCCACCCCCAATTCCGCCGCTCCCCCCCGCCCCCCCCCCGGGGGGTTGACGGCACGCTGCCCGATGGCCGTTGAGGACGCGGCGCGGGTCATCGGCACGACCGAGCGTCCTCCTGGGGGCAGAATCCCACGCGCCCCCCCCCCACCACTACCTACCCCGTTCCTACCCCGAGGTGGATATTCATCATCGGCGGGATGGGAGGGGGGGGATTAATCCGGAGAAGCGACACGAGTCGTTAAAAATCAATTACGCCAGTTAATATTGCAGGTGTCCCGGAGCAAGGTCCGTGCTGATGCGAATTAAATGGGCGGCGTGGCGGGGTTCGCGGCGTTGGCGGCGTTCGCGGTTTAATCATCGAAAGATCCGGCGACGTGGATGAGGAGAAGGAGGGAGAGAACGTCTCTCGATCTCGATTTAAAGCTTTCGTGACCGCAGGGATTCATCTTTTTTGGTTCTTTCGGTAAAGTCACGTAGAAGGGAAACAATAAAATAATAAAAATAAAACATAATAAAATATATTCTTAGTTCTTTCGGTAAAGTCAGGTAGGTAAAAATGAAATTAAAATTAATAAAAATAAAACAATAAAAATCACGACGTTTCGGAGGCAACACAAGCTTCCGTCTTCAGGTCTTCAGGTGTATTTATTATGTTTTATTATTTTATTGTTTCCCTTCTACGTGACTTTACCGAAAGAACCAAGAAGATGTCTCTCGATCTCTCCTCTCTCGCGCGTCCTCCGCGGGGATTAAAGGTCTCACTATTTCATTGCTTTCATGGCTTTATTTTGGTGATTTTCGAAACGTTTTTCGGTTTGGCATGTTTTGTTTGTTGTAGTACAGAGCTAGACTGATGGCCTTAATCTAAGTTGCCTTGTGGTTGTTGTTGTTTGACTTGCATCCCACTGGGATTTTTGCACACAGCGTTGGTGTGCGGTGCTTTTTCTGCAATATTTTGCTGCCTTTTCTTGATTTTCTGTTTGCACTTAGTCACATATCACTTTAAGATGTTTCTTGTTCATGTTTTTTTGTTTGTTGCGGTTGCACCCGATTCAAGAGCCGAATGGCTCACAGGGCTATACCTAATAAATGAACTTGAACTTGAGATACTTTCGCCGGAACGCCGCTGCCAGGCTCGCTTGGAGCGTGGGTAATTATTTACGTAAGGGGGCCGTCATAAATGACGTCACTCGATTTTGGACCATTTTTACCCCCCCCTCCTCCCCCATCGTCACACGGCGTCACGAAAGTCAAATGTACGTCACAAAGCTCTGCCCCCCCCCCCCGAAAAATAAACATGCTTCAAATCGCTTTAAACTATTGTCATTGTAGTGCGATTTAATGTGGCGCTGCACTCTGATGTTGTAGGAGAAACATTTATTAAAAAGTATATTTAATTAAGTAGAACGTGTTGTCTAGATTTATTTAAAGTTGCGCATTTTNACGTGACGTCACATTTCTCAGACCCCCCCCTCGTCACACATCGTCACAAATGTCTGACCCCCCCCCAGGTGCGTGACGTCATTTATGGACGGCACAAGAGATGCGTTTCGGATTTAAATGAATACATATTCACGTTTTAAGATTTTTGTGATAAGAATCTAATTTTTTTGCTTATTTGGAATTTGGTATCGTGTACGTGACGTTTTCTATTTTTCAGTGTCTTCGGGTTTCGCGAAAAAGCGACTTCGCTCAACACCACGCCACGCAATTTTTGGCAGGAAAACAGAGCAAGTGGCGTTCTATTCCTGATGTCACTTTTTTGGGAATAATCCGTCATCCAAAAAATGGTCATGATCTGGTTTCACATTTTTTTACGGATTTTTCAGAAAAACATTCCTGCAGAGGGAGCTGGTAGGAACGTTGGGTTGCTCGGTCAATGGCCAGGGTCAACGGCGGCGTGGTGTATTCGCAAATATGCCCGACTGTGAGGGCGGGCACAAGCCGGCGTGAGGAGGTTAAACGTTGAGTTTTATAAGGGCACCACGGGGTGACCAGCCCCTCCCCACCCAGCCCCACCCTCCCCACCCAGCCCCTCCCTCCCACCCAGCCCTCCCCATCCAGCCCCTCCCTCCCCACCCAGCCCCTCCCTGCACGACGGACGGACACAATAATCCCCTGTGGGCTGGTGTAACCAGTGGGTTCCTACCAGTAAAATCTCAATCACTCCCCACTTGCCAATGTCACCGATACGCTGCTACTTCCCCGACGTCTGTGTCCAGTACCGAGAACTACCGAGCCAAACGAAAGCGGTAGGCACCTCGAGTAAAAAAATAAACTATAAAACTACAGCAGTGGAGAGATAACAACCAAGGTCGGCCTGCGTTGTCCGTCTCGTTTTATTCCGTCATTATTTCTATTTGCCAAGCAGCAATAACGAGACCAGTTTCGCAATAACAGCGAACGGCATTTCCATTTACGTTTTTTTACGACAAAGGCAGTAAAATGATTTGAAGCTTTCGTGACTGCAGGAATCCATACTCTGTGGTTCTTTCGGTAAAGTCACGTGGGTAGAAAAATAAAATAAATCACGACGTTTCGGGCGCAACACAAGCGTACGTCGTCAGGTTGGAAAAAACCGTATGACGAACGCTTGTGTTGCGCCTGAAACGTCGTGATTTATTTTATTTTATACCCACGTGACTTTACCGAAAGAACCAAACAGTTTTAGGCAGTAGAATGTTCAGGAACGCCGGCACGCCGGACTTGCGACGCTTCGATTTGATTCCATCTCCCGGCGTGCGAAGTAAAATCAACGGTGTGAGTTTCTCAAATACTGCCATCCGCCTCTCCCCTCCCCACCTCTGTAACAGCTGTGTCGCCGGCGTGGAAGAGTAGGCCAAATACACTCCCACAAGGGGTGGGGGACGGGGGAGCTCACAGCTGCCACCCTAGCTGGTAGTCGATTCCGCCAACAGTGACATGAGTAAGCGGACTGCAGGCCAATGCTTTGCCAACCAACGCGTAAATAAAACTGCCCGGCCTTTAAATCTTCATTTGAAGCTTTCGTGACTGCAGGAATCCATACATAGACCTACTTCAGCAGCTTTTTGTCCCTGCCGTGGTTGTTCTCACTTGATGGAAATTGCTTGCGTTGTGATCGAAACATCGTGATCTATTACTTTTCCACCTACGTGACTTTGCCCAAAGAACCAAAGAGGCGTGCCCGGCTTTTACTCGGCAGTTAAACAAAAAAAAAATACTTCCCAAGGATCGTAAAAAGGCCGCAGCGGTTGCTACTCCCGTGCGCGGCGGTGTCTGGCGCGGTGCTGTTCACACGCTCGGCCGCAAGCGGAAGGTCGGCGAGGTTCAATGACTTAAAACAATCGTGGGGGGTGGCGGCGGGTGGGGGATCAATAAAACGTGGACAACTTTCGTGGGCAAGTCAACAAGTTTCTTGCTACGGAGAGACTAGTCCGCTCCCCCCGCCCCCTCTCCTCTCCCCCGTCACGGGAATGTGGAGTTGCCACCGTTGTCTCAGGGCAGCCGAAAGGGGTTGAACACTGTGCCCCAATGCTCGTTCGAAGCACGGGAATGCTGTGATTTGCATATTAGTAATACTAATAATGATGATAAAAGGCCAAGGCGCAGCCCTGCAAGTGCCAGCTCGGTGATGCGTGGAGTAATCTCCACTAGGAGGGGCATTCTCCAGGATACGTTTGCGTATTCTCGGAAGCTGCCCAGACGACGACGTCTTGGGAGGATTTGGGAGCACCCACATTTGTACCCTACCAAACACACAAGCTGTACATCAACTGCGGTGTATACACATCCATGCTGCGGCTGCTGCTGCTGCTGCCGATGCTGTGTGGTGGGCAGTAAATAACGAAGCACAAACACCCCTTTGAGAGCGGATCGAACGCAATGTTTGCACGGCGGGTTTTAGTTCCTTGGCACGGATAAAACCTGACCCTCGCAGGTGCGCAAGGGGTTCACGCGAACGTGTTTCCCGACTGCGTGGTGAGTCACGGTGAATTCTTGGGTTTTGCGTTGCCCATAGGCACCAAAGCAGCTTCACTAACCCAGCCAGCCGCCATCACCGGCTTTACAGAAGCAGGAAAACTAAACCGGGCGAGATGTTAACTACCTCGCTCGTATACAGGAGGTCGTGGGTTCGATCCCGACCAACCCTGACAATGCCTGTAGAATGGAATAAATAAAAAAATAATTATTTTTATTATTTCCCTTCTACGTGACTTTACCGAAAGAACAAGAAGATGAATCCCTGCAGTCACGAAAGCTTTAAATCTAAAAATGCCTGTAGAGTTGGAATTTGTATGTTCGCCTCGTGGTCGTGTGGATTCTTCTCCGGGTCCTCTGGTTCGTCAAAGTATTTGGCTGCTATGAATGTCCACGTAACGATGGGCCATTTCGCTGAGCTATCATCTGTGGCCAGGTCGCTGTTGAAAAAGAGCGATACAACTGCGTGGCCTTACCTGGTAAAATACAGTTGCGTTTTTAGTTTTAGTTTAAAATCAGCTGCATCATCATCATCATCGTCATCATCCCCATCAGCCACCGATCATTCGCTTGCAAATGCGATTTCATCCTGAGCACCCGTGTATCGATAGTTCAATTTACGACGTGCAATTTTGAGGGACGGTGTTGTCCTTTGAGCGGTCTGGGATTGTTCTTGGCGTTGTTTTGCTGCTTGGGAATGGGTGTCCTGTACTTATGAAGTTAAAACGTTCTACTTTTTTCTTCTTGGTTTTTTGTGGTAAAGTCACGTAGAAGGGAAATAATAAAATAAGAAAAATAAAACATCATAAAAATAAAAACATAATAAAATAAAAGAAATACCACATTATTAAATTAGTTTGAAAGGTTTAATGTATTATATTTTATTATTTCTCTTCAACGTGACTTTATTATATTATTTTATTATGTAATATTTTATTATTTCATTATTTCCCTTCTACGTGACTTTACCGAAAGAACCAAGAGGATGAATTCTTGCAGTCACGAAAGCTTTAAAACGTTCTACTTTATCTATTTTTATATGTTTGACCGATTTGCTTACTTCCCTATCGTTTTTGTTTCGTCTTGTTTGCCGCTGTAACTTTCTGAGCTGCCCCGAGAGTGTTGTCTTTTCAAGTCAGTTTATTTATTCTATTCAGCTTCTCTTTCTCTCTGAGCCTTTCCTTATCCTTATTCTAACAAGGCGCCTTGGACATTAGCGGAAGGCACCGTACGCATGAGTGTAACTTATTATTATTATCTGTGAAGAAAAAGAGCTTAAAGGCTCATCGGATTTCTCCCGGATAAATACGAATTCAGATTCTGGCCATGATGTGTCCTGCCCAAGCCCACTTTTATTGATAGTTGTGATGATGTATTAACCTGCTTCTGTCCGCTAATCCACGCATTCCTATTTCTGTTAAACACGTGGTAGGCTTTTGAGAACAATATCATCCATAACACAGGTTTTTTTGGGGTTAGGTCTTTCAGCGTACCTATTTCCGCGCTTCTTAGCGCACTTTCCGTTTCAATCAACTTATTCACATCTCAATTCTCCCCCTTCACATTAACACTTTAACATTTTTCCAAGAGGGAATGCATTCCGGTCAACAGACACATTGGCATCACTCGCTGTGAATTACTCGTTATTTTTAAAGTGGCATCCAAACCAAAATAAACTCTGTGATTGGATGAAATCTGTCACATGATNCAGTGTCCTGGTTATAAGTATCTGTGATTGGTCGGAATCTGTCACATGTAGTGTCCTGGTTATAAGTATCTGTGATTGGTCGGAATCTGTCACATGTAGTGTCCTGGTTATAAGTATCTGTGATTGGTCGGAATCTGTCACATGTAAGTATTGTGATTGGTCGGAATCTGTCACATGTAGTGTCCTGGTTATAAGTATCTGTGATTGGTCGGAATCTGTCACATGTAGTGTCCTGGTTATAAGTATCTGTGATTGGTCGGAATCTGTCACATGTAGTGTCCTGGTTATAGTGTCTGTGATTGGTCGAAATCTGTCACATGTAGTGTCCTGGTTATAGGTATCTGTGATTGGTCGGAATCTGTCACATGCAGTGTCCTGGTTATAAGTATCTGTGATTGGTCGAATCTGTCACATGTAGTGTCCTGGTTATAAGTATCTGTGATTGGTCGGAATCTGTCACATGCAGTGTCCTGGTTATAAGTATCTGTGATTAGTCGGAATCTGTCACATGTAGTGTCCTGGTTATAAGTATCTGTGATTGGTCGGAATCTGTCACATGCAGTGTCCTGGTTATAAGTGTCTGTGATTGGTCGGAATCTGTCACATGCGGCTCATTTCAACATAAAGCTCAATCGCAGCGTGCTAATCCCATTTGACAAACTATAAAGCGTGTTTTTATTTAAAGCTTTCGTGACTGCAGGGATTCGTATTCTTGGTTCTTTCCCTTCTACGTGAATTTACCGAAAGAACCAATAATATAAAGCATGTATTTCTTTTATCCCGTTTTCAGAGTAAGATAACACTTATTTTTTTAAGTGACGCAGCATTAATGTAGAAAAATAACATTCGACAGCCCAATGTGGGTGAACATCTCCCCTCCCACCCCCCATGCCAGTCACGGAGGGGGCTGTTTGCCGGTAGTTGACCACGCCGGCGTCAGTATGGGTCCGATAAAGATTGGGTTGGAGGGCATGGGGGCTGTGTGGGTGGGCCCCCCAACGTGAACCATGCCCGGTGAAGCACGCTCGGGCACGACTACCGCAGTGCCACCTGAACCAGGGCCCGAACCCACGTCGCCAGCACTCAGGTGGGGCTCGAAACGCGAACAACATCCAGAAGGTACGATGGCGCCCAGACCCTTCGATACAACTTTGGTTCTTTGAGTTAAAGTCACGTAGAAAGAAAGTCAATTAAATAATAATAGAATACGACGTTTCGATTGCAACACAAGCAACCATCATCGGTATAAATGAATGAGAAAACAAACGTAGTAAACTTGGAAATGTAATGCAAAGCAACACAGCGAGTCAGCCAACACAACAGTCAACACCCACGTGGTTGATTACGTTCTTCCAAAGATTGCTAGATTTGAGAGAGAGACAAAACACAGACACGGAGACACACAGACAGACACACAAGCAGAGAGAGACTCACACAGAGACAAAAAAACCTTCGATAACAGGTTAACACGGAGGCTTTCGTGACCAATATCATCCATAACAGGTTTTTATTTTTGTTAGATCGCGTAAATATATAAATGTGTCGCCTGATGAAGCTGGTTGTAATTACTGGCGAAACGTCGTACTCAGATTGTAAATGTTGTGGCTTGGCTCTCCAACACACCGGTGTGCTGTACTAGTATACTACACTATACACTACTATACACAATACACTACACTATACCTACACTACTACACACTACACTACTACCTATCTATACACTACTATACACAATACACTACACTACTACACACTACACACTATACACTACTATACACAATACACTACACTACCATACACAATACACTACACTACTATACACAATACACTACACTACTATACACAATACACTACACTACTATACACAATACACACTACACAATACACACTACACTACACTACACTACTACACACTACACACTACACTACTATACACTACACTACTATACATATACACTACTACACACAATACACCACACACTACACTATACACTACCATACACAATACACTACACTACTACACACTACAATATACACTACACTACTATACACAATACACTACACTACTATACACTAACTACTATACACTACACAATACACTACTATACACAATACA
Source organism: Lethenteron camtschaticum (assembly GCA_018977245.1). Classification (NCBI taxonomy): domain Eukaryota; kingdom Metazoa; phylum Chordata; class Hyperoartia; order Petromyzontiformes; family Petromyzontidae; genus Lethenteron; species Lethenteron camtschaticum. Next base: position 8,080,579 of record MU249573.1, on the reverse strand, counting down.
CTACTATACACTACACTATACACTACTATACACAATACACTACACTACTATACACTATACTACTATACACTACACTACTATACACTACACTACTATACACTACACTATACACTACACTACTATACACAATACACTACACTACTATACACTACACACTACACTACTACACACTAGATTACTATACACTACACTACTATACACAATACACTACACTATACACTACACTACACCGGTGTGCTGTACTGGTGACGAATTGGCCACGTTCTGTTTACGTGACAACCCTCACTAGTTGGCTGTGTCGGGTGGTGGCGGCTTTTAACGACACATTCGTACATTCACGCCTTTGATGACAGTTGACGAACCAAAAAATACTCGGGAAAAAAACAAAAAAACAAATCTAATCGCCAAACGCACCAAGCGCAAGTAAATACGTTACGGAACGCAATTAACCGGGCAGAAAAACACGAACGATAATAAGTAAAAAAAAAACCTCAACTGATCGCGTTCCAACACGACCCTGGACAGCGACTCGTCGCCTGTGTGGGTTGGAGGGCGGGAGGGGGGGCACAAAGGGAGCCCCCACGACAGCTGCCTGGCTCCACGCTCGACGCTCGAACGCGACGTGAATGCAATTCCGCTCCTCTCTCTCTCTCTTCTCCCCCGGGTTTTGTTTTCTTCGTCGTCTTTGTTCCGAATGCCAAGAAAGCTTAGCCTCACGCCGTATTGTGAGTTACACACCCGCCCACGATTTTAACGCGGTTGGCTACGTACGGTGCGAAAGAAGTTGCTCGTGCGGGGAAGGGTTAGCGCCGCAACTGAGAATCCGCTCGGAAGCAGAGTTCGACTCCCGTACGATGGCCCAACATCGCTGGTGAAAATCGAAACTGCTTCTGCCACCCCCCCCCCCCAAGATCAACCCAGCCTCGAGTAAAAAACACACAAGCGCTTCATACCACTCGGAAGAGACGAAGGGAGGCTGGCCACAACCACCCACTCCGGCGCCGAGACCGACTTTAATAGGTGCTCGCCAACAGCACTTGCCCCAACGGCCTGTGGCACGAGATCCGCCGGGAAACACCACAACCGCTCCAGCAATGCGCGGCTCATGAAAGGGTGGCCCCGTGATGAAATCTCACCGATGGAGTTGAGGGGTAGGGGAGGGGTCAAGGGTCAAGGGACAGGCCAGAGAACGGACGTCAAGTTTGGCTGACGGTAGAATCCCAGGTGGGACCCAACCAGGCCACGTGGGTTAACGGTGGATGTGGGTTAACGGTGATAACGCCAACAAACACACAAAAGGTCCCCCCCACCGCCCCCGCCTCTACCTACAGCCTACATAGCCTGTTGGGGCAAGTTCTGTTCGCGACAGCTTATTAAGGCCGGCACGGCACCACGAGGGAGTGGCCCAGCCACCTTTGTCTCTCCCCGATACTGATGCTTCTTTACGACGCCCACAACAGGTGTTCTTTAAGGTCGAGGTGACATAACCGAGTACCTACGAAGACAAAGATCCCCCGTGTAGTTACCAGGCTGTTGGGCAAGCGCTGTTAGCGAGCACCTATGAAGGCCGAACGGTACACGAGGGGTGGGGGTGGCCAGCACCACGCCGACCGCCTTTGTCTCTCTCGTGGCAATTGTTTACATACCACACCAGGTACTCATTTGAGGCCGGTTCGAATGATCGTCACCGGTGTTGGCCGTGAGCGGGAACTGAACTCGGGTCGCCGGGTTCATGGTGCAGCGCGCTAACCACTACACCGCCGCTCCCCTACACACACATGCGAACACACGCAGGTGTGCATACACACACACACACCGGCACAAGACAAAGACCCCCCCCCCNGTGTATAGCCCGAAAAGACTTTGGGGGCAAGTGTTGTTAGCGAGCAACTACGATGGCCGGAACGGCACACGAAAGAGGGAGGTGGTGGGTGGACCGATTCAGATGTTGGTCATGAGCTTCGCAGCGCTGGCGCTAACCGCCGTGCCACCGCTCCCCGCAACAATGAGCAACACACGCACAAACACAACACACAATAAATCAATTTTAAAACCCCGTGTAAAAGAAACCTGTACACAGTCGTCTCATTGTCCTGCTAATGGCCCCAATTTTGACTCTAGACTCACAGCAAGGCTACAACAAGCAGTATTATGATGCAATGATTAACACACAATACAGATCCCCCCATATAGCCTTAAAGGGATCTTGGGGCAAGTGCTGTTAGCGAGCAGCACCTATGGGTGGCCAGCATCACGCCCGGCCGCCTTTGTCTCCCCAGAGGCGATGTTTACACGTCGCACCAGGTGCACATTTTGAGGCCGAGTCGATCTAGGGGAAAGCCCAGGACAGGTGCAGATAATCCGTCACCGGTGTTGGCCCGTGAGCGGGAATCGAACTCGGGTCGCCGTAGGTTCGTAGCGCACTTGTCCCAACTAACCTGTGCCATTTCTTGCCGGGGAGAAACGCGTCTTTGCATAGGGCAATCCATTTATAGATGCCCCACCGATTTCTCACGACGCCTCTCCTCCTTACCTCTCAGGCGGGTGATGGAATACACCGGGAAAGCGACGGGCTCCCCCCCCACCCCACCCATCTCACGCAGGAGAGTGGTAAAGGATTTCATGAGTCCGCCGAGGTCGCTGGAGGAGACGCGTGGGTGCTTTGACAACGTTACTTTCTCCATCACGCCTGGCAGTTATTCTAGTGGGGTAGCTGTAAATTGATCGCCCTACGCAACAACGATCGCCCCCGTATAGCCCTTAAGAGACTGTTGGGCGGGGGGGGATAACGCCGTTAGCGTTCGCCTATGAAGGTCGGCACGGCACACAAGGGGGGGGGGAGGGAGGTTGTGGCCCAAATCCACGCCCGGCCGCCTTTGTCTCCCAAGTAGCGATGTTTTACGCGCCGCGCCAGGCACTCGATTCAGGAGGAATCAACATAGCAGAGGTCCCGCGCCTCCAATGATCATGTGCGGTGCGAAAAAGAAAGTTCAACATCCGAACGTGCAAACGACGTTTTTCGTGAACCGGAATCGAACTTGGTTGGGGCCACCGGGTTCTCTTAGTGCAGTGCACACTCATCGCTACACCGCCGCCTCCCACAAGACAAATATCCCTCGTATCGTTTCGAAAGATTTTGTGGCAAGCGCTGTTAGCGAGCGCCTACGAAGGCCGGCACGGCACGCGTGGGGGGAGGGGGTGGGTGGCCAGCGAGTGGCGATGTTCACGCACCGCACCATGGTACTCGTTTTGAGGCCGAGTGCACCTAGGGGAGGCCCAGGACCGGTCCAGGTAATCGTCACCGGTGCTCGGGTCACCGCGTTCGTAGCGCAACGTGCTCGCCGTTACGCTTGCTCTCCCACAATACGACGTGCGCAGTCACACCGGCAGATATGCAAGAGCACACACACAACACACGCGCGCAGGTCACGCATGTACAACACGCATGTACAACAAGCGCCATTCACCGCCAAGAGACGGCGTCGTCACCACGGCGCTTGTGCCAGGCGAGGTGCACCTTGAGGCATCTTGGCGCCACACCACACGCACAGGTGCACATACGCACGTTCAACACGCAGAGAAACAACGGCCACACCACACGCACAGGTGCACATACGTACGTTCAACACGCAGAAAACAACAGCATCTCCACAAACACAGGTACACATACAAGCAACACACAGGAGCCACACTGGACACGCTCGCAAACACCTGCACGTTGGACCCAACGCCCTGGAGGCCCTCAGAGTCCCCATTAAACGGCACGTCAGGGCCACGCGTACGCCCGTGTCGAGATCTGAGATCGAGAGGGCACGGGGCCCTACCCCGTCCCATGGCACCGCCAATGCCAAACATTCCCTAGGCAAGGCCGGCGGACGGAGCCACGCAATCGGCACGCACGGAGCGGGCGGAACAAAGCGTGGCGGGGAATTTTCTGGAGGAGACGGACGAGGAGGGAGGAGGAGGAGGAGGGAGCGAGGAGATGAATGCCTGCTTCTGTGACGGCACTTCAAGGGCACAGAGGGAGATGTTAACTACCTCGCCTGGACGCAGGAGGTCGGGGGTTCGATCCCGACCCTGACGCCTGTATATCTGGAGTTTGCATGTTCTCTCTGTGATCGTGTGGATTTATCTCCGGATCTTACGGCTTTTCCCTCCGCATTTAGAATCACGCGTGTTGGTATTTGGCTGCTTAAATTTCCACTTGAAAAGCCACTCCTTTGAGCTACCAATTGTGACCGGACGCTTCTGAAAAAAGTTATATTAAAAAATACTTTTTAAAAACACGCTTTAATGAAATGTACCATACTAGTAATGGCAGAACTCCACGACTCCAGGAAGTGGCCCGAGGCTTGCCATAACGTAAGGGATCGTGGTGATTTACAGCCAACGTCAGTTGAGCGTGGACAATTAGACCCAAGCCGAAACATAACATCTAAAAAAGATTGTTAAAAAAAATGTTTCTAGAATATAGTATTGTCATCAGTATGACATAAGTATACCAAGTTTGCAGTCGATACCACATTGGGAAGTGGTTAAAATTGAGTTACACGATTTGAGGATACGACAACAACAACGACAACAGACAGAGTGAGTTCAATAAAAGCGTGTAAAAAAGCAGTTCACATAGCTCAGTGGGGCGTCGCCTGGTAAATAAAAATAGATTAGTTTAGTAGTTAAGCTCAACCATAGCAGCCATGCTGCACTGCGAACACTGGACTCCAACCGTCTCCCGTACAATCCCAGATGGAGTTCAAGATCCAATCCCAGGACGGATGAAACGGTTTATAAAGCCTCCCAAAAAAAAAAAACCTTTCGACAAGTTTGTGAAACAGGATAAAAAAAATGCACGTGCCTTTTGTAACGTGCCAAATACATGCGTGGAGTGGTGGCGCAACGGTTAGCGCACTGCACCATCGACCATAGTTTGAAAAAAAAAATTAAGTTACAACTGTAATTCCTGAGTTTGGTATTTCGGCAGTAGAGAAATATTCAAGAACATTTCTTGCAAACAATGACAATGACGGAACAACATTTGGTGAAAACTGACGGTACGATTTTGTGGATCTCATAGTTCAGAATCGGAATGTTTATTTAACTGAAGAAATCCGTGAGCTACGAAGCTTTTCACAGTTTGACAGATACCCCGTAGTATTACCATGTCACAGCAACCCAAGTAGCTTCGCCTACTCTCCCACGCTAGGCGTCTTGGAAGCAACGAACACTTTACCCCACCACACCCGTACCTGCCGACCGACTTAAATGCGATGAACTCATTTTTATACTGCTGGGTGGACAGACGGGGGGAGCGGAAAATAAAAAATAAAATAAAATAACTCCGGAGATGGAATCGAACCGGCGACCTCTGCATTGCAAGTCCAGTGTGCTGACCGTTACACCGCAGCGGCAACAGCCCCGGTGGAGATCATTAACAGATTCAAANGTCCAAAATCCAAAGGGCAGCCGTATCCCAGTGAGCGGGCATGGACTATCTCTCTCATCGCCACGAACAGCCCTGAAAAAAAGCTGTGGAAGTTCCACATTCCCACCGCAGTGGCCAAGCCCACTGATAAGAGGACCGCTGACAACTTAAAACAAAGGCAGTGCTAATGGCAAAGTATGAGATGTTAACTACCTCGCCTGGTACGCAGGAAGTCGTGGGTTCGATCCCGGCATGTCTCCATCTCCCGCGATCGCATGGATTTTTCTCCGGATCCTCCGGTTGTTGTTCCCTCCATGTTTAGAATCAACGTGCGTTGAGAGCGTTTGGCTGCATATATTTCTACGCGATGAGCCCACTTCGTGAGCCATCGTTTGTGGTGGCCAGAACGCTTCTGAAAAAGAGCTACATAGCTCAGTGGGCCTTACCTGGTGAATTAAAAATGGTCAAATAAACAGTATCAATTGCAGAAACCTGGCCTCCCTTTCCAAACAGATGTGTGCCCGTATCTCAAAGGGCTCTCGCACGCGTGTAAATAAACCACTGGGCATGTGCCAGCTTGTGTGCTGTGTTATGCGCGTACAGCCTGCGTTCATGGCGAGCGGTGGTGCAGCGTTAGCGCTACGCTGCGCTACGAACCCGACGGCCCGAGTTCGATTCCCGCTCACGGCCAACACCGGTGACGATTATCTCGGTCGCTCGGCCTCAAACGAGTACCTGGTGCGGTGTGGAGTAAACATCGCCACTGGGGTGGTCACAGCCGTGGTGCTGGCCACCCACCCCTCGTGCGCCGTGCCGGACTTCATAGCTGCTCGATAACAGCACTTGCCCCAACAGTTATTGATGCTATACGGAGACCTTTGTCTTTGTACACCCGTGTTCATGTACTGTGTATATACACACAGACACGTCTGTGTAAGTACATAGGTGTGTAATGCCTATGCACGCATGCTGGGTTGTCATAGGCTGCTGTTGATGCTGGGCTAATGTGGTGGGGCAGCAGACTGCAGCGCAGCAAACTCGTTGTTGTACCGTACTTTCTATGCTCCGGTGTCTATGCCCCCCCGCCCCGCCGCCCCCGCCCCCACCAACTGGCTCGCCAGGAGAAGGCGTTTAGACTGCACGGGATAAAGTGTTTCTCCCTCGCACGCGTGCGTTTTCTCCGGTTGCTCCGGCAGTCCTCGGGCATAAAAAAACCCGCTAATTAATTGGCCGATAACACCTCCATATGTAGGGACGGCAGAGCTTGGGTAAACTGCTGGTGCGCCGGCTCAACGGGTGAATGAGTGCCGTGTGGCGGTGGCGTATACGAGACGAAATGACATCAATGACAGTGAAACGTTGGAGCAACCTGCACAGTGGACAGCCGGTGGCGCGAGTTCGACTCCCGGACACGGCTAACATCGGTGGTGTGCGATACCAGGCGGTCCTGGCGCCTCGGGTGAGCAGCAGCCGGAGTCATCAGTCAAGCGCGATGAAGTTTTGTCCTCTCTTTGGGTCATCGTTGACGGAAATTTAATAAAAATGTAAAACAATACGATCATAAGATCGCCACGTCGGTCAAGTGGCAATGTTGTGCTGTGCACCCTCTGCCACCCGACGCGCNAAAGTTTGCGTGAACAAAAAGGTTGCCAATTTATGACAAAGCTGCCAATTCATGATAAACGTCCCCGTTTACTAATGAAATAACCGGTGCGCTGTTGCAGTTATAAATTGGTCACGTCCGTTCACGTGACGACTTGATTTTTTTTACTTGGCTGTGTCGGGTGGCGGAGGGCGTACGACACACATTGAAGCATTGCGTGCGCACGTGGCGATCGAGCACGAACAAACATTTCTATCGCGAATCGCGACACTGGTCGCAAAGCCCTAGATTGTCAACAAGCGAAAAACGACTCTGTCGAGCCATACTTTTAGCGCTCATTTCTGTGCACCAAATCGTTACCGCGCTCAAAGTCACCCATCACCGCTGACAACACCCCCCACCCCACCCCCCAAAAAAAACGATCCCCCCCCCCNGCATCGACCGACAAAAAAATTCGGCGAAAGCTGAAATTTTGGCAGAAGCGACGCTGAGATTTAGCGGTGACGGAGGGAGGGAGGGATGGGGATTTGAGCCGTCAAACCCTGGCGGCATTAGGAGCTCAAATCGCCGCGGAACGACGACCCAGACAAAGCGGAGGTCGTGTGTGCACGTGCGGGATGATTTCGCGGCAACAAAACTTTGCTGATGCCCGTCCGAATGAGGGATTTGGGAAATGTTTCAATGCAGCCAATTCCCGTACGTCACAAAAGACACTCCCCCCCCCCCATCGCAAACTCAACTCGACCAAAGCTTAATTGTTGCTGGTGTTGATTTTTTTTCGCTAACAGACGCATATTTGAAATCTGTCGGCTTTGTTAGGTTTGTACGGATTAGCGTTGAGCCGGTCGGAAAGTCTGGTCGGGGCGGCGGTCGTAATGGTCTTGTTGGGTGCCGTTTGGACATGAAAAATTGCACGCACGTATACGCACGTATGTTATCACGTACGTATGTTATCACACCGCACATAGCCTAACCCTGCTGATCGTGTCACATACAACCCCAGCAATAACACACACTAAACAAAGGCCAAAAAAATAATAAAATAATAAAAATAAAACATATAAAATAATTATCACGACGTTTTTATTAGTTAATTTTATTATTTTATTATTTCCCTTCTACGTGACTTTACCGAAAGAACCAATAACATTGGGTATTTTATTTAATATAACAAAAGAGAAAATACAATGAATATTTTAACTTTATTTTATGTATGGCCCCAAATTTCAGGACCTCCCTCCCCATATCCCCCACCCTCCCCGGCCCCAACTTCAATTGGGAACTTTTTCGACCTGTCCCTGATTGTGCCCCAGCCTTCACGAGAGTCGAAGGAAACCCCGGCTCAAATGAAGAGCTGGCTTTACGCGTTAGTGGGTTGAACGGGGGGCCCACCCAGACCCTGACGTGGCCGAACCACTGCAAACGAGGACACGGCGGCGGTGGTGGCGGTGGCAGCGGCGGCAGCGATCAGAGAAGGAATGCTGCCCGCCTTGCGACGCGACTGGTATTTGCGGTTTGTTAATGTGGGTCGACGCAGGGGGAGGGTGTGCTGGGCTCAGAGACAAGAGGGGAGGAAGAAGGATCGAGAAGAGGAGGAAGATGAGGAGCAATACGGAGGAATGAGAGAAAACAGCAAGGAGGAGCGCTTTCATAGAGGTTAAGAACCAGGCTACAGTCTACATTATAGACTGCCAGTACACTCACTCAATTTAACCATTGCTACAGTCTACATTATAGACTGCCAGTACACTCACCAAACTTAATAACCAGGCTACAGTCTACATTATAGAATGCCAGTACACTCACCCAGCTTAATAACCAGGCTACAGTCTACATTATAGAATGCCAGTACACTCACCAAACTTAATAACCAGGCTACAGTCTACATTATAGACTGCCAGTACACTCATCCAGATTAATAACCAGGCTCCAGTCTGCATTATAGACTACCAGTACACTCACCCAGATTAATAACCAGGCTATAGTCTACATTATAGACTGCCAGTACACTCACCCAGCTTAATAACCATTGCTACAGTCTACATTATAGAATGCCAGTACACTCACCAAACTTAATAACCAGGCTACAGTCTACATTATAGACTGCCAGTACACTCACCAAACTTAATAACCAGGCTACAGTCTACATTATAGACTGCCAGTACACTCACACAGCTTAATAACCAGACTTCAGTCTACATTATAGACTGCCAGTACACTCATCAACTTAATAACCAGGCTACAGTCTACATTANGACTGCCAGTACACTCATCAAACTTAATAACCAGGCTACAGTCTACATTATAGACTGCCAGTACACTCACCCAGCTTAATAACCATGCTACAGTCTACATTATAGAATGCCAGTACACTCACACAACTTAATAACCATTGCTACAGCCTACATTATAGACTGCCAGTACACTCACCAAACTTAATAACCAGGCTACAGTCTACATTATAGAATGCCAGTACACTCACCAAACTTAATAACCAGGCTGCAGTCTACATTATAGACTGCCAGTACACTCACTCAGATTAAGAACCAGGCTACGGTCTACATTAGTGTTTTTTTATTATTATTTTTATTCACTTTGTTTTTTTTCTACGTGACTTTACCGAAAGAACCAAAGAAGACGCTTTCAGAGAGTTTAACTCCACAACGTACAACAGCAGCAGCACACCGACACACCTGAAGAGTCAAGTTTTCAATTTGTTCAAAGCCGGCGGCAGCTTGCACCAACGGATTTGCGACACGAACACTCGGAAGTCCACGCGCCCGGAGCAGACACTCAATAATTATTATTTACATTTTACCAAGCGGCGCGTTTCATCCGTAGATCCCAATGCGCCACAGTGTATGGACAGCAGGAAATGATGAGAACCTGCAGGGTGAACGGCCATAACTAGGGAGGTGAAGGCCAATTCAAAGAACTGAGTTTTCAGGACAGACTCAACCCTTTTGTCCGGGTTTCCGATGACGTACACGTACGTCATCAGTTTCTCTTCCGATTCCGTGATAAAATAAACTAAATCAAACAACCTTATCGGTCTTCTTGGTTCTTTCGGTAAAGTCACGTAGAAGGAAAATAATAAAATAATAAAAATACAACATAATAAAATAATTCACGACGTTTCGGCCACAACGCAAGCAGCCGTCTTCAGACCTGTTCTCCACCTGAAGACGGCTGCTTGTGTTGTGGCCGAAACGTCGTGAGAATATTTTATTATGTTTTATTTTATTATTTTATTATTTCCCTTCTACGTGACTTTACCGAAAGAACCAAGAAGATGATTCCCTGCAGTGACGAAAGCTTTAAATCGAAATTTAATTATTTTATTATGTTATATTTTTACTATTTTATTACTTCCCTTCTACGTGACTTTACCGAAAGAACCAAGAAGATGAATCCCTGCAGTCACGAAAGCTTTAAATCGAAATTTAACCTTATCGGTACCGAGCTCCCACAAGGCCATGCGGAGGGGACACGTGTGGCACAGTTTGGCCGCCAGCTATCGTAGAGTGGCGGCCGTGTGTGTTCCGAATTCAGAGTTAACGGGACCCCAGCCTGCAACTTACCACACATCCCCACGACTCTCAATGTCTTATTGGCAAAAGCAAAGCATTGCAAAGTGCGGGGAAACTTCATCGGCAGAAGTCCGGTCGGCCCGGAAGCGAGCCTTGACCTGCTGTAAATTTCACGTGATAAGCCACATTCTTGAGCCGTCCTTTACGGCCAGGTCACGTCTGAAAAGAAGCCAATAGCTCAGTTGTTTTTTCCTGGAAGATACAAAAGTCGTTTTATTGTGTGATCTTTTAAAGTAATTTACTTACATTTCCTATACTTTGCACTCGTATCGTGGTTTGTGTTGTTTGTTGTTGTAATTTTCTGACCGCTCCTACTGGACAGCTGTGATAAAAACAAGCTTTATAACTCATCGGATTCCTCCGGTATAAATAAATATTTTGATTTATTTACGTGGCCAATACCGGTGAATTATGTAATAACCATTTTAAATTAGTGGGGCGATCTTATCTCACCTTATTTTATATTTATAAAGTCCCTTGGATCAATTCTTACTAGCCATATAAATAACTTGATAGGGCTAAGGTTTTGTGTTACCTTTGGTGGTACAAATTTCGACTCGCGGCCTATTGGGATGTATTGTGAAAGACCCAACCTTGTGAAAGACCCAACGCGGAAAAAATCCCCGGGTTTTATCGTCCACGAAACACATTCAGTTCATTCATTTCAGTTCATTGATTAGGTATAGCCCTGTGAGCCATGCGGCTCTTGAATCGGGTGCAACCGCAACAAGCAAAAACACGAACACAGAAAGATCTTAAAATGACTTCGCGCAATAGAAAAATCCAGGAAAAACAGTAAAGTCTTCCAGAAAAAGCACCGTATATCAACGCTGTGTGCAAAAATCCCAGTGGGATGCAAGTCAAACAATAACAACCGTAAGACAATTTAGATTAAAGTCTAAGTCTGCTCAACAACAAACAAATGGCTAATCCAAAACGTTTTCGAAATCACCTGAATAAAGCTATAAAAACAACGTAACATTAATCATAGGAACTGTGATTCCAATTTAACAATAAACGATACACATAACATGTACGCCAAACTTTGCAGCCAAAGATTGGTCATGGTGTGTCCACTGCACAAACCATGGCAGATGCAGATTCCTGATGCATATATTGGAAATGTAAACCTCTCCGGTGTGAGACTTTGGTCCTCCAGAATAGACCGTACCACAAGGCCGTAGCCATCGAGTCAACATTGGGGGGGACCAAATCTTCCAGGTGGTCTGGTGGTCACCCCCATAAAAAAAATCTAAATTTAAAAAATAATTTCCTGCCATTTCCTGCTTAAAATATTAAAACATTCACTAACACATGGGATGGACTTTTTATTTATTTTTTACAATAATGTCTAATAGCGTATTGTATTACATTGCTCTGTTAAATTATTTTTACATTTTCTTGTTTCATTGTAGGTAATGGCAGAGATCAGAGATTAATAAAGTACAACCATAACCACAATCATATTAACAGAAATCTACTAATAGCAATATATTGGGGGGACATTTTGAGCATATTTGAATATTGGGGGGGGAGGGTGTGCCCCCAAAATGACGTCACGCGATTTTGGACGATTTTTGACCCCCCCCCTCATCACACGGCGTCACAAAAAGTCAGACACCCCCCCACAGATATGACGTCACAAAGCTCTGCCCCCCCCCCAAATAAAACATGCTTCAAATCGCTTCAAACTATTGTCATTGTAGTGCGTATTTAATGTGGCGCTGCACTCTGATGTTGTAGGAGAAAACATTTATTAAAAGTCGATTTAATTCAGTAGAACGTGTTGTCTATATTTATTTAAAGTTGCGCATTTTGATGTGACGTCACATTTCTCAAACCCCCCCTCCCTCGTCACACATCGTCACAAATGTCTGACCCCACCCCCCTAGGTGCGTGACGTCATTTATGGACGCCCCCTAAGGCACTAACCACTAGAGTACAAAGCACAAGAGATGCGTTTCGGATTTAAAATAAAAATATTCACTTCTAGATTTGAAGCTTTCGTGACTGCAAGGATTCATACGCTTAGTTCTTTCGGTAAAGTCACGTAGGTAAAAAATGAAATAAAAATTAATAAAAATAAAATAATAAAAATCACGACGTTTCGGAGGCAACACAAGTCTCCGTCATCAGGTGGGACCGTCACAGCCAGATTAGCTGCATCAAGTGAGGCAAGGATTCAAGATGCAAGCTCCCCCCCCCCCTCTCCCCCTCAACTTGTATTTAAGGGCTTGCATCTTGAATCCTTGCCTCACTTGATGCAGCAAATCTGGCTGTGACGGTCCACCTGATGACGGAGACTTGTGTTGCCTCCGAAACGTCGTATTTTATTGCTTTATTTTTATTAATTTTAATTTCATTTTTTACCTACGTGACTTTACCGAAAAAATCTTTACGTTTGAAGTTTTTTGTTAGAAAAATTAAGATTTTTTTTGCTTTTGGCACGGCACGACACCGAAAGGAAGAGTAGGTCGGAGGGACACGGGTAGGTGGGGGGGGAACACGACGCCGGGAGGATTCTTGGCTTTTGTTCGGCTTCCCTGGATCGAGGCCAATCGGACGGTTTAAGCCGATGATTTCACCGCGCGCGCTCGCCCTGGAATTTCACGAGACAATAAATGAGGCCCCTTGCACAAAGCCAAGAGGTGCCACCACCCCCCACCCCCGTGTAGCCTCAGAGAACGCCGGGGAAAAGTGCTGTCGGTGAGCGGCCTATTATTGAGGCCGGCACGGCACACTTTGGGTGGGTGGGGTGTAATTAGGGTAAAGTTGCCACCTGTAGGAAATCTTCTCAGAACATTTAAACATTACAATCCACAGCTTTTGACAGTCACATGGCATCGTCGTGAGAGATTCCTATTCGCCATGACGTGCCCCATTTTTAAATCCTTATATTAAGTTCGCTTGCTTGCTTGCGTGCTTGCTTGCTTGCTTACGACGTGCAATCTTTCGGTCGTTTTTTAACCCACTTCCCGTGATCCAATCGAGCTGACATTTTGCACACAGACTCGTTGTGCGAGACAATTAATGTTCGTGAATTTTTTCTCAAAATTTTACACTGTTTAGGGAAAACAAATTATATTTAATTACCAATTGTTAATACTGGAGCCCAGACAATCATCTGACCCATAGGTGGCAGCCATCTCAGCCAGAGGACGACAGGACTCTAGCTGCCACGCATATAAAGGATTTATAGTGAAAAACTTAGTTTTTACGGGTTTACTTATGAAATCTTTTATATTAAGTTCACTTGCTTGCTTACGACCGTGCAAAATTTTCGGTCGTTTTTAACCCACTTCCCGTGATCCAATCGAGCTGACATTTTCCACACAGACTCGTTGTGCGTGACAATTTTCGTGAAAATTTTTTTCCAAAATTTACACTTTTNAGGACAAAATTATATTTAATTACCAATTGCTTAATGGTGGCATGCAATCATCTGACCCATAGGTGGCAGCCATCTCAGCCAGAGGACGAGAGGACTCTAGCCGCCACGCATATAAAGGATTTATAGTAAAACTTTGTTTTTACGGGTTAATTTTTTGTTGTTGTTGTTGTATCTCAGCGCGAACCAGTGGAGTATAGTCAGCGTGGCCAGCTGGCCCGCTCCTCCACCCAACCCCCCCACTGACGAACACGCCTTGGAAAATATTCTATTTTCTATTCTTAGATTTTTCGGTAAAGTCACGTAGGTAAAAATTTAAATTAATAAAAGTAAAATAAAATAAAAATTCACGACGTTTCGGAGGCAACACAAGCTTCTGTCTTCAGGTGGAACCGTCACAGGTGAGACACCTTTACCCCAACAGTCACGGTGAGACACCTTTACCCCAACACAGTGTAGACACCNCAACAGGTGTACGCCTTCAGTCTACAGGTGAGACACCTTTACCCCAACAGTCCACAGGTGTGACACCTTTACCCCAACAGTCTACAGTGAGACACCTTTGCCCCACACAGTCAACAGGTGAAACAGGAGGGGAAGGGGCCAATCTTTACCTTTGTGAATAGCGAGCGTCATTATAAACCCGCGTGTGTAATTTACAACGGGGCGGCGGGGGGGGCAGAGGTTTCCTAGTGGGGATCGGGATAATTTGAGCCCAGGGGAAGGGCAGGCCTGGCAAACGTGTAATGCCCCTTGAGGGGGGTTCCCCGGACCTTTAGCAATGCCCCCCGCCAACACCTCCCCAGGACCCCCTCCCCCCCCGGGGAAACACGTTGCCCACACACCCGCGTCATCGCCGCACGTCGCTAGGATATGCCGCACGCACGAGGGCAAGATCCCGCCGTTGTTAGCGAGCGCCTATTAAGGCCCCGGGGGGCGGGGGCGGGGGTGGTGGGAACACACCATGGGTGTGACGGCCACGCTTGTCCATTGAGAGGTCCCTAGGCAGAGAAAATCAGGTTTGGGGGACCCCCCACACACCCTCCCTCCCCACACCCCCGACCGTTCAATTGATGAAACTCCCAGTGAGATGACAGCAGAGGCGACGTCGGCAAGAGATGCAGCGACATGAGAGAGATGTTGACAAAGAGAGACGGAGGCTTGGTTGAGATGAGAGAGACGCAGGCGAGGGCTAGAGATCAGGTGGGGAACAAAACAGGAGGAGGATTCATCTTCTTGGTTCTTTCGGTAAAGTCACGTAGAAGGGAAGTAATAAAATAATAAAAATAAAACATAATAAAATAATTTTAACGACGTTTTAGCATATTTAAATATGCTAAATTCCTCTTGATATGCAAATTCCTTTGTCAAGGTGCCCAGCTTATATATATATGCTCCAAGCTCGTGTGCTGTTTCATTCAGACGCTGTCGCCTCGACAGACCTGGTTTTCACCTGAGGACGGCTGCTTGCGTTGTGGCCGAAACGTCGTGAGAATTATTTTATTATGTTTTATTTTATTTTTTATTACATCCCTTCTACGTGACTTTACCGAAAGAACCAAGAAGATGAATCCCTGCAGTCACGAAAGCTTTAAATCGAAATTTAGGAGGAGGATTCATCCGCAAATCTGGCTGTCGCCTGATGAAGCTAGTTGTAATTGCTGGCGAAACGTCGTACTCGGGTTGTAAATGTTGTGGCTTTGCTCTCCAACACACAACCGGTGCTGTACTAGTGACGAATTGGTGATATACAGTGCAGTGCAGATCTTAGGGGCCGTCCCTAAATGACGTCACGCGATTTTGGAGGATTTTTGACCCCCCCCCTAGTCACACGGCGTCACAAATAGTCAGACCCTCCCCTCAAATGACGTCACAAAGCTCTGCCCCCCCCCCAAAATAAAACGTGCTTCAAATCGCTTCAAACTATTGTCATTGTAGTGCGTATTCAATGTGGCGCTGCACTCTGATGTTGTAGGAATTTATTAAAAAGTATATTTAATTAAGTAGAACGTGTTGTCTACATTTATTTAAAGTTGCGCATTTTGATGTGACGTCACATTTATCAAACCCCCCCCCTCGTCACACATCGTCACAAATGTCTGACACCCCCCCCCCACAGGTGCGTGACGTCATTTATGGACGGCCCCTTAATGTGCGAGTCTCATTAGAACCAGACGGTGTTCCCAAGCAGGGTTCTTAGGTGTTCGTTGTTAGGGCCGAGGCTCACAGTCAGACTAAAGCACATTTAAGATTCAATCTTGAATTTGAAGTTTTCGTAACTGCGTGGATCCATACTCTGTGACGTCACACTTCTCACCCCCTCGTCATACATCGTCACAAATGTCTGACCCCCCCCCCACCCCAGGTGCGTGACGTCATTTATGGACGGTCACTTAAGTGACACGTCCACATGGATACGTAGAGGTCACGATAAAAAAAAACAGCGAGCATTTGTGCGCGTTACAAGAGAAACCGGTAGAACATTTGATTTTTTCCCCCAGTATCTCTTTTCACAGATACTTAGGAGACAAAGGCGGTCCCGGGAATGGTGTTGGCTCACCCACCCCCTCGCTTCGGAGGCGCTGTTCGCGAACAGAAGTTGCCTCGATGCGATATGCGGGATCTTTGTCTCGTGTGCGTCTTTGTCTTATCCCTTGATGTGTCCTGTCTAACAACATTTGCCCATGTTGATCGACATTCAACGTGGTTATACGAGGGATCTTTGTCTTCGTATTCACCGTATGTGCGTGTATGTATACTTTTACATGTAATATGTGTGTGTGTGCTTTGCGTGTATTTGTGTGCGTTTGTGAACGTGTGTGCGCGCGCGCGTGTCTCAAAGAGCTTCATAGATAATCGGATTCCTCCAGTATAAATACATATCTAGATCTGTGAAAAGAGCTTCATATCTCATCGGATTCCTCCAGTATAAATACATATTCTGATTCTGGAAGAAGGATAGCGCTTTTTTATGTAAAAACAAAAAAATACAACAGGAGATTCATAGCCTTTTCTGTATTAATGGACGCCTTGTGTGTTTTAGCATCCGAATGCGCGTTGACACCGGGTGGAGCCATTTATGTATTTGTTTGTTCGAGAATCCGTGGAGGGGGGGGGNTAGCAAGCGGAGCACTCCTGCTCTGGGTGTTATGTCCTGCTCCACACGCCACCGCCTCTCCTCCCCGGGGTTGTGTGCGTTGTTTATTTTTGGGCTGAGTTAACCTAGGGGAGCCCCCAGACCGGGCTTGCCAATTGATGATGATGATGATGCTGAAGGAGGTGGTGGTGGTGGGGGGTGGGGGNCTAAGGTAATTAACCCCAGGTGGGATGGACTTACATAAGTACACACAAGGCATTGTAAGATAATTTACTTAATTGCAGCTGCATTGTAAACACTAATGCTCACCATTTAATGACAATTACTGCTCGACCAGCGGGCGTATAATTTGCAATTACTTTTGAAAAGTACCGTAATCGGTATTTCGGGAGCGATCACTTTTGAGGTTTTTTTTTTACAAGGAACCGAAATCCCATGTTTCACACTTGTTAACAGCATTGTAATCTGATTCTTGGATTACTTATCGGTGTCATTAGCCTCATGCGCGCGATTATGAGGTCCGGACATTAGCACTGAACCATCGCAACCGGAGCGATGCACTGGGCCCGGCTCTGCGAGCCTCAGGGCTTTCGTAGTGAACCCCCAAACATTCGAAAAGGTGACATAAGCAAGGGCTCTCCAGACCTCGGGAATAATACTGAACTTTAAAAATGTTAAAGGTGCCCATATACTCTTTGGTTCTTACAGGTAAAGCCATGTAGGTATAAAATAAAATAAATTAATTTTCGATTTAAAGCTTTCGTGACTGCAGGGATTCATCTTCTTGGTTCTTTCGGTAAAGTCACGTAGAAGGGAAATAAAAANTAAAACATAATAAAATAATTCTCACGACGTTTCGGCCACCAGGTCTGTCGGGGAGACAGCGTCCGTGGGCAGACGCTGTCTCCCCGACAGACCTGTCTTCACCTGAGGACGGCTGCTTGCGTTGTGGCCGAAACGTCGTGAGAATTATTTTATTATGTTTTATTTTAATTATTTTATTACTTCCCTTCTACGTGACTTTACCGAAATAACCAAGAAGAAAATAAATTAAATCACGACGTTTGACACTGAACCCTGAGAATCCTGCAGATTAGGCTGGCTCTCTCTGGGACCCCTGGCTGGCATTACCACCGAACCCTAAACATCGTAATGGTGCTTTAGTCTGGCTCTATGCACATCGGCCTTAACAACGAACACCTAAGAACCCTGCAGGCAACATCGTCTTGGCCCGAATGAGACTCGCACATAATGACACTGAACCCTGAGTATCCTACAGATTAGTCTGGCTCTCTGGAAGCCCTGGCTGGCATTGATGCGGAACCCTAAGAATAGCGAAGGTGCTTCAGTCTGGCTCCACGAGTGCTCGGGCATTATTCACGACGATACCTAAACGTTTCAGTCTTAATTTATGTATTTGGTATAGCCCTGTGAGCCATTCGGCTGCTGAATCGGGTGCAACCGCAACACAAACAAAAAAANCAAAACGTGAACAAGAAAACATCTTAAAGTGACTATGACCTGTACACCAGGCGTGGTAGTTAACATCTCGCAACTGTGATGATGATGATGAGAGACACCGCAAACTCCAAATATACAGGACAGGCATCGTGAGGGTCGGGATTGACCTCACGATCTCCTGTATACCACGCGAGGTAGTTAACATCTCGCAACTGTGATGATAATGGGAGACACCAAACTCCAAATATACAGCAGCAGCGTCGTCAGGGTCGGGATTGACCCACGACTCCTGTACACCAGGCGAGGTAGTCAACATCTCGCAACTGTGATGATGATGATGAGAGAGACACCGCAAACTCTAAATATACTGCAGCAGGCATCGTCAGGGTCGGATAGACCCATAACCTCTGTCTATCAGGCGAGGTAGTCAACATCTCGCAACTGTGATGATGACGATGAGAGAGAGACACGCAAACTACAAATATACAGCAGCAGGCATCATCATGGTCGGGATGGAACCCATGTCCTCTACCATGCGAGGTAGTTATCATTTTGCCACCATGGCACCGCAATCAATGTCCCCTGTGGGTGTAAATACGATGCGCCTACCAACGTCTGCTTCAAAACGCAGGGGATGCGGGTGAATAATGTCTCCTGGACATCGGTAAAAAAAAAGCTTCATAGCTCATCGGATTCCTCCAATACGAATAAAGATTATAATTCTAGATTAGAAGTTTTCGTGACTGCAAGGATCCATACTCCTTGGTTCTTTCGGTAAAGTCACGTAGGTGAAAATAAAATAAAAAATAATTAAATTAAAGCACGTTTCGGGCGCAACACGGACGACGCTTGTGTTGCGCCCGAAGCGTCGTGATTTAATTTAATTTTTTTATTTTATTTTCACCTACGTGACTTTACCGTGCGTGCCAGGTCGTCAATGTGTGCCACCCTCTCTCCCCGTTCGGTGTCTCTCGCCCTACACAGCCCTGTGACAAAGCCCTGTTACCGTGACAACACAAGCTAACACACACACACACCGTGAGCACACTCTCACACACACACAGAGAGAGAGGACCGCCACCACTGCAGTATTGACCCACGCGTAACAAGACAAAGATCGTCCCAAACCCACCCACCCACCCCGCCATCACCCGTATAGCCTCAGCACGCTGTTGGGGCAAGTGCTGTTAGCGAGCAGCAGCACCTGTGAAGGAGTGGCCAGTGCCACGCCTGGCCGCCTTTGTCTCCCCATCGCGACGAGTACACATCTCACTCGGTTTTAATTTAAGGCCGAGTCAACCTAGGGGGGGGGAGGCCCAGGACCGGTTCAAAATAATCATCCGTGAGCGGGAATAGAACTCGGGCCATCGCGGTTCGCGCTAACCGCGCCACACTGTGAGATATTGGCCATGTATTGATCCACTAACTCGTACAAAAGCAACGATTCTTCCGTGTAGCCTTAACAGACTGTTGGGGCAAGTGCCTGTTATCTGTAAGGCCGGAACGGCACCACGAAGGAGTTGGGTGGCCAGCACTGACCCACGCAACAATTACAACACGTGCATTATCGTGCCTATGCCCTGAATGGCGTTGTCCTCGTCTGGCTCAAACGAGCTTTGAGCATTTAATAGTAAAACCATAGTCATCATAAAGTAACCATAGTCTGGCTCTATGAGGTTGGGTATTAACAGCGAAGCACAAAGCATAAATGAGCAATTGTCTGGGGTAGATGAGATTGGGTTAAACCATCGGAACCTCATTTGCCAGTAGAAAATATGATAATTGTTTTTTNACCCTTTATCTGGCAACAAAACTGACACTTTTTTTGTGCGCCTTTTGGCGTCATCTGGTCCAACACCATGTGAGACTAGGCTCTAAGGAAAGCTGTCTCGGGTGTGGACCAATCAACTTCAAGGACAGTGCATACATTATCAGAGTGTTTTTTTTGCATTACGACTGCAGGTATTGTGGTCTATGCAAACATGACTCCTTGTAAAAAAGGTGTCAGTTTTTGTTGCCAGATAAAATTATCATGAGATTGGGTTATTTGCAGTGAGCCGTAAGAATTATGAAGGAGCCATCATAGTCTGGCCTCTATGATCTGGGACATTAACAATACAACTCAACACAAACGGACAATAAGGACAAAGATCCCCCGTATAGCCTACATAGGTTGTTTGGGGCAAGTGCCGTTAGCGTGCACCTATAAAGGACACATCCCCCCCCCCCAATATTCAAATATGCTCAAAATATCCCCCCCAATATATTGTTATAAAATAGATTTCTGTTTATATGATTGTGGTTATGGTTGTACTTTATAAATCCCTCATCTCTGCCATTGCATAGAATGAAACAAGAAAAGGTAAAACAAGAAAAAAACAGACTAATGTAATACAATGCACTCTTAGACATTATTATAAAAAAAGTTAGTTAAATTTTAAAATATTTTAGGCAGGAAATTATTTTCAAATTTTGATTTTTTTCTGGGGGGGGGNACCCCAGACCCCCTGGAAGATTTGGTCCCCCCAATGTTGACTCCACGGCTACGGCCTTGGTGTAAACTCCGCACCAGGTAGCCATTGATACCGCTGCACTACCACCTCCTCTGTAAGTCCTCACCGCACACAACAATACCGCGCCATTCGCCACTAAGTGGCGGTGACGTCACCCTACCACACAAAGATAAAGATCCCCCGTATAGCCTTAACAGACTAGGGCAAGTGCTGTTAGCGAGCACCTATAAAGGCCGGCACGGCACACGAGGGGATGGGTGGCCAACACCACGCCCGGCCGCCTTTGTCTCCCTAGCGGCGATGTTTACACATCGCACCAGGTACTCATTTGAGGCTGAGTCGACCTAGGGGAGGCCC
Organism: Lethenteron camtschaticum; assembly: GCA_018977245.1. Lineage (NCBI taxonomy): Eukaryota > Metazoa > Chordata > Hyperoartia > Petromyzontiformes > Petromyzontidae > Lethenteron > Lethenteron camtschaticum. The sequence continues at coordinate 8,059,148 of MU249573.1, read as the reverse complement.
AGGACCGGTTCAGATAATCGTCACCGGTGTTGGCCGTGAGCGGGAATCGAACTCGGGTTGCCAAGTTCGTAGTGCAGCGCGCTAACCACTACACCACCGCTCCCCATACACACACACAGACAAACACACAGCCACTCACTCGCACACACAAAGACACCCCCGAAAATAATAACACACACACAGCCACGGGCTGTAATTAGAGGCCTGCTCAGTAATTAGGTCATTCTTTTCTCTTAAGCACAGGGTTTATGTGACTGCAACACGTGACACGCACACACACGGAATGACATCATGGCGAGGGTTAAACAAGAGGCGATGGACTATATTCTTAGGTTTTTTCGGTAGACTCATTGTTTTTTAGATAGACTCATTGTTTTTTTCTGTAAAAGTCACTTATGCAGAAATAAAATAAAAATTAAAATAAATTAATTAAAATAAATCACGACGTTTAATTTTATTCATTTAAATTTTATTTCTACATACGTGATTTTACCAAAAAATAACAATGAAGAAAGATTAAGAGGCGATCGAGCCAGCTACAACACGTGCTCAAGTGTTGGGCGCGAGCTTGGGCCCCCACGTGAGTTGCGTGGGTCTCGTTGTCTCTCTGTTTCGTCTCTCGTCTGTCGGGTCTGTCGTCTAAGAGACTGCATCAGTCCATCGATCATTACCTGGCGTCCGGTCTGTCTGACTGTTATTGTCCAAGACCCCAGACCCATCAGGGGGGAAAAAAGGCTTCGCACGTAAATACAAACAGCGTGGTATTTTCTGCGTATGTTTGTCTCACTGCAACAAAAAAACCACACGGTGGATGAAAATACATAAGCAATGCATTAGAAAGCAAAACACACTCGCTTGCATAACTGCTGGGGGAGACATCACAAACTGTCCAAGCCAATCAATTAAGGGAGGCGCTTTGCGTTCTGCTCGAATTGTCTGTCCAATACAAAATTTGCAGGCATTGTGGTGGGCACAGGACGTGACATTAGGTGGTGGTGGTGTTGTTGATGATTGAGTGTCTCTGAATGTGGGGCTCCGATAAAGGTCTCTTATTGCCCTCTGTCTCTGACAAAAAGACACGTACAAAGATCACCCATCCCCCACTATAGCCCAGAGGTCGCAAGCAGGTTTTGATTCCCTACCCGTTCCCTACCCGTACCCTACCCGAAATGAGTGACAAACGGCTAATCACCAGTGACTCACGGCCTGCCCGTACCCGGCCGCACAGGGTCGCAAACGGCTACCCGTACCCGTACCCGGCCGGGTACGGGTAGCCAGGTATCGGGTAGGGTACGGGTATCGGGTACCCGGTTGCGACATCTGCTATAGCCAGAACGGATTGTTGGGACAAGTGCTGTTAGCGAATAGCAGCAACCCACGGAGGCAGCTGGGCAAGGGTACACGAGGAGATTGGGGGTGGGCCAACACTTCGATGTTTTACACACCGCACCAGGCAATCGTTTGAGGCTGCGTCGACCTAGAGGTGGCCCAGGACCGGTGCTGATATTCGCCACTGCCGGGTCCATAGCGCAGGGCGCTAACCCTACACTATACTCTTAGTTCTTTCGGTAAAGTCACGTAGGGTAAAGTCACGTAGGTGTTACCTACGTGACTTTACCGAAAGAACTGAGAGTATGAATCCTTGCAGTCACGAAACTCCAACCCCTACACTACCGCTCCCCTATCGAACACACACACAGACACACAATAACACACACAGACACGCGCACACGCACGCACAGCTTGCCACAACTGTGCATTCTTAATTACAGCCGACCATTAATTAATCACGATCTTCGCGATTAGCCAATTCATCAGCGCAATTAATTCATTATTAAATCAATTTATCATTTTCGCCACCGGTGCCCTGCCCCCCACCGCGTGCCTCGCGACGCCAACAACAATGCGTGGGGCGGGGCGTAGAAAGGGAGCGGGGCGTAGAAAGGGGGCGTGGCGTAGAAAGGGGCGTGGCGTAGAAAGGGGGAGGGGCGTAGAAAGGGGAGGGGCGTGGAAAGGGGCGTGGCGTAGAAAGGGGGAGGGGCATCGTGACCCGAGGCCCCTGTTGCACCCTTCCTTGCACGGCAGCCACCTTTTAACGTTCACAAAGCCACCGGGGCAAAAGCGAGCGTGTGTTGCCAGGTAAGGGGCCCCCCACTGAGATATTACTGTGGGGCTTATTTTTTCAGAATGGGTTCATCGTGTGGAAATGTGTGGCGGGTTCAAATACTCTAGAACAGGGGTGGGGCAACCAAAACAACGAGAAGAGACATTTTTAGAATTCGGTTAAAAACACACGAAAAATGTAAAGAGCCGCAATGCCACGTGGTGAATACGAGACGGTCCTCGATAAAGAACGTCAAAGCGGCCCTTGAAGACCGCACGCGGCTACGGAGCAGCAGGTTTGCCAACCGCCCTGCGAACGCACGTTTTCTAAACGCGGAGGGGGAAAAACCGGAGGGCCCTGAGAAAATCCAAGCCACCACGGGCAGAGAGAGAGATAGAGAAACACCGCAAACTCCAAATATACAGCAGGCATCGTTATTGGTCGGGATCGAACCCACGGCTCCTGGATACCAGGCGAGGTAGTTAACATCTCCTAGCCCACCGCGGTGCCCTCAATTTTTCACCTTTATTGCAGGACCTGGCAATAAAGGTGAACGCAGCACGACAGCGGCCAGTACCGGATCTCCGCACAGACCAATTCCTCTTCGCCCCGGCACACGGTATGCCAATTTCCCCAACCATCCGGGTTCAAGCCAGAGGTCGCAAACGGGTTTTGATTCCTTACCCGTACCCGGCCGCACCAGGGTCGCAAATGGGTACCCGTTCCCTACCCGTACCCTACCCGAAATGAGTGACAAACAATTACTCACCAGTGACTCACGGCCTACCCGTACCCGGCCGCACCAGGGTCGCAAACGGGTACCCGTACCCGTACCTGGCCGGGTACGGGTAGCCGGGTATCGAGTGGGTACGGGTATCGGGTACCCGGTTGCGACCTCTGGTTCAAGCCCAACATGGTGGCAACCCGAATATCAAAGTGTTCAGTAAGAAAGGACTGACAGGTGAAATAAATGTGCCATTTACAACAACAACCTCCGCCCTCCGACTAGTACGGTTGGTTACGTACGGTGCGATAGAAGCTCAACATACAAACAACAACAACAACAACTATGGGAACCTGGCAGAAGGAATGAAGAGATGGCTATTAATGAATGACAACACGATGCTGGATGCTGCCACATATTGAAAAATAACCTATAGCCTGGTGGGCTTTACATGGTAACATAAAAATAATGTGGTTTTGTTTTATTTGTATATTTTGAAGTGATTTATTTACCTTTCCTATACTTTGCACTCCTCGTGTTTTGTATTGTTTGTTGTTGTGGTCCCTACTGGACATGTGATGAAGAGCTTTTTCATCTCACCGGATTCTCCCCCACTACAAATATTCCGATTCACGCTCGGAAGGTCACTCAGCCCATCGTCATCATCTCTCAGGGGTGATAAAACAGTACCCACTTGTAGAAAGACAACAGCGTTTGTCCCATGGATATACTCACCCCCGCCGCAGGAATGAGGAATTTCCATCACTGGCTCAAGGCTCTAGACAGGTGATAGGCACCAATGCCTCACTGCTCATCCGAGCGAGGGATCGCCAGGTGACAATTTAACAGAGGCGGCGGTCCGAGTTCGGTCCCAAGCCGTGGCTAACGTCAGTGGCGAGTGACGGCTGGGCTAGAATTGGGCATCCTCTAGGTCGACTCAGCCTTAACAGGGTATTTGTTGTGGTGTCCAAACATCGGCAGTGGACAGAAAGAGGAGGGCTCAGGTTCAAGGGAGGGCGAGAGAGAGAAAGAGAAGTCTCAGTCATCGAGCGGTTCATCATTGGGCCCATGCTGCACGTAAACACATCCAGGGGATTCGTTCATTCGCTCGCAAACAAAGAAAATCATTCTTCCCATCGCTCGGCCGAGGCCACTTGCGTCGTCAAGACACGCGGAGCCGTGGCGGAGGTGTTTCTGAAGTTGCGCCAAATCAATAACATCAGCGATAAAATAAGCAATTTGTGAACGCGGTGAAAATCGAGTTTTGTTTTTTTATCAGAATTGTTATCTACATCCGAGCAGAAATCCACAGATTTCCAGGGGTTGGTGGGGCTGGGAGGGATTTGGGGGGGGGGGGGGCTATGCACACGCGCACACACGGAGTTATGCGCCAAAATAAATCGTGCATCTCTCTTAAAAGTATTTACTTTCAACTATTAATCTGCAGCTGTCACTCACCAAGATGAATTATAGATGAAGAAACTACGCAAGTAATTTGATAATTTTGAATATTACATGAATGAATGAAAGTAGGTGTGTGTGTGTGTAAGAGTGTGCATGTGTGTGTGTGCGTGTGTGCGCATGTGTAGGGGAGCGGCAGCGACCCAAAGTTCGATTCCCACTCACGGTCAACACCAGTTATGATTATCTGAACCGGAACTGAGTTTCCCCTAGGTCGACTCCGCCTCAAATGAGTACCTGGTGCGNTGTGTAAAAGTCGCCACTGGGAGACAAAGGGCCGGGCGTGGTGCTGGCCACCCACCCCCTCGTGTGCCGTGCCGGCCTTCATAGGTGCTCGCGAACAGCACTTGCCCCAACAGTCTGCTTAGGCTTTACGGGGATCGTTGTCTTTGTACGAGTGTGTCTGTGTGCCAACGTTGGGGGTGGGCGCAAGTGGTCCATCTGCCAGTCATCTCAGTCAGTCAACCCATGGTCTATCCTGTGATCTCTCCTGCACGTAGCCTGGTACAGCAGTCAACCCATGGACCAGGACGGTTCAGATAATGGTCACTAGTGTTGGTCACTAGCACACGTATACATACATACACACACGCGCGTATGTACAGAGGAATGCACGCCAGCACACTGACACGCACACACACACAGACCCGCACCCACACAGACACGCATGCATGCAGATTGCATACATATGCATACACACAGACCCACACACATCCACACGAACACACAGACACGCACACACACACACATGCAGATATGCATACACGCAGACCCACACATACATACACGGACACACACACACACANGCGCGCACATTCACATTGTGCCGTGAACAGGTTTAATAAAGGCGATTTTAATATCCAAGTGATGTGCGAACACAGCGTGCATACAGATCTCCTGCAGGAATCATTTATACATGACGGCAAGAAGCCTAGGTGGTCTCAAAGGCACGAAGACACACATATATGCACGGAACAAAGACAAAGATCCCCCGTGTAGCCTTCAACAGGCCGTTGGGACAAGTGCTGTTAGCGAGCACCTATAAGGCCGGCACGGCACACGAGGGGTGGGTGGCCAGCACCACGCTCGCCGCCTGTCTCCCCGTGGCAATTTACACACGCACCAGGTACTCATTTGAGGCTGAGTCGACCTAGGGGNGGCCCAGGACCGGTTCAAATATTTGCCATGTGCGGGAATTTCAGACAGTTCATAGTGCAGTGGCGCTAACCACTACCACTCCCTACATGGGCCCACAAAGACAATATCCCCNTATAGCCTTTAACAGAGTTGGGGCAAGTGCTGTTTGCGAGCACCTACGAAGGCTGTCACGGCAGACGATATGGGGGCGGGGGGGGGCCCAACACCACGCCCAGCCACCTCTGCCTCCAAAGTGGCGGTGTTTACACATCACACCAGGTGCTCATTTGAGGCCGAGTGACCTAGGGGAGGCCCACACACAACCGGTTCGGGTACACACAAACACACAAAGATCCCCATATAGCCTGAACAGACTGTTGGGGCAAGTGCTGTTCGCGAGCACCTATGAAGGCCGGCACGGCACACGAGGGGGTGGGTGGCCAAAACCACGCCCGGCCGCCTTTGTCTCCCTAGTGGCATGTTGAACGCACCGCACCAGGTACTCATTTGAGGCGAGTCGTCCTAAGGGAGGCCCGTACCGGTTCGATAATCGTCACTGGGGTTGGCCGTGAGCGGGAATGGAACCCGGGTCGCCGGGTTCGTAGCGCAGCGCGCTGACCGCTACACCACCGCTCCCACAAACACACACACAAACACACACACACTCGCACGCACGAACGAACCCCAAACAACAAGAAATGGGAAATAATGAGTAAGGAATGTTAATCCTGTCATGAACTGTTACTCGATCCTGTGCCCATCCCTTCCCACGTCAGAATCCTCTGCCCTAGGGTTTGGATTTATTTTNCAAAAGGATTTTTTGTTGTTTGTTGTTGGCCCAGGATGCGTCGAGTGCGCACACCCCGAAAACACGACGCTTGGACACGTGCAGAGAGAGGGTGACGGGGCAGGTTTGGGGTCCGTCCTCGAAGCCCTTCCACGAACCGTGCTGCATTGAGATCCTGCAGGAGCTACAAAAAGTCTGGTTTGGCTCGGTGCGCTTGGGTTTATTGCATTCGAAGCATCAGCAGCAAAATCATCATCATTATCAGCCACGATAAATTCCACTGCAATTGACAATCCGCACAAACCTTGGCAGGAGCAGACGCGGATAGCTGATGGCGACGATGAGAATGATGATGCACGGATGGAAAGTAAAAACTAAGACGGTCGGTGTCCGGACCGAGGCTTTGGTCACCACTCAGAACAGAGCTATGGAACAAACAACGACTCAATGCTCGATTCACACACGCGGTCGATGCAATCGTCTGGCTCAACAGACTTCAATGTAAAGTTAAAGTTGTTTCCCTACATCGACGTCAGCAACGGCCCAGAAGATAGGGTATTCCACCGATTGGACGGCGTTTAAAGCGTCGAGTTTTTATTTGATGGTCCCCGTTTCAGCCAGCTGACCCGGCTGTTTTACACGGGAGATACGTGTGGTGCTGCGCGATCACGTTAGCAACAAAACCAGATAGAAAAAACAAGGCAGGGTTTACACCATTGGAACCTCATCTGGTCCAACACCGTGTGAGACTAGGCTCGAAGGAAAGCTGTATCGGGTGTGGACCAATCAACTTCAAGGACAGTGCATACATTATCAGAGTTGTGTTTTTTTTTGCATTATGACTGCAGGTATTGTGATCTATGCAAACATGACTCCTTGTAAAAAAAGGTGTCAGTTTTGTTGCCAGATAAAAGGGTAAAAAACAATTATCAAGGGCAGGGTTGCTAAGGAATGCTGCAGGGTCCCAGGGAATCCATCTCAGAAGTAGTTCTGTGATGGCCACTTCTGCAGGCCGTTCTGTAGCAGGCAGGGTAGGAGGGGGGTAAGGGGCGGGGCTTGTTGAGCTGCTCTGCGAGTCATGCGATTGGCTCCTTCGCCTCGTGACGTCGGTAGCACGATGGGGAATACAATTGGGCGAAACGAACAAAAAATCAAGATAAACATATATATATATNAAAAGGAGAACACACAAAAACGTGCCAGGCTTCTCGATCAATGCGAATCAATGCGCTCCCCACCCTCCACTTTCCCGTTGAGCGAACCAAAGGCCGTGCACATCGTGACATCTCGTCAGGGTTATGATTGGGCCATCATCCGGCGCCGAGGCGCATCGCGACAAACGATACGGGCCTCCCCCGCCGCCGCCTCGGGGAAATTGTCGTCAATAAGGTTCGCGGTGCGAATCCGACAGGCAGCCCCGCGCGCCCGGTTAATGCTGCGGTGCGCGCATTAGCCGCAAGAATACGCGGCGTTTGCGGCCGCCGCGTATGCACGTGCGATGAACTTCTTTCGCACCGTACGCAGCCAACCCGTTCGGATCGGAGCTACGCTCGGATCGGTGTCGTTCGGAGCAAAAGCAGGCGTCACGGTCAAATAAAAAAAAANCTTTTTTAAAGTGACGACGTAAAGAAATTACTTAATTGGTAAACACACAGCATATCCGTCAGTCCCCCGACTGCGAAAAGTGAGCATGAGCCTCCTTGAGCAATGAGTCGTGGGACTGAGCGAGGCTTTCTCCGAGCAAACAATGAGCAATGTTGGAAAACCCTGGACCGACTTTGCATCCAAAGTCCGCAGATCAAGGTCCAGCCAGGCCACATGGCGGTACCGTACTCCACACAACTGCTGTTCTGCCACTGCTACGGTGAGAGGTAGGACATGGCTACACCGCTTGGTCTGCCCCATGTACTCACCCACTCGCTCGTCTCCTGCGTCACCCACTCACCGACTCACACACTAACTCAACCGCCTACTCACTCACCCACCCACTCACCCACCGACTCACTCACCGACTCACTCACCGACTCATCACCGACTCACTCACCTACTCACCCCCACCACCCACTCACCCACTCACTCACCGACTACACACTAACTCAACCCCTACTCACTCACCCACCCACTCACTCACCGACTCACACATAACTCAACCACCGACTCACCCACCACTCACTCACCACTTACACACTAACTCACCGACTTACACACTAACTCAACCACCTACTCACTCACCGACCGACTCACTCACCGACTCACTCACCCATTCATTGACCGACTCATGCACGCACTCACTCAGACACTGACTCACCCACTCACTCACTCACCCACCGACTCACTCACCGACTCAACCACCTACTCACTCACCCACCACCCACTCACCGACTCACTCACCGACTCACACACTAACTCAACCGCCTACTCACTCACCCACTCACTCACTCAACGACTCACACACTAACTCAACCACCTACTCACTCACCGACCGACTCACTCACCGACTCACTCACCCATTCATTGACCGACTCACGCACCCACTCACTCAGACACTGACTCACCCACCCACCCACTCAAACTGAGAGGTGCGGCTGTTGTGGCTATGAGAGGCAGGCCATGGCTACACCGCTTGGTCTGCCCCATGTACTCACGAACTCGCTCGCTGGTTCTAGCCACGGGGAGATGATGAATGAAAGCAGGAAGCTGGTTTTAGCCATGGCGAGATAATGAATGAAAGTAGGAAGCTGGTTCTAGCCATGGCGAGATAATGAATGCCGTAGTTTCTGGCTCGGAGGAGATCTCGCGCGTGAGCCGACAGGCCTCCGCAGCGCGCCACGTCACGGCGCGGGAGGAGTGTTTAATAAGTGTGAGATATCGTTTTTATTTTTTATTTTACGCGCCTTATTTGAAGACGACGAAAGAGGATGATGAGGATGACCAGCTGCAACGGAGGAGAAGCTGCGGCAGGGGGGGGGGGCTCAGGGTGGAGTGGGTGGGGGGGCTCAAATATATAATGACGAAAAATCACGCACGAATTCCACGACACTTTCCAACACGCGCGCGAATTGTCTTCGTGTACGAGCGACGAAGAAGAAGCCGCCGTGAAAACGGGATGACGCGTCCCGTCGGCAGACGAAGCCCCGCCTCATTGACGTCACCGGGCGGGTGAGGGGCGGAGGCGGCGGTTACTTTTAGCGCTGGTTTTATATTTTTTTAAAATCTCATGACACTGACTGCGCGCTTCTACCATTCGTGAATGTGGGGGGGGNCAAAACGTCACTGACACCGACAGCATCATCGCCGCCCATGCAGACCGCGACAAGCCTCGACATTAAAGTACTGTACGAGGGTTGCTGTCGATTACCCCCCCCCCCTCCTTCCCGACATACGAAATGCACGAAGATTAGCCGCAGCCACCGGTGTGGGTTTTTTTTTACGGTGATTAGAAAGCAGAAGGATCTATTCAAACATGTTTTTTTAACATATATCTATAAACAATTTTTTTTACAATTATTATGTACCAAGGTAAGGCCCACTTAGCCATGTAGCTCTTTTTCACGAGTGACCTGGCCACGAACGGATGGCTCAACAACAAAGTGCGGAAATTTATTGCAGCCAAATTACTCGTCGATTCTAAACGTGGAGGGAAAAACCAGAGGACCCGGTTGAAAAATCCAAACACCAATATCTGTTTGAAATCCGTGGCTTACATAATGGGCCAGTCAAAACATCATTCCTTTTCGGCAGCGGCGCAATGGGTGGAGATAACCTCGGCATCCATCGTGCGGCGAAGGAGATTCCGCGCAAATAAGATCCCGCGATACGGAGGATGACGTGCGATTCCTTTCCGCCGGTGTCAGACGCCCGAGTCGGACAGAGATGGTCCGACGCGAGACGCAGGCAGACAGCGCAGAGAGGGCATGCGGGCAGGCGGGCAGACGCGTGGGTGGAATACCAGACGTACAGATATTACTGATTGACAGAATGACAGACCTATATGGAGAGAGAGAGAGCCAGACGGATAGATGAAAGTTAGATGGATGGATGGTCTGATGGACAAGAAGACGGGCGGATGGACAGTTTAATTTCAGGCGGATTGATGGACAAAATGATAAACCTACGGAGGGACAGGCAGATGGATGGATGGTCGGACGGTCAGTCACAAAGTCAGACAGGCAAACAGACAAGATAGGCAGACGGACGGACAGGAAAACAGACGCAGAGATAGACAGACAGCCGGCCGGATGAACGGACTAATGCAGCGGGCTTTACTTGGCTTGAGGACGCACACACACACAGGTAGCAGCAGCAGGACGAGAGCCAACACACCCCTGGCAGGCGCGCACTCACTGCGAGACTCGCCACTACTACAGTACGACTACCACACGGCTGAAACCACGTGCCAGACACGCACTTTGAACCGGAGATGCGGGTGGGTGAGTGAGTGGTGACATTTGTGGGTGGGTAATGAGGTGGGGTGAGTGGTGAAATGGGTGAGTTTGTGGGTTGATGAGTTGGTGGGTGAGTGGATGAAATGGGTGGTGCATGTGGTGGATAAGTGGTGAATGGGTGGGTGAATGGATGGCCGGTGGGTGGGTGAATGGATGGCCGGGTGGGTATGTGGGAGGATGGTGATGGTGGGTAGGTTGGATAAGTGAGTGAAGATGAGTGGATATCTGGGTAGGTGAGTTAGTGGGTGGGTAGGTGAGTGAGTTGGTGGGTAAGTTAGTGGGTGGATGAGTGAGTTGGTGAGTGGGTGAGTTAGTGGGTGAGTGAATTATTGAGTTGGTGGGTAGATGAATGATTGAGTTGGTGGGTGAGTGGATGAGCGAGTTGGTGGATGGGTGAGTAAGTTGGTGGTGGGTGAGTGAGTTGCTGGTGGGTGAGTGAGTTGGTGGGTAGGTACAGTGCGGGTAGGTGAGTGAGTTGGTGGATGGGTGGTTGAGTTGGAGGGTGGGTGGTGGGCAGTGATGAAAGGGAGTAAGAATGTGAGTTTGTGTGGGTGTTGGGCTGAAAGAGTGGGCGGATGGACGAATGGGTGGGTTGGTGAGTAGGTGAGTGAGTAGATGAGTATGCGCGAGTCGCTACATTGTTAATGGGTGGGTGATTGGGCGGGTGAGTGGGTTGTGTAGGCAATGAAGGCGAGTGAGTAGGTGAGTGGCTGGGAGAGTGCGTGAGTGCTGGGTGAGTGGCTGGGTGAGCGGCGAAGGCGAGCGAGTGGGTGAGTCTGTGCAAGTGGTTGGGGTTGTGAGGTTGGGTAGACAAGCGTGTGGGCGGGTGGGTGAGTGAGTGAGTAAATGGACGGAGGGGGTTTGTGAAGGTGAGGGGTGGGTGAATGAGTAGGTGGATGGGGGATGGGGAGAGGCCATTAAGGAAATGGTTTGGAATTCACTAAAAAAACAACGGCCATGAGGTGGCCGGGTCTCTCTATACACACACGGGGGGGGGGGGGGGGGCTAATGACTCTGCATTGGGGCTCTTGAGCCTGTACCGCTGAATCCGAAGTTCGATCACGAGTTGTAGGATAGGGAGCTAAACGCTCTCACGTTTCAATTCCCGGTGGTGACCATTCCTGGTGCTGAGTGCGTGGCATCTCTCCTCGCTCTCTCTATTGGTCTCGTATCCACATCACATCGTCCGGCGAGGCAGCTGGTCGCCACGGTGCTGAGATGACCCTCATGGCAGTTACCCGGGGTATCAAATAATACAAAATGGCACCAGGGCAATTCAATATTTTATTTCTTTGACACATTTTTTATTTCGATTTAAAGCTTTTGTGACTGCAGGGATTCATCTTCTTGGTTCTTTCGGTAAAGTCACGTAGAAGGGAGATAATAAATAATAAAATAAAACATAACAAAATATAATTCTCACGACGTTTCGGCCACAACGCAAGCAGCCGTCCTCAGGTGAAGAACAGGGCTGTCGGAAAGACAGCGTCTGAATGACCACCACCAAGCTTGGCAGCGTATATTTAAGTTGGGTTAGAGTTTTTTTTTATCTCAGGAGTGTTACTTAACTCCGCGACTGGAGTAACCAATGATTCCGAAATCGGTGGTGCTACTACGCGATGTCGAAACGGCAAACATTAGCAGAAAAAATCCGTTATCGGAAAATTCTACTTTGAATAGTGCATCGTGTACAGCTCGTCGAGATGAGTCGATTCCCGCATCGCCGGCCATCAACAGACTAATTACTGCATCGCGGACATTATGCGATAGCCAGGGTACTATGGTACCCGGGGTTCCGCCATTAAGGTTCAGATGTTAAATACCTCATCTGGTATGCAGGAAATCGTGGGTTCGTCCTGACCCTGACGCCTGCTCTATATTTGAGGTTTGCATGTTTCTCTCTCTCTNACCCCGTGGTCGTGGAGATTTTTATCCGGGTCCTCCTGTTTCTCCTCCACATTCATGAACACGCGTTTAGAGTATTGGAACCTCATTTGCCAGTAAAAAATATGATGTTTTTTTTTACCTGGCAACAAAACTGACACCTTTTTTTTCTTTGAGTTGTGCGCCTTTTGGCGTCATCTGGTCCAACACCATGTGAGACCTAGGCTCTAAGGAAAGCTGTCTCGGGTGTGGACCAATCAATTTCAAGGACAGTGCATACATTATCAGAGTTGTGTTTTTTGTTTGCCTTATGACCGCAGGTATTGTGGTCTATGCAAACATGACAGTTTTGTTGCCAGATAAAAGGGTAAAAAAAACAATTGTCACACGTTTAGAGTATTTGGCTGCTAGAAATGTACACGTGATAAGCCACTTCGTTGGGCTATCACTTGTGGCCAGGTCGCTTCTGAAAAAGAGTTACATAGCTCAGTGGGGCCTTACACCTGGTAAACGAAAAATAGTTTAAATAGTTTCGAGAGAGAACGGTGCGATTTCATCGAATCCCTCTCTCCGCTTCTTACCTCGCATTGCTCCTCCGCTTTGGAATTCCCTCCACCGTCTCTTCCCCCAACCCCCAAGTTCCCAGAATACCTCGGCCCAACTCAAAACATGTATTACCTTCTTATGTCTACTCACATTCTCAATGGCAAAACTGGTAGCTCAGCGGTCAAAGCAGGATTTACTTGGCCTCCACCATTCCTCCAGTGCCGATAAAACGAGTACCACCTTGTGGGGGAAGTCAACAAGTGCCGGATTAAGGTCGTGCGGAGCCTGTAGCATATGTCATAAAAGAAGCCGTAAATAAAAAAAAACCCACAGAAATATTAAAACACACAAATGTTTTACTTGCACAGTAAAGTAATTGATTTATTTTTAATTGCTATACAGCCAGATAATACGACTAATCGCTAACCTTAAACACCCAGTCGTTCATAGAAGTCGAGGCGGTATCGTACTATAGCAATAGAGCAAGTGCAGAATAATTGAACCGGAATTGATAGCTTGAAAGCGTTTAGCGCGGGGCCCTTGAAAGTGCGGGGCCCGTAGCTTTATGAAGCTACTTTTGCTACTACGATAATCCGGCACTGCTCCGCCATAGGAATATGGAACTTTCAGCACTGGTTCAGGGCTGTGAATGGGAGATGAGAATCGCCTGCCACAACGCTCATTTGGGCAGGGAATAACTTCGGCTTTGATGGAGGCCCGTGTTTAACAACCGTGCTTGTAAAAAAAAATCTCAAAAAAAGTCAACCATTTTATTTTAGCAGACAAAAGCCCACCGAGCTATTAAAAATCTTGTTCAGATGCGACCTGTCCACACGTAATAGCTCACTGTACAAGTGGCTGATATCATCATCATGATCATCGTCAGCACACGTGGGAATTGACAGTCGTGGCCAAATAATCTAAGCGCGTGTTTTTTTTATGTGGTGGGGGGGGGGGGGGGCAAACGGTGGTACCAGGAAGAGAAAAATCCATGTTACCACCACGGGGAGAGAGAGATAGAACACGTGTACTGCACAAATATACAACAGGCATCGTCAGGATCCGGGATCGAACCCACGACCTCCTGCGTACCAGGCGAGGAATATAACATCTCCTCGCCAACCCCGCCAAGGTAATCGGTAATCAGTAATCAGCGAGCGATTACTTTGAGTCAAGCTCGGTCTCTGCCTGGCTCTGTCTGTTCCACAATACAGTGTCCTCTATAACGCGTCTTGTTGTTGTTGTTTTCCCAACGCGAATTGGAAACGCAAACGCGATGAATGTATCGGGGAACACATTTTTTCCCGTCATAACGCGGATGCGAATTGGATATAACGCGATCGAGCGAACTGGACCACGCCGCGCAGCGGGTATGAACAGGCGGTCGTGCGCCTGCCCACCGGCGTAGCGTCGTCACGCGAGGCATTGGGATACTGCTGGATGCTTTTAGACGCTCTGCCAGAGGTCGCAAACGGGTTTTGATTCCTTACCCGTACCAGGGTCGCAAATGGGTACCCGTACCCTACCCGTACTCTACCCGAAATGAGTGACAAACGGTGACTCACCAGTGACTCACGGCCTACACGTATTCGGCCGCACCAAGGTCGCAAACGGGTACCCGTACCCGGCCGGGTACGGGTAGCCGGGTATCGGGTAGGGTACGGGTATCGGGTACCCTGTTGTGACCTCTGGGCTCTGCCACCGCGCGCCGCAAGTCCTTGGTCGGCCTGCGTTGCCATCGCGGACTGCGCTTTATGCCCTATATTGTATTATTATTTATGATACCGCGATTATTCCACAACGCGTGTCCTTCAGGAACGCAACTACCACCGCGTTATACGAGATCTGTATTTTGGTGGGGGGCAGGTGGGGGGGGGGGGGGNCGCCGGTGGGGGGGGGGGNCAAAAACGCGAACATGAAGGTGCCCAGTGGCTTTGTTCCGTTCACACAGTGGGCTCTGGACATGAATAGAAGCTTCAGAGGCGCCAGATAAAAACGCAAGATTACGCGAGTTCAAAAGAAAAGTGACATTAAAGACCAAGAGAAGGGTGCTGGTGCTGCTGGTGTTGGTGCAGGGGACGTCGGGGGGTACACATTTGAAGTCTCTATTCTTGGCGTATATCTCACCCTTACCGGAATTCAAATTAGCGCACACGTACACATGTTGAGATTGGGAGGTAGCGGGGGGGGGGGGAAGCGAATGATGGTGCAGCGGTTAGCACGCTGCACCATTAACCCCCAAAACACGAGTTTAATTCCAGGTCACGACTAACATGTGTACGTCACGGCGAATTCCTGCTCAAAGGAGCAACGAGGCATTGATACGGTGCCGATCTCCTGAATACAGCGCAGAACCGGTGGCGGAAATTCCGCACGACCTATGGCACGGGGGTCAGTTTATCCACGAGACGACACACATTGTTGACTTTCCTCACAAATCGGTACTAATTTTAGCGACCCTCCACCCCGGGGGATGATGGGCCGAGTCAACCCCAACCAGAATTTGAACCCCTAACCCAGGGGTGGGGAACGTCCGGCCCACGGGCCGTATAAGGCCCGCAAAATTCAATAAATCTAGGAGCAAACCTGGAAAAGCAGTTGCGAGTAGCAGCAAACATCATCAATACCAGCTAACATCACACGCCTAACCAAAGAGAAGCAGTTCCAGCCATCGCATTAGGGGCGAGTTAATTAAATGTTTGACCAAATATAACGGGCTAATTTTTAAGTTGATGATTTTGTATGGCCGGCGAATGATGTTATAAATATCCAAATGGCCCTTTGGCAGAAAAAAGGTTGCCCACCCCTGCCCTAACCTTTCGATCGAGAGCCGCTCGCTCGACCGCTGAGCTACCTGGCTGGAACATCGGTGGAGAGTGGTGATACCTGAACAAGGGGCTCCACCTAGGTCGACTCGGCCTGAAATGAGTACCTGGCGTAGGCAAAATATGGGGTGGTGTTTGCCGTGGATTCACCCCTACGAAATAAACATTACGTGTTAAGAATGATGAGATACTAATGTCTCAATCGTAATGTATTTTCATCAAAATCACAATGATCGGGAGGAAAATTACGAAAGATTAGTTAGCGGTCGTTCGAGCACCTCCGATTCGCACGGTTGGCTATGTACGGTGCGAAAGAAGTTCAACGCGCGTGTTCTCCTGCTAAGGAACTTGGCCAGAGTCTTAAGGCGATTTGGGAGCTGCGTCCCAATGAGCACGCGTGCAAGAAGGCCTTGAGGCTGGCTCACAATGTGCGGGAGACATCCCTAGGCCCCAGGTGCTCGTCATAGCGATTAGCCGCGCCGATCACTATGAACACGAAGGCCAAACCGCGCACACGAACCACCTTTCAGCTCCCCCAAAAAGGGGGTCAGATTGATGGCCAAGCTGTGGAGGTGCAATTAAAATCCGCAAGGTCTCCGGTCGCCTCAGAAGAGAGTCAAAGAGAGAGAGAGAGGCTTCTCTTTGTCATGGGAGAGATCCGATAAGAATTAAAAAGTATTCATTCTCATGCATACATTGGGCCATTCATAAAAATGAGTGTTTTGGTGGGCAACGTGAGGAGAAGGGGATGGGGCGAGGGGCAGAAAAATGGCCGACTAACCACTCAGAGGTACAGTGGTACAGTAGTAGTGAAGCTACAGTGGTACAGTAGAGAAGCTACAGTGGGTACAGTAGAGAAGGCACAGTGGTACAGTAGTAGATATGGTACAGTAGTACAATAGAGAAGGTTCAGTGGTACAGTAGTAGTGAGGGTACAGTGGGTACAGTAGTATAGAAGGTGCAGTGGGTACAGTAGAGAAGGTACAGTGGTACAGTAGTAGAGAAGGTACAGTGGGTACAGTAGTATAGAAGGTACAGTGGGTACAGAAGTATAGAATGTACAGTGGTACAGTAGAGAAGGTACAGTGGCACAGTAGATATGGTAACAGTGGTACAGTCGAGAAGCTACAGTGGTACAGTAAAGAAGCTACAGTGGGTACAGCAATAAGAAGGTACAGTGGTACAGTAGAGTAGGTACAGTTGGTACATCAGTAGAGAAGCTACAGTGGTACAGTAGAGTAGGTACAGTGGGTACATCAATAGAGAAGCTACAGTGGTACAGCAGTGGAGATGCTAGAAGCCAACTTGAAGATGCGCAGTTGTTGAATAATACAGAGCCCTGTTCCACAAAACGAGAGCGAGATGAAAGCGATTCAGTGCGAGTGCTGCGGAAGGAATATTGGAGAAGAGAGAGAGAGATGAGATTTGTGCCAATCTTGATTTGAAGCTTTCGTGACTGCAGGGATCCATACTCTTTGGTTCTTTCGGTAAAGTCACGTGGGTAGAAAAATAAAATAAATCACGACGTTTCGGGCACAACACCTTGCGCCATCATCACCTGATGACGGACGCTTGTGACTTTACCGAAAGAACCAAAGAGTCGAGATTTGCGCCGACTCGAGATGGAAATGCATCCCCCTTTCAGGAGACGGAGAGAGAAGTTTACAACATCGGGCGAACCGTGCTCCTGCAAGGCCACGTGCGCGTGGGATGACACCGGCCGGAGGGGAAAGGCCACGGTGAAACAATAACGAGCTGCTATAAACTAAACTGTGAACTTTTTATTTTAATTTTTGACCAGATCTAAGGCCCCACCCCCTGAGCTATGTGGCTCTTTCTTTTTCAGAAGCAACCTGGCCACAAAATGATGGCCAAAACAAAGCGGCTCGTTGTCACGTGTTAATGTCGAGCAGCCAAATATTATAAAACGCGCAACGTCGAGTCTAATTGTGTACCCGTACCCATACCCTACCTGATACCCAGCCGGGTACGGGTAGCTGGGTATCGGGTAGGGTACGGGTACCCTGGTGCGGCGGGTACGGGTAAGGAATCAAAACCCGTTTGCGACCTCTGGCGCGCAAGCGACGCAGACCGTGAGCCGATGGGCCTTCGTTGCGATGCTCACCTCATCGTAAACATCTGACTGCATGCGGCACTGGGTGGACTCGACGCCTTACTAACTTGAATTCCGAGTTAAGCCATTGAATTATTGATTGATTTCTCTTTGTCTTCATTTGAATAAGAGTAATCTTTGGACCGAGTGTCAGTTGGCCATTTTATGACTGGTGCTCCGATTTTTAATAAAAGAGGATTTTAGGCTTTAAAATCTGTCTGTCTGCCTGTGTGGTTGAAAGGTGTCAAATCCGTGCGTTACATTCGAGATATCAAAAAGTCTGGAGAATGAGGTTGGCTTCGCTCATCGTGTATAAAGCATTAATCATATCCCGATTAAATCACGCAGGAATATACTCAACTATACTTTTTATTCTTTCAGGTAAGGCCCACTGAGCTATGGAGCTATTTTTAAGAAGCGACCTGGCCACCACCAATGACAGCTCAACCAAGTGGCTTATCGTCATGTGGATGTTGATTCTAAATTTGGAGGGAAAAACTGGAGGACCCGGAGAAAAATTCTACGCGACCGCGGGGCGAGAGAGACGCCGCAAACTCCAAATATATATATNAGCGTAAATCAGGGTCGGGATCGAACCAACGACCTACTGCATATCAGGCAAGAGAAATAACATCTCCACGCGAAGGGAGAGAAAGACACAAACTCCAGATATACAGCAGCAGGCGTCGTCAGGGTCGAGATCGAACCAACGACCTCCTGCATACCAGGCGAGGTAGTCAACATCTCCACGCGAAGGGAGAGAAAGACGCCAACTCCAAATACACAGCAGCAGGTGTCGTCAGGGTCGGGATCGAACCAACGACCTCCTGCATACCAGGCGAGAGAAATAACATCTCCACGAGAAGGGAGAGAAAGTCGCAAACCCAATACACAGCAGCAGGCGTCGTCAGGGTCGAGATCGAACCAACGACCTCCTGGATACCAGGCGAGGTAGTCAACATCTCGCCACGGCGAGACGCCACTGCAGCGAGCGACGAGACGCGCGCCAGAGCTCCGTTGGCAGGATAACCCCGCCGAGCAACGCGTTACGAGGCAACGGGGGAGGACGTCTCGCAGCAAACCCTCTCCCGGGAATCCAACTGTACCACCTCCACCTGTGAGGCGGGGGGGGGGAAACTCCCAGCAGACATCAACCCGAGGTTATTCCGAGACTGGCATGAAAAAATGAAATCAAGACCGCATCCGTCCGTGGTAAACATTCTCGACCGATACGATGTTTTCACTCCACGTTAAAGGGACGATTGGTTATTCATTCAACGCAGTTGCTGGTCGCCACGGTGGCGAGATGTTAACTACCTCGCGTGGTATACAGGAGGTGTCGTGGGTTCGATCCCGACCCTGACGACGCCTGCTGCTGTCTATTTGGAGTTTGCGGTGTCTCTATCATCATCACAGTTGCGAGATGTTAACTACCTCGCCTGGTATGCAGAAGATCGTGGGTTCGATCCCGACCCTGACGCTGTCTATTTGGAGTTTGCGGTGTCTCTCTCCATCATCATCATCACAACTACCTCGCCTGGTGTACAGGAGGTGGTCTCCATCTCTCTCCGTGGTCGTGTGGATTTTTCCCCGCATTTAGAAATCAACATCACCACGCGTGTAGAGCCTTTGGCTGCTGGGAATTTCCACATTTCCACACTGCACGCCGCTTTGTTGACCTATCATTTGTGGCCAGGTCGCTTCTGAATAAGAGCTTGATAGCTGAGTGGGCCTTATCCTTGGTAAAATAAAAAATAGTATATCTAAGTGAACGCAGGCCCAAAGGCCCAAAGCGTCATGCAGCCAGCAACAAACAGCAATACACTATCGAGTGTTTTGATCGGGAAGCGTGAACAGGGTCGTAGATCGATCAATCGACGTTCATTAGTTACATGGTAAAAAAATCCCATTCAGCCAGTTACCCAGCTAGGTTTTGTTTGTTTTGTTGCAAGGAAAGACCCGTGGTACACGTTGGCATGGAATAACAACCTCGACGAAGAAATCCGTACGGAGGTGCAGGCATCAACGGAACAGAAGGCGTCGGAGCCGCAGGCATCGAGAGCGCGTAAAGAACAAAAATGAACAACAACGCTGGCGCGAGGTATTGTTGGAGACGCTCGGGAGAGAAAGAATAGACGATGATGGGAGGGAATTCCCAAATTGGAGCGGTGTGGAGGAAAGACGTGGAAGCAAAAGTGTCGTTACCGCCGCGTGGCTAGAGACAGAGTGGACGAGTGAGTGTGGAGGTCGGAGAGTGAGTGAGCGGGTGAGCATGTGGGTGAATGGGTGTGGTGAGTGCGAGGGTGAATGTGTGTTGTGTGGTGAGTGTGCTGAATGGGTGTGGTGAATGGGTGTGGTGCAGGAGTGCGTGAGTGAGTGAGAGAGTCTATTGTTGTGACCAGAAATGTGGTGAGTGGGTGGATGAGTGTGGTGAGTGTAGTGAGCGTGGTGAGTGTGTGAGTGTGGTGTGTGTGGTGTGGTGAGTGTGTGTGAGTGTGTGAGTGTGTGAGTGTGGTGAGTGTGTGAGTGTGGTGTGTGTGGTGAATGAGTGTGGTGAGTGTGTGAGTGTGATGAAGAAGTGTGTGAGTGAGGTGAGTGTGTGAGTGTAGTGAGTGGGTGAATGAGTGTGGTGAGTGCGAGGGTGAATGAGTGTGGTGAGTGTGGTGAGTGTGTGAATGCGGTGAGTGTGTGAGTGTGTGTGGTGAGTGTGGTGTGTGTGGTGCGTGTGGTGAGTGTGTTGAGTGTGTGGTGAGTGTGGTGTGTGCGTGTGTTGCTGCGCTAACAATCGCAAAAACGGGTATAGCGGCCACCAATCGGCAAGGTGTTTGTCGATTTCGACCACTTTTGTGAGAGGTTCTTAATTCACAAGCATCCCCATTAAAATGCAAATTTGCGGGACAGCGCATACGCACGCACAAGTACACGCGCATACAAAGACAAAGATCCCCGTGTAGCCCGGACAGACTTGTGGGGCAAGTGCTGCGAGCGGACGCCTATGAATATATATGGGACACACACACACATCCCACCCCCAATATTCAAATATGCTCAAAATGTCCCACCCAATATATAATATATTGCTGTAAAATACATTTCTGTTGATATGATTGTGGTTATGGTTGTACTTCATAAATCCCGATTCTCTGCCATTGCATACAACGAAACAAGAAAAGGTAAAAAATTTTAAAAAAACTGAGCAATGTTACACAATACACTATTAGACATTATTGTTAAAAAATAAATAAAAAGTCCATCCGATGTGTTGGTTAAATTTTTTTATTTTCGGCAGGAAATTAGTTTTCAAATTTAGATTTTTTTTTCTGGGAGGGGGGGGGNCCCTGGAAGATTTGCCCCCCCCCCCCCCCAATGTTGACTTCGTGACCACGGCCTTGATGTGTGGACAGGGGAGGGGCTGGCCCAACACCACTCCCGTCCGCCTTTGTCTCTCCGCTCCCCCCCCCCCACCACCAGTGCCGACGTTTTACGCACCGCACCGGATGTACTCGGTTTGAGGCTGAGTCGACCTAGGGCGGGGGGGGGCCGTGCCGGTCTCGTAGCGCTATACCGCCCACGTGACACCACTTTCATTTACATGCACGCCTTCGCCTGCGCGCAGAGACAAAGGCGAGGCAAGCCTCAGAGGCGTACCACGGCTGGAATAAGAAAGATTAAAAACCAACCTAGTGCTGTTAGAGAGCAACAGTGCCCGGCCGTCTTTGTCTCTCCAATGCTTACAACGCTGCAGCGGTTTATTGAGTGGGACCCCGCCGATTGAACGCACGTGTTTGTGTGTGTGCACGTGTGTACACACACACACACGTGCCCGGCACCTTTGTATCCCACCGTATACTGCCCCACACCTCGCCACCACCACCATCATCATCATCACTATTCTTAGGTTTTTTCGGTAAAGTCACGTAGGTAAAAAAAAATTAAATTAATAAAAGTTAAATAAAATAAAATCAGGACGTTTCGGAGGCAACACAAGCTTCCGTCTTCAGGTGGAACCGTCACAGGACGATAGCAGTATTTTTTATTTTACTTTTATTAATTTAAATGTTTTACCTACGTGACTTTACCGAAAAAACCTAAGAATATGAATCCTTGCAGTCACGAAAGCTTCAAATCTAGAATCATCATCACTGTCACAAGCATGCGCGTGACCGCCTCCACCATTAAGGGCTTGAACGATTCAGGGACAATATCTAATTGCGGATTTTTGCTGACAGAGATTGCGATTTGATTTGCGATTCAAATGTTTTCTTTTAAAGGCAAGCTTCAGTTCAATATTCGCTGTGTCACGGATTTAAAACGTGTGATGGGAGCATTAGCACATGGTACCGTCAAAATATGAACTGCTCTATAAATTCGAATGCAAGGATGCGAACTTAAAAGATATTAATTGCTTCCCACACGCATTTATTAAAATGTCTTAATTGAAATAAAACAATCAAATATAGAACAATTGTTAAGTTAAATAAATAAAGTTATAATAAGGAATAAAACAATTATAATAGGAAAGTAATCGGACTTTTAAAATCGCAAAAAATCGCAGCCTTTGCGATTTGATAATCGCATTCGTTTCATATATCGATTAATCGATTTGAAATCGATTCATCGTTCAGCCTCGTCTCTAACCTGTAAAGAAACTGTCGGGGCAAGTGCTGTGAGCGGAGTAGCACCTATCACAGGCACACGAGGGGGTGTGGGTGGCCAGCACCACGCCCGGCCGCCTTTGTCTCCCCGAGTGGCGATGTTCACGCACCGCACCAGGCACTCGCTTTGAGGCCGAGTCGCCCTAGGGGAGGCCCAGCAACTCGGGGTCCGTAGCGTGGAGGTGTAACACCGCTCTAACATCGCCACAGTTTCCACCATCGCTAGAATTCATCACACAAAGCGACGTGCAAATTTGCAACGTTGCCATAAACATCATCGCAACAGCTGACGTCTGCATCGCCATCACCAAGCACCACCACTAACAACAAACCCAGCACCACCCGGCACTACCACCACCACCACCGCTGTCTGTCGTCGTCAGAATCTGCAAACATCATCATCACCACCAACACAATCATCACCACCAATACAATCATTCCATCATCTTCACCACCACCACATCATCATCATCACCAAAACTGTCATCTCCATCACCGTCACATTTCATCCTGTATCATCATCGTCATCACCACCAGTACAATCATCACCATCATCATCACCGTCACATTTCATCCTGTATCATCATCATCGTCATCACCACCACATCATCATCACCACCAGTACAATCATTCCATCATCTTCACCACACTACACATCATCACCAAAACTATCATCTCACACCACCAGTACAATCATACCATCATCATCATCACCACCACACATCATCATCACCACCAGTACAATCACCATCATCTTCACCACCACTACCACATCATCACCAAAACTATCATCTCCACCACCACCAGTACAATCATCATCATCATCACCACCACATCATCATCACCACCAGTACAATCACCATCATCTTCACCACCACTACCACATCATCACCAAAACTATCATCTCCACCACCACCAGTACAATCATCACCATCATCATCATCACCACCACATCATCATCACCACCAGTACAATCACCATCATCTTCACCACCACCACAATTACTGTGGTCATCACCACGGTGACACCATCATCAACACCATCATCGCCACTGGTCACACAAAGACGCACCACACATTACAATCATAACCACACACGCAAATGCAATCAACAAATGTACACAAATACAAAGATCCCACCGTATAGCCTTCATATATTGCTGGAGCAAGTGCTATCTGCGAGCACCTATTAAGGTTGGAACAGCACACGATGGGTGGGTGGCCAGCACCACGGCCGCCTTTGTCTCCCAGTGGCGATAATTTTTTTNACGCACCAGGTACTCATTTGATGCCGAGTCGACCTAGGGGAGGCCCCGGGACCGGTTCAGATAATCGTCACCGATGTTGGCCATGAGCGGGAATCGAACTCGGGTAGACGGCTTCGTAGCGCGGCGCGCTAACCACTACGCCACCGCTCCCATTCACACGTGCACACAAGACAAAGATCCCCCGTATAGCCTGTAACAGACTGTAGGGGCAAGTTCTGTTAGCGAGCACCTATAAAGGCCGGCACGGCACACGAGGGGTGTGGTGGCCAACACGACGTCCGGCCGCCTTTGTCTCCCCAGTGGCGATGTTTACACACTCACTTGAGGCTGAGTCGACCTAGGGGAGGCCCCGGACCGGTTCAGATAATCGTCACCGATGTTGGCCGTGGAGCGGAATCGAACTCGGGTCGACAGCTTCGGAGCGCAGCGTATCGCTAACCGCTACAACCACTCCCGCACACACGTGCACACATGTGTACACACACGTGCACACGCGCGCACACACATGTGCTGGAGAATACAGGCGGGCAGGACTTGCCCCTCTCTAACAACCACGTCCATCGCCACAGGAAGCCGTGATCGGAATTTAAACTCCGAGTGCATTTTTTTTGGGGGTGTGGTGGTGGGGTTGGGGAGCTCAATTTATTAATTATTTCCCTTTATTCCTTTTTTTCACTTTCATGGCTCGCATCAGTATGCGTCACCTATAGCCTAGTGGACACTGACAAAAGATCCCACCCGTATATAGCCTTCACCGGACGGCTGGGCAAGTGCTGTCAGCGAGCGCCTATCAAAGGCCGGCGCCAGTACACCAGGGTGTGTGGGGGGAGTGGGTGATAAGTACCCCACGACCGACCGCCTTTGTCTTCCCCCCCCTCCCCCACCGCTGATATTTACACACTGCATATTCGAAGTGTCCGGGTTCGTTGCGGAGCGCGCTAACCTTTGCGCCACCGCTCTCCCTCGACCCACAGACACACACACGCACCAACACAGACGTCAAAAAACTACAGCAACAGCAGAAAATAGCGGCAAGCTGCATTGCCACTTAGTGCTAAGAGACAGGATGACATCTGTGAGATTCCTAGCGTTCTGTGTTACTGCCTAGAGCTCACCGGGGCAGACAGAAGGCGCGCCTGTAAGATTTCTTGTCGTAGGTTCAGCGTTAATACGAAGCGCTCGTACAGCCAGGCTAAGGCATGTTTACGATTAGAACGGTTCAATGTTAATGCCCGAGGCTCATGGCACAGACTGCGACACCTCCAGGAACCTCAGGGTCCAATGTTAGCATCTGAAACTCGGGACGGATACACTAAGACACCTTTAGGATTCTTAGGGTGAAATGTGAATATCTGAAACTCGGGTCGGACAAAGTTAGACACATTTATGATTCTCAGGGTTCAATGTTTACACCTGAAACTCGGGTCGGAAAAAGTTAGACACATTTATGATTCTCAGGGTGAAATGTTTACACCTGAAACTCGGGTGGACAAAGTTAGACACCTTTCAGATTTACATCTGAAACTCGGGACGGCCAAACATAGACACATTTTTAATTCTCAGGGTGAAATGTTAATCCGTGAAACTCAGGACGGCCAAACTAGGACACCTTTAAGATTCACAGGGTTCAATATTCATACAGTATCTGAAATCGGGACAGCCAGACTGAGAGATCTCGAGTATTAAATTTCGATTTAAAGCTTTCGTGACTGCAGGGAATCATCTTCTTGGTTCTTTCGGTAGTCACGTAGAATGGAAATAATAAAATAATAAAATAAAACATCATAAAATAATTCTCACGACGTTTCGGCAGAACGCAAGCAGCGTCCTGACAGACCTGTTTTCACCTGAGGACGGCTGCTTGCGTTGTGGCCGAAACGTCGTGAGAATTTATTTTATTATGTTTTATTTTTATTATTTATTATTTCCATTCTACGTGACTTTACCGAAAGAACCAAGAAGATGAATCTCGAGTATTGTTCGGCTTCATAATTTCACTCCTCCTGACAAACCACTGGCAAGAAACGTCGCAATTGTCGTATCGTACAGGAGCAGCACCCCCCCCCCCCNACGTTGCATCACATTAAGTTCCTCGGCCTCCCAAATTGAAATTGAAACCGAACACACACGTACGTACACACGTCTGCGGCATAAATACTGCAGCGCGCGTTTAAATATTCATGACGTGAAGATATTTATATTTTCGAAAATAAAGACACAAAAATACCATGCATAAAATATCGTAATGAATAAGTGAAGCGGCGTGCAGCGCAGACATACAGGAGATAGATCAATTAAGAAGTGCATTATTAAGCACAAGAAATCATTATGGCTGTGTGGGTGTCTCTCTCTAGGGGGTCATAATGGCTGTGTCGGACACACGAGAGCCGTTGCTGCTGAAAACCTGAGTTCAAGCCCTAGGTCTGGGCCTCTCTCCGTGTTACTTCCGTGGATCCGGAGTCAAACCTGGGTCTGTTTTTCTCTCTCTCTTGGGGTACATAATGGCTGTGTCGCAGTTACCGAGTTAACACATTCCTGCGAAGGGAGCTGGTAGGAACGCGTTGGGTTGCTCGGTCAATGGCCAGGGTCAACGGCGGCGTGGTGTATTCCGCAAATATGGCCGACTGTGAGGGCGGGTACAAGCCGGCGTGAGTAGGTTAAACGTTGAGTTTTATAAGGGCACCACGGGGTGACCAGCCCTCCCNACCCAGCATCACCCTCCAACCCCCACCCAGCCCTCCCACCCTCACCTCCCNACCCAGCCCCANCCTCCCCACCCAGCCCCTGCCTCCCCACCAGCCCTCCCTGCACGACGGACGGACGGACACAATAATCCCTGTGGGCTGGTGTAACTAGGAAATCCCTACCAGCAATACATCTAAATATCTGTGTTCAAGCTCACGAACAGGTTATCTTTCTGACGTTTCAAAATGTCTGTGTCAGACGCACTAAACCAGCACTGTCAAAGAACGCGTGAGTTCAAGCCCCGAGTCTGGCTCTGGTGTCTCTTTATTTCTCTTTCTTAACGCGTTCATAATGGCCAAGTCAGGCTATTGAGCCAGTATGTCTGAAATCCTTGCATTCAATCCCTGTGTCTGCCACGAGGTTCACAATGTCCGTGTCAGTTCACAGCACCAGAGGAAGGTGGCTGAACTTACTGCGACTGCTAAAACTGCTTGGCAGAGAAACTCAGGTTCGATTCCCACCTCTGCAGCCATCCGTGAATTGTATCCAAAATATATACGACACGGCCGGACGATGCCAATGATAACGGTTACTCATCAGCATATTTCGCATCATCATAATCAGCCGTGATCATTCGCACTGCTGGATGAAGGCCTCCCACCTCTACCGTGTCGGTCACTGGGCTCGATTGGGCATACTTCACCATGCTGGCCAGTGTGGGTTGATGAACGAACACGTAAAAACACGAACGCTACTTCTAATAATCATCATCATAACAATGATGATCATGATGACGACGACGGCAATTAGCGCACCAAAGATAAACAGGAGGAGTGCAATGCGAGGCGCGTGCGTGCGTGCGCTCCCGCGTTTCTGTAAACTGTTTGCACAGTGTATAATTATGCGTTTGTAGATTCAATTACCATTTAAGCGGGTTGTTGTAATTCGTTTGCCAAGAGTGAGCGAACGGAGGGTGCGCGCGCACTCTCATCGTCGTTACGCGGAGGAGATGGGCAGAATTCAGAGATGGCGGCGGTGGTGATGATGATCGGTGCTTTCATTTTTTTATTTTTTCTAAACCATCGCTCTTAATGGTTTCGTTTCCCTCTCCCCTACCGCCGCCAACAATTTTGTCGCCATCGGCGTCGCGAGGCAAAACAATCCGTTCGGATGCATACATGTTGAACTTCTTTCGGTAAACCCAGCTTAAATATACGCTGCCAAGCTTGGTGGTGTTCATTCAGACGCTGTCTTTCCGACAGACCTGTTTTCACCTGAGGACGGCTGCTTGCGTTGTGGCCGAAACGTCGTGAGAATTTTATTGTTTTTATTTTATTATTTCCATTCTACGTGACTTTACCGAAAGAACCAAGAATATGAATTCTTGCAGTCACGAAAGATGTGACCCCAAATTCCCCACGGAAGTGGTTAGAGCTACGCCCTTGCGACCTGGCTTTTTAAAACATTTATTTACTATAGTAATAGGTTTTNACCCTTTCAACTGTACAAAAACTGACACCTTTATACAAGGCATCATGTTTGCAATAACACAACACAAGCAGTCAAAATGCAAACAAAAAGAAACAACTCTGATGATGATATGCACTGTCCTTGAATTTGATTGGTCCACACCCGAGACAGCTTTTCTTAGAGCCTAATCTCCATTGGCGTTGGACCAGATGACTATATACTATTTACTATATTTTGCCACTGGTAAAGGAGGTCATAGTATACACACCCTTGTTAGAATTTTCACGGATTTTACCACTATTGTGAAATCAGCGTCACATCACGAACGAACGATCCATTCGGATCTCTGGCAGAGCAGTGTGGCGCTTCCGTGTCGAATAGGCCCCACGGAAGTGGATTTCACAGAGCTACTTCTGAGATAACTTCAAGTGGACACCGTTCCACACAGAAAGGGCAGCACTTTCCCACGAATGCCATATTCGCCTCCGATAGGCAAGGTTGGCTACGTACAGTGTGAAAGAAGTTCAACACACAATACATAATAGTCAAGCCAATTTTCTTTTTATTCTCAGAAGCTGGAATTTCACCAGATTTCGTGCAAACCATCAAGCCTACGACACTCGATAACGTGCTTTAAGAAACCGGGCTTTGAACCTAGGACTTTCTACAGTCGTGCCGTGTACAATATGTGTCTACTAGACCACCCGGTTACCCTTGCAAATGAGATGTTCCATCTCAAGATTTTCCAGGTGACTATTTACATAAATAAATGCCACATTTATCTGGTACGGATATTTTCACCGCTACCTTACCGAGCGAACAGGCCTCTTACTAGGCTCGCTATCAATGAAATAAAAATTAATAAAAATAAAATTATAAAAATCACGACGTTACGGAGGCAACACAAGTCTCCGTCATCAGGTGGGACCGTCACAGCCAGATTTGCTGTATCCACCTGAACTTGTGTTGCCTCCGAAACGTCGCGATTTTTATATTTTATTTTTATAATTTAATTTACATTTTTACCTACGTGACTTTACCGAAAAAACTAAGAGTATGAATCCTTGCAGTCACGAAAGCTTCAAATCTAGAACTCGCTATCAACACAAGTCACCACAGGACACACGAGCTGAATGGTGGCGTTTGTGTTTGGCTCCTTGTGTGTGTGTATATATAGGGAAGATAAAGGAGTGTGTGGTGCATTTTACATATATATTAAAGGTCAAAAATGATCAAATGGGCCATTATTAGTAAGGACAGATGAATATTGTTTTGGTGTAAGAGTCATCCATCACATACACACGTGACGGATCACGGCGGCCAATGCCTTTGACTCCGCCATGCCTCCCCATCGCTTGCTTGTGCCAGATCGCCATAGCTGCTGGACAGTCAACACCTGACCTTCAAGGACCGCTCTTACAGTCACCCCAGTACACGTACAATGTTGCGCCAACGTTGCGCATGTAGCTGCAACTGTTGGACCAACGTTGGCGTGACATTGGTCCAAACATTTATGTTTACTGGGTATCACCACCAGTTCCTCCATCGGCTTTAGGACTTCCCTTGCTACACAGTTCAACTAAAAATCAACTATTTTTTTNATTTTACCAGCTAAGGCCAGTGGGCTGTGTAGTTCTTTTTCGAAGCGACCTGGCCACAAATGATAGCTCAACAAATGGCTTATCGTCGCGTGGAAATGTATAGCAGCCAAATAATGTAAACGCGCGTCGATTCTAAATGTGGAGGGGAAAACCCTGAGGACCCGGAGAAAATCCACGCGACCATGGCGAGAGAGACACGCAAACTCCAAATATACAGTAGCAGGCATTGTCAGGGTCGGGATCGAACCCACGAAACCTCCTGCATACCAGGCGAGGTAGTTAACATTTCTTAGCCACCGTGGCACCCACCACGGAAAAGGAGAAATGAGTGGGAAGAGAAACGTGAAAGAATGATAAATATGAGGACGAGCAATGGAAGGTGCAGGTAAAAACGACAGCATAGAGTCAGGAAAGACGAGGATAGCGAGGATGAAGCTACATCAGGGCCTCAACGCTGCTACGTGGAGGAGTGGGAGGGGAGGGTGGCTAGGAGATTTTAACTACCTCGCCTTGAATACAGGAGGTCGTTGGTTTGATCCCGACCCGAGTTTGCACGTTCTCCACGTGGCCACGAGAATTTTTTTCTTCCGTGTTTCCTCTCCAAATTTAGAATCAACATGATTTTTCGATTTAAGCTTTCGTGACTGCAGGGATTCATCTTCTTGGTTCTTTCGGTAAAGTCACGTAGAAGGAAATAATAAAATATAAAAATAAACATAATAAAATACAATTCTCACGACGTTTCGGCCACAACGCAAGCAGCCGTCCTCATGTGAAGAACAGGGCTGTCATTCGGACGCTGTCATTGACAGCCCTGTTCTTCACCTGAGGACGGCTGCTTGCGTTGTGGCCGAAACGTCGTGAGAATTTTATTTTATTACGTTTTATTTTTATTTTATTATTTCCCTTCTACGTGACCTAGAAGATCAACATGCATTTCTTGAGTATTTGGCAGCTGTACATTTCCACGTGATAATAAGCCACTTTGTTGAGCCATCGTTTGTGGCCAGATCGCTTCTGAAAAAATAGCTTTAGACACTAAGTGGGCCCTGACCTGGTAATAGAAAAGTGTAGTTGTGTTACTTTATTCGGGGGTGGCGGGGGGTGGCTTCAGTCGATTTAGATCAAAGAGATAAAGTAATTCGGTTTACGAACGGCTTGAGCCGAGTTAGATACACAGATGTTGATGGGATGCCACCATGTCGGAATTTTTAATAATAAAATAAAAACTATTTGTATTTTTTATTTAAAGCTTTCGTGACTGCAGGGATTCATCTTCTTGGTTCTTTCGGTAAAGTCACGTAGGTATAAAAATAATAAATCACGACGTTTCGGCCACAACGCAAGCAGCCGTCCTCAGGTGGGACAGGCTCGGAAAGACAGGCTGCTGAAGAAGGTCTTCAGAAGACAGATCCCTCGATACCTGCTGCTGTATATTCTTCTCGACAGACCTTGTTCTCCACCTGAGGACGGCTGCTCGTTGTGGCCGAAACGTCGTGAGAATTATTTCATTATGTTTTATTTGTATTTTACCAAGTAAGGCCCAAGAAGATGAATCCCTGCGCTACAGCTCTTTTTCAGAAGCGACCTGGTCACAAATGACAGCTCGGCAAAGTGGATTACCACGTGGAAACGTACAGGAGCCCAATACATCCGCGAGTTTCTAAATGTGGAGGGGGAAAAACCGGAGGACCCGGAGAAAACCCACGGGGGAACACAACTCCAAATATACAGACGTCAGGGTTGGGATCGAACCCACGACCTCCTGCATACCAGGCGAGGTCGTTAACATCTCCTAGCCACCGTGATGATGATTATGAGAGAGACACTGCAGATTCCAAATATACAGCAGGCGTCAGGGTCTGGATCGAACCCACACCTCCTGCATATCAGGCGAGGTAGTTAACATCTCCTAGCCACCGTGATGATGATGATGAGGAAAGAGACACCCTCAAATATCAGCAGACGTCAGGGTCTGGATCGAACCCATGACCTCCTGCATACCAGACGAGGTAGTTAACATCTCCTAGCCACCGTGATGATGATGATGAGAGAGAGACACTGCAGACTCCAAATATACAGCAGGCGTCAGGGTCTGGATCGAACCCACGACCTCCTGCCACCATGACGAAAGCTAAAGCAGCTTTGAGCATGAAAAGTGCTTGGATGGAATGGCTGGCACACAACCGTGTGTAGTACAACAACGGCTGTGCATATAACTCGATAAAGGCTGCAAGAGAGAGCACGGTTTTTTCTTGTACTGTACTTCTATGGCTCCAACGTCTTAAGTTACCCGGCCCTTCTACCGAGCCGCATTGCCCAGCGTGGTGAAGTATGGTCAAATAAATCCCAACTGAATCCAGCAGTGGATTGGCGAAATGTGGAGGTGACCTGATGCCCCAATTGACTCACGTTTATTTATCCTGGCGAGGTGGAAAAACCCGCAGACGTTTGCGAATTGGGTGGGGGGGGGGGAAACCATTTGTTTGCGAGCACCTATTATGGCTTGCGATAGCCACACGCGTACACACACACGCAAAGGCAAAGCTCCCCGTGTAGCCTTGACAGACTGTTGGGGCAAGTGCTGTTAGCGAGCGGCGCCTATGAAGGCCGGCACGGGCACACGAGGGGGGTGGGTGGCGCAACCACCACGCCCGGCCGCCTTTGTCTCCCCAGTGGCGATGTTTACGCATCGCACCACACCACGTACTCATTTGAGGCTGAGTTGATCTAGGGGATGCCCAGGACCACGGTTCAGACGCATGCTTCGAGCGCTACCCACCACCACACACATGTGCACATATACTTACACACACAACACATTTATACAAATGCACGTATCACACGCACCGTGTTGATATGACCATCACGCATGCAAATATACGCACCGATATACAATCGCGTGTACACACACACACAATCACAATCTTTATTCATACTGGAGGAGGAATCCGATCAGCTAAAAAGCTCTTATTCACAAGCACACGTGTTAAAAAAACACGCACAAAGCACACACACACGCACACAAATATATTACACAAAGGTTTCCATTCATATATATAGACAAATATTATACAAAGACAAAGATCCCTGGTTATAGGCATGCAGAATATAGATCGTACGGGCAAATGTTTGTTAGACGGCACGCGTTTTTTTTTNAAAGGTTATAAAACAAAAGATAGCACAAAGACAAAGGTCCCCCGTGTAGCACCCACAGACTTGTTGGGGCAAGGGTGCTGTTAGCAGCAGCAACAGCAGCAGCTATGAAGGCTGTGGGGTTGGCCAGCACCACGCCCGGCCGCCTTTGTCTCCCCAGTGCTAATGTTTAAACGCATCGCCCCCCCCNGGGTATAGAGGCTGTTGGGGAATGGGGGCAAATGATGTTAGCGAGCACCTATTAAGGTTATAACTGTCCTGTATATATATTCACAAAGACACACACAGCGACATATTTACAAAGACAAAGATGCCCCCGTGTAGCCTTAACATCGTGTTGAGCCAAGTGCTGTTTGCGAGCGCCTATTAAGTCCAGAACGGCACACGACGCGTTTGGGGTGGCCAACACCACGCCCGGCCGCCTTTGTCTCCCCAGTACCCCCACCCAACGTGTATAGATACAAACGAATATCAACATTCACCATTCATCACGCACTCGCATTCATTAAACACACACACAGATGCAGTCTATACAACGGGCTGTACGTGCGGGCACAGGTAAAGATTCTGAACGTTGTTTCAGAATGCTTCTTTCAACATCACCGATTGTAACATCACCGAAGATATCGTACACACACAGACAGACACGAAGCAGCAGTGGACATCAACTCAATAGAATTCCACAATCCGTAACAACATGCCGTGTAATGTTCCGTAAGTCGAGGATGTAGACTTGCTACACGTGATGAAATGTGTCCACGCAACGGTTGACATCACTCGTTCGCATTGTACACGATCTATGATGCAGTCTATAATGTAGACTGTATGTACTATAGACAACAGATCTATGATATAGTCGATAATATAGACTGCATGTACTATAACCAACATATCTGTGATACAGTCTATAATGTAGACTGATGTACTATAGACAACACATATATGATATAGTCTATAATGTAGACTGTATGTACTATAGACAACATATCTATGATACAGTCTATAATGTAGACTGTATGTACTATGGTCAACACATATATGATACCGTCTATAATGTAGACTGCATGTACTATAACCAATACATCTGTGATAGTCTATAATATAGACTGTATGTCCTATAGCCAAAATATCTGTGATACAGTCTAGAATGTAGACTGCATCTACTATAGCCAATACATATGTGATACAGTCTATAATGTAGACTGCATGTCCCATAACCAACACATCTGTGATACAGTCGATACTCTAGACTGCATGTACTATAGCAAACACATCTATGATACAGTCTATAATGTAGACTGCATGTACTATAACCAACACATCTGTGATACAGTCTAGAATGTAGACTGCATCTACTATAGCCAATACATATGTGATACAGTCTATAATGTAGACTGCATGTCCCATAACCAACACATCTGTGATACAGTCGATACTCTAGACTGCATGTACTATAGCAAACACATCTATGATACAGTCTATAATGTAGACTGCATGTACTATAACCAACACATCTGTGATACAGTCTATAATATAGACTGCATCTACTATGGCCAACACATATATGATACAGTCTATAATCTAGACTGCATCCACTATGACCAACACATCTATGATACAGTCTATAATGTAGACTGCATGTACTATAACCAACACATCTGTGATACAGTCTATAATGTAGACTGCATGTACGATGTCCAACACAACAGTAGCCATCACTCAACTCGCATTACGCACACGATCTGTAAGAACGCAAGTCGAGAATACATCCTGCGCGTTGCTAACAAGAACAACAACGCGTCGCTTGCTATAGCATTACACACGAGCTGTCAATTAATACAGTCTATAATGTAGACTGCACGTGTGGTAGAACACGGTGTGTGTACAACAACGGGGGATGCCGGACCCACCTGCGTTTTGTCGGGACTCGCTTGAGAGAGAAGCTTTTTAAATCACGGACACGAGAGAGAGATGACTCCCCCCCGCCACCACCACCAACCCACCCCACCACGCTTGATTCTTCACACACACACGGGTGTTCTAAGATAAAGATGTTATTCCTTGGTGATCTCAGAATTGCCCGAAACCCGTAAATGATAACGACAACAACAACGATGATCAATCTATTCCTAAATAGCGATTTAAAGCAATCGTCGTCGAGTTCGTGACTGTTGTTGAATTCGTTTGCAGACTCCCTCGGCTTCACTTGCCCGCCTCTCTGGCCGTCTGTCTCTGTCTGTGTGGTGGTGGAGGAGGAGGAGGAGGAGAGATGGAGAGAGACGGGGGAGGGAGAATGGTGTTGGTGGTGAGGAGGAGGGGCAGTGCGCGTGTGTGAGAGATGGAGAGGGGATGGAGGTGGGGAGATTGGGAGGAGTGGCGTGGAGGGGCGGTAGAAGGAATGGAGACGGAGGGTGGTTGGGTGGTGGTGGTGGTGATGGTGGTGGTGGTAGGGGGTGGGAGGAAGGCGAGAGAGAGGAGAGAATGGGGGAGAGATTGAGAGGAGCAGTGACGGATGGGAAAATATGGAGGTGGTGGTGGAGGAGGAGGAAGAGGAGGGGGTGGGGGGAGAGCAAGAATCAGAATCTTTATTTAGACCGGAGGAGGAAATCCGATGAGCTGTAAAGCTCTTTATCATAGGTGTCTAAGTAAGGGGCGGGTCATAACGTTACAACAACGATTACAAAAAAAAAATCGATTGCAGTGCAAAGTATAGGAAATGTAAACCAATAACTGTTTTAAAAAAATTCTACAAATAAAACTAAACTATTTTAATTTAATTAATTTNATTTATTATTTTATCTTTATATGTCTCCCCGACAGACCTGTTCTCCACCTGAGGACGGCTGCTTGCGTTGTGGCCGAAACGTCGTGAGAATTATTTTATTATGTTTTATTTTTATTATTTTATTACTTCCCTTCTACGTGACTTTGCCGAAAGAACCAAGAAGATGAATCCCTGCAGTCACGAAAGCTTTAAATCGAAAGGTAGTAGGTGGTTTCGGGGTGGGAGTGGGGGGTTATAGGATAGATCGTGGGAGGATAGATGAATTTGTAAAATGTTGAGATGGGGGAGAGGGAAGAGATGGAAGATGGAGTGGGAGATGTGAACGAAGCATTTACTAGAGACGGGATATGGAGGGTAGAGGGGGGAGGAGATGATGGTGTGCGTGGTGGAGTGATAGAAATCAGATAGAGGAGAGAAAAGAGTTGGGGGGTGGGAGATGTGAAGAGAGATGCGGAGGAGAGATGAGGATGGCAGAGGTCGCAACTGGGTACCCGATACCCGTACCCTACCCGATACCCGTTTGCGACCCTGGTGCGGCCGGGTACGGGTACGGGTAGGCCGTGAGTCACTGGTGAGTCACCGTTTGTCACTCATTTCCCAACGTCTTGTCTCTTCTCACAATTCAAGTTCCTAGAATCAACCCACCGCGCCTGCAACGTGGCTTCATCCCAGAGGTCGCAATCGGGTACCCGATACCCGTACCCTACCCGGTACGCGGCCGGGTACGTAGGGTACGGGTACGGCCGGGTACGGGTACCCGTTTTCCACCCTGGTGCGGCCGGGTACGGGTAAGGGATCAAAACCCGTTGCGACTCTGGAGGATGGGAAGATCGGAGAGGAGGGGAGGGAAAGGTGGCAGGGGAGGCTGTTGCCGGTAACGCGAGTTCAGTCCAGATGTCCAAAACCGGGTTTCATCTCAGCCACTCGCACGCTCCTTCCCCTCCCCTCTATTCATGAACGGCTAGCGGAGGGCTTTTGTGAATTTCTCTCTCTCACTCCCACCCCCTTTCTCTCCCGTTTCTCTCTGTCTCTCTCTCTCTCCTCTCCCCACCACCAACCCCCATTCTGTCCCACCCTCCCCTCCTTAGACTCAAAGAAAGGAAGACTTTGCTTCGCTGCACCAAAACCGCTTTTTTTTTGGCTCAAATGTTCAGTTTAGAGTGGTGCTTGTGTGTCTGTGTGTGTCTGTCTGTCTGTGTGTGTCGCTAAGTGTGTCTGTCTGTGTTTATTTGTCCGTGTGTGTGTCTTTGTGTCTGTGTGTCTAGTGTCTGTATGTGTGTCTGTGTGTGTGTCTATGTGTCCGTATGTGTGTCTGTGTGTGTCGCTAAGTGTGTTTGTCTGTGTTAATTTGTCCGTGTGTGTCTTTGTGTCTAGTGTCTGTGTGTGTGTCTGTGTGTGTTGGTAAGTGTGTCTGTCTGTGTTTCTTTGTCCGTGTATGTGTCTTTGTGTCTATTGTCTCGCGTCCGTATGTGTGTGTGTCCGTATGTGTGTGTGTCCGTATGTGTGTGTCTGTGTGTCTGCCTGTGTCTGTGTGTAGGTGCTAGCTAACAGCACTTGCCCCTACATCTGTTCAGGCTATACGGGGATCTTTTTTGTCTGTGTGTGTAGCTAAGTGTGTCTGTCTATGTTTCTTTCTCCGTTTGTGTGTGTGTGTGTCTAGTGTCTGTATGTGTGTGTGTCTGTATGTGTGTATGTGTGTGTCTGTGTGTCTGTGTGTGTGTCTGTGTGTCCGTATGTGTGTCTGTGTGTCTTTTGTTTGTCTGTGTGTGTGTTTGTGTGTCCGTATGTGTGTGTCTGTATAGTATATGTGTCTGCGTGTGTGTGTCTGTGTGTCCGTATGTGTGTCTGTGTGTGTGTGNCTGTGTGTCCGTATGTGTGTCTGTGTGTCTTGTGTGTGTCTGTGTGTGTGTCTGTGTGTGTCTGTGTGTCCGTATGTGTGTCTGTACAGTATATGTGTGTGTCTGTGTGTCTGTGTGTGTGTCTGTATGTCCGTATGTGTTTACGTGTGTCTGTACAGTATATGTGTCTGAGTGTCTGTCTGTGTGTCTGTATGTGTGTCTGTGTGTCCGTATGTGTCTACGTGTGTCTGTGTGTCCGTATGTATCTATGCATCCGTGTGTGTGTGTTTGCGCGTGTCTTTGTTTTTCTTTGTCTGTGCTGTGTGTGTGTGGCGCAGTGGTACCACTGCGCTACGATACCCTCCTAAGGCCACCGACATCAGTAACGATTCCCCGAATCGGCACTGGGCATCCCTAGGTTGACTCAGCCTCAAATGAATACATCGTTGCGATGTCTAATCATCGCCACTAGGGAGACGAAGGCGGCCGGGCGTGGTGGCTGGCCACCAACCACATATGTATGTGGACTTCTTTCGCACCGTACGTAGCCGACCGTGCCAATCGTAGCCAAACAAGAGTGTGCCACAGGTGCTCGCTAACGGTACTTGCCCCAACAGCCTGTTAAGGCTATACGGCGGATCTTTGTCTTTGTGTGTTTCTGTTGCGTGTGTGCATTGAGGTGTGGATGTGTGCGCGTGTGTGTGGGGACCGTGCATTCGTATTCTATATAGGCAGTATACATTGTCGGTGTGTGTATTGGTATCGATCTGCGTGTGTGTGTGTGTGTTGTGGATGCCTGTGGTTATGTAAATGTGGAACGGATGGCGGAGTGGTTAGCGAACCCGAGTTCGATTCCCGTTTACAACAAATAACAGTGGCAACATTTTTTTTTGCACCGGTCCTGAGCCTCCCCTATGTCGACTTACACGGTGAGGTCCATACACACCCAGGACCGGATTTAAGATTTTGTAGGGCTCCTGTGCTACAGTTACTGTGAGCCCCCCCCCCCCCCCCCCACAGTAATATTTTTAAAAGGAAAACAAAAGTTAAAGAAAAATATAATTTATTTTTACAAGACTAACAACAAATTTAATTCAACATTCACAAACGAAATCACTTTTCACTTCAATCTCTCAAGGCCCTCCAGCTAGCTACAGCCCCTAAAGCCCCCCCATGCCTTAATCCGGCCCTGTACACATCACACACTGGGGGAGACAAAGGCGGCCGGGCGTGGTTCTAGCCACACCGCACCGCTTCTTTCTGTGCCGTGCCGGCATTCATAGGCGCTCGCTAACAACACTTCCCAACGGCGCGTTGGTATCTCAAAGTAGTGCTGGTGGTGGGGGGGGGGNTTTCTTTGTCTTTGTGGGTGTGTGCCACACAGTGGCGAGCACAGGTGGTGCATCTGCCAGCCGGTCAACCTGCGTAGCACCTCGGTGTGACCGCCCCCACCCACCTCCTCCCGAGCTACGAGCCTCAAGGGTGAACTCAGCCGGGCATAGGCGCTGTTGTGTTGTGTGATTGTGTGTGTGTAGGTTTCCGTGTGTTTCTGGGCAAAGTCCCATCGGTGAGCTTCTCCGGCAGGCAAGGCTGCGTTGGCTGGGTCATGTAGCCCGCATGCTCAGCCACCGCATGCCCAAACAACTTTTGTTCGGCCGGATCGAGGGGCTAAACGGGCGCGGCACGGGCTAGAGAAGAGACGGAGTGATGTGGTACAGGAGGACGTGGAGCTGAGTGGACTTGCCGATGACTGGTACCAGCGGTGTCAAAATCGGCCTCTGTGAAGGACGCTACTGGGCAGTTGGAGGCAGTCGCCCTCCAACAACAACGGAGGACGGAGGAGCGACGCTCACAACAACGAGCGGAGCGCCGGGTGGCTAAATCACAGCAAGTTGGCACAGTAGGGGGCACAGATGGTGCATCAGCCAGTCGTCTCAGTCAGTCGACCCGTGGCACCTGGGTCTGCCCCGTGACCTCCTGCAAGCGGGCGTTCGACACTTCACGTGGTAGCCTCAAGGTGCACATGGCCTGGCACAAGCGTCGTGGTGACGTCAGGCGAATGGCGGTTGTTGTGTGTTTAGTCGGTGTGTGAGTGTACCTGTGCTGAAGGGTGGGGTACGTTTGTGTTTATAGGCAGTGTGGTGGCCTACTTTATCCATGACATACGTTGCAGTAGAAACATCGCCACTGGGGAGACAAAGGCGGCCGGGCATAGTTCTGACCACCCACCCTCATCGTGTGCAGTGCCGGATTTTTTAGTCTTCGCTTCCAGATTTTGCCACAAGGTCTGTTGAGGCTATACGGGGGGGNCATTTATGGTGTGTGTGTGGATGTGTCTTTGAGTAGGTGTGAATGTGTGTGTTTGTGGTGGTGTCTGTGTTTGGGTGAAGCGTGGAACCCCTCTAATGGAACATCTGCGCCGCTTAGAAACATTCATCCTGGCCTGCCTACGATCCATCCTGGGCTTAACCTGCAGGCTGGATTGTGTGAGGAGCCCCCACACATCCTTGAACGATCTGGACACATTCCCATCAGTGAGCTCCTCCGGCAGGCGAGGCTGCGTTGCTTGGGTCACGTAGCCCGCATGCCCAGCCACCGCATGCGCCGAGCAGCTTCTGTTTGTCCGGATGAGAGGGGGTGAAATGGTCACGACACGGGCTGGAGAAGAGATGGACTGACGTGGTGCAGAAGAATGTGGAGCTGAGATGCCGATGACCGGTACCAGCGGTGTCAAGATCTGCCCCCCGTGGAGGAGGCTCGTGAAGGACGCCACTGGGCAGTTGGAGAAAATCGCCCCCCACCCCCAACAACAAAGAGGAGATGCAATGCTCACAACAACGAGTGGATTATAATGATTAGTCGGAGCCAACGCTGCAAGTTGGCACAGGAGGGAGCAGGTGGTGGCATCTGCCGGTCATCTCAGTCGACCCACGCAGGACCTGGTGTCTGTCGGTGACCTCCTTCCGGTGAGCTTCGACACTTCGCGTGGGTTCAAAGTGCACCTAGCCTGGCACAAGCGCCGTGTGTCGACGTCACCGCCACTTAGTGGCGGCTGTTGTTGGTTTATGGGTGGGTCGGTGTCTGTGTGTGTGTGGGTCCTTGGGTGGAAGCGCGCACGCGCGTGTGTGTGGATGGAGTGCGGGGGATGGGAGCGAGTATGTGTGTGGGTCTTGTGTGTTGGGAGTGTGTGTGTGGGAGTGTGTGTGTGGGAGTGTGTGTGTGGGAGTTTGTGTGTGGAAGTGTGTGTGTGTGTGAGTGTGTGTGTGGGAGTGTGTGTGTGTGTGGGAGTGAGTGTGTGTGTGGGTCTTGCGTGTTGGAGTTGTGTGTGTGGGAGTGTGTGTGTGTGGGAGTGTGTGTGGGAGTGTGTGTATGTGTGGGTTTGCGTGTGGGAGTGTGTGTGTGTGAGTATGTGGGGGGAGAGCGGTTGCAGTGGTTAGCGCACGCTGGCACGAACCGGGCCACCAGTTCGATTCCCCGCTCACGACACCGGTGACGATTATCTCAACTGTCTGGACTAGTCGACTCAGCCTCAAATGAGTACTGGTTCTGTTGTAAACACGTCACTGGGGAGACAAAGGCGGCCGAGCGCGGTCTTCATAGGTACACACTAACAGCACTTGCCCCAATAATCTGTAATGCTGAACGAGGGATCGTTGTCTTCGAGGGTGCGGTGACATCGTGGTTAGCCCACTGGATTCATTCCCACACGTGGCCGACAGCAGTGAGGAGTGTTATTTAACGCTCCTGTGACAGTGATGATGACGATTGATAATGATGATGATGGTGGTGGTGCGTGTGATGGTATTGATGACAGCGATACAGTGGCGGCTTTCAGGACCGCCAAGGTCGAACGGGGGAGGGAGGGTGGTCGACTCAGCCTAAACGAGAAGAACCTGGCGTGGAATCTGACACACACTGGGAGACAAATCAGGCGAGGCGCGGTGCCATCCACACCACCCTTTGGTGCGCCGTGATATCCTTAATAGTGCTCGCTAATTGCCACTCATTGTATTCTTAGTTTTTCGGTAAAGTCACGTAGGTAAAGCCGCATACCTCTACATAATAATATGAAGTATGGGAATTGACGGCAGGAACTTCTTGACGGGTAACACACTTTTATTAAATCCTTCAGGTATCACAATACAACGTGTGGTCTTCCTTCTTCCTCCGACACACTCCACTAATCTCGTGTAAGCTCTAGGCCTCTGGCTACACACCATACACTCGACTCGTGTAAGCCCTATGCCTCTGGCTACACAATACACTCGACTCGTGTAGACCTCTGGCTACACTATACACTCGACTCGTGCAGACCTCTGGCTACACACACTACACTCGCCTCTGGGTTACACAGAGTCCCGGTCCCCTTAGGACAGCGGGCTAGGTACCGCAGGGCTCTAGTCTTCATCCCCGTCTTCATTCTTCGCTGGTTACACACTGCCCTTACGCCTGTGTGCATCCCCTTTTATAGCCCTGCTCACGAGAGGCGGAGCTGATGCGTCCATTCAGCATGAGCATCGCTCCTTAATAAACCAATCACGACGCACTCTCTTTACGATCCGGTTTCCCCAGCGCGTGTTAACACTCCTCCACCAATCCACCGCGCTGCCACCCGGTCACTCCCTCTCAGCATATCACCGGTCCACAGCCAATCAGTACCCCGTAACCCACGACCCCGCGCTGACCCCTGATCCTCACCGTCAGCGCGCGTCACCACCTACACAGCCAATCCTCACACACTGTGCATACGATCCTTAATCCAGCGCGTATCACCTCTACATCACCCCTCCCACATAGCTTGCAGCCGGCCCGGCTGTTAACCTACAACACAACATAACGCAACGCAGTAATAAAGAACTCCCCATCCCAGTGTGCCCCGTAACACAACAACAACAACATAACACAACCTTAAATACGAAGCAATATACAGCCCGACGAACAACACAATAGAAGCGAACACCGTAAAACGAACGCGCCAAGTGTCACCGCGACCCACGCAGTGCCGAGGCGCTCCGGCTGCCTCGACTCCGCACGTGGTAGATTACACAAAGTAGCGCGACCTAGCGCGAGTCCGTCTGGCCGGTCCGTCGTATGGAACGGGACGTTGGCGACCGTCCGGTGTCTCCGGCAGCTCTAGACGGCACGGATCGGGCCTGGAAGGACCGGCCCCGCCGTGGAGATCCGGCCGCGTGGTCGGCAGCAGTCAGTTCCGAGACACCTGGGAGCGGGTCAGGCGGAGACATGTGAGGAGCAGGCAAGGACAACTCCCCTCAGGGTCGTCGGTCACGTCACATGCTCGGCCCTCACGACACAAGGGGAGGCCATACGGAGGCGAGAACGGTTTCAGTCGGGAGGGGTGGACGTACCAACGGCGTTTCCCCCATTTGATCTGAACGCACTGGGGGCGCGCAACCCGCACGACTTCCACGGGTCCCCGCCACGGCTTCAACAATTTAGGTGACGTGGCCAAAGGTGCCTGAGGGCAATGCAGCCAGGCCTTGTCACCTGGTTCCCAATTGTGCACGGATACCTTCCGTGCCGCAACCGCTCGTTCGCAATTTGGCGAGCCCGCGAATTAAGCCGTGCGGCCTCCCTTGCCTCTGTCAGTTTATGAATATTAAATTTAATATGCTCTGCCAATTTAGAATTAGTTCGTGGTGCGGGCAGACCNAGCTGCGTTTCCATGGGCGGGTCGGCTTCCCGGCCGTACATTAGAAAAAACGGGGAAAACCCCGTAGCTGCATGGGGGCCATTCTATACGCGGCAAGGACCCCAGGACCTGCAGGTCCCAATCAACATGCGACTCACACACCTGCTGGCACAGCATAGAGGTCAATGTCCTGTTAAGCCTCTCCACCATCCCGTCCGTCTGCGGGTGGTACGGGGAGGTACGCACCTTTTGGTACCCAACAGGTCGCACACCTCCTGCAGTAATTTACTCGAAAAATTTTTCCCTTGGTCAGTCAGCAAGCGTTCGGGAGCCCCCTTGTCCAGGACGTAGCCCTGGACAAAGGCGTCCGTCACAGCCGCCGCCGACTGGTTGGCGAGTGGCCACGCCATAGGCCACCGGTAAAATATTCGACCCCNACCAACAGGTATTTATTACCCCTAGGCGTGACCGGGAAGGGCCCCAGAATATCGAGTGCAACGAGCTCGTTAATGCGCGAGACCTGAATAGATTGCAGCGGTGGATTAGCTGCCACGGGCGGTGGTTTCCGTCTGGCGCACTCAACACAACCCTTTAGAATATTCACCACATCACCCCCATTCCCGGCCAATAATAGTCACGCTGAAGCAGGGCAAGCGTTTTGTTAACTCCCAAATGCAAGAGGCGTTCGTGTGCGGCCAAGACAACCTTCCCCCTTACAGCAGAAGGCACCACAATCGAATGCCGCCGGGACAACTGTCCCATCTCATCAACAGGCCCTGCTTAAGCTCGTAGGAGCCAGTTCGGTCGTGGCTACCTTCGGAACCCTCCGTCTTCCGGCGCAATGCCAGCAGGGAGCTGTCCGCCATTTGGAGACGGCCCACTCACTCAACGACAGTGAGAGCAGCGAGTCCTGACCCCTGGGTAGCGGACCATCCCCAATTGGTGTGCTCGCGGTCGCAACCAACGCCTCCCTACCTTCCGTAACCGGAGGTTTACAGCGCGCCGATCCCGATAAGCACGCACATTTGTGACAAGGCAACAACCGCGACAGGCATCGGCATTCGTGTGTCGCAACCCTTTACGGTACGTAGTCGTGAACTGATAGTCCTGAAGGACTTCCAACCAACGCGACAATTGGCCCGAGGCTGGGCAACCCGTAATGAATACTGGAGCGCCGCATGGTCCGTCCGGACCGTGAAATGACGACCATAGAGATATGGCCTGAATTGTTGTACAAAAAAANCAATGGCAAGTAGTTCACGACGGGTGACGCAGTAGCGCTGCTCTGCCGGCGACAACACCCTGCTACCATAGGCGACCACCCGTTCGACCCCTCCAATGACTTGGGACAGCACCCCCCAATGCCCGTGTTGCTAGCATCCGTGTCTAGCAAGAAGGGACTCTCGAAGTCCGGATAGCGCAAGGGTGGGGCCCTTACCAAGGCGTCCCGGAGGGAGCAGAATGCAGCCTCCTCCTCCGGCCCCACCGGAACTTCACTCCTTTTGCCGTTAAAGCGTGCAAGGGCTTCGCAATGGTGGCGAAGTGCTCAACGAATCGGCGATAATACGAAGCAAAACCGATGAAACTGCGCACGTCTGACACTGACGTGGGGCGTCGGCCACGAACTGACACAGTCCGTCTTCGCAGGATCGGTAGAAATCCCCGAAGAGTCGACAATGTGACCCAAATACCTCACAGATTTTCGAAAAAGATGGCATTTGGCCGGTTTAAACTTTAATTTAGCCGATCGCATTCGCAAG
This sequence comes from Lethenteron camtschaticum, assembly GCA_018977245.1. Classification (NCBI taxonomy): domain Eukaryota; kingdom Metazoa; phylum Chordata; class Hyperoartia; order Petromyzontiformes; family Petromyzontidae; genus Lethenteron; species Lethenteron camtschaticum. The sequence goes on along the minus strand of MU249573.1, from coordinate 8,014,255 downwards.
AACACCCCTCTCAATCGCTGGAGGTGTTCCTCGAACGTTTTACCGAAAACAATGACATCGTCAAGGTAAATGAGGCACGTTTCCCACTGCAAGCCGACAAAACCAATTCCATAAGACGCTGAAACGTCGCAGGAGAGGAGTGAAGTCCCATGGGTAACCGGTTAAACTGAAACAGGCCCCCTGGAGTCCGGAATGCAGTCTTAGGCTTAGACTCCTCATCGAGTGGCAACTGCCAAAATCCGGACAATAAATCAAGAGTCGAAAAGTATCGCGCACCGGACAATGCGTCGAGAGACTCGTCCCATCCTGGGAGCGGATACGCGTCGGCCACTGAGATCTTATTCAGGCGGCGGAAATCGACGCAAATCGCAGGACCCGTCCTGCTTTTTAACGAGCACAATAGGTGCTCCCCAAGGACTGGAAGAAGGCGAAATAATGTCGGCTTCCAGCATATCGTTAACCGCCGACTGAACATGTTCCTTCTCAGCAGGACTCAGTCGGAAGGGATTTTGCCTGACCGGTGCCGCATCGCCCGTTTCAATGTGGTGGCGTAGCAGGTCCGTGCATCCGATATCATACTTATGTTTACTGAAGACATCCGAAAATTCAATCAGCAACCCGCGCAACGCGCCCAACTGTACCGCTGACAAATCGTCAGAGTCCGCGCACAGCATATTAATCCAATCTAGGTCCTCCTTCGATGGTACGCTATTCGTGGGGCTCGGATCAACCTGCGCAACCAGCCTCTCCTCCGCAGGGACCCGTGCCGCGTGAGCCAGCACGGTGCCCTGCTGAATGACGGCCGGCCGCGCCCAGCGTTTAAAACCATGACAAACGGATCCCTGTCTGCCCCAACCAAAGTGTGAGCCACCGATAAATCGAGACCTCCAACAGCCCTATTAGAAGGACCCAAAAGCATGGCCTGTTCCGAGGCCTCCTTCCCCCATGGCTTCCGTAACCGGAGGGGAACCAACATTTGTGAACCCGGGGGCACGTGCACGGTCTGTGTTGCTAACGCCTGAATGGTAGCGCACGCCGTCCGAATTACATTAGGGCTCGTCAAAATGAAATACGGCGACCCGATGGCAGTTCAATGCAACGCTGATCAATGAGAATTTTGATGGGCATTTTCGCCAAAAATCAGTGCCCAATAGGCAAGGAACCGCCAGGGAAGATGAAACGAAAACGGGTCCCGACAATTTGATATCACCAATGCAAATGGACGCCCTAATCTGACCGATAATGCCCAACGATCCCCGTTAGCGGCGTAAAATGGCACATCGACCGGAAGAAGCGGACGACATTGTACCGGGAGAATATTATAAATGAGATCCGAAATAATAGTCGCCGATGCCCCGTGTCCACTAACACCCTGACCTCGACCCCATCAATCGATCCGGTAACGACGGATGAACCCGCTGAGGCAGCCACAATTCTGTGCCCCAATTCCGACCATTTAATGTCTCCCCGGTCCCGGCCGAACCCCCTCTCCGAACCGAATCTCCGAACTCTACTCGGCTCTCCCTCGTCGCAACGCGACGACCATACGTGTCGAGTATGCGGGCCAAGCATGTGAGGTGCCGCGACTTGCCGGGGTTTGCAGTGATGACTTGGGGCCTTGGTCGTCGTCCAGCCGAGGTCCCATGGCGCGCTGACGTGGGGCCCGGCAACCGGAGGCCACGTGGCCACGAAGGCCGCAGTTATAGCAGGTGATGACAGTAGTCGGAGATCTCGGTTGCTCCAGCTTGCGGGCCGCTCGCAGAGGCGAACGACCCCCGACCTCCAGTCCCCGCTCGTCCCGCGATGAACGCGTCCTCTCGTGGGCTGACGACTTGGGGCACGGTGTCAACCGGAGCCGGAGTTGAGGCCACGGCAGCGTTGCAGACGACCCCCTGCTTTCGTTGGAGGACCTCGTGCGCTTGCATGCTCGTGGCGACCCGTAATGAAGAAATATCGGTGTCGTCGGCCGTGTTGATGGGACCCCAGGTCCTGCGCCAACTTGAGCAGCTGCTCCAAAACCATCGCATCTTGGCCCTCCTCGTCCATACGAGGGAACGCGGCGTCAGCGAGAGCGAGCAACGCCGTGCGGTAGGCGAGCACGGTCTCCGTGTCCGCCTTCCGTCTTGCGTAGAAATGATGGCGGCACGCCGAGGGCGGACCGTAGACTTTTGCCATGAGAGCCAGCGCATCCTTGAGCGTGGAGCGGTCCGACCTGCGTGCGGACGTGAAGGCCGCGAGCGCGTTGTCGTCCAGCATGGCAGGCAGCGCCCGCAGTGCCGTAGCGTCGGACCAGGCGGACATCTCTTGATGCGCCAAAAATCTGCGCTGAAATAGGCTCCAATCCCCGCCTTCCGCCTTGAATGCTGACAACGTGGGAAGGCGCTGCTGAAAAATAAAGTCGTCCTCCTCCTCGTGCTTCCTCTCAGCCCCCCCGTCGGTGTGTAAGATGGCGGCCCCAGCGGCGGTGTGTAATGGCGGTCCGCCGCGCGCGTTGGTGACGTCAGCGGCCGCGCATGGAGAACCGCTGCCACGTGGTGATGGCCGTTCCCGCCAAAAGTTGGAGCGGATGAAACGGCGGGAATCGCCAAATCGTTTTGGCGGAATCTGCAGAGCGACCCTGTAGCACGTCGGCCGCCGTCCCCGCTCCTCCCGACGAGCTGATCTCCGCCAAGATGGACGCGGCGGCGAGCAGCAGGTCCGCCAGACGGGAGTGTGCCTCGCGAAGCACGGTGTCAGTCTCCCGTCTCTCGTCCGGCGCCGTCGGTGGATCCTGCCCCGTGGGCAGCTCCTCTTCCTCACCCCCTGATGCCCGCTGGCCCGCGTCGTCGAGGTTGTCCTCGTGGTCAATCCCGTGGGTCCGACGGTTCCTCCTTGTATCCATGCTTGGAGGACCGTTTCACTTCTGACGCCAGTTGAAGTATGGGAATTGACGGCAGGAACTTCTTGACGGGTAACACACTTTTATTAAATCCTTCAGGTATCACAATACAACGTGTGGTCTTCCTTCTTCCTCCGACACACTCCACTAATCTCGTGTAAGCTCTAGGCCTCTGGCTACACACCATACACTCGACTCGTGTAAGCCCTATGCCTCTGGCTACACAATACACTCGACTCGTGTAAGCCCTATGCCTCTGGCTACACTATACACTCGACTCGTGCAGACCTCTGGCTACACACACTACACTCGCCTCTGGGTTACACAGAGTCCCGGTCCCCTTGGACAGCGGGGCTAGGTACCGCAGGGCTCTAGGTCTTCATCCCCGTCTTCATTCTTCGCTGGTTACACACTGCCCTTACGCCTGTGTGCATCCCCTTTTATAGCCCCTGCTCACGAGAGGCGGAGCTGATGCGTCCATTCAGCATGAGCATCGCTCCTTAATAAACCAATCACGACGCACTCTCTTTACGATCCGGTTTCCCCAGCGCGTGTTAACACTCCTCCACCAATCCCACCGCGCTGCCACCCGGTCACTCCCTCTCAGCATATCACCGGTCCACAGCCAATCAGTACCCCGTAACCCACGACCCCGCGCTGACCCCTGATCCTCCACCGTCAGCGCGCGTCACCACCTACACAGCCAATCCTCACACACTGTGCATACGATCCTTAATCCCAGCGCGTATCACCTCTACAATAGGCTCACAACCATTCTACACAACAAAGACTCATTTCCTGGCAGCGATTTCAGCCGCATCATCTCTACATAACAAAAAAGGCTCAGTCCCATTTACACGCACCTTTACATCATCCGCACCTAGTTTAAACAACAAAGGCTCATTCCTAACAGCGTGCTTCAGCCGCACCAACCTCACAATAATAATATCCAGGGCCTACCTTGGCTCCTCCCACCCTCAACCAGTATATATACAATAACTGTTTCTTGGAATTTCTCTCACTTGATACAGCTATCGTGCTGTGACGGTTCCACCTGAAGACGGAAGCTTGTGTTGCCTCCGAAACGTCGCGATTTTTATTTTATTTTTATTTTACTTTTATTAATTAAAATTTTTACCTACGTGACTTTACCGAAAAAACCTAAGAATATGTCTCCTTGCAGTCACGAAAGCTTCAAATCTAGAACTCATTGTCCTGCCTGTGTGTGCAGGTGCTCGTGCATAATCGCAAGATGAGGCCTTCATCCAGCAATGGATTGTCCACGGATGTTTGATGATGGCGGTGGCAAAGGCGCTGCCTGAAATGACTCGCTCACGCCGCTGTTGGCGGAAGAGCCTTCGCTCGAGGTGAGCTCTGGGCGGGCACTTGGTCTACTCTTCCACGCTGGCCAGAGGCCTTGGAGGAGATGCGCCGAACGGCACTTTGCCCCACCACTGCTGTGTGGACGCAGCATGGGACGGTGGGAATTTAATAAAAATGCTTTTTAATATATCAGATATCTGCAGGAGAGATCTCTCCAGGGAAACCCGTCTAGAGAGTAATTTAGCCTACTCTTCCAAATTGCTCTTTGGTTCTTTCGGTGAAGTCACGTAGGTTAAAATAAAATAAAAATAAAATTGTTTAATTTTTTTTTTATTAAAAAGAATCAGAAAATATATTTTTTTTTTATAAAAAAATTTTCCTTCTATTTTATACCTACGTGACTTTACCGAAAGAACCGACGAGTATGGAACGTCGCAGTCACGAAAACTTAAGATCTAAACTCTTCCAAGCTGACCGGACCGCTGGAAGCCATTGTCCAACCCACAATTGGTTACGTAACTTTACGTTGTCATGGTGGGGAGCGGTGGCCCCGAGTTCGATTCCCGCTCAGGCCAACACCGGTGACAATTATAAGAACCGGTCCTGGGCCTCCTCCCCTAGGTCGACTCAGCCTCAAATGAGTGTGATGTAAAACATCGCCACTGGGGAGACAAAGGCGGCCGGGCGTGGTGCTGGGCACCCACCCCCACCTCGTGTGCCGTTCCGGCCTTCATAGGTGCTACTCGCTAACAGCACTTGCCCCAGCATCTGTTAAGGGCCATAACGGGGGGGGGGGGTCTTTGTCTTTTGGTCAGAGAGTCTGCAGACTTTCACGAAGCAACTGTAAACGAAGCTTCTGGTCTCCCAGCGAACGCGGGAATGCGAGGAATTGCGTGACAGGGATGGGGTTAAGCAACTTGGGAGGTTCAGTATAATGCGCATCAATCATATTGGGTTTGTTTGGGTTAGATCGCGTAAATATAAATGTGTCGTTAAACCCGCCACCATCACCCGACACAGCCAATTAGTAAGGTTTGTAACGTAAACATAACATGCCAATTCGTTGCTCGTACTGCGCCCCGGTGTGTTGGGAGAGTAAATCCACGACATTTAGAGTACGACGTTTCGGCAGTAATTACAACTAGAATCATCAGGTGACAGACACATTTGTGGTGGCGGGTTGAACGACACATTTATATATTACGCGATCTAACCCCCCAAAATAAACTTTATTATACACTGGGCAACACACTTTTCTGGCATAAGGTATTCCAACGGTTTTAAGGTAATTTTGGGGTGCTGATTCAAATTGCATCAGTTCTATCACATCAGGTTTTTGAGATATCAAATATTGCATTTTCAATCAAAACTGCAAAGAAAAATATAAAATAAATGTGGATATCTGCATAAAATGATATTATAAACACACTATCAAAAAAAACAGCACCATATTTTAAGACTAAAGCAGTCGCTGACTCGCAACAACTTGCAATCATAAGTGACAGAGTTAATTTCGGGTTAAAATCAACGAAAATGGGCTATGCCGATAGCATAAAAATGAGATGTGATAGAGCAAATCTGAGATCAGATTTGGAATCAGCACCCTGAAATTAGTCTAAAACAGCTGCAAAAGTCCAGGCCAGAAAAAAACGTTTTTTTTTGTTGACAGTGTTATGGATAAACCAATAATACACACATTTGAAAATGACCCACAATCTTCGTGGTTGTTTTCACTCTTCAGTCGCATAATGCCTCCCCAGCTCTGCACGTGTCTGCCTCGCCACTGATTGACTCGTGCTTGTGTTGAGAATTCTGCATTCTGCTGTCAGTGAAACCCCGCGTGGCCACATTTTGCTGCAAGGCAAATTAGAGGCAACTCCATGATAAATTCATTAGCCAACTACAAAGGCATCGTCAACCGCATTAAATCTCACGTGGAATTCACATCCCTCGATTGCATTGCAAAGCGCGCGTGATGTAACATTATAACGATGTTCTGGAAATAATCAGGGACCTTGAATTTAATTTCAATTCTATTTTCTTTAATTATCGTTGCCGAGCGCGGCCTCCCCATACCCCCCCCCCACACAAATGTCCAAGCGGCCAGCAACAAACAGCACTAGACCGGCCTGGAATAGTAGGCCCAAAGCCAAGGGCCGGATTAACCCATCTATATAAATAATGACCTTAATCTGTACGTCTCAAAACCCTCTAAGGTACCTCCCGACAAGGTAGAACGCTGACATTTGGTACATAGGTAGCTTTTAAGACACAAACAACAAGACAAATCCGAAATGTTTCATTATAAGGCCCCAAAATCTCGATTTCAAGCTGCGCCATCAACATGTCCGCGCTTGTCATTCAGAAACCGTTCAGTACTTCAGAGGCAGCTCGGGTCGATTCGATCTCCAGACGCGGCAGTGGGAATATTAGTGAAATCTAGATTTGACGTTTTCGTGACTGCAAGGCTCCATACTCTTTGGTTTTTCGGTAAAGTCACGTAGGTGAAAAATAAAAATTAATAAAATGAAAATAACTCAATTAAATCACGACGTTTGGGAAGCAACACAAGCTTCCGTCATCAGGTGGGACAGCCACAGCTAAATTACTGTAGTGAATAGAGAGAGCTATGTGTGACAAATAAATAGCTCTCTCTGTGACAAGTAGCTCTATATATTCACTACAGTAGTTTTGCTGTGGCTGTTCCACCTGATGACGGAAGCTTGTGTTGCCTTCGAAACGTCGTGATTTAATTTAGTTATTTTCATTTTATTTTATTTTTAGTCTTCATCTACGTGACTTTACCGAAAGAACCAAAGAGTATATTAGTGAAAGTTTCTTCAAATCGTCATCCTCCCGTTTCTGCTCACCCAGCAGATTCACTGCGTACGCCCAGAGTTCATCAGCTCGGGCAGATTGCGTGTGCGGTGGGGTAAAGTGTGGGTATCTCCCACCCCCATCCCCAATAATCTCTTGTGTAGCTGCCAGGTGCTTTATTGCATCGCAGGAAAGCGAAACATTTCAGCGGCTGGTGGTCGGGGGGGGGGGGATTCATCCAGCAGTGGATTTATCATTGGTCCGTGGATGGCTCCCAGCTCTTTCGAGCCGTCTGGCCTGCGTGGAAGAGCAGACCAAAGTAAGTTCCTATGACCACTGTTTCATTACTTTTATGGCTTTATTTGGTGATTTTCGATACGTTTTTGGTTTGGCCATGTTTGTTTGTTGTAGTACAGAGTTAGACGGATGGCCTTAATCTAAGTTGTCTTGTGGTTGTTATTGTTTGACTTGCATCTCAACAGGGATTTTTGCACATTTTGTGTACGGTGCTTTTTCAGCAATATTTTACTGTCTTTTCTTGGATTTTCTGTTTGCACTTAGTCACATATTCACTTTAAGATGTTTTTTGTTCGTGTTTTTGTTTTTTGTTTGTTGTGGCTGCACCCGATTCAAGAGCCGAATAGCTCACAGGGCTATACCTAAACAGGACCCTGCGGGTGGCTGGTAGGAATAATACTTAGTACCGGTACAGGATATCGACCGGGTATAGAGGAGTTAAAGAAAAAAATACTGTATTCTAGTGTAACGTAATTAAAGTGTTTGTTTGACAAGAAACGCTGTGAGATTTAAAGACCCCCACCACCAGCCCCCACCACCACCCCCACCACCAGCCCCCACCACCAGCCCCCACCACCACCCCCCCCACCACCCCCCCACCACCACCCCCACCACCAGCCCCACCACCAGCCCCCCCCACCACCCCCACCACCAGCCCCACCACCAGCCCCCACCACCAGCCCCCACCACCACCACCACCACCACCCACACCAGCCCCCCCCCCCCCACCACCAGCCCCCACCACCACCCCCACCACCAGCCCCCACCACCAGCCCCCACCACCACCCCCACCACCACCCCCACCACCAGCCCCCACCACCAGCCCTCACCACCACCCCCACCACCAGCCCCCACCACCAGCCCCCACCACCAGCCCCACCACCACCCCCACCACCACCCCCACCACCAGCCTCACCACCACCCCACCACCACCCCCCACCACCAGCCCCACCACCAGCCCCCACCACCACCTTCTGCACTAGGCCTCGCGAAGCCTGCCGCACTAGGCCTTGCGAAGCCTGCCGCACTAGGCCTCGCGCCGTGCTTTTCGTGCACAAATAAGGTGATTAAATGTATCTCGTCTCTGTGTTAATAAATGTTTCTTGTCTCTGTGTTAAAAAAACGTGCTGCGTTTCAGTAAAGTAAATTTGTTTAAATAAACGTGCTGCGTTTCATCTCTGTGTTAATAAGCCTGCCGCACTAGGCCTCGCGAAGCCTGCCGCACTAGGCCTCGCGCCGTGCTTTTCGTGCACAAATAAGGCTATTAAATGTATCTCGTCTCTGTGTTAATAAATGTTTCTTGTTCTGTGTTAAAAAAACGTGCTGCGTTTCAGTAAAGTAATTTTTTTTAAATAAACGTGCTGCGTTTCATCTCTGTGTTAATAAGCCTGCCGCACTAGGCCTCGCGAAGCCTGCCGCACTAGGCCTCGCGCCATGCTTTTCGTGCACAAATAAGGCGATTAAATGTATCTCGTCTCTGTGTTAATAAATGTTTCTTGTCTCTGTGTTAAAAAAACGTGCTGCGTTTCAGTAAAGTAATTGTTTTAAACGTGCTGCGTTTCAGTAAAGTAATTTTGAAGCGAAGTTTAAAGTTTTGCCGTGAGGCGCCGGAAGCGACGGCCATCTTGTTTAATTCACATATCGCAGGGGGAGCGGGCGCCATCTGTCGACAGGGTCATGCCAAGTGTTGCAGTAGGGGGCGATGTTGATACACGGACGGACGGACAAACGCGGACGGGACGGACAAACGCGGACGGACGGACGGACGGACAAACGCGGACGGACGGACGGACGGACGGACGGACACATTAATCTATTGGTGGTCTGGTCCACTTCGTTCCTACCAGTATAAATGAACTTGAAATGAACTATCTCGGTGCTCAATCTTCCTCTTGTAGAAGCTTTTCTCTTTTCTAGAGGCTTTTCTGGATAGAGCAAGCGATCGCGCGAGATGACAGAGACCCAGGTTTAAGTTCACTGTAAAAAAAAATTGAATGGCTCATTGTGTGCCCAGAGGCATTTGCTTAAGCAGGACAATGCCTGGCCGGACTGGTTTCCGCCTATCGAGTTTGCATCGGGGGAGGACCTTACTTGATACAGCAATCGTACTGTGACGGTTCCACCTGAAGACGGAAGCTTGTGTTGCCTCTGAAACGTCGTGATTTTTATTTTATTTTTTATTTTACTTTTATTAATTTTAATTAAAAATTTTTACCTACGTGACTTTACCGAAACAACCAAGAATATGGACCTTCCAACTGCCCCTCGCTCCACCGCCGACGGATAGAAGCCCCTCGACCCCCCAGAGCAGCGCTATTTGTTGCAAGGCTTCGTTGCAAGACAATAAGAGTGAAAACACCACCCCACCACCACCCCAATCATCATCTTCATCATCAGTGCTGCTGTCACACCCAGCAATGGTTTCAAATGTGGCGGCCCTCACACACCAATGATGTCTCATCAACGACTGTGCTGCCCCCCCCCNACCACGTCACCCCCCCCCCCCNTTAAAAAATGAGTGAAGAACACTTCTCTAGAGGGCACTGGTTTTTTTACACGCTTTTATTGAACTCACTCTGTCTGTTGTTTTTGTTGTCGTATCTTCAAATCTTGTAACTCAATTTTAACCCACTTCCCAATGCGGTATCGACTGCAAACTTGGTATACCTATGTCATAATGACGACCATATTCTATCTTCAAAAAAAATTTTAAACGATCTTTTTACACGCTTTTTATGAACTCACTCTGTTGTTGTTGCCGTATGCTCAAATCCTGTAACTCAATTTTAACTCACTTCCCAATGTGGTATCGACTGGAAAACTGGTATACTTATGTCATACTGATGGCAATGCCATATTCTATCATAATAATAAATTAAACGATCTTTTTACACGCTTTTATTTAATTCACTCTGTCTGTTGTTGTTGTCGTATCTTCAAATCTTGTAACTCAATTTTAACCCACTTCCCAATTGGTATCGACTGCAAACTTGGTATACTTATGTCATACTGATGACAATACTATATTCTATAAAAAATAAATAAATATAATTTTTAAACATTCATTTTTTTATGTTATGTTTCGGCTTGGGTCTAATTGTCCACGCTCAACTGACGTTGGCTGTAATTGGCCACAGTCCCTTACGTTATGGCAAGCTTCGGGGCCACTTCCTGGAGTCGTGGAGTTCTGCCATTACTCGTACGGTACATTTCATTAAAGCGTGTTAAAAAAATATATTTTTAAATATTACTTATTTTGACCATTGGAACCTCATTTGCCAGTAGCAACTTATGATAATTGTTTTTGTTACCCTTTTATCTGGCAAACAAAACTGACACATTTTTTTACAAGGAGTCATGTTTTTTTCATTGAACCACAATACCTGCAGTCGGAACGCAAACACAAAAAAATATTTTGTTCAATTCTTCCACGTTGGTCCGTACGTCTCGGGAGAAAACACTTCACCAAGTACAGAATGACCTGAAATCACAGGTCACTACAGATCTAACGCCTAATAACAATAACAACAACACGATAATGTACCCATCACTCTGTGCCATTATATATAAAATAAAATATATCTTTGTGTGGATACGCAGCACGGCGTGTTGCTAATGGTAACGGGAATAATGCGTCTCTCTGCCAAAGGCAAAGGTTCAGCCCTGCAATCTCTTTACCCCGCGTCGCTGCTGGTAGAAGGAGCTCACCAAGCGGGAGTTTTCGAGAAAGAACAAAAAAAAAACATCCCCTCTCTCTATAACGAGGGTGTTTGGCCTCCTCTTCCACGCTGTTCCTGCAGACGCCTTGGCAGAGAAGGGAGCACCAAAGATAAAGACCCCCCGCCCATCCCGTATAGCCTCCACAGACTGTCGGGGCAAGTGCTGTTAGCGAGTGAAACCTATGAAGGCCGGCACAGCACACGAGAGGGTGGGTGGCCAGCACCACGCCCGGCCGCCTTTGTCTCCCCGGTGGCGATTTTGACACACAGCACCGGGTACACATTTGAGGCCGAGTCGACCTAGGGAGGCCCCAGGACCGGTTCAGCATAATCGTCACTGCGTGCGTTGGTTGCCGTGAGCGGGAATCGAACCCGGGTGGTCAGGTTCGTAGCGCAGCGTAGCGCTAACCGTTGCACCACCGCTCCCCACTACCACGACCACTACCACCACAAACAATCCGCCCAATCTGCAAATAACTTCGGCAACCTCGAGTTCGTTTCTCGCCCACCGCCAAAACACCAAGTGACGATTATCTGCACCAGTCCTGGGCCACCCCTAGGTCGACTCAGCCTCAAATGCGTACCTGGTGCGGTGTGTGAAGACAAAGGCGGCCGGCCTTCATAGGTGCTGCTACTCGCAAGCAGAACTTGCCCCAACAGTCTGTTACAGGCTACACGGGGACCTTCGTCGTTGTCTGTGTGTGTGTGGAGTTCGCGAACAGCACTTGCTCCCAACAGTCTGTTACAGGCTACACGGGGGATCTTTTTCTTTGTCTGTGTGTGTACTCGCGAGCAGCACTTGTCCCAACAGTCTGTTACAGGCTACACGGGGACCTTTGTCTGTGTGTGTGTGTGGGGAGTTCGCGAACAGCACTTGCCCCAACATCTGTTCCAGGCTACACGGGGGACCTTTGTCTTTGTACACAGATGGAGCGACGGTGTTTTTTGTCCGCACACGTGCCGTAGAGGTGGGGCGTAGGGGGTGGGGTTGCGGTGTGGGTGTGTGTGTGTAAGAAGGGTTGCATGAAGTACAATGGGGATATAATGCTGGCACCACCGAATAGGCTGTGATTTATGAAGGACGGTTGTGGGATGGAATAGAGGAACAGCGATTGTGTGTGCGTACGCGGGAGAGAGAGAGAGAAAGAACGGCGTTGCTGATGCTTTGTGCACGAGGCATGCGTGATGATGATGATGTTTGCGTGAGGCTATTCGCGTGGGATGAGTGAGTGTAAGCGTACGTTGTTGTTGTTGTGTGTGGGTTCGATTCCCGCTCACGGCCAACGCCGGTGACGATGATCTGAACCGGTCCTGGGGCCTCCCCTAGGTCGACTCAGCCTCAAAACGAGCACCATGTTGCGGAGTGTACACATCGCCACTGGGGAGACAAAGGCGGCCGGGCGTGGTGCTGGCCATCCAACCCCTCGTTGTGTCGTGCCGGCCTTCGTAAGCTGCTCGCTAACAGCGACTTGTAAAAAGGTTTCAATTTTGTTGGCAGAAAAAGGGGAAAACCCCTATTATTATATTTTGGTACTGGCAAAGAAGGTCCAATGATGTAGATACTCACCCCGAGCCCTCGTTACTCTGATAGTGGCATTTTATTCGAGCTGTGAACGCCTTTTGGCGTCTTCTGGGTCGAGCACCAATTGGGTCGAGGCTCAAAAGAAAGCCGTCCCTTGGTGTGGACCAATCAGTTTCAATGCCAATATATTATACACTGGTCAACACACTTTTTCTGGCATAAGGTATTCCAATGGGTTTTAGAGTAATTTTGGGGTGCTGATTCCAAATCTGGCATCAGTTTGTGTCTATCACATCGGTTTTTGAGATATCAAATATTGCATTTTCAATAAAAACTGCAGAAGAAAAATATTAAATAAATGTGGATATCTAGGTAAAATTATATTATAAACACACTGTCCTAATACAGCACCGTATTTTAACGCTAAAGCAGTCACTGACTCGCAACAACTGCAATCATAAGGACAGAGTTAATTTCGGGTAAAATCAATGAAATGGGGTATGCCGATAGCATAAAAATGAGATGTGATAGGCAAATCTGAGATCAGATTTGGAATCAGCACCCTGAAATTAGTCTAAAACAGCTGCAAAGTCCAGGCCAGAAAAAATGCTTTTTTTTGTTGACCAGTGTTATGGATAAACCAATAATATACACATTTGAAAATGACCCACAATCTTCGTGGTTGTTTTAACTTCAATCCCTCCCCAGCTCTACACGTGTCTGCCTCTCCCTGATTGTTGTTGACCAGTGTTATTATAGTGTGTGTTTTTTGGTTTGCATTTTGACCGCAACTATTGTGGTTAATGCAGTTACACGAATCCTCGTAAAAATGTTTCAGTTTTGTTTGCCAGAAAAGCAAGGTGGAAAACCCCCCGATAATTATCAACTGTTCTCTTACGCACTCTGTTCAGTCTCTGTCTGAGCGCGCGTGTCTCCGTGTACGCGATGCGCCGTGTCACAGCAAATCCTGCTGGGGTGACGAGTGGCCGAGATGTCCATGATGGATGGGTAGTGGGGGGAGGTTGGGGGCCCCCCCCCCNTCTCATCCGGCAGCACAAAAGCAGCGGCTGATTGATGGTTTTCCTTCTCTCAAAGAGTCCGAGTGTGCGTGAGTGAGTCAGTGTGTTCTCTTGTGTGTGTCGGTGTGTGTGGTGTGTGCGCGTGTGTGTGTCAGCGTGTGTTCGCCTGTGTGTCGGTGTGTGTGTGCATGCGTGAGTCGGCGTATTCGCTTGTGTGTCGGTGTGTGTGTGTCGTGGTGTTCGCTTGTGTGTCGGTGTGTGCGTGTGTGTGTCAGTGTGTATTCGCCTGTGTGTCGGTGTGTGTGTGCATGCGTGAGTCGGCGTATTTGCTTGTGTGTCGGTGTGTGTGTGNCGTGGTGTTCGCCTGTGTGTCGGTGTGTGCGTGTGCGCGTGTGTGTGTGTCAGTGTGTGTGTGTGTCGCGTGTGTGTGTGTGNCAGTGTGCGCGCGTGTGTGTGCGTGTCAGTGTGTGTGTCGGTGTGTTCGCGCGTGTGTGTGTGCGCGTGTGTGTGTCGGTGTGTGTGTCAGTGTGTGTGTGTCAGTGTGTTCGCTTGTGTGTCGGTGTGTGGGGAGCGGTGGTGCGGCGGTTAGCGCGCTGCATCTACGGACCCGGCGACACGAGATATCGAGTCCGGCGACCAGCGCCAGTTATTTGTAACCGCTCCTGGGCTGCCCCTAGGTCGACTCGGCCTCAAAACGGGCACCTGCCGCAGGTGTGTAGCGGACAGCGCCACTGGGGGACAAAGGCGGTTCGGGCGCGCTGCTGGTCACCACGGATGACGTTTGATAGGTGCTCGCCGACAACACTTGCGCCGCCAGTCTGCGAAGGCTACACGGGCATCTTTGCCTTTGTGTGTGAGTCAGCGGGTAAACCGCGTCTCAAACAAACATCTTGTGCGGTATCTAAACTTCAATACTGGGAGACAAAGGTGTCCCGGCCACTTTCCCAGCAGCATGCTAAAGGCTATAGGGGGACCTTTGTCTTTGTGTGTGTGTGTCTGTGCATCGCTGCCCACTGACACTCAACCTCTGTTATACGAGGGTATGGGTCTCCACTTCTTAGAGCAAGCCATTATGCTTGCGGTGACACACACACACAAGGGGTCTGTGTGTGCGTGTGTGTTCCGTGTGTATCTCTCTATCGAAATCAGCTCAAGCCTCCAGTAAATCACGTGACCTATGTGTGTGTGAGGCCACCCTGAATCCCACTCCTTTCCCCTGGAAGCAGATGCTGCTTCTTCCCCGAAGCTCACTTCTGCTCGTTCCTTTTCTCTCTCTCTCTCATTATCATCATCATCATGACCCTCTCATTCCCAACATCTTTGCCCGGTCATTCCTTCCACACCCAACCCCCCCTCCTCCCTTCCTGCACCCAGTGCCCCTTCTCTCTTCCTGCTGAGCAGTTGCCCTCTTAAGTCCATCTTGGGGACTTCCATCCCAGAATCATTTCCCACACACGAGTAGCAATCCTTGACTCGCACCTCCAAATTAGCACGCTTGGCTACGTGCTGCGCGAAAGAAGCTCAAGGTGCACACGCACGCTCACTGATTGCCCATTTCCATGGTGCGTTAAAGGTTTCGCGTTGCTCACGTGTCATTTGACTCGTGTCCTGTACCATTAGAAAAAATGTCAGTTCCCCACAAATGTTCACCCGATGACATGCGTCGTCACCAGACAAATGATACTGGTAGGAACCTCCTGGTTACACCAGCCCACAGGGGATTATTGTGTCCGTCCGTNGTGCAGGGAGGGCTGGGTGGGAGGGAGGGCTGGGTGTGGAGGGTGGGGCTGGGTGGGGAGGGTGGGGAGGGATGGGTGGGAGGGGCGGGTGGGGAGGGGCTGGGTGGGGAGGGTGGGGCTGGGGGGAGGGNACTGNGTGGGAGGGNCTGGGTGGGTGGGAGGGCTGGTGTGGAGGGTGGGGCTGGGTGGGGGTNGGAGGGTGGGGCTGGGTGGGGAGGGGCTGGTCACCCCGTAGTGCCCTTATAAAACTCAACGTTTAACCTACTCACGCCGGCTTGTGTCCGCCCTCACAGTCGGGCATATTTGCGGAATACACCACGCCGCCGTTGACCCTGGCCATTGACCGAGCAACCCAACGTTTCTACCAGCTCCCTCCGCAGCAATGTGTTTCATTAAACAGCATCCTCCAAAACCATTTACAGTTCAACAAAAACTCAACAATTTTTTTTATTTGAACAGGGTGAAGGCCCACTAAGCTGCGTAGCTCTTTTTCAGCAAGCGACCTGGCTCTCACAAATGATAGCTGGACGAAAGTGGCTTATCACGCGGACATTTATAGCAGCCGAATAACCTAAACGCACGTTGATTCTAAATGTGGAGGGAAAAAAAGACCCGGAGGAAAATTTCACGCGACCACGGGGAGAGAGAGAGACACCGCGAAACTCCAAATATACAGCAGGCGTCAGGGTCTGGATCGAACCCACGACCTCCTTCATACCAGGCGAGGTAGTTAACATCTCTTAGCCACCGTGATGATGATGATGAGAGAGAGACACCGCAAAACTCCAGACATACAGGCGTCAGGGTTGGGATCGAACTCACGACCTCCTGCATACCAGGCGAGGTAGTTAACATCTCCAGCCACCGTGATGATGATGAGAGAGAGACACGCAAACTCCAAATATACAGCAGCAGGCGTCAGGGTCTGGATAGATCCACGACCTGCTGTATACCAGGCGAGGTAGTTGACATCTCCTAGCCACCGTGATGATGTGAGGCCACCATGACAAAAGCTAAGCAGCCTTGAGCCTGGAAAGTGTTTGGATGGAATGACACACCGACGTGTGCAGTATAATAACAACGCTTTACCTGCTGTCACGGTGGCTAGGAGATGTTAACTACCACGCCTGGTATGCAGGAGGTCGTGGGTTCGATCTCTATCCTGACGCCTGCTGCTGTATACTTGATGTTTTCGGTGTCTCTCTCCCTGTGGTCGCGTGGATTTTTCTCCGGGTCCTCCGGTTTCTCCCCCCCCCCCCCCACATTTAGAATCGACATCACGCGTTTAGAGTATTTATCTGCTAAACATTTCCACACGGCGATAAGCCACTTCGTTGAACTGTCATTTGTGACAGCCAGATGACTTCTGAAAAAGAGATCTTTAGCTCAGGGGGCCTTACCTGGTAAAAAATAAAAAAACGTGTGTTTAGTAATAGGTTTTTACCCTTTGAACTGGTACAAAACTGACACCTTTATACAAGGCATCATGTTTGCAATAACCACAACACAAGCAGTCAAAATGCAAACAAAAAAAACAACTCTAATAGTGCGTTGTCATTGAACTGTGCGCCTTTTGGCGTCATCTGGTCCAACACCATGTGAGACTCGGCTCTAAGAAAAGCTGTCTCGGGTATGGACCAATCAACTTCAAGGACAGTGCATATCATTATCATTATCAGAGTTGTTTCTTTTTGTTTGCATTTTGACTGTTGTTTTGTGGTTATTGCAAACATGATGCCTTGTATAAAGGTGTCAGTTTTTGTACCAGTTGAAAGGGTAAAAACCTATTACTATATTTTGCCACTGGTAAAGGAGATGTCTCATAGTGTTCGTTGTTTAGTTTAGTCACGCGTATTTCAGAAACGCCGTGGTCGTTCGGGACGTGTAGAAGAAAAGCTGAAAAGTGTGCAAAGGAGCGTGGAGAAGACGCACGGGGGGAAGAGTAGCACGTGCTTAATCAAAACTAAGATCATACTTTGCAGCGGTCATCCGAGCGATGCATTTGATTTCGGTCCACTGCATATCAGTGGTAGCTAGGGTTGTACAGCCCCTCTAGAGTAGTTTTGAGTGAAGATTCACAGGTAACGATCCAAGTTGCAGTTTATTGGCGAGAGCATTCCATACCCTGGGGCGGCATCAACAGCAAAGGCCCTTCCTTCCTCCAGTATTTGTACGGCAATAAGGGTTTCGTGGAAGACAATTTTTTCACGGACCGGGGAGGAGGGGGGGGTCATCATTGGGTCTTTCCCCATTTTCAAAGTAGCTCTCCAGCGACGTTTGTTTTTGTTACTCATTTTGGCGAGGGGTTAGAGCTTGTGGGCTCGCCAAAACTGCGACTGAGACAAAGTGCGCAGTGCAGGAAAGAGGCACGGACGGAAAGTGGTCAACAACACTGGTCAACACCCTTTTTCTGGCATAAGGTATTCCAACGGTTTTAAAAGGTAATTTTGGGGTGCTGATTCCAAATCTGGCATCAGTTTTTGTCTATCACATCAGGTGATTTTTGAGATATCAAAGATTGCATTTTCAATAAAAACTGCGGAAGAAAAATATTAAATAAATGTGGATATCTGCATAAAATGATATTATAAACACATTATCCTAAAAATACAGCACCGTATTTTAACACTAAAGCAGTCACTGACTCGCAACAACTTGCAATCATAAGTGACAAGAGTTAATTTCGAGTAAAATCAATGAAAATGGGGTATGCCGATAGCATAAAAAATGAGATGTGATATAGCAAATCTGAGATCAGATTTGGAATCAGCACCCTGAAATTAGTCTAAAACAGCTGCAAAGTCCAGGCCAGATTTTTTTTTTAGAGAAACCATTGAAACTGCTCAGAAAGTAAGTTAGCCTTGGGCAAGACACGGCAGGCGAGAACGGGATGGTGACGATGGTCAAGCATAGTGACGGAATGGCAGCCAAGGAATGGAACGCGTCGGGGAGGACGGCCCACCGACCAAGGAGATGGAGCGATGAAACCATGCCGTGCGTAGGTGCGGATGAATCCATCGTGGATCGCGAGAGGTATCGGCTGCGGCGGTGGCTTTGAATCAGAATCAGGGTCCATAATAGAGGTTTTTTTGGGTTAGATCGCGTAAATACAAATGTGTCGTTAAACCCGCTACCACCCGACACAGCCAAATAGTAAGGTTTGTCACGTGAACAGAACGTGGCCAATTCGTCACTAGTACAGCAGCACACAGGTGTAGTGTAGTGTATAGTGTAGTGTATAGTAGTGTAGTGTTTAGTAGTGTAGTGTATAGTGTAGTGTGTGTAGTAGTGTAGTGTATAGTCGTGTAGTGTATTGTGTATAGTAGTGTAGTGTATAGTAGTGTATAGTGTAGTGTAGTGTGTAGTAGTGTAGTGTATTGTGTATAGTAGTGTAGTGTATAGTATAGTGTATAGTGTAGTATACTAGTACAGCACTAGTGTATAGTGTAGTGTATAGTGTAGTATACTAGTACACACACCGGTTGTGTGTTGGAGAGCCAAGCCACAACATTTACAATCTGAGTACCGACGTTTCGCCAGTAATTACAACCAGCTTCATCAGGCGACAGCCAGTTTGTGGAAAATCCTTAAATAAACTTTTTTCACACGTTGTACTCGTAACGAATTGGCAGTTCTGTTTACGTGACAATCCTTACTAATTGGCTGTGCCGGTGGTGGCGGGTTTAACGACACATTCATATTTACGCGATCGAACCCCCCCAAAAAAACACTCTATATTGATGATATTGGTCGCGAAAGCCTCCGTGTCAAACAGAGTCAGATATTTATTTCATACCGGAGGGAATCCGATGAGCTACTGTATCAAGCAATTTTTCCACACGTATAGTCCACTCAACATCTGTGAAGAGGGAGGCCTTTCGTCCAGCAAGTGGATTTGACCAGGAGCGGATGCCGTTGATTTATGATGATCATACGCGCACAATTCCGTTGAAAATGACCGGCGATTATTCGGCGGCTCCTTCAAACGCACCCCTCCCCCCGCCACCGCCGCCTCCATGATAATAGCCGTAACATTTCTGGTGCCTTGAAAACAAAAGAAGGAGGAAAAGTTTGTTTGTTCGTTATTGAATTTTTCTTCTACAATTTCAAACGAAAATGTTTGTTCTTGGGAAAGGAGGGGGGGGGNCGGCTGGGGGCGGGGCGGGGAGTAAAAATCCCACAGCCACCGGATTTGAGAGATTTTTAGAGGGGCTAGACAGAGAACTTCAAAGTGTCCTGATGTCGCACTCATTACTCATTTACGCCGCTGTTGTTTGAAGGTCCACGTTTCTATCCCTCCTTTCATCCTGTTCGTTGCTGCTGCTGCTGCTGCCGCTGTCACGGGTCTCTTACTCGTTCCTGTCGGACAAAGTGAAGGCTAAGTTGGTGGTGGTGGTGGGTGGGTGGGAGTGTCACGGTTGGAGAGATGGGTCAGACCTTCTGTTTGAAATGTGCATGTCACTTTGCTCGCTAATGCTACGTCTCAATTATGGCTGACGCGGTGTTGTACGTTTGCACTTTTTTCACTTCTGCACACGACTCGCTACTACGCGCTCAATACTACACAATCACTACTACTCACTACTACACAATCACTACTACACACTACTAATCACTACTACTCACTACTACACAATCACTACTACACACTACTACACACTACTACACAATCACTACTACACACTACTACACAATCACTACTACTCACTACTACACAATCACTACTACACACTACTAATCACTACTACTCACTACTACACAATCACTACTATACACTACTAATCACTACTACACAATCACTACTACACACTACTACACACTACTACACAATCACTACTGCTCACTACTACACAATCACTACTACACACTACTAATCACTACTACACAATCACTACTACTCACTACTACTCACGACTACACAATCACTACTACACAATCACTACTACTCATTACTACACAATCACTACTACACACTACTAATCACTACTACTCACTACTACACAATCACTACTACACAATCACTACTACTCACTACTACACACTACTACTACTATTACACACTACTACACAATCACTATCTACACACTACTACACAATACTACTACACACTACACACTACTACACAATCACTCCTACACACTACTACACACTACTACTCACTATTACACACTACTACACAATCACTACTACACACTACTACACAATCACTCCTACACACTACTACACACTACTACACAATCACTACTACACACTACTACACAATCACTACTACTCACTACTACTCACTACTACACACTACTACACAATCACTACTACACACTACTACACAATACTACTACACAATACTACTACACACTACTACACACTACTACACACTACACACTACTACACAATNACTACTACACACTACACACTACTACACACTACACACTACTACACACTACACACTACACACTACTACACAATCTACTACTACACACTACTACACACTACTACACAATCACTACTACTCACTACTACACACTACTACACAATCACTACTACACACTACTACACAATCACTACTACTCACTACTACACACACTACTACACAATCACTACTACACACTACTACACAATCACTACTACTCACTACTACACAATCACTACTACACAATCACTACTACACACTACTACACAATCACTACTACACACTACTACACAATCACTACTACTCACTACTACACACTACTACACACTACTACTCACTATTACACAATCACTACTACTCACTACTACTCACTACTACACACTACTACTCACTACTACACAATCACTACTACACACTACTACACAATCACTACTACTCACTACTCCAAAATCACTACTACACACGTACTACTACTATTGCATGCATGTTGAACATCTTTCACTACTACACACTACTCGCTACTACACACTACTCGCAACTACACACTACTACACACTACTCACTACTACACACTCATTACCATACTACACATTCACGACTGTACGTACAGTGAGGGAAAAAAGTATGTGACCCCCTGCTGATTTTGTACGTTTGCCCACTGACGAAGAAATGATCAGTCTATAATTTTAATGGTAGGTTTATTTGAACAGTGAGAGACAGAATAACAACAACAAAATCCAGAAAAACGATGGGTATTCCAGCATGACAATGACCCAAAACACACGGCCAAGGCAACAAAGGCGTGGCTCAAGAAGAAGCACATTAAGGTCCTGGAGTGGCCTAGCCAGTCTCCAGACCTTAATCCCATAGAAAATCTGTGGAGGGAGCTGAAGGTTCGAGTTGCCAAACGTCAGCCTCGAAACCTTAATGACTTGCAGAAGATCTGAAAAGAGGAGTGGGACAAAATCCCTCCTGAGATGTGTGCAAACCTGGTGGCCAACTACAATAAACGTCTGACCTCTGTGATTGCCAACAAGGGTTTTGCCACCAAGTACTAAGTCATGTTTTGCAGAGGGGTCAAATACTTATTTCCCTCATTAAAATGCAAATCAATTTATAAAATTTTTGACATGCGTTTTTCTGGATTTTGTTGTTGTTATTCTGTCTATCACTGTTCAAATAAACCTACCATTAAAATTATAGACTGATCATTTCTTTGTCAGAGGGCAAACGTACAAAATCAGCAGGGGATCACATACTTTTTTCCCTCACTGTATCTGCGTGACGTTACCGAACGACCCAATGAATATGAATTGTTGCAGTCACGAAAGCTTTAAGTCGATCAAGCTCTTTAAGCACAGATGTTCAGTCGGGGGCCAGACCCTGCCAACCGCTTGCTCATGCCGCTGCATGGCAGAAGTTGCCTTTACACATTTGGTCTACTCTTCCACGTGGACGAGACTCGTTCGGATGGGGGGTGGGCGTACCCTCACTTGGAAACCCACCGCACCCCACGCGCCGGCCATAGGCGAACTTTCGGTGCACCAATTTGTTCTGCTGGGTCAACGGATGCGAGGGAGGTTTTCGACAAAGTTGCCCCCCATGTAGCCTTGACAGACTGTAGGGCAGAGGTCGCAAACGGGTTTTGATTCCTTACCCGTTACCCGTACCCGGCCGCACCAGGGTCGCAAACGGTACCCGTACCCGGCCGTACCGTACCCTACCCGTATCCGGCCGGTACAGGTAGGGTACGGGTATCGGGTACCTGATTGCGACCTCTGGGATGAAGCCATGTTGCAGGCGCGAGTGGGTAGATTCTAGGAACTTGAATTGTGAGAAGAGACAAGACGTTGGGAAATGAGTGACAAACAGTTACTCACCAGTGACTCACGGCCTACCCGTACCCGGCCGCACCAGAGTCGCAAACGGGTACCCGTACCCGTACCCGGCCGGGTACGGGTAGCCGGGTATCGGGTACCCGGTTGCGACCTCTGCTGTAGGGGCAAGTGCTGTTAGCGAGCACCTATGAAGGCCGGCACGGCACACGAGGTGGGTGGGTGGCTTTGTCTCCCTAGTGGCGATGTTTTACACATCGCGTCGGGTACTCTGAGGCTGAATCGACCTAGGGGAGGGGGCCCAGGACCGGTTCAGATAATCGTCACTGGTGTTGACCGTGAGTGGGAATCGAACCCGGGTGGCCAGGTTCGTAGCGCAGCGCGCTAACCACTACACTGCCGCTACTCTTACCCCACAAACGCACGCAACAAGCGTGTTGTTTGCACATTAAACTTCTTTCGCACCGTACGTAGTCACCCGTGCTTATCGGAGGTTGCGGGGGGGAGGGGGGGTGGGGGTAAGGACAACAAACTAAACACAAAAATAAATTACTTTTCAATCTAGACGTTTAAAAGTGCATCGGTCCAGCGGCTTCCCAATATCGGAAGGAGGAGCGTTCCAGACGGCCACAGAAACGCACTCGAAGGCGCGCGATATGCGGTAGAGGCTCGCAGCCAGAAGTTGCTGCTGCTGCTGCGATGACCACCAGCGTTCGCGTGATGATGGTTCAGGCTCCGTGACGAAATCAGCTCGGTATAGACAAAAATATCTCCCCCCCTCCCCCCCCCCTATAGGCATTGACAGACTGTGGGTGCAAGTGCTGTGAGCGAGCACCTATTAGGGCCGGCATCGGGTCCGGCGACAGAATTATCCTCCCCGATGGTTTTACTCAGTGGCATCAACCACGGCGCCCTCATTTTCAAGGCCGAGTCGACCTAAGGTGGACTAGCAGAGACCACCTCCACCCCCCAGCCCCCTCCTCCGCCTCACGATGATGGCATCCGCTGCCTAAATAGCCATGGCCGCCCCAGCCGGTCTAAGCCCCCGACTGCGAAAACAACAGGGTGCTTTGTAAATATGGACTTGGTCCTAATGAGGAACGCTGCTGCTCATTAGAGCCAAGGGGCCGGTCCCATGGTGTGACTAGGATATCCGATTCTCTATGGGGGGGGGGGGGGGGGCAATGTGCTGACTTCGTGGAGTGCCGAAACCTGCGGTAGCAGCGGCAAAAGTCAGAGGCGTTCTATATCGAGGTGGGCTCTTTGATCGCTTCGGGCCTATTTCAATGGTAACGCGATGACAGCACTGACTGACGGGTGGTCAGGGTCCAGTGCAGGCCCCCGGCTGACAGAGGGCAGCCCGGGCAAATGTCTTGTGGGTCGGAGCCATGGGGAAATTGCAAATGTGATCAGAATAATAAAAAAATTGTTGTTGTTGTATATGTTGAATGAATATTTTTTTGACGAAGAAAACTGTTGTGATGATGGGAAAATAAAGTAAACTAGATAAATATAACAAAAATGTGATCATCAGTAAACAAAAATATATACATCATCACAACAATTTCTTTGTCAAAAAATAGATATTATTTAGGTCTTTCGGTAAAGTCACGTGATGACGATCGCTTGTGTTGTGATTGTGTTGTGATCGAAACGTCGTAGTTTTTTGTTATTTTTTTGTTATTTTCTTTGAACCTATCTACGTGAATTTACCGAAAGACCCAAAGAATATGAATTTCTGCAGTTACGAAAGCTTTAAGTCAAGACAATGTTTTTAAATATAAATAATTTATTAAAAAATATTTTGTACGAATTAAAATTATACCATTATCATAATCATATTTTTATTAAAATATTTTATTACCTGAATGTGCTACGGTTAATTGCTCATTTACGCTCTCAGTTGGCATTCGGTTCCCGTATATTCGGCAGCCGCCAAAGATGCTTCCCCACGGGCCCCATTGTAGTTTTAGTTTGGCACCCAGCACCAAAATGGCCCAATGAGAGATCGCACGGCCAATTTTAGGCCACTGCAAAATTGGCCGTCGGATCATTGGGGTTTATTAGTAATACATCGGCATTTGCGACCCCCACTGCCACTGTGTAGCATATAATGATGTGCCAGGGACTCTGTGAGATGATCGGACAATAGTCTGAGTCCATAATTGGCAATAAGTAACGGCAAATCTGTTATAAGTGGCTCACAGAATTGTGCGCAGTTGCGTGTACGGTCCACGACTTCCCTGAAGGCATCAACACCTTCAGCGAGCGCGATGCCGATCACACACCGCGGTTCGAATTCGACCCTCGATCGATGGCTGCGCCATCGCCGCACACGCGTCGAATAAAAAGCAAGGGACAAAAAATGAGGTTCCAATGGTGTAAATGCTTACCCCGAGCTCTCATACTCTGGTGGTGCATTGTCTTTGTGCGCCTTATGGCGTCATCTGGTCCAACCCATGTGAGACTAGGCTCTAAGGAAAGCTGTCTCGGGTGTGAACCAATCAACTTCAAGGACAGTGCATACATTATCAGAGTTGTGTTTTTTGTTTGCATTATGACTGCAGGTATTGTGGTCTATGCAAACATGACTCCTCGTAAAAAAGGTGTCAGTTTTGTTGCCAGATTAAAGGGTAAAAAACCAATTATCAAGGGACAAGTACTCACTTGCTAACAACTCCTCTATCATTTTTCATTTTTGGAGGGGTTGTCCCCCCCCCNATCTACCTGAAAATCCTGGCTCCGCCATTGGGCCACTGGCGTGTTTTACACATGCCTGGAACCAATTTTTGTTGTCGTGTTCATCACCGGACTTCGGTCTTGATTTGTGCCAAAGGCGCTGCCGTGATTTCTTTGCGGTCCCAGAAGCCCGCGGCTTCGATTCGATTTGTCCTCGGCGTGGCCAGTTGAAACAACAACAACGGTGGTGCAAGATTCATTCAATCTCTAACCTCTGCAACCTCCACTCCCACCTCTCTTCAGAACCGGCCCTGGCCTCCCCTAGGTTGTGTTAGCTTCATGCACCCATGGAGATAAAGGCGGCCGAGCGTGGTGCTGGCCACACCACCTAACCCCTCGTTCTTAATGGTATGGTAAGACTATTATTATTGATAATTGGTTTTTTTACCCTTCTATCTGGCAACAAAACTGACACCTTTTTTACAAGGAGTCATGTTTGCATAGACCACAATACCTGCAGTCGTAATGCAAAAAAAACAGAACTCTGATAATATATGCACTGTCCTTGAAGTTGATTGGTCCACACCCGAGACAGCTTCCTTAGTCTCACATGGGTTGGACCAGATGACGCCAAAGGCGCACAACTCAAAGACAATGCACCATCAGAGTATGAGCTCGGGTAGCATTTACACCATTGGAACCTCATTTGCCAGTAAAAAATATCATATTTTTTTACTGCCAAATGAGGTTCCAATGATGTAAACTATTATCATTATCAAGGTATATGCATCATCATCATCCTAATGGTATGCGTTACACCATCATCGTCATTATCATCATGGGAAATGTTTCATCACCATCGCCATGTCTATGCACAGTTCAACACGATCATCACGATCCTATATATGTTCCAATAAAATCATCGTCATCACCATCGTTGTTGTCACCACCACCAACCACCACACCACAGGACACCGTCTGACTCCCGCATATCGGCGAGTGGGGTCGGGGGGGGGNTCCCTCGGGATAACACGAAGACGCGAACAGCGTGACGCCAGGATTAGGGAGAAAGCAGGAGGAGGAGGAGACGGAATGTGCCGTGTGGGGCGGTCCGGGGGTGGGGAGGGGGGTGCGGTACAGGTGGACAGTGACGGATCTCACACCCATGGCCCGACACCTTCGAAACATGTGTTCGAGCCCTGGGTCTGGGTGTCTTTGTTAGGGGTTCATAATGGGCATTGTCGGTGGCTCTGAGACATGGTTCGAGCCCTGGGTCTGGGTGTCTCTGTCTTTGTTGGGTGTCTCTGTCTTTGCTANGGGTTCATAATGGCGACGTCGTCAGTGGCTCTGAGACATGGTTCGAGCCCTGGGTCTGGGTGTCTCTGTTTTGCTAGTGGGTTCATAATGGCATGTCGGTGCTCTGAGACATGGGTTCGAGCCCTGGGTCTGGGTGTCTTTGTTAGTGGTTCATAATGGCACGCATTGTCGTCTTTGTGGGGTTCATAATGGCGACATGGGTTCGAGCCCTGGGTCTGGGTGTCTCTGCCTTTGTTAGGGTTCATAATGCATTGTCGTGGCTCTGAGACATGGGTTCGAGCCTGGGTCTGGGTGTCTCTGTTTGTGTGCGACGTCGTAGCGACGTCGGTGGCTCTGAGACATGGGTTCGAGCCCTGGGTCTGGGTGTCTCTGTCTTTGTTAGGGGTTCATAATGACAACGTCAGTAGCTCTGAGACATGGGTTCGAGCCCTGGGTCTGGGTGTCTCTGTCTTTGCAGTGGGTTCATAATGACCATGTCGGTGGCTATGAGACATGGGTTCGAGCCCTGGGTCTGGGTGTCTCTGTCTTTGCTGGGGTTCATAATGGCCATGTCGGTGGCTCTGAGACATGGGTTCGAGCCCTGGGTCTGGGTGTCTCTGTCTTTGTTAGGGGTTCATAATGACAACGTCAGTAGCTCTGAGACATGGGTTCGAGCCCTGGGTCTGGGTGTCTCTGCTTTGCCAGTGGGTTCATAATGACCATTCGTCGGTGGCTTTGAGACATGGGTTCGAGCCCTGGGTCTGGGTGTCTCTGTCTTTGCTAGTGGGTTCATAATGTCCACGTCGGTGGCTCTGAGCCGGTACCCACACTGAACCCCACCGCGCACAACCTGCTGATTGACGAATTGCGGTGTAACCCATTCGTGGAGATGGATTCGAAGTGGCGACCCTCTGGATTGCTACGCGCAGTGAGAGAGTGAGAGGCAGTACAACTCCGGTGTGCTGCCCAACACAGCAATGTGGCAGCATCCCCGTTTTAAACATAAACAGAATCATAATATGTATTTATACTGGAGGAATCCGATGAGCTATTAAGCTCTTTTTTGTTACAGATGTCCAGTAGGGGGCAAGCGGGTAAGAACGTGCCAACAACAGACAGTACGAAAACGCGATAGTTGTGCAAAGTTCAAGGAAAAGTAAACAAATCACCCAAACACACGCAAATGAAACGAAACAATCCCCCATCCTACCAGGCAAAACCCCCACCGAGGTGTTCACTTATTTTTCAGAAGCGACCTGGCTACCGTAAATTATATATATNAAAAAAACGATTACGACATGAGTGGACATTTCTCCAGAGCGAAAGAACCCCTCCACTATTTTTGAAAATATGAAGCCGTAAAGAGAGAGAGCGTGCAGATATAAGCTACCGTCGGAGGCCGTTGGACTGCGAGAAGGGCTGCGTGCAGATGCAGCAATTGTCGTAGAAAATAAATAAAAATAAAGAGAGAGCGAGTGAGAGAGTGAGAAACTTTGACTTTTAAACAACTTTTATTGCCGACAGGAGCAAAAGCACTGGAGGCGATTTCGATATGAAATACACAAAGTCACCGGCAAACAAATGAAAATAAACGCTACAAATTCAAGAGAGCGAGAGAGTGATCGAGAGAGAGAGCGAGAGAGTGAGCGAGAGGGGGAGGTTACATAAAGCAAAGTTTTTAAAAAATAAAAAATAAAAAATTACGAAATGATGAACGAAGCAAAGTGCCGACTTCACCGGGCATCTTCTTGTTTCCTCTGATCGTAAAAACAAAATTAGAGAGAGAGAGCGTGAGAGAAGGGAAAACGAATAGCTACGTAGTGAGGGAATACCCCACCCCCCGAATTCATTCCCACTTAGCTTGTTTGAAAGAATCGAGCCGCGAATGTTTTGCGTGCCTTTTCAATCTATGAACAAATAGTGACACTGTGAAACCATTTTTTTTAAAATAAAAATGTGTCCCTGGGTAATAAGTGTTATTTTATAATTGCTTATGCCTCGAAAGTAGAGAAAATGTCCCACAAACCTTGCTTTTGTGACCAGGACAGTGATATTTTAAATTGCACCTATTTTCAACGAGGAAACGTGGTGTGCATTTGTGTCTTTCGTTCACGTAAAGTCGTGGGCACAAAAGCAAAGTTTGTGGGGAATCATAGCCAATTTCTATACTTTTTAGGCATAAGCAATTAAAAATAACACTTACTACCCAGGAACAAAAATCGTGTTACATAGTGTTATCACAACTTTCGTGAAATATTTCTAGGTTAAAAAAAATAATTATGGGTATGAAAAGTAAGAATATGGTGCTTTACCCTTTGCTCGCAATAAAACAGGAGTTGTGTTAAGATGTTCAACCACCAAATAGAAACCTTTTGCAAGGATTCATCTTCTTGGTTCTTTCGGTAAAGTCACGTAGAAGGGAATAATAAAATAATAAAATAAAACATAATAAAATAATAGTGAGAATTATTTTATTATGTTTTATTTTTATTATTTTATTATTTCTATTATTTCCCTTCTACGTGACTTTACCGAAAGAACAAAGAAGATGAATCCCTGCAGTCACGAAAGCTTTAAATCGAAACTTTTGCAAGAAATCAAGGACTGCACACTGCTAGTGGTGAACATGCAAACACACACGCTCTGACAATTATCTATGATGCATTTGTCTTTGAAACAGATTCGTCTCCACAGACAGCCTTCTTTAAGGCCTAGTCTCACCGCCAGTGTCGGACCAGAGAACGCCAAAAAGTACAAAGACAATGGGGCCGGCCATTAATGACGTCACGCTATGTTGAGCACGTGATGCACTTTTGACAATCGTCACTTTAACACGTGGCAGGCTTTCGCGACCAATTAATAGAGAGGTGTTTTTGGGTTAGATCGCGTAAATATACGAATGTGTCGTTAAAACCCGCCACCACCCGACACGGCCAACTAGTAAGGGTTGTCACGTAAACAGAACGTGCCAATTCGTCACATCTACGCCTCTATATAGGGAACGAAACAGGTGGACTTCTCCACAAATCTGGCTGTCGCCTGATGAAGCTGGTTGTAATTACTGGCGAAAGGTAGTACTCAGTTTGTAAATGTTGTGGCTTGGCTCTCCAACACACAACCGGTGTGCTGTACTAGTATACTACACTATACACTACATTACTATACACTACACTACACAATACACTATACACTACACTATACACTACACTACTATACACAATACACTACACTATACACTACACTATACACTACACTACTNTACACTACACTATACACACATATACACTACACTACTATACACTACACTACTATACACTATACACTACACACTACCACTACTACTATACACACTACACTACACTATACACTACACTACTATACACTACACTATACANTATACACTATACACTACACTACTATACACTACACTATACACTACACTACTACACACTACACTATACACTACACTACTATACACAACACTACACTACACTACACTATACACTACACTACACCGGCGTGCTGTACTAGTGACGAATTGGCCACGTATTCATTTATGTGGTCACACACCCCCCATTGGTATACAAACATTACATTGCAAGAGGTTTAAACGGCGGTCACAAGACATCTGGACCACCACCCTGTATTTTAAGCAATCACCTCCCTTCCTTAAGCTCATTCCGCTCCTCCGTTAAAGCCTCACACCTCTTTTCCATCGCACATTCTCGCTCTCTTCCCTCCCGTCGCCACCCTCCACTTCTTCCCGTCCCTCCCCTGCCGTTTCGTGATATCTAAGCACCCCCCCTCCCTCCGCTCCATCGCTGTCGCTCATTCATCGATCCCCGTGGGCACGCCACGTGGCCATCTAAAATCGTTCCGTTACCGCGTCACCGTTTTGTAAGCTCCGTTCCAGCGCCTTGGGTGACGGCAGCTCTATAAATATCAATGGGATTTGGTTGAACACGTTGGGAGGCTTTCGCGAACGATATTATCCATAGTAATAGGTTTTTACCCTTTCAAGTGGTGCAAAAACTGACAACTTTATACAAGGCATCGTGTTTGCAATAACCATGATGATGATATCATTAGGCGGAAATGGCAGGAAATTAGTTTTCAAATTTAGATATTTTACGGGGGGGGGGGGGGGGGACCCCAGATCCCCTGGAAGATTTGGACCCCCNAATGTTGACTCCATGTCTACGGCCTTGTCTCCCCCCCAACCTATCCAGCAATGAAAAATGATAGAGGAGTTTCGATTTAAAGCTTTCGTGACTGCAGGGATTCATCTTCTTGGTTCTTTCGGTAAAGTCACGTAGAAGGAAATAATAAAATAATAAAAATAAAACATAATAAAATAATTCTCACGACGTTTCGGCCACAACGCAAGCAGCCGTCCTCAGGTGAAGAATGGTGGTGTTTCATTCTTCACTTGAGGACGGCTGCTTGCGTTGTGGCCGAAACCTCTTGAGAATTATTTTATCATCTTTTATTTTTTTATTTTATTATTTCCCTTCTACGTGACTTTACCGAAATAACCAAGAAGATGATAGAGGAGTTGTTAGCAAGTGAGGACTTGTCCCTTGCGAGACGCAGATGCGTCACCGAGACGTGCTGCCTGCTCACGTCCATTCTGCCACGAAGAAATTGACTCGAGTTCGCCCTGAAACGTCGCCCATTGCGTATTATTATTCCTCGCAACGGGGGGGNTCGGTGGGCACCACGGTGTCCGCTGACGAATGCGTGGAGCTAAAGTTGTTTATTGTGGGCTTGCCGCACCACGGCCCAACGCCGGCAAGCCAAGACGCCTCGGAAAGTTCGATGCGACGAACGCCCCCGCCACAATTCGTGCCACTTTAAAGAAATTACAAAAACAAATAAAGAGAAGAGGAAAAAGAATCCGCCGTGTAGCCGCCTCGACACAGTTTCCGTTAGTGGCAAAGCGGTCGTTTTACACGCACGCCACTAGGCACTCATTTGAGGCTCAGTCTACCTAGGAGAGGGGGGGGGNCGTGAGTGGGAATCGTCAAGCGCTACACAACCGGCTTGTGCTGCACCGCTGCCAACGGAGTTATCAAGAGACCAAAGATCCCACGTTTGGTGGGTTGGGAGCAAGTGCTGTTAGGGAGTTACGCGCACACACAAACGTTGATGTCGCTTGGAATCTTAAAATTCCACTCGCGATGGAGGAGGAGGTGGGTAGGGGGTGAAAGGCGATGAAACGAAATTTAAGCGCTCGGAGCCACTCCGAAACGTTACGAGTGTGACGCCATCTGCCACTTGTCCTTATTAAGAGGCCCTCTGCGTGTGCGTGAGAGAGAGGGAGAGACACTCGCCTGGCTGATGACCAAGGGGAATGAACCATTGTGGCCACGAAGCATCTGAGGACTTTGGCAGTGACTCGGCCTTAAGAGGAGATGCGGGCGAGGGGGGGGGTGGGTGGGTGGCGGTCAGGGGAAAAAAAANCACAAAAACGACAGCCGGGTGTCACGCGTGAATACTCGAGGTGACGCGCACGCAAAAAATCCCACTCACCCACCCCTCCTGTAATCGTAATAAAGGGGGGGGGGGAGGTGGGTTAAGGCGCAGCACTGCAACTGCTCGCTCACGACCACTGCCACTCACGACCAATGCCGGCTTCGGGGCTCTGTAAGGGCTGCCGATTCGTGATGTTATTGCGGCTTTTTGAAATGATGACGAGGTTGGGTTTTTGTTTGACCGAATTCGACAAAAAAATGTCCCTTCTTTTTTTTATCTTGGCTTGCCCTGGGGTGCCGAGGTGGCCAGATGTTGATTACCTCGCCTGGTATGCAGGAGGTCGTGGGTTCGATCCCGACCCTGACGATGTCTGCTGTATATTTGGAGTTTGCGTGTCTCTCTCTCATCATCATCAGGGTGGCTATGAGATGTTAACTACCTAGCCTGGTATACAGGACGTCTTGGGTTTGATGCCAAACCTGACGCCTGCTGCTGTGTATTTGTAATTTGCGTGCCTCTCTCTCTCATCATCATCATCAGGGTGGCCAGGAGATGTTAACTCCCTCGCCTTGTGTTCCGGAGGTCTTGGGTTCGATGCCAAACCTGACACCTGCTGTATATTTGGAGTTTGCGTGTCTCTCTCTCTCCGTGATCACGTGGATTTTTTTCTCCGGGTCCTCTGGGTTATACCCCTCCGCATTTAGAATCAGCATCACCACGCGTTTAGAGTCTTTAGCTGCTGTACATCCCCACGTGATGATAAGCCCATTTCGCTGAGCTCCCATGTGTGGCCAGCTCGCTTCTGCAATGAGCCGTATAGCTCAGTGGGCCTTACCTGGTAAAATAAAAATAGTTTATAGTTTTTTTTTAGTTGGAGGGAACTCTAGAGGAATTTTGGCCTACTCCTCCACGCTGCTGGCCGGACGCGTTGTGTTCACGGGGCTTGCCACACCTCTCTATTACATTTATAAAAGGGTAGACAATTGTGTTGTTCTTGTTGTTGTTGTGTGTTTTTTGGTCGCAGGGAATGTTTGTACGTCATGGGTTTCTCTCGCTCGTTCATTGCGGTGGTGGCAGCAGACGCGTCTCGTAACAAGGGGGGAGCCTAGACACACGGTACACACAGCACACACACAGTACACACACACACACCACAGCACACACACAGTACACACACACACACACANCGTACACACAGCGCGACTTGTATGCATGTTGAACTTCTTTCGCACCGTACGTAGCCAGCGTCCGACCGCATAGCCGCACACGAGTGAACGAGTGACTTAAAGCCGCGTAGCACAGCAAATGTTAGGTAGAAAGTGGCTCGCTGCTTTTACCGGTCGCGCAATCGCACCCAACAGAAACCGCGTAAAGCGAGGGAATTAAAGACCTCCTCGGCTGTTGTCTTCTTATATCCATGTACAGAACCAACCCTACAAATGTAGACTTAAAACTTTCGTGACTGCAGGAATTCATATTGTTGGTTGTTTCGGTAAAGTCGCGTAAATTGAAAATAAAAAAAACTCTTCTTCTTTAGTGCTGCCTAAAGGCGTGTGCGACTTCACAATGATATTGGTCCCGGTCGAGCACGGCGTGTAGAGTTTGTGCTGTTGTTAATTGTAGCAATATTTTGATGTTACTGAGCCATGTCGTTTTTGGCCGTCCTGGTCGTTTTTTCCCTTCGATTTTTCCTTCCAGGATTTGCTTTAATAGCTGGTATTTGTGGTCGTTTCGGGCAATGTGGCCTAGGTAGTAACACTTCCTGCTAATGATGGTCTTCAGCAGTTGCCTGTCAGTGCCCATATCTTGCAGAACTTGTGTATTGGTGGTTTTGGCTGTCCATAAATAAAATAAAAATAATTAGATTTTTTTTTTTATAATGTGAAAATAATAAAAGCAAAAAAAAACTCCATTTGAATGTCAGAAACTTCAATGGTGGCTGAGAGACGTCTCCCGCACAACAGCGCGCGAATCGTTGGAGGTTGTTAGAATGTCCATGGTGCACCCCCCCTCCCCTCTCTTCCACTCAAAGTGGTTGACGCAAACACTTCGGATTGCATTGCTTGATAAGGGTAAAGACGTGTGTGTGTACAGGGTCAACTCAATCACAATTATCGTTTTAATTAATACGCAACGTTGTCCCAGCAATTTATCTACCACTTAAAAAAATGTGAATTAATTAAGTGGCCCCGATTTTTTTTTGCGTCTAAAATGCGCTCCGGAGTTTTTAGGTTGACTTTGAAAAGTTAATGTTTCGGTAAATCTTGACTTGAAGCTTTCGTGAGGGCAGGAATTCATATGCTTGGGTCTTTCGGTAAAAGTCACGTAGATAGGTTAAATTAAAATAACAAAATAATTGTAGGGAGTCATGTTTGCATATACCACAATACCTGCAGCCATAATGCACACAAAAACATAACTCTGATAATATATGCACTGTCCTTATCAACTTGAAGGACAGTGCATATATTATCAGAGTTGTGTTTTTTGTTTGCATTATGGCTGCAGGTATTGTGGTCTATGCCAACATGACTCCTTGTAAAAAAAGTGTAGTTTTGTTGCCAGATAGAAGGGTTAAAAAACAATCATCATATTTTAACTGGCAAATGAGGTTCCAATGGTGTAAATAATTGTAGTTTAAAAAAATATATTTTTGTTCTTTTATCTGAACCTATCTACGTGACATTACCGAAAGACCCAAGAATAGAAACATTGCAGCGTAACAAAAAAAAACCCATTTATAATCGCGTACAAATCATCTGTATATGTAGTAATATGGCTTTATATATATTTTTTTTCTGGGCATCAAATATTGCTTCTCTGCCAACAATGGACTCTGAATGAGTGCCCACATTTATGCCTGGTATCTCACGCACGCGGAGGGAGGAATTGTTCCCATATCGTTCTTTTTCCACAGTGAGAAATTGGTCTCCAATGCTGGTGGTGCGTGCATGCGGGCCCAAGATAATAAAAATAATAATTTACATTTAAAAGTCGATTTAAAGCTTTCGTGACTGCAGCGATTCATCTTCTTGGTTCTTTCGGTAAAGTCACGCAGAAGGGAAATAATAAAGTAATACAAATAAAACGTAATACAAAAATGTATTTTATTATGTTTTATTTTTATAATTTTATTAATAAAAATACAACGTAATTAAAATTTTCTTTTATAATGTTATTTTTTATTATTTTATTATTTCCCTTCTTTATAATGTTTTATTTTTATTATTTTATTAATAAAAATAAAACATAATAAAAATTAGATTTTATTATGCTTTATTTGTATTATTTTATTATTTTATTATTTCTCTTCTTTATTATGTTTAAATTTTATAAGTTTATTACTAAAAATAAAACATACACATTTTTTAATTTTATGATGTTTTATTCTTATTATTTTATTATTTCCTTCTACGTGACTTTACCGAAAGAACCAAGAAGATACATTTAAAACGTTCAATTCATCCAGGGACCCTCAGTGCGCCAGTCGATACCACACGACGTTGTCTGTGGTAGGGAATCAAACACGTGGGCCCCCCCCCCCCGCGTTCAATGCCATATTTGACCACACTGCACCACGCTGATCAGCGCCGGTTGGTTAAGGCGAGGGAGCAGCATGGACGGGTAAGAGCGTCGTTAGATCTCAGCAGTGGCTAATTGGTAGGCTGCTCTCTGCTCGGTGGCATAACGAGCGTTTGGAGGGGTTGCCAAAGCAACGAGTTGGGACCATCTTCTTGGTTCTTTCGGTAAAGTCACGTAGAATGGAAATAATAAAATAATAAAAATAAAACATAATACAATAATTCTCACGACGTTTCGGCCACAACGCAAGCAGCCGTCCTCAGGCGGAGAGCAGGTCTGTCGAGACTCTGTCTTCTCGACTCTGTCTTCTCGACAGACAGCGTCTGAATGAACACGATGTCTTCCCGACAGACCTGTTCTTCACCTGAGGACGGCTGCTTGCGTTGTGGCCGAAACGTCGTGAGAATTATTTTATTATGTTTTACTTTTATTATTTATTATTTCCATTCTACGTGACTTTACCGAAAGAACCAAAAAGATGAATCCCTGCAGTCACGAAAGCTTTAAATCGAGAGTTGGGCCCCCTTGACAGCCACCACACGAAATGTGTTCACCAACAGTGTAAAGGAAATAAAGTAAAAGCAAAAGCGAAAAACCCCACGACGTTTAGATCGCAACACAGCACTCTTCATTAAGCTTTTCTCTCCGCCTGATGAAGGCCACTTGTGTTGCGATCGAAACCTCGTGGGTTTTTAAATTTTATTTTAAAATTAATTTCAGTTTTTTTTTCTATCTACGTGACTTTACCGAAAGAACCAAGCATAGTGTAAAAAAGAACGAAACGATAATTGTTTTTTTACCCTTTTATCTGGCAACAAAACTGACACCTTTTTTACAAGGAGTCGTGTTTGCATAGACCACAATACTTGCAGTCATAATGCAAACAAAAAACACAACTCTGATAATGTATGCACTGTCCTTGAAGATGATTGGCCCACACCCGAGACAGCTTTCTTTAGAGCCTCGTCTCACATGGTGTTGGACCAGATGACGCCAAAAGGTGCACAACTCAAAGACAATGCACCATCAGAGTATGAGAGCTCGGGGTAAGCATTTACACTATTGGAACCTCATTGGCCAGTAACAAAATATGATAATTGCTTTTTTACCATTTTTTCTGGCAACAAAACTAACACCTTTTTTACAAGGAGACATGTTTGCATAGACCACAGTTTTGTTGCCAGATAAAAGGGTAAAAATCCAATTATCATATTTCTTACCGGCAAATGAGTTTCCAATGGTGTAAAGAACAAAACGGTTATTCAACAAGCGTATTATAATTTTTTTATGAAAATGCTTTCAAATCACGTTCCACGTTTTAATTCGAATTCGAGCAGTAACGTTTGGCTCGCACCAAATCAAACCTGACCGATTGCAGCACCCCTGAGCAGCTGAAGTCGTCACTACGCCACTGCCTCTGATGCCTTACGCACGCTGGTAGTCCATCCACGTCCTGTCCAGGCTCAGCCCTGCTGAGCTTGCGAGGTCCGAGCAGGTCGGACGCATTTGCCGGTGATCGCCTCCTCCCCACCTGGTTGGAAATCGAGTGACGCATCAACAGCGGTAATCGATGAGTGGAATTCCACTCCATTTCTCATTCCCCACCACCCCTCACCCCTCCCTACTGCCAAAATCAACAACGATCTCACGAAACATTAATCACGGAGAGGTCGGATTTCTAGGCAGCGCAAATTATACAATGACCCACACGGTGAATAATACCGCCTCAGCTATAATTAGGAATGTAAATATGAGATTTCCATGGACTCCGTCTGGCTGCTCCGCCAAGACTAGGCGCGCGTTCGCGTGTTCACGTGCGTGCGAATCTGCGCGTGTGTCGGTGTTTACGTGAGTTTATGGGAATATTCGTGTCGCGTGCGTGCGCGTGGCTGTTTGCACACGTGCGCGCGTGTGCGCGTGTTGGGGAGCGGTCGCGTTCGAACTCGGCGACGCGAGTTCGATTCCCGCTCACGGCTAACACCGGTTGCGATTATAACACTGGTCAACACACTTTTTCTGGCCTAAGGTATTCCAACGGTTTTAAGGTAATTTTGGGGTGCTGATTCCAAATCTGGCATCAGTTTTTGTCTATCACATCAGGTGGTTTTTGAGATATCAAATATTGCATTTTCAATAAAATCTGCAGAAGAAAAATATTAAATAAATGTGGATATATTATATATAAAATTATATTATAAACACACTATCTTAAAAATACAGCACCATATTTTAACACTAAAGCAGTCACCGACTCGCAACAACTTGCAATCATAAGTGACAGAGTTAATTTCGGGTAAAAGCAATGAAAATGGGGTATGCCGATAGCATAAATAGCATGAGATGTGATAGAGCAAATCTGAGATCAGATTTCGAATCTGCACCCTGAAATTAGTCTAAAACAGCTGCAAAAGTCCAGGCCAGAATTTTTTTTTTGTTGACCACTAGGCTACAGTTACTGTGAGGACGCCTCAGAAATATTTTCAAAAGTAAAATAAAAATCAAATGCATTTCTTACGAGGCTAACAACAAATAAAATTCAGCATTCACAAACGAAATCCCTTTTCACTTCAACTCTGGAGGTCCTCCAGCTGACGGAGGCCCCTGGGATGCAGCCTCTAAAGCCCCCCCAACGCCTTAATGCGGCCTTGGTTCCTGTGTCTCCCCTAGGTCGACTCAGCTCTCAAGCAAGTGGCTGGTGCGGTGTGTAAACATCGCCACTGGGGAGACAAAGGCGGTCGGGCGTGGTGTTGGCCACCTTCCCCCCCCCCTCGTGTGCTGTGCCGGCCTTCATAGTTCTTCGCTAACAGCACTTGCCCCTACAGTCTGTTACAGGCTGTACGGGGGACCTTTGTGTAATGAGAGCCTATGTCCGGCTCACGTGGTGATCGGCTCTGCCGGTCCTGCTCTACAGCCAATGGGGGGAGAGCCTGGGAGCATGGCCCTGGCGTGATCGAGGGATGTCAGCTAGGATGATTGGTTCTGCTGGTCTTGGCCTCAGCCAATGGGAAGACAAGTCAGGGGCGTGGTCCCGGGAGTTGATGAGGAATCTGGAACATTCAGCGCAGGCTATTAAGGATTGGCTGGAGTGTACCACGTGACCCAGGCATTGAATAAGGGAAGAGCCGAGGGACACGTGGTCAGACGAGGAACGAAGAGAGAGAGGGCCACGTGCGAGCGGGGCTCCGAGTGCCACGTGGCGATGCGTCTCTTGCGATCTGTTTGCCCACTCCCCGTTGCCTGCCAGCAACGGGGAATGCTTGTGAACTGAGATAAGTAAATAAAAGGACCGATTCCACAAGCCGTCTCCAAGAGTATTATTACATTTGTATTTGTTGTTGTGAGTCTGGCAGCTCAAGTTCACCATCGTGGTTGGGTTGGAGAAATCAACGAGCGAAGTTCACTGAAATGACAACAACAGCAGCAGCAGCCGTGTTAGTGCTGTGTATGTAGCCAAACGTTGTTGGTGCTGGCCACTCACCCCATCAAATTCCGTGCCGCCCTTCATAGAGGTGCTCGCTCACAGCACTTGGCCAAAACAGTCTGTTCAAGGTTATACGGAGGGGAGGGGAGGGAGGGGTCTCTTTGTCTCTGTGCGTGGGATACCGGCTGCGAATT
Organism: Lethenteron camtschaticum; assembly: GCA_018977245.1. NCBI lineage: Eukaryota > Metazoa > Chordata > Hyperoartia > Petromyzontiformes > Petromyzontidae > Lethenteron > Lethenteron camtschaticum. The sequence goes on along the minus strand of MU249573.1, from coordinate 7,975,049 downwards.
CAAATCCTTGGTTTGGAGTGCTAAACCCATCATCCTTTCGGGAGGGGGAAAGGGGGGGGATAACAAAATAGTACCACCTGAGCTGATGAAGTAGTCACGACGCCACTGCATCTGATGTCTTACGCACGGTGGGAGCCCATCCACGCTCTGTCCAGGCTCAGACCCTCTGTGCTGAGCTTGCGAGGTCTGAGCAAGTCGGACGCATTTGCCGGTGATAGCCTCCTCCTCATCTGATCACTGTTTCATTGCTTTCGTGGCTTTATTTTGGTGATTTCGAAAAGTGTATTGGTTTAGCCATGTTTGTTTGTTGTAGTACAGAGTTAGACTGATGGCCTTAATCTAAGTTGGTTGTTGTTGGTTGTTTGACTTGCATCCCACTGGGATTTTTGCACACAGCGTTGGTGTACGGTGCTTTTTCTGCAATATTTTGCTGTCTTTTCTTGGATTTTCTGTTTGCACTCAGTCACATATTCACTTTAAGATGTTTTTTGTTCATGTTTTTGTTTTTTGTTTGTTGCGGTTGCACCCGATTCAAGAGCCGGATGGCTCACAGGGCTCTACCTAATCAATGAACTTGAACTTGGTTGGAAATCGAGTGACGCATCGACAGCGGTAATCGATGAGTGGAATTCCACTCCGTTTCACATTCCCACCTCATTGGATCGACTCGCCACCCCCCCCCCAACACCTCGCCATAGCGACGTGGAATTTCCACCATCACCGGCTCAGAGCTGCGAGCAGGAGATGAGCGCTGATGGTCATTTGAGGAGGAAATCGCTTTTTTGGGGGGAGCTTTGTCTTTTGTTGTTGATGGCTAAACAAAAGTGTCGGGTGATTTTTTTTTTAGATTGCCGCTCACTCACACGCGAAACTCCCCCCTCCCTCCCTCCCCCTTCCCCTTGATCGTTACTGGACATCACTTGAAGCTCTCCCGCAAGAAGGAGGCCCCTCTCGAAAAGCCGAAAGCCCAGCTCATGAAACGCACCGATCGAGGAGGCAAAAGCAGCGCCTCCGCTATGCGCGCGGGGATACCGAAAAAGTAGTTCCGCGCGCCAAGTGGCCCTTGGGCGTGAGGGATCGATGCCCGCGTCCGGCACCCCTGAGGTTCATCGGTTCGGGTCCCTGCGGCCTGGCTGTCTGTCTACGAAGAGGTTCATGATGGCCGTGGCAGAGACAATGAGCCAGCGCCACTGAAATCATGGGTCCGATACACTCTGTACTCTTTGGTTAGAAATAAAATCAAACAAATCACGATGTTTCTATCGCAACGCCAGCGGTCGTTATCAAGCAAAGGAGTCAGCCTCTAAAGGCAAACTGTTCATACTGGTAGGAACCACCTGGTTCCACCAGCCCACATGGGATTATTGTATCCGTCCGTCCGTCGTGCATCCAAAAATGGGAGGGGTGGGGTTGGGTGGAGAGGGGAGGGTGGGGAGGGGCTGGGTGGGGAAGGTGGGGAGGGTGGGAGGGCTGGGTGGGGGGGGGAGGGCTTGGTGGTAGGGTGGGGAGGGCTGGGTGGGGAGGGGCTGGGTGGGAGGATGGGGAGGGGCTGGGTGGGGGTGGGAGGGTGGGGCTGGGTGGGGAGGGCTGGGTGGGGAAGGTGGGAGGGTGGGAGGGCTGGGTGGGGGGGGAGGGGCTTGGTGGGTAGGGTGGGGAGGGGCTGGGTGGGGAGGGGCTGGGTGGGAGGATGGGGAGGGTTGGGTGGGGGTGGGAAGGGTGGGGCTGGGTGGGGAGGGGCTGGGTGGGGAGGGGCTGGTCACCCCGTGGTGCCCTTATAAAACTCAACGTTTAACCTACTCATGCCGGCTTGTGCCCGCCCTCACAGTCGGCCATATTTGCGGAATACACCACGCCGCCGTTGACCCTGGCCATTGACCGAGCAACCCAACGTTCCTACCAGCTCCCTCTGCAGGAATGTGTTAAGGGTTTGGGAATAGGCGTAGCCATTATGAACCGTTGGTGTTGCGATCGAAACGTCGTGATTTGTTTTATTTTATTTTATTTTTCTACCTACGTGACTTCACCGAAAGAACCAAAGAGTATGGATTACTGCAGTCACGAAATCTTCAAATCACGATCGATACACTGTGTTTGGGTGGCGATGTGTTAACCACACAGCCTCGTACTCGGGTCATGGGTTCGATCCCGACCCTGACGATGCCTGCTGCTGTATATTCGGAGTTTGCGGTGTCTCTCTCCCCGTGGTCGCGTGGATTTTCCTCCGGGTCCTCCGGTTTTTCCTCCTCCCCCCCCCCTCCACATTTAAAAACGTGGTTTAGAGTAATTTGGCCGCTTCTTCATTTCCACACGATGTGCCACGTCGTTGAGCTATGATCTGTGGCCAGGTCGCTTCTGAACAAGAGATTTACAAGGGATCAGTGGGCCTTGAGCGGTCAAATAACACGTTTCAGCGTTGAGTTTTCGGGTGGCGGAGTTGGGAATCATCGCTGTGTTGGTGGTGGTGGTGATGTCTCCTCTCGTGAATGCGTGACTGGCAACATTTCGAATCGTGTGTTTTATTTGTTCCGAGGTTCTGTTCTGGTCGGTGACCACGATAATCGATATACTGACCGGGGAGTTTGAAAATAATCATCATAATCATCATCGTCGAGTTTCTGCATCTGCCGCCATGGGGCCGTCCATTAATGACGTCACGCACCTGGGGGGGGCGGGTGGGGTCAGACATTTGTGACGATGTGTGACGAGGGGGGGGGGGGGGTGAGAAATGTGACGTCACATCAAAATGCGCAACTTTAAATTAATATAGACAACACGTTCTACTTAATTAAATAGACGTTTTAATAAATGTTTTCTCCTATAACATCAGAGTGCAGCGCCACATTAAATACGCACTACAATAACAATAGTTTAAAGCAATTTGAAGCATATTTTAGTTTTTTTTTGGGGGGGGAGCAGAGCTTTGTGACGTCATATTTGAGGGGGGGTCTGACTTTTTGTGACGTCATATTTGAGGGGGGGGGTCAAAAATCGTCCAAAATCTCGTGACGTCATTTATGGACGACCCTTATGGTTTATGATAAATGTGCCCAGCTTTCACTGCTGGGCGGGCAGAGGTGGCGGTGGGCGGGGGGAGGAAAGTTTAAGAAACTCTATTGGACGACTTGGCCCTTCTGCCAGCAGTGTCTCGAGCGAGCACCTGCAGGGCTGCGCTTTTACCACGCACACAGGCAACTGTACTCTTAGTTCTTTCGGTAAAGTCACGTAGGTAAAAAATGAAATTAATAAAATAAAACAATAAAATCACGACGTTTCGGAGGCAACACAAGTCTCCGTCATCAGGTGGGACCGTCACAGCCAGATTTGCTGCATCAAGTGAGGCAGATAAGATGGCTTTAAAGGTCCCACCTGATGACGGAGACTTGTGTTGCCTCCGAAACGTCGTGATTTTATTGTTTTATTTTATTAATTTCATTTTTACCTATGACTTTACCGAAAGAACTACGAGTATGAATCCTTGCAGTCACGAAAGCTTCAAATCTAGAAGGCAACTGTAGTTTTTTTTTATTTTAAGGTAAGGCCCACTGAGTTATATATTTTAATCTAGATTTGAAGCTTTCGTGACTGCAGGAATCCATACTCTTTGGTTATTTGGTAACGTCACGTAGGTAGAAAAATAAATAAAAAATGTGTTTTTCAAAAACGACCTGGTAACAAATAGTAGCTTAACGAAGTGGACTATCGTTGTGATCAAATTTATAGAAGCCAAATACCCGAAACGCTTGATTCTAAATTTGGAGGCAAAAACCAGGGAACACCCGGATAAAATTCCACGCGACCACGGCGAGAGAATGCAAACTCCAAATATACAGCAGGCGTCTGGGTCAGGATCGAACCCACAGCCTCCTGTACACCAGGCGAGTTAGTTAACATCACACCGAGGCGTATTATTCTCGCCACAATTGCCCGGGTGAGGCGCACTGAGCTGTACAGCTGCAGGGATTCATACTCTTTGGTTCTTTCGGTAAAGTCACGTAGCTATAAAATAAAATCAATAGAACCACGACGTTTCGGGCGCAACGCAAGCGTCCGTCATCAGGTTGGGACAACCAACAGCAAGAAACAACTGCTGAAGTGGGCAAAAGGAGCTGCTGTAACAAGATGCCATTTCGGCAAGAGACGGGGAGGGAGGGAGGGCCCGGTTATCTCAAATGATAGCTCAATCAGTGCTTACGCGTGCAAATTTACATCAGCCAAATACCCGAGAGGAGGAGTGGGAGAAAAATCCACGGGTAAGAGACATTTAAATCGAATTCTAGATTTGAAGCTTTCGTGACTGCAAGGATTCATACTCTTAGGTTTTTTCGGTAAAGTCACGTAGGTAAAAATAAATATAAAAAATAAAGTAATATAATAAAATAAAATAATCACGACGTTTCGGAGGCAACACAAGTCTCCGTCACAGCTAAAATTATTGCATCACTTGATGCAGTAATTTTAGCTGTGACGGTCCCACCTGATGACGGAGACTTGTGTTGCCTCCGAACGTCGTGAATTTTATTATTTTATTTTTATTAATTTTCATTTCATTTTTTACCTACGTGATTTTACCGAAAAACCTAAGAGTATTCAAACTCTACATGTATACGGCAGGCGTCAGGGTCGGATCGAACCCACGATCCAGCTGCATACGCAGGCGAGGCAGTTAACGGCACACGGAGACGTTTTGTTCACCGCCACCACCATTAGCGACGTGCCGAGATGCACATCCTTAGAAAAGGAATATTGAGAAAATAAATAACGGGTGACCCGGTGATGGCTTATGAAGAACCTCGCGTTCTTTATTTGGCGCTGGATTTTGCAGTGACCTGTGCTTTCAGGGGCGTTCTGTACAGAAAGTGCTTTGCGTAATGCGTGTAGCGAGTTGCGTTGTGTGTGTGTAGGGGGGTGGGGGGGGCAGTATTGGCTGGCTTTTCATCTATTAGACATCTTAATCAATTAGACACTGGGTGCTGTACTATTTACACATTTAAGATTCAGGACACCCTGAGACCGTGGTTCTGTTCTTGAGTACAGGTGTGTGTATGTATATCGCTTCGACCCGTAACCCGAGTTCGATTCCCGCTCGCGGCCAACACCGGTGACGATTATCTGAGCCGGTTCGGCGCCCTCCCCTAGGTCGACTCAGCCTCAAATGAGTACCTGGTGCGCTGTGTAAACATCGCCCCCAGCTGCTGGTCACAACCTCGCGTGCAGTGCTGGCCCTCATAGGTGATCGCTAAGAACACTTGCCCAACAGCCCGTGAAGGCTACACGGGCATATTTGTCTTTGTCTTGTGCATACCCACTCATCCATTCACGTAATATAGACAAAGATCCCCCGCATAGCCTGAACATACTTTTTGGGGCAAGTGTAGTTAGCGAGCACGTATTTCGGCCTAGAAGGGCACACGAGGGAATGGGTGGCCAGCATCACGCCCGGCCGCCTTTGTCTCCCCGGTGGCGATGTTATTACACAACTCGTCGGGTACTCATTTGAGGCTGAGTCGACCTAGGAGAGGCCCATAACCGGTTCAGATAGTCGTCACCGGTGCTGCCGGAAATCGAACTCGGGTCGCCGGGTTCACAGCGCAGCGCGCTAACCACTACACCACCACTCCCCGCGGTAGCGCGCACACACTCACACACACACACACACACACTTTCACACAACAACAACCGCCATTCGCCACTAAGTGGCGGTGACGTCACCACGACGCTTGTGCCAGGCCATGTGCACCTTAAGTCCACGTGAAGTGTCGAACGCCCGCTGGCAGGAGGTCACGGAGCAGACCCAGGTGCCAATGGTCGACTGACTGAGATGACCGAGATGACTGGCTGATGCACCACCTGTGCCCCTACTGTGCCAACGTGCTGTGCTTTAGCCACCCGGCGCTCCGCTCGTTGTTGTGAGCGTCGCTCCTCCGCCCTCCGTTGTTGTTGGAGGGCGACTGCCTCCAACTGCCCAGTAGCGTCCTTCACGAGCCTCCTCCACAGAGGCCGATCTTGACACCGCTGGTACCAGTCATCGGCAAGTCCACTCAGCTCCACGTCCTCCTGTACCATATCACTCCATCTCTTCTCTAGCCCGTGCCGCGCCCGTTTAGCCCCCTCGATCCGGCCGAACAAAAACTGTTTAGGCATGCGGTGGCTGGGCATGCGGGCTACATGACCCAGCCAACGCAGCCTTGCCTGCCGGAGGAGCTCACCGATGGGACTTTGCCCAGATCTTTCAAGGATTTGTGAGCTCCTCACGCCGCGTGACGAGAGGGGGGGAGGTCAAACATCGTCAAAAATCGCGTGACGTCATTTATGGACGGCCCCTTACGATGGTGGGGAGAATGCCGTGTCCTCCACAAACGAGTGGCTAAATCGTCCGACACGGCCATTGTGAACCTCGCCACCCCCCCNTCTCGTCTCTCCCCCCTCCACCTCCCAAAGTGGCTGTCATTGTGAGCAGCGGCGTTCGTCTGCAGTGGCAATTGTTATGAAATATTCCCGCTCATCGATCGGAGCAGGGCAGGGGGCTTGTGCATCGCCGACGATTATCTTGTACGCCGCCGACGCCAAGAGCATTTCGACGACGAGAACACATTAGACGTGTTTGTGTTTTTTTAATTCTCTCTCTCTCTCTTAACTCATAGCTGTCAAACCCCACATGAGTGCCCCTACCCTTATTGCAGACCAATTGAGACTTTATTGGTCACCCGTGCCCTTATAAATCTCAACGTGCATCCTATACACTTACGCTGTACACTACTATACACTCCACTATACACTACTATACACTACACCATACACTACATTATACACTACACTATTATACACTCTACTACACTATACACTACACTATACACTACACTACACTCCACTACACTATACACTACACTATACACTACACTACTATACACTCCACTACACTATACACTACACTACTATACACTATACCACTGAATACCTGTCAACCCCTTACGGTGCCTATTACTGATCAATTCAGACCGTATTGGTCACCCCGTGCCCCTTATTAATCTCAAAGTTTATCCTATACACTTACATTATACACTACTATACACTATACTACTATACATACACTATACACTACTATACACTCCACTACACTATACTACTATACACTACACTATACAATACACTATACAATACACTACTATACACTACACTATAACTACACTATACACTCCACTACTATACACTCCACTACACTATACACTCCACTACTATACACTACACTACTATACACTACACTACTATACACTACACTATACACTTATACACTACACTACATACACTACACCATACACTACACTATACACTACACTACTATACACTCTACTACACTATACACTACACTATACACTACACTACACTCCACTACACTATACACTACACTATACACTACACTACTATACACTCCACTACACTATACACTACACTACTACACACTACACTACTGAATAACTGTCAACCCTTATCGGTGCCTATTACTGACCAATTCACACCGTATTGGTCACCCGTGCCCCTTATGAATCTCAAAGTTAATCCTACAAAGTCCAATCACAATGGAGAAACACAAACAAATAGACACAATGTTTTGCCCGTATTGAAACGGGTGTACGCCGTATGGACCTGAAAAAAATCAATTTCCCTGCACAAGAATACGGGGTATAAAGCGTATGGGTTGATAGGTATTGTTAACATTCCATTCACCCCCACCCCCCCTTCCACTCCCCAGTATCAAAATTGATATTTAAAAAAATCGCGATAGAAATCTTCCGCAAGTCATTTGAGATTCTACAATGAATGTCAAATGTCACGCCGAGACGTCCCTGAATTCCACGCGACCGTTGCGTTTCAATGGGGCGTTCATATTCATAGATGGAGGCTTATTTATGATATTCCTAGGTTTTTTCGGTAAAGTCACGTAGGTAAAAACATTAAAAAGTAAAATAAAATAAAAATCACGACGTTTCGGAGGCAACACAAGCTTCCGTCTTCAGGTGGTACCGTCACAGCCACGACAGCTGTATCAAGTAAATGAGAGATTGCAGAAGCTACCACTCCGTTTATATAATGGTTGGAGAAGGTGGTGGGGCAAGGGCCGCATACTTATTATTAATATGGTAAGGTGAGGCTTAAGACTAAGAATAGACTGCATAACAAAGGCTGAGCCTTTATTTGTGAATTTGCCTTCCGAGATACATCTATCTACCACAGCTGCTGGCTGAGCAGAGGCGCCGAAGGCCCAGCGTGTCGAGCGGCCAGCAACAATCAGCACTGTTACAGTTGCAGTCGTCGTGGAGAGGTTTCTGGAATATAGCAAAACAAGCTTGCGAGAAGAGTGATGATGGAGGGGGGAATTCGAAAGTGTTGCCAACTGCAGTGTTGGCGAGTGTAGTGGTTGAGTGAGTGGATGCTTGACATGAGTGGACTTAATTCTAGATTTGAAGCTTTCGTGACTGCAATGATTCATATTCTTAGGTTTTTTTCGGTAAAGTCACGTAGGTAAAAAANGAAATTAATAAAAGTAAATAAAAAAATCTTATTATTTTTATTTTCTTTTTTACCTACGTGACTTTACCGAAAAAAAACCTACGAATCTGAGTGGACTTGCCAAAGGCTGGTAGCAGCGGTGTCAAGATCGGCCTCTGTGGAGGCTCGTGAAGGACGCTACTGCTACAGTCGCCCTCCAGCAACAACGGAGGGCATAGGAGCGACGCTCACAACAACGAGCGGAGCGCCGGGCAGCTAAAAACAGCAAATCGGCACATTAGGGGCACAGGTGGTGCATCTGCCAGTCATCTCAGTCAGTCATGGCACCACGTGGGTCTGTCCGGTGACCTCCTGCCGGCGGGCGTTCGACACTTCACGTGGCCTTAAAGTGCACATGCCTGGCACAAGCGGCGTGGTGACATCACTACCACTGAGTGGTGAATGGCGGTTGTTGTTGTGTTGGGATAGAGTGTAGCGGTTGTTGCGCTACGAACCGGGACCCAACACCGGTAACGATTATCTGAACCGGTTCCGGGCTCCTCTAGGTTACCAGTCTCAAAGTACCTGTGCGGTGTGTAAGCATCGACACTTGGGAGACAAAGGCGGCCTGGCGTGTGCTTGCACCCACCCTCTCGTGTGCCGTTCGGCCTCCATAGATGCTCACTAACAGCACTTGCCCGAGCAGTGTGTCAAGGCTATACAGGGGATCTTTGTCTTTGTTTTGATATTTTGGTTCTTTCGGTAAAGTCACGTAGAAAGGAAATAATAAAATAATAAAAATGTAAACAATAACATTCTCAACCGTGATCTTGTGTTGCAGTCGAAACGTCGTGATTAAATATAAAATTATTCCTACGTGACTTTACCGAAAGAAACAAGAATATGAATCCCTGCAGTCACGAAAGCTTTAAATAAAAATTTGCTTGGATAGTTAAGTGGGTTTGGCTTATAGGTAGCAGGGGAGTTAAATCAGTGGGTGAGTTGAGTGGGTGAGTTGGTGGGGGGTGGTTGAGTGAGGAGCAATCGAATGAATGAGTGGTGGACGAGTGGGTGAACGGTATGTTGTTGTGNCCTGCAGTGTTGGTCGTGGTGATTGGACCATAATTCACGGGAAGGCAACTTTGGTGGTAGTAGTGATAGCAGAGTGATAAGGGCCGTCCATAATGAGGTCACGCACCTAGGGGGAGGGGGGGTCAGACATTTGTGACGATGTTGACGAGGGGGAGGGGGTGTTTGAGAAATGTGACGTCACATCAAAATGCGCAACTTTAAATAATATAGACAACACGTTCTCCTTATTAAATAGCTTTTTTAAATGTTTCTCCTACAACATCAGAGTGCAGCGCCACATTAAATAGCACTACAATGACAATAGTTTAAAGAGATTTGAAGCATGTTTTTTGGGGGGGGAGGGGCCAAGCTTTGTGACGTCATATTTGAGGGGGAGGGGGGGGTCTGACTTTTTGTGACGCCGTGTGACGAAGGGGGGGGGGGNCAAAAATCGTCCAAAATCGCGTGACGTCATTTATGGACGGCCCCGAAGGAGGCGACTGACCGCCGGCGAGCGAGTGGCTGGAGTGAATCGGTGAATGCTGGATCATCAATCAAGTCGACTGAAACACATTCCTGCGGAGGGAGCTGGTAGGAACGTTGGGTTGCTCGGTCAATGGCCAGGGTCAACGGCGGCGTGGTGTATTCCGCAAATATGGCCGACTGTGAGGGCGGGCACAAGCCGGCGTGAGTAGGTTAAACGTTGAGTTTTATAAGGGCACCACGGGTGGCCAGCCCCTCCCACCCCACCCCACACCCAGCCCCTCCCTCCCTCCCCACCCAGCCCCTCCCCACCCTCCCCACCCAGCCCAGCCCCTCCCTACCAGCCCCTCTCTCCCCACCCAGCCCCTCCCTGCACGACGGACGGACGGACACAATAATCCCCTTGGGCTGTGTAACCAGGTGGTTCCTACCAGTATTATTCTGAATTATATCGCAGATGCAATGAGATAGGAACTGGGTTCTTCACCCCAGATATGACCACGGAGTATTTTACAACTTAAGCTGACTTTTTTTAGTGCTTTGTAAAGTAGCAGTAATTGTTTGGAGTTTAAAAAAGGCTTTGGCATGGAAATGAAAACCAATCTTCTGAGATGCCAGATGAGTAATTTGCATTTTACTGCGCTGGCTAATGCGTTCTTCCCTTGGCACATGACAGGAAAGGGAGTCGAGACAAAGATATAATTTATGAGGTGGGGGACGCAACGGCAGAGAGAATAAGAGGACAGTTGTGGGAAAGGAACGGTGGTGAGTTGTTAACTACCTCGCCTGGTATGCGGGAGGTCATGGGTTCGATCGCGACCCTGACGCATGCTGCTGTATATTTGGAGTTTGCGGTGTCTCTCGCTCTCCCGTGGTCGCGTGGATTTTTCTCCGGGTTCTACGATTTGCCCCCCCCCTCCATCACGCGTTTAGACTACTTGGCTGCAATAAATGTCCACGTGATGAGCCGCTTCGTTAGCTGTCATTTGTGACCAGGTAGCTTATTGAAAAAGAGCTATGTAACTGAGAGGGCCTTACACCTGCTTAAATATTTAAGCATTTTTTTTCTTATATAGAGTGGGGGTGACGACACAGACGTCACGTGTTTCGGGAGGCTTCAGCTGTTAAGACAGAGAGAGATCTTTCGATTTAAGCTTTCGTGACTGCAGGGATTCATCTTCTTGGTTCTTTCGGTAAAGTCACGTAGAAGGGAAATAATAAAATAAAACATTATAGAATATTCTCACACGTTTCGGCTACACGCAAGCAGCCGTCCTCAGGTGTAGCTGAAACGTCGTGAGAATTATTTATTATGTTATATTTTTATTTTTATTATTTCCCTTCTACGTGACTTTACCGAAAGAACCAAGAAGAGAGAGATCGTTGTTGTCTTGCAGCCAGGCATGAGCAGCGTGGAGGGTGGGCCCTGAGACCCTGAGTTCATCACGGCTATGCATCCAGTCCGTGACGTCAGAGCCTGGCTAGCTAGCCTGGCCAAGTGTTGAAGTGACTGCCCTGCGTTTGTGAGTTCTGAGTCGAACCTAGACATTGGGCTCATACTTTAACGAAAAACACATTCCTGCGGAGGAGCTGGTAGGAACGTTGGGTTGCTCGGTCAATGGCCAGGGCAACGGCGGCGTGGTGTATTCCGCAAATATGGCCGACTGTGAGGGCGGGCACAAGCCGGCGTGAGTAGGTTAAACGTTGAGTTTTATAAGGGCACCACGGGGTGACCAGCCCTCCCCACCCAGCCCTCCCACCCTCCCCACCCAGCCCCTCCCCACTCAGCCCCTCCCCACCCTCCCNTCCCCACCCAGCCCCACCCTCCCCACCCAGCCCCACCCTCCCACCAGCCCCTCCCTCCCCACCCAGTCCCTCCCTGCACGACGGACGGACACAAGAATCCCTGTGGGCTGGTGTAACCAGGAGGTTCCTACCAGTATTACGTGTGTATGTTGAACTTCTCTCTCACCGCACGTAGCCAACCGTGTTCATCGGAGTTGCGAAAATAAAACTTAATCGATCGTTCTCATTGTCACGTTCCGTTGGTCAATCCACTGCCGGATGAAGGCCTCCGCAAGCTGCAGCCGCCACTTCTCACGATCCTGCACTCGAGATGATGTCACCGCTGCTCCATCTCCTCGGCGGCCGTAACCCTCGGACGCATTCCATTCCGCGCTTCCCGCTTGTTATTTTCTTGACCCGTTGGCCACCGTCCTCTTGAGCCGTGATGTGTCCTGCACACGCCCCAGTTCGCTCAGAATAACCGCCACGTTGGCAAATGTTGAACCTTAACCCATGGCATCGATAGTTGAAAGGCGTCACGGTGGCGAGATGTTAACTACCTCGCCTGGTGTGCAGGAGGTCGTGGGTTCGATCCCGACCCTGACGATGCTGCTGCTGTGTATTTGGAGTTGCGTGTCTCTCTCCCCGTGGTCGCGTGGATCTTTCTCCGGGTTTTCCCTACACATCACGGGTTTGAGTATTTGGCTGCTAGACATTTCCACACGATGATAAGCCACTTCGTTGAGCTATCATTTGTGGCCGGGTCGCTCTGAACAAGAGATATACAGCTGAGTGGGCCCTACCTGGTGAAATAAAATAGTTTAGTTTAGTCCCATTTTTTACGTGCAATGTAATCGAGGGCTGTCTCTTGTCTTGGTACGGTCTGTGGCACTTATTCTTGTTGTTGTCTGCCATGCCCAAGTTTGCATTCGGTGAAGAAGAAGAAAAAAACAACAGAAAAGCCTTTACCCTTTCTGGCAAGAATACAGGAGGCGTTAAAATGTTCAAACACCAAATAGACTCCGATCGCAAGGCACCAAGTCTGCATTAACCAGACATGCTTGCGGTAAAACATGCAAACGCACGCGGTTACACAACGTACACATTGCCCTTGAGTCTGATTGGCCTACACCAGAGACAGCGCGTAGACAATGCAAACGTGAAAGCATTAATAGTTCGTCGGGTCTAGCGGTTATATCCACAGACCTTTTGGGGGTGGGGGGCCCAGGCGTGCAGGGTTGGAAGGAAGGCAGGTGACCGAGTCCGGCTGTGGAGTGGTTCCCAAAGGTCGCCGACCTCGGGAAGAGATGACCTGAAGCCAGACGGGGGTGGTGAGCGGTGGTGCAGCGGTTAGCGCACACCCGATTTCGATTCCCGCTCACGGTCAAACCAGTGACGATTAACTGAATCGGTCCTGGGCCTCCCCTAGGTTGACTCAGCCTTCTCGAATGAGCACTTGGTGCGGTGTTAAACATCGCCACTGGGAGACAAAGGCGGCCGGCGTGGTGCTGGCCACCCACGCCCNTCATAGGTGCTGCTAACAGCACTTGCCCCAACAGTCTGTTAAGGCTTAGGGGGATCTTTGTCTTTGTTTGGTCCTGATGAGACTCTAAGAGCGGTCCTCGGAGGTCAGAGGTCGACTGTGCAATAGCTGCGGATCTGGAAAAGGAAGAAAGCGATGGTGAAGCGTGCAGATGTCAACGCCGCAACGTTTGGGTAACAGATCTGAAGATAACTATTTTTTCGCTCCACGGGTGAAACAGCGATAATGCAATCGTTAGCGCACACAAACGCGGTGAACCTGCCAGCACCCGAGTTCAATCCCTGGTCGCGGCGAGCATTAGCGGTGAGTGAAAAGTCATCGGTGGCATCGCCTTGCGAGAGACTTTGACTTTTTAAACAACTTTTATTGCCGCCAGCAGCAACGGCACTGGAGGCGATTTCGATATGAAATACACAAAGTCACCGGCAAATAAATGATAATAAACGCTACAAATCCACGCGTTGTCATGGCGCTAAAAGCACCGCGCACAACACGAAAGAAAAGTTACGTGGTGGTGGTGGTGGTCTTCGCGCACGCCACGGTGACGAGCGAGCGCTTCAGAAGGTGAACACCACGAGGGTGCCGTCCACGCTCGTACAGAGAGGGGCTTTTCCGGCTCCCCAGCGTTCGAAGAAGACGTGCACATCACCGACATGTGTGTGATACGCGCCGGAGCCGCGCCTTGCGAGAGAGAGAAAGAGAGATTCGAAGAATTTTTAGTCATAACAGAGGTTTTTGGGTTAATCGCGTGAATGTAAATGTGTCGTTAAACCCGCCACCACCCGACACAGCCAATTGGTAAGGGTTGTCACGTAAACAGAACGTGCCAATTAATCGCTAGTACAGCACACGTCGGAGAGTAAACCCACAACATTTACAATCCGAGTACGACGTTTCGCCAGTAATTACAACTAGCTTCATCAGGCGACAGCCAGATTTGTGACAAACCTTACGAAATCGCTGTGTTGGGTAGTGGCGGGTTTAACGACACATTTATGTTTACGCAATCTAACCCCAAAAAAACTCCTCTATTATGGATAACATTGGACGTGAAAGCCTCCTACGTGGCAAACGAATTCTTTAGTTTAGTGACGACGCCGTGAAAGTGCGATCGGAGGGAGATATTACAAAAAAAATTGGGTACGACAAAAAAAACGAGAGAGAGAGGAAAAAAATTGTTGGAACAAAAAACGGGTTCGAAATAAATATATAATAATAAGAATACATTCTCAAATGACCATTCTCTCTCCCGCGCAGAGACGTGGCCGTGAAAAGAGCGTTTTATTGTTACCGTGTGTCACACACACACACACGCGCGCGCGCAAAAAACGCTGACGCTATTTAAAAAATCAAGTACAATCTTTGGCAAGAAATATCGCGAAATTTCCTTACACTCCATATGATTCAATTTTACTTCAAATTCGAATATCATTACATATCTCCGTGGGACATCGGTGAATATTGTTTAAAAAATGTACAACTGTAGGACGGGACGAAAATAAAAAGTACGAGCCTTGATTCTTAGGGCCTTCGTATTTCATCCCATTGGTGGCTATGAGTCCAGCGGTGGAAGTTCCACATTACCATGGCGGGACCAGTCTGCTCTTCACAAAACGACCGATATGCCCCGTCGCAAATTGGTCGGGATTTGAATTTACCATCAAGAGGGATGACGGGCTGAGCCAATCCCCACCAGGGTAACAGAGTGGTCTACTCGTCACGGTGGCGAGATGTTAACTACTTCGCCTGGTATACAGGAGGTGCGTGGTTGATCCGAAATCTGACGATGTTTGGATTTGCATGTCTCTCCCCGTGATTTTCTCGGGTCTCCGATTTACCCCCACATTTAGAATCATCACGCGTTTCGAGTATTTTGCTGCTATGAATGCCCCCGTGATAAGCCCATTCGTTGAGCCATCATTAGGCTGCTTCTGAACAAGAGCTCCATAGCTCGGTGGTAGGGCCTTGCCTGCTAAATAAAAATTGTCACTTCAGTTTTGTTGTTGTTTATACTCACAATCAGAAAGCCTTGCAATCAAATACCCGGTAATTTAGAATGCTTGACCATACTTTACCATTTTTTTCGAGTTTCACCATTCAGACTCTGTCTTCTCGACAGACCTGTTCTTCACCTGATGACGGCTGCTTGCGTTGTGGCCGAAACGTCGTGATAATTATTTTATTATCTTTAATTTTTATCATTTTATTATTTCCATTCTACGTGACTTTACCGAAAGAACCAAGAAGATGACATACTTCACCACACTGGTCAGCGCATGTTGCTAAAGGGGGAGCCCAGTAGCAGTCCAGCAATCACTCGCCACTGATGTTAGCCGTGTCTCGAGCTCGCTGATTTGAAGGCCCTTCCGCCAGCAGTGGTCAGAGCGAGGACATTGCAGGTGCTGCGCTTTTGCCTTTCCACAATTTTTTTTTATTGGCAGGAGGCCACCGCATCTGTCTCGAGGCGAGACAGGCAGGGGCTGGCGAATGTTTACGTGACGGCTCCTGTAAATCTGCGCTTTATGGGACAGAGTGAGCCACACAGAGGCAATAAAAGCCGTCGCATTCCCACGTACTCAGTTCACTGCAGCATCGCCACCACTGACGCCGCCGCCGCCGCCTCCTCACTCAGCGCGCAGGCAAAACACCGGCGCGGTTATACTGGTAGGAATCTCCTGGTTACACCAACCCACAGGGGATTATTGTGTCCGTCCGTCCGTTGTGCAGGGAGGGGCAGGGTGGGGAGGGTGGGGAAGGTGGGGCTGGGTGGGGAGGGAGGGTGGGAGGAGCTGGGTGGGGAGAGTGGAGCTGGGTGGGGAGGGTGGGGAGGGGCTGGGTGGGGAGAGTGGGCTGGGTGGGGAGGGGAGGGTGGGGAGGGGCTGGGTGGGGAGGGAGGGTGGGGAGGGCTGGGTGGGGAGGGGAGGGTGGGGAGGGGCTGGGTGGGGAGGGAGGGTGGGAGGGCTGGGTGTGGAGGGTGGGGAGGAGCTGGGTGGAGAGGTGGGAGGGCTGGGTGGGNAGGGTGGGGAGGGCTGGGTGGGAGGGTGGGGCTGGGTGGGAAGTGGGAGGGTGGGGCCTGGTGGGGAGGGGCTGGTCACCCCGTGGTGCCCTTATAAAACTCAACGTTTAACCTACTCACCCGGCTTGTGCCCGCCCTCACAGTCGGCCATATTTGCGGAATACACCACGCCGCCGTTGACCCTGGCCATTGACCGAGCAACCCAACGTTCCTACCAGCTCCCTCCGCAGGAATGTGTTTGCGACAAACGCTTCGCAGACAGATGCTCGCCGGTGCGGAGACACTTGGTCAGCAAGCTCCGGCAGCCTGGGTTTGAGATGATGATACCACGAGTCGTGATAACACGAGTACTATTATTATTATGATTAGCTACCATCACGAACATAGGGGCCGGTTGGTCTGCAACGGACAATAAGAGACGGCTGTCCGCGTTAGTTTTCGTGCATGCATGTTGAACTCATTCTTTGGCTGTTTCGGTAAAGTCACGTAGATAGGTTCAAGGAAAGTATCAAAAAGAACCGATATACGTGACTTTACCGAAAGAACCAACAAATATGAATCTTTGTAGTCGCGAAAGCTTTAAGTCGAGATGGTGAACTTCTTTCGCACCGTACGCAGCCAACCGTTCTACGCTACACCTTATTTTTTTTTTTACCAGATAAGGCTCACTGACTTCAGAAGCGACCTGGCCACAAATGACAGCTCAACGAAGTGGCTTTTCACGTGGAAATGCACAGCAGCCAAATGCTCTAAACGCGCGTGATTAAAGTGGAGGGAAAAAAGGGAAGACCACGCGAACAGCAAACTCCAAATATACAGCAGGCGTGGNGTCGGTCAAACCCACACCTCCTGCATACCAGGCGAGGTAGTTAACATCTCCTCACCGGATGATGATGATGGAGACGCAGACTCCAAAATACAGCAGGCGCAGGGTCAGGATCGAACCCACACCTCCTGCACACCAGCGAGGTAGTTACATCTCCTCACCGGATGATGATGATGATGAGACGCAGACTCCAAATATACGGGCGTCAGGGTCAGATCGAACCCATACTCCTGCATACCAGCGAGGTAGTTACATCTCCTCACCGGAGACGCAGACTCCAAATATACAGCAGGCGTCAGGGTCAGGATCGAACCCACACCTCCTGCATACCAAGCGAGGTAGTTAACATATCCTCACGGGAGAGACGCAGACTCCAAATATACAGCAGNCGTCAGGGTCGNATCGAACCACACCTCCTGCATACCAGCGAGGTAGTTAACATCTCCTCACCGTGAGATGATGATAGGAGAGAGAGACGCAGACTCCAAATATACAGCAGGCGTCAGGGTCGGATCGAACCCACACCTCCTGCATACCATGCGAGGTAGTTACCATCTCGCCACCGTGATGATGATGAGAGAGACGCAGACTCCAAATATACAGCAGGCGTCAGGGTCAGGATCGAACCCACGGCCTCCTGCAACCAAGCGAGGTAGTTAACATCTCCTAGCCACCGTGATGATGATGATGAGAGAGAGACACGCAGACTCCAAATATACAGCAGGCGTCAGGGTCAGGATCGAACCCACGACCTCCTGCATACCATGCGAGGTAGTTACCATCTCATCACCGTGATGATGATGATGAGATAGAGAGACACGCAAACTCCAAATATACAGCAGGCGTCAGGGTCAGGATCGAACCCACGACTTCCTGCATACCAGCGAGGTAGTTAACATCTCCTAGCCACCGTGATAATGGAGATGTGGGCAAGGACAACAAACTAAACACGAAAAGCAGTTGTATTTGATGAACGATTATTCGGCACGTGATTATCCGTCTTCCGACCCTCTCCGGCTGGTCCCAGGCTAATCCTGAAAAAGCCGCTCCAAATGCTGTAACATTCCGGCGATCGGCACCATGTAGCTTTCTTTGATTTCAGTGTTAACACATTCCTGCGGAGAGAGCTGGTAGGTCAATGGCCAGGGTCAATGGTGTATTCCGCCAATATGGCCGACTGTGAGGACGGGCACAAGCCGGCGTGAGTAGGTTAAACGTTGAGTTTTATAAGGGCACCACGGGCTGACCAGCCCCTCCCCACCCAGCCCCACCCTCCCACCTTCCCCACCAGCCCCTCCCCACGTTCCCCACCCAGCCCCTCCCACCCTCCCTCCCCACCCAGCCCTCCCTCCCACCCAGCCCCTCCCTGCACGACGGACGGACGGACACAATAATCCCTGTGGGCTGGTGTAACCAGGAGGTTCCTACCATTAACATATACAGTACATTATACACTACATACAACTTAAACAATGAGAATACTGCACAGAAAATGCACATCACCCCAGAGACTTCGTGATTAGAGTGATACAATACGTATGGTACGGTAATTTTTTTCAGGAGGATATTTATTTTTGCCATCAGTTAATTTGATGTACGCAACGTAGTGGTTAGCGCTACGCTGCGCTAGGAACCCGGCCACCCAAGTTCGATTCCCGCTCACGGCCAACACCAGTGACGATTATTTTAACCGTTCTTGGGTCTCCCCTAGGTAGACTCAACCTCAAAATGAGTACCTGGTGTGGTGTGTAAACATCGCCACTGGGGAGACAAAGGCGGCCGGCCCTGGTGTTGGCCACTAACCCCCTCGTGTGCCGTTCCGGCCTTCATAGCTGCTCGCTAACAGCACTTGCTCTAACAGTCTATTAAGGCTATACGGGTGATCTTTGTCGTTGTGCTGTGTGTGAGACCGTGTTTCTTTGCATGCGAATGTGTGGAGATTATGTGAATGTTGTGGAACGCTGAGCGGGGTGATGCAGTGGTGGCCTCACTGCGCTAAAATCCGGCAACCCGAGTTCGATTCCCGCTCACGACCAATAAAAAGTGGGCTCAATCTTGACGTGTCTGTTGCTGTGTGCGTAGTTAAACATCAGCGCTTGAGACAAGGCGCCGTGTGTCCTGGCCAATTCTAGATTTGAAGCTTTCGTGACTTCAAGGATTCATATTCTTAGGTTTTTTCGGTAAAGTCACGTAGGTAAAAAGTAAAATAAAATAAAAATCACGACGTTTCGGAAGCAACACAAGCTTCCGTCTTCAGGTGGAACAGTCACAGCACGATAGCTGTATCAAGTGAGAGAAATCACAGGAAAACCGTATTTGTATATATACTGGTTGAGGGTGGGAGGAGCCAAGGTAGGCCCCTGGATATTATTATTTTTTTCGCTGGCCAATCCCAATCCCAACGCTCAACGTCGCGTTAACGTGCCGGCCTTTAATGGGTGCTCGCTAACAGCACTTGCCCCAACAGTCTGCTGCAGGCTATGCGGGTGACCTTTGCAATTGTGTACGCGTGCGCGCGATTCCTCACTAGGCTCTAGCAACAGACGGGGTTTGGGTGCGGGAAAGAAATACCCCCCAAAAAAGAAAATAGCAAATGCTTGCGGAATAATTTCATAAAGCTGACATGCTCGTGACGGGTTATTGGCAGCAAGATGCTCGGCGATAGCATCGGAGCGAGCGGGCAAAACCTTGAGAGTTTTCGCTCCGGAGGAGAAGTGAGTGACATTGGAGCTACAGGTGGAAATGTGACGCTGAATTTTGATGAAATAATGAACGGTGGGGGGAGGCGAGGATGGGACCGACCACCGGCCCGTTCCGAGGAACGGACAAGGATGGTGACGGGTGTTGGAAGGCCTGCAATCCCAGCGATGATGATTGTGACGACATAATCATCGTTTACACCATTGGAACCTAATTTTCCAGTAAAAAATATGATAATTGTTTTTAACCCTTCTATCTGGCAACAAAACTGACACCTTTTTACAAGGAGTCATGTTGGCATAGACCACAATACCTGCAGTGCAACAAAAAACGTCATCTGGTCCAACACCATGTGAGACTAGGCTCTAAGAAAAGCTGTCTCAGGTGTGGACCAATCAACTTCAAGGACAGTGCATACATTATCAGAGTTATGTTTTTTGTTTGCATTATGACTGCAGGTATTGTGGTCTATGGAAACATGACTCTTGTAAAAAAGGTGTCATTTTTGTTGCCAGATAAAAGGGTAAAAAACAATTATCAATTTTTTACTGGCAAATGAGGTTCCAATGGTGTAAATGCTTACCCGAGCTCTCATACTATGATGTTGCATTGTCTTTGAGTTGTGCGCCTTTTGGCGTCATCTGGTCCAACACCATGTGACACTAGCCTCTAAGAAAAGCTGTCTCGGGTGTGGACCAATCAACTTCAGGACAGTGCATACATTATCAGAGTTATGTTTTCTGTTTGCATTATGCTGCAGGTATTGTGGTCTATGCAAACATGACTCTTGTAAAAAAGGTGTCAGTTTTGTTGCCAGATAAAGGGTAAAAAAACAATTATCAATTTTTTACTGGCAAATGAGGTTCCAATGGTGTAAATGCTTACCCCGAGCTCTCATACTCTGATGGTGCATTGTCTTTGAGTTGTGCACCTTTTGGCGTCATCTGGTCCAACACCATGTGAGACTAGGCTCTAAGAAAAGCTGTCTCGGGTGTGGACCAATCAACTTCAGGACAGTGCATATATTAGAGTTATGTTTTTTGTTTGCATTATGACTGCAGGTAATGTGGTCTATGCAAACATGACTCCTTGTAAAAAAGGTGTCAGTTTTGTTGCCAGATAAAAGTGTAAAAAANCAATTATCATAATCATCCTTGTCATATCGAACAACAACAAAACACGGTGTGATTTTACAACGTGCGCCAATAGTGCAGAGGCAAAAATAACCGCGTCTCTGAGTCAAACTCGAAAGGCCGGTCGCGCGGGGCCCTTTAAGTGCCCCTTAAAGTCGGTGAAGATTGAATGCCGTTGCCGCCGCCGCTGCTGCTGCTGCAAATGTGCAGCGAGATGATGGCCCGGCAAGTGGCCACGGTTCTCATCCTTGGTGTCGGGAGGAGGAGCGGGGTGGTGAGTGGCGCTGCCGCCGCGGCTGCTGCGGTGAGTTGTTTCCACTGTGAGAGATGACACATTCCAGACAACCACAAGTGGGGGAAAATAAAAAATCTTCAAAGCTCATCGGATTCCTCCGGCAGAAATAAAGATTCTTACTCTTAGGTTTTTTTCGGTAAAGTCACGTAGGTAAAATAATAATAACAAAATAATAATAAATGAAATAATTAAATTAAATCACGAAGTTTCGGAGGCAGCACAAGTCTCCGTCTTCAGGTGGGACCGTCACAGCTAGATTTACTATATCAATGAAACATCAGAACTAGTGGGGAGACAAAGGCGGCCAGGTGTGATTGCTGCATGACTATCCATCCTTGTGTGCCATGCCGGCCTTAAATTTGTGTTTGTTTATAAAGTTGTGTCAGATTGTCACGGGGTGTTTCTGCGTGTGCGAGGGAGACGGTCTATTGTTGAGTTTTTTATATTCTTTATTTATCTATGTCATTATGTATGTATGCATGTTCAACTTTTTTCGCACCCTATGTAGCCAACCGCGCTAATCGGAGGTGCCGGAGGAAGGACAACGAACGAAACACGCAACAACAACAAGCGGTTCACACGAAAATGGGATCCAAAAGTTGCATCGCTCCCAGTGGCTTCATAACACCGGAAGGGTACGAGCGCGTTCCAGACGGCCGCAGAAGCGGCAGCATCACGAGAGCGCCGCGCGATGCGAGGATGAGCGGAGATCACGCGGCGGTCGTTCATCGCGGCTCCCGTTGACGAGATCGGCGAAGCCTCGTTGTGGTCATTTGCGGCAAGCGCCTATACGTGCGGCCATGTTTGTTTTCTGTAGTACGGAGTTGGACTGATGGCCTTAATCTAAGTTGTCTTGCGGTTGTTGTTGTTGTTTGACTTTTGCACACAGCGTTGGTGTACGGTGCTTTTTCTGCAATATTTTGCTGTCTTTTCTTGGTTTTCTGTTTGCACATAGTCACTTTAAGATGTTTTTTGGTTCACGTTTTAGTTTTTTGTTCGTTGCGGTTGCACCCGATTCAAGAGCCCAATGGCTCACAGGGCTATACCAAATAAATTAAGCTGAAACTGAGTTGTGACCTTTCCAGGGCCACTAATTAATACCCGCTCACAGCGCGCTCACAGCCCCACGGGGCAGTCCGTTCGCGTCCGCCGGTTCCAAGGGATCTTCGTCTACCGGCGTAATGCGCGCGTAGGAAAAACGGTACGCGATCACAAAGTTCCACCACCCTGCCCTCTACGTCTTGCTTAATGGTGCGTCCCACGCATTGAGAAGGAGGGAAACCCGGCGGCAAGGGACGGCGCGCGGAGGGGAAGGGACGCCGGAGGAGCGAGCGAGCCGTGTAAATTGCCACCGTTCACGCGGGGAAATTGTCGGAGGTATAGTTTGTTTGCTTTGGTGGTGGTGGGGGGGGGGGNTTACCCGGCTCCCGACACGATTTGATGGAACATTGCGTTTTGGAAATGTGTGCACAGAGCGAGGGGGGGGGAAGGAAAAAATATATATAATTCGCTGCAGCACGTGTGGTCTTATAGGACACAGGCGCGCACGTACAACGCACACACGCAGCACATTCAAATACAAAGATCTCCCCCCCCCCNGTGCAGGCGCTGTTGGCGAGCACGGAAACTAAATTTGAGGCTGAGTGGACCTCGAGGTAGGCCAACAATGATCGGTAAAAAAAAAAANGATCCGCCACTGTTATTGGTCGTGAGCGGGAGACCTTGAACGCAATACTCACATAGACCCCCCGGTATAGCCTTAACAGACTGTTCGGGGCAAGTGCTGTTTGCGAGCACCTATTGAGGCTCGCAAGAGGTGGGTGGCCAGCACCACGCCCGGCCGCTTTTGTCTTCCCAGGTACTCATTGAGGCTGACAAATCCCCCCCGTATAGTCCACGTGATCTCATGCACACGCATTCACAGTCTCACACACACACACATGCAACGTGTACGTTGAACTTCACGTACACTAAGATTGCCCCCTATAGCCTGAACAGACTGTTGGGGCAAGTGCTGTTAGCGAGTAGCGCCTATGAAGGCCGGCAAAACTGCACGCGAGGGGTGGATGGTCCACACCACGCCCGGCCGCCTTTGTCTCCCCATAGTGGCTATGGTTACACACCGTACCAGGTACTCGTTTGAGGCTGAGTCGACATAGGAGAGGCCCAGAACCGGTTCAGGTAATCGTCACTGGTGTTGGCCGTGAGCGGGAATCGAACTCGGGTGGCCGGGTTCGCAGTGCAATGCGCTAACCACTGCGCCACCGCTCCCCACACACATTCCGGTTGATCCAACACACACGCACACGATTAGATGATGATCATGCGATGATACACAGATGACTATGCTGCTGCTGATAATGCTGATGATAACTATTATGTATCCTTCCACACACCAACCATGCAACCCGTCTGCTTGCCACACAGCTCCTCAAGTCGGCCACCTGGGCTCTATGGAAATGCATCGGCTGAAAACATCTTAATACGTAGAGGACTCACAGAGCTTGGGGCAATTGTTGGAAGCGCCTGCTCAACGATCTGGCTGCAATGTACAAAACTAACGGTATTAATTCATGCATTCATATTTGTAAAGTTCCTGCCTTCAGAAACCTCACAACAATCGCTGGTCACTGGATGATGATGATGATGAATGTTTTTTTGTTGTTTAAAAACTTTTTTTTCAACGGTTTTATTTCAACTTCACTTGTGTTTGTCGTGGTCAAATATTATCATCAAAAGTTACTGTACTTCCTGTTGTTCAATCAATTCAAAAATTTGCACACGTACTCAGATCCGGTGACAAGGCGTGCCTGTATGAAAATCGGCATCAATTAATCAATTAATTGCCTCCTTTCAAGCAAATAAAAAATAATAATGGACGGCAATTTAATTATATATTTTAGTTGTACGTGAAAAACGCCTCTTGTAATCAAGATGGCCTCCACTTCCCGTTGACCAATCGAGTATTTACTTTTTAGTACACTTTAAAATAAAAGCGTTGTTTAAAAAAAAAAGTTTTTTAAAGGAGTTTATATACTGCTGCGTAAGAGTGGTCTGCTTTGAAAAATCCCCGAACGCGCTTCTGGGAATGAAGGGATGGCGTGTTGTGTTTGCGTGCGCATTGCCAAATTTCCTCGGATTTGAAAGAGGTGCAGGGAAATAGGAAAGACGCAGCAACTTGCCAAACCGTGCAGCTCCGGTGGTCAGCAAAGTTTATACGAATCTCTCTCTGGTCAATCACCACCAATATCCCCCGGGGCCATCCATCACTAAGTGGCGGTGACGTCCCCACGGCGCCTGTGCCAGCCTAGGTGCACTGTGAGGCCACGTGACGTGTCGAAGCTCGCTGCTGACAGGAGGTCTCGGACAGACCCAGCAGGTGCCATGGGTTGGCTGACTGAGATGACCGGTAGATGCACCACCAGCTGTATCCCCTACTGTGCCAGGCTAGGTGCACGTTGAGGCCACGTGACGCGTCGAAGGCTCGCTGCTGACAGGAGGAGTCTCGGGACAGACCCAGCAGGTGGTTGGCTGACTGAGATGACCGGTAGATGCACCACCGGCTGTATCCCCTACTGTGCCAGGCAAGGTGCACTTTGAGGCCACGTAAAGCGTCGAAGGCTCGCTGCTGACAGCAGCAGGTCTTGGGACAGACCCAGCAGGCGCCATGGGTTGGCTGAGATGACCGGTAGATGCACCACCAGCTGTACCCCCTACGGTGCCAACTATTGACCGAATGATAAAATCCAATTACACACACACAGCCACCTACCTACCGGATTATAAGACGCACCTTTTCAATTTGCTTTGAAATACGATGTGGGGTGCGTGGGTGTTCATGTGCAGCAAACCCGGCGACCCGAGTTCGAATCCAGCTCACAGTCAACACCCAGTGACGATTATCTGAACCGGTCCTGTGCCCCCTAGGTCGACTCAGCCTCAAATGAGTATCTGATGCGATGTTTTTTNAAATCGCCACTAGGGAGACAAAGGCGGTCGGGCGTGAGTGCTGGCCACCCACCCCCTCGTGGGCCATGCCGGACTTCATAGGTGCTCGCTAACAGCACTTGCCCCAACAGTGTGTTCAAGGCTTTCCGGGGAATCTTTGTCTTTATTTCTATGTCTGTCTATCTTTCTGTGTGTATGTTTCTACATGTGTGTAATTTGCTACGTGTGTGTGCGTGTAACTGCATGTCCTCCTGTGTGTGTGTGTGTATATATCGGTTCCTCCGTTTCCTTGTGTATGTATATGTCTGATACGTTCTGCATTTGTGAACGTATTCTCTTTGTGTGNACGACTGCATGCGTGTTACTGCATGCGCGAAATAAATTCAACAAACACACATCCCTGTCAGTCTGCTTTTGTTCTGTGGACCGGTCCTGGGCCTCCCCCTAAGTCGACTCAGCCTCTGATGAATACCTGGTGCGGTGTGTAGTAAACATCGCCACTGGGGAGACAAAGGCGGCCGGGCTTGGGTGCTGTCCACCCACCCCCTCGTGCGCCGTGCCGGCCTTCATAGGTGCTCGCTAACAGCACTTGCCCCGACAGTCTGTCAAGGCTACACGGGGGATCTTTGTCTGCCGTATGTTGCCATTCGCGTGCAAGTATTTTCGACGAGTCTGTGTTTCGTGAATTCTCCCGCAATGCTTAAATACCTATTTTTGGCAGAAACTCTGAGCCAAGACTGGAGGGAAGAAAAAAAAACACTCAGCCCCTATCCTCGCATCAAGTAGCAATCACATCGTGCGCGCACACACACACATACACAGACACAGACCCCCCCGTATAGCCTTAGCATACTTCTTCTTGGTTCTTTCGGTAAAGTCACGTAGAAGGGAAGTAATAAATAATAAAATAAAACATAATAAAATAATTCTCACGACGTATCGGCCACAACGCAAGCAGCCGTCTTCAGGTGGAGAACAGGTCTGTCACAGACTGTCACAGACCTGTTCTCCACCTGAAGACGGCTGCTTGCGTTGTGGCCGAAACGTCGTGAGAATTAATTTATTATGTTTTATTTTTATTATTTTATTACTTCCCTTCTACGTGACTTTACCGAAAGAACCAAGAAGATGAATCCCTGCAGTCACGAAAGCTTTAAATCGAAACCTTAGCATACTTGTTTAGGGCGAAGTATTCTGAAAGGCGAGGATCTGTGAAGTCCCCCGAGAGATGGTGTTGTGGGCTGGAACAACACCCGGCCGCCTTTGTTCCCCGGTCTTGACGTTTTACACACTGCGCCAGGTACTGTACTCATTTAAGGCTGAGTCGACCTAGGGGGGGAGGCCCAGGACCGGTTCGGATATTTGTCGCTGATGTTCCCCTGGGGAGGGAATCAAACTCGGGTGGCCGGGTTCATAGCGCACAGTGCGCTAACCACTGCGCCACCGCTCAGGATATATTGCGCATATACCACATATATCTTTAAAAACGAAAACTATTTTTTATTTGACCAGGTAAGGGCCCATTGAGCTTTGTAGCCCTTTTTCATAAGCGACGATAGCTCGACGAAATGGCTCGTCGTTGTGTCGACATTTCTAGCAGCCGAATCACTCTAAACGCGTTGTTTTCTTAACGAAAAATCGACGCGACCACGGGGAGAGAGAGACACAAGCGCAAACTCCAACCAACCCACGCGCTCCTGTATACCAGGCGAGGTAGCTAAACATCTCGCCACGCTGAGAATCGCCAACTTTGCTTTTACTCGCCTAATACAATTCACGTGCGTCCATTGATTACAATTGGCCCTTAATGTTACACCGAGTCTAGACTTACAAGCCCCGGCGTGGACGGGAATCACACATTAACATTTAAAGGATCAAATTGCTTAGCAATTGTAATTCTTTTTTTGTCGAGGGAGGTAGCAAAGGTATTTACAAAAAATATATAAAATCATTACACATTGACACGTGACATTCGAAGCCCGAGGAGTGTGTTTTTTCTTCTCAAATCAGTTTTTTTCTTGTTCGAGCCACTGGACCACTATTGGAGGCCCTTTCCACATTCCCAGGGCGGGACCCGGCACGTTCCATAGGACAACCAACTTGTTTTTTTCTTCTCCAAATCGTTTTTTCTGTTCGAGCCACTGCTCCACTATTGGATGCCCTTTCCACATTGCCATGGCGGACCCGGCACGTTCCATAGGACAACCAACTGTTGACGTCCCCAGAGAATTGTCCTCAATTTTTCCAAAAGCGATTCATGGAACAAACGATTCAGGCACACGCACAGGGAGGCGTGCATGGGCAACGGACACCAATTGTCGACACAATGCGAATTGAAACGATGATTACCAACATAACACATTCCTGCGGAGGGAGCTGGTAGTAACGTTGGGTTGCTCGGTCAATGGCCAGGGTCAACGGCGGCGTGGTGTATTCCGCAAATATGCCCGACTGTGAGGGCGGGCACAAGCCGGCGTGAGTAGGTTAAACGTTGATAAGGGCATCACGGGGTAAGCAGCCCTCCCCACCCAGCCCACCCTCCCACCCCACCCAGCCCCACCCTCCCACCCAGCCCCTCCCCACCCTCCCACCTAGCCCCTCCCCACCTAGCCCCTCCCCACCCAGCCCCCCTCCCACCCCCACCCAGCCCCACCCTCCCTCTTCACCCAGCCCCTTCACCCTCTCCACCCAGCCCCTCCCCCCTCCCCACCCAGCTCCTCCCTGCACGACGGACACAATAATCCCTGTGGGCTGGTGTAACCAGGAGGTTACTACCAGTGTTATATCTGTTGAACCTAACTATGTGTTTCGATAAACTCCATATCCCTGGTGTCTACTTCCTTAACTCGGATAACCCTCGAAAGGGGAAGGACGGGAGGAGGAGGGGCGGGAATGGTACTCAACATTTATCGACCCCGAAGGATGATGGGCGCGAGCAGGATTTGAAACCCGCAGCCTTGCGATTGCGAGCCGCTCGCTGACCGCCGAGCAACGCATCTGGCCGATTGGGGGGGGGGGGGGGCAAAGGACAAGGAGCAGAGTGAATGGGCATCGGCAGGTAACAACACCAGCACGTGGCGAAGGGGTTGGTTGGTTGGTGGTGGTGGTTTCTTTTTTNGNACGAACGAAACTGTCGGCGGGAGCAGCCCAAAGGGAGAAGGGTCCCAGGAGGACGGGATTTCCATTGGGTGGACGCGCCAAGGCGGTCAACGTGACGACTTCCTCAACTGGGTCGGGGGAGACGGGATGGCTGGGGAGACTTCGTCCAGCAGCGGATTTTGCTGTTTTTTTCCTGAATTTTTCTGTTTGCGCATAGTCACTTTAAGATCATTGGAACCTCATTTGCCAGTAAAAAATATGATAATTGTTTTTTTACCCTTCTATCTGGCAACAAAACGGACACTTTTTTTTTTACAAGGAGTCATGTTTGCATAGACTACAATACCTGCAGCCAAATGCAAACAAAATACATAACTCTGATAATGTATGCACTGTCCTTGAAGTTGATTGGTC
Organism: Lethenteron camtschaticum; assembly: GCA_018977245.1. Classification (NCBI taxonomy): domain Eukaryota; kingdom Metazoa; phylum Chordata; class Hyperoartia; order Petromyzontiformes; family Petromyzontidae; genus Lethenteron; species Lethenteron camtschaticum. Next base: position 7,946,252 of record MU249573.1, on the reverse strand, counting down.
CACACCGAGACAGCTTTCCTTAGAGCCTAGTCTCACATGGTGTTGGACCAGATGACGTCAAAAGGCATGTGAGACTAGGCTCTAAGGAAAGCGCTCGGGTGTGGACCAATCAACTTCAAGGACAGCGCATATATTATCAGAGTTATGTTTTTTGTTTGCATTATGGCTGCAGGTATTGTGGTCTATGCAAACATGACTCCTTGTAAAAAAGGGTCAGTTTTGTTGCCAGATAGAAGGGTAAAAAACCAATTATCTCACTTTAAGATGTTTTCTTGTTCATGTTTTTTTTTGCGGTTGCACCCGATTCAAGAGCCGAATGTCTCACAGGGCTATACCACATGAATGAAATTGAAATAAATGAAACTGATGATGATGATGACGACGACGACTTAATTTTGCTTGCCTGCAGAGTATCCCAGTGGGAACTGGGTTATAGGGTCGGGACGAGGTTTTCGTCCAGCAGTGGATAGAAAAGGCTGATGATGATGATGCTGAGTGGATAACGGGCGGGGCAGCAATGTCCAATGGGACGAACTCTGTTTTTTTTTTNACAAAGCGGTGCTCTATTTTATCGACCCAGATGTTGGTATTGGTGGTGATGATGATGGATTTGAACTGAGGCCACCCCGCGTAATCCTGTACGTCGTTTAGCGTGTTGTCCTTCCCCCCGCACCTCCGATTAGCACGGATTTGGCTACGTACGGCGCGAAAGAAGTTCAACGCGTAATAAAACATACACGATGATGAAAATGAATAAGGGACACATGACAAGTTGCGATATGTACCTTGCGTGTGTGTGCGCGTGGCATTATTTGTGGTGAGCGGTATTGTAAGTGGAAGAATCCGACACGCATACAGACACACACACACGGATACATACCGGATCATAACACGCACCCCCAGCTTTAGCTTTGATTTATAAGGGGGGGGCGGGGGGGGGGGGCAATTACGGCAACATGATAGATTGACCACAGGGACAATTGCTGTTAGTGACGGGGGGCATAGAGGTACAGTACAACAATGTATTTTGCTTTTCTGCTGTTGAACGCAAAGACTCTTTGACAGACTGTTGGGGCAAGTGCTGTTAGCGAGCACTTATTATAAAGGGCGAAATGGCACACGAGCGGGTCGTGTGGCCAACACCACGCCCGGCCGCCTTTGTCTTCCCAGTGGTGATGTCTATACACGGCACAGAGGTATTCATTTAAGGCTGAGTCGACTTAGGCGGGGGAGCCCCAGGACCGGTTCGAACACAAGGACACGCGCGCGCCTGTTTAAAATGTCATCCTGACAATTAAGCGTAGCCACCCACACACCATTAAATAAGCCTCTCCCATGAGGATCACAGGCTCTTACTTTTAATTACCAGTACACAAACGAACGAGCGAAACATATGTAGACAGTAAAGCATAATTTATATTTTTATTAATATTAATTAACAAAAACATTAAACAACACGCTCGCCTATTTTCGTCCGTACATTTGCACAATACGAAACCAGCGAAAATTGAATTTGGGGAAGGGAGAAAAAAAAAACCACACAATCATGCACCTTTGGAAAAACGCGTGCGATGTGTGTGTCGGTGTTGTGGGGAGCGGTGGCGCGGTGGTTAGCGCACCGCGCTACGAATCCGCGATCAATGACAGCGGCGAATATATTTGAGCTTGTGCTCGGCCTCCTCCTAAGTCGACTCAGCCTTAAATGAGTGCCTGGCGCGGTGTGTAAACGTCAGCACTGTGGAGACAAAGGCGGCCGGCAGGGGTGTTGTCGGCCACCCACGGGTTTCATAGGTGGGTGGTGGGCGAGTGAGTGGGTGGGTGGGTGGATGTGTGAGTGGGTGGGTGAGTGGATGGGCGAGTGGGTAAGAGGGTGAGTGAGTGGGTGGTTGGGTGGGTGGTTGAGCAGGTGGGTGAGTGGGTGGGTGGGTGAGTGAGTGAGTGGGTGGGTGGGTGAGTGGGTGGTTGGGTGGGTGGTTGAGCAGGTGTGTGGGTGGTTGAGCAGGTGGGTGGGTGGTTGAGCAGGTGGGTGAGTGGTTGGGTGAGTGGTTGGGTGAGTGGGTGGGCGAGTGGGTAAGCGAGTGGGTAAGCGGGTGAATGAGTGGGTGGGTGGTTGAGTGGGTGGGTGGTTGAGTGGGTGGGTGGGTGAGTGGTTGGGCGAGTGGTTGGGCGAGTGAGTGGGCGAGTGGGTGTGCGAGTGAATGGGTGAGTGGGAGGGCGAGTGGGCGAACGAGTTCGTGGGTGAATGAGTGAGCGGGTGGGTGAGTGTGGCCTTAGTAGTCTGCTGGTGTGGTGGATGAGATGAAACGGTCAGTGTCTGGTCGAGACCGAGTCCTCAACATGGGTCCAGCAATCAATGAGTGACATTCACAGGGACCGTAAAAGTGGCAGTAGCCAGAGAAGAGTGATACAGAGGTGACTGACCATCTGAAATAACAATCAAAAACGAGTAATTGCGTCCCTGGGGTCACCTCGGCATGAAATTACCCCTATCAAGCAATCTCATCGCGCCTAACCCATCAACCAGGTCCTGAGGCTCGGTTCCTGAGGCTCACGGCGCCTGCTTTTGTGTCGGCCAAGAAAATTCAATGGGATGAAAATGACAAAAGAATCGTAAAGAAATTACTTTACGTCATCGGACGTGAAGAGGGGAAAAAAATGTTCGCAAAAACGAAATACCTCACGGACACATGCACACATTTCTATTCCCCGGTGAGAAACGCGAAATTAAATTAGGCCTTATGAAAGCTTGGGGCAATTTAATATACATCGATTTCGTGCAAATATTAAGGGGATATCGAAAAGATTCAGAGCACGGTCGAGTTTTATATTTTTATACTTTATTGCGTGTTACACTCAGGAATAGGAGCGCGTCCGAGAGAGAACGTATTCTCGATGAGACGGAGCGATGGAAGTCAACTGGTGTGCAGGTGCCGGATCGGATTGTGACATCGCAGGATCGTGAGAAGGCTTTCCTCCCGCAGTGCATTAAATCTGAGTGACGATAATGAAGATGATTTTAAGTAGAAAGTTAAAATCATCTCACCTGTAAGACTAAATCATACATTTCGATTTGAAGCTTTCGTGACTGCAGGGATTCATATTCTTGGTTCTTTCGGTAAAGTCACGTAGAAGGGAAATGATGAAATAATAAAAATATAAAACAATACAATTCTCACGACGTTTCGATTGCAACACAAGCAACCGTCATAAGGTGTGAAAACCTTCTACGTGACTTTACCGAAAGAACAAATAATACATAAAAAAAAAGAAAATAAATTATTATTATTTTATTATTTAATAAAAATAAAACATAAAACTCTGTTTCATTTGTATTATTTTATTATTTCCCTTCTAAATTATAAACTTGTACCTGGCCGCAAACGATAGCTCAACGAAAGTGGCTCATCGCGCGCAAATTTACGGCAAACAAATGACTCTTATCGCATGTTGATTCTAAACGTGGTGGGATAAACCGGAGGACCTGGAGAAAAACCCACGCGACCCTCGGAGAGAGAGACACCGCAAACCCCAAATATACAGCAGGCGTCAGGGTCGGGATCGAACCCATGACCTGAACATGCAGTTTGAACTTAACACAGAAGCGTGTCTGTGTGTCTATGTTGTGTGTCTCTCTCTGTGTGTCTCTCTCTGTGTGTCTCTGTGTGTGTGTCTCTCTCTGCTTGTGTGTCTCCGTGTCTTATGTTGTGTGTCTCTGTCTCTGTGTGTCTTTCTCTGCTTGCGTGTCTGTCTTTGTGTCTCCGTGTCTGTGTTGTGTCTCTCTCTCTTTGTTCTCTCTCTCTGTGTCTCTGTGTTTCTCTCTCTGCTTGTGTGTCTCTGTGTGTATGTTGTGTGTCTCTGTCTCCATGTGCCTCTGTGTGTCGTTTTTCTCTGCTTGTGTGTCTGTCTGTGTCTCTCCGTGTCTGTGTTGTGTGTCTCTCTCTCTGTGTGTCTGTCTGTGTGTATCCGTGTTGTGTGTCTCTCTCTCTTGTGTGTATCCGTGTCTGTGTTGTGTGTTTCTCTCTGTGTTGTCTCTTTCTTCTTGTGTGTCTCTCTATCTCTTTGTGTCTCTCACAATACACACACACACANCACACANTACACACACACACATACACACACATACGCACAATACACACACACGCACACACATACGCACACTCATACACACAATACACACACTCACACATACACACACACACACATACACACACATAGACACAATACACACACTACACACACACATAAACACAATATACACACAATACACATACGCACACAACACACAATACACACAAACACAATACACACACACACATACACACACAAACATACAATACACACACATACAATACACACACACATACACACAATACACACATACACACACACATACGCTCACACACAATACACACATACATACACAATACACACACACGCACACGTTTTCTACATTTTGCCCGCTCAGCGAAAATAAATCCCTCCGTCTGTTGAGCGGCTAAGAATACGCGGTGACGTAATGCAGAATATCACATCGATTCGCACGGTGATCAATAGTCAATTACTCCTTACAAACCCGCACGCGCGTACCGCGTGCGTGTGTCAACAGCCCCACCCCCCCCCCTAGGTCGGCTCGGCCTCAAATGAGTAGCTGGTCCGGTGTGTAAAAATGATCGCCACTGGGGAGACAAAGGCGGCCGGGCGTGGTGCTGGCCACCCACACCCCCTCTCGTGCGCCGTGCCGGCCTTCATAGGTGCTACTCGTCTTTTGGTTCTTTCGGTAAAGTCACGTAGAAGGGAAATAATAAAATAATAAAAGAAAACATAATAAATAATTCTCACGACGTTTCGGCCACAACGCAAGCAGCCGTCCTCAGGTGAAGAACAGGTCTGTCGGGAAGACAGCGTCTGAATGAACACGCTGTCTTCCCGACAGACCTGTTCTTCACTGAGAACGGCTTCTTGCGTTATGGCCGAAACGTCGTGAGAATTTTAATTTGATTATGTTTGAATATTATTATTTTATTATTTCCCTTCTACGTGACTTTACCGAAAGACCAAGAAGATGAATCCCTGAAGTCACCAAAGCTTTAAATCGAAAGGTGCTACTCGCTAACAGCACTTGCCCCAACAATCTGTCGAGGCTACATGGGGGATCTTTGTCTTTGTGTGTGTCTGTCAACGTGTCTGGGGGCTGTCCTGTGACCACCCTGTCGGCGAGCCTTCGACACGTGGCATCAAAGTGAACCTAGCCTGGCACAGGCTGGCGCAGCGCTGACGTCAGAATAGGGAATGTGTTTATTTCATTATTCAGACCGAAGCGATTTCTTTTTTCTTTCCCCCACAGACGTTCACAGTTGTGTGTATACACAGAACGTGTGTACGTGTGTGTGTGTGTCCCGCCTTGTGTGTGTGTGTAAGGCTGTTGTAGCGTGTGCAATGGGGAGTGGTAGTGTAGCGGTTATCGCTACGAACCTGGTAGACCCGGGTTCGATTCCCGCTCACGGCCAATACCGGTGAAGATTATCTGAACCGGTCCTGGGCCTCCCTAGGTCGACTCAGCCTCAAATGAGTACCTGGTGCAGTGTGTACACATCGCCACTAGGGAGACAAAGGCGGTCGGGCGTGGTTCTGGCCACCCACCCCGTGTACCGTTCCGGCCTTCATAGGTGCTCGCTAACAGCACTTGCCCCTACAGTCTGTTAAAGGCGATGTGTGGGGACCTTTGTCTTTGTCTTTGTCGGGCTTTGAGATTCCTTCTCATTCATCTCCGCACCTCCGATTAGCACGGTTGGCTACGTACGGGGCGAAAGAAGTTACACGTACATACGTAGACTCACACAGAGACCCATAGACTACTCACACAGAGACCCATAGACTACTCACACAGAGACCCATAGACTCTGTGTGAGTCTGTGGGTCTGTGTGAGTCTGAGTCTCTGTGTGAGTCTATGGGTCTGTGAGTCTATGGGTCTGTGTGAGTCTATGGGTCTGTGTGAGTCTATGGGTCTCTGTGTGAGTCTATGGGTCTGTGTGGGTCTCTGTGTGAGTCTATGGGTCTGTGTGAGTCTATGGGTCTCTGTGTGAGTCTATGGGTCTCTGTGTGAGTGTCTATGGGTCTCCTGTGTGTAAAACGTCGTGATCTAATTTCTACCACACCTGAAGACGCTTGTGTTGCGCCCGAAACGTCGTGATGAAAGTTATTTTTCATATTCTTTTTCTACCTACTGACTTCCGAAAAAACCCAAAGAATGCCTTCCACTTACTCACTAGAATACAGTCTAATTGCTTTCGATTTAAAGCTTGCAGGGATTCATCTTCTTGGTTCTTTCGGTAAAGTCACGTAGAAGGGAAATAATAAAATTTCACGACGTTTCGGCCACAACGCAAGCAGGTCCTCGGGAAANCAGGTCTGTCAGACGCTGTCTTTCCGACAGACCTGTTCTTCACCTGAGGACGGCTGCTTGCGTTGTGGCCGAAACGTCGTGAGAATTATTTTATTATGTTTTANTTTTATTATTTCCCTTCTACGTGACTTTACCGAAAGAACCAAGAAGAATATAGAAAATGTTTGTGAACCAGTATGGCGTAGCGCCACTGGGGCCTTCAATGAGAAACGTATGCTTTGTGTAACAATACACGTGTGTGTACGAGTGGATGTGACCGCGTGTGTGTGAGAGTGTGCGCGCGTGTCTTTGTGTGTTTGATTGGTGTGTGTGTGTGTTCGGTCATGGCTAACATCATTGGTAATTATCTGAACTGGCCCTGGGCCACTCCTAGTTCGATTCAGCCTTAAATGAGTAACTGGTACTGCGAGAGAGAGGGTTGTATGTGCATTCGAGTGTTTGTGAGTGTGTGAGTGTGGTGCGGTAGTGTAGTGGTGAGCGCTAGTGGCTATAAACCCGGCGACCCGGGTTCGATTCCCGCTCACGGCCAACACCGGTGACGATTATCTGAGCCGGTCCTGGGCCTCCCTAGGTCGACTCAGCCTCAAATGAGTACCTGGTGCGGTGTGTAAACATCGTCACTGGGGAGATAAAGGCGGTCGGGCGTGGTGCTGGCCACCCACCTCCTCGTGTGCTTTCATAGGTGCTCGCTAACAGCACTTGCCCCAACAGTCTATGGTTATACGGGGATCTTTGTCTTTGTGTAGGGGAGCGGTGGTATAGTAGTTACTGCGTACGAACCCGGCGACCCGAGTTCGATTCCCGCTCACGGCCAACACCGATGACGTTATCTGAACCGGTCCTGGGCCTCCCCTAGATCAGCCTCAAACGAATACCTGGTACGGTGTTTAAACATCGCCACTGGGGAGACAAAGGCGGTCGGTTGTGGTGCTGGCCACCCACCCCGTCGTGTGCCGTTCCGACCTTCATAGGTGCTCGCTAACAGCACTTGCCCCAACAGTCTGTGAGGGTTATCCGAGGGGTCTTTGTTAGGTGTGACCGGGTGGGTCTGCCTGCCTGTGTGTGTGTTGGTTTCGATGTAAAGCTTTCGTGACGCAGGGATTCATATTCTTGGTTCGTTCGGTAAAGTCGCCCAGAAGGGAAATAATAAAATAATAAACAGAGCTGTGTGAGTAGTCTATGATGATGATGGCCGAAACGTCGTGAGAATTGTATTTTATTATGATTTTATTTTTATTCTTTTATTATTTCTCTTCTACGTGACTTCACCGATAGATCCACGAATTTCGCCAGGGGTGTTCGTGCGAGTGACGAGGGAGTTGGTCTCACGTTGTGATTTTGCCCTTTCTTTTTTCTACGTCGTCATGTATGTATGCATGCACATTTAACTTATTTCGCATCGTACGTAGCCAACCGTGCTAAGCGGAGGTGTTGGGTGTGGGGGTGAAGGGGAATGACAACCAACGAAACACAAAAAGCAGTTCTAACGTTATGCTTTTCAATCGAGATGATTTCAAAGTTCGTAGCTCGGAGGGAAGAACATTCCAGACGACCACCGCCTTGGTTCGATGGCCAGCTACCCAAATGCTGCTGCGAGAATCATCAAAATCATCATCATCGTCGTGAGCCATGGTCAATGCACTGCTGGATCAAGGTCTCTCCCGAAGCCATCGCGATCCTGCGGTGTGACCATCCGTCCAGCTCCTAGCGCAGGGGCTGATTTCATCGCTCCATCTCCGCTGCGTGCGTATTCTTCTGGAACGCGTTCCATTCCTCGGCTGTTATGATTCTTGACCATCGTCCGTCCGTCCGTCCATTATCATCATCATCATCCCCAATAGCCATGGCGTGCCCTGCCCTGTTCGCACAGAAGAAACTGAAGATGCGTCGCTGGAGAGACACGAGTTTCCTGAGTAATGACGGTGATGATGACAATTCACGATGAATCAGATGATGATGAACACCGCATCCTGAACACCGCACCCTGAACACCGGAGCTGAACACCGCATCCACCAACTCAGCCCAGCGACAAGCCCAGCGACAAGCCCGCCACGCCGTGGGGAGGGCACTCGATCAGCAGGCGCGGGTAATTGAATTAAAAGGCTCCACACCGCGAGACCTAAACGGCCGATCGTGACTTCAAAGACCCGGACCGGAATTAACGACACAGCGAGACGCCGAGCAGAGAGAGAGAGAGTCCGTGCCTCCGACAGAATGGGGTTCATATTCTTTGCTGCTTTCCGTAAAGTTACGTAGATAGAAAAATAATAATGAAAAGAAAGTGAAAAAATAAACACTAATGTCGACTGTAGCCTGGTTATTAAGCTGGGTGAGTGTACTGGCAGTCAATAATGTAGACTGTAGCCTGGTTATTAAGCTGGTGAGTGTACTGGCAGTCTATAATGTAACCGTAGCCTGGTTATTAAGCTGGGTGAGTGTACTGGCAGTCTATAATGTAACTGTAGCCTGGTTATTAAGCTGGNTGAGTGTACTGGCAGTCTACAATGTAGACTGTAGCCTGGTTCTTAATCGGAGCGAGTGTACTGGCAGTCTATAATGTAGACTATAGCCTGGTTATTAAGCTGGGTGAGTGTACTGGCAGTCTATAATGTAGACTGTAGCCTGGTTATGAAGTTTGGTGAGTGTACTGGCAGTTATAATGTAGACTGTAGCCTGGCTATTAAGTTTGGTGAGTGTACTGGCAGTCTATAATGTAGACTGTAGCCTGGTTATTAAGTTTGGTGAGTGTACTGTTAGTCTATAATGTAGACTGTAGCCTGGTTATTAAGTTTGGTGAGTGTACTGGCAATCTATAATGTAGACTGTAGTCTGGTTATTAAGCCGAATAAGTGTACTGACAGTCTATAATGTAGACTGTAGCCTGGTTATTAAGCTGGGTGAGTGTACTGGCAGTCTATAATGTAGACTGTAGCCTGGTTCTTAATCAGAGCGAGTGTACTGGCAGTCTATAATGTAGACTATAGCCTGGTTATTAAGCTGGGTGAGTGTACTGGCAGTCTATAATGTAGACTGTAGCCTGGTTATTAAGCTGGGTGAGTGTACTGGCAGTCTATAATGTAGACTTTAGCCTGGTTATGAAGTTTGGTGAGTGTACTGGCAGTCTATAATTAGACTGTAGCCTGGTTATTAAGCTGGTGAGTGTACTGGCAGTCTATAATGTAGACTGTAGCCTGGTTATTAAGCTGGGTGAGTGTACTGGCAGTCTATAATGTAGACTGTAGCCTGGTTATTAAGAATGGCTGTGTGTGCATTAGTCTGGCCCGACGAGCACCTGGTATGGAGAGGGTGGTGGTGGATGGCGTGGTGAATCAGAGCCTATCATCTCGTCCTGGAGTCGATAAATAACGAGTACCGCATTTGTGCTACATGTATAGACTCGCTCCTGCCACGGCAACGTGGAATGTCCACCAATCGTGGAGCTGAGCACCGCCTCGACGCTCATTTGAGCAGGAGATCGCCATCTCACCCGCTCACCCAGGCAATCCACTCACTCATTCACTCACCAACTCACACACACACACCCACTCACCCGCTCATTCACCCACTCATTCATTCGCTCCCCTGATCTCCACACCAAGGCCGTAATTATAATATATATTGGAGGGGGGGGGACGACACATCCCCCAATAATAAAATATGCTCAAAATGTACCCCCCCCCCAAATTTATTGCTATACAAATATTTTTTAAGAATTATAATTGCGATGCTATGTGAATAAAAACAACAATTTGCTAAACCTTGGCCACAACATCCGGACTTGTCTTCATATAACAATGCACAGATTTCTGTTTGTATGATTGTGCTTATGGTTGTACTTATATCTCTGCCATTACATACAAAAAAAAGAAAAAACAGCAATGTAATATAATATACAATTAAACATTATTGTAAAAAATAAATAAAAAGTCCATCCCATGTGTTAGTGAATTTTTTATGTTTTAGGCAGGAAATGGCAGGAAATTAGTTTTCAAATTTAGATTTATTTTCTGGGGGGGGACCCCAGACCCCTGGAAGATTTGGTCCCCCCAAAGTTGACTCCATGGCTACGGCCTTGCTCCACACATACATCCAGGCTCGAACACTTATCCACTCACTCATCCACACACCCACTCACTAACCCTCCCACCCACCACTCACTCACCCTCCACCCACTCACTCACCCTCCCACCCACTCACTCACCCTTCCACCCAGTCATCCACCCACCCACTCACTCACCCACCACCCAGCCACACACTCACTCACCCACTCACTCCCTGATCTCTACACACACACACATATATTCAGGATCGAACACTTACCCACCCACTCACTAACCCACACACCTACCCATTTACCCACTCACTCACCCTCCCACCCACTCACTCACCCTCCCACCCACTCACTCACCCTCCCACCCACTCACCCTCCACCCACTCACTCACCCTCTCACCCACTCACTCACCCTCCCACCCAGTCATCCACCCACCCACTCACTCACCCACACACCCACCCATCCACCAACTTACTCACCCTCCCTCCCATCCACTCACCACCCACCCAGTCATCCACCCACCCACTCACTCACCCTCCCTCCCACTCACCCATTCACTCCCCTGATCTCCACACATACATCCAGGCTCGAACACTTACCCACTCACTCACTCACCCACACATTCACCCACTCACTCACTCACCCTCCCACTCACTCACTCATTCACCCTCTCATCCACCCACTCACTCACCCTCTCATCCACCCACTCACTCACCCTTCCATCCACTCACTCACCCTCCAACCACTCACTCACCCTCCCACTCACCCTCCTACTCACCCTCCCACCCACTCACTCACCCTCCCACTCACTCACTCATTCACCCTCTCATCCACCCACTCACTCACCCTCCACTCACCCTCCTACTCACCCACCCACCCACTCACTCACCCTCCCACCCACTCACTCACCCACCCATTCACTCACCCTCCCTCCCTCCCTCCTCTCCNACCACTCACTCACTCACTCACCCACCACTCACTCACTCACCCTCCCACCCACTCACTCACTCACCCTCCCACCCACTCACTCACCCTCCCACTCACTCACTCACCCTCCCACCCACTCACTCACCCTCCCACCCACTCACGCACTCACCCTCCCTCCCTCCCACCCACCCACTCACTCACCCTCCCACTCACTCACTCACCCACCCGCCAAACCACCCACTCACTCACCCTCCCTCCCACCCACTCACTCACCCACCCACTCACTCACCCTCCCACCCACTCACTCACTCACCCTCCCTCCCACCCACCCACTCACCCACCCACTCACTCACCCTCCCACCCACTCACTCACCCACCCGCCAAACCACCCGTGTCGCATCGCCTGCAAACGACATTGCACCTCCGCGCAGTGACACATGCATGTGCTTTGTCTTGCGCGAGATTTCATTTGGTCTGTGCGCGCATTAGGGGTCCCGTACAGATGTGCATCTATAATGCATTACCGCTCGCCAAGGTCACAGCGCCACACACACACACAAATAAAGACAAAGATCCCCGTGTAGCCTTAACAGGCTGCTGGGAAAGTGCTGTTAGCGAGCACCTATGAAAGGCCGGCACGGCACACGAGGGCGTGGTGGCCAGCACCACGCCCGACCGCCTTTGTCTCCCCAGTGCTGATGTTTACACACCACACCGGTACTCATTTGAGGCTGAGTCGACCTAGGGGAAGCCCAGGACCGGTTCAGGTAATCGTCACTGGTGTTGGCCGTGAACAGGAATCGAACTCGGGTGGCCGGGTTCGTAGCGCAGCGTAGCGCTAACACACTACACCACCGCTCCCCACCCACACATACACACACGCTGATGATGCTGCTGCTGCTTCTGCTGCTGCTTCTGCTGCTGCTGCTTCTGCTGCTGCTGCTCTTCTGCTGCTGATTCTGCTTCTGCTGCTGCTTCTGCTGATGCTGCTTCTGCTGCTGCTTCTGCTGCTATTGCTGTTAAAGTTACTTCTGCTGATGTCACTGCTGGTGCTACTGCTGCGGTTACCGCTACTGCTGCTGCTCCCGATGTTACTGCTGCGACTGCCGCTGCTTCTGCTATTGATGTTACTGCAGTTGCTCCTGTTGGCGACGTTATTGCTGCAAATGTTGTAGCTGCTTATACTCATTTTGCTGCCGCTGCTACTGCTGCTGCATCTGCTGCTGCTGCTGTTATTTCTGCTGCTGCAGCTGTTATCGCTGCTGCGATTGCTGCTGCGGCTGAGAATACAGCGTCTGCTGTTATGACATGGAGTTGAAAGAGGTACGAACACAAAAAAAAACACAGAACAAACACTGAAAAGTGCGCAAAAAATCGTCGACAGATGCACGGCTGCAATTGCACAGAGAGGCACAACGAGGAACACGCGGATTCGAGGTCAGACGCAGGTTTCATGGCATCATCTGGTCCAACACCAATGGAGACTAGGCTCTAAGAAAAGCTGTCTCGGGTGTGGACCAATCAACTTCAAGGACAGTGCATATCATTATCATCATCAGAGTTGTTTCTTTTTGTTTGAATTTTGACTGCTTGTGTTGTGGTTATTGCAAACATGATGCTTTGTATAAAGGTGTCAGTTTTGTACCAGTTGAAAGGGTGAAACCTATTACTATATCATTCAAAGTGTTCGCCTTGGGAGGACACGGCAGGGCTAGAAGGCCTAGGAATTGAACGCGCCAGAGGAGAAGGCTCCACCATACCCAGGGAGATGGAGCGGTGAAATCAGCCCGTGTGCAGGTCAGAATCACAATATTGTATTTCGACCGGAGGAATCCGACGAGCTATGAAGCTCTTTCCCCCACAAATTTCCAGCGCGGGCGGGGTTAGCAAGTTACAGCAAAATATAAAAAAACGATACGAGTGCCAAAATAGAGAAAATTGTCAGCAAGTAACGGAAAATATGATTATTGTTATTATATAAATCCGATTTATCAAGCTTGGGCAAAGCAAAAAAAATGACAAAACAGCCCCAGACCACACCAATGTTACACACAGTCGTAGTCCCTCAATAAACACATTCCTGCTGCGGAGGGAGCTGGTAGGAACGTTGGGTTGCTCGGTCAATGGCCAGGGTCAACGGCGGCGTGGTGTATTCCGCAAATATGCCGACTGTGAGGGCGGGCACAAGCGGCGTGAGTAGGTTAAACGTTGAGTTTTATAAGGGCATACGGGTGACCAGTCCCTCCCCACCAGCCCCACCCTCCCACCCCCACCCAGCCCACCCTCCCCACCCAGCCCCTCCCCACCCAGCCCCTCCCACCCTCCCACCCAGCCCCCCCTCCCNACCCTCTCCTCCCCACCCAGCCCNACCCTCCCCACCCAGCCCTCCCTGCACGACGGAAGGACGGACACAATAATCCCTGTGGGCTGGTGTAACCAGGAGGTTCCTATTAGTATAAACTTGCACACATTGTTTCAAATGCCGTGCCGGGAGAACAACATCGACCGTGTGACCTCTAGAGCATAAGTCCAGCGTGATAACCGCTGCGGCAGCATCCCCAATGATAATAATCGAGGCATGGCATGTCAGTCAGAGGGATTATTTTACCGTACATCACACTTCAGCTCGGGTTGCTAAAAGTCCGGTGTGCTAACCATTACGACTGCAGTACCATCCCCTTCCTTTATAAACAACAAAAAAAAACGTCATTAAAAAATATTATGCTCCACATTTTGGCTGCGTAATTTCAGAAGTCACGGAGAAGCTGATCTGAGTTCAATTAGAAACGAACTCCCAGCCAGCGAACTAATCACGAAACCTGGAATCATTTCGCAGAAGTATTCGGTAACGCGTTGATAGTTTTCGCTGCCAAATTTCTCAGACTGAAAGGGACCTTTTGTAAAATTGGGAGTGAGTAGGATGAAAAAAAAAAACATTAAAAAAAGACTTGGCGTCTGCAAGTGCATTTTTTCGACAAAAAAAATATTCCAGCCATCTCAGCGGTATCCCTTCCCCTTTTTCAAAAGAATTTACTCCACTACAGATTAAGACTTGTTTTTAATTAACTGGAGGAGTATTAGAGGGCCATCCACACCTGACAGATTGATTGGTTGCACGCAACTCAATCACTTGGAGGTGGACGTTTCTGCAACTGGTTGTGCAAACCAATTTCTCACAGTGGGGACAAGACTCCACTCTCAAACATCAATCTGCTTGGCGCGTTTCATGACCACGTGACACATTTGCGAACTGCGATTGGCCGTTACAATCCCAATGGGGGGAGAGGAGGTGGAGCTAACTAGAAAAGGGGCGGGGGCTCTGCTATAGAGGGCGTGGCCAGATGCCTACCACCATGCCGGACACGCCATTGTTGCACAATTCCTTGCTGAGATGCGGACAAGGCAGTAGCAGGCGATTGAGATTGTTCCACCTGCGATTGTTCAGGTGTGCACAGTCGTGTCGTGGCTAGAACATTGGACTTTTATTCCAGAGGTCGCCGGTTCAATTTGATCTCCTGGCGCTGTGGCTGAAACGAAAGTAGTCAATATTTTTTAAAAATACAACACCACATCACGGACTGACGCCTCAAGAATTGTTTTCTGTTCGCAACGGGAGATAAAAACCGACGTAGAACAACTTCAGAGCCATTACGTGCAATGCCTACACACTTGGTTCACGAAGACCGTAAGGAAGAGAACACTGGATCATGTTTAGGGCACGCAGCCACATTAGCAAGTTGGGTTTCGGAAAGGTTTCTCTACCGTCGACTTACGTACAAAACTGTGAATCAGATTCTGGAAAAAAGCAATGAATGACATTTACCGTTGTGCCTGGCCTTTGTAGACTGCGACGAGGCATTTGAAAGACATGGCTGACTGAGATGTACGTGAGTGAATTGATCTTGATTCACGGAGCTCTGAGTGAATTTATCTTGATTCACATAACTCCACGTGAGTGGATGGATCTTGATTCACATAACTCCACGTGAGTGAATGATCTTGATTCACATAACTCCGTGTGAGCGAATGGATCTTGATTCACATAAGTCCACGTGAGTGAATATATCTTGATTCACGTAACTTCACGTGAGTGAATGGATCTTGATTCACATAACTCCAAGTGAGTGAATGGATCTTGATTCACATAACTCCAGTGAGTGAATGATCTTGATTCACATAACTCCAGTGATGGATCTTGATTCACATAACTCCATGTGAGTGAATTGATCTTGATTCACATAACTCCGTGTGAGCGAATGATCTTGATTCACATAACTCCACGTCAGCGAATGGATCTTGATTCACATAACTCCGTGTCAGTAACTGATCTTGATTCACATAGCTCCGTGAGTGAATGATCTTGATTCACATAACTCCACGTGAGTGGATGCAGTGGAGCTGACAGCTCACTGATACCTTCATCACAAGAGAGAGAGAGCATAGTCGCTTGTTAATTCAGAATTCAGAACAACACCTACAGCAGCTGCATTATTCAGAGCTTGAGGCAAAGCAAAGATACCCCCCCACACACACACAGAGATACAAAGGCCCCGTGTAGCCTTTAACAGACTGTTGGGGCAAGTGCTGTTCGCAAGCACCTACGAAGGGTGGGTGGAGCCGTACCTGCCAGGCTGCCTTTGTCTTCCCGATGTTGATGTTGTACACATCGCATCCCGTACTCATTTAAGGCTCACACACATACAGATATGTACATACAAAGACAAAGACCCCCCATAGAGCCTTAACAGACTGTAGGGGCAAGTGCTGTTAGCGAGCACTATGAAGGCCGGAACGGTACACGAGGGGGTGGGTTAAGCCAGCACTACGCCCGACCGCCTTTGTCTCCCTAGTGGCACCGCACCAGGTACTCATTTGATGCTGAGTCGACCTAGGGAGGCCCGGGACCGGTTCAGATAATCGTCACTGGTGTTGGCCGTGAGCGGGAATCTAACCCGTGTCGCCGGGTTCATAGCGCAGCGCGCTAACCGCTACACTACCGCTCCCCACCACAGACACAGACACACCTATGTACAGATACAGATGTACGCACGTGCAAATACAGATATGTATACATCGACAGACTCATACGCCTACAAAACATACACATATAGAAATAAGACACACACACAATCAATTAGTGAGGTAATACTGGTAGGAACCAGCCCACAGGGATTATTGTGTCCGTCCGTCCGTCGTGCATCCAAAATGGGAGGGTGGGGCTGGGTGGGGAGGGTGGGGCTGGTGGGGGTGGGAGGGGTGGGGCTGGGTGGGTGGGGCTGGATGGGGAGGGCTGGTCACCCCGTGGTGCCCTTATAAAACTCAACGTTTAACCTACTCACGCCGACTTGTGCCCGCCCTCACAGTCGGCCATATTTGCGGAATACACCACGCCGCTGTTGACCCTGGCCATTGACCGAGCAACCCAACGTTCCTACCAGCTCCCTCCGCAGGAATGTGTTTATTGGGTAGGTGAGTGAGTGAATGCTTGGCTGAGTGGGTGAGTGATTGAGTGGGTGAGCCGGTGAGTTAGGAGGGTGATGTCCGTGAATTGGTAAGTGGGTGAGCGAGTCGGTGATAGAGTGAATGGGTGAGTCAGTGGGTGGGTGAGTAATTGAGTGGGTGAGTGACTGAGTGGTGAGTCGTTAAGTAAGCGAGTTATTCGTGAGTGGTTTATTGATAGGATGAGTGAGAAGGTAAATATGTGAGTGATTTAATAAGCAAATGGATGCGTTATTGGGTGAGTGAATGAGTACTTAAGTGAGTGGGTGAGTGAATCGGTGATAGAGTGGGTGGATAAGTGATTTCGTGGATGGGTGATTACGTGGGTGAGTGAGTGCGTGGGTGAGTGAATGCGTGGGTGAGTGAGTGTGTGGGTGAGTGAGTAAATGGATGAGTGAGTGGGCGAGTCAGTGAGTGAGTGAATGAGGGTGTGCGCGTATTGATCGTGTGAGTGGGTGGGTAATTGAATTAGTGAGCGGATGAGTTAGTGGGTGAGTGGTGCTTGTATGAGTGAGCGGGTGGGTGAGTGAGTAAATGGATGAGTGGGCGAGTGAGTTAGTGAGTGAGTTAATGAGGGAGTGCGCGTATTGATCGTGTGAGTGTGTGGGTAATTGAATTAGTGAGCGGGTGAGTTAGTGGGTGAGTGGGTAAGTGGGTGCTTGTGTGAGTGAGCGGGTGGGTGAGTGAGTAAAAGATGAGTGAGTGGGCGAGTGAGTGAGAGAGAGAGTGAGTGAATGAATGAGGGCGTGCGTGTAGCGGTAGTTGTGAGATGGTCGTTGAACGAGTGGGCGAGTGGGGTGAGTGGATGAGTGGCTGGTGAGTGAGTGTAGACCCATCCCAGCACACAAGCCCCAGAGAGGGGACGCGAGCCCAGCACACACTGTCAGTGCTCTGCTCTTTCAAGTCCCATGCAATATTGATGAACTGTCTGCCTCACACGCACACCCACACATACGTGGGACACACCGTGTGCATATACATACACGGATGCTACAGAGATATGCACACGTGCGCGCGCGCGCGTGTGTATGAACGTCAATCTCTTTTTTTCGCACCGTACGCGCTACGAGTAGTCTAATTAGTATTGTGGGGCAAGTGCTGTGAGCGAGAACCAATTGGGGTTGGAAGGGCGACACTACGCCCGCCGCCTTTGTCTCCCACACACCACACCGGGTACTCATTTGAGGCTGAGTCGACCTCGGGGAGGCCGTCAGCGGAAAATCGAACGCGGGTTGCCGGTTCGTAGCGCAGCTTAGCGATAAATGTTGCACTCTCCACACAGCCAAAAAAAGATAAAGAGCCCCCGTATAGCCTTAACCGACTGTTGGGCAAGTGCTGTTAGCGGACGCCTATGAAGGCCGGCACGGTACACGGGGGGGGGGGCGGGTGACCAACACCACGCCCGGCCGCCTTTGTCTCCCCACTGGCGACGTTTACACACCGCACCAGACACTCATTTGAGGCTGAGTTGACCTAGGCAACGCCCAGGATACCGCTTCAGATAATCGTCACCAGCGTTGCCGTGAGCGGGAATCGAACTCGGCTCGCCTGGTTCGTAGCGCAGCGGTGCAAGGCACAACGCAGCACACACGCGGCTCCACTAGGGTCCACGTGTTCTGAAATAAAACACCTCCTTTGTTCTACACGTCGGAAATGATGTTGACCGAAGCTAGGGGGGGAAAGGGCGGGCACCACAATGGAGTACCGTAAAGTCCTCGTTTAACGCGGTAGATGTGTCCCTGAGAAGTGCTACGCCCGCCCGCCTTTGTCTCCCCACACACCACACCGGGTACTCATTTGAGGCTGAGTCGACCTCGGGAGGCCGTCAGCGGAAAATCGAACGCGGGTCGCCGGGTTCGTAGCGCAGCGTAGCGATAAATGTTGCACTCTCCACACATGCTGTACAAAAAAAGATAAAGAGCCCCCGTATAGCGAGAACAGTTCCCTGTAAATAATAATGTAACGTACTCTTAGGTAGAAAAAACATTTCCCTGTAAATAATAATGTAACGTACTCTTAGGTAGAAAAAATAAATAAAAAAAAATTATACGTCACGACGTTTCGATGCAACACGAGCGGTCGTCCTCAGGCGCAAAAAAATAATCCAGCAGTGGAGCTGCTGAAACAGCTGCTTGTGTTGCTATCGAAACGTCGTGATTTCTTATTTTTTTGGTTTTATTTTATTTTCTACCTACGTGACTTTTGCCGAAAGAACCAACGAGGACGGATTCCTGCAGTCACGCCAAGCTTCAAATCAAGATTGAATAATGCGACGGTAAAGTTTGGCGAGATCCGAAGCACTTTGTAACAAACGGTAATATTCTGGGACGAATAATAGGTTACGTAGCTCAGCTCAAAAAAATATTTTGCCGTCGAAAGCAAAATAAAATATTTAAAAATACTTTAAAAAAAACACGCTTTCATGAAATGTACTGTCCGAGCTGCCCTCCCCCTGCCCCTTTTCCCATCGCCCCTCCCCTCCTTCCACATCCCCCGCCCCTGGGCGTGGCTCCCCGAGGCTTGCCGTGACGTAAGGGACCACGTGGTGATTTACAGCTAACGTGAGTTGAGCGTCGGCAATTAGAGCCGTAAACAAGTAAACCTGTAAAAACAAAGTTTTTCACTATAAATCCTTTATATGCGTGGCATCGGGGCGGCTAGAGGCCTCTCGTCCTCTGGCTTGAGATGTCTGCCACCTATGGGTCAGATGATTGTCTGGCAGCATTAAACAATTGGTAATTAAATATTTAAAAAAATTCCCTAAACAGTGTAAAATTTTGGAATTTTTTTTCACGAAAATGCTTTGTCACGCACAACGAGTCTGTGTGCAAAATGTCAGCTCGATTGGATCACGGGAAGTGGGTTAAAAAACGACCGAAAAATGTGCACGGTCCTAAGCAAGCAAGCGAACTTAATATAAAGGATTTTAAAAAGATGGTTTAAAAATATATTTTTATTATTTTTAATGATAGAATATAGCATTGTCATCAGTATGACACACCTATACTAAGTTTGCAGTCGATACGGCATTGGGAATACGGTTGAAATTGAGTTACAAGATTTTTGGATACGACAACACATACGGTAAGTTAAATAAAAGCGTGTAAAAAGTTTTAAAATTAATGTTTTAGAATTTTTACGATAGAATATTGTGTTGTCATCAGTACGACATACCTATACGAAGTTTGCAGTCGATGGCACATTGGGAAGTGTGTAAAAATCGAGTTACAAGATTTCTTTTTGAGGATACAACAGACGAAGTGAGTTCTAGATTTGAAGCTTTCGTGACTGCAAGGATTCATATTCTTAGGTTTTTTCGGTAAAGTCACGTAGGTAAAACGTAGGTAAAACACCTGAAGACGGAAGCTTGTGTTGCCTCCGAAACGTCGTGATTTTTATTTTTTTTACTTTTATTAATTTTAATGTTTTACCTACGTGACTTTACCGAAAAAAGTGAGTTAAATAAAAGCGTGTAATAATAATAATAAAACCGCGTTATAACGGGCGCGCGTTTCGCGTTATAACGGGGAGCGCGTTTCGCGTTATAACGGGGCGCGTTCCGCGTGTGCAAAAAGTCTTCCCGCAACGGAAGAACCCCCACGGCGACAACGCGTTGCGTGAACACCGCCACGCGCGTTAAGCGAGCACTTGCCGTACATCATTTCACGCGGCGACACACACACTCTCCTACGTACCGCACAGCACGAAAACGCGCACCCACTGTGTAAACCAGCGGTCGGGAACCTATGGCTCGCGAGCCATATATGGCTCTTCCAGTGACGGCATATGGCTCCCAGACAATTTTGAGTTGAAAAAAAAAATCAGTTTGGAACTGATTTAAAAATACTTAAATAAATTTCACGGGTCACGCCTGCATGAAGCTCAACCTCACCACGTATGAACCTGACTACAAGGCCATCAGCAAAACCATGCAGCACCAGAAGTCGCATTAAAAGTAAGACATATTTAATTTATTATACGTTAAAATACTATATGGCTCTCAATGAAATATATTTAGAAATATTTGGCTTTTATGGCTCTCCCAGTCAAAAAGGTTCCCGACCCCTGTGTAAACACTGTCGGTGGGGGGGGTAATTCTGGTCGTTGAAATGTAGAAAAAAGTCGGTCAAACAATGATTACCGATTTGCCGCATATATGGATACGTCTAGCCTAGAGCAATGAGCGTTTGCAGCAGTGAGTGGTGTGATGGTGCATTAGCGTTGCCGGTTTAAATTCGACTCTGGCGCGGCAGATGATACAATGAAGAACGTTGATCAATCTCACCCCCGTCCTCGCAACGGTGACGAGATGTTAACTCCCTCGCCTGGTATACAGGAGGTCGTGTGTTCGATCCCGACCCTGACGCCTGCTGTATATTTGGAGTTTGCGTGTCTCTCTCTCTCTCTCATCATCACGGTGGCCAGGAGATGTTAACTCCCTCGCCTGGTATACAGGAGGTCGTGTATTCGATCCCGACCCTGACGCCTGCTGCTGTATATTTGGAGTTTGCGTGTCAAATCTCTCTCTCATCATCATCACAGTGGCCAGGAGATGTTAACTCCATCGCCTGGTATACAGGAGGTCGTGGGTTCGATCCCGACCCTGACGCCTGCTGTATATTTGGAGTTTGCGTGTCTCTCTCTCATCATCACGGTGGCTAGGAGATGTTAACTCCCTCGCCTGGTATACAGGAGGTCGTGGGTTCGATCCCGACCCTGACACCTGCTATATATTTGGAGTTTGCGTGTCTTTCTCTCATGATCATCACGTTGGCTAGGAGATGTTATCTGCCTCGCCTGGTATACAGGACGGTCGTGGGTTCGATCCCGACCCTGACACCTGCTGTATATTTGGAGTTTGCGTGTCTTTCTCTCATCATCATCACGTTGGCTAGGAGATGTTATCTGCCTCGCCTGGTATACAGGATGGTTGTGTGTTCGATCCCGACCCTGACGCCTGCTGTATATTTGGAGTTTGCGTGTCTCTCTCTCTCATCATCACGGTGGCTAGGAGATGTTAACTCCCTCGCCTGGTATACAGGAGGTCGTGGGTTCGATCCCGACCCTGACACCTGCTATATATTTGGAGTTTGCGTGTCTTTCTCTCATGATCATCACGTTGGCTAGGAGATGTTATCTGCCTCGCCTGGTATACAGGACGGTCGTGGGTTCGATCCCGACCCTGACACCTGCTGTATATTTGGAGTTTGCGTGTCTTTCTCTCATCATCATCACGTTGGCTAGGAGATGTTATCTGCCTCGCCTGGTATACAGGACGGTCGTGTGTTCGATCCCAACCCTGACGCCTGCTGTACATTTGGAGTTTGCATGCTTTCCCCGTGGTCGTGTGAATGTTTTTTTCCCGGGTCCTCCGGTTTCCCTTCGAAATTTAGAATCAACGTACGTTTAGAGTATTTGACTGCCATACATTTCCACGTGATAAGCCACTTCGTTGAGCTATCATTTGTAGCCGGATCGCTTCTGAAAAAGAGCTATATAGCTCAGTGGGCCTTACCTGGTAAAATTCCAATTAGTCTTATAGTTTAATAACTCGGTAACAATATTCCCTCGTTATTCGCGAGACATATGTTCCGAAGATGCACATTTCACGGATTGAGATTGACCTACGGATATCGTACGTGCAACATCTGCAGATGCTTATAAAGCTTCCACTAGTTATCTCTGTCTCTCATCTCTTCATCACATCCCATTCTCTCTCTCTCTCTCTTGATGCATTTGTGTAGAGTTCCAGATGCGATTCGCAGACAGCCAAAACAGCGGACAGCGAGTTCGCGAATGACGAGGGAATACTGTACACCACAGTCGTGTGGTGGGGTAAAGTGTGGGTACGCCCACATCTTCCGACAAATATTCAACTGCGAACGGTTATTGGTTCCCGACTTTATAAATCGGTAATCGATTTTCTGAACGGTTGTACGTTAACAAATAACCTAAACACGTTTTTCTGCTTTAAAATGGAAAATATATCATATGGAAATGTACTCTTTAAATAAATATGTAAAAGATACAGATTGTACTGTACGTGTTAAAAAACAAAATAATAACCGCAACACGTTCTTCACTTCTACTGCTTTAAAAGGAGAAATGTATAACAGCTAAATATCATTAAAAGATCTATGTAGTGGAGAAATACTCTAATTGTTTTAAGGCCACAGTGTGAATATTATTTGCTGTGCTATTTATGCATTTGCACGACTGCCAACGCTGCATCATTACGCCTGCATTACGGTTGCTAATCCATAATCGGACAACCGTTTTCCGAACCAACTTCTGTGTCTATTTAGAAGCGGGATTTTTTTATTGACTCGTTTTGTGGAACCCGGCGGGAACTCGCGAGGCCACATTATCCGACTCTCAACATTATCCGGCTTGCAACATTATCCGACTTTCTACATTATCCGGCTTTCAACATTATCCGACTTTCTACATTATCCGGCTTTCAACATTATCTGACTTTCTACATTATCTGACTTTCAACATTATCTGCCTTTCAACGTTATCCGTTTTCAACATTATCTGACTTTCAACATTATCTGACTTTCAACATTATCTGACTTTCAACATTATCTGACTTTCAACGTTATCCGACTTTCTACATTATCTGACTTTCAACATTATCTGACTTTCAACATTATCCGACTTTCAACATTATCTGGCTTGCAACATTATCCGACTTACTACAGTATCCGGATTTCAACATTATCCGACTTTCTACATTATCCGGCTTTCAACATTATCTGACTTTCTCCATTATCTGACTTTCAACATTATCTGCCTTTCAATGTTATCTGGCTTTCAACATTATCTGACTTTCAACATTATCTGACTTTCAACATTATCCGGCTTTCAACATTATCCGACTTGTTACATTATCCGGCTTGCAACATTATCCGACTTTCAACATTATCTGACTTTCTAGATTATCCGGCTTTCTCCATTATCCGGCTTTCAACGTTATCCGGCTTTCAACATTATCCAGCTTTCAACATTATCTTACTTTCAACATTATCTGACTTTCTACATTATCCGACTTGTTACATTATCTGGCTTTCAACATTATCCAGCTTTCAACATTTTCCGGCGGTCCGGGGGCCGATCTGGCGAAACTGGCAAGACCGTAGTGCGTACATTACCCCATGCAGAGTTTTCGATATTGGAGTGGTACGGTTCAGTCAACACGGTCACTTCTTACAGTCGGATATTTATTTTTATCAATTTGTACGTTTAATGATGCCAATTTTCACGCAAGTAAAACACATGTAAAACACAAAAAAAACATACAAACAATACCTGGAAACATGTTTTACAAGAATATGCGAAAATAAGCTATTTTTAATAACGATTGGTGATTATCCGGCGTTTTTGAAATTTCGGTGACCCCTTCTCCCCCGAAGCCGCCTGATAATCGAACACATTCCTGCGGAGGGAGCTGGTAGGAACGTTGGGTTGCTCGGTCAATGGCCAGGGTCAACGGCGGCGTGGTGTATTCCGCAAATATGGCCGAATGTGAGGGCGGGCACAAGCCGGCGTGAGTAGGTTAAACGTTGAGTTTATAACGTCACCACCGGGTGACCAGCCCCTACCCACCCAGCCCCACCCCTCCCACCCCCACCCAGCCCCACCCACCCCACCCAGCTCCTCCCCACCCTCCCTCTCCACCCAGCCCCACCGCTCCCATTTTTGGATTCACGACGGACGGACGGACACAATAATCCCCTGTGGGCTGGTGTAACCAGGAGGTTCCTACCAGTACAATCTAGTGTAATGAATGTGCTCATTGGCACGTGCGAGCGTTATAAAACCTCGCGGATTTTGGGTCGACGACCAGCGGCAGGCCGAAGTCACCGCATGGAACATGTTATCCTCGTTTATCGGTTGAAAGGGTCAAAAATAGGTGCAGCTCTGCAATTACAATGACTTGCTCGCGCCAAATGCGTGGTAATGGAGCTCTGCTGATTTGTAGGTAATTTGGCCTTAGGGGCCGTCCATAAATGACGTCACGCGATTTTGGACATTTTTTACCCCCCCCCCCGCCCCCTTCTTCACACGGCGTCACAAAAAGTTAGACCCCCTTCAAATATGACGTCACAAAGCTCTGCCCCCCCCCCCAAAAATATAAAACATGCTTCAAATCGCTTGAAACAGTTGTCATTGTAGTGCGTATTTAATGTGGTGCTGTAACTCTGATGTTGTAGGAGAAAACATTTATAAAAANGTCAATTTAATTAAGTAGAACGTGTTGTCTATATTTATTTAAAGTTGCGCATTTTGATGTGACGTCACATTTCTCAAACCCCCCCCCCCTCCCTCGTCACAAATGTCTGACCCCCTAGGTGCATGACGTCATTTATGGACGGCCCTTACGCTTCACCATTTGGCCAGACGTCTTGGTAGAGTTGGGCGCACTCACACTTTATCCCACTGCTCCTTGTGGTTGTACCCATTTATGCTGCTGGNAGGGTGGTTTTAAGATGCAATCGTTAATTGCTTTCAGATTCATTACTTCAGTAGAACTCTGGTTATCCGGGGAGATGCCTACTCCGGATCCTATAAAACNAACTATTTTTTTTTCCCAGTAAGGCCCCACAGCTATATGGCTCTTTTTCAGAACCACCTGGCAATCACAAATGATAGTTCAACGAAGTGGCTTATCACGTGGAAATGTAGAGCAGTAGTCGAATGCTCTAAACGCGCGATGTTGATTACAAATGTGGAGGGGAAAATCGGAGGGCCGGGGAAAAATCCACGCGACCACGGGAGAGAGACACCACAAACTCCAAATATACAGCAGCAGCATCATGGGTCGGGATCGAACCCACGTGCTCCTGTTATCCAGTTATCGCTCGTATATATAACGAGGGGGTGGGTGGCCAGCACCACGCCCGGCCGCCTTTGTCCCCCCAGTGGCGATGTTCACACAGCACACCAGTTACTAGTTTGAGGCTGAGTCGACCAAGGGGAGGCCCAGGACCGGTTCAAATAATCGTCACCGGTGGTGGCCGTGAGCGGGAATCGAACTCGGGTCGCCGGGTTCGTAGCAGAGCGCGCTACCCGCTACACTACAATGCGTTACGCTTCCGCACGCACGGGTCACGTGACAGATTTTACGTCACAGCTCACTTGCCGTGCAGAAAAATATGCATCATTGAGCCCCCCCCCCCCCCCCCAAAAAAGTGTATTTTTATAAATTTTGCATGGTGCACAGTCTGGAAAGTACCCACATGGCAAATTTTAAGTTTGTTGCATGTCGGGAAGTACGCTAAACATTTTGAACAGACACACATAATCACAAATTTCCCTTTTACTGGTAGAAACCTCCTGGTTACACCAGCCCACAGGGGATTATTGTGTCCGTCGTGCAGGGAGGGGCTGGGTGGGAGGGAGTGGCTGGGTGAGGAGGGAGGGCTGGGTGGGAGGNTGGGAGGGCTGGGTGGGGAGTGTGGGGCTGGGTGGGGGGGGGCTGGTCACCCGTGGTGCCCTTATAAAACTCAACGTTTAACCTACTCACGCCGGCTTGTGCCCGCCCTCACAGTCGGCCATATTTGTGGAATACACCACGCCGCCGTTGACCCTGGCCATTGACCAAGCAACCCAACGTTCCTACCAGCTCCCTCCGCAGGAATGTGTTATGTATATGGAAATTAGAATGCACTGCATTTGAGCAGCGGCTGGATAACAGGAAGAAAGATCTCATGCTCCGCCCATCCTGGATCATAAATCGAATTCCCGACAACGGATAACTGGAGTTCTACTGTAACAAAAAAAGAATAAAACCAAGTACGTGCATGGATTCCGTAACACTTCCAAATACGCGTGGAAGTATTTCATTAGCGATTTACTGGGCATCTGTATGAATAAATATTCTGATTTAGAAACCTTGACGCTTTCAAGTCGCACAACGAGATGACCTCACGTGTAATGACGCCATCGGGAGGGTCGAGAGAAGAGAAAGCGTGTGCCGCGTGCCCTTTTAGCGCTGGTTTTGTGAATCCTTTTAGCCCCAGTTTTTTTATTTTTTTAAATCTACACATTTTGGGGGTGAGTTTCCTACCAGCAATAAAAAAACTCTCCGTACCTCCCACCACGAGAGTTATTATCATGCACCACCATCCTGCACCCCCCGTGTTACACTACCATCCTGCCTCCCACGTGTTACTTACGGACGGACACACGAACGGAGCTAATGTATTCACGTTTTCAAGCCGAGTTGAACAGCATTAAAAACACATTTACCGTGGGATTTTTTTTTTTACCCTTTCAAAACCGCGTCTGGCACGTTACAGTAAATTTCTCTACCTCGTATTAAAATATATATATGGTGCATTTTGATTCATTTTTTAGAGTCCCATTCTACAGTCTGAGATATGAATTATGCAGCGGTCGGCCATTAATACGTAATACAGTGTGCGATGTTATGACATTTTTCAACAATATCTGCAACATTCCAATTTGTAGTGCTGCTTCATGTTGTGGATTCTGGGCTATTGTGTGCGCGTTTGTCTTCGTGTGTCTGCCCATGTGTGTGTGAGTGAATAGCTGTGCGCGTCTGTGTTTGTGTCTGTGTTTGTGTGTGTGTCAATTGCTGTGTGTGGGAGCGGTGGTGTAGTGGTTAGCGCTACGCTGCGCTATGAACCCGGCGACCCGAGTTCGATCCCGCTCACGGTCAACAGTGACGATTATCTGAACCTGTCGTGGGCCTCCTCTAGGTCGACTCAGTCTCAAAATGAGTACCTGGCGCGGTGTGTAAACATCGCCACTGGGGAGACAAAGGCGGTCGGCGTGGTGCTGGCCACCCACCCTCTCGTGTGCCGTTCCGGCCTTCATAGCTGCTCGCTAACAGCACTTGCCCCAACAGTGATGTAATTTACAATTATGTTATCAAAATGCGTATGACAATAATGCTACGTTTGTTTACAAACATCACGGATGTGACATAACGTGTGATCGTCCTCATTTTGTCGGTGATGATGACAATTACATTTTCAAACGATGTTGGGGTCAACAGCGTCATATTGATTATAACAATGATGATGATTATGTCATTATCCTATAATGCAGATGCCTGTATGGATCATGATTATAACAATGATGATGATGTCATTGTCCTACGATGCAGATGCCAGTATTGATCATAATGATTATAACAATGAGGATGATGTCATTGTCCTATCATGCAGATGCCAGTATTGATCATATTGATTATAACAATTACGATGTTATTGTCCTATAATTCAGATGACAGTATTGATCATAATGATTATAACAATGAGGATGATGTCATTGTCCTATCATGCAGATGCCAGTATTGATCATATTGATTATAACAATTACGATGTTATTGTCCTATAATTCAGATGACAGTATTGATCATAATGATTATAACAATGAGGATGATGTCATTGTCCTATAATTCAGATGCAGTATTGATCATATGATTATAACAATTACGATGTTATTGTCCTATAATTCAGATGACAGTAGTTACCAGAATGATTATAACAATGAGAGGTGACGATGATGATGTCATTGTCCTACAGATGACAGGGGCAATCATTGATTACGTTGATGACGACTATTGAAGAAGATTACATATCATCCGTCGATATTCTAATCAGGACGACGAGGATTATGACGGATCGTTCGCCGACGCCCGAACACATCACTCAGAGTCACAGTATCTGTGGAAGTGAATTAAGACTCTCGTCTCTCTCTCTCTCATCCTCCTCCCTCCCTCTCTCTCCCTCTCTCCGTCTCTCTTCTCTCTCCATTGAGCGCCGTGACTCCGGCCGGATGAGGGCTGACGGCTGGGTTCTCAGCGAGCATTGTGGCGTGCGACAGAGCGCCGCTGCTCGCCACTCAGCCGCCCCATTCAAGGCCCCCACCACCCCCTGACCTCCCCATTGGCGACACGCGATTACGTCTCATTCACAGGCGCTTTGACAAGATGAATGGCAGAGCCGGCATAATAACAATAATAAATAAATATAAGCCTCTGGGTGCCTGCGTGTCTGTGTGTGCGTGTGTGTGTGTCTCCCTGCGCATCTCTCCGTGTGTGCCTGCGTGTCTGTGTGTGTGTCTCCCTGCGTATCTCTCCGTGTGGCCTGCGTGTGTGTGTGTCTCCCTGCGTATCTCCGTGTGTGCCTGTGTGTGTGTGCCTTTACTTGCGGGCGGTGTGTAAATATCGACACTGGGGAGACAAAGGCGGCCGGGCGTGGTGCTGGCCACCCACCCCACCTCGTGTGCCGTGCCGGCCTTTATAGGTGCTCGCCAACAGCACTTGCCCCGACAGTCTGTGAAGGCTATACGGGGGATCTTTGTCTTTGCCTTTACTTGCGGGCGGTGTGTAAACATCGACACTGGGGAGACAAAGGCGGCCGGGCGTGGTGCTTGCCACCCACCCCACCTCGTGTACCGTGCCGGCCATCATAGTGTTCATATTCTTAGGTTTTTTTTCGGTAAAGTCACGTAGGTAAAAATTTTAAATTAATTAAAATTAAAATTAATGAATTTTAATTTTTTACCTACGTGACTTTACCGAAAAAATCTAAGAATATGAATCCTTGCAGTCACGAAAGCTTCAAATCTAGAATCATAGGTGTTCACCAACAGCACTTGCACAAACATTTTGTAAAGGGCTACACGGGGGATCTTGTTGTCATTAAGACGCATTCCGCAGGACTGGAAGGATACCCTCCCTGGTTTGGACCCCATTGATTGCAACAACTGCCGGGACATCTCCCTCCTCCTCAGCGTGCCGAGAAGGATCCTGGGCGAGGATGATGTCGGCTTGCAAGAGCTCCAACGTGGTTGTCAGAGGGGCGCGGTCCTGCGCTACGCCATATTCTCCGTATGTGGGGCGTCCATAAATGACGTCACGCACCTGGGGGGGGGGTCAGATATTTGTGACGATGTGACAAGGGGGGGGGGGGGGTTGAGAAATGTGACGTCCCATCAAAATGCAACTTAAAAATAAATTAACAACACGTTCTACTTATTAAATAACGTTTTAATAAATGTTTTCTCCTACAACATCAGAGTGCAGCGCCACATTAAATACGCACTACAATGACAATAGTTTAAAGCGATTTGAAGATGTGTTTTTTTTTGGGGGGGGGGGGAAGCTTTGTGACGTCATATTTGAGGGGGGNTCTGACTTGTTGTGACGTCGTGTGACGAGGCGGGGGGGGGGGGTCAAAATCGTCCAAAATCGCGTGATGTCATATATGGACGGCCCCTGTCTGCTACAGCAGAGGTGTTGGGACATTTCAACAGGACCTACATCTCTGGTTTATTGACCTGGTCAAGCCTATTATACCATCAATAGGCCAGGGCTATGGGTTATTTTTCGTGCTTTCGGGTCCCTGACCCTCTGCTCACAATCATTAAGAACCTTCAGGATGTTGAGCAGGCCCGGGTAAAGCTGCGTGGGTGAGTGGAGCCATTTCCCTGCTCACCTTGGGGTGCGATAGGGATGTCCTCTGGCTCCTACATTATTTAACCATTTTTTTGACCGCGTAGTTCAGGACGCTTTCTATGGCTCTATCAGAGGAATTTCCATTTGTGCACATACAATGGATGGCTGATCGATGGCTTGCTGGCGTGTCGAGGGATGTTTCCCTATTGGTCAACAATGTTACGCATGATAATTGTTTTTTTACCCTTCTATCTGGCAACAAAATTGACACCTTTTTTACAAGGAGTCATGTTTGCATAGACCACAATACCTGCAGCCATAATGCAACAAAAAACATAACTCTGATAATGTATGCACTGTCCTTGAAGTTGATTGGTCCACACCCGAGACAGCTTTCCTAGTCTCACATGGGTTGGACTAGGCTCTAAGGCTCTAAGGAAAGCTGTCTCTGGTGTGGACCAATCAACTTCAAGGACAGTGCATACATTATCAGAGTTATGTTTTTTGTTTGCATTTGGCTGCAGGTATTGTGGTCTATGCAAACATGACTCCTTGTAAAAAAGGTGTCAATTTTGTTGCCAGATAGAGGGGTAAAAAACAATTATCATTTTTTNACTGGCAAATGAGGTTCCAATGGTGTAATGTTGCGCATGCTGTTAATATGGTAATTGCTGCTCATTCTGAGAAGAGTTTCCGGCCTTCATAGGTGCTCACCAACATTACTTGCTCCAACATTCTGTTAAGGCTATACGGGGGGTCTTTGTCTTTCTGTTTTGTATGTGTGGGGTGCGTATAGCATAGCGCTACGAACCCGGCGACCCGAGTTCAATTTCCGCTCGCGGCCAATGATGATTATCTGAACGAGTCCTGGGCCTCCCCTAGGTGATTCAACCCCAAATGAGTACAGTACCTGATGTGATGTGTAACATGGCACTAGGGAGATAAAGGTGGCCGGGCCCATCGTGTGCTGTGGATGTCCTCGTAGGTGCTCGTTAACAGCACTTGTCCCAAAAGTAATTAAGCCTTTGCGCGGAAACTTTGTCTTTGTTTTGTGTGGCACCGTAGGGGAAAATTTGGTGATCTGCCAGTCATCTCAGTCAATCCATGGCACGTGGGTGGACCGTGACCTCCTCCTAGTGAGCCTTCGGCACTTCACGTGACCTCAAGGTGCACGTGCCCTGGTACAAGCGCCGTCGTGACGTAATTTCCACTTCGTGGCGAATGGCTTTTGTAGTGTGTGTGTGTGTGCGTAACTGTAAGACAAATGTCAGCCCGGGCTCATAACGATAATAAATAAATAAATAACGTGCACGTGTGCGTCTGTGTTCATGTGTCTTTGTGCGTATATATGCCTCTTGTCTGTACGCGTGTGTGTCGTTCAATATCCAGGCTCTACCCGGACATCGAAATATCTACCGAGAAAATGGCCGTGGTAATTCCCAGTTGAACCCACCACCACCCCACCTCTTACACCTCGACCTGTCCCACACATTACTTGGATTTTTCTCAATTCTCCAAAACTATTCCCGTCTTGTCAACTCAAATAAGTTAAGGGGAATGACAAAAGAGTTTAGAAATATATATATAAAACCCCCTCCTTTAAAATTAGTTCGGTGACAATTTATCTGTCACGGTTTATTTTCTCACGTTTGTCAAAGGCCAGAGGTCATACATAGCTCGTTATCAATACCTCAGGTCCCATGAAAGCTCCCGGTCAGAAAGTGCTCTTCAATCTCATCATCATCATCGTCGGCCACGGTCAATTCACTATTGCATGAAGGGTCTCACCCGATGTGTCGCCATTTAGAGTATTTGGCTGCTATTAATTACCACGAGATAAGCCACTTCATTCAGCTATCATTAGTGGCCAGGTCGTTTCTGGAAAAAATAGCTATATAGCTTAGTGGACCTTACCTGGTAAAATATAATAAATAGCATTCGATCTCCCACAATTCTGCACACGCGCTGATTTCATCACTCCATCCCTCTGTGACGCGTTCCATCCTTTGACTGCCACTCCTTGATTAGCCTCGACCTTTCGACCGTTTCACTATTTCTAACCATGGCACGTGCTGCTCAAGCCCATTCACTTTTCTTAACAGTCACAACGACGGCATTAACCTGCGCATGCTCTCTAATCACGCGATAAGCCACTTCGTTGAGCTATCATTTGTGGCCGGCTCGCTTCTGAAAAGGAAGCTAATAGCTCAGTGGGTTTTACTTGGTAAGAAAAAACAAAAAGTTTAGTTGTATTTCTATGTTTTTTTAAAGTTATTTTTTCATAATCAACGTTTTTGGGTTAGATCGCGTTATTTATAAATGTGTCATAACCCTCCACCACCCGACACGGCCAATCAGCAAAAAAGTGTTACATTGACAAAAGACAAATAGTTCACTACTTTAGCCCACCGGTGTGTTGAAGCGTGAAACCACAACATTTACAATTTTTGAGTAGTACGACGTTTCGCTGGTAATTGCATCCAGCATCATCGGGCATTCGCCAGAATGGTGAGGCTCTGCTCTTGCTCCCGGTCTTATATAGAGCAGCAGGATGAAAATAAAACATAATAAATACAATTCTCACGACGTTTCGGCCACTGCTTGCGTTGTGGCCGAAACGTCGTGAGAATTGTATTTTATTATGTTTTAGTTTTATTATTTTATTATTTCCCTTCTACGTGACTTTACGAAAGAACCAAGAAGATGAATCCCTGCGGTCACGAAAGCTTTAAATCGAAAGTCTTCTTCTTTCTTCTTCAACTTATTTATCCACGAGAGTCACACAAATGAGTCGTAGGACTCATTTTCGGGAGGTTCCTGTTGCTACATGGTGGCTCTTTATTTTAAAATCTATTCAGCCAATTTATTACATTCCGACAATTTATACACGTGGGAGGACATCGGAGCACCCGGAGAAAACCCACGCTCCATCCCCGTTACGGATGGAAACAGATGGCGATTAGTCCGCTTGCTGTGCCGCATTGCGAGCCCAGGGTTATGGCACTTCGGCGCCCACGGGCTTCGCAACGGTTGTGCACTGATCCACCACAACCCTCGTCTCCACAGTGATGGATGACAGCCGGAGGATTTCGCACCTCCGATTAGCACGGTTGGGTGCGTACGGTGCGAAACATGTCCTAGACACACATATATACCGACTTATTTTGAACTTCTTTCGCACCGTACGTAGCCAACCGTTCTAATCGGAGGGCGGGGAAGGACAACGAACTAAACACGTAAAGCGGTTCTCATGCAATGAGTTTTCAATCGAGTGCATTACACACCCTATGATGAAACAACGCCTGGAATGTGCCCAATCTCATCAGATATCGCAAGTTAGGCAGGGGGTTGAGCCTGGATAGTGCCCTGGTGAGCGACAGTTCTGCCTAAATAAGTTATTTTAAATATTAGGGGGCTACGTAGGTCAGCAGGTTGGCAGTTCTGCAAAAGCCAATGTTGTCCTGTACTTATATGCTTCCACACGTATGCTATACCCGCACTCAATCACCAACCCGCGACAAGGCGTGGTGAAGTATAGTCAAATAACCTCCCTTTGATCCACACTGCTTGGGAGGTCCTCATTCAGCAAGTGGGTCTACAAAAGAGCTGTACACGTACAGCATATGCACGCACCAAACTGACATCCAAGCCTCGGTCACAGGAATGTGGAATTTAACACGGCGTTGTTAAGACATTTGGACAATACAAGTGAATTTAAATAACAAGTTATAGAAAGCACATCCTTCTGCTTTCATTATCTCTCTCTCGCTCGTCGTCTCGTCTATTTTTTTGTTTTAGTTTTTTATCGTCGGAGTTAAAGGTCAAACTCTCGCCTCGGACGACGACAGCTGTGATTTCAAAGAGATCGGTGGAGGAGGGGAAGCAGGAGGGGGGGTGGAGGAGAAGAGGGAGGAACACTGGGAAACACGACGCCTCGATCTCACGGAATTCAAGTACACACAGTCCTCTCTACAACGCCGCGTGTTTTCACGACGCGAATTGGATACAACGCGATGATGTATTAGGGAACATCTTCTTGGTTCTTTCGGTAAAG
The DNA here is from genome assembly GCA_018977245.1 of Lethenteron camtschaticum. NCBI lineage: Eukaryota > Metazoa > Chordata > Hyperoartia > Petromyzontiformes > Petromyzontidae > Lethenteron > Lethenteron camtschaticum. The sequence continues at coordinate 7,911,880 of MU249573.1, read as the reverse complement.
TCACGTAGAAGGGAAATAATAAAGTAATAAAATAAAGCATAATAAAATAATAAATAATTATTTATGTTTTCTTTTATTAGTTAATTATTTCCCTTCTACGTGACTTTACCGAAAGAACCAAGAAGATGAATCCCTGCAGTCACGAAAGCTTTAAATCGAATATTAGGGAACACATTGTGATAGCGCGTAGCATCGCACAAGGCGGGATGCTGCTGGATGCTTCTAGATGCTACCCGCAGACCTCAGTCGTTGTTCAGCCTGCACAGGCATCTCGCGTGTTATCGCGGGCTGTGCTTTACCATATATTATATCTTCTTGGTTCTTTCGGTAAAGTCACGTAGAAGGGAAATAATACAATCATAAAAATAAAACATAATAAAATACAATTCTCACGACGTTTCGGCCACAACGCAAGCAGCCGCCCTCAGGTGAAGAACAGGTCTGTCGGAAAGACAGCGTCTGAATGAAACACCACCAGGCTTGGAGCGTATATTTAAGCTTAGAGTCGCGGCATCTCTTCAGAAAGGTGACGACACGATTAGCTGAGCCTTCTTATCCCGGAGTTTGTTGAAGGATCTTAAAGTTTTGTGGAATCCCACCCCGTAGTGGCGGTTAAATTTCGATTTAAAGCTTGCGTGATTGCAGGGATTCATCTTCTTGGTTCTTTCGGTGAGGACGGCTGCTTGTGTTGTGGCCGAAACGTCGTGAGAATTATTTTATTATGTTTTATTTGTATTATTTTATTATTTCCCTTCTACGTGACTTTACCGAAGGAACCAAGAAGATGAATCCCTGCAGTCACGAAAGCTTTAAATCTAAACTTCTGAGAATTCGTTGACAATGATGGCGAACAAGTGGAAACTCTTTGGACTTTTTAAAGCTATTAACATACATTTGTTATCATGTTACAGTGAATTATCCGTTCTTTTTCCAATAAAAAAAACGATAGTCCCATATAAGTGTACGCATTTTTTAAAGCACCCTGTATATGTCGAAAGGTTAACCAACTAAAATCTGAATCTGATGGGCGTCACCGCGTCATGGCAACGCGGCGTCACAGGCTGTGCGTTGCCATCTTAAATTGGCCTTTGTTTGCGTTGCGTTCTCGATTGCAAGGCTCAGTTAGAAGCAATTATCTTTTGAATCTTAATTATGCTTGCGATTAAACGCCTTGTTAGTCATGCTTGTGATGTTAATTATATTATTGTAAATCCAGGGATGACATTGTTAAATACTTCATTTTTCTTCGGTGTACACACTACCCCCTTATAAGCATGGATGTTATGGGAAAACAGTCTTCACAGAGCGCGATTCAACATACGTGGCCGTCTTTCAAAATCGCATGTCGCGCGTTACGCGAGGGACGCCATTGTATCCCCAACGTGGATTTGCGGCCCCTTGCAAAGGTTTGCCTCGCTCTATGCGGGCTCGGGTTTGTGCGACCTCACGTGCTCTATACGCGGTTGACTTATTTCTACCCAAAAATTTGCCACTCAGTATGCGGTTTGAAGTCAGTCAACATGCGGCTATGCTGTCGGACGTGGGACAACATTGTGTATAGAGTACTGTAGCTGCTTCCCCGTGCAGTGCATTTACCTGGGTTTACCGAAAAAACCTAAGAGTATGAATCCTTGCAGTCACGAAAGCTTCAAATCTAGAATTACGCGGATTCGCTTTGTGCGCATCTACCGCATAAAGCGAGGGAAACCGGTACTTTTTCAAAGCCAATGCTGATCTAACTAGGTTAAGGCAAAGGTAAAAGCTGCTGCTGTTGTTGTCAGCCCTATGCTTCTTCTTTTTTCCTCCTCTCCGTCTCCACGCTGTGGGTTAATTTAGTTTATTACATAAAGACTTGTACATAAACATCCTTGCATTTGCATATGAATTAGGGTTGTTAAACGACGAGCGATAACCTGTTAACCTTCTGCAGAATCGGTTACCGGTTCAGAAGTTAGGAAGCAGTATTCGCTTCCAGTGGAATGTAATGAGTGCACCGATTGGCTCTCGCGCGAACGTACAAACCGCACGGAGGCAGGCCCAAGGTCAGAAACCCTGTTGCTAATTTGACCTCGTTTCTCAGTCAGACGGTAAAGGCGCAGCCCTGCAATTGCTTTCTCACGCCACCGCCGGCGGAAGGGCCTCCGTTAGAGGGCCCCTAATCGAGCGTTTTTATGGCCTGCTCCTCCACGTGGACCGGACGTGTTCGAAGTGGTGGGCATTACCCACATTGCATCCCAACACAATTGAGGCCTGCCGACCCCACTCGTCACTGTGGCGGACCCATCCATATGGTTGCCTGGTTGGATGACAGGGGGTGGCGGATTTAATTAACCTGCCCACCCCATCCGATGGAAATCGAACCGGCGGCCTCTGGGTTGCTGCAAGTCCAACGGCGCTGACCATTAAGGGCCATCATTGAGTAGGTACGCAAAAATCTGTCAAAACTTGACCCCTCCCATCCTCCCTGTACGCACGCGTACTTTTTACACCCCCCCCCACCTGCGTACGCGCTAAGCACCCCTCCCCCCNGAATCCTATAGACGGCCGATATTTAATCCACGCAGAAACGATCAAGGATTAATAATATTAACTTGTTTAAAAACAGAGAATCCACCGCGGGCTATCTAACTATTTGAAGCCAATGTCGACAAATTATTATCGAGGCTTCACCCCCCCCATCCCCCGTTTCCTATGCGTAGGGATATTGTCAGTAGACCCCCCCCCCCCATATGCAAGCGTACGCGTTTGGGTTAACCCCTCCTCCATGCGTACGTACTAAATGGATGGCCCCCGGTTGAGAAAAGTTGTAGGGAGAAATATTTTTCTGAAAAAATAGGGCAAATTTTGGAGAGAATATTAAGAGATCGGAATAAAAGCCACCACTCTCACCACACCTGGCCCTCAGTGTCGTCCAAGTGTCTCTTTTATGTGGAGGAGAAGATACGGCAGGGGGCCGTGATGTCTGCTTATTATTCTTATTCGTGCTGTGTGTTATATGGCAAGTGCGTCGAACTCGGACCAATATCTAACAGAGAGAAAGCCCTTGCCTCTAGGCACCTTGGCATTCAGCATTGGGCTCACGTACGTCTGACTGTGCTCACCTTTCCTATACTTAGCACTCCTATCGTATTGTTTGTTGTTGTAACCTTTTGACCCGCACTATTTGATCAATCTTATTCCTCACTGTAGATGCACTATTTTGGAATGTTTCTCCAATCTTAATGTTCAGTTTAGTTAAATATTGAATTCACAATTAAGCAATATATTGTACATTTTTAAAAAAATAGTTGACTTTTTCCATTGCTGGATTTATTGTATTTTTATTTTTACGCGACCTGTTGCGAATGTCGTGTTTTTAATTTGACAGTGTTTTGGTTTTGTTTATGAAACCCGATGCAACAGCTTCTTAGCTGACAGGGCAATTCTAAATAAACGTTCAAAAAACTGTACTGGACATCTTTGAAAAATAGTTTTTTTTATAGTTCGTCCGATTCTTCCAGCATAAATAAAGATGCTGATTCTGAGACTTTGAATGTCAAAACCAGCCCAGAGTGTTGCTTGTTTTGAAGCAGTCCTGCCGACACTGACTCCCGGAAGCATGTGCGACTGATGGGCTGTCTAGAACACACTTCACTTTAAATGTTTATGTGGAGGGCCAGAGATGTAAAGGAGTGTTTATTTTCGGCATATTTCCTTGTCTTATCCAGACGTACATCGCGCCTTAATCCTCGGCACTTTACAGACAACACATTCGTGCAGGGTGGTCCAGATGTTTTGTGACCCCCCCACCCCACCAATTAATTCTCTAAAACCAATTTTTTTACATGCCACGGAGGTCAGTTGAGATAAAGAGTGGGTTAATATGAGCGGTAAAATAATTATTTTACCGTGATTATAATTATAATCACCGCACGGGGAGGGAAGGGACGTTGCAGTGGTGATCAATGATGATGATGATAATGGTGGTGATTGTCATTATGGCGATGATGGACTCATAACTGCAGGTAGAAATACTCTGCTCACTCACTCACCGACTCACTCGCCAAATTGATTGACCGACCCACTCACCAACACTGCAGGTCACCTCGCCTCTCCCTTCCGATGCTCCACTTTTGAATTCCCTCCACCACCATCATCGTCGTCGTCGTCTTCTCTATTCGCAAGCTCTTACTTACAACCTTACTCGATTTAAAAAAAGAACCACGTGTTTAATTATTAGCCATTCAAACGTCGATAGTGCCGTTTGGGGCCGTCCATAAATGACGTCACTCGATTTTGGACGATTTTTGACCCCCCCCCCCNTTCGTCACACGACGTCACAAAAAGTCAGACCCCCCCCTCAAATATGACGTCACAATGCTCTGCCCCCCCCCCCAAATAAAACATGCTTCAAATCGCTGTAAACTATTGTCATTGTAGTGCGTATTTAACGTGGCGTGCAATCTGATGTTGTAGGAGAAAACATTTATTAAAAAGTCTATTTAATTAAGTAGAACGTGTCGTTATATTTATTTAAAGTTGCTCATTTTGATGTGACGTCACATTTCTCACCCCCCCCCCTCGTCACACATCGTCACAAATGTCTGACCCCCCCCCATCCCCAGGTGCGTGACGTCATTTATGGACGTCCCCTTTGTTGCTGGCCGTTTGAGGTTGTGGGCCCATGTGACGACGAAAATAAAAACAAAATAACAACAACATAACACTGTTGAGGTGACCTCGCGATAATTTTGATTATTTATATTCACATTTAAGGCTGAGGTCACCTCAAGAAGGGCAATGCAGTCAAACGTGTATACAACATGCACTGTATACAACATGCACTGTATGCAACATGCACTGTATGCAACATGCACAGTATACAACATGCACTGTATACAACATGCACTGTATACAACATGCACTGTATACAACATGCACTGTATACAGCACGCACTGTATACAACATGCACTGTATACAACATGCACTGTATACAACATGCACTGTATACAACATGCACTGTATACAACATGCACTGTATACAACATGCACAGGGCACTGTATACAACATGCACTGCATACAACATGCACTGTATACAACATGCACTGTATACAACATGCACTGTATACAGCACGCACTGCATACAACATGCACTGTATACAACATGCACTGTATACAACATGCACTGTATACAACATGCACTGTATACAACATGCACTGTATACAACATGCACTGTATACAACATGCACTGTATACAACATGCACAGTATACAACATGCACTGTATACAACATGCACTGTATACAACATGCACTGTATACAACACGCACTGTATACATCATGCACTGTATACAACATGTACTGTATACAACATGCACTGTATACATCATGCACTGTATACAACATGCACTGTATACAACATGCACTGTATACAACATGCACTGTATAAACTGCACAGGGCACTCGCACTGCTTAACCGCATTCATACAGTGCGTTTTAATCTAGTGCGGGCCTGTAGCATTTGTTATAAAGGGGCCCTAAATCATAATACAAATTAAAACACACCATTTTTTTACTTGCATAGTAAAGTAATTGTATTTTTTCATTTACTATGCAGCCAGATAATACGACAAATCGCTAACCTTAAACACCCAGTCGTTCATAAAAGTTGAAGGCGGTATAGTACTATAGTAATCGAGCAAGTGCAGAATCACTGAACCGGAATTGATAGCTTGAAAGCATTAGCGCGGGGGCCCTTGAAAGTGCGGGCCTGTAGCATATGCTACTTTTGCTACTAGTATAATCAGGCAGTGCCTGATTATCCTCGTTGCATACATACATTCAAATGAACCACAATACCTTTCCAATCTCGTCAATGAGAATAAACCATCATCACGCGAACTCCGGTCATCCTTGCAGCAGCGGCTTTTGGCGAGCCATCGAAGAAAGACGGTCACCGCATCGCACACTTTCAGATGCGCTGCTGTGGCCGTCTGGAACGCTCTTCCTTCCGATATTTGGAAGCCACTGGAGCTATGCACTTTGAAATCTCGATTGAAAACCGCATTCCTTTAGAACTACTTGCTGTGTTTAGTTTGTCGTCCTTCCCAGCACTTCCGATTAGCACAGTTGGCTATGTACTGTACGAAGTTCACCATATATACACAACACTGAGATAAAGCTCCCCGTACTACCTACTGTTGGGGCAAGTTCTGCTTGGTAGCACCTATAGCGGGCACACAACTAAATTTCGTTATGTTTATCCAGGATAGCCATGCGGAGTCGTTTGACTCTTTTTCGGAGGGTCTACCATATAGGGTTTATTGTTAAGATGTCTTCAGCCAAAACCCACGTGCGTGAGGGGCAACACTCGATCCCGTAGAAATGAGAGTGGCAGTTATTTATATTATTGGGTCTTTCGGTAAAGTCACATAGATAGGTTCAAAGAAAATAACAAAAATAACAAAAACTACATTTCGATCGTAACACTAGCAATCATCTTTTTCTCCTGATGACGATTAATTGTGTTGCGATCAAAACTTCGTAGTTTTTTGTTATTTTGTTATTTTCTTTGAACCTATCTACCAGGACTGCGGTCAGGGGAGGCAGGGGCAGAGCCCCACCTGTCATACTCCAATGAAAATAGCTGTTAGAAAAGTAAAAAAAAGAATAATCAAAGACAATAAATATTAATATGTTTCCACTGATCTGTGTTATAAATGTCATTTCTGTTCGATTCCAACAATTTTTATAGTCAAATTCGCCAAATTTACAGAGCTCCGCTGCAAATACAGGAAGGGACGAGAGGTGAGGCAGCGACGAGCTCAGCCTCCCCTCTGATTGCGCAACCCCTCAGTAACTGGAGGGAGCGTGGGCAATAAGCGCGTGCCTGTCACGATCTCAGTATGTCACCATGTAATGTTTGTAGATCCCTTCATTTCATGTCCTCGCCTTCCATACTCCAGGTAACTTATTTCACGTATGTGTATAAAGATATTTAGGCTCGCCGGTTTTGTCATGAAACTGCAATGAAAAAACATCAGGGAGGCAGCTATCACATCTGCCTCACGAGGGGGACGTGTCTAACACGCCCCTTTCAGTGAGGACACGCCCCCTTCCGTGAGGCCACGCCTCCCTCAGTGTGTGAATCTGTCTCTGACACTAGCCAGTGCCTCCCCAGCCATTGACCTCACCGCACGTCACTGCTATCTACGTGACTTTACGAAAGACCCAAGAATATAATTCCTGCAGTCACGAAAGCTTTAAGTCAGGAGACGGAAGTTAGTCCACCTGCCGACTGCCTTCTGGCGAGCCAGGGTACTGCACCCCCTCGAGCCCACGGGAAGGGAGTTTCACACAATCCGCTCAGTGATCCACGAACCCTCTTTGGTGCCTCCACAGCACTGGATTAGAGGCAGCAGCCGCATGCAGCGGCGTAGCCACCACCCAACCACCCGGCTTGTAATACCCTCTCTCACCTCCGATTAGCACGGCTGGCGACGTACGGTGCGAAAGAAGTCAACATACATACAAGAAGCGAGCAATTCTTACCCTTTGTCATCTTTGATTCTTTTTATATATTTTTCTTTACCAGGTGAGAACTCCAGAGACCAGGACAAAGTCCATTTGCAAGAGTGACCTGGGGGTCATCAGAATTTACCGTTGGCTGACCCCTTGGTGTTTCGGACCTTTGGGGCCTGTGCTCAGCAGCCGGCATTAAAACTCCACGGATTCAATGTGGACCGCACTTCAACATGACCGTGCAGAAATAGCGCGGCACCCATCAAGGTCACCCACTGCTCCACAAGTGAAGCCACAGACTTGTCAATCAGACTTCTCCGGGCGTTACAGGCTTGGCATTGGCTGCTACTGCTGCTGCTGCGATGTCATTCACAGGGTCAAGAGATTAAGGCATAGCTGTAGAGGTACACGTGTCGTTTAATAATGACATTCAGACCTTTCCGATCACCTATTGCTTATGGAGAACACACAGATCACTATGGTGGTGTGGCAACAAATTAATAACAAGAATAAGAATTCTAGATTTGAAGCTTTCGTGACTGCAAGGATTCATACTCTTAGGTTGTTTTCGGTGAAGTCACGTAGGTAAAATAATAATAATACAATAATAATAAATGAAAATAACTAAATCAAATCACGAAGTTTCGGAGGCAACACAAGTCTCCGTCTTCAGGTGGGACCGTCACAGCAAAATTTACTGTATCAAGTGAAGGGAAATCCAAGAGACAATATCTTAAATACTGGTTCAGGGAGGGGGAGGAGCTAAAAATTTAGATTAGCTCTTCCCCTCCCCTTAACCAGTATTTAAGATCTTGCCTCTTGGATTTCCCTTCACTTGATACAGTAAATTTGGCTGTGACGGTCCCACCTGAAGACGGAGACTTGTGTTGCCTCCGAAACGTCGTGATTTAATTTAGTTATTTTCATTTATTATTATTTTATTTTATTATTTTACCTACGTGACTTTACCGGAAAAAAANCCTAAGCCACTGCTGGATGAGGGCCTCGCCAGGCGGATGGCGCCACCGCTTACCATCCTGCGATGTTCCGGAATTATTTTTGAGCGCCATTGTCCTAATATTGTCCTAAGCCTGACCGCAGGATTATAGGAATATAGGATACAATAAGATCGGATGAATATTGATAGACATATCTTGCATACCAGTGGTAGTGCTTTACGCCAATAAACCCTACTCCAAGCCAGCCTTGCAGCGTTTCGGCAATTATAGAGTGAGACATTAAGACATGAAAACAATACAGCTACACTAATTGCCCAATATATAATAACGTACATTCCTTTTGCCAATTCACTGCTGGTGGAATGCCTCTTCACACCGAGTTATTCATGGAAGGGGGGGGGGGTTTGACCATACTTCACCATGCTGGTCAGTGTGCGATGGTGAAGGTGGCAGAGGCAGACCGATAAATGTTCGGATACCCACTCGTCACTGGTGCTAGCCATAGCCAGGATGTAGAACTCTACAATGCTCTTACGCGTATTCTGCAAAGCGATTTGGCAGAGGAAAAATTGTTCAATCAGTGCACACTGCCAGCTGTGACGTTCGGATGAGAGCCGTACGCATGCATGGATGTATGTTGAACTTCTTTCGCGCCGTACGTATCCGACCATGCTAATCGGAGGCGCGAGCGGAAGGACGACAAGCTGAGCGCAAAAAAAAGCAGTTCTAAAGAAATCTCTTTTCAAAAAGATGAGGATAATGGCAAAATAACGCGGAACGACAGCTGATAAGTGTGCGGGGAAGCGCAGTAGAGGCGCGCACGCTCTGAATTACGCAGATGGGAAGAGGGACACGCGAATTCGAGGTGTCAGAAGCATCACAGTGACCGCAATTGAAAAGCAAATATTGTACCTTAGGCTCGGGCAGGACAGGACACAATCCACTGCTGGACGAAAGCCTCGATTTGGGCCCTCTTCAGTGGTGTTGGCTCAGTGACGCGGCCACTATTAACTTGACACCCAGACCCAGGGCTTTGAGCTCGGTTTTCTGCTGTTTTGGCCCAGTGTCTCTGTATTGGCTCAGCGTCTCTGACATGGCTATTATGAATCCCATGAAAGAGGATATATATAGTTATACAGTAGAACCCCTCTTAACGATGGTAATTTGTTGGACGAAACCGGTCGTTTGGTTATTTGGTCGTTAAACGAGGGTAGGAAATACATGTTAAAAAGGCTTAATTCGTACCGATAGCATTTGAAGTGACCCATTTTCACCCAAAAACGTACTTTATAATATTTAAACAATGGACAATACTATCACTGAATACATTGTGAATACATAATATTGAAAGAAACATGGTTAATCAATGCATTTCGTAGGTACTGGCCCAGTGTCTTTGACACATCCATTATGAACTCCCTATGAGAGACACCTGGACCCAGGGCTCTAGACCAGGACTCAAACCCAAGATTTCAACGACGCTGACTTTACGTCTCTGACCCGGCCACTATGAACCCTCTAAGACAGCGGTTCTTAACCTTGAATGTAGCCTTGCACCCCTTTGGTTCTCAATCGTCCAAACATGTGTAACGATACAAAGTAGTTGTACTTACATGCCCGTGCTTAATTTGTGTTTCGATGATTTACCTTCGAAACAAATCTGGCCATGTCTCACAGCCCCTGAAAGGGCATCTCGCACCCCGAGGGAGTGCGCGCACCTCATGTTAAGACCACTCCTCGAAGATAAGAAGCACCCAGACCCAGGGGTCGAACCCAGGATTTCACTGCTATTGGCTGCGGCGATTATGAGTGCTCATGAGCAAGAATGGAGGCGCGCTTTGCCCCAGTGCTCGCTTGACAGGGGAAACGTTCACTTTTTGTGTCCGATTCTATCGGTGTACGAGATTTCCCCCCCCCCCCCTTTCTCTGTTTCAAAGAGAATCCAATTGAGACATCTTCTGCGAGCTCAAAGCCCAATACACTCGCTCGCACACACGCATGTGTGCATGCGCACACACAGATACACAAAAAACACGCACGCACACACAGACACATCAACTCTACACATCAACTCTACATCATGATTTAATTTAGTTGTTTTTTCATTTAATTTTTTCTCTGCATCATTATCATCACAGAGATATTAACCCCTTCCCTCCCCGTATGGCCTTTAGCAGACTGTTGAGGCAGGTGCTGTTAGCGAAGGGATGGGTGGCCAGCACTACCCACGGCCGCCTTTATCTTCCCAGCGCTGATGTTTTACACACCGCACAAGGTGCACATTTCAGGCTGAGCAGATCTAAGGGAAGCCCAGGACCGGTTTAAATATTCGTCACCGATGTTGGCCGTGAGCGGGAATCGATCTCGGGTCTCATGGTTCGGAGTGCAGTGCGCTAACCACTGCGCCACCGCTCCACTTACTCGCACGCACGCATACTCACACATGCGCACAGCGCCCTGCGCCTCAGCCTAATTCTGTCATTTTCCATTTCATACGAGACGAGAGAGAGAGAGAGCGTGTGCGAAAACTAGTTGGAACGGTGGTGGTATCGTAGTGGTGTTGGTGGTGGTACAGCCATGGTGGTGGTGTCGGTGGTGGCAGGAGCATGGTGGTGGTAGATGGTGGTGGTACGTGCATTGTGGTGGTGGTACATGTAAGTGCATTTAGAGTATGGCTCTTTGACTAAGAACCACTTTTTGAACGGTGACCCAGCCAAAGCAGCTGATAACGGTTTTATAACAAAATACGATAGATATTTAACAAATGATCATCATTATTGAGAATAGGTTTTCCCTTTTTATGGCACAAACAGGTGTAAGATGTTAAAACACCAACTGAAACCTTTAATAAGGAATCATGTCTGATTAACCACAATGCTTGTGGTCAGAATGCAAACAAAAAACATAGTCTGATAATATATTCATTGACTTTGAAACTGATTGGTCCACACCAGAGACAGCTTTCTTTTGAGGCTAGGTTCAAAGACAATGCATATATTATCAAAGTATGTTTTTGTTTGCATTCTGACCACGAGCATTGTGGTTAGTGCAGACATGATTCCTTGTTAAAAGTTTATTTGTGTTTTAACATCTTAACACAACTGTTTTGTTGCCAGAAAAAAGGGGAAAAACCTATTCTCATATATACTCTTAGTTTTTTCGGTAAAATCACGTAGGTAAAAAAAATTAATAAAAATTAATAAAATAAAATAATTAAAATCACGACGTTTCGGAGGCAACACAAGCTTCCGTCTTCAGGTGAAATCGCAAATATCTTGATACAGATATTGTATCTGTATCTTGATACAGATATTTTGCTGTGACGGTCATTTTTTTTTACCTACGTGACTTTACCGAAAAAACTGAGAGTATGAATCCTTGCAGTCACAAAAGCTTCAAATCTAGAACTATTCTCATATTTTGGTACTGGCAAAGGAGGTCCCATGATGTAACATCATCATTATTGTCATCAGCCATGGTCAATCCACTGATGGATTAAGGCTTCTCCAAGCCGCCGCCGCCGCCTCTCACAATCCAGCGATGTGATTAATATTCCGAGCACCCGCAAACAAGCTTGGCTTCACCGCCCCACACGGGATCTCAGACGTAGCTCTGTAATATCCGCTTCTGCGGGCTGCTCTGCGACAGATCTGAACGAGACGCCTTCGGCTCATGACACCGAATCCGGTCACACAATTCGTAACAAAAGTGGGGAAAATATCTCAAATATACACTATATTTACCGATAGCTTTCAATCGGGGCGCACACGGTGGCTACAACAACAACAACCGCCATTCGCCACTAAGTGGCGGTGACGTCACCACGACGCTTGTGCCAGGCCATGTGCACCTTGAGGCCAAGTGTCGAACGCCCGCTGGCAGGTCACGGGCAGACCAGTTGCCACGGGTCGACTGACGAGATGACCGAGATGACTGAGATGACTGGCTGATTCACCACCTGTGCCCCCTACTGTACCAACTTGCTGTGCTTTAGCCACCCGGCGGTAGCTACCCACACAAAACACACAATCGAATCGAAAAGCAGGAAAACCCGATAATAAATAACAATAATGTCAACTATACCGCAATATAATTAGGTGGCGAGATGTTGACTCCCTCGCCTGGTATGTAGTATGTCGTGGGTTCGAGCCCGACCCTGACACCTGTATGCGTATTTGGAGTTTGCGTGTTCTCCCGTGGTCGCGTGGATTCACCTCCGGGTTCTCCGGTTTTCCTCACCACATTTAGAATCAACGTCACGCTTTTGGGGCATTTGCTGCTGTACATATTCACGTGAAAAGCCACTTCTTTAGCNATCATTTGTGGCCAGATCGCTTCTAAAAAGCCATATGGCTCAGTTTGCCTTACCTGGTAAAATAAAAGTTTCGTTTTCCAGCATGCGTTTGTCCTTGGAAGTGTTTAATTGCGCGATGTGATAGTCGCCGTGTATATCTGTCACACCAATACGCATTTCCATTCTTGCAAATATCCTTTGAAGCTATGATGTGGTTCCTCCAGGTGTTTTGGCCACCCTTTCATACATTATCCACCGGTTTCCCTACAGGGTGAAGTCATCAACGCGGCATTGCGCATCAGTTTCGTTCAAAATTCACATCGATTTCCCAAGAGTTACCGCGGTCCCATGTTATAGACTTTTGACTTTTTAAACAACTTTTATTGCCGCCAGCAGCAAAGGCATTGGGAGGTGATTTCGATATGAAATACACAAAGTCACCAGCAAAACAAATAAAATAAACGCTACAAATCCACGCGCTGTCATGGCGCTGAAAGCACCGCGCACAACACGATAGAAAAGTCACGTGGTGGTGGTGGTCATCGCGCACGCCACGGTGACGAGCGAGCGCTTCAGAAGGTGAACACGAGGGTGCCGTCCCATGTTACAGAGAGACGACGGGACACGCGGACAGACAACGCGGACCCAACTTGCCTGCGACCGCTTTCAAACTGAGTGGGAATTGGCGAGATAAACGCACACTTGCATTCGTCCGTAGCGAGGCTCCCTTAACGGGCTGGCTTTGCTTGGCTCGTTGTTGACTCTCTATATTGTTTTATTATTCCTGCTTACGCTCTCAGCTTTACATCTGCTATGAAAAAATCCACACACACACACCCTCCTCCTCCTTCACCCTCTCCAGACCACCACCCCCTCCGAGTCTTGTGTGACTTCCCATCATTCACACTGACCCCGTCCCATCACCAAAGGGCACCACCCCCCCTCCCCATCCAATCCCAAACCCACCCCCCCCATCCTTCTACCCCCAATGCCCAATCGTGCCCCTACCGCATCGCCCCCCACCCCACCCCCCACCCCTTCTCGGCAATTTGCGTGATTGACAGGGACACAAAGACGCCTGTCGGACAAAAAGGTGTCGGCAGTGGATGGGGCCATTGTTCGCGTGACGCCGCGGACAACGATCAGAGAGAGACAGAGAGACGCAGATGAACGAGGGCAAGCGAGGAGATTCCTTGCGTCCTGCCTCGCGGTGGCACAAGCCGGACTGCCCCCGGAATGCCATTGTGGGCACGGCGGTGACAGTCGCGTTGCGCGCGCGTGTCCGTGTGTGTGTTTCGGTGTATGCACGTGTGTGTGTGGGGTGTGTGCACGTGTGTGTGTGTGTGCGAGCGTGTAGGGAGCGGTGGTGTAGCGGTTAGCGCCTGGCCACCCGGGTTCGATTCCCGCTCCACGGCCAACACAAGTGGCGATTATCTGAACCGGTCATTGGCCTTCACCTAGGTCGACTCGGCCTCAAATGAGTACCTGGTGCGGTGTTTAAATATCGCTGCTAGGGAGACAAAGGCGGCCGGGCGTGGTGTTGGCCACCCACCCCCTCGTGTACCGTGCCGGCCTTTATAGGTGCTCGCTAACAGCACTTGCCCCTACAGTATGTTAAGGCTATAGAGGGATCTTTGTCTTTGTGTGGTGTGTGCACGTGTGTGTGTGTGCGCGTGTAGGGAGCGGTGGTGTAGCGGTTAGCGCACTGCGCTACGAACCTGGCGACCCGGGTTCCATTCCCACTACACGGCCAACACAAGTGGCGATTATCTGAACCGGTCATGGGCCTTCACCTGGGTCGACTCGGCCTCAAATTGAGTACCTGGTGCGGTGTTTAAACATCGCTGCTAGGGAGACAAAGGCGGCCGGGCGTGGTGTTGGCCTTCATAGGTGCTCGCTAACAGCACTTGCTCTGACACAGTCTGTTAAGGCTACACGGGGGATATCTTTGTCTTTGTTCGGACAGAAGGATGACACCCGCGGTGCGGTGTGCGCGCGTGCGTGCGTGCGTGTGAGTGTGTGAGACCGGTACCAGCGGTGTCAAGATCGACCTCTGTGGAGGGGGGCTCGTGAAGGACGCTGCTACTGGGCAGTTTGGAGGCGGTCGCCCTCCAACAGCAACAGCGCCTGGCGGCTTCAAACGCAGCAAGGTGGCACAGTTGGGGAGCACATCTGCCGGTCGTCTCGGCCATTCAACCGCCACACCTGAGTCTGTGCCCTGACCTCCTGCGGCAGCGACCTTTTGACGGTTCGCGCACCTAGCCTGGCACGAAGCGTCGCGGTGACAATCGCCGTCACTTAGTGGCGAACGCCGGCTGATTGTGAATTCGCGAACGCGTTTGCCGCGTGCGTTGATGTGCGCCCGTGTGCCAATGCGTGTTGCAGCCTTAATAGGCGCTCACTAACATTACCCACCCCGCCCCGATAGTCTATAGGCTGAACGGGGGGAGGGGGAATCTTTGTCTATCTGTGGAGTGGTTATTTATTTATTTAGTGGGCGCTTCCTCGATTATTTATTTACAGAAGCTTTTGTTGTTTTTCTTTGCTTTCATTCTTCTTATTTGATAAATGATTCCTGGCACTATTTATCAGGGCAGACAGGGGTTGTGTGAAAGAGCGCGTGTGTGTATGTTCTATACGTGTGTGTGCGTGTGTGCATGTGCGCATGTGGGAGCGGTAGTGTAGCGGTCAGCGCGCCAACACCAGTGACGGGTCATCTGAATCGGTCCTGGGCCTCCCTAGGTCGACTCGGCCTCAAATGAGTACCTGCTGCGGTGTGTAGTAAACATCGCCACCGGGGGATACAAAGGCGGTCGGGCGTGGAGCTGGCCACCCCCCCCCCCCCCTCGTGTGCCGTGCGGCCTCATTAGGCTCGCTAACAGCACTTGCCCCAACAGCCCGTGTCGACTACATGGGGCATTTTTGTCTTCGTGTGTGCTCACGTGCATGCACGTCAAGTCTTGACGTGGGGGAACATTGCGAACTGCACATCAGCGACAAGTGATATCAGCACCGGTACTCGGGCTACTCAACCTCCAATGATTACCTGCTGGGGCATGCGCGCGTGCGCGTGCGTGCGTGTGAGATCTACACCATCGCATAGCGGTGAGACAAAAGCGTGTGGCTCGGCTGACGTTGGCAACAACGACAACCTTGTCCGACCTTAATAGGCGCTCGCTAACAGCACATTCCCCATGTGGGCTAAATGCGGCGGGGGGGGGGGCAAGGGGGGATGATCCCTTTGTCTTTGCAGCCGCGCGTATGCGTTGCGCGTATCTGTATGCAAGTGTGCAAACGCATTTGCATTTTTTTCTTGTGTTTTTTTGTGTTTTTTTTTTCTCGGATGAATTAGGACATTATCTAGGGCTCTAAGAAATGGGACGCAACAGAAATCCATTCACCACCGCCCCCCCCCCCCCCTTTTCACAATCTCGCCAACAAAATCGTCCGCAACGCACGCTGGCGGCTGGGCCTGTCGCGAGCGGAATGGCTCCGACTTTCACGTTTCGCTGACGGACCCGAGCGGAACCCGATGCGCACTTTTGATTGTTTAGACGTATGTGTGTTTTTTCGGTAAAGTCACGTAGGTAAAAAATGAAATTAAAATTAATAAAAATAAAATAATAAAATACGACGTTTCGGAGGCATCACTTGATACAGCAAATCTGGCTGTGACGGTCCCACCTGATGACGGAGACTTGTGTTGCCTCCGAAACGTGGTGATTTTTATTTTATTTTTATTAATTTTAATTTCATTTTTACCCACGTCACTTTACCGAAAAAACTAAGAGTATGAATCATTGCAGTCACGAAAGCTTCAAATCTAGAATTAGACGTATTATCCCATGGATTGTTTCTGTGAACGATGAGACGCATCCCTCAACGTCACCGTCACCCTCGCGTCGTCGTGTCACTNCAGGAGGATCGTCAGGATGCACGCGGATGAGAAGCGTGGTCGCGTGCTGATCGCAAACAAACGGCGAGGCACCGCAACTCCATCACGTTGCATAAATAAATATGTATTTTTTTCTTGGTTCTTTCGGTAAAGTCACGTAGAAGGGAAATAATAAAATAAAACAAAATAAAATAATATATTATGTTAAATTTTTATTATTTTATTATTTCCCTTCTACGTGACTTTACCGAAAGAACCAAGAAGACGAATCCCTGCGGTCACGAAAGCTTTAAATCGAAATATATATATTTTTCCAGTTATTTTTGCTCTCAAAATTTTAAACGTGTCATTTCATTCTCAGTGCAGTCTCGAACGATAAATATCCACTCGGCCACTCTGGCCTCTCTATTTACGTGCTGTGAAGAAGGACCATTGCCCGAAACGTCTCAATTGATATATTATAAGGCCACACGCGGTGTTGTCGAACTTGTCCGCGTCATCTGCAGCGACACTCTCAGCCTTGTCGAGACCACCAACTCGGGAGAGGCCAGACGTCTTCCGAACCGGTCACGTGCCTGCTTTGGTGCAGCGAAAAGTCTGGGCGGCTGGGTGGTGGCTCGGTTGGTAACACTTTGTGCTAGATTTGAAGCTTTCGTGACTGCAGGAATCTATATACTTTATACCTACGTGACTTTACCGAAAGAACCAAAGAGTAATACGTTGTGCCTCACAGCAAAAAGGTGCCTGTGTTCGATTCCCGACTCGGGTGCCTTTCTCCGTGGAGGAGTTGTATGGCTTTCCCCGTGCCCTGCATGGGTTTCCTCCGGGTGATAAGGTCTCCCTTCCATAGCTACTAACACACACAAACAAATCTCCAATGCAACTGGTATTGGCCAACATCCCGATGCTGAAACATTACCTGTAAATACTCGATTAGGTGACAGAACATTGTCCCCCTACTGCGAAAATATGACAGCACCCTAATAAAAAAGAGCCTCATCACTATATTATTGGTTCTTTCGGTAAAGTCACGTAGATAGAAAACAAACATAAAAAAAAAAAAAAGAATAAAATAGAAAAAATATTTTATAATTTATATTTTCTTATCTACGTGACTTTACGAAAGAACCAAGAATATGAATTCCTGCTGTAACGAAAGTTTTAAGTCAAAGCCTCACCACTGACCCGAGTCTCAACACTGATCCAGACCGTCAACACGACTCAGAGCCTCAATAAAAACCACATCCTGAACACTAACTCCTACCATAATCCACAGCCTGAACGCTGATTCATAGCCCACAACGCTGACCCACAGCATCTAGACAGACTCACAGCCTCAACCCTAACCCTGGCAGGAGGAAGGAGGCGATGGCACAGTGGACGCAGTGGTCGCATAAACGTCCGTGACCTGGTTGAACCGCGCGCGTAATTCGATTTACACTTAAGTGGAGCGGAAAGAGTACGCATTGTACGAATGTTCATTGTGTTTGGAAATTACGCACTCGCTCGCGATGAACGCTCGCGCACACACAACACGAAAATCGTTAAAATATTCACGGGCGGGGGATGATGCGAGCATAACAAAACAAAAAATACCGCATGGATTAAAATGTAAAAATAAATTAAAATTTAACACAAAGACGTGCATGACTAAAACGCGGCCCCGGATTTACATTCAGACAGTAGTGCTCGCTCACACACAGCGTCAGCAGGTCGGGATATATTTTAAATTAATGGATTAAAATATATATGCATACGTATTTGATTTTCACGCAATTTTCTCAATTGCGAGATGTCAACAACAGTCTGGTTGTTGTTTTTTTTAAGGCTGGCCCCTGCCACAGAACTGGGGAATTTCCACCGCCGCTGGCTGAGGACGACCAATAGAATTGGCTGCTTCCCCTGACGCATTTTAAACCCACGTTGAAAGCCGTTATGAATTAGCTCCGTCCGTCTGTAACGGCGTGGGCGGTCACGATAACTCGCGTGAAGATGATCCGATACGAGCCGAACTTTCTGCTGTTAGGGGACGTTCCCTGGCGAAAACCGGCACGTTGGTCAAAATGTCCAATAGATTTGAGACAAGAAAACACGGGCGGTGAAATTGACTCATCTCGGCCCACGTGGTCTGTCTAATCGAGGCCTACCAATGTCCCACTTTCCGGTGCGTCTGCTGCGATCGCTTCCGCTAAACGCGTGCTTGGAAAGCTCCTTCATAATCCGTGCGCGTGCATGATTTTTCTTTTTTTTNGTGAAACCTTTTTTTAAATCATTTATATTAAGTTCACTTGCTTGCTTGCGCGCTTACGACCGTGCAAATCTTTCGGTCGTTTTTTAACCCACTTCCCGTGATCCAATCGAACTGACATTTTGCACACAGACTCGTTGTGCGTGACAATTGATTTTCCTGAAAAAATTCCAAAATTTTACACTTTTTAGGAATTTTTTTTTATATTTAATTACCAATTGCTTAATGGTGCCAGTCAATCATCTGACCCATAGGTGGCAGCCATCTCAAGCCAGAGGACGAGAGGACTATAGCCGCCACGCATATAAAGGATTATAGTGAAAAATTTTGTTTTTACGGGTTCATTTTTTTGTTCTATTCTACGCTCGCGTATTGCGGCAGCAGCGATGCGTTCAGGAGTTCAATACCCCGATATGGAGGTCTTGCTGCTGGCCACATGATGAGAGGGCTTCAAGGGACAATTTGTGTAGCTTTGCTGTTCCTCCTGCTCTGTTGAAGGAGTTGCAGACGACAGTGGGTTTACTATGTTGTCCATAGTTTGGGTTGCATGGCCACAATCACAATCCTGCGGCTTGTCTTTAATGTATCTCTGTGGGTCTCCATGGGATTCTATGGGTCTCTTATGTGTCGCTATATCATTTGTGTCTCTGTGGGTCTCCTTTATGTTCATAGTTTCAATTGCATCGCCACAAATCACGCTACTGTGCCATGTGTCTTTAATTACACGCTTTTATTTAACTCACTCTGTGTTGTTGTCATTGTTTTGTATCCTCAAATTTGTATCTCAATTTTGACCCACTTCCCAATCTGGTATCGACTCAAACTTGGTATACTTATGTCACTGATGACAATACTATATTCTATCATAAAAATAAAATAAAACATTTTTTTATATGTTATGTTTGGGCTTGGGTCTAATTGTCCACGGTAAACTGACGTTGGCTGTAATTGACGTTATGGCAAGCTTCGGGGCCACTTCCTGGAGTCGTGGAGTTCTTCCATTACTAGTACATTTATAAAGCTTTCAAAAGTTTTTTTTTATACATTTTCCATTCATGACGAATGCGTGCACATCGGCCTCCTGATGATGTCTGACGAAGTTGATGGTTACACCAGTCTTCGAGGAGGAATTTTGGTCATTTTTTTTTAATTTGGTCATGGGCAATTAACCCATGACCAAATCACCGGAATGTGCCCGATTTCTGAAGCTCAGCAGGCTTTGAGCCTGATACTGTTATGCGTGTCAGGTTGCCATAGGCGGCTGCGGGGCTGGTGCTACATGGTGGGGCAGCAGAGGGGAGTGCGGTAAAATCGAGGTTGTATGGTACTTCTATGCTCCCAGTTCCTGCAATCTCCCTGCACGCATCACTGCACGCAAAACGACATTTTCTTGATTCACCAATCCCCACCTCCAAAGTTCTGGATTGCCGGACGCGTGCACTTTGCAATACCAAAAAAAATAATTGCAATATCAAAGCCTTGTCATCTTCATCATCAGCCATGGTCTGTCCACCGCTGGATGCAGCCCTCCCCGTCCACGGCTGTCTCTCACGACGGTCCCCAACGCAAAAAAAAATCCACCTCGCTCCTGCACATGAGCCGATTTCATCGCTCCATCTCCGGTGAACGTCCTCCCGGCGCGCGATGGAATAGCCTGCCATGCCATCGTGAGCCTCGTACGGAAGATAATTAAGCAATCATCAGCATCACCATCAGCCATGGTCTATTCACTGCTGGATGAAGCCCTCCCCAAGACGCCGCCGCCGCTGCTGCCACCGCCGCCTCTCTCGATGCTGCGACGTAATATCCACCTGGAGCACCTGGACACGAGCGGACTTCAATTGCTCCATCTCCCCAGCGGGGCGTGCATTTTCGTGGATGCCACTCGCGTTATAATTCTTGACTGTCACCCATCGTCACACATGAGCCGCGACGCGTCGTCTCCAGGCCCACTGACCCTTCTCAGCGGTCATTCTGATGTCTCGAAATTTTCATTGCAACGCGTTCCCCCCTTCTGTCGCTGTGCAATTCTCCACGCGAAATGTCCGCCTTCCGCTCCCGTTCGCGTACGCGCGGCCCTCCGCGTGTGCGGATTGTGCGGCGTCGTGCTGTGAAGTTGCATCTAACGACTCAATATTATACTGGTAGGAACCTCCTGGTTACACAGCCCACAGGGGATTATTGTGTCCGTCCGTCGTGCAGGGAGGGGCTGGGTGGGGAGGGATGGGCTGGGTGGGGGGAGGGTGGGAGGGACTGGGTGGGGAGGGAGGGTGGGGAGGGCTGGGTGGGGAGGGGCTGGGTGGGGAGGGTGGGCTGGGTGGGGGGTGGGGCTGGGTGGGCTGGGTGGGGGGGCTGGGTGGGNAGGGCTGGTCACCCCGTGGTGCCCTTATAAAACTCAACGTTTAACCTACTCACGCCGGCTTGTGCCCGCCCTCACAGTCGGGCATATTTGCGGAATACACCACGCCGCCGTTGACCCTGGACATTGACGAGCAACCCAACGTTCCTACCAGCTCCCTCCGCAGGAATGTGTTTAGATTCAAAGGAAAAGCTGAATCCCTGAAATATCTCACTCGCGACGCTGCCGAAGGAAACGCTCCCAAGAGAGAGAGAGAGAGACAGAGAGATCGCGACTTTGTTTGGAAGTCAACAAGTAATGGTTGTCCTACGAATTCGACGCGCCCTTGCCAGAGCAATGTCGAATTTCTACCACCGCCTCTGCAGGGCTGTGATGAAATGGGAGATGCCTCAATGCTCTTTTCAGCAAGATCTCACCTTTGACCCCGATTAGCACCGGGGGGCTCAAGCAGAGGTCGCAACCGGATACCCGATACCCGTACCCTACCCGATACCCGGCTACCTGTACCCGGCCGGGTACGGGTACGGGTACCCGTTTGCGACCCTGGTGCGGCCGGGTACGGGTACGGGTAGGCCGTGAGTCACTGGTGAGTAACCGTTTGTCACTCATTTCGGGTACGGGTACGGGTAGGGAACGGGTACCTGTACCCGGCCGGGTACGGTACGGATACCCATTTGCGACCCTGGTGTGGCCGGCTACGGGTAAGGAATCAAAACCCGTTTGCGACCTCTGGGCTCAAGCCATTTTGGAGGGAGGGGGGGGGGTGCGTCTTACTTTCCGGCGCGTCTTATAATCGAGAGAATGCGGTCGCCTTTGCGAGCCCTATGAACACGTAACGAGTGCGGCAGGGAAAGCGAAGTTGATTCGTAATGAATTAATGATGAACTTCGTTAGCCGAACAGCCTCGTACGTGAATGGAATATAATTTTTTTGGGAAGAGAGAGAGAGAGGGGGGNAGGGAAAGAACCCGGCGATAAAAAATTCATGCCAAATTGTTGCCATCGCAAATGCACATCTGCCGCCGCGGCACGGAGACCCGCGAGAACATTTAAACAAAGATGAAATACAAAAAATAATGCACGGCCCTCTCTCGATCCCATGCTGGATTATGGCATCCTCCCCGCCGCCTGCCCCCCAACCCCCACAACATCTTCAGTCATGGGTTTTGTTTGACCGTACTTCACCACGCTGGCCGCACTGCGGGGTTGGCGAAGAGATTGGGGGTGGAAGTGCTTAACCACTGCGCCACCCACTCTACCCACGTACTATATTCTCTTTTTAAGGGGGAATGAAAAAAAAAAATATTCTAAAGTTATTTCCGTGACGACGAAGCGCCACGTTGTGACATTCATCTCCGAGGCCAGCGGTGGAAATTCCACATTCCCGTGACAGCCTCGGGTAGCCCGTCTCTCTGTCAGGCAACGGCTGTGTGCGTGTGTGTGTGGACACGTGACCGCGCACGCACGGGGTCCTTCTGTCAATCCGCCGCCGCTGCATGAGGACTTCTCCGCAGATTCGTGGGGTCGCGGGGGAGAGATTTTCAATATCAGAGCAAAGGAGTACAGTGCGACGGAGCACTGGCCCACAACGCCGCCGCCGCAGCAGCAGCAGCAGCCTATGGGGCGTCCATAAATGACGTCACGCACCTGGGGGGGGGGGGGGTTAGACATTTGTGACGATGTGTGACGAGGGGGGGNATTGAGAAATGTGACGTCACGTAAAAATGCGCAATTTTAAATAAATAAAGACAACACGTTTTACTTAATTAAATATACTTTTTAATAAATCTTCAGAGTGCAGCGCCACATTAAACACGCACTACAATGACAATGGTTTAAAGCGATTTGAAGCATGTTTAATTTTCAAAATGGAAATATGGTTTGGGGGGGTGGGGGCAGAGCTTTGTGACGTCATATTTGAGGGGGGCGGGGGCTGATTTTTTGTGACGCTGTGTGACGAGGGGGGGGGGTGTCAAAAATCGTCCAAAATCGCTGACGTCATTTATGGACGGCTCCTATAACAAACATACATGTTTTGTGCACAGCACAGTGACACCCATCAGAAGCCCTAAAAAAAAATCTGCTTCGCGTTTTGAGATCTGATGAGATCGGGCGCAAACGCGCGTTGCAACACGAGTTGCAACTGCCGAATTTGCGATTGTAATGCCAGTGGCTATTATCTCAACTGGTCCTGGGTCTCCCCCAGGTCAACTCAGCCTGAAATAAGTACAATGGTGCGGTGTGTGTGAACATCACCACAGGGAAGACTAAGGCGGCCGGGCATGTTTGCTGGCCATCCACCCCCCCCCNTCGTGTGCTCTGCTAGCCTTCAAAAGTGCTCGCTAAGAGCCCCGAAATCCTGTTAAGGTACCACGGGACGATCTCCTGTCTTTGTGCGGATGGGGCAGTGGGGCAGTGGTCAGCGCGCACCGCCCTACAAACCCGGCGACACGAGTTCGATTGGAGCCGATGACAGTGGCGAATATTCGAAGCCGGTTGTTGCGGCCTCCTCTAAGTTGACTCGGCCTTAAATTAGCACCAAGTGCGCCGTGAAGGCCGCAAGTGATCTCCTCTCACTCGCATTCGGTGTTGGCTGTTCGCAGCCACAAATCGTTGAATGTATAACCGGTGAAGCCCGTGGCGGGGTTGGTACTGCGACGAGGCGTGAAGATTCTGTGGAGTTGTTTTTGTTTTGTTTGACCGCAAGATCGCTGTGTTGTTTCGAGGTTTCAGTTCGGATCCCGCAGATTCTGCCACTGGCAACGGCGGTCACGGAGTTGGCCGCGCGGCTCCGAGCTCAGAGCTCAGATCCGGCACCGCTGAGACATCCAAATCCAACGCTTTCTGTAGGAAAGTAAACAAAAAACGATGAGAAAATTGGATTTTGCTGAAGTTGTTTCTTTTGTGTTTGCATCACCAGTTACTGCATGAAAGTGCTGCACAGATCGAAATGTCTCGAGCAATAAACAGAGTGAAAAAGAGTTTTATAGCTCATCGGATTCTTCCAGGAAAAACAGCATGACACTGGTCGTTTACCTTTTTTAAATCCTTTATATTAAGTTCACTTGCTTGCTTGCGCGCTTACGACCGTGCAAATATTTCGGTCGTTGTTTAACCCACTTCCCGTGATCCAATCGAGCTGACATTTTCCACACAGACTCGTTGTGCGTGACAATTAATGTTCGTGAAATATTTTTTCTAAAATGTAACACTTTTTAGGATTTTTTATTTATTTAATTACCAATTGCTTAATGGTGGCAGGCAATCATCTGACCCATAGGTGGCAGCCATCTCAAGCCAGAGGACGAGAGGACTCTAGCCGCCACGCATATAAAGGATTTATAGTGAAAAACTTTGTTTTTACGGGTTAATTTTTAACTGACAAACTAAGCAATGGCGGAGCCAGGATTTTCAGGTAGGGGCAACCCCTCCAGCAATGAAAAATGATAGAGGAGTTGTTAGCAAGTAAGGACTTGTCCCTTGCTTTTTATTCGACGCGTGTGCGGCGATGGCGCAGCAATCGATTGAGGGTCGAATTCGAATCGCGTCGTGTGATCGGCATCGCGCTCGCTGAAGGTGAGTGAATGCCTTCAGGGAAGTCGTGGACTGTCTACGCAACTGCGCACAATTCTGCGAGTCACTTATAATTGCTTTGCCGTTACTTATTGCCAATTATGGACCCAGACTATTGACCTATCATCTCATAGAGTCCCTGGCACGTAATGTGGCAGTGGGGTCGCAAAATGCTGATTTATTACTAATAAACCCCAATGATCCGATCGAAATTAGGGATTTCGATCGGATCATTGGGGGGGGGGGGGGGGCCACCCCCCCCCCCCCCCCACTGGCTCCGCCATTGAAACTAAGGGAGCGGGCAAACGGTGATGTAACGGTCAGAAGGGCTGGTCTTGCAGTCCAGATGTCGTCGGTTCGATGCCATCTCCCGGCGCGGCAGTGAAAAATAACTGCGCGAGTTTCATAACCCGACCCCCCCCCCCACCTCTGTCCACCCAGCATCAGTACGAATGGGTACATCGTGGTTATTTCATCGTCAGGTCGCGTACGGTGGGGTAGAGTGTGGGTACGCTCACTTATTTCGGCATTGGTGGCAAGCGTGGAAGAAGAGTGTGTCTGTTCAGTGCTCGCCGAGAGCTGCATCGGCTTCCGGCTGCCGAACGAATACATTACAAGGTCGCTGTCATCACACACAAAGCGCTTGTCACAAATCAACCACAATACCTTTGCTGTGCTCGTCAAGGAGGATCAACCGCCACGCGAACTCCGGTCATCCTCACAGCAGCGACTGTCAGCGGCCGTCGGACGAAGACGGTCGCTGCATCGCGCGCTTTCAGATGCGCTTCTGCGGCCGTCTGGAACGCTCTTCTATTCCGATATTAGGAAACCGCTGGAGCTATGAACTTTTAACATCTGATTGAAAACTCATTTCTTGAGAACTGCTCGTTGTGTTGAGTTTGTTGTGTGTCCCCCCCCNGCACCTCTGGTTAGCACGGTTGACTACGTACGGTGAATAGAAGTTCAAAATTACATGCAAACACACAGATACGACCAAATACGCAGTGCCGGATTAAGCTGGTGCGGGGCCTGTAGCATATGTTATAAAGGGTGCCCTAAATAAAACACACAGAAATATTAAAACACAAATGTTTTACCTGCACAGTAAAGTAATTGTATTTTTTCATTTGCTATGCAGCCAGATAATACGACAAATCGCTAACCTTAAAACACCCAGTCGTTCATTAAAGTCGAAGGCGGTATAGTACTATAGTAATAGAGCAAGTGCAGAATCACTGAACCGGAATTGATAGCTTGAAAGCGTTTAGCGCGGGGGGGGGGGCCCTTGAAAGTGCGGGGCCCGTAGCGTATGTAACGACTTTTGCAACTGGGGTAATCCTCACGTTTCGGGCGCAACACAAGTCGTCATCAGGTGAGGACAACCACAGCGAAAACAGTTGCGCCCGAGACGTGATTTAATTTAGTTATTTTTATTCTTTATTTTATTATTTTTATTTTTATTTTTACCTACGTGACTTTACCGAAAGAACCAAAGAGTATGGATCCTTGCAGTCACAAAAACTTCAAATCTATAAATGGGGTAATCCTGCACTGCAAATGCCCTCTCGAGGAGCCCCTTCTGGCAGCAGTGGCGTGAGCGAGCAATAGCAGGTCGCCGGTTTTTGAAAAGCCACGCGCGCCAAGTTGGCGTAGGTCGCTTCGGATCCGTGAAATGTAGTCGCGGGCGGCAGAGCAACACAATGGATTGTTGCACTGCGCTTCCCGCATCGATTATGCCACCACCTTCGCCACCCTGCGAGAACCGACGTGGTGAAGTATGGTCAAAAGCAGCCTGGGAGCGGCCCTCATCCAAGGGCTGCACATCTATATGCGCATATACATACACACGACGAAGATGAAGACGAAGATCCCCGTGTAGCCTTCACAGACTGTAGGGGCAAGTGCTGTTAGCGAGCACCTATGAAGGCCGGAACGGTACACGAAGGGGTGAGTGGCCAGCACCGCGCCCGGCCGCCTTTGCCTCCCCAGTGGCGATGTTTACCACGCATCGCACCAGGTACTAATTTGAGGCTGAGTCGACCTAGGGAGGCCCAGGACCGGTTCAGATAATCGTTACTGGTGTCGACCGTGAGCGGGAATCGATCCCGGGTCGCCGGGTTCGTAGCGCAGCGCGCTAACTACACTAGCTCCCCAAAATATTTACACACACACACGTACGTACATTGACCCAATAGAAGACACACGTGCCACCACGGCACGCAACATAACAGGGGTGGGTGTAGCCTGAACCGCTTGCGGTCTCGTTCCGTGTCCTTTTTTTACACACCGCACCAGAGGTATGTTGAACTTCCGTCGCGCCGTTTCAGGCCGAGCGGACCTAGGAGAGGCCCGGAATCGGTTCACGTATTGTCGCCGATGTTGGCTGTGAGCGGGAATCGAATTCAGGCTGACAAATTCCAGAGCCAAATGCGCTCACCACGACTCAACCGCTCTCCACATCCCAGCGCGCAAACACGTGCACACACACACAGGCTAATGTGCAATATCCTTGGCTTGTGAACACTTGACTGCTAATGTATATTTTAAACATGGATTTTGCCTTATTGCACGGGGTCCGCTTTCATTTGCATAACTGAATAATTGAAGTAAAAATAAACACGGATTACTCAGATACGGAAAGACGGCACACGCATACACAGATAAGACAAAGAGAAACACACACATACATACACACGGGCACACAGAGATATTCACACACACATAGAGAAAGAAACAAAACCAAAGTTCCCCCATATAGCCTAAATATTTTTTGGGGACAAGTGATGTTAGCGAGCACCTATTAAGGCCGGTACACGAGGGATGGGTGGCCAGCACCACGCCTGATCGCCTTCGTTTCCCCAGCGGCGATGTTTACACACTGCAGACGCATGCACACAGATACACCCACAGTGGGGGCAGTGTGAGATGCATGTGTTATGACAGACACACAGAGACAAAGATCTCCCATAGAGACTCAACAGACTTTTGGGGCAAGTTGCTGTCACTCAGTACACACAAAGACAAAGATCCCCCAGCATAGCCTTAACAGACTGTTGGGGCAAGTGCTGTTAGTGAGCACCTATGAAGACCGGAATGGCACACGAGGGGGTAGGTGGCCAACACCACGCCCAGCAGCCTTTGTGCCAACTTGCTGTGCTGTAGCCACCCGGCGTTCCGCTTGTTGTTGTGAGCGTCGCTTCTCCGCCCTCCGTTGTTGTTGGAGGGCGACTGCCTCCAACTGCCCAGTAGCGTCCTTCCAGAGGTGTGGACTGAGTCATGTGACTTGGACTCGAGTCAGACTCGAGTCATGAATTTGATGACTTCAGACTCGACTTGGACTTGCATAACAATGACTTTGTCCCACCTCTGAGGTGTGGACTCGAGTCATGTGACTTGGACTCGAGTCAGACTCGAGTCATGAATTTGATGACTTCAGACTCGACTTGGACTTGCATAACAATGACTTTGTCCCACCTCTGCGTCCTTCACACACATACACACACACAGACACACACGCGCGTACGTATCCACACAGGGTGGTGGTGGTGATGGTGGTGGTGGTTGGGGGAGGGGTGGAGTTGCGTGTGTTGTGACGCGTGTGGCCACGTGACTGCGTGACGCGTCAAGGCGACCATAATGGCCGTTGTGACTGCGGTGCAGCGAGGCGCGTAACACGAATCGCGTCACGCGGACCAATCATCTGATTGGTCCGACCACTGCCGCACTCAACCTTGGCACAGCAGACGCGTTGTTTGGTCGTTGTTTGTTGTTATTATTTTCTTCACGATTGTTTTACCCAGCAGAGCATCGCCGAGTCTCAAAACTCAATTTCAGGGAGGTCCTGCCAAGTGTTCGTAAAGAGAAAACGATGTTAAATCTTTGACTGAAAGCTTTCGTGACTGCAGGAATTCATATTCTTTGGGTCTTTCGGTAAAGTCACGTATAGATGGTTCAAAGAAAATAACAAAAAAATACGACGTTTCGATCACAACACAAGCGGTCGTCATCAGGAAAAAAAACGACCGCTTGTGTTGCGATCGAAACGTCGTAGTTTTTGTTATTTTTTTCAACCTATCTACGTGACTTTACCGAAAAACCCAAAAAATAAGAAAACGATGTTCCTGCTGCTGCTGTGTTATCCCAATTAAATTAATTGAGGGAATTGTTTTTTTGCAAGAATTGTGATGTTTTGGCCAAAACAATTAACATGTTTTTTTTTTGTGGGGGGGGGGGGGGNCACCGCAGTGGCAAGCAGATGTGATCTGCCTCGCCTGGTACGCAGGAGGAGAATGAGTTCGATCCCGGACCCCGATGAGTGTGAGAGGTCGCGTGGATACCACCGCTTTTTCCATCCTCCGCATTTAGAAACACGCATTTAGATAATTTGGCCGCTGCTATAAATTCACACGTGTGATGATGATGATGATAGCCACTCTGTTGAGCTATCGTGTGTGACCTGATCACCTCTGAAAATGAACTAAATGCTGAGTTGCTTCACCTGGTAAAATTAAGTAGTTCTACAGAACAGGGGGCGATCACACAAACTCAGACTCACACAGTTACACACTCTGACACTCACTCTCACACTCTGCAGAACAGGGGGAGAGATACAAACTCAGACACACACAGTGACACACTCTCACACTCATTCGCCCTCACACTCTGCAGAACAGGGGAAGATCACACACACTCAGACTCACACATTCTCACACTCACTCTCACACTCTGCAGAACAGGGGGAGAAGATACAAACTCAGACACACACAGTGACACACTCTCACACTCACTCACTCTCACACTCTGCAGAACAGGGGGAGAACACACAAACTCAGACTAACACAGTGACCCACTCACACACTCACTCTCACACTCTGCAGAACAGGGGGAGATCACACAAACTCAGACACACACAGTGACACACTCTCACACTCACTCACTCTCACACTTGGCAGAACAGAGGGAGATCACACAAACTCAGACTCGCACAGTGACACACTCTCACACTCACTCACTCTCACTCTCTGCAGAACAGGGGGAGAACACACACTCACTCACTCTCACACTCTGCATAACAGGGGAGAACACACAAACTCAGACTCACACAGTGACACACTCTCACACTCACTCACTCTCACACTCTGCAGAACAGAGGGAGATCACACAAACTCAGACTCACACAGTCACACGCTCTCACACTCACTCACTCTCACACTCTACAGAACAGGGGGAGATCATACAAACTCAGACTCACACAGTGGCACACTCTCACACTCACTCACTCTCACACTCTGCAGAACAGGGGAACACACAAACTCAGACTCACACAGTGACACACTCTCACACTCACTTATTCTCACACTCTGCAGAACAGAGGGAGATCATACAAACTCAGACTCACATAGTTACACACTCTCACACCACTCACTCTCACACTCTGCAGAACAGGGGCAGATCATACAAACTTCGACTCACACAGTGACACACTCTGACACTCACTCACTCTCACACACTGCAGAATAGGGGCGATCACACAAACTCAGACTCACACAGTAACACACTCTCACACTCACTCACTCTCACACTCTACAGAACAAGGGGAGCACACACAAACTGAGACTCACACAGTTACACACCTCACACTCACTCACTCTCACACTCTACAGAACAGGGGAGATCATACAAACTCAGACTCACACAGTGGCACACTCTCACACTCACTCACTCTCACTCTCTACAGAACAGAGGGAGAAGATACAAACCCAGACTCACACAGTCACACTCACACTCTGCAGAACAGGGGGAGATTACAACAAACTCAAGCTCACACAGTGACACACTCACTCTCACACTCTGCAGAACAGGGGGAGAACACACAAACTCAGACTCACAAAGTTTCACACACTCACACTCACTCACTCTCACACTCTGCAGAACACAGGGAGAGTACACAAACTTCACACAGCGACGTGCCGGAGTCAGGAATCGAACCCAGGACTCTTTTTGCTGTGAGGCACAAGTGAAATAGTTCAGGTCGACGTGGCCGGGCGCTGTTTGCTTCGCACGTGGCCTCTAATCCAGCCGTGTTGGAGGCAGCAGCGAGGTTGGTGGATTGAACACAAATCGTGAAACTCATTCTAGATTTGAAGCTTTCGTGACTGCAAGGATTCATATTCTTAGGTTTTTCCGGTAAAGTCACGTAGGTAAAACATTAAAATTAATAAAAGTAAATAAAATAAAAATAAAAATCACGATGTTTCGGAGGCAATTGATACAGCTGTCGGGCTGTGACGGTTCCACCTGAAGCCGAAGCTTGTGTTGCCTCCGAAACGTCGTGATTTTTTTTTTNTTTATTTTACTTTTATTAATTTTAATGTTTTACCTACGTGACTTTACCGAAAAAATCTAAGAATATGAATCGTGAAACTCCCTCACCAGGGGCATCGAAGTCGCCACCTCCTGGCTTGCCAGGCTATGTCAGACAAGAGGGATTCATTCCCATCTATATTCCATCGGTACGGGATTGAGTGTTCAACCCCCCTCTAGCACCATGGGTTTTATTCGGTTTCCCCCACGTATGTTAGCACTCATTCACCATTGCAGTTGCCTGTGGTTTTCCACGCCTCTCAGTCATTTTTTCTCTAGGAAGTAAACGAAATCTGTACGCGTTACAAATGTAACGTTATTATTTCTAAATGATGGGTCTTATGTTAGCCTATGAGTATCAACTTGAGTCTAATGGGTGTCTATGTGAGTGTGGGTCTTTTCCTTCGTCTATGGTTCTCTATGTATGTGGGTTTCCAATTGAGTCTATGGATCTCTATGACATTAATGTGTATCTACGTCAGTCGATGGGTCTCATGTGAGTCGATGGGTCTCTATGTAGGCCTAAGGGTCTATACGGTAGTCTATGATGGGTCCCTGTGGATTAAGTGATCATTCTCTAAGGGGCCGTCATGAATGACGTCACGCACCTAGGGGAGGGGGGGGTCAGACATTTGTGACGATGTGTGACGAGAAATGTGACGTCACATCAAAATGCCCAACCTTAAATAAATATAGACAACACGTTCTACTTCATTAAATAGACTTTTTAATAAATGTTTTCTCCTACATCAGAGTGCAGCGCCACATTAAATACGCACTACAATGACAATAGTTTAAAGCGATTTGAAGCATGTTTTATTTTTGGTGGGGGGGGGGGCAGAGCTTTGTGACGTCATATTTGAGGGGGGTCTGACGTTTTGTGACGCCGTGTGACGAAGAGGGGGGGGGGTTAAAAATCGTCCAAAATCGCGTGACGTCATTTATGAACGGCCCCTTAACCACTTGTACAAGCTCACTCCACGCCTGCCCGCCCGCCCGCATCTTGAATTCTCTCCCCAGGCAAGTCTGCACTAGTTCTCCCCCTCTCTCCCTAGCTGCGCTCTTTAAATAAATAAATAAAACTCCCTTTCACCAATTCCTTCGGAGGAGTCCTTTAATACTGGTAGGAACCTCCTGGTTACACCAGCCCACAGGGGATTATTGTGTCCGTCCGTCGTGCAGGGAGGGGCTGGGTGGGTGGGNAGGGAAGGGTGGGGAGGGCAGGGTGGGAAGGGTGGGGAGGGCTGGGTGGGAGGGTGGGGCTGGGTGGGGAGGGCTGGTCACCCCGTGGTGCCCTTATAAAACTCAACGTTTAACCTACTCACGCGGCTTGTGCCCGCCCTCACAGTCGGGGATATTTGCGGAATACACCACGCCGCCGTTGACCCTGCCATTGACCGAGCAACCCAACGTTCCTACCAGCTCCCTCGCAGGAATGTGTTTACATCTTTTTTGGTCTCATCCTCTAAGCTACGGCAATGAGCTCTACACGTGTGTGTGTGTGCAGGGTACTGGATACATTACGACGTCGCAGGCTCGTGAGATATAGCGACGACTCAGAGATGCTATCATCCAGCAGTTGATAGACCGTCAGAAGTATTATTATCAGTATCGTTGTCATGGCTGGTGTCTGCCATTGCTCTCCGTGAGGTTGTGTCACGATTGTGTCGTGGTGATGCTGCTCACACACCCAAAGCCAAACTGACGAGACGACGACGATGTTAATTTTTTTTTTAGATATTTATTTTGTTGCTACAGACATGATGCTCCTGGGCCCAAACACGAAGGAGGAGCAACACGAGGAGGTGACACGAGGAGGAAGAGAGGTGACGGACTAAAGCTACACAATTTTTTTTACACGCTTTTATTTAACTCACTCTGTTGTTGTTGTTGTATCCTCAAATCTTGTAACTCAATTTTAACCCACTTCCCAATGTGGTATCGACTGCAAACTTGGTTTACTAATTTATGACAATACCATATTCTATCATAAAAAATAAAAAGTATATATTTTTAAACATTATTTTTTATATGTTATGTTTCGGCTTGGGTCTAATTGTCCACGCTCAACTAACGTTGGCTGTATTTGACCACGGCACCTTACGTTATGGCAAGCTTCTGGGCCACTTCCTGGAGTCGTGGAGTTTTGCCATTACGAGTACAGTACATTTCATGAACATTTTTTTATATTACTTTTTCAGAAGCGACCTGTCCACAAATGATCGCTCAGCGAAGTAGCTTATCATCACGTGGACATGCATAGCAGCCAAATCGGAGGACCTGGACAAAAAACAGACGCGACCACGGGAGAGATATGTAAACTCCAAATGTAAAGGCGTCAGGGTCGGAATCGAACCCACAACCTCCTGTACACCAGGCGAGGTGGTTCACATCTCGGAGGTGGTAAAAGGCGGAAGGATAGGGAGGGAGAGATGCGGACAAGAGACAGGGACAAAGAGGTGGGAAGGGAGGAGAAGGGACGGAGAGAGGGTCAGGGACAGAGAAGGAGGGAGAGGGTGGGGGAAGGGGAGGAAAATTGGAAAAATGAGGAAGAGATATTTAATAACGCCGCAATAATAACAGTACGCAAGCTGCAATTAATTCACACGTGCATCAATTAACACCTGGGTTATTTTTTTCCCTAGCAACACAGACCATTAATTAATGATACATATATTTGTTGACCATACCAAAACAGCACCAGGGTGTATGAGATCATTGTAGGAAGTGTCACGGCGAATGGGAGAGGGGAGACGTTTCGGGGAGGAAGACGTGGGAGGCAGAGCGTGAGGAGGAGGAGGGTGGATGGACAGATGGAGACCGTGGAAGTGGAGGGTGGGAGATGTGGCGATGAGGAGGAATGAGAGATCGGGAGGAGGAGGAGGGACAGACATAAATGGAGGAGGATGAGGAAGGAGGGGGGGAGGAGGCAGGGTAATGTAAACTGAATTTGAGAAATCACAGATGCGGTGTGAAAGGGAAACCCCAAGGTGCCAAAATAAACTATTTTGGCTACAACTTGACGAGAAAGTACAAACTGACAACCCAATCCATTAAGCGAGCCTCCACTTCACACGGCCCACACGCTCTTACTTACACCCACACATAATGCTGTATGCAGCATGAGGCTGATTTCATTGTCAACAAAAAGACTTACAAAAAAATCTGTAAACATCGGGTGAGCTGTGTGGTGATTTCCATAGCGATTCCTTTGGTGGGTTTTTTTAACGTTGTAAAAAACATTTTACACGTATCCTCGGATGAGACGAACGAATCGATGGCAAGATGAGATGAACGTTTCCTGGACACAGAAGTCGGTGGCTGGTTCAGGACTGTGCGTACGTCAACCACAGAGACGCGCCGCTCGCCTCGGAGTGAACAATCAAGATCCCGTGACGTGCTCGCAGAGGAGTAGGCCAAGCATGCCGACGTCACGGTCCAAAATTGGCAAACTTACCGGCAAATTACTCAGTTGCAAAACATGTAACAATCACCGCGCCTCCTGCCAAACTAGTGGAAGAATGACTTGAACCCGTGGTGGGTTCTTGTAATCAACTCAAACGATTTGTGCTTTGATTTTTGGGTTATGGACCACGAAATATCTGGCCAGATTTCTGTCATGGAAACCTCTGCGAACCTGACCCAGCCAAACAAATCAAATTGTGACTTGTACATTAGAATTATTCATTAATTCAACCAAATTTTATTAGTTGTATTTATTTATCCAGGGTAGCCACACCGAGTTGTAGGATTCTCTTTCAGGAGGATCTACGTTTGTTTGTTTTTATTTTAAGATGTGTTCAAATTCAAGTTCCTTTATTAGGTATAGCCCTGTGAGCCATTCGGCTCTTGAATCGGGTGCAACCGCAACAAACAAAAAACAAAAACATGAACAAGAAAACATCTTAAAGTGACTACGAGACTATGTGCAAACTTAAAATCCAGGGAAAAAACCCAGGCAAAAATTCCAGTAAAAAAGCACGTACACCAACGCTGTGTGCAAAAAATCCCAGTGGATGCAAGTCAAACAACAACAACAACCACAAGACAACTTATTACACAAGTGGGGAGGGAGCCAGAGCACCTGGAGAAAACCCACGCCTCGCGTGAGAGGGGCAATGCTCTAACCCGTACAGATATAAACAGATGGTCATCAGTACACTTGCCGTGCCGCCTTCTCCTGGCGAGCCAAGGTATGGGACCTCCTTGACGCTCACGGGAAGGAGTTCACACCCCATCTGTGTGTGATCCGCCACGTGCAGAGTCCCCGCCACCATCTCGTGTAACAATCGCCATGTTAACGCCTGCGCACGTGACGCTTCCATTTGTCCAGAGCTACGTCGTGTTGGCGGAAGGTTTGACGACGCCATTTTGTTCTTGTTGTTGCCAAATTACCATTTGGTCAAATCGAAGTATATTTGTTTGCAATCACTCCGCAAGATGACACACCGTGTGTGGACAATAGCGGCTTCACAACAGCATGCACGCTTACAAGGATGTGCTCGTCATAATTTGATCGAGTAGCGGGGGAGGTAGGAAACAATACACACGAGTACCCTTGAGAGCTCAGACAGCTCGGGTTCGATTCCCCAACAAACACACTTAGCCAGAGATGCCTATCGTGCCGCGGGCTGCTCGAAGCGAGAACGTGAGAGCCCCTCGGAGAATTACTCTGCCGAGACACGGGGCCGCCGCATTCCTGAGCACTCGCACGGCCAAGCAAAGGCACTTTTCGGCCAACTACTACTTTTCGGCCAAGTTTGTTTGGCAGATGTGTGCCGAGCGGCTGAAAAAATTTGACCGGTGTCAAGGTATTTCGCGGAGCTGCCACGCTGCGTGTCGTGAGATGAAATTAAAGAAATGTTTCACGGAATTGGCCACACACACACACGGGCAGAGATTTCCCCCCCCCNGCACAGACTTCAACAGACTTTAATAGGACCACGAAGGCCGGCACTCGTGGTACACGAGGGGGTGGGTGGCCAGCACATGCCCGGCTGCATTTGTCTCCCCAGTGGCGATGTTTAGACAGCACACCAGGTACTAATTTGAGGCCAAGTCGATATAGGGGAGGCCCAGGACCGGTTCAGATAATCGTCACTGGTGTTGGCCATGAGTGGGAATCAAAAACTGGTCGACAGGTTCGTAGCGCAGCGCGCTGACCGCTACACGATCGCCCCTCACAGCAACAAACACAGATAAAGATAGACAGACTGGCAGTGTTTGACTGTGGGGGGAAAAAAANTTGGAACTATTAGCAGATGGGTTAGAACAACAGGATGTACGATTGTTCATGTAGATGGATGATTAGTGATTTTTTAAAATATATAAATTGTGAAATAGCAATGTATGTGACACTGATGACGTTTAAGATAATGCATATGGCATTGATCATAACTATAATGCCTGTCATAGTGATGATAATGCATATGACATTGGCAATAATGTATATGATGTTGATGATAACGCATATGACATTGATGAAAATGCATATGACATTGGTGAAACGCGTGTGACATTGATGATAACGCGTGTGACATTGATGGAAATGCATTTGTCATTGACGATAATGCATACGACATTGACGATAATGCATACGACACTGACGTTGGCGTTGATGACGATAACGATGCTTGGCAATGATGATGGCATTAGAAATGCACGTGACAATATTGATGACGACGACGATAACAGAGACTTCGTCTCTCGAGCCCTCTCAAACATCATTGGGATGTGACGTCAGTCGCTCAGTCACTCGCTCGCTTGCGACTGCATAGGAGCACTCCCGGATTCTTCGGATCAGAATCGGAATCTTCATACTGGTAGGAACCTCCTGGTTACACCAGCCCACAGGGATTATTGTGTCCGTCGTGCAGGGAGGGGCTGGGTGGGGAGGGACTGGGTGGGGAGGGGCTGGGTGGGAGGGTGGGGCTGGGTGGGAGGGTGGGGCTGGGTGGGGGTGGAGGGGTGAGGCTGGGTGGGAGGGGCTGGCCACCCCGTGGTGCCCTTATAAAATCAACGTTTAACCTACTCACGCCGGCTTGTGCCCACCCTCACAGTCGGGCATATTTGCGGAATACACCACGCCGCCGTTGACCCTGGCCATTGACCGAGCAACCCAACGTTCCTACCAGCTCCCTCCGCAGGAATGTGTTTTAGACTCGAGGAATCCGATTAGCTACGAATATCCTTTTTCAAATTTTATGGGCAGATCAGCAAGCTACACAAAAAAAAACGATTATGAGTGATTATAAGGCGCACACTCATTTCCTTGTACTTAATTTTTTTTAATGAAGCTTGGGATATTCGTATTATAATCCGGTAGCTGCGTGCGAGCGCGTGGGATAAAGTTGACACATTCGGGGCACAGATGGTACATCTGCAGTCATCTCAGTCAGTGGGTTACTGAACCCGCGGCACTAGGGTCCGTCCCGTGACCTCCTGCCAGCTGCCAGCCTTCAACACTCCACATGGCCTCAAAGTGCACCTCGCACGGCCAAAAGCCCTTGCTGATGTCACCACCAGCTAATGGTAAAATGGCGGCTGTTTACGTTGTTGAGATTTGTGTGAACTTTATTGATACTTGTGGCTTAGGGGCCGTCCATAAATGACGTCACGCACCTAGGGGGGGGGGGTCAGACATCTGTGACGATGTGTGACGAGGGGGTTTGAGAAATGTGACGTCATCAAAATGCACAACTTTAAATAAATATAGACAACACGTTCTACTTAATTAAATAGACTTTTAATAAATGTCTTCTCCTACAACATCAGAGTGCAGCGCCACATTAAATACACACTACAATGACAATAGTTTAAAGCGATTTAAGCATTTTTATTTGGGGGGGGGGGCAGAACTTTGTGACGTCAGATTTGAGGGGGGGTCTGACTTTTTTGGGGGGGGGGATCAAAAATCGTCCAAATCGCGTGACGTCATTTATGGACGGCCCCTTACTAAAACTAAACAATGTTTATTTACCAAGCAAGGCTCGTTTTAAAAAGCAATCCTGGCCACAAATGATAGCTCAACGAGTGGCTTGTAATGTGGAAATGTATGGCAGCAAAAATGATGTTGATTCTAAATGTGGAGGGGAGAAGAGACAAAGACCCGAAGAAAAATCCATGCAACAGAGAGACACGCAAACTCCAAATATACAGCAGGCGTCAGAGTTGGNATCGACCCACGACCTCCTGTATACCAGGCGAGGTAGTTAACATCTTACCACCGTGATGATGATGATGAGAGAGAGAGACACGCAGACTCCAAATATACAGCAGGCTTCAGGGTTGGGATCGAACCCACGACCTCCTGTATACCAGGCGAGGTAGTTAACATCTCGCCACCGTGATGATGATGATGGTGATGAGAAAGAGACACGCAGACTCCAAATATACAGCAGGCGTCAGGGTTGGGATCGAACGCACGACCTCCTGCATACCAGGCGAGGTAGTTAACATCTTCTAGCCACCGTGATGATGATGAGAGAGACACGTAGACTCCAAATATACAGCAGGCGTCCGGGTTGGGATCTAACCCACGGCTTCCTGTATACCAGGTGAGGTGGTTAACATCTCACCACCGTGATGATGATGAGAGAGAGACACGCAGACTCCAAATATACAGCAGGCGTCAGGGTTGGGATCGAACCCACGACCTCCTGTATACCAGGCGAGGTAATTAACATCTCACCACCGTGATGATGATGATGAGAGAGAGAGAGAGAGACACGCAGACTCCAAATATACAGCAGGCGTCAGAGTTGGGATCGAACCCACGACCTCCTGTATACCAGGCGAGGTAGTTAACATCTTACCACCGTGATGATGATGATGAGAGAGAGAGACACTGCAGACTCCAAATATACAGCAGGCTTCAGGGTTGGGATCGAACCCACGACCTCCTGTATACCAGGCGAGGTAGTTAACATCTCCTAGCCACCGTGATGATGATGATGGTGATGAGAAAGAGACACGCAGACTCCAAATATACAGCAGGCGTCAGGGTTGGGATCGAACGCACGACCTCCTGCATACCAGGCGAGGTAGTTAACATCTTCTAGCCACCGTGATGATGATGAGAGAGACACGTAGACTCCAAATATACAGCAGGCGTCCGGGTTGGGATCTAACCCACGGCTTCCTGTATACCAGGTGAGGTGGTTAACATCTCACCACCGTGATGATGATGAGAGAGAGACACGCAGACTCCAAATATACAGCAGGCGTCAGGGTTGGGATCGAACCCACGACCTCCTGTATACCAGGCGAGGTAATTAACATCTCACCACCGTGATGATGATGAGAGAGAGACACGCAGACTCCAAATATACAACAGGCGTCAGAGTTGGGATCGAACCCACGACCTCCTGTATACCAGGCGAGGTAGTTAACATCTCACCAACGTGATGATGATGATGATGAGAGAGAGAGAGACACGCAGACTCCAAATATACAGCAGGCGTCAGGGTCGAACCCACGACCTCCTGTATACCAGGCGAGGTAATTAACATCTCACCACCGTGATGATGATGATGAGAGAGAGAGAGAGAGACACGCAGACTCCAAATATACAACAGGCGTCAGAGTTGGGATCGAACCCACGACCTCCTGTATACCAGGCGAGGTAGTTAACATCTCACCAACGTGATGATGATGATGATGAGAGAGAGAGAGAGACACGCAGACTCCAAATATACAGCAGGCGTCAGGGTTGGGATCGAAACCACGACCTCCTGTATAACGGGTGAGGTGGTTAACATCTCACCACCGTGATGATGATGATGAGAGAGAGAGACACGCAGACTCCAAATAGACAGCAGGCGTCAGGGTTGGGATCGAAACCACGACCTCCTGTATAACGGGTGAGGTGGTTAACATCTCACCACCGTGATGATGATGATGATGAGAGAGAGAGACACGTAGACTCCAAATATACAGCAGGCGTCAGGGTTGGATCGAACCACGACCTCCTGTATAACGGGTGAGGTGGTTAACATCTCACCACCGTGATGATGATGATGAGAGAGAGACACGCAGACTCCAAATAGACAGCAGGCGTCAGGGTTGGGATCGAACCCACGGCCTCCTGTATACCAGGCGAGGTAGTTAACATTTCGCCACCGTGGCGCCCTTATTTTTATGGAGAGTCTCATAATCTGGAGAGAATTCGGTGGACGTGTTCACGTGTTCTCATTTTGACCTCCAGGTTGCTCCTGAACATCGAAGCAAAGGGAAAAAAATCTTTACATCAAATTTTTTTTGCCCCACAAATGTTCATTAAGCGGATGAAAAAAATTCACATTCCTTTCTGGCCTGCGTCACCCTCCCTCTTGTTCGTTTCCTGTCGGCTAAAACATACCCTGGTCGGGTTAAAAAAAAATTCAAACACAAGATCCAAATGATGCTTTGGAGTTTTACCGAACCCCCAACTGCCTTCCCACTTAAAACAAAAGAATAGAGTTGATTCATCGATTCATTTCTTAAGCTGACTACGCGCATGAAGCGTAGTATGCCCATCGTCACGGTCATCATCTCTGCCAGACGTGACCAATCCACTGCTGGATCAAGGCCCCCCCCCTCCCCAACCCGTTGCCATCATCAACATTCCATCCGGCACCTGCACACGGATGGATTTTAATCGCTCCGCCTCCATCCTCGTTCCCTCCATTAGTGTCCGCGTTCATCTCCTCTCCAACCATTAAATACAATTGTCCGTATTTTAGGCCCGCAATATCCCTCTCGTTTATGTTGTCAGCGTGGTTAACGTTTGTTCTTCACGCTTCATATCTTTGCGCGCACCTCTGACTTGTTCTGCTCCCATGTTTGCCCGTTCCTCCGTGCGGATCACTCTTGATGGTGTTCTCCTTGATCTGAAGCTTTCGTGACTGCAGGAAAGTCACGTAAAATAAAATAATTTTATTTGATACCTACGTGACTTTACCAAAATAACCAAAGAGTATGGTGTTCTCCTTCTGTGCTGATGCAGCACGGTATCCCTTAGGGCTGAACGATTAATCGATTAAAATCGATTTAAAATCGATTAATCGCAACTTGAAACAATGCGATTAGCAAATCGCAAAGGCTGCGATTTTTTGCGATTTGAAAAGTCCTATTAGTTTCTTATTGGAATTGTTTTATTATTATTATTATAACTTTCTTTATTTTGCTTAACAATTGTTCTATGTTTTATTGTTCTATTTCAATTAACATTTTTTATAAATACATGTTGGAAGCAATTCATATATTTTAAGGTCTCATCCTTGCATTAATTATATATAGAGCAGTTCATATTTTGATGGTATCATGTGGTAGTTTTTAATCTATTACATCGTGAATATTGAACTGAAGCTTGACATTAAAAATGTCCGCAAATCATATCGCAATCGCAACATCTGTCAGAAAAACGCAATTAGATATTTTCCCCAAATCGTTCAGCCCCAGTCTCTCTTGCAAACTAGCTGGGTAACTGGCTCAACAAGATTGTCCGTACACAACAGATAAATGAATTAAAGTCGTAACTTAGAATGTCGTTACATATATACCTGTACAGTATTGTACACTTTATTTATTTCAGTCTATATATTTACGGCACAAGTTACATTTAACACAATAAATATTAATCGTATATTGCATTCAAAACACTTCCTATGAGAGTTGTTTGCCTTTTGGCGTTCTCTGGTCTAACACTGATTGAGACTCGGCCCTAAAGAAGGCTGTCTCTGATGTGACCAATCATCTTTAAAGACAATCTATAACACATTCCTGCGGAGGGAGCTGGTAGGAACGTTAGTTGCTCGGTCAATGTCCAGGGTCAACGGCGGCGTGGTGTATTCCGCAAATATGGCCGACTGTGAGGGCGGGCACAAGCCGGCGAGTAGGTTAAACGTTGAGTTTTATAAGGGCACCACGGGGTGACCAGCCCCTCCCCACCCTCCCCACCCAGCCCTCCCCACCTCCCACCCAGCCCCACCCTCCCCAGTCAGCCCCTCCCTACCCTCCCCCCCACCCAGCCCCTCCCTGCACGACGGACGGACGGACACAATAATCCCCTGTTGGCTGGTGTAACCAGGAAGTTCCTACCAGTATTGTCAGAGCATGTTTGTTTGCATGTCCACGACTAGTATCGTGTTGTGGCTAATGCAGCACATGATTGCTTGCGAAAGGTTCCTATTTGGTGTTTGAAGATCTTAATACCTCCTGTTTTATTTGCCAGAAAGGCTCAAACCTATTCTTATACTTTGATACTGCCAAGAAAGGTCCCATGTAAAAATACTTCCTGTTTAACCGCTGGTTTGATGCAGGGTAACATAAATCAAAAGAAGGGAGGTGGGTGTCGTGTTACGAACCGCGAACCAAACCCCCCCCCCACTCCTAGTTTTCCCTATTTGCCTGTGAGTTTGCGGATTGCGGATTTTTGCCGTTTGCGGTTACTTGCATGGACGTAACCAGACCCGCGATGGTCAAGGGTTTTGCTGTGCTGCACTCGGATCGGGAGCGACCACCATGCACGGACAGGTGGTGTCCGTTCACAGGGGCGACTTCCACCATTCCCCGCCTTCACCAATCTGCACTGACGACGGGCGTGGTGAAGTATGATCAAATAACCCGCCCCCCCCNACGAGCCACACGGCATGGGGAAGCCTTCATCCAGCAGACAAAAGTGGTGTGCATGTACACATAGGTTATATCCTACAGCAGGATGACGACGATGATGATGATGATGGTGGTGGTAAATTATATACAATTCACTGTGGTCAGAAAGCACTCTAGCAATCAACTATCACACACACTCACCCACTCAATTACCCACTCGGACAAAAATCCCCCGTAAAGCCTGAACCAGACTGTTGGGGCAAGTGCTGTTGGCGAGCAGCACCTATGAAGGCCGTCCCCTTTTTAAATCCTTTATATTAAGTTCACTTGCTTGCTTGCTTGCGCGCTTACGACCGTGCAAATCTTTCGGTCGTTTTTTAACCCACTTCCCGTGATCCAATCGAGCCGACATTTTGCACACAGACTCGTTGTGCGTGACAATTTATTGTCGTGAAAAAAAATCCAAAATGTTCCACTTTTTAGGAAAAAAAATTTCACTAACACAATCATATATTTTCCTAAACACAGAAAACTTTTCAAGAAAACAAAAAAATGTATAATATAAACAATCATACAAAAACTGAAACCTTATAATCCTTATATACGACTTTCTTATATTTAATTTAAAATACCAATGTGATAAAAATGAAACTCTTACTCAAGAAAAACAGAAATGAATGATAAATAAAACCGATGCCACGCATATAAAGGATTTATAG
Organism: Lethenteron camtschaticum; assembly: GCA_018977245.1. Lineage (NCBI taxonomy): Eukaryota > Metazoa > Chordata > Hyperoartia > Petromyzontiformes > Petromyzontidae > Lethenteron > Lethenteron camtschaticum. The sequence continues at coordinate 7,868,377 of MU249573.1, read as the reverse complement.
TGAAAAACTTTGTTTTTACGGGTTATACTTGTTACAAAGCTCTCATCGATATCGTTGCTCAACGCGAGGCAGCGTGTCGACTCGTATAACGCCGCTCTGATAGTGCTGATTGTTGCTGGCCGCTCGGCGATTAGGGCCTCACGTCCCCGTGCTCAGCAGCTGCGAACACAGACAACATCTCAACACGACGATGATGAAATTTTGTCTGTATCCACTGTCTGGGAGGCCCAATTGTATGTACAGTTCCTATGATCACTGTTTCATTGCTTTTATGAGTTTATTATGGTGATTTTTGAAAAGTTTTTTGGTTTGGCCATGTATGTTTGTTGTAGTACAGAGTTAGACTGATGGCCTTAATCTAAGTTATCTTGTGGTTGTTGTTGTTGTTTGAATTGCATTCCACTGGGATTTTTGCACACAGCGTTGGTGTACGGTGCTTTTTCTGCAATATTTTGCTGTCTTTTCTTGGATTTTCTGTTTGCACGTAGTTACTTTAAGATGTATTCTTGTTCTTTTGTTTGTTTTTTTGTTTGTTGCGGTTGCACCCGATTCAAGAGCCGAATGGCTCACAGGGCTATACCTAATAAATGAAACTTGGATGTACTTGTGCGTATGCTGAACTTCTTTTGCGCCGTACGTAAACAACCGTGCTAACCGGAGGTGCGTCGTAAGGACGATAAACTAAACAGAAAAAAAGCAGCTGTAAAGAAATGAGTTTTCAATCGAGACGATTTCAAAGCGCACAGCTCCGGGTGGCTTCCTAATATCGGAAGGCAGGAGCGTTCCAGACGGCCGCGGAAGCACATCTGAAAGCGCCGCGCGATTCAGGTGACCGTCCTTTGTTCGACGGCAGCAGGCAAAAGCCGATGCGAGGATGATCCTAGTTCGCGTGATGATGATTCGTGCTCTTTGACGAGATCAACAAGGCACTGGTGTGGTCCGTTTGCGGCGAGCGCTTTGTGTATACTGAGTGCGACCTCAAGATGCATTCGTTCGGCCATTGGAAGTCAAACATACGTTGTGAGGTCCATAGCATCATCAGTCGACGAATGAGGATGTTTTTTTGATGATGAATGACCCTCAGGGTGGATAAAGCAGGTACCACTTTGTGGGTTATCAACAGTGGGGAGGAAGCGGGTGCCTTTGTACAATCAGTGGCTTAATATTCGTACCCACACTCATCGCCGCCCTCACCTTGACTGATACATCCCGAATCTTATTAAGATTTTATCTTCTTCTTCTTTCCAAGACCTTAATTAAAATGTATGTCTCCACCAACTGCAAGCCAATTAAATCACCTAATGGTCAAAACAATTGCTTGCCTTCCCCGTCCAATTACGCATGCACGTGCGAGTATGCATAGACTCACAAAGGCCTGCTGCATAATAGCCAGAGGGATTGTTAAAGTGTTGTGGCTGTTAGCGAGCGCCTATTCAGCTGGGCAGATAACGGGGCCCACGCGGCGTGGTGGAGTGGCCAGTGTCACACCCGTCCCCAATGTCTCCCCCAGTGCTCTCTGTCGATTTGCATTAGAGATATTTTCGAGATTTTTTTTAATGGTAATCAAGAGAATTCCATGACGCAGACCTGCATACGAAATGGAAGACTGACAAACACCTGGCTCTGCTGGTGAGACACTGTATGTCAAAACCGGTGCGGAGTTTTACCGGTACCCAATCATTGCTGATGAAATGATGCGTCTATCGGCAGGCCGTGAGGCAAATGGGCTGTGTAAGGGATACTGTTTTTAAAGAAATTACGTGGAGAGATGGATATGTGAAGGAGACGTATCGTCCGCTTATCTTGTTACGAAATTTAAGATGATCCAAATATTTTTTGTTTCGTTTGAGAGTGATCTGAAAACTAGAAGTGACGTCACGTATATGCCAAAATAGATAAGCAATGTCTCCTTCACACATCATTCTCTAGACGTAACAAAAGTTCTTACAAAGCCCATCATTTGATTCTTACATTAAAATTCATGATGATGCTGCTGATACCGCTGCTGATTCTTACGTTGGCATAATGATGTGCTGCCGATGCTTACGCTGATGACGATGATGCTGACTTTGATGCTGATGATGATGACTTTGATGCTGATGATGATTCTGACATTGGCACCGCATGTTGCTGGCACTGCTGCTACCGCGACTGCTGATGGCGCCACTACTCCTGTGCTGCTGATGGTGCTGCTGCTGATGATGATGGTGCTGCTGATGGTGCTGCTGCTGATGGTGCTGATGATGATGATACGCTTGTGGAGAGCCCCGTGTCTGTGTGTGCGCTGGGTTCGAGTCAGGCGAGGACAACCCTCAGTGGGGCCTGACACAGACCCCATTTTTCCTTCCATTAAGGAGCGCATCAATTATAAATCACCGCAAAATGACGCCACTGCAGCTATATATACACACACACATGCATGCGTGTACACACACGCATATACACACGCGCGCATTCACTTGTACATTCAAACAAAGACAAAGATCCCCGTACGGATATTTTAAACAGACCGTTAGGGCAAGTGCTGTTAAGCGAGCACCTTTTTAAAGACCAACATGGCACCACACCCGACCACCTTTGTCTCCCCAATGATAACGTTTACACACCGCACCAGGTAGTCATTTAAAGAAAAAAGCCAATTTGATCTAGGGAGGATCCAGGAACGGTTCAGATATTTGTCACCGATGATGGCCTTGAGGGGGATTCGAACCTGGGTCGCTGGGTTCGTCGCGAAGTGCGCTAACCACTGAACCACTGCTCATCACCACGTGTTTATACAAATACAAATATTCCCCGTGTAGCCTTTAACAGACTTTCGATTTAAAGCTTTCGTGACTGCAGGGATTCATCTTCTTGGTTCTTTCGGTAAAGTCACGTAGAAGGGAAATAATAAAAGAATAAAAATAAAACATAATAAAATAATTCTCACGACGTTTCGAATTCAGACGCTGTCTTTCCGACAGACCTGTTCTTCACCGAGGACGGCTGCTTGCGTTGTGGCCGAAACGTCGTGAGAATTATTTATTATGTTTTATTTTTGTTATTTTATTATTTCCCTTCTACGTGACTTTACCGAAAGAACCAAGAAGACTTTAACAGACTGTTGAGGCAATTGCTGTTCGCGAGCACCTATGAAGGCCGGCACGGTGGACCTGGTGGTGGCCAACACTATGTGCGTCCGCCTTTGTCTCCCCGGTGCTCTATTTACACACCGCACCAGATACTCATTTTGGGCTGAGCCGACCTCGGAGAGGCCCAAAGCCAGTTCAAATATTCACCGCTGATATTGGTCATGAGCGGGAATCGAACTCGTGTTGCCGGGTTCGAATTGCAGTGCGATAACCACTAAAGAGTGACTATTAAACGGTGGAATTTTTTAAAATATAAATTAATGCACCCATCGGCACGCACGGTCGTACAAACGGTACGGCAAAGTCACCACGTGACATGTTTGCCCTCGTTTCTCAGTTAAGAGATAAAGGCAGGGCCCTTCAACGGGTCGCTCACGCCAACTGCTGGCAGAGGGTCACCCCAAAAGGAAGCTCCCGATGGAATATGATCTTGCTCTTGCACGCTGGCCAGGGGTCTTGAAGGGGGGGTGGGCGTTACCCGCACCTTACCCTCACCACAAGTAACCTGCCAATCGATTATGGTGTACCCATTCATACTACTGGGTTGGAGGTTAGAGGCGGAGGGTTCAAGAAAATTGTGCCTTCTAGATTTGAAGTTTTCGTGACTGCAAGGATCCATACTCTTGGTTATTTCGGTAAAGTCACGTAGGTAAAGAAAAAATTAATTTCGATTTAAAGCTTTCATGACTGCAGGGATTCATCTTCTTGGTTCTTTCGGTAAAGTCACGTAGAAGGGAAATAATAAAATAATAATAATAAATATAAAATTCTCACGACGTTTCGGCCACAAAGCAAAGATCCGTCCTCAGGTGAAGAACAGGAAAGACAGCGTCTGAATGGCTGTCTTTCCGACAGACCTGTTCTTCACCTGAGGACGGCTGCTTGCGTTGTGGCCGAAACGTAGTGAGAATTGTATTTTATTATCTTTATTTTTATTGTTTTTTCCCTTCTACGTGACTTTACCGAAGGAACCAAGAAGAAAAAGAATAAATGTTCTTGCTGTGGTGTTCACACCTGATGATGATTGCTTGTGTTGCAATCGAAACGTCGTGATTTTTAATTTATTTCTATCTTTTATTTTTATTTATTATTTTCTTTACCTACGTGACTTTACCGAAAGAACCAAGAGAATGAAATGGTGCCGTTGTTTCAACTGACACGCTGGAAGATGTGTGTATTATGTTGAACTTCTTTTGCGCCGTACTTAGCCAACCGTGTTAATCGGAGGTGCGGGGAAGGGCTAAATAAAAACTAAACACAAAAAGTAGTGGTAAAGAAATGAGTTTTCAATTTTGTTTTAAAAAGAAGTAAGTTCATAGCTCCAGCGGCTTTCAAATATGGGAAGGAAGAGCGTTTCGGATGATCGCGTTAGATGGAATTGAACCAGTGACATCTACATTTGTAAGCCAACCATTACACCACTGTGTAACACCACTGTGTAATGGTTGGCTTACAAAAATAAAAATATGTCATGGTTATGGCTCTCGACATTTCTGTGCGTACGGGTAAACCGTAGACGTTCTTTCGGTTTTGTATGCGGTTATCAAAATGCAACAACAAAAAACCCCCGCAATTTCTAACAACCCCCGGCTCATATGCAATGTTATCTTGCTGTTAACGGTCGCATCTTAGCCGTGGCAGGGAATCAATGTTGGCACACCAAATAAACTGCGAACGTTGGCACGTTCATTGGGCATGTCCCCAGCGAACCGAGAGTCGGAACTGGTTGGAAGCGTTGGCCCACCGCTGATCGAACGTTCAACGTTGAACCGGACGGCGGTTAGCGGTGGCGCAGTGCGCCAAGCACTGCGCCACCGCTCCTGCCGCAGCCTCCTCGCCATTGTGAATTAACAGATTTGGACAAGATACACGAGCCTCGGCGATTAGAGAACTAATTTAGTGTCATGTGACAAATGTCCGTTTCTTATTATCGCCGCGCTAATGCTGCGGCGCCAATGGGGTGGTTTTTTTTCTCTGCTTTGTAAATTCGTTCATTTGTTATCATTAAGGATTCTCCAGCAGATGTCCCCATGGGGATACACACAGCGGTCCGAATGTAATGAAAACAAAATGTTTATAAATGCAGAAGCGTTGCTTAAGCAAGATAGGAATCATGATTTAATAGCGTAGGTGACCCGGTGCCGCGGGGAGATACAAATTATAATAATGCGATACTGAATCTTGACTTAAAGCGTCGGAGGCACTGAGCCGGTAACGATGAGGGTCCTGGGTGTGAATCCAGGTTCGAGGCGCTCCTCATTAAATCAAGTCGGCTCTCGAACGTTGGCATCGAGTGCGATGTCCCCGACGTTTCGCTTCACATGGTGGGCAGCTTCTTCAGGAGCTTCTTTCGGGAACCAAATTGTCTCTTCGTTAAAAAAAATCTAGAAAAGGTCTCAGCGTGAGAAGTGAAACGTCGGGCAACGTGGCGAATGATAAGTAGAACAGCGACAAAAGCCGATGCGGTTGTATTAAGTGTAGCCAGTTGATGGTCTACACCCGTCTTCTTGGTTCTTTCGGTAAAGTCACGTAGAAGGTAAATAATAAAATAATAAAATAAAACATAATAAAAATGTATTTATTTTATTTTATTATTTCCCTTCTACGTGACTTTACCAAAGAACCAAGAAGATGAATCCCTGCAGTCACGAAAGCTTTAAATCGAAAAAAGGTCTCCACCCGGTCACCAATCAATGGCTGCATAAAATCTCACCATTAAATTTGGTTATGCATCGCTTTGGCTAAATTGCAGCTCTGCGAATGAAAACAAAAAAATATTTTGGGTTTGAATGTCATGCGATGAATACTACTCTCAGTGGCAGAGCGGGTGGGAAAGTGGCACAGAGGTCACTTGAAGGGGTCTCAGAGAAAACTCTGCATATCCACTTCGTGGGGCGTATCTAAGCACGGAGTGTTGCGCTGGTCTGTGAGAGATCGAATGACTCGTTCGTCTCGTGTCGTGATGCTGATAAATCAATCAGGATGAATTGATTCTAGATTTGAATTTTCGTGACTGCAAGGGTCCATACTCTTTGGTTTTTTCGGTAAAGTCACGTAGGTAAAAATAAATTAAATCACGACGTTTCGGAGGCAACACAAGCTTCCGTCTTCAGGTGGCACCGTCACAGCAAACACTTGATACAGTAATTAATTTTTATTTTATTTTTACCTACGTGACTTTACCGAAAAAATCAAAGAGTAAGGATGAAATTAGTGGGGAAAAACCCCACAATTTAAATTCAAACCAACGAAATAATCCTGGCTCGGATTTGACTCAGCCCATCACGACCTGCCTTGAGGCAGTTAAGAGGTACTCATTTTCGAGTTAAGCTTTGTTGAAAATGAACACTATAAATATATATACGTGAAGCCAAAAACTTCTCTGCTGATTAGCCTTCTTCACTGTTGGGGCAAGTGCTATTAGCGAGCACCTAATAAGGCCGGTACGGCACACGAGGGGGTGGATGGCCAGTACCACGCCCGGCCACCTTTGCCTCCGCAATGCTGATGTTTACCCACCGCACCAAGTACACATTTAAGGTTGAATTGACCTCGGGGAGACCCCGGATCGCTTCTTCAAATATTCGCCGCCGTTCTTGGTCGTGAGCGGAAATTGAGATCGGGTCGCCGGGTTCGTTGCGCAGCGCGCTAACCACCGTGCCACCGCTCCCCAAACACTCCACAAGGCAAAGATCCCCGTAGCCTTAACAGACTGTAGGGGCAAGTGCTGTTAGCGGCACCGTTGAAGGCCGGAACGGTACACGAGGGGGTGGGTGGCCAGCAATACGCCCAACCGCCTTTGTCTCCCCAGTGGCGATGTTTACACACCGCACCAGTACTCATTTTTAGGCTGAGTCGACCTAGGGGAAGCCCAGTACCGGGTCAGATAATCGTCACCGGTGTCGGCTGTGAGCGGAATCGAACCCGGGTAGCCAGCTCATGCGCAGCGCGCTAACCACTACACCACCGCTCCCCCAAACAACTCCACACACACACGCACAAACACACACGCATACATTACAGCAGCGGCAGTATTTGCCGCATGCTTAATAAAAACCTATCACCCGTCTCTCAGTTCCGTGGGACAACATTATTCTAAATGCCACCGGGCCAATTATGCGGCGAAGAAAGGAAATTCATCACGGGGAGGGAAGCGTGTGAAGCCCACGCAGCGTGACAACCCCACACAGCAAACGTGACAGCTGCACACATCACAAACACTCGCCGGGGAATTGGGCCACGCGGCCCAACGCACGGCCCTCTTGAGTACGAGTCCTGGGAATTGGCGAAACAAATAAAGGACGGAGTTTGGCCACGCGAGCTGCTTGCGTGAGCAGGAAATCGCTCTCACTTTCGAGTTATTTTTTTTGCGTGTGTGCGATTTTGTTGTTGTTTACATTTGCCGGGCACAGAACCCACGGACCGAAACGCGTCAAGTGGCCAGCAACGAACAGCACCGTTGTCAAAGTTGCAATAGATACGAGTGTATGTGACACGTTGCTTGACTTAAGTAAGGTTATGCGAGCTAGGTAACAAAGATGATAGTGAGTGGAAATATACTGGTAGGAGCCTCTTGGTTACACCAGCCCACAGGGGATTATTGAGTCCGTCGTGCAGGGAGGGGCTGGGTGGGGAGGGAGGGGCTGGGTGGGGAGAGTGGGGCTGGGTGGGGGTAGGAGGGGTGGGGCTGGGTGGGGAGGGCTGGTCACCCCGTGGTGTCCTTATCAAACTCAACGTTTAACCTACTCACCCGGCTTATGCCCGCCCTCACAGTCGGGCATATTTGCGGAATACACCACGCCGCCGTTGACCCTGGCCATTGACCGAGCAACCCAACGTTCCACTGCTTGTACACGGGAAGTGTCGGCCAGGGGGCCGTCCATAAATGACGTCACGCGATTTTGGACGATTTTTGACCCCCCCCCCCTCGTCACACGGCGTCACAAAAAGTCAGACCCCCCTCAAATATGACGTCACAAACTCTGCCCCCCCCCCCATAAAATAAACATGCTTCAAATCGCTTTAAACTATTGTCATTGTAGTGCGTATTTAATGTGGCGCTGCACTCTGATGTTGTAGGAGAAAACATTTATTAAACGTCTATTTAATTAAGTAGAACGTGTTGTCTAGATTCACTTAAGTTGCGCATTTTGATGTGACGTCACATTTCTCAACCCCCCCCCCCCCTTCGTCACACATCGTCACAAATGTCTGACCCCCCCCCCCTAGGTGCGTAGCGTCATTTATGGATAGGCCCCCAGGAGAAAACAGGTGAGTCTTTAGAGAAAACCTAAACAGGGCGAGTGACCTCGCCTGTCTAATCACGAGTGGCAAACACTTCTGGAGCCTTGGCGCAGCACATGCAAAAGATCGGTCACTTTAGGTGCAGAGTCTCATTCTCGGTGGACCATGGGTGGAAAACCCCGATTTTTCCAGCGGCAGGCATCGGGTTTTTTCTTTAATACAATTAAACCCGATTTGGGGAATTAAACCTGGTTTAATGAATACGAAACTCTGATAGGCTTAGGCTGCTTCCTCGTCGGTGCTGCTATCGTACTCGGGGGGCCGTCGGGCACGGGGTAGTCGTAGAATGCGGCGGGCAGGTTGGTCTGATGTACACGAGTTCTCTCCACAATCGTGGGCGCCAGTGAGTTCCTTCGCTGGAATGGATGAAGCCATCGTTGAGAAGTTCCGCTCGGATGCCGCAATTAGAACCAATTAAACCGATTTCTCCCAATCTCAGATGATCGGGTTTAATATAAAACGACAATTAAACCCGATTGTTAAAAACCCGACTGTGCCACANTTGCATGGATGTAAATAGTGGATGGAGAGTTCGTGACGGTGTGTGCGGCAGGTCATGAGTTGTCGATGTAAAATGGTGCAAGGCCGTTGAAGGCCCTTGTATGGAAGCAGCATTACTTCAAAGAACAAATTTGACCTAAGGTCTACACTCATTTACCAGCTTCATATTCCCTATTGCCGTACATATACTGGAGGAAGGGCCTTTGCTATTGATGCCCCAGGCTCTGGAATGCTATTGCAAATAAATTGCAACTTGAGTCACTACCTATGAGATCTTCACTCAAAACTGCTCTAGAGGAGTTGTACACCCTAGCTGCCAGTGCTATTCAGTGGCCTAAAATAAAATGTTTCGCTCCGGATGATCGCTGCAAAGTATGACCTGTGTTTTGATTTAGTGTGCTGATCTTAAAGGTGCATTGAAAAATTATAATACTCCGATTGATGCTCCTGCTGTTGTGGAGTGACTCATGCAGCCAGCTATGGCTGCAGGGTTTTGGTAGTGCATGTTGTTTGTCGTTTATTGTGAAAATTCCGTCACAGTTCCTATGATCACTGTTTCATTGCTTTTAAGGCTTTATTTTGGTGATTTTGAAAAGTTTACTGGTTTGGCCATGTTTGTTTGTTGTAGTACGGAGTAAGACTGATGGCTTTAATCTAAGTTGTCTTGTGGTTGTTGTTGTTTGACTTGCATCCCACTGGGATTTTTGCACACAGCGTTGGTGTACGGTGTTTTTTCTGCAATATTTTGCTGTCTTTTCTTGGATTTTCTGTTCGCACTTAGTCACGTAGTCACTTTAACATGTTTTCTTGTTCATGTTTTTGTTTTTTGTTTGTTGCGGTTGCACCCGATTCAAGCGCCGAGGGCTATACCTAATAAATGAACTTGAACTTGAAATTGTACCCAAATTTAATTGGAAGCCAATGCAGAGTGTTATCACAGGGGTGCTAATGTGCTCACGGGATGAGGGTTGCATGAGCGTTCTGCATCAGCAGTTGCCGGCCCAAGAACCTTCGTGGAACCCCGAAATGGTGAAAGTGAGTGCTCTGTGTGAGTGTAATTACTGTATTGTTATTCCGATTGTTTAGCCAAGAAGGCTTCAGTCTCACGAGCCTCTTTCAGAAGGTCCCTGCCAAGTTTTTGTCGTAGAGGTGGTGTGTGTGTGTGGGGGGTGGCGGTGATTTTGACATGTATAAAATCCCAATTGAGTAATTTGCAGGTGATTTTCGATGTTTGGCTCGTGGAAGTTATATTGTGCGTTTCTTTTTTTTTTGCCTATGGCAGGAAACTGGAGAATTCGCGCATAAAGGCACGCGATTCCGGGATGAAAATTCAGGCCCTTCTTGCTGTGAGGGCCACTGCACCACCCTGCCTCACAAACATACAGTGCTGTATATATGTACAGCAGGAAATGCAAAACAATTTATGTCGAGGGACAGAGCTACGTGAAGGAGATACCACGCATCGACTGTTGTCCGCTTATTTGTTCAGTCACCATTCTCTCAAAAACATCGACACGAATGATTATTTCCTGCATGTGCTTTTCGCAGGTCGCAAATTAACGCCTCGGCCCACCGAGGGCAATCCTNCAGAGCGGGAAACAGTAAGGTTATATACTGTACGATGATGTTGTCACAAGGCTCGAGTTTTCCATCGAATAGTGAGAGCTCCCTCTGCTGTTTGAAAGTTCAGTTTTTCTCAGAAGCACTCTCTTCCCTAGTTTGTATTGTATTTATTCATAGGTTTTGATGACAATCGGGCGGAAAACAGACATAGACGCAATCTATCTCGCCTCATTTTGTCCCATAACTGTTCATGGGATTAGAGGGAAAATAGGGTACAATTATTATCTAGGATTATGCCATGGTGCATTCGTGGGTGCCACACATCGATAATTCCAACTGCAAATCGGCCATCACATTGGGAAATGAGTGAGAAAGTAAACTGTGATACTAGACCTTCAATCATTGCTCTAAATCAAGGGTCGGTAACCGAAACAACAAGGAAGAGACATTATTTTCGAATTCGGTAACAAACAAAAAAAACAATATTTGAAGAGCTGCAATGCTGTTTACGAGACGTTTCTTAATAAAATAACATCGAAAAAGACTTCCAGGTGAACTGGACTTCCACGGTGAACTGAACTTCCATAGTGAACTGGACATCCATGGTGAACTGGACTTCCACGTAAACTGGACTTCCATGGTGAACTGGACTTCCATGGTGAGGTGNACTGGACTTCCATGGTGAACTGGACTTCCATGGTGAACTGTATTCCGTGGTGAACTGGACATCCATGGTGAACTGGACTTCCATGGTTAGGTGAACTGGACTTCCATGGTGAACTGGACATCCATGGTGAACTGGAATCCATGGTGAACTGGACTTCCATGGTTAGGTAACTGGACTTCCATGGTGAACTGGACATCCATGGTGAACTGGACTTCCATAGTGAACTGGACTTCCATGGTGAACTGGACATCCATGGTGAACTGGACATCCATGGTGAACTGGACTTCCATGGTTAGGTGAACTGGACTTCCATGGTGAACTGGACATCCATGGTGAACTGGACTTCCGTGGTGAACTGGACTTCCATGGTGAACTGGACTTCCATGGTGAACTGGACATCCATGATGAACTGGACATCCGTGGTGAACTGGACTTCCATGGTGAACTGGACTTCCATGGTGAACTGGACTTCCATGGTGAACTGGACATCCATGATGAACTGGACATCCGTGGTGAACTGGACTTCCATGGTGAACTGGACTTCCATGGTGAACTGGACTTCCATGGTGAACTGGACATCCATGATGAACTGGACTTCCGTGGTGAACTGGACTTCCATGGTGAACTGAACTTCCATGGTGAACTGGACTTCCATGGTGAACTGGACTTCCATGGTGAACTGGTCATCCGTGGTGAACTCAACTCCCATGGTGAACTGGACTTCCATGGTGAACTGGACTTCCATGGTGAACTGAACTTCCATGGTGAACTGGACTTCCATGGTGAACTGGACATCCATGGTGAACTGGACTTCCATGGTGAACTGAACTTCCATGGTGAACTGGACTTCCATGGTGAACTGGACTTCCATGGTGAACTGGTCATCCATGGTGAACTCAACTCCCATGGTGAACTGGACTTCCATGGTGAACTGGACATCCATGGTGAACTGGACTTCCATGGTGAACTGGACATCCGTGGTGAATTGGACTTCCATGGTGAACTGGACTTCCATGGTGAACTGGACTTCCATGGTGAACTGGACATCCATGGTGAACTGGACTTCCATGGTGAACTGGACATCCGTGGTGAATTGGACTTCCATGGTGAACTGGACTTCCATGGTGAACTGGACATCCATGGTGAACTGGACATCCGTGGTGAACTGGACTTCCATGGTGAACTGGTCATCCGTGGTGAACTGAACTCCATGGTGAACTGGACTTCCATGGTGAACTGGACATCCATGGTGAACTGGACTTCCATGGTGAACTGGTCATCCGTGGTGAACTCAACTCCCATGGTGAACTGGACTTCCATGGTGAACTGGACATCCATGGTGAACTGGACTTCCATGGTGAACTGGACTTCCATGGTGAACTGGACATCCATGGTGAAATGGACTTCCATGGTGAACTGGACATCCGTGGTGAATTGGACTTCCATGGTGAACTGGACTTCCATGGTGAACTGGACATCCATGGTGAACTGGACATCCGTGGTGAACTGGACTTCCATGGTGAACTGGTCATCCGTGGTGAACTGAACTCCCATGGTGAACTGGACTTATTCCATGGTGAACTGGACATCCATGGTGAACTGGACTTCCATGGTGAACTGGACATCCGTGGTGAACTGGACTTCCATGGTGAACTGGACTTCCATGGTGAACTGGACATCCATGGTCAGGCTCCAGAGCCGCAGGTTACTGACCCCTGGTTCAATATAGAAATGCGCAAAACCAAAAACACACACTAGGGCTGTATTCACGATGTTTTTGTTTTATTAATCCGAACATTTTTGGAAAAAAAATGTAGCCGAAATATGAAACTGATGATTATCCGAAAAAATATATATTTCATTTTGGAATGATCCGAAAATATGGCGTCACGGTAAGTGCATCACTGACATGACATCACATCCGTGCTTTTCCTGCCACTTGGCATCTGTTTGGCATGAGGCGGTGTCAATTTTATTGGCATGGACACGCATGAAACAGTTGAACAATATAAATGATTTGAGCAATCCAAAAAAATCTGAGAACAAAAAAAAATCAGAAATTACCTTAACAGTCTGAAATGTTTTTTTTATCTGAAACTCATTCCATTTTTTCACGTATATCTAAACCATGCAAAGCATTTCAACGTAACATCGTACAAGGTGTATTATATACGTGATAGGGGAGGGACGCAATTTCGGCTTGTGTCAATTAATTCTGGGGCTGTCAAAAACATTAATTTGCTCAAATAAATAAAAAAGAAAAATGCACGGAAAATTACCATCCCGTGGGGTCACGCAGCCTGTGATGTATTCCCTGCAACGAATCCTGCATTCCTCTTGGCAGGCAGCAGATGTTTGTGTTTAATGAACATTTATCAATCTGTGTTGCTGTTTGCTTTTCAAAGTTCATCCGCGCTTCATTACCACGGGGCCATATGGTAGCAAACAATCGTCGGAGAGACATTCAAGGGCTGCGGGCCTCATCCACGGCACGCTTAATCAACTGCAAAGCCGGCGACGCAGCTCCTAAGGGGTTCATAATGGCCGTGCGAGAGCAATTAGCTGGCACCTCTTGAGAACCCCGGTTCAAGCCCTGGCTTCTGGGTGTCTCTATCACTCTCTCTCTCTCTTTCTGTGTCTCTCAGGAGATTATAATGGCTGGGTCAGGGCAAATGACCGGCACCTCTGAAAGCCTGAGTTCAAGCCCCGTGTTGGGGTGTCTCTCACTCACTCACTCTCATTCTCTCGGAGAATCATAATGGCTCTGCCAGTTGCTAAGCCGGTAGAACTGCTAAGTTCCAGCACTGGTTTTGGGTGTCTGTCTCTCACCAGGTTCATAATGGCTGTGCCAAGGTCACTAAGTCAGCTGCCGAATGGGATCTTTTGTTCAAGTCCTGGCTCTGGGTGCATCGCTCATTCTCGCACGGGTCGTTCATAAAATGCGTGCCACATTCCAATTATCGGAATGTGGCACGCGTTTTATAGGAATCCTTACACAGGGCATGTTGCCACCTGTTCAAACGAACATTTCGTACCGCGCACCAAATGCACGTTTACCAACAAACAAACAAAAAAACGCGCGTGCTTTATCCACCACCGTACAGTCCGGCATTCACATCTTTAGCAAGCTTAATCGGCGAGGTGGATTTATGATTTCGCAGGAGGTGCGTGAGAGATGACAGAATGGGGAGGCCTTCAGCCATCGGTGAATTGACCGCGGCTGACAATGACGATGAGTGCCATGGCTTTTCAAATCCATTACGTATGAAGTTACATCAGCTCAGACGTGTTTATAAAATCCAAATTGGTGTAAATGAAGACTGCGATGGTTGGTTCATTTGCAACAAGTGTTTGCCAACATCGTTTTGTATCGACCAGTAACCAGATGAAGAAAAAGAACCCGGCACAACAAAAAATATCGGTCATCGATTTTTGCCCGCACGTGCAGAAATGTCCAGCAATGAGCACAACATAACATTTCTACGTTTTTTATTGAGCAACGAAGAGGACTTGCCACAGCAGTGTAATGGTTACTACACTGTTCTATCTCTCTCCTTAAAAAAAAAANGTATTTAAAATATTTTTTAAACACGCTTTAATGAAATGTACCGTACGAGTAATGGCAGAACTCCACGACTCCAGGAAGTGGCCCCGAGCTTGTCATAACGTAAGGGGCCGTGGTGATTTACAGCCAACGTCAGTTGAGCGTGGACAATTAGACCCAAGCCGAAACATAACATATAAAAATGAATGATTAAAAATACTTTTTTATTTTTTGATAGAATATAGTATTGTCATCAGTATCACATAAGTATACCAAGTTTGCAGTCGATACCACATTGGGAAGTGGGTTAAATTGAGTTACAGATTTGAGGATACGACAACAACAGCAAGTTCATAGAAAGCGTGTAAAAAGATCGTTTACATTTTTTTATTTNTTATGATAGAATATGGTATTGTCATCAGTATACATAAGTATACCAAGTTTGCAGTCGATACCACATTGGAAGTGGGTTAAAATTGACTACAAGATTGAGGATACAACAACAGTGAGTTAATAGAAGCGTGTAATAAAAAAAAACCTATCCTCCAGTGCGTCTACCCAGCAGAATGAATGGCGGACACCACAGTAAGCCGGATCAGCACGTCCCGTGTAGTGGTGGGGTAAAGTGTAGGTACGCCCACGGTGGCTAGGAGATGTTAACTACCTCGCCTGGTATGCAGGAGGTCGTGGGTTCGATCCCGACCCTGACGATGCCTGCTGCTGTATATTTGGATTTGAAGCTTTCGTGACTGCAAGGATTCATCATCTTAGGCTTTTTCGGTAAAGTGCGTAGGTAAAAAAATTAAAATAAAATTAATAGAAGTAAAAATAGAAATATTATTAAGACACCGCAAACTCCAAATATACATACTCTTAAGCTTTTTCGGTAAAGTCACATAAAATAAAATTAATAGAAGTAATACTAGATTTTTTTAAATTATTACTTCTATTAATTTTATTTTATGTGACTTTACCGAAAAAGCCCAAGAGTATGTATATTTGGAGTTTGCGTGTCTCTCTCCCGTGGTCTTTTTCTCCGGGTCCGCCGGGTTTTCCCTCCACATTAGAAACATCCGGTTTAAGTATTTGGCTGCTTTACATTTCCACACGACGATAAGCCACTTCGTTGAGCTATCATTTGTGGCCAGTCGCTTCTTGAAAAGAGCACTGTATAACTCATGGCTTACGAAAATAAAAAGTTTAGTTTAAAACGTCTGGCCCGGCGCAGAAGAGTAAGTGCTATCCGACAGAAGTTACGTAGCAAAGCTTGCGTGTCGACCTTTACCTTTTATTTACCCACACCTGTAAGGATGGCACTGAATGATTTACCTTTATGACTGCCGCCGTGGGTTTGAACGCGGTGCCAATCAGGCATTCGTCCCGAATTTCACATTGGAATCGGTTATAAACTTGAACTTGGTAGATAGGGTGGTTGATTAATGTAGTGGTGGAGTGTTGGTGGTGGTTGGCGTGGTAGTGTTGGTGGTCTGGTGAGAGTTGGTGATGGTGGTTGTAGAGTACTGTGTTGGTGATAGTGGTGGTGACCCGTTCGATTCCCGCTCATGGTCACCAGTGACGATTATCGAACCGGTCATGGGCCTCCCCTCGGTCGATCAGCCTCAAAATGAGTAACTAGCGCAGCGTGTAATATCACCAGGAGGGAACAAAGGCGGCCGGGCGTGGTTGGCCACCCACCCATTGTGCCGTTCAGGGCAGGTTCACAGCACTGCCCTAACAAACTGCAGAGGGATCGTTGTCTTTTATTGAGTAGCCACACGTGGATGTGAGCGATATTGGTGGTGGCTGGTAACGCCACCCACGTGTCACAGCACCACCACAACACTAACACATTCCTGCGGAGGGAGCTGGTAGGAACGTTGGGTTGCTCGGTCAATGGCCAGGGTCAACGGCGGCGTGGTGTATTCCGCAAATATGCCGACTGTGAGGGCGCGCACAAGCTGGCGTGAGTAGGTTAAACGTTGAGTTTTATAAGGGCACCACGGGTGACCAGCCCCTCCCTCCCCACCCAGCCCCACCCTCCCTACCCAGCCCCTCCCCACCCTCCCCTCTCTACCCAGCCCGACCCCTCCCATTTTTGGATGCACGACGGACGGACACAATAATCTCCTGTGCGCTGGTGGAACCAGGTGGTTCCTACCAGTATCACAACTAGCAGTAGTACCACCGCTACCTCTACCACCACCACAAATGACCATCACTAACAACAAAGACCACCCCCACCCTGAAAAGCTTAACAGACTTAGGTAAAGTTCTGGCAAGGCACCTATGAAGGTCGGAAGGGCACACGAGGGGGTGGGTGGCCAGTGCCACGCTCGGCCGCCTTTGTCTCCCCAGTGGCGATGTTTACACACCGGTACTCATTTGAGGCCGAGTCGACCTAGTGGAGGGCCAGGTCCCATGATATTCGTCACCGGTGCCGATCGTGAGCGGGAAATTAGCTCTTGTCGTCAGGTTAGCGGCACAGCGCATTGACCACTGCACTACCGCTCCAAAGACAAAGACCCCCATAGCCTTAACAGACCGTAGGTGCAAGTGCTGTAAGAAAACAGCATATGAAGGCTAGCACGACACGAGGGGTGGGTGGCCAGAACCACGCCCGGCCGCCTTTGTCTCCCCAGGGCGATGTTTCCACACCGCACNAGGTACTCATTTGAGGCCGAGTCGACCTAGGGGAGGCCCAGGACCAGGTCCGTCACTGATGTTGGGTGGCGGGAATCGAACCCGGGTCGTCACAAGCGCGCGCTAACGCGCACCACCGCACCACTTACAACCACACTCATATCGAACAGCATCGTAACTTCCGACGACCACAACAAGCAGTGCTGCTCGTCTATTCTAAGCCGAGTTGACCTCGAGAAGGTCCAGACCAGGCTCGCCATGATGCAGTAATCGAAACCCACGGATTAATGAGCGATTCTACCGCAGCAGTCGACGGAAAATTGATTAACCGGGTCTGGAACTCATCGAGGTGATCTCAGCCGTAACGAGGAGCAGGACGGTACTGGGTGTGAGATGCTTGGCCACAACAACACCGCCTTCATACACATGGATGCCATCCCCAGCCTGAGTACAGTACTTCAGTATACGACTTAATAGGAGCTCGCTAACACTGCTTGGCCCTATTGTGATCAGAAATACGGCTCGCCAAGTGCATTCGTGTGTAAAAGCTACCGGCATGAAAACAGTAATACGAAGTGCATGGTGGTACTGGTCCACTGGGGATCCTAAGTAGAAACTAATTGCCCCCCCCACCACCACCAGCACTGATAATTATAAACGCCACGTGAGATGACGAGAGGTGTCGATGAGATCAACCGTGGGGGCATCGCCTGGGTCAAGTGGGAAACCAATATAAAAAAGCATTAAAAAAATCGGTATATTAAAAAAAACTATTTAAAGAGCCACAATACATGTGAATGCGATACGGTCCTGATTACTGGTAGGAACCACCTGGTTCCACCAGTAATCAGGGATTATTGTGTCCGTCCGTCCGTCGTCGTGCATCAAAAAATGGGAGAGGTGGGGCTGGGTGGAGAGGGGAGGGTGGGGAGGGCTGGGTGGGGAGGGTGGGGCTGGGTGGAGAGGGGCGGGTGGGGAGGGCTGGGTGGGGAGGGCTGGGTGGGGAGGGGCCGGGTGGGAGGGGCTGGGTGGGAGGGGCTGGTCACCCCGTGATGCCCTTATAAAACTCAACGTTTAACCTACTCACGCCGGCTTGTGCCCGCCCTCACAGTCGGGCATATTTGCGGAATACACCACGCCGCCGTTGACCCTGGCCATTGACCGAGCAACCCAACGTTCCTACCAGCTCCCTCCGCAGGAATGTGTTTAATAACGTCATGAAGCTGTCCTTCAAGAGCCGCACGTTTCCGGACCCCTGGCCTGGGTGGTGTAAATATTTGGGGGGGGGTGGGGGCACTGCCCTCCCCACCCCCACTGCACTCTCAGCGTGTCTTGACAGTGGTGGTTGCTGCCCATCGGTACTTTGTGTTTGGCGATCTTCATTTCAACTTTGAGTCAGATGACAAAAGGGATACAGACGAAGAGTTCAACTTTATTTTGTCAAACCAGGTGAGAACTGACCCGTTTTGAGTCATTTGCAAGAGTGAACTGGGGATTCAGTCTCCCAATAGGGGCAATAACTGCTATGTATCATTGCAATTTAATAATTTACGGGTAATTTTCAAATGCGGAACCTTACATTGGCACACAATGGCCTACTCTTGCGAATGACGCCAGCGGATCTTTGATATCCACCTTGAAGTAGATGGAGCATTATCTTTACGGTTAATGCACCTGCAGTACTAAGCAGGGCAGCCATTAGATTCCAACCGTGAATATCTGCAAGAAGCGCTTCCGCTAGGCAATGTACCCGCCAGGACATAGACGTGGTGAGTTGAGATGTAAAAAATATAACCCGTAAAAACAAAGTTTTTCACTATAAATCCTTTATATGCGTGGCAGCGAACTTAATAAAGGATTTAAAAATATATTCGCCTGTGGAGGACGCGGGGATCGATCCGCGACCTTTGGCATGGGAAGCGAGGGCGCTACCAACTGCGCTACTCCGCCACGGCCTGTGGAGGGGTTACGCTCTGGGCTCTTATACTGTGACGTTCAGCCAAAGCCAAGAATGAGTTCTATTTGAATATATGTAAAATCATTTTTTTTGCCTAAAAAGTGTAAAATTTTGGGAATTTTTTTCACGAACAATAATTGTCTGGCACAACGAGTCTGTGTGGAAAATGTCAGCTCGATTGGCTCACGGGAAGTGGGTTAAAAAACGACCGAAAGATTTGCACGGTCGTAAGCAAGCAAGCAAGCACGCAAGCACGCGAACTTAATATAAAGGATTTAAAAAAGCGATGCAGATCGCAGAGCAATGTAAGATGTGGTGAAATGAGAATAGCGCTGCAGACGAGAATGAGATTTTAATTGGCTCCATTTTCGTACTGTTTAGTAGGATCTGAATTCGAGCTGATATTTGGTGCATCCCTATACGGGATACATGAATGCGGGGCGCCTTGAGCTATTTATGGCCACGTGCTTTTTGCTTAATTTGATTATGTCTAGCGCCACCACTGGGGAAACGCTGGCCCTGATGAGCTTTTAATTGATTCTAGTAATTACATAAGTGACACTGTCGTGGTGTAACGGTTGGAACAGCGGACTTGCAAACCAGAGGTCGTCGGTTTCACCTCTCCAGGCGCGGCAGTTGAAACAATGCGGAAGTTTTCTAAAAATAAACTGTAAATTGTGTTTATTTGACCAGGTATGGCCCACTGAGCTATAAAGCTATTTTACTGGTAGGAACCCACTGGTTCCACCAGCCCACATGGGATTATTGTGTCCGTCGTGCAGGGAGAAGCTGGGTGGGGAGGGAGGGCTGGGTGGGTAGGGTGGGGGGGTGGGGCTGGGTGGGAGGCTGGGGAGGGGTGGGCAGGGGCGGGTGGGGAGGGGCTAGANGGGGGTGGGGCTGGGTGGGGGGGTGGGGTGGGGCTGGGTGGGGAGGGCTGGTCACCCCGTGGTGCCCTTATAAACTCAACGTTTAACCTACTCACGCCGGCTTGTGCCCGCCCTCACAGTCGGCCATATTTGCGGAATACACCACGCCGCCGTTGACCCTGGCCATTGACCGAGCAACCCAACGTTCCTACCAGCTCCCTCCGCAAATGTGTTTTACCAGGATGGCCCCTGACTTTGTAGCTCTTTTCCATAAGGCCTGAACATATGATGCTCGACGCAGTGATTGGTAATGCATCGCAGCCAAGTTTCAAGATTTCTATATATGGAGGGGCCCCGGAGGACCCGGAGAAAAATCCATGCACCACGGGCAGAGAGTCACCACAAACTTCAAATAACCAGGCGTCAGAGTCATCAACCCATCCTGCTTTGCCACCACGCTCGTCCGGGCTTTTGATTTAAAACACACCTGACTGCATGCATTCATCTTCTTTGTTCTTTCGGTAAAGTCACGTAGAAGGGAAATAATAAATAATAAAATAAAACATAATAAAATAATTCTCACGACGTTTCGACCACAACCCAAGCAGCCGTCCTCAGGTGAAGAACAGGGTGTCGGAAAGACAGCGTCCGAATGACAGCCCTGTTTTCACCTGAGGACGGCTGCTTGCGTTGTGGCCGAAACGTCGTGAGAATTGTATTTTATTATATTTTATTATTTTATTATTTCCCTTCTACGTGACTTTACCGAAAGAACCAAGAAGATGAATCCCTGCAATAACGAAAGCTTTAAATCGAAATTTCTCCACTCTTCTAATATTTTATTTTTTGTACCTCAGAGGTGGAAACCGTAATAATCGAGCAGTTCACACACACGACGGCCGGTGGTTCACCTGCGAATCGAAAGAATTCGTTTCAGATCTCAAGACCTTACCCTCAGAGTCATGACAGTAGTCTACATGTGTACGAGCCTGTAGCAATTCACCCATTAGAATACAGCACTATTTACATTTCAAGATATGGCACGCTGCGTGGTGTCATGATGGTTAGCACATTGGACTTGCAATCCAGAGACNTGCCCTTAAAACAATGGTACTTCTNCTTCTTCCTAGCGTTGTTCCCGCTGTGGCGCAGGGTCCGCTTTTCGGCATTGTCTTCTCCATTTGGCTCGGTCCAGGGCATCTTCAGGGGATGCGTTGACCGTCTTCATGTCTTCCTTTATTCGGTCCATCCATCGCTTCTTCGGACGTCCGCGTGGACGGCGGCCCTCTGGCTCAATACGCACGGCAGTCTTGGCCACTGATGACTCTTCACTTCGCATCACATGGCCGTACCACCGAAGCCTTGCCTCAAGCATCTTGTCCGCAATGGGGGCCACACCAAGTCGCTTCCGAACGTCTTCGTTCCTGACACAATCCCATCGAGTGAGCCCGAGGCTCCATCTGAGCATCCTCATCTCCATGGTGTGGAGAGCTTGTTCGTGTACAGTTGTGGCTGGCCAGCACTCGGATCCATAGAGTGCCACCGGTCGGACGATGGTCTTGTATATTTTTCCCTTCAGTCTATCCGGCATTTTCCGATCACAGAGGACTCCGGTGACTTGCCTCCATTTCATCCACGCCGCATTGACTCGTGACCTCACATCAGTCGTGATGCTACCATCTGAGCTGATGGTGGAGCCCAGGTACTTAAAGTCCGTCACTTTCTTCAGATCTTCTCCGTCAATACTGATGGTGCCGTCGGTTTGGGGGCCACACTCCATATACTCCGTCTTTTTGATGTTGAACCTCATCCCGTTTTCGTCCAAACGTTCCTTCCACAGGCGCGTTTGTCTTTCCACTTCTGCTCTCTCTTCATCTGAGAGGAGGACGTCATCCGCGTAGAGAATTGACCATGGGAGGGGCGTGTGCAGGTCGGCAGTGATCGTGTCCATGCACAGGATAAACAGGAGTGGTGACAGGGCCGATCCTTGGTGCACTCCAACGCTGATGGGAAATGGCGGTGATATGCCCACTGCACACCTGACTGCACTGGTGACGTTCTTGTATAGGAGTTGCACCCAATGCACGTAGGTTTCAGGGACTCCATGGGATCGAAGCGAGTGCCAGATGAGGTCGTGGGGGACCCTGTCAAATGCCTTTTCAAGGTCGAGGAACGACACGTGCACAGCTTTGTTCTTCTCTCTGTGCCTCTCCAGCAGGAATCTTGTACAATGGTACAAGATTCTAAAATCCACGAATGTCTGTGCGGATGAATAAGTGGGCGAATGAGCGGGTGAGTGTGTGGGGTGAGTGGATGAATGAGTATAAATGGTACACCAGTTAGTCGATCGGAAGGTCACGTGTGGTGCGGGAAAGCGTGAGCCAATGTGGAACAGTAAGACAAATACCATCTTAGAGGGGCTCTCCACGAGCTTCCCTCGTTGAAGACCTTTCCATCAGCGGTGGCACGCACAAGCAATTGCAGGGATGCACTGTTACATTTACCTTCAAACTAGAGACCAACACTCCAGATAAGGTCGAGTGATTTGCTCTCCAACATTGACACTATGCAAGTAAAATGTGCTTTCAAGGGGGTAAAATGCAACATTGTCGTTCAGCAACGAGTACGATAATGTTCGTAAATACTTCGCAATTATCAATCAAAACTTAATAGGGTGAGCATTACATAGAGCGGCGATTCCCAACATGTGTGTACAAGCGAACAAAAGTCAATCCTAAAAAAAAAATGTTCGCGAACAATGCAGCGAAAAAAAGTATGGCAGTTTAATTTCGATTTAAAGCTTTCGTGACTGCAAAGATTCATCTTCTTGGTTCTTTCGGTAAAGTCACGTAGAACGGAAATAATAAAATATTATATTTTATTATGTTTTATTTTTATTACTTATTATTTCCCTTCTACGTGACTTTACCGAAAGAACCAAGAAGAAAAAGTATGGCACTTTGTGAACAAAATCGTACCCGTAACGGATCCGCCGGAGCACTTTTGACATTCTTGCTGACCACCAGTGGCCCTGCAGACCACAGGTTTAAGAACAATCACCGAACTAGAGCCCCGCACTTAACTGCAACGTCGTACAAAACACGAGAAAAAGTTTCCTGGTCAGAATTTTCCGCAAACAAAAATCATTTCAACGAAACGACTTCAGTTTTATTCCAAAAGAAAAAAAAACTGCGCACTCGTCGTTTGGCGGTACATATTACCGAACGCGCTGTCATGGGTCCCAGGCACCACGTGACCGCACACCTTCATTAAATGTTTAATGCAAATTTAAGCAGAAGCAGGAAACATGCTATGCGTGTTATTATGTATATCATGTAGATCTAAGAATAGGAATGAGGAATAAACGAAGCAGTTTTTTTTTTTTAATTACTAAAATAAATGTCCTATGAGATTTGTAGAAGTAAATTGCTCAGCCTTCAAGCAAGTGTGCCAAAGAAGTTGAACATTCGTACATACATTTTCAGCTTTGCATAGCGGTAGCATGTCCACCGCTCGATGCAGAGGTTCACGGTTCGACTCCCAACGGCCGCCATGATTAATACTTGCGGTATTAACCATAAATACTACGCTCCTTCTGCTTCACATTGAACGTTAAAAAGACCTCGGGAGATCATTGGCAAATGTCATGGTCCAAATTCGAAAAATGACCCACAGATGACTCCATTGTAATATAGGTAGCAATCACCAACCCCGACTGTGAAAACTTTGGAAGACAAACCTGCAAAAATATTTACGAGACTCAGGATCTTCTGAGTAAACACGCGTGATTTTGATTATGCAAAGTAACATAGCAATGTGCTTAAAGTTCGCACTCAATTAAACACATGCGTAAACAGCTAATACTGCCTGCTTTGACACACGGTTGAGAAACACCATGGTATAGAAAACTTGAAAATTGTACAAAGCATGGAGAGATGCTTGGAATATCCTTGAGACAGAAAGAGGACAACACGATTTAGAGAACATGCCCAGGTTATGACATCATTCAACCTCGATTTAAAGCTTTCGAGACTGCAGGGATTCATATTCTTGGTTCTTTCGGTAAAGTCACGTAGAAGGGAAATAATTAAATATAAAACACAACAATTAAATTCACACGTTTCGATTTCAACACAAGCAATCATCATCAGGTGTGAAACCCACAGCAAGAAAATGTTCTTGCTGTGCTTATACTTTACCGAAAGAACCAGGAATATCATTCAAAAGTAGGCTACAATAGATACCAGTCAATGGTCAAGTATAATAATGGAGTGAAAGCCAAGGAATGGAACGCATCAAAGAGAACATCCACCAATGAGCAATGGAATCGGCTTGTTTGCAGGTGCTCGGCAATCACATCACAGGATCGCGAGATGGCGGCATGGGGAGGCCTTCATCCAGCAGTGGATTGACCATGGTAATGACGATGACGACATTACGAAAGTCACGTAGAAAGAGAAATAATAAAATTTTGCAATCTTTGGAAGAACGTCATCAACCAGGTAGGGTGCTGACTGTTATGTTAGCCGACTATCTGTGTTGTATCACACTATATTTATAAGTTTACTAGGTTTTGTTTTCTCTTTCATTTGTACCTGATGATGATTGCTTGTGTTGCAATCGAAACGTCGTATGCTATCATTTTATTTATTATTTAATCTTTCTACGTGACTTTACCCAAAGAACCAAAGAGTAATTCCTGCAGTCACGAAAGCGCCAAATCAAGTTTGATGACGACATTGTAATTGTGTTTGATTCTTTCTTCAATTGTTAAACTATAACCGGACTTGTGTTTACCAGGGCGCTCAGTGAGGTTCCTGTTAAATTCAGAGGTATATCTAGCTCATGTGCTTGGCGTAACTGTTGTAGGAGTATAATACTGGTAGGAACCTCCTGGTTACACCAGCCCACAGGGATTATTGTGTCCGTCGTGCAGGGAGGGGCTGGGTGGGGAGGGCTGGGTGGGAAGGGGGGTGGGGCTGGGTGGGNAGGTTGGGGTGGGTGGGGGTGGGGTGGGGCTGGATGGGGAGGGGCTGGTCACCCCGTGGTGCCCTTATAAAACTCAACGTTTAACCTACTCACGCCGGCTTGTGGCCGCCCTTACAGTCGGGCATATTTGCGGAATACACCACGCCGCCATTGACCTGGCCATTGACCGAGCAACCCAACGTTCCTACCAGCTCCCTCCGCAGGAATGTGTTTTAGGGAACCATCATTATTAGCCAACGTCAACCCACTGCTGGAAGGCCTCCTGTCGGGAACCCGAGATCCCAGCAAGTGGCATCTCTCAGCTGGAGGCTCAAGCTGTATTGATTGTTGCATCAATAATGAAGATTAAATAAGTAATTATGACACAGTTCATTCTTCAATAATAATTAATAAATACAAATAAGCACGGTAATTTACACATTTAAATGTCAATAATCGATATATGTCACACGTAAAACGGCCAATATGCAGCCTATCAGCATCATCAAAATGTGCATGTTAGAATTTATTATTTTCAAATTACTCTATGTATATTTCCTTTAGGTGAGTCACAGAAAATTGCATGGATGAAAAAGCAGAGGCGTGATTTTCTCTTCCTCGCTAAATCCTTAACTCTAAACAATTACTACAACACAAACTCGTATTCGACTTCACTCAGAACGCCGTCATTTGTGGGGTGAAGCACCCAGTCCCTACCTCAATGCAGAATTTCGAGTAAAGCAAACTGATTTATTGATGATCCAGAACTTGCCGATTCGCTAACCAGCGATCAGTCACCTCCTCTTCACTCGATCACTACTACCATGGTTACTTTTCCTGTTAACTTGAACTTCCCGCACCTACGTACGGTGCGAAAGAATTTCAACGTACATACATCGAGTCCTCCAACAATATCGAGGACCTGTGGTGCAGTGGTTGATGCTAGAATGTTTATCTTAGCTGTAGTGATTATGTACCAGGTGACAACACTTCTTCTGTTTCTTGCCTTGCACTGCCCCACTCTGGAATTCTCTCCCAACCCTCACTTTTCCCAAGCTCTTACATTGATAGTGCTGTTTGTTGCTGAACACTTGGCATTGTGACTTCGGACAAAAAAAGTATAAAAAACACACAAAACAAGACAATTATTGCATCTTAAATTGAATTGTAAGCATACGGATTTGCCTTACAGGACGCTGAAATGCCTCAGCAATTCAAAGCACCTTAAATCATATCTTATCTCAACCATTTCAGTGCCCTCATAGTTTAGCCAAGGGAACCCCCAGTAGCAGCTGTCCCTGTGTGGCACAAGGTGTTAAGTAGCACGGACCTGCAAATTGGGAATTAGCCTGGAAGTAGGGGGGCGATATTGCCGTGTTTATTTTCCAATTTCGTAATTTGCAAGTAATATTTACAAATATGGCAAATTTCCGGCACATATGGCCTACTCCTTTTGAACGTCACAGGATCTCTTAACATATGCTGTGAAACAGACAGCGCACAGTGTATATGTGATAATTGTTTTTTTACCCTTCTATCTGGCAACAAAACGGACACCTTTTTACAAGGAGTCATGTTTGCATAGACCGCAATACCTGCAGTCATAATACAAACAAAAGACATAACTCTGATAATATGCACTGTCCTTGAAGTTGATTGGTCCACACCCGAGACAGCTTTCCTTAGAGCCTAGTCTCACATGGGTTGGACCAGATGACGCCAAAAGGCGCACAACTCAAGGACAATGCACCATCAGAGTATGAGAGCTCGGGGCAAGCATCTACACTATGGGAACCTCATTTGCCAGTAAAAATATGATAATTGGTTTTTTACCCTTCTATCTGGCAACAAAACTGACACCTTTTTACAAGGAGTCATGTTTGCATAGACCGCAATACCTGCAGTCATAATACAAACAAAAGACATAACTGATAATGTGCACTGTCCTTGAAGTTGATTGGTCCACACCCGAGACAGCTTTCCTTAGAGCCTAGTCTCACATGGGTTGGACAGATGACGCCAAAAGGCGCACAACTCAAGGACAATGCACCATCAGAGTATGAGAGCTCGGGGAAAGCATCTACACTATGGGAACCTCATTTGCCAGTAAAAATATGATAATTGGTTTTTTACCCTTCTATCTGGCATTATGACTGCAGGTATTGCAGTCTATGCAAACATGACTCCTTGTAAAAAGGTGTCAGTTTTGTTGCCAGATAGAAGGGTAAAAAAACAATTATCCATATTTTTACTGGCAAATGAGGTTCCCATAAAGTGTATATGTGGTTAATACACCACCAGCATTAACCAGGGTGCCTGCTGGGGTTGTTCATGTTTTTGTTTTTGTTTGTTGCGGTTGCACCCGATTCAAGAGCCGAATGGCTCACAGGGCTATACCTAATAAATGAACTTTGAACTTTTTTAACCAATGAAAGCAGGGGTCCCCAATGTACGTTGGGGTTAGGGACCAGAAAGTTGCGACCTCGAACGAAATGATGTATATCGTGGACTTTCTCCCTCCCCCCCCATAGGAATACATGTTAATGGGGGGGGGGGAATAGGGACCGTAAGAGCGTAAACATTGACTATGTGATGCAAAGCAGGGCAATTTCTTCCATGAGAAACAATGGAATAAGGTAGAGATAGGGACGTAACTTAGGCAAATGTTTCATACTTAGCAACCAAAATACGTATTTGACATGTACAGAATAATCTGTACGATACAACACATAATGTACACATTTGTAGCGAATCATTTTTTCCATATAGAAAACGTATTTGACATTGTAAAGCAAATATTGAAACAGAAAAGCATTTTGTTGCGTAAAGAAGTATTGTAACACGATTTTACCTTAAGCTATAGTTTTTGTTACCTTGAGTGGATGAGTTGTGTTGGGAGAGGATTAAACACCCATCTACGACCATACCCACATTTTTAAAAATGATTTTCTTAAGTTTTTCTGGAAACGTATCAGCACAGCAGCATCTACGTTGGCACCGGCTGACTCTCCCCATATTCTTTCGTTCTTGAACGATATCGTTCCTAAAATCTGTAAAACCATCCATGGGCGGCCTTGAGTGGTTTCTCTTTCGTTGTCTTTTTCTCTCCCAACTCCTTTCTCAAGTCCTCATACAAGCTCGGGGCCTTCTCCTGAACGAGGGCTAAGCTTATTCTTTGCTTATTTCGGTAAAGTCACGTATACAGATAAAATAATAAATTCAATTAAATACTAGCATACGACGTTTCGATTGCAACACAAGCAATCATTAATCGAAACGTCGTATGCTAGTATTTAATTTAATTTATTATTTTATCGTAATAAGTGACTTTACCGAAACAACCAAAGAATAATTCCTGCAGTCACGAAAGCTCCAAATTAAGTTTGAGGGCTAAGCTGATCAGGGTATTCTCATACTCTTTGGTTTTTTCGGTAAAGTCACGTAGGTAAAAAATAAAAAATAAATTAAATCACGACGTTTCAGAGGCAACACAAGCTTCTGTCTTCCTTGTGTTGCCTCCGAAACGTCGTGATTTAAATCATTGAATTTTATTTCTTTTCAACCTACGTGACTTTACCGAAAAAACAAAGAGTATGGATTCCTGCAGTCACGAAAACTTCAAATCTAGAATTACTGCGTATTCTCTTTGTGCAGATCTTGATCCACAAGGCCAGCCAATCGTTTCATTTTTTCCCACGATAGCACTTCTTTGCCGTGTAATTTTAACCTCCGAATATTTTAAAAACATGCCGAGCTTTACTTTCTATTTCATCAGCATTCTTCACTGTCGTACATACACTCGTTGGGAGGAAGATTCGAATGGCGCCCGATATCAATCGCACCGTTCACCATTCCTACGACACTTTATCACTTCCTTTTTAACATCGAGCGTAACACTATTGCGCTTTTTCTTATGATCACAACCTGCACTGTCACTAGCACTACGCGTGCTACTCGTTGTTGAAGGTTCGCGATGATGTTTTGCAATAAAGTCCACGCCAGAGGTCGCAATCGGGTACCCGATACCCATACCCTACCCGATACACGGCCGGGTACGGGTAGCCGGGTATCAGGTATGGGTAGGATATAAGTACCCGTTTACAACCCTGGTGCGGCCGGGTACGGGTAGGGGTAAGGAATCAAAACCCGTTTGCGACCTCTGGTCCACGCCGATTACAAGGAGCACTCGCTACATTAGTTGGAGAACACGATGGGACTGAGAAAGGTGGCAGCGCACGCGCGAAATACGAGTTGGACAGTGTTTTCGACTCGGGTGAAATGAGTTGGAAAAGCCGTAACACGGCTGTGTGCGCGGGAAATTTTACGTTGGGCTCCTCAAAAAGTCAGCGACGTGAGTGCGACACGAGGTATATCGAGACATACCGGGCACCACCTGTACTGCTTTATAATGGTAGAAACACAATATACTGAAGCACTAAGTTAAATACTGTAATAAATTGCAAAATAAAACCATAGCAACACTGTGCCCATTTGTGCAAAATTTTGTTTTGTTTGTTTGATTTAACTTTTGATTGAGCTTGGCAATGCATATATAACAGTTAAACACTGGAACTGAAGAAACCAAGATAAATAACAGGAGAGTGCTTGACATTGCGCAGGGTGGTAAAAAAAAACAGTAAAGGGAAGGAACTGAATATACAAAGAGGGCCACCCCACAAAACTAAAACAGCCCTATAATTTCAAACGCACTCAAGTCACTTCTGTAACTACAACTGGCCTCGTGAAGAGCAACGTGACTGAGGCGTGTGTAAGGTATTTCAGGTCCAATTTGGCCCTTATAAGGAACAGCTTCCCCATCCTCGGCAGCTCATCCCAACCAAGTGTCTCGACGCACGCAGATCCCGAAAATCTAAATTCCCTTCCTCCTTTCCCAATGGCGACTCAGTGCTGGCAACTCCCTCCAAATTGTATTCGAAAGATCTATTCAACCCTCGATACGGCAAAGACTCCTCACACCTGCGCTCTCTCTTTAGCAGCTGGAGAATACTAAGTATTTCAAGACACGTGCCGATACCAAAACCCAAACCTCCCTTTGCGGTACCGGCGACTGACTCCCCGTGAGCTCAGATCACACCAGAGGTCGCAACCGGGTCCCGATACCCGTACCCTACCCGATACCCGGCTACCCGTACCCGCCGGGTACGGGTACGGGTAGCCATTTGTGACCCTGGTGCGGCCGGGTACGGGTAGGCCGTGAGTCACTGGTGAGTAACCGTTTGTCACTCATTTCGGGTAGGGTACGGGTAGGGAACGGGTACCCGTACCCGGCCGGGCACGGGTACGGGTACCCATTTGCGACCCTGGTGCGGCCGGGTACGGGTACGGGTAAGGAATCAAAACCCGTTTGCGACCTCTGGGTCACACCTGCCCGCCGTGGTGCATGCGCAGGTGCATTTTCATGTTTCCTACCTGCGAGAACGCGCGGCCGCACACATCGCACGTGTAGGGCTTCTCGCCCGTGTGCGTGCGGCGGTGTGCCTTCATGTTGGAGTAGTGCGCAAAGGCGCGGCCGCACACGTCGCAGCCGTACGGCCGCTCGCCCGTATGCGTACGCTCGTGCAACCGCAGCCCCGAGAAGTGCTTGAAGGCGCGGCCGCACAGCGCACAGCGGTACTGTCGCTCGCCAGTGTGCGTGATCCAGTGCTTCTTGAGGTTGCACAGCTGTGAAAAGGCGCGCCCGCACACCTCGCAGCAGTACGGTCGCTCGCCCGTGTGCGTGCGCATGTGCCGCTTCAGGTCGTCGTCTTGAAGAAGCGGCTGTCGCAGTGCAGGCACTGGTGTGGACGCGCCTTCTCAGCGACGCCGGCGCTATTGTCGTGGATTCTCAGGAGCCTGGGACTGCGACGGACTGTCGCTGGACCATCACCATCGCGGCCACCACTGCACAAGCGGGTTGCGAGTTGCTCGTTTCGGCGGTGGCTGTGTTTTTGTCGATGTATTGTCTTCGTTGTTGAAATTTTCATTGTTGTAAGTGTTGTCGTTGATGTAAGTTCGTCATTGTTGTAAGCGTCGTTGTTGTAATTTGTCGTCATCGTTGTTGTAATGGTCGTCTGGGAGGTTAAGGTTTTCTCTGTCGTTGACGCTCAGCTCCAGGTCGTCACCGCCGCTTCCTCCTTCTCCTTCCGCATTCTCAGCTGATGATGCAAAGCACAGAAGGGATTTTGACTGTCTTGAAGGGCACGTTTGACATGGCTGATAATGAGAGAAAGTTTCACAAAGAGATGAGCCTAACGATGACAATGATCCTAGAATCCAATCTCTGGCAGCTGAGTCTGAAATGTGACAGATATTTAAAGTAGGTCTCAGAGAAGATCGTGTGGAGTAGTGAATGGTTAACACACCTGGATTTCCAGCCATAGTTAAAATCAGTGGCAAGTGATATCTGAGTGGTCCTGCCCCCAACCCACCCCCTTTCACCAACCCCATTGATTAGCGTGTGCGGGTATGGTTAAATGAACCCCATAACTGACAATCCAGCACATCGACACCTCGACAATTAGATTCACAACCAAATGGCTCTCAGACCACTCAAGCCTGGACTTAAGGGAGTAGTATTATCAATAATAAGTGGAAGCGAAAGCTGTGTGCTTTAACAGGAAATACCATGAGGGCAATATGTTGGCAGAACAATAAGAAAACAGCAAATGCAAGTTCAACGGAGGTAAAAATACATTATCGCATGGGGTTCATCACTGTATAGAGTCGAGTTTAACTGCAAGAGGTCACATAAAATCCAACAACAATGCATTTAGGTGGAGAAATGGCACAGGGGTAGCATGTTTGCCACTTGTTGTAGAACTTCACGATTAAAATCTGGCAGGCCGCCCTGGTTAATACTGTCAGTGTATTAACCGTAAATATCAGCCGGTTTTTGCAATACTGCAGTGGACGTAAAAATATTTTGTGATGCGATTTAAAAAGAGCAAGTCATCACGTGCGCTGGCGTTATGGTTAAAATGTTTTCAAATAAAAAAAAAACGCAACTACTGCACACGGTCTAATAAAATACAACAGCTTCGTGAAAGCCTTGCACGATAAAAATTGCGGTATTACCAAATTCCATCTCTAAGAATGAAACATATCGGTTTGACTGTCATGACGAACATTACCTTTTGTGGGAAAGTGCTGCCCTCTACCAAGACTAAAGTGCTGTCTCTATTGCGATTGCAGAGGTAGCTTTGTGACAAGAATGCAGCTGCACTTTGGAAGTTGGGATGCCCTTCTAGTGAATAGTTCCTGTTGGTTACTGGTTAGGTTGCGGACAGGATTTGCCAAGTTCGCCCCCCATTTCGTCCCGGATTAGAGGAGTTTTACTCAATTCTAAATCACATTAAGCACTGAGCCTACTGTTCATGCGCTACTTTGCATTTAAAGGTTCTGCCATCAGCATAATTAGAATTTATATGACCTTGATTAATGGAGGTAAACAATCAAAAAAATACCGTATTTCTGTCCAAAATGTTGTACCTGAACCAAATATAAAAAATACTGGTATCTAGTTTTGTGTGCCGTTCTCTGCTGTTCTGCGAGAGAACCAGAAAGATTCTTCCATCTCATGAGATGACGTCTATAGCACAATCTGGATAGAATTGTGGCGAAAAGATAACAATAAAAAACCATCAGCCACACTCACAAGTGAGCTGCTCATCGTCGGGAACGTCCATCATTGTGGTCGTCGTCATCACCACCCCTTTCAGCTGGGCCCCGAGAAGCCGGGTCTCGCTCCGTGCTGCTCCGACACTTGGGTCACTCCTAGAGGCAGAAACGAATGCGGCCGTGAGCTCAACTGGGGCGCCGAGAGGTTGAACGCTGAGCCCAGGGGCTCAAGATTATAGTCAGGGTCAAGGTTCCAAAGTGAGTCTCATTGATTGGTGATGGCGAAGGAAATTTGAGGAAGGCGCGAAGACAGAAGAGCGTTGAGGCGCCCTATGTTCGTTTAGGGGTAGGGTCGTGTGATGAGTGTTATCTGACCCCGTCNTGGTGTCCCTTCACCAACCCGCACGAGCCAGTGTGGTGAAGTATGGACAAATAACCAGCATGGCCGGCACGACATGGGGAGGCCTTCACGCAGTAATCTCCATATATATAAAAGGCAAAGTTGTGAATATGTGTGTCTGTTCAAAATGTTTAGCGTACTTCCTGACATGCAACAAACTGGAAATTTGCCATGTGGGTACTTTCCAGACTGTACACATGCAAAAATTAAAAAATACACTTTAGTTTTTTTTGGGGTGGGAGCTCAATAATGCATATATTTTTGCACAGCAAGTGAGCTGTGACATCACATCTGTCATGTGACCCGAGCACATGGAAGCGTAACGCATGTAGTGTAGTGGTTAGCGCGCTGCGCTACGAACCCGGCGACCGAGTTCGATTCCCGCTCACGGCCACCACCGGTGACGATTATTTTAACCGGGCCTCCCTAGGTCGACTCAGCCTCAAACGAGTAACTGGTGTGGTGTGTGAACATCGCCACTGGGAGACAAAGGCGGCCAGGCGTCGTGAATCCAAGTCCCGGCGAAGCCGGGTAGTCCAGCTAGTCTTATATAATGACAAGAATGTCTGTGTGTCACGCGCGTGACGTCACTCGCCGTCGACCACCCCCTCATTAATAATCATGAACAGTGGGTCCTCACATGGACCCCCCCCTCATTAATAATCATGAACGGGTGACGTCACTCCGCATGAAGGTGGAGCGGAAACGAAAATTTGTTTACACAAATTAGCTAGAATTTGACCATTCTTTATGGAAAGTAAGCTAATAAAGAAATAACGCAGCAACTAATATAACGAGCCATGAAAGGCTGTGTGTGTCCCGCGTGTGACGTCACTCCACGAGCCCCCCCCCTCATTAATGATCATGAGCAGGTGACGTCACTCCATATGCCGCACCCTCCCAATAACCATGAGGGGTGATGTCACTCCACATGCTGCACCCCTCCCCAATAACCATTAGGGTGACATCACTCCACATGGGGCAACCACAATCCTCATTAATAATCATGAGCTGAACAATTTTCTATTTAATATTTCAGATTTACTGCAATATACACCCGTCCTTGGATGGGCAAACAAGCTAATTGGATTGATAAAGGTCTGTAAATAACTTGTATACATTTACTACTTTTGCAGTGCAGTGCAATATAATATCATGTATTTATGTATTACAGTAAACTGTAGAGTAATATAATAAAGTGAATTTATAAAATGAACACTTACCTTCATCCGAGTCCTTATGTTCAGTTTTGATCTCGTCCCAGGCCTCGACCAGATCCTCTTCAGCCTGACCTGTACAACAAACACGAAGAGATGACAAAAAAAATAAACCTCTTATTTACTAGCCCTTTTGCCCGTCCAATGACGGGTGTATTGCAGTAAATCTGAAACATGCAAGCGAAAAGTAGATCGCGACGTGATATTCATTGCATTAATGCATGTGCAATTTGTAAGGGCGGAATGACACAGACCTTTTTCATTTAAAGGTTATAATCCCTTGTTCATCATGACGTCCTTTTTACTTCGATGTCTCAATAGCATTACGGAGATCGCGTTATGTGAAGGTTCTGCCTTTGTAGTGAGGGTTGTAAGCTGTATTATGTCAGCCTACTTTATATATGTTTCTGTTGTAAGCAAGTGTCAATGATGAGTGTGGTGATTTTTATAGGAATTAAAACTACATCCGTTGTTTTCCCATAATTGCCTCCTATTACACCAGTACTACTGTCACCAACACTGCCCTAAAAACCACCATAATCAACAATGCAGCTTATACTACCATACAACCACCACTTACAACATCACTAGAGTACTTACCATCCCCACAATCTTCACCATCCCAACCACCGCTGTCAGAACCATCATCACTATCGCCACCATCACCATCATCATTACCACCACCGCCACCTCCCAACCTCTGAACGGACAGCAGCAGCTCCCGGCTCAAGCCGCTGAACAGAGCGAGCAGCACGTCCACCAGGCCTCCCAGCGTCACGTCGCCGGGGGAGGCGGTGGCGTTCCAGGGCGACGTCCCAGCATCGTGGGCTCGGCGCCCGCAGGGCCTTCACCACCTGCCGCAGCACGGCGTAGAAGCCGAAGGGCAGGCGGTCGCGCGCCGCGGCTAGCAGCTCGGCACGCACGAGGCCGTCCCCGACGCAGGCGCGCAGGACCCCGTAGTCCCGGATGCCCAGCTCCGAGTCCATGGCCCGGGCCACCTCCTCGTTCACACCCTGCGCCTCCAGCCATGCCGGGAAGTCCCCGCTTGGCTCCGGCGCCGGAGTGGCCACCGCGCACGCCATGCTACGATTCAGCTGCAGAGAGATGGTTTGGATATAATCATGCCTTATGTGAGATGCTGTCGCCAAAGTTATTCAGTTATATAAGATACGAAGATGAGTTATCAATATTAATGGTAATATTGTCCATCTTAAATTGCCGACAACAGCGATTATAACGTCTGTCAATGTACTGCAAGAAATATAAGCAAAACTTACCTTTGAGAAAAACAGAAATTACGCACAAGTTAACTCAACAATTGGGAGATATCTGTCAGAGCGAAACAATAATAAAACATTGGTGCGTGTAAACAGTCCAGCTATTGAACTTGTATCAGTCCAAATAATGAAATCGATGGAATGTTGGAGTGCTTTTAGAAGACAGAACTTTCTCTTAAAAACGTGAAGAAAAATATTTGTTTTAATCTATGAGGATTACCTGCTGTTTGGATCAGAAACATAAAAAAGAAAATGGACCGAAAATTTAAAAGTATGCACTGCAAGGAGAGATGCACGAGAACAAAACAAATGTATTCGAGAACACGCAGATTAAATACATAATTGACACTGTGAAGAAAATCAAATGAGCTTTGGCAGGAAATATCGCTGGAACAGTTGATG
Source organism: Lethenteron camtschaticum (assembly GCA_018977245.1). Lineage (NCBI taxonomy): Eukaryota > Metazoa > Chordata > Hyperoartia > Petromyzontiformes > Petromyzontidae > Lethenteron > Lethenteron camtschaticum. The sequence goes on along the minus strand of MU249573.1, from coordinate 7,832,323 downwards.
GCTGGTGGTCAAGAATAATACCACGGTGGCAGCGAAGGAATGGAATGGGTCCGAAAGAGCGTCCACGAAGGAGACGGGGCCATTAAATGTCGAACTGTTTTCCCACCGTACGTAGCCAACCGTGCCAATCGGAGGTGCAGGGAAGGACAACGAACCACACACACTAAAACGCCGCTCTGAAGAAATTAGTTTTCAATCCGAACTTGAAAGTGCAGGGCTCCAGTGGCTTCCGAATATCGACCGCAGAAGCGCGCCTGAAAGATAATATAATCCATCTATCACGGGCAGGTGATAGATTGATTCGTTCTTACATTAACATGCTAATCTCTCACATTAACATAGCCACTTCCGTGCCCTAGTCGAGGAGGCCGCTCTCCTATCTTACATGCTAATTTCTCACATTAACATCACGAGCCCCGCCCACTTCTTTATGACCCTTGGGCTACACCCATTTCAAACCTTTTAAAACAGTCTGCCTCAGCAGCAGACCATGCTTTCGCACCTGATGACGGACGCTTGTGTTGCGCCCGAAACGTCGTGATTTATTTTCTACCTACGTGACTTTACCGAAAGAACCAAAGAGAATGAATTCCTGCAGTCACGAAAGCTCAAACCAGATGATAGATTAATATTACATCTCGATTTAAAGCGTTCGTGACTGCATTGATCATATTATTGGTTCTTTCGATAAAGTCACGTAGAAGCGAAATAACACAATAATAAAAATAAAACAATAAAATTCTCACGACCTTTCGATTGCAACACAAGCAATCATCATCAGGTGTAAAAACCACAGCAAAAGAAAAAAAATCAAAATTTCTGTATATATATGCTGGACTTGGTTGCGTCCAAATGTGGCCACATCACCTCCAGGCGCGGCACAGAATCGGTGGAATTTGAATCGAATCGAATTTGTGTTGTGCAGGCATCATCAACACGCTTGCATTTCACAATAGCCGAGACCCGATCTCGTAAGCTAAGCAGTATTGAAGCCTGGCTAGTGTTTGGAAGGGCAACCACAGCACACACTATAAAACGATGAAACAATGTTTTTTTTACATTTGACCAGATAGCAATACACTTCGTTCTTGGCCAACAAATGATAGCTCAATGAAGCGGCTCATCATGCGGACATTTATAAATAATTATAGCAGCCAAACACTCTAAAACGTACGTTGATTCTTGAGTGTGGAGGGAATACACCGGTGCTTATAGACCGCTGCAGAGAGACACATCTGGCAACAGAAAACACCGCACTGGACTTTTACACATTCCCCGCCTTAGCCAACACGCACTGGACCAACGTGGTGAAGTATGGTCGAACAACCCCTTTCCCCCATCCCTTCCACACGATGTGGGTATGGGACCACCCGAAGAACCCCCATCATCCAGCAGTGGAGTGAGACGGGGCCCATCGATCTACGGGTTCTCTACCCCTGAAGCGCCTTGCAACAGCGAATTGTTCATTGACAGCGGCGCCTTGGCTCCGCGTCTACCACTCACGTCGCTAGGCCCTGGGCAGCAGTGGCAGCAGCAGGAGGAGGCGGTGGCGATGGTTGTGGAGTTGTTTGCGAGACGCGAGACGTTTCTTCGTTTCAACCTCCGGATTTCCCCTCTCGCGGACTCGACTCGGAGTGACGAAGGCCCTGGACTGTGGATGAGGGGCGCGGGGCCCGAACCGTGGATGAGGCGGCGCGGGGCCCCGGACCGTGGATGAGGCGGCGCGGGCCCCGGACCGTGGATGAGGAGCGCGGGGCCCCGGACCGTGGATGAGGGCGACGCGGGCCCGGACCGTGGATGAGGGCGGCGCGGGGCCCCGGACCGTGGATGAGGAGGCGCGGGCCCGGACCGTGAATTCCAAAGGGGTCCCAAGTGGAACAAGGGGACTCCGCATTTATGAAAAAAACAGCAACCATTGTAATACTCTTAGGGTTTTTCGGTAAAGTCACGTAGGTAAAAAAGGGTTTTTTTCGGTAAAATCACGTAGGTAAAAAATAATAAATGAAAATAACTCAAAATAATAATCAATGAAATAACTAAATAATAATAAATAATAATAAATGAAATAGCTCAAAATAATAAATGAAAATAACTCAAAATAATAATCAATGAAAATAACTAAATAATAATAAAATAAATAATAATAAATGAAATAGCTCAAAATAATAAATGAAAATAACTCAATTTTTTCCTACGTGACTTTACCGAAAAAAGAGTATGAATCCTTGCAGTCACGAAAGCTTCAAATCTAGACTGAATCTTAGTAAACACGTAACGCTTGAAATAACAAAAAATATTCTCTGTAATCTGGTTTTTGTAGCTATCTGCTTTATCTCGAAATGTATTTGTTATCTCGCGTGAATGTTGAACTTCTTTCGTGCCGTACGTAGCCAACCGGTGGTGCAATACCTGCGTCCCTCGTGTACGCCCCTCATTCCCCCTCCATAGAGGGTTCAAGGGGACCCCACAAACATGACAAACTTCAGACGCTGTCTTTCCGACAGCCCTGTTCTTCACCTGAGGCCGGCTGCTTGCGTTGTGGCCGAAACGTCGTGAGAATTGTATTTGATTATGTTTTATTTTTTATTTTATTATTTCCCTTCTACGTGACTTTACCGAAAGAACCAAGAAGATAAACTCAAGGGGTTTGCCTGAAATCTAGCTCAAATGTTGGGAAACACATAACGCGAATTAAGATTTAAAAAAATAAATATAATTATTCTCTATCTATATTTCCTCTCGCTATCTGCTCTTAGCTCGCTAAATCGCTGTTATTTATTTATAGGCGTAACCCCCACAGCGCGAATTCGCAGTTAGGCAATTCATCTTTGAGGGACATAGTAAGATTGAACATTTCAAATGAAGAAGAATGTGAAATGGTTGAATTAAAACGTAAAAAAATATCTATTTATTTGACAAGTTAAGATGTCAATCTGATGGCGTCACCGCGTGATGGCAGCGCCCAGTGTCACGGGCAGGGCGTTGTCATCTCAAGTAATCTTCGCAAGTGCAGTGGGTAATCTTTATTTATCGGAGACATTAAACTCCTTAAGTCATTTGTGTAATTTTAATCACGTTATTAAGTGTTACATTTACACACATTTGTAAATCCAGGGCGAAATAATTGGATTCAATGGCTCGTGCACGGTACTTTATGGGAAGGGTGGGGGGTTGCGGTGTTAATAACAATTTGTAACAAAAAAATGTTATTTACTAATTACTTATGCCTCAAAAGTACAAAAATGGCTGTTATTCCCACAAACTTAGCTTTTGTTACCAGGACACAAAAGCAAAGTTAATAATCCACTCCATTAATAGCACTGTATAACAATGTTTTTATTCCTGGGTAATAAGTGTTATTTCTAATTTCTTATGCCTCAAAAGTACAAAAATTTATATTATTCCCACAATCTTTGCTTTGTTACCAGGACACAAAAGCAAAGTTCATAATTCACTCCATTAATAACACTGTATAACAAATTTATTATTTTTTACTGGGTAATAAGTGTTATTTCCTAATTGCTTATCCCTCAAAAGTACAGAAAATGGCTATTATTCCCCACAATCTTAGCTTTTGTAACCATGACTTTTTTTATGAACGAAAGACACAAATACACACTCTCCGTGAAGATAGCGACCTCCGGTGGCCGCTTTGTGTAGTAAGTTCGCACGGAGACCTCTGCTCACTTAGCAAGTCAATGAACATCTTCTTGGTTCTTTCGGTAAAGTCACGTAGAATGGAAAGAAAAAATAATAAAAATAAAACATAATAAAATAATTCTCACGACGTTTCGGCCACAACGCAAGCAGCCGTCCTCGGTGGAGAGCAGGTCTGTCGGAAGACAGAGTCTGAATGACACACTCCAGGCTTGGAGCGACTATTTAAGCCGGAATGGAGGGGGAAGGGCGCATTGACAAAAGAATTTGCATATCAAGAGGAATTTAGCATATTTATGGGAAATACAGATATGCGATTAGTACTACTTGTGCGTGACGTCATTTATGGACGGCCCTTAAGCCCGTTTTAATGTTCTCCCAGATCTACTGCATCTGGCGTCAAAAAAAACTGGCCCGTCACCCACAGTGTTAGAGAGCTCCCTCCCCTACCAACACACACACATCAGATGTACTGCATTTAAGTTGACCACACCTGTGGATACGTTTACATTGTACCCGTGACACCAAGGCACAGTGGTCTTGTGCAGGCCACCAGGGCTGTATGTATGTAGAGTTGATCGTCGATTATATTTATCTGGCGTGCGATTATCCGGCTTCCAACCGGAAAACGCGTTCTGAAGGCTGTAACCATGTGCGTGATAACAACAAAAAAGTAGCTGAATATTATGTAGAGTACATTATACACTACGTAGAACTTAAACAATGAAAATGCTGCATTATGTGCATCACCCATGCAGAGTCTTTTGGAGTGGTAAGTACGGTCCAGTAAGTACAGTAACATTTAACGTAGGATGCTTCTTTTGTATATTTGTATGTTAATGCAAATGTAATATAGTCAACAAATGTAAAAAATGTATACATAACACCTAAACACAAGTCATACAAGAATGTGCAAAAATAAGATTTTAAATAATGATTAGTGTTTTTTATAATTTTTTTAATTATTATTTAAATAACATCAATCGCTATTTTAAATTAGTGATTATCCGGCGTTTGTTAAAATCCGGCACACACTCCCCCCCGCAGCTGCCGAATAATCGTTTAAGCTGAACTTCTTTCACACCATACGTCGCCAACCGTACTAATCAGATGTGCGGGGTAAGGACAACAAACTAAACATGAAAATCAGTAGTTCAAAAGAAATGGGTATCAGGACTGTATTATGCTGATGACCCCTGGTGGGGCTTAAATGTATTGCATACATTTTTCATCGCTGCACAGAGCACCGCTCACCTTAACGGTCGCTCACTCAACACAGTGACTCCTGGGCTATAGAGGATGACAAACTTTCACGTTCATTAACTGTTGGTCGATGTCCTTTCATTAAACAGGATATAGCTCAGTGAGATGAATGCCCTAATTAAGTAAAATACCACAAAATATTACCGAGAGTCCAATCATCACATCTCTAATCAACAATGGACTACTATGTCTACTCAGATAATCCATAATCTCATCTATAGTGTGTACAGGGTGGTCACAAAGTCATTTTGCATGATGGGGCTACGGCCATTCGAGAATATTTGAATCAAGATTTCAGTGGACGATCAATTGAGAGAGGATCTGTTATGATGTGGCCCACCTCGAATTATCAAGGAGAATATCTCACAATTAAGATTGACGACTCCTGAGGAACTCAAAACAAATGTGCAGAAGTGCTTTTAGAGTGGGCAGTCATCCACTTGGAAGAACATGTCAAGGATAACTTGGGCACGAATCCAACTGTGTGCTGAGAATGGAGGGCAAAGGGACTTTGTGACCACCCTGTATGTAGTCGATGATTGAAACCCTTTCCTTAAATAGGGTTGCTCATGTTGCTTGTGCCCCTTTAACTGTTCATTATTCTGTTACACTAAAATAATTCAGAGGTGCGATAGGAGGTTTAATGTGTCTCTGATCATTATTAAAGGTAGTTTGTCTCTCAATTGCAATATTTGAATGACCGATACATCACTGCATGAATGAGGTGTTTTACTTCTGCGGCAACGGTTATAGAAATGGGCCTCTGCTAATCTTGTTGGGCTGTGTATTCGGCCTTCTTGTGCTGTGCCTGGATTGACTCGTAAGTACTGGTAGGAACCTCCTGGTTACACCAGCTAATAGGGGATTATTGTGTCCGTCGTGCAGAGAGGGGCTGGGTGGGGAGGGCTGGGTGGGGAGGGTGGGGCGGGGCTGGGTGGGGAGGGGCTAGTCACCCCGTGGTGCCCTTATAAAACTCAACGTTTAACCTACTCACGCCGGCTTGTGCCCGCCCTCACAGTCGGGCATATTTGCGGAATACACCACGCCGCCGTTGACCCTGGCCATTGACCGAGCAACCCAACGTTCCTTCCAGCTCCCTCCGCAGAAATGTGTTTAAAATGGCAGTCACGGATTAAATAAACCCATCATCCTTTTACAAGTTGACAAAGTTATCACTACTTTGTGGGAAGATAACAGCGATCATCCCATTTAAAACTGGCCCCGTCATGGAATATGGAATTGCCGTAACCGCCAAAAATCAGCGCCTCCCCATACTCATTTGAGTAAGGAGATGCTTTTACCTCGGCATGAGCGCAGCGAATGGACAGGTGGCAGTGTGTACACCTACACGTGTGTTTGTATTTTCGCATACTGCACCGGTTTATAAAAAAAAGCTAAGCATATTTGAACCTGGATAGTGTATTGTGTGGGCGACCTTTGTGGAGAGAGGGCGACTGCGAAGCTATGCTATGTGGTGGTCAGCAGGGCAGTGTAACAAAAACCATTGCATGTGATTGTGGTATGGTCATGTTTGGTTTAGTGGTTGTGTGGTGTGTTTGTGCATGACAGAGGGTGCATGAGTGTTTGTGGCAGAGAGAGCGGTGTAGGCCGTGGTGCTGGTGGTACAGGATGTGTGTCTGCGTGTAGTGTACAGCGATAGTGCAGCGGTTAGCTGCGATACAAGCCCAGTGCACTGAGTTCGATTCCCGCTCACAGCCAACACCAGGGACGATTATTTGAACCGGTCCTGGGCCTCCACTAGGTTGACTCAGCCTCCAATTAGTACTTGGTGCTGTGTATAAAAATCGCCACTAGGGCGATGAAGGCGGCTGAGCATGGTGCTGGCCACCCACCCCTTGTGCGCGATCGAGATGAACTACACAACGTCTTTACACAACCAATTTAAGCTGGCAAGCCATTCCCCACATATTTTACATAGGTTGTCGTTGGCCAAACTGCACTGTAATGCAATACAACAAAAACCCTGGAGCTGCATTGAAATTCAACTGCGTTTAGCTGTGAAACTCAATTTAAAATAAACTAATAAATATGAACGATGTATAATTCCGTACACCTGGGAGATGGAGCCATGAAATCTTCTCGCATGCGGGTGCTAGATGGATTGTTGCATCGCTGGACCGTGAGCTACGGCGACATTTGGGGAGACCTCCATCCAACAGCGATGGATAAGTTCATGGCTGATGACAACCGTTTTATCCAAACACCACTCCTTCTCCTCCACCGCCCTAGGTGTTTTACTATTGTCACAGAATGGGGGAGATCACTCGCAGGAGCTCTCAGTGCGAGTTGTGTTTCTTTGGGCTCAGCATAAGTTATAAAAGCATGGTCACCGGGGATGCCACCGTAGTGTGATTGTGAGCACACTGGACGGTTACGTCTCCAGGTGTGACAGATAAACAATGGATGCTTTTGTTTTCATCTCCGTGCTCTGTCCACACAGCAGTTTTAATGGGTACATCACAGTGAGTGCGGTGGGTAACGTGTCGGAACTCCCACAATTTTCAAAACGTCTGGACAGCGTGCAAGAGTAGACCGAATACTCTCGAAAGCTCCCAGCAATGGCATGGGCAAGTAATTGCAGGACTGCTCCTTTACATTTTGCAGCCACTGTAAAATGTTCGAGCCACAATCCCGATGTCCTGTGTTCCAGCCATAGGCCGGTTGTCTGGCTTTAAGGGGAAACTGCCATTGTGAAGGCGTTAATACAGCACATCTGATGTTCTGTGACTCGGTCAGAATGTATTTGTTCAACCACTGTACTGTAGGACAAATCATTTTAATAATATCAACAATTTATCTCCTTGACGCTTTCCTCACACTGCTTGACTTTAAATTCACTCCCATCATTTCTGTTCCCAAGTTCTTATAACCTCGTCAATTGAAGAACTACATAACTCTCGTCTGTATACCTTGGCTGGCCGCTTGGAATATTGGACCTGTGATTATATTTTAAAATAAGTTGATATAGATACAAAGGTCTGTTAGAGGTACAAAAGTTATGCGAACATGAGATAAAGGGGAGCTGCTTTCCACTGCCAGCGGAGAGCCCCAGAGGCTATTGGCCTACTCTTCCACATGGCAAGATGTCCCACACATTAGCTCCCCCACGCGATCTCTGATCAACTCTTGTGGATCAATTTATACTTCTGGACAGAGGAGGGATGTTAAAAAAAACTTCCTCGTTGTTTCCACTGCACAGCTGGGGGTTGAAACCGGTGAGCCCTGTACTGCAAGTCACATGCTAAACAATACACAGCGGCGAATGCACGTTTGCCAGAACTTATAGGGTTGTTCCACTTTGGCGCTTGTTTGACCCAATCTCTCTTCACATGGTGATGATATCTCAATGCAGACTCGCATGCATACGTGCAAAAACACTTTGTCAATCCACTGCAGGATGAGGGTCAAACAGAGGGAGCCTAGTGGTTCAGAAATCAAAGTATTGAGCCGGAATCGCCACATTCCTGCGTATGGGTTCAGCCGCCTATGATTAAATCAGCTGATGGTGTCAGCTGGGTCACCGAAACAACACAAAATAAAAAAAAGTTCGTTTTGCATGTAGTTTGGCTAAACTTCTGCTCTATAAATAAATATACAGGATATATCAGTTTGACTGCCATGCGATGAACAATCGCATAGCAGATTGTTAAGAATGTGTCGGTCCTGCTGTTTCAAAGACAAAATGCCACTTGAAAATGGATTCTTGATCCTCTAACATGATGCCAATATAGCACAATTACAGTCAAATAGGGAAAAGACGCATTTTTATATATAAAAAGGTAATATAACAATGAGCATCTTCTTGGTCTTTCGGTAAAGTCACGTAGAAGGGAAATAATAAAATAAAAAACATAATTAATAATTCACACGACGTTTCGGCTACAACGCAAGCAGCCGTCCTTCACCTGAGGACGGTTGCTTGCGTTGTAGCCGAAACGTCGTGAGAATTATTTGTTTTATTTTNATTATTTTATTTCCCTTCTACGTGACTTTACCGAAAGAACCAAGAAGATGAATCCCTGCAGTCACGAAAGCTTTAAATCTAAATTTAACAATGAGCAATCAAAATTCCTCTGAATGAACAGGGCACTCCTGACGCTCTCAAAACACGACCGGTTTGGATTTGCTGTGCCGAACGACTAAACATTTTTTNGCAATTAATAATAATAACAACGATGTAAATTCCATGATGGATGCAATGTTTTTAATGAGATTCTAAAATAATCCACCCACTATAACTTTGTTTTAAGCACAGGAAAGCGCATTGCCAAGTCATGGAGTGTAATTAAGAATCGTGAGTGAAGTCAAGTGAGAGATGCGCGTGATGGCTATTTTACATTGCGTTAAGAACATTTCAACCCAAGTTCGAATGACGACCACAGATGAAAAGTGGTGAGCAATACCGAAACCGGTCCTTGGTGCATCGCTCCCTTTACGAACTCGCGATGTACAGTAAAAAAATCCCATTAGCGATACGGCATGTATTGTGCTCATGAGAATATTTAATAATTGATTAATCATTATGTGCCTAATCATAACACTTTTTTGTTTGTTTTTGTCATAAGGGGCCGTCCATAAATGACGTCACGCGATTTTTGACAATTTTTGACCCCCCTCCCTCGTCACACGATGTCACAAAAAGTCAGACCCCCCCCAAATATGACGTCACAAAGCTCTGCCCTCCCCCCAAAAAAACATGCTTCAAATCGCTTTAAACTATCGTCATTGTAGTGCGTATTTAATGATTTAATGTGGCACTGCACTCTGATGTTGTAGGAGAAAACATTTATTAAAAAGTCTATTTAATTAAGTAGAACGTGTAGTCTATATTTATTTAAAGTTGCGCATTTTGATGTGACGTCACATTTCTAAACCCTCTCCCTCGTCACACATCTAACCCCCCCCCCCCCAAGTGCGTGACGTCATTTTTGGACGGCCCCTTATATGGAAATGTATTCGGTACGAACACGTACATGCACAGCCCTTTTTGCCAATCCACTGCCAGGTGATCGGCTACGCAGGTCGTGCAGATGATTTGACCTTACTTCACCACCCTGGTTGTTGTGGGTTGCCGAAGAATGGGAGCATAGCGCAGTGCAATTGATCCTAATGGCGGTACCCCGGGGTACCAAATAATACAAAATGGCCGAGGCAATGAAATATTTTATTTCTGGGCCACTATTTTTTCCAGGGTGTTACTTCACTCCGCGACTGGGGTACCAATCAATCCGATATCGGTGGTGCTACTCCGCTACGCCAAACGCAGCGAGGACGATTGCGCTGAAACCCTGAACGCTCTTACTTCACCGTAGTGCATTGTGTACAGCTCGTCGAGATGAGTCGATTGCCGCATCGCCGACCATCAACAGACTAAAAATGACTGCATCACGGACATTACCCCGGGTAACCGCCATAAGGTTCAATTATTGCACTTTGTATAGCTGCACTGCCCTCTGCAGTGTTATTTATATCACACTTGTAGTCTAAAGCGTAATATATAGCACAGTGCAGTCTAGTATAATCTGTCGCACAGCATAGTCTACAGTGTAATACATAAGTGTCGTACTTTTAAATCGACATAGCACGGTGTTATCTACACTGTTAATCAAAAGCACAGTGTCGTTTACAGTGTAAGCAGTCAACAACAAAATCAAATGTAGGAGTGGTGACAAAGTGCACGGAATGCAGGTCGTATTCTCAACGAGACGGATCCTTCTTGCATGCAGGTAGAGCGCATTTCCAGGTGGGCCACTGCTCATACCGGATCGCGCATCAGTGGAAGCAAGCCACGAAGGACACCGCGGCATTGCCGAGTTTCTAGTTCACTGGATGATCCTTTAGTTGATAATTTTAATGAAATTTTGAACTTATTTCATACCGCGCATCGCCGACCGTGCCATTCGGAGGAAGGACAACACACTACGCCGAGAAAAAAGTGTTGTAAACAAACGCGTTTTCAATCTAGATTTAAACCTGCGGAGTAAATCTATCTGTGTACTTGTACTTTTGATAGCAACAACGTTTTAAAAGCCATTGGTAGTCCAGCTGGGTGGTTTTCTCTACGAATGTTTAAGGGTCACGAGGGGTATGTGCTTTATTTTACAGTGACGTTCTCTAAAGCAAAAGCTGCACAACAGCGATATTCATCGTTAAGTTCGTGCTCCAGTCACCTCATTTTGATACAGAGCTTGGAACGATGCTAACAAAACAAGGGGTAGCAATGGGCCTGATCACTGGCATCGTCTTTTTAACGTTCATCGCAATGGTAAGTGTGCATTTTCATGTATATTTACAATAGCACTTTGTACACACATGGGGAGGTCGCGTTCTACTTCTCCGCTGCTCCTAATGTCTTCCTTGATCGAATATTGCCTCTCACATCCCATATTCCCATATTCTTTCCCCTATGCTGCTCGCATAGTGTCCACAGCATTGCCTCCTCTCTCTGAACTGCCCATGTGTTTTTTCTCAGTTGCTCTTCAGTAACACTCAATGGGGAGGTTGCTACGTATATTGTGTTGTTCTAAATGTCTACATAAAAAATACTGCCTTCTTTCTCAAGCCTGCTGTGAACGTTTCCCACACGATGGGAGAAGGGTCTTTCATTCTCTTTGGCTGCTCCTTCAGCCTTGACTGGTTTTTTTCTTGCTATTCATGTTTCAGATGGCTTATAAACTAAATATATCTCTCCCCACTTCGGTGCGTGCGTTTATTACACCTCCATTTTTCACCGTACTTGTAAAATGATATGAATGTTTCTTTTCGCCATCCTTCGAGGCTTCACAATCGTCTCCAGGTCAACACCCTTTTGACCTATAATGTTGTTTGGACTGAGAGGTTCTCTAACTACAAGGCCTCAGAAACTCTTAGAAAATCTCCATAACTGTTCCTGGGTCATATTTGATTGCCTTTTTTCTCTTAAAGGATGGTAATAGGAATTGTGTTGCAAGTTACAGTGTCCATATTTTATGGATTTCCAGTAAAATTACAAAAACCAGCAATAGAGATGATAAAGCACGGAGCAACATAATGCACCCACCATATTCAAAACACGAGTACACGATACTACTGACGCATTTAGCATACACAAATAAGTATTATTGGATTAGCAAAAATATTAGTTTTGGGCAAGAAGCAGTATCGAAGGCACGAGATATATTCATCGCAATCTAACATCTATTAATTAAAATTTACATTTATTTGTAAGGCGCCTTCCACTAATGTCTGAAGGCACCTTACACAGTATTTCTATGAAAAAATATAAGGAGAAAACCCCGAGACATCAACAAAGAACATAATCTTCAGTTAACTAATGTACCTGCAAGGCAGGTAATAAGATATATAGTTAAATCTTATTATTATTAGCTGTAGGTATGAAAAAAACTACGTAAAAAATAAAACTAACTTTTCAAAGCCAGGAAATCACAATCATTAGGATATCACATTGTTTCCGTATGTAGTTGTTGCATGACAGGCTGTTAGACAGCCTTCCAGCAGCAGTAGTAACAGCAAAGGAGTGTTTATTCGTGGCAAGAAGGAAATATGTCAAGCACAAACCCCAATCACTATCAATTACTTTAATTTGGGCACATATTGTGGCATAGTACAAAATTAAGATGAAAAAATAGACGTTTCCCTTTCTGGCAAGAATATAGGTGTTAAGAAGATGTTCAAACACCAAATAAACACCTATTACAAGGCATCGAGCTGCATTAACCACACATACTTGTGGTAAAACATACAAATATGTTTTGATAAAAAATCAGCCAAACATAACATTAAATTAAAAACATGCTTAAACATTTAAACAATTCACACAATGCGTCGTGGTAATACTCGACTGTATCTGTGCCAAAGAAAATATCCCCACATAGCCTTTACCAAGCTGTTGGGGAAGCACTGTTAGCAAGCACTTAGGCCAGCACAGGATTTGAGGAGTAGTACTCATATCAAAACTGAGTCTACCTTGGAGAGTCCCAGGGCCGGTTCAGATGTTTGCGACTTGTGGAGCCAGATTCGTAGCTCAGTGCGGTAACCACTGCTTTTTTTAACCGATACCAATTGCACATAACGCGATGGGATTTTAATAACGTTATTGACACCGGGCACAGACGCGTTATTGCTACCATACCACTACGGGCCATGTGTGCTTACAAATAGTTTTTTTATAGTAATTAATGAGTAATCTACAGATATTTAAAAGTCTTAAGGAATGTAAACTTGGTGCCTCTACTCCACTCTAAACTCTATTATTGTAGCAAGTATAGTGAATAAGGATGCTGTAATTTGGACGATAGACTGATTAAATAACCCATAAAGTTAACCTTATGGGAACATGAACAAATGCAATGATATGACTTTTGATAATTTAATATTTTGCACGATAGACATTAACACAACACAAATGTGTTTACATTATGGTGGTTTGCATTTTCCGGGGGGGGGAAGGTTAATTTGTATTTAGATTTACACCTTTGGTTACCCAAACTATAGAACCATTTATATATTCTTAGGTTTTTTCGGTAAAGTCACGTAGACTTTACCGAAAAAACCTAAGAATATGAATCCTTGCAGTCACGAAAGCTTCAAATCTAGAATTATAGAACCATGATTTTAGCTCTATAATGCATCGAATCATGTGCAGGAAACATTTAAAAAAATATATAAATAAAATTCTCCCTTCCCTCTGTGTGATGAACCCATCAATTCACTCACTGATACATTTGACCAATACGGGGTTGCAGTGCCCTTTGCGTTGACTTTGTCCGTTGCAGCCATCCAAGTCAGTTCAGTCTCGACCTGCCTCAGCCAGTTGTATCTTGGCCGACGGAGCCGTTTCCAGACCCTGCCAGGTCTTGTATAGCGATGCTGAGAGCGCTGGTGTGTGACAAATCCGTCTGATGTATTTTTTTAAACGAGCCAGGCACCTCAGCTATCAGGCACACTTTCGTGAAGACACGACCAAGTAGCACAGGAGGATGTATGTTGAACTTCTTTCGCACAGTACGTGCTATTCGGAGGTGCAACCAAGTACAAACAAAACACAGTGCAAATGCTCAAAACAACATAGAGTACAATGGAGACGGTATACGTGTAACATAGCTAACCAGGCTTTACAAGCAGTAAAAACGAATTCGCTGAAAAGTTTTTTTTTTTTACCATGAATCATCACAAGACATGGAATCGCAGGGGAAGAGGCAAAGAGTGAATCGTTACGTGCGTTGTTGACAAGTCATACATAAAAAAAGTATTTGATCCCCTGCTGATTTCGTACGTTTGCCCACTGACAAAGAAATGATCAGTCTATAATTTTATTGGTAGGTTTATTTGAACAGTGAGAGACAGAATAACATAAAAAATCCAGAAAAACGCATGTCAAAAATTTTATAAATTGATTTGCATTTTAATGAGGGAAATAAGTATTTGACCCTCTGCAAAACATGACTTAGTACTTGGTGGCAAAACCCTTGTTGGCAATCACAGAGGTCAGACGTTTCTTGTAGTTGGCCACCTGGTTTGCACACACCTCAGGAGGGATTTTGTCCCACTCCTCTTTGCAGATCTTCTCCAAGTCATTAAGGTTTAGAGGCTGACGTTTGGCAACTCGAACCTTCAGCTCCCTCCACAGATGTTCTATGGGATTAAGGTCTGGAGACTGGCTAGGCCACTCCAGGACCTTAATGTGCTTATTCTTGAGCCACTCCTTTGTTGCCTTGGCCGTGTGTTTTGGGTCATTGTCATGCTGGAATACCCATCCACGACCCATTTTCAATGCCCTGGCTGAGGGAAGGAGGTTCTCACCCAAGATTTGACGGTACATGGCCCGTCCATCGTCCCTTTGATGCGGTGAAGTTGTCCTGTCCCCTGAGCAGAAAAACACCCCCAAAGCATAATGTTTCCACCTCCATGTTTGACGGTGGGGATGGTGTTCTTGGGTCATAGGCAGCATTCCTCCTCCTCCAAACACGGCGAGTTGAGTTGATGCCAAAGAGCTCCATTTGGTCTCATCTGACCAAAACACTTTCACCCAGTTGTCCTCTGAATCATGTTCATTGGCAAACTTCAGACGGGCATGTATATGTGCTTTCTTGAGCAGGCGGGCGCTGCAGGATTTCAGTCCTTCACAGCGTAGTGTGTTACCAACTGTTTTCTGGTGAATATTGTCCCAGCTGCCTTGAGNTCATTGACAAGATCCTCCCGTGTAGTTCTGGGCTGATTCCTCACCGTTCTCATGATCATTGCAACTCCACGAGGTGAGATATTGCATGGAGCCCCAGGCCGAGGGAGATTGACAGTTCTTTTGTGTTTTTCCATTTGCGAATAATCGCACCAACTGTTTCACCTTCTCAAAGCTGCTTGGCGATGGACTTGTAGCCCATTCCAGCCTTGTGTAGTCTACAATCTTGTCCCTGACATCCTTGGAGAGCTCTTTGGTCTTGGCCATGGTGGAGATTTGGAATCTGATTGATTGATTGCTTCTGTGTACAGGTGTCTTTTATAGTGTAATGCGAGCGTAAATGGGGTTGTTGCTGGGTCTGGTCCAATCACACGGCCCGGGTATTGGGGGCGGAGCCTGGTCTGCGGGCGTGTGGGAGGGGCCACGTTCACCTCGGCTCCAATGGGAGGCGAGGTGAATGGGGGCGGAGCCAGCGGGGTAGTATGGGAAGGCCGGATCTGACGATCCGGAAGGGGAGGAGTCAGGGTCACGTGGGGGAATGGATATAATGGGAGCCCGGAAGAGATCGGGGCAATCGGGGAAGTTAAGAGTCTGAGCCACGTGAGTGGTGAGAGAGATCCGCGCCATCGGCCATGTGGCCGAAGACCTCAACACGCCGTCGGCCAGCGGTGTGCGGAGTGCGGGAGTAGAGGAGCTAACGGAGAGTGCGGGGCACGCGAGAGGAGCGTGGGGGCGCGCGCGAGAGACGACGCTGGTCGAGGAGGAGACCAGCGGGGTGCGGAGAAGAACCTGAATAAAGACAAGCGGAGACCAGCGTGTCTTTTATTACACAGGTAACAAGCTGAGATTAGGAGCACTCCCTTTAAGAGTGTGCTCCTAATCTCAGCTCGTTACCTGTATTAAAGACATCTGGGAGCCAGAAATCTTACTGATTGAGAGGGGGTCAAATACTTATTTTCCTCATTAAAATACAAATAAATGTATAACATTTTTGACATGCGTTTTTATGGATTTTGTTGTTGTTATTCTGTCTCTCACTGTTCAAATAAACCTACCATTAAAATTATAGACTGATCATTTTTTCGTCAGTGGGCAAACGTACAAAATCAGCAGGGGATCAAATACTTTTTTCCCTCACTGTATTGTTAAATCGTGCACGTGTGTATTTATGCATTCACTGTTCTACTTCAATTTCACATGCAGGTTGAAAATAATGCATGTGAAGAGAAAGGACAATACAATGCGCGAAAGGGTTTTGCTGTCAACTTTGTCCTGCAGGTAATCAAGCAAAACAGTCACACGTTGTGACTAACAGTGTTGCATGTGACCAACCTTCAGTTTGTAGAACTATATTTTTTTGGTATGTATCTGCACCTTAGGGGCCGTCCATAAATGACGTCACGCACCTGGGGGGGGGTCAGACATCTGTGACGATGTGTGATGGGGGGGGGGTGTTGAGAAATGTGACGTCACATCAAAATGCGCAACTTAAAATATAGACAACACGTTCTACTTAATTAGACTTTTAATAAATGTTTTCTCCTACAACATCAGAGTGCAGCGCCACATTAAATACGTACTACAATGACAATAGTTGAAAGCGATTTGAAGCATGTTTCATTCTTTTGGGGGGGGGGCAGAGCTTGTGACGTCATATTTGAGGGGGGGTCTGACTTTTGTGACGCCATGTGACGAGGGGGGGGGTCAAAAATCGTCCAAAATCGCGTGACGTCATTTATGTACGGCCCCTTAGATAGACAACAGAAGCAAGTGATGGTCGTGTCTGCAAGGAACATGACATATACAATCATGGCAATGCTTGTGTAATAAAGGTCGTGGAAGCGACTTCTGGAATCAGGGTCTTTATTTGTCTTTAGTTCACAACTCTCCTCATATAAATTCCACTCCTGTCTTACTCCTTCACGCTGTTAACAGACAGCGTGAGAGAGACACGCGCGGCCATGTGGCAGCCTGGACCCTGCTCCAGCGTGGCCTCACCCTTCGTTCCAGATCTGAACACGTGTTGCCCGTCTCCACCCCTTTAATACCCGGGTCACGTGGTACCTTTCCACCAGTCCTGGTTAACCTCCATGGAATCTTCCAGATTCCATCCTGCGATCCCAGGACCACGCCCCTGACTCGTCCCCATTGGCTGTGGCTAAAGCCAGCAGATCCAATCATCTCCTCCCAGATGTCACCTTCCCATTATGTCAGGGCCACGCCCCTAGACCTCTCCCCATTGGCTATGGGCCAGGACCGGTAGAGCCAATCATCGTAACGAGGTGTGATCAATCAACCACCCGGATATACCCTCACATTACACTTGCAACAGAGCATTTATATTAAGGAGCTGGGCAGCCTAAAGTATATTACAAGCACCACTGGGCTCCGCTAGATTTTGTCAGCTGTGCAGTTCTCAGCTGTGCAGGAATGCCCACATTTACTGACACGCTCCTTTTTCCGATAAAGGAAACATTTAAGAGCCTGGGATAATTCATGACAACAGGCCATGGTGTCAATTTAAAATGCAATGAATAACAATTTTTTGAAGTAATATTACTTGCAGAAAAAAAAACTGTCATCAATTAGAAATGTATCCACATTGAACAACTTATCGTAGATGAAATAAAATTAGACGAACGTTTTACGACCGCCTTGTTTCTTGAACTTTCCCATTTCACAGGAAGTAGGTTGCTTTATGACTGCGATTCCGATGGCGACATTCTCTCTGCACAACTTGTGTGCAAGGGAAGGACTACATGGACGTCGAAAACCGCGATCCTGCATGCAAAAAGTGCAGCACCTGCAATATACTCTGTAAGAGCTCCACATCAGTCGGTTCCATGTGTATGTGTCAAAGAATAAGATAACGTATATAGGCAGTGAGGAATGGAGTGGGAAATTCATGGTGAAATTAGTCAGTTGGGCTCATTAGGTAGAAAGAATTATGTTGTCAGATCTGTTCTACACATTAACTGATCTTTTTAGTCCCCATGTAGACAAAGGATCGGTTGATTTGGTTTATGTCATATCAGAGAAAACCAAATGCTCAGAATAAAATGTTTAGTAAATGAGAGGGTTTAAACTGGTCTAAACAAATTTGTTTTACACGTTTATGTAGTAGTAGGAGCATTATTTTTAACGAGATTAAACATTTGTGAATTTTATACGTAGGCTTCACGATCAATAAGATTCATAATTAGTTTATTTTGGATTAGGATAAGCATAAGGGGGTATGTCCAATTTGTTTTACTACAACCTGCAACCTCCCAAAAGAGCCAATCAAATCAGGTTGTCACATGGACAAATATGCCAATACATTTGTTTTTTTTTTCAGAAAACTAGAATGTGCAAAAGCAAGGTCTAATGTGTCCAGCAATCGCCTTCCATTATTTTCAAATCTCAATATTTATTCAAACATAACACACACTCGACTTGAGCAGCACAATCAGGAACCCAGCCTCCCCCAGCCAGCGCTCCCGATTAATTTCTCATGCTCCACACTTATACAGTAAACCCTCTATCGGCGAGGGTTACGTTCTTGAAAACGCACGCGAATGGAGAAGCCTTGTTCCAATGAGAACAAAAATGGGTTATGTTCCTGGTACGAGTGAACATCGGTGGGGAAATTGTAAATGTTTGATATGAATTACTACAATAAATAATGAATACTATAGAACAACGTGTTTTAATTACCTTTGATGATGATTTGATGACAGTGGTGGTGGTGATGGTGAGGAATTTAGGAGGATGACTCTCAGGAGATGCAGGTGTTTGAGAACAACGCACAGTTATAATTCCAGTACTCTGGGAGCGCTAGCCGCAGCACTTTCCCTGATTACATTTCGCGTTATTTTTAATGGACCTCACAATCGACTAGTTTATAGGAGGGAATTCCTCACGAGTTAGCGAAACTCGCTAATCCAGCACTCTCGAAGATTGCAACAATGCACCTAAACCACTCCAGAGACCCCCCCCCCCATCACGTGCATAATCCACACACGTGAGAACAATCCAAACCTCTACAACCCGATCATTGCACAAGCAAAATGTTGACAATGAATTTAAATGGCTATTGTTTAATGTCATGAATTTTGTTGTATTATTTATTAAGATTAATTAAAGTAGCTGATAGTATGTTACTCGATTTTCACTTGTCTATCAATGTTGACACAGCCCTGAAATATATTCCAAGACAAATATATTTTGTAGGTTAAACACACGACTGAAAAAATTAACCCGTAAAAACAAAGTTTTTCACTATAAATCCTTTATATGCGTGGCATCGGGGCGGCTAGAGTCCTCTCGTCCTCTGGCTTGAGATGGCTGCCACCTATGGGTCAGATGATTGTCTGCCACCATTAAGCAATTGGTAATTAAATATTTATTTATTTTCCCTAAACAGTGTAAATTTTTGGAAAAAAAATTTCATGAAAATTAATTGTCACGCACAACGAGTCTGTGTGCAAAATGTCAACTTGATTGGATCACGGGAAGTGGGTTAAAAAACGACCGAAAGATTTGCACGGTCGTAAGCAAGCAAGCAAGTGAACTTAATATAAAGGATTTAAAAATACATGTTTGTGTTCACTGCTGTGTAGATGAAGATGTTCACAGGACTGCACTCCCACTAGTGACACCGTGTGTCGGTGCAAGGATGGATACAGTCGGATTCGTCCTTCACAGGCTTGTGCAGTCAAACTAAACACAGGTGAGATTTTTTGTATCCCTCTCTATAGCCATTGTTACCAACATCTCCAATGAAATGTGATGGCGCATGCCTATAATCCAGCACTGGAGGAGAGGGTTGGTGGATTTTAAAAATACAAAACTCTCTTCTCGAGGGCGTCAAGGTGCCATACCCTGGTTTACCTGCAGAAAGCAGTACACACTCATCTATAGAGAACACAGAGCTTGTTTTATTAGTGCCGGCTGGCTTTCCATTTGTGGTTCCTCGCACCTCTGAGTCGTTCTCTCTGTTTGAGAATGAATACTGTGCATGTTACAAGTATAAATGTACAATATATTAATATCATGAGATACATCTGATTTAAGGATATTGCATAAACTTGTAATTTTAAGTAATATACGCATATTGGATGTGATTAAAGTCTCATCAGTAGCGCTGTTCTGAGTATTTTCTCAGAGACCAGATAGAGCTCGTGCTTGCGCCATCATTTTTCAGTTCTTATGTGACATGCCACACATTAAATACACGTGTATGCACAGATCCATTGCTACAAAGCGTCAAGCATTTTTGAAGCTTGGTGTTGCACAATCAGCAAAAAAGGAGGATATATTTGGTCATCGGCAACTACCCATCAAATATACCATGGCTGCGACATTCCACTTTCAGCAGGAATAAATTAGGAAAAATCAATTGGAGTTAGCGTGGATTGAAGCCAAGAGATAATTGGGGGCATATTAAGTACAGAACCACAATGGATTGTGCTGCACTGTCCCCTGCTGTCCACTAGGAGCATGTACACATTAAAATATTTCTAAATACAGGTAGTCCCGAGTTACGACGGTCCGACTTAAGATATTTCGATCTTACGATGGCGATATCGATATGACAAAATTGTAAGCTATTTTACATTTCGCGCAGCAGGCAAACGCAGCAGCGTACAGGTACGATACTGCACTTTATCATCGCCATCCTCCTCTTCCGACAACTAAGTTAATGTCGCCATCAACAACCTAACATCGTTCAAGTGTGCAGACGACGGACAGAATCTTGGTGACTACAGTACAATATGATACGTCACGATACGTTCAATGCCTGTATGATACGTAGCTTTAGCGATTTAATTTTAAGGTTACCACGATACGATACGAGCAATGAATGTTAAACGTTTTTTTATAGCAGACAGATTGTTTCCTGCAGTTCATATAGGTAGGCTAAGAATGTACCTTGGTTTTTTTACTTTACATTTTACTGTGCAATACTGTATTGTAATTAATACATACAATATATAGTTTATACAGTACGCTACTGTAAATTGCTCTGTTTTGCTAAATTATCATCATTCTTTAAGACTCCCGGGTAGGCGAGGCCATCTTCGACTTACGATATTTTCGACTTACGTTGGGGTCGTCGTAACGCATCTCCATCGTAAGTAGAGACTACCTGTATACGGTATTGGTTCAGAAGACTTTTGTTTGTGTAGTTGATTTATATTTACTTTATTACCTATAAATCACCACAACAAGGCTAATATAGTGCGGTATTGAACGGTTGCCACGATGTTCATTGAGAGCTCTTGTCAATTACATCTGGAAATCCAGGAGCATAATGGGCCACACTGCTGTTGAAACTTTAGAAAGTAGAATTCATTTAATATTTTGCTGCTGAAACACATGCTCCTGAAAAAAAAAGGCAAAGGTGTCAACGTAAGATACATTCAGGTGGTGATGTACAAATGGCTTCAAATGTTATTGAAAATGTCAATGTATATGCTACTGAATGTTTGTGTCCTCTATAATTTGTCACCTGCAGAACAAACCATTTTAATTCCTACTGGGATTGTGACCTTCGTTGTCCTGATGGCGGTGGTGTTGGGCATAGTGATGTATCGGAAGAAGAACACCGATACCCCTTTAGTAAGTAACATCATAAACTTTTATCTAATCTGTGTAATTGTTTAGTAATGGGACAATGCTTCATGAATCCATGAGTGGCCCAATTATAACTCATTAGATAACAAATCAGGGCTGTAGATTAATTGGAATACTTGCAAGTGTATGTCATGAAAACCTGAAAGAATTGGGCATGTCTAAATCAAACTATGCAGAAATGTAGTTAGAAAACACATTTTTGGAGATGATTTCGCTCATGCAAGGTCAACATACTGACATACATGATACACACATTATGACCAACCCAAACCAACCAATTCACAATTTACCCCGCAAAGAGATGGCCTCAATTGAACTGCATCAGGACATGAAAAGGCCGACGTGGCCACCTCTTATACCGATAAAAAAATATATATTCCAAAATGCGAATGTGGTCACCAAAACTTCAATCTCTTAGTGTGGCACTGCCAGCTTTGAACATTCACTGGCAGAATTTTTTAATTGATCAAGTTACTGGAGTTGTCCACTAGCTCATCTGCATGATAACCACACCATCACTTTGCATGAAATATTGTTCTCCAGCACATTATGCCCTCGCAATTCAGGAATATTTGATTCCCAAATTCAGTGGACAATGGATTAGATCTGATATGATGTCGCTGATCCGAAGCCCAGACCTGACAACTTGTGATAATAATTATCTTTGGGGAATTATCAACGAGAATTGAATACCTCATACTATGGCTTGACAAATATTGAGGAGTTTTAAACAGCTGTGCATAATTTATTTTACAGTATGCAGTCATCCACTTGGAAAAATCTGTAAAGGAGAACTTGGGCATAATCCAGTTGTGTGCTGTGAATGGAGGGCAACACATGCAAAGGAATTGATGGCCACCGTGTACAACATAATGCTATGATCCAAACATCTCGACACATTTAGGACAAATTTCCTCTTTATGAAGCAACTGAAACGCCTCACCTTGGCGATTTTCCACATTGCTAATAATAGAGATATTGGTGCATTTTCCAAAAGAAATCTGAAACGCAGGAAAACCTTGACGAATGTGTTTTTTTCGACCACTATACATGGTGTTTCGGATATACATGGGTTACTGAATCAGCTCTATTTTTCAGAACACAGAGGCGATGTTTCAGCTATACGAAACTGTATTGTAGATGCTGCGTATGAATATCTCATCGCCATCTTCCCTGCCCAACACTCTCATGCGTTCTCACTTTTTAATCATGGTCACTAAGCATAAGTGAGAATAAGCAAAGAAAATTGATGACTTTAGTGCAAAAAGTGTAGTTGTTAGGCTTCCTTTGGAAGGCATTCTAATGTGAATAATCACATTGAGAACGATTTATTTACCATGCATGTTTATTTTTTTTGTTGTGATAATATACGACTCAACACGCTCACGCACAACGCAAATGTTGACACATTTAGCTGTCCATTCATTGAGGTCTTCAGTCATACGGACGCCTAGATTACGGATCATTACGTTAAAGTGGCAGTTTATGGGCACATCAGGCTGGCAATTCAACATCAGGGAGAGCATTGATCGTGAGTGCCGCTGTGTGGGNAAGAGTAATGGAGACGGAGGTTTGTGTCGAGGTGAAACTCAAAGAGTGTACACACAAGAAATGGAGAGCGACTGCATCTTTATTACAATAACAAATAATGTAGAATTAGTTATTTTCAATAAGGTCTATTCATCGAACATGGTTTTGCCCAACACGGCACTTTCCAGGAATGTACTGCCACGTTCGGCGAGGTTTTCCTATAAATGAATATTTGTCAAGATGTTAGTCATATTTCTTATTGACAAGCATTTGCATCATGCACGACCGATTTTCGTGCCCTGCGTGAAGCATTTAGGAAAAGTAATTGCTGCACAATTGTAAATTTCAGTGGACAGTAAACATCACGTATAATATTCCACCTATACTACCACTATGGTCATGTGCCTTCCAATAATTTTCTACAAAAGTAGTTTATTGTAGTTTACTGACGAACTGAGGTTCACTTTCGCCTTTACCCGATTGTCGCATAGCCATTACAGCACAAAGCAGGAATTGCACTCTCAGCAGCATCCTGAGCAAGGATTTCAGTAGATGTGACTTAGTGGTCTTGTGTTACGTTGCCTTCTTGTACACGAACAGATGTTACTCGAAAGGGACCGAGACTTGTCCTCTTCTACATACGGCGCTCCCAACGATGAACTTGAGGTAAGTCAAGCAGCATGTTCCGTGGCCTAGCTCTCATGACACCAAAGTGTGGGACTTTTCCCGGGCCTGACTGCTCTTGTGGGAGCTACTACTGTTTAATTGTGGTGTGTAGAGTCTCCTAGAACTATCGTACAGCTAATTTGATGTGGTGGTGTGGTGTTGCGAGTTTTTTTACTGTCTTAATCTTCATGACTTTCGTGACTGCAGGAATCCATACTCTTTGGTTCTTTCGGTAAAGTCACGTAGGTAGAAAAATAAAATAAAAATAATATATCACGACGTGTCGATCGCAACACAGGCGATCGTCTTGTTTACCAGACTTCCCTGGGTGTCTGCTGGTGCTGGGACTCTCGGTTGTCTGTTGCCTTACTGTGCTTTCATAGGTCAATGTTTGTTCCCGTCTTCGTCATGTCCCTCTGCCATGGATCTTTTGAATATGTAGGACTCATACTGACGCGACAGCTTCCTTATCTTTCTCGGTTCTTTATTAACGCGTATAGTTCACATCTCCTCCGTCGGCATCACTCAATGTCCCTCCATTCTCTTCAACGCACAACTCCCCATCCACACCACTCAATATCTCTCCATTCGCTCGCTCCGCTGGCTTCGCTCGCTCTACCTCTCTCTCCAGCTCGGTCGCTCTTTGTTCTCCCTGCCGTCTCACTCCGTCGTAGCTTCTCCACCAAGGTCCGTTACTCCGCTGCTATCCTATACTGTGTTCTCTTTATCCGTTGCTACCATACTCTGTCTTCTCTTTGTCCACTGCTACCGTCTACTAGCTCTCTCTGCCCACTGCTACCTTATACTAGACTCTTGTCTACTGCTACCGTATACCATACTCTCTTGTCTGCTGCTCCCGTATACCATACTCTCTTGTCTGCTGCTCCGTCTTTTCCTCTATCCGTCTCTTGTCCCAGGCACCAACCAACTCAACTCCCGGTTGTTATTGTAGACATCGGGGGCGCCAATTCCCGACACCAATCCCTCTCGTCCAATCACCGGCCTGCGTCCTCGATTACCCCCAACACCTGCAGACCTCCCTTAATTACCTTTCCACCTTAATTGGCACAATAACAACAGTGTGGCGCCCCACTCCCTGTGTCCCCGTTTGCCCTTACTGTCTGCCGCGTGTCCGTATCACAACCCGACGCGTGTTTTCTCAAGTCCTACAAATATCTCATTGTTTTACGTTTCTTTCTCTCTCTTGCTCTATTTTTCTCTGATGTGTTTTGCATGTTATTGTATTTATATGTCACTTTGAGATGCTGTTGCATTTAAGCTATATATATAAATGCAATTATAATCCTTGAAAACCTTATCCAACACCATAAGAATTAATTGTAAATATCATTATATTTCCCAAAATATTATAGTTAACATTTTGTAATACAGTCCAAGCAAGTAATCCGCAAAATAAATGTGCAATAGATGGTCTCCAAGCGCCAATGTCACACATTCAATCACAGGAATGATAAGTAAGTTAAATGAATCTATAACTAATCGACTACTTTTTATGGTTGTTCATTACATTGGTCCTTTAAAAATGGTGGCCATCCCACATCCTTCCTCCGAAAGATGAGAACCCAGTAATAGTACAATGTTGGACCAACGTTGGCCCAACATTGGTACAACATTCCAGCACACATGGGACCAGAAATGAGATGGTTTTTTCCCGACACTTATTTGTGCTGTCTGATTCATTACATTACCAATCTAATGAACGATAGCGTTTTCTATGACAAAACAAATCTACTGTATGACAAATATAATCAGATAATCCAGCCCTAATCACAACATGGCATCATGCTGGGGATACATGTGTTCATACAATTAATATTTGCAAGGGGAACTAAAGGTCTTATCACATTAAGATTAATAGTCAGTGAAGTAAGAGTACAATAAGGCCTTTGAGAAGTCAGTTATCACCTTAATAACAATTGTGGGATCCTGCACAAATAATGTTTAATGCCTTGGGTGGTCCTAAACCATTTGTGGGAAATGCCATTTTACTATGGCAAGGCATTTATCCCTGAGCAGAACTATAAATGTTTCATAAAGTAGTGCTCTATTTTAACAACTCTGGAGGAATTATAATGCAAAAAATAATCTACAACGAACCAAAAAGCACATTAAAACAAATGACCATTGTGACCTCTTTCTGCGTGGACAGAACTACGCAGCTCATCAGAAGAAAATGAAGTCCAGTGATGCTGAAGTTTGGCGGCAGTTGCACACGTTGCTGCCAGACGTGTACAATTCAATCTCTGAAAACACCTTCTTTGTCTTGTATGAGATGTATATAAAATACAACATGAGTTGTCAGTGTACTGGAAGGCTTACGAAACTCCTGACAACACAGCACGTGCAGCCTTTATACTTAAATATTCTATTAATGAGGGTGAGGAGATGTGCAATGGGCTGCTGGAGATGATACGTGCCGGACAGACAAGCGAATGCAGCTACAAACCCTGCTTGACACTGCCGGTATGTGGGCTCTGATGGGTAACTGGGCCTCTTTCACTGTGTAGTGGTGTTAACTACTCGCTGTTCGCAAACTGAGAGCGGATCGTAAACAAGGTTTCCCGCTAATCAACGGTCAGGGTCAAATGGGTGAGGTAGGATCCAAATGCCAGATTGGGAAGGACCAATCGAGGGTTCCACAAGGTGGCCGGGATTGGACAACCCGGCCACGAACAGTATAAAAGCCAGAGCGCTGAGAGCTCTTGAGGAGTTCTGCTACACGAAGACCCAAGTCGGCCGAAGACGTCTAGGACCCTGGACCAAGCCCTCCAGCCCTTGTCAGGGCTAGGGCTCAGAGTAACCAGTGGTCGGGAGAGATCCCCTAGGTCCAGCCAGAGGACGCTGGGAGAGCAGATTAGATAGCCTGCAAGGTCCGGAGGCTGTACCTCTCAGGGTAACGGGTGAGGGACCATATACCCTTNGTGTGATAGGGACTGTGTATTAAGATAATAAAGTGTGTGCCATAAGAAGTTTACAAGTCCGTCCTTACAACATACAACTGTGGTATCAGCCCCTCATACAAAGACCTGATCTGAAATGGGTCTGTATTAGTCAAAAAAATATAGTTAATTACGTAAATATATGGTTAATAACATTTCGTATTTTTGCTCATGTATTCTTTATTCTAGATATGGTTTTGTTGATGCAATACAGTAAAATAATCTGAATACCGAACGATAGGTTTCTTTATTAATCTCCAAACTGAGACAATATTTTTCAACGTATTATTAATGTATGAAAACGTTGATATAATTTGATATGCAATCCAATATGAAAAATAATTGTGGTTATTTTATTTCTAACTACGTGACTTTACCGAAAGAACCAAAGAGTAATTGTGGTTATGTCTGTCTACGTGTGTCACTGGTCTCATTGCAGTGAAATGCTCGCCAACTCTAATCCAGACACGGCACATAACACTTCTGATCTCTGCTGATCACAAGACAGCATCATGGATTGAAACCCCTTGGATAAAAACGATCACCCAGATCGGTTTGACACTGGACGTACGTGCTGTCCTTGAGAGCTTCTCTGCAGGGTGCCACTGCTGGGTGGTAAATGTGGAGATGTGGATCAAATTTGTGTTGGCGTCGCTTATGAGAGGATTCCACGGAAGGGAGGAGACAGTGCATGCCTGATGGGATTAAACAGCATGTCCTGGTGTTTACGGAAATATGATAACAATTACAGGCCTGGCATGACAAACAATACACTGAGCTGCAAGTGGTCAACATCTTCGTAGAATTGGTGTGGCCTGGACTATGATGCAGGGGTTCTGATATTTTACAACGCTGACAACAATCAGCATCTACACACATTTTATGCTCGATTCTCTCAACCCTTACATGTTAATCTCTCAGTGTGGAATCATTACCTTACCATTGAACCTGTTAACAACGATTAAAGGTGTATTACTTTGAGTAACATATTCATGAAAAACAAATTAGCTCAAATTTCTAGATAAATTCTCGTTGGAGATGGCAGCAAGGACACCAAAGAAGGTCAAGCCAGACCTGTGAGCAGCATTCTGTATTGATGTCTGGAATATGCTAACCACGAACGGGACTGGATACTTCCGGAGTCCATCGTACACTAACTGGCCAAATATAATTTCATATCAGCTGATATCATTGAGAACAGACTCACAGGAAGTGATCAAGCCACCATTGACGGCGCAACCATCCTGCATTTGGAGGTCAACATCGCGTTTTTGGGGTCGCACTCATTAGGCTCCCTTTCAACAAATCGCTCGTAACATGGACACCCATCTCACCACAAACCTTGCTGGCCAGAATACTGCACCGACAAGGACATTTGTTGTTGTTGTATATACACCAACTGAACAGTCAAGCCCTTATGAAAAATACCACTTCAATGATCAATTAAATGGCTCGCTGCTTTATATATCAAGGCATGACATGTCACGTCCCTTGGAGATTAAATGTCGTTACAGCACCAACCAAAACGACTTAGAATCTGTCATAGGGCTTTTTGGCTCCAGGAGTCCCAAAGACAAAACGACCAGACTTCTGTCCTGCTCATCTGAGGGTCTCACTGTTGTCCGCTCATGGTATCGTAAACTGAATATCCACAGACAAACTTGGATCTCAATGATGGTCACACTACTAAAGATATATATCATATACTGACCAAGGCAGAACCATATTTAAATCATACCGGGTTTTCTATGAGTGAGGCACCTTCTAACACAGACCACCACCTGATTGTCACACGAGTTGCCCTCTGCTTCCAATACCCAGGAAATCTTCAGCCCATTAAGCAGTATGATGTCCAGAGACTCGGGACAGCCATGACACTGATGATAAATCCCCAGGGCAGCTAAGTCTTACTTGGCAGCCTACTCTGAGACTTATGTCGAACGTTCCTGAAAATCAAGAATAAACAACTCCTCTGCCACAGTATCAATTATGTGCACGGATTGGACTCCCATGCCATCTCCAACTCACCGCATATCCCTAACCTGGCTGTGTCAGTTCCATCTGAGGACGATTCCATGTAGTGGTGGCAAAATGTCCAGATTTTGACCTGATGCAGCTGCTATTGAGCGAACGTGGTCGCCTCCATGATTTTAACGGCCCAGGCTGAGAACATAGCTTCTTGTGTACCGAGGTAGCAGGATCCATATGCACAATATATGTATATATTTTTTGAACTTATTTTGCACCACACGTAGCCAACCATACTAATTGGAGGTGCAGTTATCAAGAAATTAGTTTTAAATTAGATTTAAAAGTGCATAGCTCCAGTGGCTTCCTAATATTACATGGCCAAAAGCCTCTGCGAAGATGACCGGAGTTTGTGTGATGGTTTATGATCCTTGACGAGATCAGCAAGGTATTATTGTTCATTTGTAGCAAAAACTTTGTAATGAGCACAACCATATCATATATTCGTTCCGCAACCGGAAGCCAATGCAGCTTGGGAGCAATGGACGGACAGGGTCGGATCTTGCAATACCCG
Source organism: Lethenteron camtschaticum (assembly GCA_018977245.1). Lineage (NCBI taxonomy): Eukaryota > Metazoa > Chordata > Hyperoartia > Petromyzontiformes > Petromyzontidae > Lethenteron > Lethenteron camtschaticum. The sequence goes on along the minus strand of MU249573.1, from coordinate 7,802,889 downwards.
TCACGACATGTGCCAAAGAATGTTGTAAACACTGCAGCTTCCTAATGTTTTTGCCTGACGTCCCGTAGTGTGTTGAAATAATGGAGCCTTGTCGATACCAAGTCCTGGAGTTTGTGAACGCCACACCTGATCTTCCGACATGTTTTTTTCCGAGCCCAAATGCCAACAGAACCTATTTTCCTGGATTAAACAGCATCTCGTTCAGTGCAAACCACACGATCAATGAGGCTAAATATAGCACTTTTTTCTTCCAAATCTTATTGTATGTTTATACATCGCCTTTGATCAATAATTGGTACTGCATATTCTCAGATTACCACGAACCATTGTAATTTATTGTGACTACATTAACCCAATTCGCACCTGATAATCTGACAGTGATGACATCACCTTTAAGACCAAAACAGGAAGACTTCTTCGCAATTCTGACAAATCGCCTGAAGAGGCTGGTTGAAATTACCAGCAAAACGTCATACTCGAATTCTAAATGCAGTAGTAACTAAATGGCACCTTTTGTTTAAGTAACAACCCTTACTAATTAGATGCGTCGGTGGTGGCGGGTTTAACGACACATTTATATTTACGCGATCTAACCCAAAATAACCTTTATTATGCATTTAAATGCACATACGATTCCTGTTATGAAAGCATTGTTAAATTTACAAGGAATATACATTTTCATGTAGTATTGTAATAAATACTGTGTAGTAAAAATAACATTAACATAAATTTTTATTCTCGAGTACTTGTCGGAAGGGGTGTAATGAGTCCCCAAAATTGCACACACACAGAGGCACATGCGCGCATCCACCCACACAACAACAACGATCCCCCATATAGCCTAAGTTGGGGTAAGTGCTGTTCCATGCAGCGCCTATGAAGGCTGGCCCGGCACACGAGGGGTGGGTGACCAGCACCACGCCCGGCCACAGTGGCGATGTTTACACACTGCACCAGGTACTCATTTCAGGCTGGGTTGATCTAGCTGAGACCCAAGACCCATTCAGATTATCCTCACTGATATTTGTCGTGAGTGGGAATAGAGCTCGGGTCACCGGTTAGTAGCACAGCGTGCTACCCAATGCACTAACACACCCCACACACGGGGGGGGGGGGGTCACGTGCACATGCACACGTACACACACACTCGCTTTTACACACATTCACTTTCACACACCCAGCGGGATGCTGTGACTCATTACATCTCGCGGAGGATCGCTAAACAAAATAGTTCACAAGTGTGAGTTCGCACTTTGAACTTAAAAAAATCGCATGGAAGCTGGTTCGGAGTGCGGCTGGTAAGTCGAGGATTGTATGTATATCAGTCTGTGACCACCCCCCTTCTTCCAGCTAGTCAGCCACAATATGTTTCAATGTACTGTAATACAGTATGGTAAGTCCTTATCGTGTGTTCATTCAACGCGTTTTTGCTATAGCGCAGTTCTTCCATGAGAATGCGCTTTTCGCACAAAGCGTTGACAAACGCTCATTATAACGCGGCATGCGTCCGTTAGAGCGCGGTTTCTGAGCAGTCGACGACGAACTACTTTCTTGAGCTGCGTGGCTGAGCTATTCGATACAGTACGCGGATTAAAGCAGTAATGCGGGAGCGTACCCTCACTTATTTGTTTATCTTACTGTGTGTGTAGTACATCCTATCTTACCAAACTTTCTCATTATATTTATGGGGACATTGTTTCACTTAACGCGTTAATTCTAGATTTGAAGCTTTCGTGACTGCAAAGATTCATATTCTTAGGTTTTTTCGGTTAAGTCACGTAAGTAAAACATCAAAATAAAATAAAAATCACGACGTTTCGTTGGCAACACAAGTCTCCGTCATCAGGTGGGACCGTCACAGCCGAATTATCTCTTGATGCAGCTAATTCGGCTGTGACGGTCCCACCTGATAACGGAGACTTGTGTTGCCTCCGAAACGTCGTGATTTTATTTTTGTTTTACTTACGTAACTTAACCGAAAAAAACCTAAGAATATGAATACTTAACGCGTTTTTCACTTAATGTGCCACTTTTTACGAACATCTACTGCGTTAACCAAAGACTGTATAGTGAAAGTATCCGTCGTTGAACGACGGTCCTCCCGCACCCTTGAGCATATCCCCCAATAACCACCTAACCCGCACCCCTCTCCTCGTGCACTCGTTCCTGCCCGTGCACCCACAATGCCCCCCACCCCCAGGCTTCCCCTCCTCTCTGCGCAAGGGGTGGCACATGGGCTTCCACCCAGTCAGAATGCATGCTGGGCGACGTATATGGCCGGCCAGCCAGCCAGTAAAACGTTCTAATATAGTATGAAACAACTTTTTACACTGTTATATAACAGCCACTGTGTAGTATATACTATTTTCAGAGTCATGAATGTGCATCATATTGATTTAAAGGGAGTCAGTGCTTTAACGTTGCTAATATCACACAGCATCCAAACAAATAGGGATATTGAAAAAATATGTGGGTCCAGGTCGGGCTGTGGATCTTAATGCCTGTGCGTCAGGTCGCATTGGGTTGTGGGTAAAATGGCAGTGCTGAAGTGGGTTGCAGGGTTAGACGGGCTCAGGTAGTCACAGCTCACATCAAGTGTCAAAATTAGACCCTATCCATGTAATCAGAAGTGATGAAACGCGTCAAGATATTTCTGAATTTGGTCAATATGGCTTATGTGACGCAGGAGAAGTTGATGGAGGCAAAACGTATTTATTACAAATTAATACAGTAACAACAGGGTAACGACCCTAACACTCGAAGAGGTAATGGCCTCTTCACCCGGTCTTTATCAGAAGTGCTCCCCAGTTAATGCCCACATTAACTGCCTACTTCCCCGCTATTCCAGACCTTCCTCCTAGGAGGCTAACTAACCTGGCCCAGCTTCGGCGCAGGTTCCGACCCTCAGCCACACGAGTCCGGCCCTTACAAGGACATCGGACCTCGCTGCTCTGAGGTCGCACCACTGGCTTGCCCGGCTCGGCCCGCACAAGGGCAGCGAGTCAGAGGAGTTCCAGGTCTAGATAGCTGGCCTTCAGTCTTCACTGGTTCTTCATCTTGACCTGTACCCAACGACTGCCTCGAGCTCCCTGGCTCTCCGCCTTATATGCCAACTTCCCACCGAGGGGCGGGGCTGTGTGGGATCACAGCATCCCCCCACACAGCCCCCAGGGCGGTAACCGTTTGCGGACGTGGAGTTAGACACCCCAGTGTAACTGCCCGTTTTCCCCCCACGTAACACCCCTACAAATATAATAATCTACAATGTTGTGTAATTTCTATCAAACTTGTATAGAGAAAACACATTCCTGCGGAGGGAGCTGGTAGGAACGTTGGGTTGCTCGGTCAATGGCCAGGGTCAACGGCGGCGTGGTGTATTCCGCAAATATGGCCGACTGTGAGGGCGGGCACAAGCCGGCGTGAGTAGGTTAAATGTTGAGTTTTTAAGGGCACCACGGGGTGACCAGCCCCTCCCCACCCAGCCCCACCCTCCCACCCCCACCCAGCCCCACCCTCCACACCCCCCCCAGCCCCTCCCCACCCTCCCCTCTCTACCCAGCCCCACCCCTCCCATTTTTGGATGCACGACGGACGGACGGACACAATAATCCCCTGTGGGCTGGTGGAACCAGGTGGTTCCTACCAGTAAAAACATTTATTTTGGGGTACTCCTCGTGCATCTGAAATGTGACTGAAATGTGGTGACATTCTGATAAGATAATTGATTCCAAGAGAATGGTTCCATCTAGTTCAAATGTTTGATTACATTCATCGATGAAAGGGAACATATTCAAAAGGTGACGTTTTAGGCAATTGCACTTCATAGTAGAGAGATCTCTGAATATGTTATGGACAGATGTGTTGAGTTTTAGTTGTGGATAATTTAAAACAAATTGTCATCAGCAGGTTCTAAGGTGAGAGAGCCATTCCACACGTGCAAGACTGCATGGAGAGGTTCGGTGAATCGAGCATAATATGTGTGCAAAAGCATCCTGTTGTCAGCATTGTAAAATAACAGGATCCCCGCATCATAGTTAAGGCAAATGCCAATTCTACAAGGATGCTCATTCACGTCCAACTCTGTTTTTTGCTTGTCGTGCCAGACAGCTAAATTATTATTAAATTTTCGTATGCACCAGGACAAGCTGTTGAATCCCACCAGGCACGCATTGTCTCTCCCCCTTCGTTGCATTGATCCATACACGACACCAACTCGATGGCTCTCCACCTCCGCCACATTCACCACCCAGCAGTGGCATCCAGAAGAGAAGTTCTCACGAGACATTACTTGTATCCAGTAATCAAATCGGTCTGGATGGTCGCAATAAGGTTGTGGGTCTCTGGTCCATGTCGCTGTCTTGAGATCGCCTGAAACAATAATATCTGGATGTGCCGAGTCAGGATTCAGCGTCGGAGAGCACTTGTCTGCAAAGAAGCCATGAAATTACTTGTGGACATATTACAGATAACAAATATGGACATTTTACTGCAATACACTTCAACCATGCTGGAGAGTACTGTTTCAAAAGTGCAAAAATTTAGGATAAAACTAAAATGAAAACTATAAAGGTTGACACAAATCAGGATAATATATTCTTTGGTTCTTTCGGTTTACAGTCACGTAGAAAGAAAATAAATTAAATAATAGAGTACGACGTTTCGATTGCAACACAAGCAACCGTCATCAGGTAGAAATACATTTGAGAGAGAGACAAAACACAGACACGGAGACACACAGACAGACACACAAGCAGAAAGAGACAACACAGACGCAGAGACACGCAACATAGACACACACAGACCCAATGCCTCTGTGTCGAGGCCTTAAATATAGACAGAGGGGGGGGGGCAGAGAGAGAGAGGTGGGTCTGCTGGGCAGCTGCTGGAGCAGAGAAATTAGCATGTCAATGAATCCACTCCGATACGGCCGAGGGAAAGAAGATCGAATGTCCCTATGAGAGCCTGGTAAATTTTAGATAATATATGTCGAAGATGAGATGATTATCGATGCATCATTTGCTGAAAACCAGTTTTCGGGACACGTTAAATTAGAATAAATCATACAGACCGTCGAAATCAGCATTCTAATGCTATGTTTATGTTATCTTTAAGCTGTAAGGATGCCTTACAGTGATCAAACCTGCAACTTGGCGCAATGACATCAACCGTGCATGGAATTTGGTTATATGTTAGGAACACATCTAAAGTACAGGGCTGATCTAGAGTATGGTATCCAAGTAGCAAAGTTAACTTATATATGGGGATTGCTGTCATTCGCTGACTCTTAGAATGTAATTTCAAAATGCTCATGTATTCCAGAAAAATGCTATACCGAAGAATGTCTATTAGCTACCTTTTGGCCTACTGCGGCATTTATGAGTGGCTCAGGACTCCAACAGGGTTAGCATTGCCCCAATATTGATGTGAGGCATTTGAGCAGGGAGATGTGTTGTTGTTTGTAATCAGTAATCACGTAATGTTTCGATGGAACATTAAGAATAGGCCAGAGTACAACTGAGGTCACCAATCTCAAACTATGCACCACATTGTTCACCACTGTATCGCTTAGATCATTATCCGTATGTATGTTGAACTTATTTCGCACAGTACGTAGCCAACCGTGCTGTATAGCAGCATTTCAGATATTCGCCAGGCTACTCCTAAAGCCGTCCACTGGCTCATTCAGCAACCTCAACATAGACAAAATAAATGTTGGTGATCACAACACCCCCGCCATGTGGGGAAAGACTGATTACTTAGAACAGTTATTTTGAACAGATAAGGAATACCTTTGGTGATATTGTGCGTTACATCTGGTCACGCATTGCAGGTTACGTACCGGCATAGTTGAGCGTGCTCAGCAGCTGTGTTTGCATGTCCTGCCCAGCGTGGATCATGTTCAGGAGCCCCTGACACTTCTCTTCGCCATCATTAATGAAGTGGGCGATGATGAAGACTGAGCACGATGGGTTGTCGACCTTCTCATAGGCCTCCCAAAACACTGGCAGCGAAATCATCTGGATTCGTAACAGCTCATGCAATACGAAAAAGGTGTTTGCGCAGATTAAGTTGTACACTTCCGGCAACATCGTATCCATCTGAGGCCATACTTCTGCCTCACTGGAGCACATCCTGTGCTTGATGAGCTGGCGTGGACCCTGTTTAAATGATAGAGAAGCTAATGTTATTCAATTCACATTATGATTGACCCTGATGTTATGCAACGTAGGGAAACTTTGCCTTATACATTGTATGGAAATATTCCCACCTTTTCTGTACAGTGTCTTGAGGTATGGTTGCATTTATATGCTCTTTAAACACAAATTGTATTGTGTATTCGTGGATAGATATGCGGACTTGGAGAAGAGCCTCATAGTTGCACATGGAGATAGAGGCATTTGGAGACAGATACAGAAAGAGGGAAACCCACAAAAAAGTGCGACGTGTTTTAGTTGAGTGTGCAGGTGAGTAAAGTTAGAAGAGAGGGGATAGGTAAGCAGGGGCAAGTCCATGGGAGGGTCTTAAATATGATCGACTGGTGGCTTCTGAATACGAATCGGCATCTCACATGGCCCCTGCTGTGTGACTCAACACACACCACTGAAAGCATTTTTGGAGACTTTAAGCAATGCGTGTTTGTAACGTTGAGGGCATCACGTCAACTGCGGACCCACTTTCATATTCAAAAACGTGTTTATTACCTCAAGAACATTTGTGAGATGCATATCTTCTGTTTGCTGGACCGTACTGTATTTTCTTTCTGCGAAAAAAGAGACGTCCACTCAGTACCGTCAACTGAGATTGATGCTCTGTGATGCTGATGAAAGTGGAATGCATGCTATATATATTGACTTCTCGGGAAAGTGGCGCAAGGATGGTTGAAATGTAACCACCAGCGTTCAAGAAGCAGTACGTTATCATGTATATTACTGATTCATTAAAATGCTTATGATTATAGAACCAACATTAGTACTTTGGGCATTGATTCACCAAAATTCAGCGAAAAATGCCTACTTTCCAAAATGTGATTGCTCGATTGGATGGCTGAATTGCAATTTATTTCAAATGATTAACCAATGCTTCTCAAACTTTTCAACTTTACGGCACACTTTCGAGCTTGCTTTAATCTTCACGGCACACAAAACCAAAAATGTGACTATGGACCGGAGTGGGTGGGTGGAAATGCATTTTAGCTGACAGATAATTCACAATCCCTTGCATATTCTGATCTTATCGAGAATAAGATAATCAAGTGGCGCTCAAAATCCGTGACAAGAATTTGCTCAACTGGTGAGCGTATTCGTGTATGTGTCTGTGTCTCCATGTGCGTCTCTGTATGTCTCCGTGTCTCCGTGTGTCTCCATGTCTCCATGTCTATCTATGTGTGTGTCGTCGTGTCACCATGTATCTGTGTGTCTCCGTGTTCACGTGCCTCTGCGTGTGTCACAGTGCGTGTGTGTTTTCCCAACTGCACGCACGCGAACGAGGGATTCGAGAGGGCCGGGGGCTGACGGTTCACTGCCACATTCAGCCGCGACCAATGGAGAGGGGAAGGCGGGGGATGGGGGCTTATTGTGGTTCTTTCCCTAAAAATTCCAAAAATACTGAGGCACGCCAGTTGTGAAGCCCTGCATCATACCACTAATAAACACCACATTTGGTGACGCTGCTGCATTGATGCACAAGCACAATTAACAAACAAAAAACTCAACGCGTTCGTCAATAATACTTACTTAAAAAACAGTTACAGTTTGTGATATAGCCCTTATTTGATGTGCTGTGAAGAAGGGTCATTGTCCGAAACGTCGCTGATTTATATATTTATTTTAAGGCAGTGTTATTAAGAATGTTAGAATACTTTTGTTAATTATATACAATTTATTTATTCGAAGATGTTTTGCATCATTATATATTCAAGTAGGATCAGCTCGTACCATATACACAGTCGCCTTCCTGTGTGCATAGCTGCAGCGAGAGACAGTGTCTGAAGGCGCCACTGAACCTAGTTGAGTTCGATAAGCAGGAAGTTAAGTTAACTAAAAAACATAAATAATGGTTCCTTAAAGCGTTCTTATTTTATGAGGATTAGAACTAAAATCTATGCATTTCGTTAACGAGAACTGATATGAGAGCACTATGATTTTATCAGAACTAAAATAGAAAAGTCAAATCTTGTGTAAAAAAAAAGAATCAGAACGGAATCATAATGTTATCGAGTGGTTTTAGAAACAATACGAGTAGAGTTTGCACTATGTCATAGACTATGTCCAATTACTATGCATATGCGAAATTTACATATTATACTTACACATATAAAACATGGGAATTTAATTCACTGGTTAAATATATTTGTAAATGTATATTTTTTGTGTTTTTATGTTTTGTTCTTCCCCCGCACCTCCGATTAGCACGGTTGGCTATGTACGGTGCGAAAGAAGTTCAATATGCAGACATATATATATAAATGTTGCGAATAATTTTAATTGTTTACAGCCTGCTCATCCGTTCATTCTGAAAGAGTCTTTGGCCCTCTAAATTAAGATCTTATTGTCCGCTCCATTTGTGCCTTGAAAATTACATAACAGCTCATTAAGAACTAATTGCTTAGATAATATCACTCGATATGCCCCATCTCAGAAGCCCAGCTGCTTTCAGCCTGGATAGTGCTTACATGGGCGCCACCATGCATGCCAGATTAGTCATACGATTCTAGATTTGAAGCTTTCGTGACTGCAAGGATTCATACTCTTAGGTTTTTTCGGTAAAGTCACGTAGGTAAAAANTAAATTAAAATTAATAAAAGTAATAGAAATAAAATAATAAATTACGACCTTTCGGAGGCAACACAAGTCTCTGTCATCAGGTGGGACCGTCACAGCTAGATTTACTGTATCAAGTGAATCTAGCTGTGACGGTCCCACCTGATGACGAGACTTGTGTTGCCTCCGAAACGTCGTGATTTATTATTTTATTTATATTATTATTTCATTAATTTTAATTTTATTATTTTTACCTACGTGACTTTACCGAAAAAACCTAAGAGTATTAGTCATACGAGTGTACATTTTGTGGAGAAGATAGCAGTGCAGCAACATTTCACCAATGTGCCCACGTCTATGCTCCCTGCCGTCAGCCAAATTTCAGCAGCGTGGCAAAGTATGGTCATTAAACCAGCACGGCCCTCATGCTGTGTGGTGGCCGTCCTGTCCCAAAGTGCCTTGAAATAGGAGTGTACATAAAGTGAACAGTCACACGAGGAAAGTTGGAAGGTTACTTACTCTTATTTTTCTTTATGGTAAAAATCGCAAGACCTGCCATGGCAATAACAGCAATGGTAGCGCCGACGCCAATAAGAATAATTGCCATCGTTTCTTTGGGTGAGAAATAAAATAGCACACAGCAACAGCATAATCAACACATAACATGCAAAGTTGAGTCATTTGTTATGACTATTATTAGTAGGGAGCGGGGGAGGGTGTAGTATACAGTGGGTAAGTTTTTTTGAATAAATTAAATCACGACGTTTCGGAGGCAACACAAGCTTCCGTCTCCAGGTGGAACCGTCACAGCAAAATTACTGTATCAAGTGAAGAGAGCTCTAAGAGACACGAGAATATATATATTTTAACTGTGTTCATGTCTGTATTTTTTTCAACCACGGCAAACTTCTCTCCGCCCATCCGCTCATCCGTCCTCCTAATCCCCTGCAGCAAAACACAAGGAGGCTTAACTTAGCCCCCCCCANGGCCCATCTTGGCCCCCCCCCCCCCTAACCTGTATATATTCTCGTATCTCTTGGAGCTCTCTTCACTTGGTACAGTGATTTTGCTGTGACGGTTCCACCTGAAGACGGAAGCTTGTGTTGCCTCCGAAACGTCGTGATTTAATTTATTTAATTTTTTNCCTACGTGACTTTACCGAAAAAACCAAAGAGTATGAATCCTTGTAGTTATGAAAACTTCAAATCTAGAATTAGTACAGTGGGATCCGTATTCTACATATTATTAGCCGTTTCAGAAATTAAGATGCATCCAAAACGTTTGGGTAATTTTTGGAGCAAATACGACATCTAGGCAAGGCGTGAAACAGAGGTATAGAATGTAAACACCTTACAAATATAGTGGACGCTGGGAAAAAAATAAAAATTGGCATCTTATAATCCGGAGAATATTGTAACGGAGGAAAAGGGGGTGTAATGCATATATATTTTATATTTTACGTGCAGAGACAGATATATGAAGGAGACATTGCTTATCTATTTTGTGATTTATATGGTCCATCAACAACGCAAGTGATTATTGAGAGATATGTATTATATAAGTTTGCGCCAAACTAGATGCATATCTTTAAGAGGTTTTTTCCTATAACATCTGGTAGTTCAACATTTTTTTAAATGAGATACTGAATACTATACAATGTACATTTACTTAGCGTTTACATGCAAGCACATGATATCAAATGAGTCTGAGGTAATTGGCTTGAACAAGGGCACAGTCTCAACTGCACATAGTCAACGCAGAAGATAATTCCAGGCGCAGAGGCAGAAACCAAAAAGAAGTGACCTCTCATGGAACAAAGGTTGACTTGGAGAAGAAGGAGGCCTCTATTGCTGAAGTGTAGAAAACGTGCGGGAAAGTAGCGTGAGATGAGAGAGGAGTGATAGAGGCAGGGGTAAGACAATGTCGAAACCGGTCCAGAAATCGCTCTTGCTGCATCTTTAGCTGCTGAAATTATGCCTGCCCCAAAGTCTGCGTAGCCGGTGGATCGTGTAAGAAATACTTTTTTTAAGCAAAGAGACAGATATATGACGGAGACATTGTCTGCTTATCTGTTTTGTTAATTACATACATGCTAGTGCTGGCCAATATAAGTGACGATATGGCGCGGGCACCAATGTCTTTCATTGGTAATTCTATACAGGACTGTATTTAATACCTGGACACTAGTATTGACATCGTATGGTCGCTTATGTTGTCCAGCACTAGTGGCTGTTAGTAAAGGTTAAGGTAAAATCATACATTTAGAATACAATTCTGACCTTGACTCAGCTTTATCCAACAGCGCTGTGCAGGATCAGATCGGCTGTTGTCACTTTTACACCGGCACACAGTGTCATGAGTGGAACTGCAAAACTCTTCAACATCTTTATCTGAATGACAGACAAAACTGTTACTCCCATTTTACACTTTCTTTTAATCTGTTGTGTGGCTTGTTCGGACAAATGTCTTGTCTTACAAATATAAAAAAACTGTCCACCAGTACATCTACAATTACACTGGTCAACAAAAAAAACATTTTTTTCTGGCCTGGACTTTTGCAGCTGTTTTAAACTAATTTCAGGGTGCTGATTCCAAATCTGTCTCAGATTTGCTCTATCACATCTCATCGTTATGCTATCGGCATACCCCATTTTCATTGATTTTACCCGAAATGTCAATGACTGCTTTAGTGTTAAAATATGGTGCTGTATTTTTAGGATAGTGTGTTTATAATATAATTTTATGTAGATATCCACATTTATGAAATATTTTTCTTCTGCAGTTTTTATTGAAGATGCAATATTTGATATCTCAAAAACCTGATGTGATAGACAAAAACTGATGCCAGATTTGGAATCAGCACCCCAAAATTACCTTACAACCGTTGGAATACCTTATGCCAGAAAATGTGACCAGTGTTATCCTGCGTATCAGACCCCTTAGCTTAATTGCCTCACGAAAAATGTAATTCATGTTTTATGAATACACCGATTATAATGAATTGTCTTTAATGTTTATCACATATAANACTGAAATNCTGAGATGCTCACCCTCTCTTGGTTCTTGGTAACACGTAGAAAAGTAAAAAATATAAAAATACATAATAAAACAATTCTCACGATTTCGGCAACGCAAGCAGCCGTCCTCAGGTGAACCAGGTCCGTCGACCAAGTCTATAAAAGCACACGAGCTTGGAGCATATATATAAGCTGGGCGCATTGACAAAGGAAGCCCAGTATAATAAAGCTCGTGTGCTGTTTCTCAGACTCTCCCCGACGGACCTGGTTTTCACCTGAGGACGGCTGCTTGCGTTGTGGCCGAAACGTCGTGAGAATTGTTTNATTATGTTTATTTTATTATTTTATTACTTCCCTTCTACGTGACTTTACCGAAAGACCAAGAAGACGAATCCCTGCAGTCACGAAAGCTTTAATCGAAATTTATGCTCTACCCTATTTATTACCCGTTTTGAACGTGGTGTGTAGATGACCGGTGCAGATGATCTAAAGTATGTGTGGGCTGCTAGTTTTTATTTTATATAAAAAAAATGTGTTAAACGAAAAAAACAACTCTATCGGCTATGGATTCATTGTGAGACCAACATTTTATCACTAAAACACACTGATGTGAGATTAGTTACAGATTGCGTTGCAGACGCCGCATTCTTTGCACCGAGATGCATTGTTCGCGATGTCCATGTAGTCCACCCTTGCTGTGCAAATAGTGCAGAATGAATAACCACTGGGGGATTCGCAGTCGTCAAGCTTTCTACTGCCTGTAAAAAAACAGATACAAGGCAAAAAGTAACAGAGTATAAAAAAAAACTTTTATGGGAGTTTCACGTTGTGATTGCATAAACAATTTGGAAGATTATGTTGGAACATGGCCTCTGTGACCAGATCACTCGCATTGCGTCCCGATCCCGTCACAACTCAGCAGCTATGGGGCAGGCGTTGAACCTGGATTGTGCCTGTGGATAAGGTAAAGCACTATGCGGCAACTCATACGGTTTACCCGTGTTCTTGTAGAGGGAAATTTCGTTTTCAGGTCCATACGGCGTATAGCCATTTCAAAACAGGAAACAACAAACATTATTTGTTCGTGTTTCTCCCTTGTGATTGGACATTGTAGGATGAACGTTGAGACTGTTAAGGGCACGGGGTGACCAATAAGGTCTGAATTGGTTTGGGGCCGTCCATAAATGACGTCACGCACCTATGGGAGGAGGGGGGGTCAGACATTTGTGACGATGCAGGGGTTTGAGAAATGTGATGTCACATCAAAATGCGCAACTTTTGTAATGCTGAACTTTACCAGGACAACTTCTTACTTTTCTGTCGTCACTCTATTTGTCCAACTCAGCACATTTCGCCACCATCCTTTAGCGCGTTCTCCGCTCGCTCGCCGCGCTCCGCCGGCCTCGCTCGCTCCGTTCCTCTCTCTCTCCGTCTCTCCCGACTCCCTCTCTGCTTCCCCGTCCACTCCAGCCGTTGCTCCCTCTCGCTTCNCCATCTCCGACTGTCTCTCTCGTTCAGCTTCTCCGTCTCACTGCTACTATAGTTCGGCTCTCGCCACTCCGTTCATATTCTCTTACACTTCTTCTTCCACTCCACTGCTACTCTACACCTCTTCTTCTACTCCACTGCTACTCTACACTTCTTCTCCACTGCTACTTTACGCTTCTTCTTCTTCTTCGACCGACTCCGTCCAGCTCCCAGCACAACTCCCGTCTTGCTCTGACGCTCCCCTATTTATCCCCTCCTCATTAATCCCCAATTAATTAGTGGCATCCCCCTAACGCCCAGCCCCAGCGCCACCTGTCCCCATTCCCAGACTTAGCGGCACCACCCTGCCCTGACAACAACAACCGGCCAATCACTGCCCCGCATCCCTAATTGCCTAACGGGCCGTCTCGGTCTCCTCCGTTGTCCCCAGCAACACCAGCACGTCCCGGTACGACCCACTGTTCCCAGCCCACACGTATTTACCCTTACCCCCTTTGTGCGCGTTAAACCACTACACTTGTAAAAATATAGCCAACATTCTACTTAATTAAATAGACTTATAATTAATACAATTATCCTCAACATCAGAGTCAGCGCCACATTAAATACGCACTACAATGACAAATAGCCATAGTGAAGTATGGTCAGAGAACCCCCAACACCAAGCGACGCGGTGGTGGGGAGGTCTTCTTTCAAAATTGGTTTGACAAAGGTGCTTTTAAACGTGTCATTTAAATGACAATTTGAAGAGATAAAAATAAGAAAATGTTCGACGAAAAAGTTGCAATATGGGCTGTTTAGTTTCACGAAAGAGAACTTGCAGAGTGATGAGGTACAACATAACATCCCTGTGGTTGGTCGACGTGTAACAAATAACCAAGCAGAGTCGGTAAGTAGAACAATCGTACATCAATGACCACCAACCACGATTGCCTATATAGCTATTAGTCAGTAAAGTAATAGAGTGTTAATAGACAACGCTAAAATTGATGTGTGTGGTATAACGCAATTTGCCAGTTAAGCCACCAATAAGCTCAACTTCGAAACGTAACCGGCTTCCGCTGAATTTTATATTTCTTCCGCTAAATTCTCTTTTTTTAACCCCCTAAATTTCCCATCATATTCTTCAATTTCTCACTCTCGCTGTGCTGTTAGCACACGTTACCCCGAGCTGTGTGGGCAACACGTGGAGTATCCCTTCCTATTCAGGAAGACCAGCCTGCATCCTTGTGATGTTACCCTCGAGATTCGGTAGGGTAATGGAAACAAAACAAAATGAGCAGCCAGTGGATGTGTTTACGTGTATGTTGAAGTTATTGCGCGTTGTACGTAGCCAACCGTACTAATCGGAGGTACGGGATATGCGAGAGGATCCATCCTATACGCAAACAAGCACGACTCCAAATGCTCATATCAGTCGGATTGATGCTCTTTGACGACGTGGCATAGTATAGTCGTCAGGTATGTTAAATATTTTAACCTGTACGCTGGATGATTTGGGGACGTAGATTACTTTTTCGTGCCAATGGCTCTCGGGAGGAAAACTTGCTCAACACGTACCTACTCACGAATGCGCACCTGATGCAATCTGATAACATCAGCACCTGAGAGACGAATGGTTGTCCAACTCCAACATGGTTCTGACCACACCACCTCTCATGTCCCATGCAGACCATGATAGATGGAGAGAGTATTGGACACTTGACCCAATAGTTTGAACTGTTATACTGCTAGGAACCCACTGGTTCCAACAGCCCAACAGGGATTATTGTGTCCGTCCGTCGCGCAGGGAGGGGCTGGGTGGGGAGGGAGGGCTGGGTGGGGAGGGGAGGGTGGGCTGGGTGGGAGGGTGGGGCTGGGTGGGGGTGGGAGGGGTGGGGCTGGGTGGGGAGGGGCTGGTCACCCGTGGTGCCCTTATAAAACTCAACGTTTAACCTACTCACACCGGCTTGTGCCCGCCCTCACAGTCGGGTATATTTACGGAATACACCACGCCGCCGTTGACCCTGGCCATTGACTGAGCAACCCAACGTTACTACCAGCTCCCTCCGCAGGAATGTATTATGACCCAATAGTCTCAATGGCTATACTGGGGAACTTTGTTTGTAAATTGTATGAGGATATTCATCTGTATTTGTGTGCTTATGTATGTTAGTACATGTTTGCCTGTATACTGTATGAGTGTGGGAAGCTGTAGTGGAACAGTTAGCGCACTGCACTACGAACCTGGCCACATGGGTTCGATTCCCGCTCACGGCCAACACCAGCGAGGATTATGTGAACTTGCACTGGGCCTCCCCTAGGTAGCCTCAAATGAGTACCTGGTGCGGTGTTTTAACATCGCCACCCGGGAGACAAAGGCGGCCGGCGTGGTGCTAGCCACCCACCCCTTCGTGTGCCGTTCCGGCCTTCACAGGTGCTCGATCACAGCACTTGTCCCAACAGTCTATTTAGGCTATACGGGGGATTTTTATCTTTGTATGTACAGTATACAAGTATGTGTGCACTCTATGCGTATGTCGGTCCAAGGTTGTTGTGGGTTGCCCTCCCCATAAACAGAAGGTGAGGGAATTCGACAATGACCGCGTTTTCCCCCACTGAAGATGGACATCCGTAAATGGATGCAGTCGAGGCTGATAGACCTTCTGATACATTTTCTCCCAGGTGTTGGTTGGCTAAAACGGTGCCTCGGGATCGAGTATTCTCATCGGATTATTTTAATGTACAAGTTTGTTCGTGGTGTGTTTTATTGTGTTACCTGCAGGACAAAGTTGACAGCAAAATCCTGCCGCCGCCTTGTATTGTCCTTTATCCTGACATTCATCACACTCAACCTAAATTTCAAACATTGACAGACAGCGGTAATTTTCACGTGGTTTAGTCAAGGTCAGTAAGCTCCCAGCTAACCACGATACACCGGGTCATGACCTCAATCCACCTGTTGTGATTTCATACTTGCAATCACATCTACGGTTTGTTGCATGTTTTACTTACGCTTCGTGTACATTACATTATTTTCTCATGAGTACCAATCTGAACTACAGGAAATGTCAGAATAGGTTCGTAAAGACGGCTGCAAAAGTATGGCTCAAGATAACAATGAGTAACATTGAAAGTCATGCAAACAACTGGAAATATCTGTCAGAGGGACAGAATTGGAAACACGTTTGGCGGTTTTACGATGATATTCGGAGGCGGGGAGCGCAGGTTGGAGTTCTCTTGAAAAACAGAAGTTAATAATAAAGAACAATATATCAATGGGCATCAAGGGTAACCTTTATATTAGGTGCATATTACCTGCTAAGACACATGATTCACACATATGTAAAAAAGAATATTGAAGAAAAAACTGAAACACGTGCGAAGATGCATTGAGAGATGCATTCTTGGAAATAAATTGACACACAGAGGAGCATATAGATAACAGAACACTGGTAAGTTAGAGACATCGCAGCATATTGACCGTGAAGAAAAGTGGGCCTGGGCAGGACACGTCGCTAGAAAGATTTATGCCGGCGATCGAGTCTACAGCTTGAGTGACAGCCAAAGGGAGAATACGGCTTTCATTGCATTGCCCCTCAACACGGAGACATGAAATCAGATCGCGTGCACTTTACTGTAGGTTCTAGGGGACTGGCTACATCGCAGGAGAGTGACCAATGATGATGGCTTGGGAAGGCCTTCATCAAAAAGTTAATTGACACACGTTTTATTTTTACATTGATGCAAGATGTACTCACCATATAAGCAGTGTCGTTAAAAAACAGCCGATGTGGATGATCTTCATATTCTTCGTGCTTTTTGAAAACACACGCCTTGGCATAAACTATTCTGGCTCATCACTCAGTGATGATGCAGGACAAAACTCTTAAGTCACCGTGAAACTATAAAAAAATGTTATAACATGGCTTGGATAATCGTTGAGTTGCCAAAACTGCTTGCGACCACCGCACACCCGGTTAACATAATCTGGGTAATCCTTTACAATGTCCAAAGGAGTTCAGGGTTTTTAGATGACACTGCATACTCAAATGTATATTTACACATACATGTTTTGGAGGAAGAGGAGATAAAAATTCTGTAGCCGCGAAGCAACTTTTTTTTGTCATTCCGAAACCAGTGTTTAACAAAAACAAAATCCACCACAAACTGGAGTGAACTGCCCGTTGCTGAACAATCACGTTATTTTTTTAGGTCAATCCCACAGTATCGCTGTACAGTTGTGCTGGCTACATCGCAAAAGCGTGACCAATGATGATGGCTTGGGGAGGCCTTCATCAAAAAGTGTAAAAATAGTTACTTAAATTTCTAGTAACCCCATAATAATAATAAAATAACGGTTACCAGTTTTCCACGCACGTAGAAATATCTACGGCAAAACAAACTAGCTTTTCACCTTTTTTAAAAACTAAAACGTGTACAGAGTTTTCTTTAGAGCCTAGTCCCCATTTGTGTTGGACCAGATGACACCAAAAGGCGTACAACTCAAACACAGTGCAATATCAGAGTATTGAGAGCTCGGGGTAAGCATTTACACTATGAGATCTCTTTTACCAGTGGCAAAATATAGTAGTAGGTTTTTACCCTTTTAAACTTATTATCATTATCAGAGTTGCTTCTTTTTTGTTTGCTTTTTTGACTACTTGTGTTGTGGTCATTGCAAACATGATGCCTTGAATAAATGTGTCAGTTTTGTACCAGTTTAAAAGGGTAAAAACCTACTACTATATTTTGCCACTGGTAAAAGAGATCTCATAGTGTGTACAGAGTTGTCATTCCGTAATGGTTACCACACCAGACTTACAATGCAGGTCACCAGTTCGATCTCCGGGCGCGGCAGTTGAGACAATGGTGCTGGGCGTATTACACCGCACCCACCCTCTCCCCAACCACACGATGAACAATGCCCTCTGTAACAGGCTAGGTGAAAAAGTACTGCCACCCACGGTATGGACCAGGGTTAATTTGAAGGAATTTCAGAGGTAGTTCTGTAACATTCGCAGCCGTGGGCTATTCTCTAAGTCTGGGATCCCACCTGAGTGATGAGTTGCGCAACTTTGTTGCAATGAAACTGAACACGGAATCTTATATGTTCACGTCTCTGCAACTCGTTACTTTGCAGGAGAGACAAGCGACCTGCTCAGTTATTTGTAACTAGCTTGTTTGCCCCTCCAAGGACGGGTGTATATTGCAGTAAACCTGAAATATGAAATAGAAAAATTGTTCAGCTCATGATTATTAATGACGGGGGTGCTCCATGTGGAGTGACGTGACCCCCTCATGGTTATTGGGTAGGGGTGCGGCATGTGCACTGACGTCACCCACTAATGATAATTATTAATGAGGGGGAGGTGCCTCAGGTCATCTGCTCATAATTATTAATAAGGGGGTGCTCCATGTGGAGTGACGTCACCCGCTCATGATTATTAATGATGGGGGGTGGGCCTCATGTGGATTGACTTCACGCGCGGGACACATTCTTGGCTCATTATTATTTGTAATAACCATTGCGATGTTCTGCAGTGTGATGCTATGCTCCTGCTAGCGGGCGTTCGACACTTCACGTGGCCTCTAGGTGCACATGGCCTGGCACAAGCGTCGTGGTGACGTCACCGCCACTTAGTGGCGAATGGCGGTTGTTGTTGTTGCTATGCAGTAAAACGCACAAGGCACTAATAGCACAATCGGTGTAAAAAATGAGAAAGACAACACAATACTGTAAACGTCACTCATGGTAGAGTTGTTTCATCGAACAAGCAGAAACTTAGGCACAGCATTGTTCATTTGAAACTATATTTGTACAAGTTATTGGCATTTACACGGCCCCTAATTTGTCATGAACAAAAGGCAACCGTTCTGTTAAATTTTTACAGGTCTTCAAAACGTAATATCAATTGAATTTATGAAAATGTTAAATGTCTTAATTATTATAAACACGTGGATGTTTACATGACAAAAAACTACAATTCAGACAAGAGTTAAATCAGTTCCTGCAGACCCTAGCAACTTGCAAAAACCGAGGGAGCTTGAACACTTTACAACTCAGCTTAGAAGCATTTATGCATTACCTGTGTCCGTCTAGTCAGTCTGCAACGTTGGGTCACAATAACTTTCGTGAAGATAATACAATGTAAATGAGATGTTAGAAGCTAAAGCGGGCCAAATTGTATTAGTTTCCAAAAATTTGGCATGTAAAATCCTATCGATAATGGGTAATCCTTCTGTCCAATGTGATAACGTCACACATTATGCACTCACCTCTGCTCTCAATGGCATAATTGTACGTGGCATTAGTATTACGAAATACTGTACTGTACTTACGAATACATGTTGGAAAGCATTACAGAATCATGTCTTATGTATTACTTAAATGTTTTGTTTAGAGACAAAAATGGCTGTTTAAAATATATCTCACAAGGCTGCAGTTTTATGAAAAAATCTAGTGGTCTCTGACTGGGTAAACTGTGAATCTCCATTGTACAAAGTGGAAAGTAGTGATTCTGAAGTGGCAGGAAATTGGACATTCTGTCCGATTGTTAATCCATGGGCCAGAGTAGAAACTGGTATCATCTAAGGTATCATAATTTTAGTCATATCGAATTAATTTCAAGTCTGAATTATTTAACCCACGAATTTTCAAATGGTTATCACATAACCCTCTGTTGATGACCACAAAGAGAATTTGTAGCCGCTAAAGTTATGCCACCGCAGGTGGTACCAGCAAGTCAAATACCTGGTCTGGGCTCATGGACTATGTGGGGCAGAAGTGGGGAGAAGGCAGCAATATTGGGCCATGTCATTTAAACCTATGTGTCTTTTTTGTAAGGCTGTTGTACATGTAAATATGCTTTGTGCACTTTATTGTTGAGTACTAAATTACATGTATTTATACCTGATGACGGACGCTTGTGTTGCGCCCGAAACGTCGTGATTTATTATATTTTATAACTACGTGACTTTACCGAAAGAACCAAAGAGTGTTTATAACATCTCTCGTCTGGAATGCAGGAAGTCATGGGTTCAATCCCAATACTGACACCTGTATATTTCGAGTTTGTGTGTTCTTATTCTTTGGGTCTTTCGGTAAAGTCACGTAGATAGGTTCAAAGAAAGTAACAAAAAATAACATAAAACTACGTTTCGATTGCAACAAAAGCGTTCTTCATCAGGAAGGTGACGAACGCTAATGACGAACGCTTGTGTTGCGATCGAAACGTCGTAGTTTTTTGTTATTTTTTTTTTATTTTCTTTGAACCTATCGACGTGACTTTACCGAAAGACCCAAAGAATATGAATTCCTGCAGTCACAAAAGCTTTAAGTCAAGATTTGTGTGCTCTCCCCGTGATCAAGTGGATTTTTCCAGGTCCTCTGGTTTCCCCCTCCACATTTAGAAACATGCGTTTATATTATTTGCCTCCTGCTATCAATTCCCAGTAATGAGATCAGCCACTATGTGTAGCCAGGTCGCCTCTGAAAAAGAGCTAAATGCTCAGTGGGCTTTACCTTGTAAATAGTTTAGTATGGATGACGTATGCCCACTTATATGAACAATATTGATTACGATTGTAGAAAGTGTAGACGAGGCGTAACGTTCATGGTTTCAACTCAACTACACGGAGCTAATGCAGTCATAAAGCGAGCCAATAAATTCACGCCGTGTAGTTCAACTAACGGTAATGGATGGGTTTGCTTTGTATACTCCGTGGTGGACAGAGACTGTGGGATTTAAGAAACTTGCACCATTGTTTCAAACGGCGACCTCTGGGATTGCAAGTCCAGTGTGCTGTGGATTACACCATAAGTAGCATTCTACCACCATTTTTGTGTTAACTGAATATGCAGTGGTGTGGCTTACTGTAATAACGTATTTTCCTCTCAGATATCATTTATTCTCACTAGCAGTGGTTCTCAAACTTTTGTGGTTACTGTTGAATTTAGTTTCAAGCGGATATCCCCCTTGCCTGACCGAACATGGTTATGAGAAATAAAGGTATGAATAATGAACATAAATGTTTACCAATTGTCCATTTGTGAGGTATCCTGACTAGCTTGTACCTGCAAGCGAAAGAAAAATCAACGGACACTCAGCATGCTTGCCGTCATTTGTTCGCGCTCGCTGGTTACTCTTGAAAACCACATTGTTTACGACAAATGAGTTTGAAAGGTCTTTTATATCGTTCTCGGTTAGCATATGGATTTAAATTTATAGTAGTTATTTNATATTGGCGGATTCATACGTGATTATCACCAATGACTCGCATCTGTAATAATTTCACATTTATAAATCACCTCACGTACCCCTGGGACATTGCCACGTCCCCCTGGGGTTCCGTACCCCCGGTTGTGAACCGCTGCACTCGAGCATGTATGTACGTCGTGTTAAGGATGTTGTCGGTGTGGGTGATGTGGAGAAAATAACATAATCCTGCAGGGGGCGTAGGTTACCCACGCCGATGCTGCAACTTCAAAGTAAGGGAATGGCAAACAATGAATGCTGTAGAGTTCGTGAGAAGGGAGTAGACGACCAACCACGCTGTTTTACTACAGCTAAGGGTCTCTCTTCAACGAGGCCTCCACCCATGACTTGAGATCTCTTACCATTGCTGTGACCAGGACTTCAGTGCTAGGACCAGCATGGACAGAGTATGGGCCGGGACAAGGGTCGGGAGAGGGCAGAACAAAGGTGGACCTCGGCCCTCTTGAGTCCACCTCAGGGGGTCCTTCTCGATAACGAGGGACGTCATGAAACAGCTTCCTGTAACACTTTCATCCAGCGCAATGCTCCGTCAGTTTAGCACGTATGGCTTTAGCGACCAAATATTATTCATGTTGGTTTTTTTGGGTTAGATTAACTCACCACCAACCCGACACAGCCAGTTTGTTCTGACTCATGGCAGGTGTGTTAAATTGTTACGATAAATATGAGGCCTAGTTAACAACGTAGCCTGCCTGTGAATGTTACTTGTAATTGTATAAGTCGAGTAAGACTTGTACACATGTAACCTTATTGCGATCTTGAGAGCAAGGATAACGAATATCTCATCCACAGTTCAGTGTTGTGTAGTGCTGTACATTTAGGCTGCAGCATGGTGATTACACGATGTGCCCTTACTTAACACAGTAACTTATTCTCTTGTATAGCTATTCAGTACTAATGTGGGTGCCTGGTCCATCAAGGATCTATTGTTGAGTTTCATGTTATATAGACAATGTTATGATGCTATAGTGTTCATTCATTGTATTGATATTTCCAAGTATTAACATGCTGTATTTGTGCTGTTTTCCATCAGTTTTACTTCGTTCATTCATTAAATACGTTTGGAGTCGGATGTTCACCCTGGCTCTGAAGGTTTATTGAATGCGAGGTTATATACTCGGATAGTGCTGAACGCAGCGCACAGCGAGGCCGAGACACAGTACGGTTTGTAGTGTAAACAAAACGTGCCAATTAGTTACCTTTCAGCACCGTGTATTGGAGAGTAAACCCACATTTACAATTTGAGTAAGACATTTCGCTAGTGATTACAACCAGCTTCATCAGGCGATTTGCCAGAATTGTGACTAAGTATTCATGTTGTGTTTGTGTGAGAGCGGTAGTGTAGCAGTTAACGCGCTACGCTACAAAAGACTACCCAAGTTCGATTCCCGCTCACGGCCAACACCAGTGATGATTATCTGAACCGGTCTTGTGCCTCCCCTCGGTCGAATCAGCCTCAAGTGAGTACCTGTGTGGTGTATGAACATGGCCTACCCACCCCCTTGTGTGCCGTGCCACCCTTCATAGGCGCTGGTTGCAAACAGTGCTTTCAACAGCCTGTTAAGGCCACACAGGAGTCGTTGTCGTTGATGTGTGGGTGCGGGCGCGTGTATGAAACTGTGACTATCAAGTCAACATCAGGACTCACAAGGTAAGGGGCCGTCCATAAATGACGTCACGCACTTAGGGGGGGGGTCAGACATTTGTAGATGGGGACGAGGGGGGGTTTGAGAAATGTGACGTCACATCAAAATGCGCAACTTTAAATAAATATAGACAACACGTTCTACTTAAATAGACTTTTTGATAAATGTTTTCTCCTACAACATCAGAGTACAGCAGCACATTAAATACGCACTTCAATGACAACAGTTTAAAGCGATTTGAAGCATGTTTTTTTTTGGGGGGGGAGAGCTTTGTGATGTCATATGTGAGGGGGGTCTGACTTTTTGTGACGCCGTGTGACGAGGGGGGGGGTCAAAAATCGTCCAAAATCGCGTGACGTCATTTATGACGGCCCCTAAGTGAAAATAAAATAAGAACAATTTCTATTTGTTACTTTATTTATGTTTTATTTACTCAACAGTATTTTTTTGTGTTACATGCAAATGTACAATATTTCTTATTTATGAGTTTAACAATGCTTCCCTTTTTGTTTAACCGTACACATTTCATAGCACTGACTCCGTATGGGCATTTAAAAACAGTAACATTATTGTTCCAACTTACGAACCGAGTCTCAGGAACAAATTGTGTTCGTAAGTCGATGACTTATGTAATATACTGCATTTATTTCCCTTTGATCCTAAATAACCTCAATGATGAGGGAACAACACCTCAAATACAGGGCTACATGGAGGGTTTGAGAGAAGGGAGCATAGAATGTGTTAGATGTTTGTTGTTATCAGCGTTAAAAAATGAGAAGCCCTGCGTCATAGTCCAGGCCAACGCCGATTCTGTGAGGATGTTCACCCACTTGCAGCTCAGTGCTGTCATGCCAGGCCCTGTATCTTCCATTCTTTTCTGTATGCACCAGGACAGCTGTTGCACCCATAAGATATGCATCGTTTGTCC
This sequence comes from Lethenteron camtschaticum, assembly GCA_018977245.1. Classification (NCBI taxonomy): domain Eukaryota; kingdom Metazoa; phylum Chordata; class Hyperoartia; order Petromyzontiformes; family Petromyzontidae; genus Lethenteron; species Lethenteron camtschaticum. Next base: position 7,778,793 of record MU249573.1, on the reverse strand, counting down.
CTTCCTGTGAAGTTGTACATAAGCGACGCCAACACGTGCATTCTCCACATGCCCCACATTCACCACCCAGCAGTGGCATCCTGAAGAGAAGCTCTCAAAGGAGAGCATTTAAGCCCATCGATCAAATTTCTGTACGTCCTCGGGGTGAGGCTGTGGATTACTCCTCAATTTTGCCGTCTTCAAGTTGGTTGAGATGTTAAGGGCTGGATGTGTGGAGCCACGATTAGAGTTGGAGAGCACGTGGCTGTGATGAAAACAGTTACATCACACGAACGAGTGTGAATGGATTGTACTCGTACTGCGTTATTGAATTTTAATAATGAAATAAATGTCAACGTAGAAACAATTGTCAATGAGTTAACCGTGCATAATATGTACTCTTATTTATTGATCAGTATCGTTCCGGTACACCACATCCAATATTCCTCTATGTGGCCCGTAGAAATGTGCCTATCCTGTTACCAGCGACCTGGAAAATATTCAGTGACAAAAAAACTCTGGTGGCAATAATATCTGAATCAGTCCTGGCACACCTACTTAATCCTTCCACATTGACCAGCATTACAATGGGACACAACACAGTCAATGAACAGGTAATATTTCGATTTAAAGCTTTCGTGACTGCAGGGATTTATCTTCTTGGTTCTTTCGGTAAAGTCACGTAGAAGGGAAGTAATAAAATAATAAAAATAAAACAATAATAATTCTCACGACGTTTCGGCCACAACACAAGCAGCCGTCCTCAGGTGAAAACCAGGTCTGTCGAGGCGACAGAGTCTGAATGAAACAGCACACGAGCTTGGAGATATATAAGCTGGGCGCCTTGACAAAGGAATTTGCATATCAATAGGAATTTAGCATATTAATGGGAAATGCAGGAATGTGATTAGTACTACATATGCATGTGCATTATGCAGGGTTAACAGCATCAAAGGGAGAGGATATGGGAAATGCAGGTATGTGAATAGCACTAATTCAGCATCAAAGGGAGGGATAGGAGTAGCATTAATAAAGGGGAGGAGTGTTAATAGTATGTAGCTGCAGTAACTAAAACCAACACGTAAACAACTAAAGTATAAACTACATAGTATCATCAGTATACTTACTATACTCTACAATAAGCTGAGTTACTAACAGTAAGTAATACATTACAATTCTGTCGTAAAAATTATATAATATGCTTCCATCTAAACTTTATTCTCTTACATCACACGAGTCTACACCGTACTATATACTGCCATAGACAAACCCAACATTAAATTATATACTGTATTGCTATAAACCACCTTATACAGCCCCTAATCTTGTTCTCATCAGCTTCAAAGCAATATACCTTTATTTATTTTACCCCAATTGCATCCCATTTTTGCTACTGATATCAACGTATCTATTCTGAACTCGCCAAGCAATGCAGTCATCGATTTTTATGTTATGTGCCAATATGCCCTCAAAAAAGTAAGCATCAGTACACATTACAGCAGAACTAGAACGGTACAAGGGCACTTTAATAGCGTTCAATCGTTTCCCTACCAATGGCTGCCTCTTTCTGCTCGATCGACCTTGTAAACATAAACATCGACTTGCACATTTCCACAAACCTGCATTTCTGCTTTGCGGTAAAGGTGGCTGTTTGTGGTAGAGATCAACAGCTGAAAGCAGCAGGGCAATGTCGTTGAGCGAGTATGTGTAGGGGTGAAACGCGCTGGCAGTAGGATCGTGGGCAGCGCGTGGTGATTGGCTGTGTAGTGGTGACGCGCGCTGACAGTGATGGATCGTGTGGCAGCGCGTGGTGATTGGTTGTGTGCGCTGACACGAGCTGGGAAAAGGGATCGTGTGGCAGCGCGTGGCGATTGGTCAACTAGGGTGGTGCTCACATCGACGTCCGCATAGGTTCCGTCTCCCGGAGCGGAGGACTATAAAAGGCGATGCGCACGGGCGCTCGGGGAGTTAGTGACCAGTGAAGACGGAAGACGGAGGAGGAAGAGATAGGGCCCTGAGACCCTAGTCCCGCTGTCCTTGTAAGGGCCGGGACCCTGTGTGGCTCAGAGGCGGGACCTTGGGACCCGGGGCCGGACGTTCGTGTGAGGGCCGGGCCACGGGACCCAGTGGTCGTGACCCATACCCAAGCTGGGGTGGGTCTGTAGGTTCCCCTGGAAGCTACGGGGCTGGAGAGCCCGTGTGTGTGTAGCCGGGTGGAACGTGTAGCGTGAGCTGTAGTGACCATACGTGTCGGGTGGAATGTGTAGCGTGAGCTGTAGTGACCACACGTATTATTGTGGCAAAGACAAGTGTTAATAAAGTGTGCTACCCGTCAAGTGGTCTCCCGCCGTAATTTACGATATTACATATGCACAGGGCACTGCCCCACCACCACCCACTCCCAATGCTCAACGGTTGCATAGGGATAGCAGAGATGGCCAGTCATCGCCCAGGCTCAGACCATTGGGCTACGCCGCTGCCTCATTCGCTGCCTGGCATCGAAGGTCACGCGACGGGATGAGCCATTCACTCTCCTCATCCAGCATCTTCTGGCAGTTACGCTCCATGAACTCCTCCTCATACAGCTCCCGCTCCACCTGTTCGTTGTAATCATCCTCGTTTGCCATCCACATGAAGTCGACGAAAGGGTTCTTGTCCGCTGGACGCCCACCGTGCTGAAAGTGTATATGGTGAGAAGGCGTGAGATGTACTGCTGGAAGTGAGATGCCACGGTGGCTAGATGTTAACTGCTTCGCCTGGTATACAGGTCGAGGGTTCTATCCTGACCCTGACTCCTGTATATTTGAAGTTTGGATGTTCTCCCGTGGTCGTGTGGATTTTTTTCTCCCGAGTCCTCCGGATTTTCCCTCCACAATTATAAACATGCTTTTAGATAATTTGGCTGTTATGCATTTCCACGTGATAAGCCGCTTCCTTGAGCTATCATTTGTGCCATGTTGCTTATGAAAAAGAGCATATAGCACAGTGGGCCTTACCTGGTAAACTTTTTGTAGTTTTGTTTTTGTCACATGCAGGTAATTGTAGGGGTGGTGATAATGATGGTGGTGCAGGCCCATCGGCATTGGAGGGCCGTTCCTGCTGCTGCTGTCATTGTGGCACCCGGCTGCATGGCCAAACCAGAGATTGATATAAGGGCTGTACTTTACACGTTCACAGTGCGAACAAGCATAGCTTTTGCACATTTTGGTAAAATTTTGGTTTTAAAAAGTTAAAGCACCTAGCTCCGGAGTTAGAATGGGGGAGTGGGGAAAGGAGTTAGAGGAGGGAGTCTATGTGGTTTCTCATCTTTATAAGTGGTCTTCTTTCGTATGAACGAAGACCAAGCATTAGAGATTCGGTTCAAAGTGATTCATTCAAATGACCAGGTAGTTTTTTTGTTTGTTACCAGTGGTTCTCAACCCACAAGCCCTCGTGGCTAATTTAGAAGTGTGCACATTTACTCTGAAAAACTGTGTCCATTGGTTTCATTCTCATCTTGTCTAAAGGCAATATGCAGATTTTTTTTTACTATTACTGACAAGTGTGTTGTTTTTTTCTTTATGAGTGTTATTGACAAATGCATTGAGGGTTGATGAATGGATTGCCGCAGATTCGAATCGGCTGATGCACCCCCACCACCCGCTGTCTTCTCAATTGCTTTGACTGCCGATTACGAGCCCGCCCCTCCCCCGAGAGTCGATAAAATGGGCGGGGTTAGGGGCGTGGCCAGATTTGCATCCCAGCCGAGGAGGAGCGGTGAGCCTTGGGTGCAGCCTGCAAGCGATGGTGACATTAACACACTCGTCAACCCATACGGTTTACCCGTGTTCTTGTAGAGGAACTTTAGTTCAGGTCCATAGGGCGTACAGTCATTTCAATACTTGTGAAATGAGTGGTCTCCGACACGGTAAAAAATCTAAGTTGCTTATTTAATAAAAGCTCAGTACAGCCACTCGTCTCCGTCTCTTCTCCTTGCGGCATCCACTCTTCGTGTAGCTACGCTGCCCGCGCCGCGTGGCATTCACCCGCTCTCCAGAGTACTGCTGGCTGATGGTGCGCTAAGGAGCGGCTGGAGGACGAGCCGCACGTGGTTGATGGAGATAGCGGGGCAGCAGCGGCAGGGCCTCCTCTTCAGTCTTCGACACCGACTCCATCGCATTGCTCCGTGTCCCCTTATATCCCCCTACCCGGGTCTAAGCCCCGCCTCTGGCCACGCCCCTTCTGGAACCTTCCCAAATGTTCCCGAAGCCTCCCTAGTAAAACCGCCTCTCAAACTTTCACCCAGATATAAACCTCACTATGGCTAAATATGGCTGTAGAATGAAATACATGCCCCATTAATAATCCAGGCGATGGCACACACGGGCAACAAAAAAATATGTATTCTTTGGGTTTTCGGTAAAGCCACGTGGATAGAAAATAAGAAAATATCACGTTTCGATTGCAACAAGCAATCGCCATCAGGTGAAATTTCTTGTGTTGCGATCGAAGCGTCGTGATATTTTATTATTTTTCTATCTACGTGGCTTTACCGAAAGACCCAAAGAATATGAATTCCTGCAGTCACGAAAGCTTTAAGTCACGAAAAGATGTGTTTATTTTTTTGTGTTTCTCCCTTGTAGGATGAACATTGAGATGTATTACCGGGGGCACGGGACAAATGCAGTACAAGATAAAAGGTCTAAATAGCTTTTATCTATAAATGACTTACATGTTTTCTGGAGGAATTGGATTATGCAACACTTATCAAGGTGTTACAATTATGAAGTCATTTTGGTGTGTTATAAACATAATAGGTTGCAAAGATTGCATTTTGTTGTTTAGCTGCAATTGATTAGCCCTTTTCAGTAATATTGATTCGCACTGGTATATATAGAAAGCCACTGGAGCTATGCACTAAATCTGTATTGAAAACTAATTTCCAAATAGAAAATTTTGTATTTAATTCATCGTCATTCTATCGCACCTCCAATTAGTGTGATTGTCTATGTATGTTGCGAAAGAAGTTCCACATATGTGTAGGACTTGAGTTATATGCGCCACGCATTCTCTTCCACTGTTGCTATGCGAGCGAGCAGAGTACAGTGGGGGGTATGTGAGGACACGGTTGTTGTTGTGGCATTAGGTGAGAGGGTCGTTAGTGTTGAGACAGGTGTTCGGGGTAGCCAGGGGGACACAGGCCAGCAATTGGCTAAGAGGGTAATTGGTTATTAGCTGGCGTCGCTCTGGGGCAATAACAAGGTCATGTGAGACGGGGGCCAGGGGGGCGAGTAATAAGCGGGGGTTGAGATAATTAATGGGATTAATTGGTGTGGGGATATAAGCCACAGCGCGACGGAGAGAGGGTTTTCTTATCTTGGTGGGCGTCTTGATGGAGCTGCAGCGACGGTGCCCAGGGAACCGCAGAGCAGGCGGTGACGGTAGTAGAGCAGAGATAGAGTGGGTTAGCGGCAACAAACTGAGTAGAATATAGAGAGGCAGTGATAGCGAGAACGCAGTGTGCGAACAGGGGTAGCCATGCATCTGAAGGATGCAGTGTAGAATAGCAGGGGAGTCGACAGACCTAGAGAGAGAGAGGGGAGACGCGGAGGAGACGCGGCGTGGCGAGAGAGACAGACGCGGAGCGACGCGGAGCGGAATGAGGGCACGGAGAGACGCGGAGCGGTGGTGCTGCAGAGAGAGACGCGGAGCAGAGTGAGGCCGCGCCAGACGCGGAGCGGTGGCGCGGCGGAGGTGGACCGTTGAGCGGAAAATAAAGAGAACAGAAAGACAGCCGAGTACGAGTCCTACATATGTAATAACTCTCGACAACACAAACTGTATAGAGGGTTGCTTTATTTCTTAATTAGGGCGCTTCACACAGATAACTTCGGCCAGGAATGGCGCGCAAGTGGCAAGACGTGAAGACAGTGACGATGCAAAGACAAGTTCAAATTCATTTATTAGGTATAGCTCTGTGAGCCATTCGGCTCTTGAATCGGGTGCAACCGCAACAAACAAAACATGAACAAAAACATCTTAAAGTGACTGTGCAAACAGAAAATCCAAGAAAAGACAGCAAAATATTGCAGAAAAAACACCGTACGCCAACGCTGTGTGCAAAAATCCCAGTGGGATGCAAGTCAAACAACCAACAACACAAAACAACTTAGATGAAGGCATCAGTCTAACGGCGTGAAGACAGATGACCCCGATCCCAGGGCAACCCCTAACCTCGCCTCTTTTTATCCCAGGCATGGCCCTTATCCCGCCACGCCCCCTTTCTCGAACTCTCTAGAACTTCCCATATGGTTTCCTTCTGAACTCGCCCTCTTCATATCCACCCCTGTAATTACTCCCCGTGACGCTGGGCCACGCACTGTCCCCGCACGCACACTGTCTCCACACACGCACTGTCAATAAACATGTGCATTATAGTTTCAAAGCTATGGGAAACTGATATTACGTTCATTTTTACATCGTAAAAATGTATATTTTATCGTGACAAGTATATCGTGGCAATCCAAGGTCTAGCCCAGTGGCGTAGCATGGTTGGTAGTAGAGCATTTACATAGCCCATAGTTCACCAGCTTAACAAAAGCGACCCCATGCATCGACAAAACAGGTACAGAACCCTTGACACCAAACAGTACAAAACCTCACGGCAAAAAACAGGTATAGAACACCGCGACAGTAGAGCGATTACAGACCACCGCACCCACCGTTCGCACCAACCCTTACGCACGCTCCACTCCTGGGTGATGCGGCGACGCATCAGAAGCCCAGGGTCCCTAAATCCACTCTCGAGGTCACGTGTAGCCTCAGGGATTCCCCCGGACCAACGGTAGTGCTGTGCTCCCAGGATTCAGCGCAGCGCGCAGCATCAGCTATGGTCTTAGTTCCCGCTCACAACAGCACTCTCAGCAATTCCACGCAGTGGCAATCTCGGGCCTTGGTTTGTGCTCGCTCTTAGCGAGCATAATTCGTTCCGGAAACGTGCTTGTAATCTAAAGCACTCGTATATCAGTTGTGATCACGTGATGCTCGGCAGACAGAGCGTATACATACTACTCGTATTGCAAGACCTCGCTAGTTTATCAAATTAATATTTATTTTAAAATATTGCTCGTCTTGCAAAACACTCGCAGACCAAGTTACTCGCAATCCAGGTTTACTGTATTTATTTGAAAGTTATTTTCTCATCCCATTAAAATCAACTTTCATTCACCAGCGTCTTTTCTATACTGTAGTAGAATAAATAAAAGTGAAAACTATAATTTGTATTGTACTCAATTCTGAGCTTCATGGGAATTTTTGTATTAAATTATTTTACTCTTACGGATGATTCAAACTTCATCCACAGTAATTGTAATCGTTAACAGGCTCAATGGTGAGGGCTGCTCCCCACACGTACAGGGCAGCATGGAGAGGCTGAGCAAAGTGAGCATAAAATGTGTGTAGATGTTTGTTGTTGTCAGCGTGTAAAATAACAGAAGCCCTGCATCATAGTCCAGGCCAAGACCGATTCTGCGAGGATTTCATTCACTTCCAGCTCGATGCTTTCCTTGTCATGCCACGCCCTAAATTTGTTTTGTATTTCGTAAACACCAGGACATGCTGTTGTATCCTATCAGGCATGCATGCTTTCTCCTTTCCGTGCAATCTTCCCGTAAGCGACGCCAATACGAAAATTCGTCACGTCCTCACATTCACCACCCAGCAGTGGCATCCTGCCGAGAAGCTATCCGAGGACAGGACATGCATCCAGTAATCGAACCGGTCTGGGTGTTCGGGTTTATCTGGGGCGTCCTTTATCCATGTTGCTGTCTTGTGATCAGCTGAGATAAGAAGCTCTTTATGTGCCGTGTTTGGATCAAGAACTGGAGAGCATTTTCCTGTAATAAAACCAATGATACATGGTGATAACGTATTGCATTTGATATTTTAATATTCTGGTATTTTCATAAAAATGTTTGAAAACTACGAGTAAAAAGTCAGGTATGTTGGTCTGCATTTACATACTTTTTCACCACTTTCATATGAAAAACAATGTCTAGTAGCACAAAACACACCTTTGTGAGCTCAAATATGAAAATATATTTTGATTAGCCAAATAAATGTTTAAATTGGACCCTATTTTGACTGAACTAGCACGTCATCCAAAAATATTTACAGACTACGGTCTTTGTATTCACAGAAGTACCGAAGGCCTGACACCCAAGTGAAACATATACATAATAAAGTAAGCAACATCCACAGTAAGACACCATCGCCCTCATAGCCCACATACCGGCAGTGTCGAGCAGCGTCTGCAGCTGTGTTTGCTTGTCCTCTCCTGCATGGATCACATCTAGAAGCCCTTGGCAAATCTCACCTTCATTAATAAAGTGATTGAGAATACAAACTGCACGTTCGGAGCTGTCAGTAGCTTCATAAGCCTCCCAATAATCGGATATATTCATATTGTATTTTTTACGCATCTCGTACAAGATAAAGTAGCTATTTTCAGAGACTAACTTGTAAACGTCTGGTAGAAACCCATGTAACATCTTCCAAAATTCAGTTACTACTTCATTTCTTCTTTATGAGCTTGCTTGTCTTGTACACGAAAGAGACAACCAATATGTTTAAAATTAACTTTTGCATAGTTGGTTTTAATTTTGTTTAACATCATTCGTCCAGAGTTGTTAAAAGGAGAGCACCATATTGGGTGCTAGGTGTTCAGAATTAAAAGTACTCTTTAGGGATAAATGGCCATGCAATAGTAACATTTAATTTTCTCCAATAGTTGAGGACAAACTAAGGCATTGGACAGTAATTCTACCATATCCCACAATTTTTATAAAGGTGCCAACTGACTTCCAAAGGTCTGATTTTAAAGTTTCACCCCTCTTTCTTTGACAGACGTTCAGCTCTCCTATGTCAAGAGCAGGTCGTCTGGGGACAGGGAAATACCCTTGATTGTTGATACCAGGTGAGTAGAGTTTAATACCGCAGAGGTGGTTTTCACTGGAACAATCAAGGGTATTTCCCTGTCGCCAGACGACCTGCTTGTCAGTTTCGATGTGGTTTCCTAATTCAAAGTTCCTGTACCTGACACCATCGCAATCATTGAAGACTTGTTCATCAAGGACTGAATACTGAGGTACCCCCCTGGTGAGACACTGCTTAACCAATACATACTTCACCTGGAATGGAACTTTCTACAAACAAACTGAGGGCACCCCAATGGGTTCCCCCTATTCCAGTTGTAGCCAACGTTTTCATGAAGAAATTTGAAACTGACGCCATCCAGACTGCCACTCTACGCCCGACCTTATAGAAGAGGTACGTGGATGACACTTTTGTCATCTGGCCACATGGCCGGCCTGCTCTAGACCAATTCCTCGACCACATCAATTCTATACACCCAGCCATCAGATTACGACGCTGTCTTTCAGACAGCTCTGTTCTTCACCTGAGGACGGCTGCTTGTGTTCTGGCCGAAACGTCGTGAGAATTTAATTGTTTAATTTTTATTATTTTATTATTTCCCTTCTACGTGACTTTACCGAAAGAACCAAGAAGATGAATCCCTGCAGTCACGAAGCTTTAAATCGAAATTCAATAATATACTCTTTGGGCTTTCAGTAAAGTCACGTAGATGAAAAAATAATAATGAAAAATTACGTTTCGATCAAAACACAAGTAATCGTCTTCAGGTGAAAAAAGTTACAGCAGGCGATTGCTTGTGTTGCGATCAAAACGTTGTCATTTTAATTATTTCTCTATCTACGTGACTTTACCGAAAGACCCAAAGAGTATGGATTCCTGCAGTCACGAAAGCTTTAAGTCAAGATTTACACAATAAGATAATTGAAATTGATAACTCTACTGGTTATCAGACAATAACACACATTTTTTAATAGTCTCATCTCTTAGTGACAATTTGCATCAGCAGTGTCAAGCTTCTATGTGATTTCCGGTATTCAGTCAGCACGATGTGTGGGGGCAGCTGGCATCCTTCAAGGGCCTCAATACTTGGCCACAAAATCAATCGTACATTATAGTTTATTAAATCAACTAATTGACCTATCATATCTCTATATTAGTGATTAAATGTGACACGGGAGCTTGGAGACTTATTGTAAATATCTTGTGAACATTACTTTTAGATTTTATGGAGAAATGTACATGTTTAAGACTAACTGGAAAATATATTAAAGTATTTATATGTGCTATTGGATACACATTTGAATTTATAGCTGAAATGTCAGAAGAGTCTACACATCACGATTAAACAGTGGTAGGCTGCATACAAATACGAGTCCCTGTACTGAAATACCGTGCCAGCCAGGTCCCGGAACAAGTCCCATACTCTGGTGTCACAGCTGGAAGGACATGGAAGGGTTAGATGCTGCATGACTTACCTCAATGATATATTTGGTCTCTCCATAATTAAAAGAGGCAAAGTCTCTCTGACGTGGCCAGTAAACTTTGGTCCTGTACAAGAAGATGTGACACATTCACTTGGTAACATCGACTAAAAGCACTGCTAGCGATAACAGCTATGCTATAGTGCGAGTGAGACTTAAAATAAACCTGTTCATCAATAATATACCATAATCAAGTGAATTAATTGCAAGGCACAAAATCACAGTGGCGGTACAGGTATGAGATTATATGATGTGTTATTTACTGTCTACTGAAATGTTAAATTTTAAACATGCTTCAGTTCGGGCCAAGAACATGTTCTGTATGATGACAATTCTTGTTAGCAACTAAACATGACTCAAACATGAAGGGGCTTAGTGGCATCTTGACAAATACAATTTTTACAAGATATTTCGGGAGAATGCGCCAACATGGATTTGGGAGAATGCCCAGATATCTTCATTATTAGCCAAATGGAAATCAACAAGTTGATGTATTTCAGCTGTTTCATGAATTTGGAATTCTGGCTCTAAATGCAGTGGAGGTGCCAGGATTTTAAGGTGGGGGGGTGGGCAACCCCTGCAGGAATGACAATGATAGGAGTTGTTAGGAAGTAAGGACTTAGTAATAGTTTTTTACCCTTTTATCTGGCAACAAAACTGATACCTTTATACAAGGGATCATGTTTGCATTAACCACAACACTTGCGGTCAAAATGTAAACAAAGACAACTCTTATTATTAGGTGTTTTCGGTAAAGTCACGTAGGTAAAACATTAAAATTAATAAAAGTAAAATAAAATAAAATCACGACGTTTCAGAGGCAACACAAGTCTCCATCATCAGGTGGAACCGTCACAGCCAGATTTGCTGCATCAAGTGAGGCAATGATTCAAGATGTAATCCCTTAAAGCAAGTTGAGGGGGAGGAGGGGGGAGCTCATCAAATGTGGTAGCCAATGAATGGAATGTATCGGGAGGGAGGGGGGCGGGGCTCAAAGACGGCACGAAGTGCCAAGTAGAACGCATCGGGAGGGGGCGGGGCCAAAAAAATGGACGACGTGGTGCAAGAGAGCGTGGTTTTGCTTTTAAGGGATTACATCTTGAATCATTGCCTCACTTGATGCAGCAAATCTGGCTGTGACGGTTCCACCTGATGACGGAGACTTGTGTTGCCTCCGAAACGTCGTGATTTTTATTTTATTTTCCTTTTATTAATTTTAATGTTTTACCTACGTGACTTTACCGAAAACACCTAAGAATATGAATCCTTGCAGTCACGAAAGCTTCAAATCTAGAATCAAAGACAACTCTGATAATGTATGCACTGTCCTTGAAATTGATTGGTCCACACCAGAGACAGCTTTTGTTAGAGCCCAGTCTCACATGGTGTTGGACCAGATGACATATGATGCCAAAAAGTAGTCTCTTTTTGTTTGATAAAGGGTAAAAACCTATTACTATATCTTGCTACTGACAAAGGAGGTCTCATAGTGTAAGTAAGAACTTGTCTCTAGCTTTTTATTCGACGCGTGTGCGGCGATGGCGCATGACCTTCAGCGCTGAAGGTGATTGCCTTCAGGGAAGTCGTGTACTGTATACGCAACTGCGCACAATTCTGAGCCACTTACAACTGGTTTGCCGTTACTGATTGCCAATTGTGGACTTAGGCTATTGTGCTATCATCTCAGAGTCCTTTGCACGTAATAATATGCTACACAGTGGCAGTCGCAAAATGCCGATTTATTACTAATAAACCCCAATAATCCGATCGAAATTAGGGATTTAGATCGGATTGGGGGGCACGTGCCCCCCCCCCCCTCACTGGCTCTGCCAGTGCCTAAATGTGCGGCAGATGTCTTGATGACAACCAATGTGCATTATCTTGTAGAATAAAAACAATATTTTACTTTGGATGGTGTGCAGCTGATCAGCAACATTATATATTCATGTTGGAGTTGATGAGCCATTACATGGCTTTAGAACTGGATGAAAAACTGAAATGCTGCTAAAGAATTGCTGAAGCAGTCAGTGCCATATGATGTAATTCAAGTTTCGACATTTTTATTACATTTTCATGAGAATTGGAGATAGCCACATCTGCCTTATGATATTCTGTGCAGTTCAATACCAAACATTTTTATGGGACATTTTAACTGATAGGTTCTTCTGTGGAGTCAGTGATTAAGTGCTATTAGGCATTTTAGCATTCTCCCAGGTTGTTCTTCACTGTGCCTGAAGATTCATTCAGGAAACGTTGAGAGCTTGCAATTCAAAAATGGGACTTAATCTAGACTTTGGCGGGTTCTAAAAGTTCTCTTAAATTGGTAGTTTCAGGTTGGCCATAATGCGTATACAATTGTGAGATGATTTTGCTTCTTTTCCTATCTTCGATGGATGTCTGGTGGCTTTTTGATGACATCGTTATCTTTAGTTTCATGCACAAAACAAGTGACGTGTAACAATTCAACACAAATAGACTTAGGATATATACAGTCTGTTCTCCTATACCATGGTAGTTCCGTTCCTGAAAAATTGCGTTATAATAATTATTAATATAGGGTGAAACACAGTCCGTGATGACATGTAACATGCGTATGCAGGCTGAACAAAGACTGAGGCGCATGGGTAGCATCTAGAAACATCCAGCAGCAGCCTTGTTGCTACATCGAGGCATCTGTATAACTGCTTATTCCTAATCACGCGACGTAGTTCTGTTCACTCAATCGCGTTAATCCAATTAGTTTCCGCGTTGTAACAAAAATGTGTTCCTAATACATTCATCGCGTTATAGCCAATTCGCGTTATGAAAAACACGTCATAGAACAGACTGTATATACATAGTGTCTATATGCAGCTGCATCTCATTCATATTTTAGGACAAGCTTGTACAGAGATGTTGAGCCTGCATCACTCAATTGCTGCCCAATACCGTTTTTTATAAGCTACATTACTTTGTAGCCTCAAATTGGACACTGCACAATTTCCTTCAAGTTTGTGTGATGTGACGGGGAAACTTCCAATTAATCTATAGCCCTGATTGTTTGATCTAATGAATCACAGCTGGACCACTCATGAAAGCATTGGTCTCATTACTGAACATTGAAAATCACGTAAAATGCTCTAGTGTTGCTTACCAAAGGGTATAAGCATTTCTTCTTCCGATAAATCAAGAAGGCCACCACCGCCACCAGAATAATGGTCCAATTCCAGCAACAATTCCAGTACGAATTGTATTGTTTTTTTCTGCAGTTAGCAAATGGCAGAAAACACAAACATTCAGCAGCATATTTATTGACATACACAATTAAATGCCAAGACAATGACACATCACCATCTAAAATAATGTTACATCGACCCAGTGCCTATGCTTTTATATCAGCGCATCAACCAATTTACGTTTGGGAGCAATGTTGTCTAGTAACATGCATATTCTTAGGTGTTTTCGGTAAAGTCACGTAGGTAAAACATCAAAATTAATAAAATAATAAAATAAAAATAAAGATCACGACGTTTCGGAGGCAACACAAGTCTCTGTCATCAGGTGGGACAGTCACAGCCAGATCAGCTGCATCAAGTGAGGCAATGATTCAAGATGTAATCCCTTAAAAGCGAGTTGAGGGGGGAGAGAGGGGGGGAGGGGCTCATCAGAATGTGGTAGCCAATGAATGGAAAGTATCGGGAGAGAAGGGCCAACAAAAAGGTGGGCGACGGCGTGGAAGCTATTGTGCGCAAGCGACACACTGCTGCCCAACGCCAACGCATTGGGCAGAGAGGGGGAGGGGGAGGTCTGATACACATGATAGAAAGGAAAGAAAATGCGTATGTTTATACCAATGCTGGCTAAACAATGAAGAGATTACTGTTAAACACTGGGGAAGTTAACACTCGGTAAAGTAAAGTAAACTAGTGCCTGTCAGATAAGATGGTCAAAAAAGTGTAATTAAGTCTTTTTGCGTGGTTAATAACATCTTTCCAATGATTACTAAGTTTGTACCCATCATCACGGTTGAAATTATGTCTGTGTTTGTATATTTGTATGGCTTCGTGTACAAACCTTTGATGGTAGCCAGGAGGTTTGGTCCGAGACCAAGGTTCTCTGCAAACCTCCTGGCTACCATCAAAGGTTTGTACACGAAGCCATACAAATATACAAACACAGACATAATTTCAACCGTGATGATGGGTACAAACTTAGTAATCATTGGAAAGATGTTATTAACCACGCAAAAAAGACTTAATTACACTTTTTTGACCATCTTATCTGACAGGCACTAGTTTACTTTACTTTACCGAGTGTTAACTTCCCCAGTGTTTAACAGTAATCTCTTCATTGTTTAGCCAGCATTGGTATAAACATACGCAGACCTCCCCCTCCCCCCTCTCTGCCCAATGCGTTGGCGTTGGGCAGCAGTGTGTCGCTTGCGCACAATTGCTTCCACGCCGTCGCCCACCTTTTTGTGGCCCTTCTCTCCCGATACTTTCCATTCATTGGCTACCACATTCTGATGAGCCCCCCCCNTCTCCTCCCCCCTCAACTCGCTTTTAAGGGATTACATCTTGAATCATTGCCTCACTTGATGCAGCTGATCTGGCTGTGACTGTCCACCTGATGACGGAGACTTGTGTTGCCTCCGAAACGTCGTGATCTTTATTTTTATTTTATTATTTTTATTAATTTTGATGTTTTACCTACGTGACTTTACCGAAAACACCTAAGAATATGATTCCTTGCAGTCACGAAAGCTTCAAGTCTAGAATTAGTACTGCATTTAAGCAGCAAATTTGAGATAGCTTATATTTGCAGTCTAGTGAGCAGTGTGGCCAATTAAACAAATGGCAGACAGCCAGATGTTGCAGGCAAGAGCGATCCACAAACATCGTTACGACTGGTCACTGCCGCACTAAATTTGCTTTGCTGTAGAGATCTGCTTAATGAAGTAAATATGCACGATGAAGCCTGATGGATCAAAGTATAGATATGATTTTTAACATGCTGTGATGGTCAACAGGGGACAATGTAGCAAGATTCGTTGTTGTCCTGTGAATCTATGCAACCCCTCTTAAGCAACCCCACTAACCAGCATAGTACAGTTTTGTAAAATAACACCCACGATCCATATGTATACATAAATTTTGAACTTATTTCACACTGTATATAGCCAACCGTGCTAATCGGAGTTGCGCGGAAAAGACAACACATTTAGCACGAAAAGTTGTTCAAGAATGTAACATGCATAGATCCAGTAGCTTCCGAATATCGAAGGAAGACCGTTCCAGACGGCCGCACAAGCACATCTGAAAGCACGCGATGCAGTGACCGTCTTTGTTCAATGGCTATCCAAAAGCCGCTTTGAGGATGACCAGCGTTTGTGATGGTTTATGCTCCTTGATGAGATCAGCAAGATATTGTGGTTCTTTTCTGGCAAGCACTTTGTGTCTAATGACTGCGACCTTTAATCTATTCGTTCAGCAACCGGACGAACATGGTCGGATCTTGCAGTACCCGTCACGACACGTTCTAGTGAATTGTGTACACGCTGCAGCTTGGTGATACTTTTGCGAGACAACTCGTAGAGTAGCGAGTTACAATAATTGAGCTTTGTTGAAACTATGGTACACGCCACCGTGTTGGCTATGTCACGACTCACTAGTGGTCGAATGTATCGTAGAGTCCTAATAGGAAAATTGCAGGACCTCACCCAGCAGTGGATTGACAAAAGGGCTGTACATGTGTAGGACTTGAAATATACGCGCCACGCGTTCGGTTGTTCTGTTGCTATGCAAGCGAGCAGAGTACAATAGGGGGTATCCGAGGACGGGTTGTTGTTGTAGTGCGAGAGAGAAACGTCGTTAAGAGGCGCGACAGGTGTTAAGGGTAACCGAGGACGCAGGCCGGTGATTGGTTAGGAGGGTGAGTGTTTAATGAGTGGCGCGCTCAGGCGGGAATAACAAAGTCACGTGAGGCTGGGGGCCTGGGGGCGAGTGTAAAAGCGGGGGGGGGGGGAGATAATTGATTGGGACTGATTGGTGCTGGGATAAAAGGTTAGCGTAACGTAACGAAGAGACAGGAGTTTGGTGGGAGTTGGAATCTGGGTTGGAGCTGGAGTGATGGTGCTCAGTGATAGAGGAGCAGTGAGTACGGTAACAGTGATAGAGAGAGCAGGGAGTACGGTAACAGTGATAGAGAGAGCAGTGAGTGCGGTAACAGTAAGAGAGAGAGCAGCGAGTATGGTAACAGTGATAGAGAGAGCAGTGAGTGCGGTAACAGTGAGAGAGAGAGAGCAGCGAATATGGTAACGTGATTGAGAGAGCAGGGAGTAGGGTAGCAGTAGATAGAGAGAGATGCGTAGGGTAGCAGCAGAGTGTACGGACCTTGGAGAGACGGAGAGAGAGCGGAGCGGAATCGCGGAGTGAGCGAACGGGGAGACACGGAGCGGTGACGATGAGGGTGTGAACTTTAAAGTGCAAATAAACGGAACAGAAAGGCAACCGGAGTACGAGTCCCACACATGTATACTGTATATGAAAAGTATGGTTTCATTTGTTGATTACACACAATCCACCAAAAATTGCGAAAACATTAAATCAATTGTGCGAAAATCTATCACACCGAAGAACCTGATTTTAACTCCAATGGGATATTCAGAGTGGTTCCTTGCAGTGTAAAAAACACCGGATTTCATAATTTTTTTTCAGATGGTACTGTCAAGTAATTTAATTCATAACATGTGGCCATAATATTTGGAATGTTTTACCTGCGCTGAGCTGTTTTGAGAAACTTCATGGATTGTATTAACTGCAAAACGTAAGTTGGAATTAGTAGCACCTCCAACTATCCACCTGCAACCATTTGCGCTGGGTAAACATCCAAATCTTGGCTATGCTGGATCAATATTATGACTTAAACATAGTATGAGCACTTAGTAAGAAAATCAACAAGTATTGTGAGCGATTAGCAATCTCTCACAATACAATGGCCACCTCCAGCTTCTCAATACACTGGCCACTCCGCAGCGTCTCTCACAATACAATGGCACCTCCGCAGCTTCGTCGTCTTGGTAGCTCTCCGAACTTAAACCACCCTATACCTTATAGCAATATATAGTACGGTGTAGACTCGTGTGATGTAAGAGAATAAAGTTTAGATGGAAGCATATATATTTACGACGTAGAATTGTAATGTATTACTTACTGTTAGTAACACTTATTGTAGAGTATAGTAAGTATACTGATGATACTATGTAGTTTATACTTTAGTTGTTTACGTGTTGGTTTTAGTTACTGCAGCTACATACTATTAACACTCCTTCCCTTTATTAATGCTACCCCTATCCCTCTTTGATGCTGAATTAGTACTATTCACATACCTGCATTTCACATATCATCTCCCTTTGATGCTGTTAATCCTGCATAATGCACATGCATATGTAGTACTAATCACATTCCTGCATTTCCCATAAATATGCTAAATTCATCTTGATATGCAAATTCTTTGTCAAGGCGCCCAGCTTATATATATGCTCCAAGCTCGTGTGCTGTTTCATTCAGACGCTGTGCCTCGACAGACCTGGTTTTCACCTGAGGACGGCTGCTTGCGTTGTGCCGAAACATCGTGAGAATTATTTTATTGTGTTTTATTTTTATTATTTTATTACTTCCCTTCTACGTGACTTTACGAAAGAACCAAGAAGATGAATCCCTGCATCACGAAAGCTTTAAATGAGATGTTTAAGATGTTCGTTGGTGTGGTAATTCTCAGCCCAAAGAGGAGCAGAGTGTTCTGTAAAGTATACTCGTGTGTGCATGTCCGATTCATAACTAGTGTGATATCAGTCGGCACAACTCAGTATCACCGCATTGGCTACAGTCTTCTTGATGTCCGAATTGCATATAAAACAATGTGGCTCGGCTTGTGCAGCAGAAAGTAACTCATGCCTCTTGAGAATCACCACGCTGGCATGGAATGGCCCCAGCATGGCTTGGATGTGCAAATATAAAACAGTATAAGATTATATTAGTGTAAGCACATCTGATTTCCAACTAGTGTCTGCGAGTTTCTGCATAAGGTTTTAATTTTTTCATCAACCTTCATGGTAGGTCAGGTTTCGATCAATAGTACCCCAAGATCTTTGGGAATGGGTGATTCTAGACTGCCTTGCTGCAAATAAACACATTTGATTCAGTAATATCTAATTGTTCCAATGGAATGCTGTAGCCATGGTCTTGTATGGAGTTGCCTATTTCTGAAATATGAACGGTTATGTCGTTGGTGAAGGAATAACCTATTTAGCTTGACACGTGTAGTGAGGAAATATCGTGTGTATACATTTCTCCGATATGTGTGGTATGTCGGTTAAAAAATGAATAATGCTGGGACAAGTACGAGCACTGCCTGTACCTTGATAACTACTCGAAACAGCCCTAGTGACAAGATTTCAATACGTCCAAGATGTGTAAATTACGTAGCAATTGCAAGTTGGTGCGTTTCCTGATGCAATCGCTCTTAATTGCATATGTTGGTAACAGAGGCCATAGAGACGAATACGACATCTCACCTGTGTTTAATGTAACTCCACAAGGCTGTGAAGGATGAGGCCGACCGTATCCATCCTTACATGACACACAGTGTCACTAGTGACAGTACAGTCTGTTGAACATATTCATCTACACAGCAGAGAACAAAAGGAAACGTAGTTTATTCCAGTACTGTACTGTTTGTTAATGAACAAAACTTGTTGGTCTTGGCAATATGTCCCACATAGCTATAACTTCAGTACTGTACATAAAATTTGGTAATACATGGAACATGCATTATCTTTGATGGCTGTGATAACAGGGTAATTGATAAACGAATGTTTGTTGTTGGAAATTGCTGATCTGCCCCTCCTGGACATGTGAAAAGAGCTCCATAGCTCATTGGATTATTTCTGTGTAAATGAAGATTCTGATTCTAATGTATGGATGAGAGGCGCTAATCACAGTGGATCACATTTACCTGTAGCGGGGCATTCGAGATGCATGACTCACCGCAAGTCAACCCAAACAATCACAATTATATAACATAGGCACGATGAGGTGCGTTTATCTCATTTGTCTCACCTGTGGAGGTTCATCAGAGATGAGATGAGGGCCAATGTGATGGCAGTTTAATCAACTATGGATGTTGCCTCTCCTCTTTCATGTTGCATAGTACTCAATTTGTATCACCTGGCGATGTGTGTTTGAGAAAAAAGATGAGAAAATCATTTATCCAGATACTTTGCCTGTAATCTGCCATGGACCCTCTTGAATGTGTAATTGTCGATATTTTCTGAGTTATTAACCAGGATATTTTAATCTCCACTCTAAAATAGTAAGTGCTAGAGCTTCCAGTGATATCATCTGTGTATGATTTCTCTCTCAAGTTCCTGTGCGTGTGTTAATCTTTTTTTAACAGTTTCATATCAGCTTTTCATATTATGAAAGTATTTTTTCTGTTCTTACACCATTCTACATTTCCAAAGTATGATACATTTCCTCTTTCTTTATTTGCCTTTTAATTGCTGCAAATTCTGGAGCCAAATGGTGTGAAACCCGACTCGCCATCTTGTCCTCACCTGCGAACCTGTAGTGCAACCGGGAAGTACCAATTCAAACTGTCTGCGCCATCATCATCCTCCTCTTTTTTCTGAGCAACTCAATATCGTCACAGCCATATTCTTTAAGCTATTTAAGATGGAGGCCCTTTCTTATGTAGCAACAAGATGGATACCGCCTTACTCAAGCTGAGATAAATTAAGATCAGCTAAAGGATTGGGGCCCACGGGAGGAAAGTGGGGATTCTTATGTTCAATCTGCCCATGTGTTCAGCATCGACCCCAGCCTCTTGTGCAGTAAAGCGAGTCCTGTTTGGAGTGCTGCGACCCAATGAAATAACCTGAGAATATTTTTGCTCAGTCTGCCTTTCACTTCATGGATGGAATCTTGGGTGCAGCCTATTAATCAAAATGTTTTCAACCAACCTAGATTTATAGACCTCTATCTTCTTCTCACAATGTTTTATACACCACAACCACTGTATAACTAATTGCATGGTGATACAACTACTTTCTCATCATTTTGGTTACATAAGTCGTTTGTTTTATTGAACATAGTGATTATTAACCTCTGATGCGTGCTTCTCCACACTCAGATGACATCTATATACACACATGAAACCTATTCGTTTGGAACTCTTACAGAGAACATTGCAGGTGCTGCACTTTTTGCATTCAGGACCACGGTTTGCAACATCCATGTAGTTCTTCCCTGGCAGCAAGGTAGGCAGAGAGATTCGCTGTCATCAGAATAGCAGTCGTGAAACCAGCTGAATCCTGTAAAATGGACAAGTTCAAATAATAACGGGGTCAGAAAACAACTTTTGGTTAATTTATTTTACATTCCAGGATTTTTTTTTATGTAAACAAGTTACTTGATGTTGATACTTTTCAATTGATAACAAGTTTCTACAAAGAATAATATTCATTCCAAAATTGGATTACGCGATGCTGATGCTTTTTTATTTACGCCATGCCTGCTGTAATGTAACAATGGCTGTCAGTAAATGTGGGTATTATCACACAGCTGTACTGAACAGCTGACTTAATGTACCTAGCCCATTGATAAAGGTGATCAACTTTAGCCTACCCAGCTTTCTAGAGATGCTCTGTTGCAAGTATTGCCATAATGTACGTGTAATTTTCTTTGCAGACCGAATTATCAATTGTTTATGTTGTCAAATGCAAACCACACATTCTACAAGCTAACGTTTGACCACAGAGCAGTAGATGTTACTGTTTTGCTTGGTTACCTGCACGGCAGAGGTGGCACAAAACCCATTAACCGCTCTGTATTGTCCTTTCTCTTCACATTCATTATTCTCAACCTGAACATGAAATTAAGTAGAACAGTCAGGGCACAGCTACGTATATGGAACAATGACTCCTCAATAATGCATGTGTAGAGGATGTTCGAGACATCCTCACACACGAACACCACACAACCACGGGTTAAGGGTCAAGAGTCGAGGGAGCACTGCCGTACACGACATGCAATCCGATGATTGAATAGAGACACTGATCGGATTGGTACGAGAAGGATTATAAAGGGCGGGAAACCCAAGAAGGTGATTGCGGAAAGGGGGGAGAAGGGCTGTAATAGGGACGAAGTTGGAGGGTTGGGTTGGTTTTGGATGACGAGTGGAAGTGTGGTGTGAGTTGGCGTCGATAATAAAGACCCGTCTTGACCAGCTCAAGTCTCGTCTGCACATGTAACAATTCACTCGACTCCAAATCCCCTGCGTATTGTCGTGATCCAAATTATTTGTCTTGCCTGTTAAGCCTCGTTTCTACTATCTGAATGTAGTCTCCTTCGCACTGTGGATCGTTTGTACTGTCTGTTGTATGTGTACTGCCTTGCCTACTGGCTGTCATGTCTGTACTGTATGCCTATTTTTNCCAGTCTCATTTCGTGCTACTTCCTGGAGGAAAAAAACTATAAAATAATGTATTACTTAAATAATATTAATAAAATATTCGACTTGAAAAATACATTCTAAACATAAAAGTTATTTAAATAAAAAAAATCTATCAATAGGTAACATATACAGGTCGTCCCCAAGTTACGACGGTCCGACTTACGATATTTAGATTTTACGATGGCGATAGCGATACGACAAAATTGCCATCAACAACCTAACATCGTTCAAGTATGCAGACGACGGACAGAATCTTGGTGAGTACAATATGATACGTTACGATACGTTCAATGCATGTATGATACGTAGCTTTAGCGATTTCATTTAAGGTTACCACGATACGATACGTTCAATGCATGTTAAAAGTTTTATAGCAGATAGGATTGTTTGCTGAAAAAAACTTTCTATTAAATTGCAGTTCATATAGGTAGGCAAAGAATTTACCTTGGTTTTTTTACTTTACATTTTACTATGCAATACAATATTGTAATTAATAAATATATAAAGTATATAGTTTATACAGTACGGTACTGTAAATTGCTCTGTTTTGCTAAATTATCACCATTCTTTAAGACTCCTGGGTAGGCTAGGCCATCTTCGACTTACGATATTGTCGACTTACGATGGGGATCGTAACGTATCTCCATCATAAGTAGAGGATACCGTATTGACAATAAANCTCCGTAATTTGGGAATGGTTAGTTCATTATCAAAATATCGAGCATAACATTTCTTAAAGCTTTCGGACTAGATTCTCTTCCTGGTTCTTTCGGTAAAGTCACGTAGAAGGGAAGTAATAAATAATAAAACATAATAAAATTTCTCACGACGTTTCGGCTACAACGCAAGCAGCCGTCTTCAGGTGAAGAATGAGACACTGCCAAGCTTGGAGCTTATATATAAGCTGGGTTGGAGGTGGAAGAAGAGCGCCTTAACAAAAGAATGTGCATATCAAGAGGAATTGAGCATATTCATGGGAAATGCGTAGGAGGTGGGCGGGGGGGTTTCAAAGTCATATTATGCCCATGCATTATGCAGGATTAGCAGCATCAAAGGGAGGGGGTAGGGGTAGCATTAACAAAGGGAGGGAATGTTAATAGTATGTAGAAGCAATGAAACATGCAATGAGAGTGTGGCAGGAGACCCGCAAAATAATGTTGTTGATCATTTGAATTATTTGGACATTTGAAGATGCTGCTAACTGATATATCATTGTATTATGCATTATGCAATTGTTAATAATGTAACAAATCAATTAAGAATAACACAGCTAATTACCTTTAAGATGTATATACAGTAATACTATAAATCTTGACTTAAACTTTCGTGACTGCAGGAATTCATATTCTTTGGGTCTTTCGGTAAAGTCACGTAAATAGAAAAATTAATAGTACAATTAAAATAAAGTGAATAAAATTTTAAATAAAGTGAATAAAAAACTAACAATGAAAATAAAGTGAATAAAAAATTATAGTTTTTTATTCACTTTATTTTCATTTTTATTATTTTATTATTCTTTTTTCTACGTCACTTTACCGAAAGACCCAAAGAATACAGTAATACATTACATATGTTAACGACTCCTCTGGGAACAAAGATCCTTTATAACGAAGTCGCCTGTAGAGGGACACTTCACCGTCCAATTATTGAAAGAATATAAACACTTACATATCTGTAGTGACTGGGAATGTCACTGTGTGGTGCCGGGCTTGCGAGGCCACGGCGGGATGTCTACTTATGTGTGTACACCCCGGATACGGGGTGTAGTACCAGCCCTAGTGTGGGCTTGGGTGAGTCCTGGTTAAGCGCGGTGGCCACGCACAGCGTGCAGTGCGGGCTCCCGTTGAGACAGTGAGTGTCAGCCAGCTGGGGTTACGTTGGGGGCATGATACTCTGGCTGACCTGGCGACATGTGACCGGATGATACTGGAGGAGGGCCACCAGTGGAGGGGGCCAATGGGTGGTCACATGGTCTGAGAAGAACTCTCGAGAGCCTTCGGGCAAGAGCGAGAGAGATCGAGAAGGTGGGGAGCGAGAGGCGGAGCCAGCCCGGCCCGATATAAGGGGGGCGCCCTGTGAGGGGCTCGGGGTTCTTACTGTTGGAGAGGCAGGAGATCCACGTCAAGCTTGAAGAAGCCTCCAGCCACGCGGTCCGGGACCCAGTTTGTGGTCCGGACCGGGATAGTGGAACCGTGTCGAGTTCCGCCGTAGCATGGTTAGTTGGGTGGTCACCACCCGAGAGTGTGTTGTGTTAATAGCTTGGAGCATGTTGTGCTGAGAGTTCAATAAAACGTGTTGCCCCCAAGACAACGTCTGCAACTCAGTTGGACTACATATCTTCTGAAATCATGGAAAGCAATTCAACAGAGCTTGCCATAGCTCACGATCCTCGTGTTGATAAAATTTAATAATTTTTTGCAGTCACAAAAATGACTTTATTACCCCTACATCATGGAATACAAACGACCAATTAACGCAGGGGTCGACAACCTGCAGCTCTGGAGCAGCATGCGGCTCCTTGGCTTTACTCTTACGGCTCTTTGGCTGCCCCCTTGCGGGCAACCGTTTGATGAAGAAAATTTTATCTTAAACATTTAATGCAAAGATAATTAGCAATTTATTAAATACGACAGGGAATGGGTCACTATGTAATGTCTTGGTGATGGCAATATTTACAGGACTGTGAAATAATAACTAATGGGGACAAAATCTAAATAGACAGTTTATACTGGTAGGAACCACCTGGTTCTACCAGCCCACAGGGGATTATTGTGTCCGTCCATCCGTTGTGCATCCAAAAATGGGAGCGGTGGGGCTGGGTGGAGAGGGGAGGGTGGGAGGGCTGGGTGGGGAGGGGATGGTGGGGAGGGGCTGGGTGGGGAGGGGCTGGTCACCCCTTGGTGCCCTTATAAAACTCAACGCCGACTTGTGTCCGCCCTCGGCCATATTTGCGGAATACACCACGCCGCCGTTGACCCTGGCCATTGACCGAGCAACCCAACGTTCCTACCAGCTCCCTCCGCAGGAATGTGTTTCCATCACAATTTGTTTAAGTCAGAATTTGGCATCTGCTGTATACCTGCTGTGTTTGCGTGCAAGTATCTCTGCGTGTGATGCGGCTCTCATACTATTTTGGTAAAAGACAAAACTAAATAAAATTGGTCTTCTTTTCTTTGAAAAGTTGACCCCTGCTCGAATGGAAGTTGTCTTACTGGGTAAAAGTGCAACGTTAATCCCTCTCTTTGGAAACGAAAATGCAGATCATAAGGAGGGTAGAGGAGGGAGAAATTACGTTAGAGTGGTGCGTTCGTTAGGGCTTGCGCAATCCACCTTAAATATAATTTTAAAACTAAGCAAAGTAAAGACGACTGTGTTGGCCATGTTATCCTCTTGTACTGCCTTCTCTGAAGCCTTGGAACGCATCCCAATGCCTCCTTTGTTATATCTACCTCTGGTAACTAAGTTTCTGATAACGAAGTGACGTCATGGAACGATTTTTTTTCATTTACCGAGGTATTACGCTATGTTAATTATTTTACGTTTTCTAAACCGCACCAGTTTCAACAAATGGCTTCAGAGTGCTGTACAGAAAAATATATCTCTAGTTTATTTACCACATCATAGGAATTAAGTAGTTTTTACTCAATGGTCAGGTAAAGTAGAGTTTCAGGCAGAGCGTTCCAAATCTGAGGGCCTAGGAACAAACAAGCCAAAACTCCAAGTTTTTTGCCGAAAGCGTGATTGTGTGAGGAGCTCAAACTCAAATATTGAGGCAGTTGTTCAAAGAGTGCTTTGTGAATTAAACACATCAATATTATTGGACTTTCCCGCAATTGATATCCCAATACACATACTTGATACATGTCCAATTGTGCTCGACAGATTTTTTGTCTTGACACTAGTAAACAAACTCATGTGGTTCCATTGTCGATGGCTTTGCTGCTGCTTCTAGTAAGGGTGTGCGACAGCCTGCTATGTGGCTGTGACATACACAAGCAATGTGAGATCCTAATGTTCCTTAAATTATGGTTTTGTTGGGTTTTAAAAGTTAGTCTTACGTTTTTTTACATATGTTATCAGTCATAGATATTGTATTTAACTATATATCTTGTTACCTGCCTTATAGGTACTGGACATCAGTGAAAAGAGCTTCACAGCTCATCGGATTCTTCCAGCATAATTACATATTCATATTCTGAGTTATGCAAAAAAATGTTTTATCCTGCATTTTGATGGTTGCGGAGCCCCAAAGGTTAGGACGACATATTTAGAGTATTAATTTGTACAATGAAATAGAGGTGTAATGCAATTATACACAATAGTGAAGATATAAATATTTCGTGCTTAAATAGTTAAAACATCTGAAACATTAATGGCAAGAAACAGGCTAGCCGAAACTAAAGGAGCAGCCAACGAGATTGAAAGACCTCACATCGTGTATTTTTTGGAGATATTTAGAGCAGCCCAAAATAATTGGCAGCCTCCCATTGTCTGAGCGCCAATGAGAAGCAACAGAGAAAAATCACGGGCAGTTGTGAGAGAAAAGACCATTTGGGCAGCAGAAGAAAATAGCGCCAGTTGCCATCGGCTTGATGACAATTGTGATCGGAGGCTTGGGAGGGTGATGGGAGGCAATGTTTGATAATAGATTAGGAGCAGCTGAGAGTAGAAAGCAAAGCGCCTTCTCGTAGTGAGTATAAACTGTATTACACACTTACCATTGAGATGAACGTAAAAAAGATTAATCCAGAGATCAGCCCATTGCTGTCACTTGGTTTGGCTGCATCGTTTTAAACTTGGTGTCAAATGGTACTACTGGAGCAAGAACCTAACGATGATAATTAATATCGCTGTTATGTAGCTTTGTTTTAGAGATACTTCACTGTCAAATAATGCATATACGCCTTGTGGCCCATCAACATTTCTACAGAATATCCCCCAGCTGGATCACCAGTGCCTGAGTGTAAACACTTAATTATTAAACAGTTAATATCTCTCAAAAGTACATGTAGACTAAGATGAATGTACCGTGCGAGTTTCTAGACTATCGACTTTCAGCCATCTAGAAGCACGGCGACCGCAACTCCTTTGCAACTTCCTCATTCCGTGCTTTTCATTGTCGTTTCAGAGACGTTGTCAAACTGGAAACACTGTGCCAGGGTGGTGGTCCAGATGTCTTGTGATCACCATTTAATTATTTACTAAATCGTCATATTTTTGTCAGTAAATGTATTTGAAGCAGAAATTAATATGGAAAGGAAACACGTTCTATGGGTCAATTAATTGTGGTGGGTCACAAGACATCTGAATCACCAGTAGAGTTCTGTATTTGAAGCAAGTACAGTACAGTTTGTATATATTTTAAAAAACTCAACTAGTGCATCAATAACACTGTGGCCATACATGAAAATACAGTGTCACAACACAGGTGACGTTTCGGGTAATGAGCCTTCTTCAGAGCGGCCAGAGAGATGGAGGGGTTGATAGCTGGATACTGACAAATAATTATACTCTTAGGTTTTTTCGGTAAAGTCCGTAGGTAAAATAAATAATAAAATAATAGAAATAATAATAGAAATAAATAATAAATCACGTTTTACTTGATACAGTAAATTTTGCTGTGACGGTCCCACCTGGTGACGGAGACTTGTGTTGCCTCCGAAACGTCGTGATTTATTATTTTATTTCTATAATTTCTGTTGTTTTTATTATTTATTTTTACCTACGTGACTTTACCGAAAAAACTAAGAGTATGAATCCTTGCAGTCACGGAAGCTTCAATCTAGAATTGACAAATAATTATGTTTAGAAAATGTTTTAACTTGCCATTTTATACTGTACAGGGGAACTCTTATCCACGGCGCTTTTACCCTCGACTCCGACTATTACACTAGTCAACAAAAAAAACATTTTTTTCTGGCCTGGACATTTGCAGCTTTTTTAGACTAATTTCAGGGTGCTGATTGCAAGTTGTTGCGAGTCAATGACTGCTTTAGTGTTAAAATATGGTGCTGTATTTTTAGAATAGTGTGTTTATAATATAATTTTATGTAGATATCCACATTTATTTAATATTTTTTCTGCAGTTTTTATTGAAAATGCAATATTTGATATCTCAAAATCAACTGATGTGATAGACAAAACCGATGCCAGCTTTGAATCAGCACCCCAAATTTACCTTTAAACCGTTGGAATACCTTATGCCAGAAAAAGTGTGTTGACCAGTGTTATCAATGCCCCTTTTCCTCTCGTTTATCGCGATTTATGAGTGATCTCACCCGCGGTAATCGGCAAACATATTTCGTAGCAAAACATGCGCTGTGATCATAGCAAATGCGCGGGCGACACTTACATTAATCATGAGACAGAGGCGTAGCTAGGGGGGCAGGGGGTACATATGTCCCCGGGCGCCAAGGTAAAGGGGCGCCAAAATGTGGCTTAGAACGTTACATTATCACTTATTGCGGCGGCGCTGCAGCCTGAAACTACTGCACAAATCTACACCTCAACCTAAAAGTTTATATATCCCGCCACACACAGCCTACATTCATGTAATTACATTTTGGTATGTGCGCCTATTAAGAACTAACATGGAAGAACGTCCCAAACAACAGACAGGCGCAGTCTTTCAACCTGAGTCACTGGCCTGTTTTTGGTGGCGGAAACTACGACGGCCTATTTTTAGTTCTTATTAGTGACACCACGCTCCAGGCGGTGCAGCAGCCGGAGCAGCCCACCTGTCAACAGCCTGGGGATCGATGTGGACAGAAAATTAGGCGACGTCGGAAGATGCCAGGAGAACTGGCAAGAGATGCAGGACTTTCAGCAGAAAAGAANTTGTGCGCGTTTGAAGAGCGTATTTTATCGACTTCAACAGATGTCAACACGGTTTTTACGACTAAAAGACCTGAACACAAAATTTGGATTTCTGCTGGACGTCAAAACTCTTTATCGACACAGATGTCGATGCAATTCGTAGAAATTGCAGATTTTGGAAATTTCTATTACACTGACATCAATGGCCACGAACTTTCACAGAAATTGAGATTGAAAAATGCTGCTCAGTAACCGAATGAAGTTCTACCAGAAACTCCTTTGGATCTTCTTAGTTTATTGTGTTTTATGGAGACGACATTTACGAATTTGCGAATTTCACTGCAAATTTTATTAACAATAGCAGTTTCAATTGCAAGCTGTGAGCGGTCGTCGTTGAAACTTATTTTGTCGTATTTGCGTGCTTCAATGGGACAAGATCGTCTCAGCGATCTTGCTCTTCTTAGCGTTGAAAAAAACATTGGAAAAAACTGATTTTGATTACGTGATTGACCAGTTTGCGACAGTGAAATAAAGAAAAATAATTTGTAGACTATGTCAACCAGTCTACGACAGTGACTGAGTGAGCCATGTAATATAATTTTATAAATTTGCTTCTTTAAATACAATGTTTCATAAAATTAAATTATTCCTTATTCGATGTAATAGGAAAATGTGATTAAACGGGGGGGGCAATTTTATAGTTGTCCCCGGGCGCAAAATATCCTAGCTACACCTCTGTCATGAGATTCACACACACGAACACCCACACGGAAACAAGGGGAGACACCGACACGAAGACATACAAAGACCGTGAGACACACACAGACACGGAGTCAGAGAGACACGGAGACACACAGATACACTTATAAAGTACTGTATAGCATTATTATTCCTGTACTTAACGCAAAGATAATTAACAATTGATTTTCTACGACAGGGAATGGGTCACTATAGATCGTCTTTGTGACAACAAAATGACCAATACTGTTAAAGAATAACTAAGGGGCCGTCCATAAATGACGTCACGCGATTTTGGAAGATTTTTGACACGGCGTCACAAAAAGTCAGCCCCCCCCTCAAATATGACGTCACAAAGCTCTGCCCCCCCCCCCAAATAAAACATGCTTCAAACTATTGTCATTGTAGTGCGTATTTAATGTGGCGCTGCACTCTGATGCTGTAGGAGAAAACATTTATTAAAAAGTCTATTTAATTAAGTAGAACGTGTTGTCTATATTTATTTAAAGTTACGCATTTTGATGTGGCGTCACATTTCTCACCCCCCNACCCCTCGTCACACATCGTCACGAATGTCTGACCTCCCCACCCCCCAGGTGCGTGACGTCATTTATGGACGGCCCCTAAGAGGGGCAACAACTAAATAGACGCAGTTTATTCCATCACATATTTTGTTTATTTAAGTCAGAATTTGTCACCTGGTTTTATTGGATTTAAAAATCTAGTCTTACTTTTTTACAGAGTTTGTTATATCAGTCATAGCGATTTTATTTAACTATAGATCGTGTTACCTGCCTTATAGGTACTGGACATCTGTGAAAAAGAGCTTCATAGCTCATCGGATTCCTCCAGTATAAATACATATTCAGATTCTGTGTTATACCAAGATTATGTTTTACCCTGCATTGTGATGGTTGCGGAGCCCCAAAGGTTAGGACATATTATTCATATATACAGTGAAAGAAATCGTAATGCATATTTTTTGTATTTTTTTATTTTCTTTGAACCTATTTACGTGACTTTACCGAAAAACCCAAAGAATAGACGTAATGCAATTATACACAATAGTTAAGATATAAACATTTAGTTATTCAAAAGCTCAAACATTTGAAACATTAACGGCAAGAAACAACCTCCCATTGTCTGAGCGCCACTAACAGAGAACAATCACGGGCAATTGAGAGAGAAAATACCATTTGGAAAGCAGAAGGAAAATTGCAACACTCTTGCCATCGGCTTGATGTCAATGGTGATCGGAGGCTTGGGAAGATGATGGGAGGTAATGTTTGATAGCGAAAGATCAGGAGCAGCTGAGAAGCAGAAAGCGTCTTCTCATAGTGGGTATAAACTGTATTACACACTTACCATTGAGATGAACGTAAGAAAGATGATGCCAGAGATCAGCCCCATTACTGTCACTTGTCTTGGCTGCATCGTTACAAGCTTGGTGTGCAAATGGTGTTACTGGAGCACGAACCTAACGATGAATATCGCTGTTATGCAGCGTTGGTTAAGAGAACGTCACTAAAATAAAGCGCATATGCCTTGTGGCCGTTGAACATTTGTACAGAAAACCCCAGCTGACCACCCGTGGCTATGCGTGTAAAACACTTAACTCTTACACATTGTGGCTGTCTATCAAAAGTACAAGTACATGTAGACTAAGATAAACTTACTCTGTAGGTTTTAAAGACTAAGGGGCCGTCCATAAATTACATCACGCGATTTTGGACTATTTTTGACACCCCCCCTCCTCACACGGCGTCACAAAAAGTCAGACCCTCCCACCCCGCAGGTTCTTTGCAGCTTCCTCCCACTGTTGCGTAACAAGGTATGAAGCTAAACCAGTGGCTAACCTGGAAATGCAGTACCTGCATGCAAATACAGTGTTTCATGTGTTGACAATGTGAGCTGAATACCATGCAAGTCACCTTGTGACATCGCTCATAAAACATATTTTCATGACAAAAAGTTTTTTTATTGCTTAGTTTTCTAAACTGCATGCCCCCACCCACCACAGATAATTTATTTGAATTTACAATGCCTTCTGAAATGTTAAAATATGATATGGAACGTGTAAATGGTCATCTGGGGACGGCCAGGACTGAATGTAGAGTCACGCAAGGGACAAGGGATCACGCCCAGAGACATGGTTAAAGACAGGCGCGAAAAGGGGGATTAGGGAATTGGGTGAAAACCAAAAGATAAATATTGGTGGGAAAGGAGAGGTGTTGGAGATGGGCTCGGGACTCTGGGAAGAAGAGGCTGAAGTAAAAAAAAGTCTCCGTACCCTGCCCTGCAAGTGTTCGTGTTGGTGTTGAATGGAACAATACAGTTCCCTACCATTTGCAATGATTCCCCATACACCTGTTTTAAAAATCATACAATTCATTTGGGTTCACGGTGGATTTTGTCTTATTGCTTTAGATGCTACCGACGTGTTTACCAACGCTGAACACTGCTCGCCAACACACGTGGTTGTAGAGGTGAGTTTTTAAGTGTCTCTTGAAGGAAACAATTGAGGTGATGCTGCGAATGTGCAGAGGGATTGCATTCCAGACTGTAGGGGCAGCCGCCGAGAAGCGGCGTATAGACGTGACCATCCTGAATCTTGGTATCAAGAGGAGGTCGTGTGTCGCACTGTAAAGGCATCTGCCATGTGATGTGCTGCAAGTCGTCAATAATGAAGATAGGTACGGGGGGCAGGCATATGTGAAGGCATGGTGGCAGAGGCAGGCGATCTTGTATGTGACCTTCTGGCAATGGGTAGCCAGTGGAGGGCACGGAGACAGGCAAGTGAGTCCAGACGGAGATGAGTGCGGCCAATGACGACGCGTGTCAGGTTGTTTTGTAGTTTTTGAAGTTTTTTAGGTTGCCAAGGAGGACCGGACTAGACGGAGTTGCATTAGTCGAGGTGAGACCCAACTATGCAACATGCCAATGTGTTGGCAGTTTCAGTTGAGATGAGAGGACGTAGTTGTCTGAGAGCCTTCAGGTGAAAGTTACATGAACTGATTAAATGATTGGTTTGACGGTCGAAGGTTAAAGTTGAATCTAGGATGACACCGAGGTAGCTGAAGTCATCGGTGAACCTGATGCCATGACCAAAGATGTGTATGTGTGTTGGGAGCGCTGATGATTTGAGACGTTGCCTGGTACCTAACATGACGGCCACTGACTTTGATGGATTAAGGGCAAGGTTGTGTGCAGAGAACCACTGTTGCAAGACAGTGGTGCATTCCAGAGCGTCTAAAATCTAGATACATTGGTAGAATTGATGGCGGTGAACAGAATAGTGTCATCCGCATATGAGTGGTGCTTAACACAGAAGCTTGCAATGAAGCGGCCGATCGGGCAGTGTAGACTGTTAACAGCAGGGGACCGAGGACGGAGCCCTGGGGGACGCCACAATGCTTTTGTTTCAGGAGATGTGGACGAACCCGCCCTGACTGAGGATTGCTGATCAATAAGGTGCGACAGTATCCACTTGAGTGCTGAGCCAAATATACCGAAGTCGGATTTCAAAGGCTGATGAAATGTCCAGACTTACAAGTGCAACGATGGAGCCGGAGTCAATAATCATTAAAATGTCATCGAGCACTCTAGTGAGTGCTGTTTCTGTGGAGTAGTTTTGACGGTAAGCTGACTGGAAGGAGCAGTAGTTTGGGGAGGAGGTGATGTGGGGTTTTAACTAGGCGAGGGTGAGTCTTTAGAAGAGTTGAGAGGTTCAAGAGATTAGTGATGGAACGACAACTAGACGGGTCATCAGGGTCGAGACTTGGTTTCTTTAACAGGGGGGAAACCAGGCCAGATTTGAGGTTGGACAGAAAATACCCCATCGAGAATGAGGCATTTGCAAGGTTCCTGATCATGATGGTGAGTTCCGGA
Source organism: Lethenteron camtschaticum (assembly GCA_018977245.1). Lineage (NCBI taxonomy): Eukaryota > Metazoa > Chordata > Hyperoartia > Petromyzontiformes > Petromyzontidae > Lethenteron > Lethenteron camtschaticum. Next base: position 7,745,485 of record MU249573.1, on the reverse strand, counting down.
GCACATTGCTTAAACAAGTAACCTGGGAGGATGTCGAGTGCAGATGACTTAATGTGAAGTGCTTCAATCAAAGAGAAAACGTCTTTTTAAGACACCAGCTTGAACGTGGTTAGAAAGGTGTCTGGGTGAGTGCTTATAATTTCAGAAAACTGGAGCGGGGTACAATGGTGCGATGTGAGGGAAGACGTGCAAGAGTTTGTGGTGATCAGCTTGTTGGCGAAGTAAGTTTTAAAAGAGGTGGCAAGTTTCAGTGAGGCCACGGGATCGCTAAGGTGAGGGACCATGGTGCTACCAGGATGTAGAAGATCCTTGAGGGTTTTCCAAAGAATGTGTGGTTTTCTGGTAGCTGTTTTGATGCGGTCTTCAATGTAGGAGGAACGTGAGGGAAGGATACGTTTTTACACCATTGGAACCTCATTTGCCAGTAAAAATATGATCATTGGTTTTTTACCCTTCTATTGGCAACCAAACTGACACCTTTTTACAAGGAGTCATGTTTGCATAGACCACAATACCTGCAGTCATAATGCAAACAAAAAACACAACTCTGATAATGTGCACGTCCTTGAAGTTGATTGGTCCACACCCGTGACAGCTTTCTCTCACATGAAACTAGGCTCTAAGGAAAGCTGTCTCGGGTGTGGACCAATCAACTTCAAGGACAGTGCACATTATCAGAGTTGTGTTTTTGTTTGCATTATGACTGCAGTATTGTGGTCTATGCAAACATGACTCCTTGTAAAAAGGTGTCAGTTTTGTTGCCAGATAGAAGGGTAAAAAACAATTATCAAGATAAGTTTGTTAGTTTTCCTGCAGGCAGCTCTGTAGGCAACTCGATCAGCAGGAAGACCACTGCGGGATGCGATCCTTTCAGGGCGCCTCCTGATTCACTTAGCAAGGATGGCGTCTCTTGAGAGCCAGCGAGTGCCGTGGGAAGGCTGCCTAGTGGTTCGTGGTTTTAATGGAGCCAGCTTGTCCAGCCCCCCTCCGGTCAGCTTATAGTTGAAGAGCGCAGACAGTTGGATCGAATGATTGGGATAACATTGAAGGCGAGTTTGCGAGGTGCTGTAGAGGGAAAACTTGATACCCTTGAAATTACGGGAGTGGCGGGTCATTTTATGGTGATTGGCTTGGGAATTTGAATGGAAAATAGTATGAGGTGGTGGTCAGAGTAACCAGTTTGGAAAACTCCCAGTGCAGTGACGCATCAATCCTGGTCAGGTTCCAGAACCAGGTCGAGCATACTCTCAACATTTGTTGAGGAAGCTCTGGTGGGGCCTGAGTCTGTGATGACCAGGTTATGGCAGGCCAAAGTTGACTCGGTGTCTATCAATGGAGGCTGGGTTATTGCCGGGGCAATTCAAATCTCCAGTAAGCACGAGCCTGTAAATGGGCTAGGAATGAGGTAAATAAATTCAGAAAGCTCGTTTAAGGTAGTGATGCTGCCATCTGAGGGCGATAGATGGAAATTATGAAAAAGCACTCGGTGTTAGTAGTGGGACATGGACTGGACCTCAAAGGTGGCGGGAGCCATGATAGATAGAGCTCTTTAATTTTCAAGTGTGTATTGTAGACGACCGCTAAGCCACCTCCCCACTGGTTAGTTGCACGAGTTTGTGAAGAACCTTGTATCCTGGGGCGCAACTTCCAGAGAGATGGCTGGCGGGGAGTCTGGCCTGCACCAGGTCTCGGTAATAAGCAAAAGTCAATGTGGTGGTTTGAGATGGTATCGTGAATCAGGGCTGATTTCTTGGTAATGGAGCGTGAGTTAAGTAGGCCGAGGTGGATGTGTAAAGATCGATGTGAAGATCCGAAAAGGCGAGGCATCGAGAGATCAGAGGAAATAGCTGGTTGAAGGTTGACCTGTGAACAGCGGGCCCTGCCACTTCTGCAACCACGGTGCTGATGCAGTCTCTGATGTTGACCTCGAAGAAGCCCGATGCCAGAGTGTCCTCAGAAGCATGGTTCCAGGTGTAGGTGATGAAGAGATGGTGCATCTAAGTTGTTTATTTAATAAAAGCTCAGTACAGCCACACGTCTCCGTCTCTTCTCCTTGCAGCATCCACTCTTCGCGTAGCTATGCTGCCCCACGCCACGTGGTGCTCACCGCTCTCCAGCGCACCGCTGGCTGACGGTGCGCTAAGAAAGGCTGGGCGGCTGGAGGACGAGCCGCCACGTGGTTGATGGAGATAGCGGGGCAGCAGCGGCAGGGCCTCCTCTTCAGTCTTCGACACCGACTCCTTCGCATTGCTCCGCGTCCGCTTATATCCCCTACCCGGGTCTAAGCCCCGCCTCTGGCCACGCCCCTTCTGGAACCTTCCCGAACGTTCCCGAAGCCTCCCTGGTGGAACCGCCTCTCAAACTTTCACCAGAAATAAACCCCACTATGGATAAGTATGGCTGTAGAATGAAATAATGCCCCATGAATAATCCAGGCGATGGCGCTCTCATTACAGGGCAACAAAAAAATATGTATTCTTTGGTTTTTCGGTAAAGCCACGTAGATAGAAAAATAATAAAATATCACGACGACGCAACACAAGCAATCGCCATCAGGTGAAGTTGCGTATTCATTCTCCCGCACCTCCAATTAGCACGATTGGCTACGTATGGTGCAAAAGAAGTTCAACATATTTAATGACTCTCGAACAACACGAACTGTAGAGGGTTGCTTTATTTCTTAATTAGGGCGCTTCACGCAGATAACTTGGTCAGGGATGACACGCAAGTGGCGACGCGAAGACAGCGACGGTGTAAAGACAGACGACCCGATCCCAGGGCAACCCCGAACCTCGCCTCTTTTTATCCCAGGCGTGGCCCTTACCCCGCCATGCCCCCTTTCTCAAACTCTCTAGAACTTCCCAGATGGTTTCCTTCTCATCACTCGCCCTCTTCATATCCACCCCTGTAATTACTCCCGTGGCCGCTGGGCCACGCACTGTCCCCGCACACGCACTGTCTCTACACATACAAAAGCACCTCACGCAATAAACATGTGCATTATAGTTTCAAAGCTATGGGAAACTGATATTACGTTGATTTTTACGTCATGAAAATGTATATTTTATCGTGACAAGTATATCGTAGCAATCCAAGGTCTAGCCAGTGCGTAGCATGGTTGTAGTAGCAAGCATTTACATAGCCCCATAGTTCACCACTTAACAAAAGCGACCCCATGCGTCGATAAAATAGGTACAGAACCCCTTGACACCAACACAAGTACAAACCTCACGGCAAAAAAACAGGTATAGAACACCGCGACAGTAGAACGATTACAGACCACCGCACCCACCATTCGCACCAACCCTAACGCACGCTCCACTCCTGGGTGAGGAGGCAACGCATCAGAAGCCCAGGGTCCCTAAATCCACTCTCGAGGTCACGTGCAGCCTCAGGGATCCCCCGGATCAACGAGAGTGCTGTGCTCCAGGATTCAGCGCAGCGCGCAGCATCAGCTACGCTCTTAGTTCCCGCTCACAACAGCACTCTCAGTAATTCCACGCAGTGGCAATCTCGGGCCTTGGTTTACTCTCACAACAGCACTTTTAGCTACTCCATGAAGCAATAGTCTCGGGCCTTGGTTTGTGCTCACAACAGCGCTCTTAGGGACTTCACGCACCAGCAGAGTATATATACTATTAGATATAGTAGTTATATTTTATTTGAAAGTTATTTTCTCATCCCATTAAAATAAACTTTCATCCAGCGTCGACTTTTCTATACTGTAGTAAAATAAATAAAAGTTAAAATTACAATTTGTATTGTACACAATTCTGAGCTTCATGGGAATTAAATTTCGATTTAAAGCTTTCGTGACTGCAGGGATTCATCTTCTTGGTTCTTTCGGTAAAGTCACGTAGAAGGGAAGTAATAAAATAATAAAAATAAAACATAATAAAATAAAATAATTCTCAGCTGCCGCTATGTCGACTAAATGTAAGGACAACTTGATTTCCAAATTCAACCGCCTCTCAAACAAGAAACCGGACCCACACATTGAAAAGCTAGATGTTAACAAAGTCGTAATTAATAGCAGTAACAGTCTATTTCTGAAGGTCTGAAATCCGTTTTAGCTAAAGGACTAAACTTTGCAGTCACACCTAGACACATACCAGTTAATGATATAATTGCTCGAGTAGATGTAGCTCTCAAGGGCTTGAGTCACATCACTGCAGACGTAGCAAGATCTGAAATCTCTGCAACCCTCAAAAACGCTAAGATGCCAGCTAGCAACATCAACAAAGATGAGCGTTTTGAATTAGCTCAATTAAAAAAGAGGGATGACATTGTCATCCTCTCAGCCGACAAAGGCAATGCCACTGTCATCATGGACAAACAGAATACAACAACAAAATCCAAGAACTACTCAACGATGGCAGCTATACAAAAATAAAAAGAGATCCCACCAACAGCCTCGTCTCAAAAACCAAGCAAATCATTTCTGATTCAACTGCATTAATTGATCAGACCAAACAGTTCTCGTTGAAACCTTCTGCAACCAGGCCACCAAGATTATACGGCTTGCCAAAGATACATAAAGAAGATACACCTCTTCGTCCCATTGTCTCTACTATCAACTCCCCCACCTATAAATTGGCTCGTTTTTTGTCTGAAATCCTACGGCCTTTCACTGGAAAAACCACGTCTGTGGTACTAAACTCTACTGACCTGGTATCGACAATCAAGGGGATTGCCTTGTCTCCAGACGACCTGCTTGTCAGTTTTGATGTGGTTTCCTTATTCACCAAGGTTCCTGTACCTGACACCATCGCAATCATTGAAGACTTGGTTCATCAAGGACTGAATGCTGGGGTACCCCCCTGGTGAGACACTGGTTAACCAATACATACTTCACCTGGAATGGAACTTTCTACAAGCAAACTGAGGGCACCCCAATGGGCTCCCCCCTATCTCCGGTTGTAGCCAACATCTTCATGGAGAAATTTGAGACTGACGCCATCCAGACTGCCACTCTACGCCCGACCTTATGGAAGAGGTACGTAGACGACACTTTTGTCATCTGGCCACATGGCCAGCCTGCTCTAGACCAATTTTTCGACCACATCAATTCCATACACCCAGCCATCAGATTCACCATGGAAGTCGAAAAAGATGGCAAGCTACCCTTTTAGGATGTCCTAATTAAAAGGAGACCTGATGGTTCAATGAGCCACTCTGTCTACAGGAAAGCCACCCATACGGATGCTTACCTAAAACCAGATTCCCACCACCATCCATCCCAGAAGAATTCCCTCATCGAGACTCTAAACCATAGAGCCCAATGCATCTCCGACCAGGAACACATTGCCAGTGAACTCAAACACGTACGCCAAGCTCTTAAGGCTAATGGTTACTCCGACTACACAATCCGCAAAGCCATCACTCCAACCATCAAGAAGGATCCTGTTGAGGAGCCTTTCAAGACCATCACCTTACCCTACATTGCTGGGGTCACAAAAAAGATCTCCAAAATCCTGATTAAACACAAGATCCAGGTCCGATTCAACACAGTACACTAAAATCCGTGATCTGGTCCCGTCTGTAAAAGATGTGGTTCCAGACAAACTAAGTCTACAAACTAAGTTGCCTCTGTGGTAGCAGTTACATTGGGGAAACCAAACGACATGTCTCGGACCGCATCCGTGAACATAAAGCAGACCTGAAACACGGTAGGACAAACACCTCAGCCGTGGCAGATCACTGTTACAACTCAGTGGGCTCACATGACATTGACTTCTCCAAGACAGAGGTTCTCTGCAAGCCATCTGGCTATCATGAGAGATTCGTTCATGAGGCGATCCACATATACAAACACAGAGACAATTTTAACCGAGAAGATGGATTCTGGCTTAGCAATCATTGGAAGGACATAATAAACCATTTCGGATCTTAACTGATTGTGTTCACGTTTACGGTGACTTTCAGACCGCGTTCCACTCACTGGCACTGTATTCTCCGCAGGGAATGGATTCTTTGCTCCGCTGCAAGTTTTCCCCCACGACTCACCCATTGACACGACGGTCAATGGTACAGTGTATAATAACAAATAGTATAACATTTATATGCTTAATACAATGTACAAAGTAATATATAGTATCGTAATTGTATAGTAAACATATAGCAGTGTGATACACATTAGGGTGGGTAGAATAATACATAGTGTTATATTAAAATGTATAAGGTATAGGGTGGTTTATAGCAATACAGTATATAATTTAATGTTGGGTTTATCTATGGCAGTATATAGTACGGTGTATGCTCGTGTGATGTAAGAGAATAAAGTTTAGATGGAAGCATATTATATAATTTTTACGACGTAGAATTGTAATGTATTACTTGCTGTTAGTAACTCAGCTTATTGTAGAGTATAGTAAGTATACTGATGGTGCTATGCAGTTTATACTTTAGTTTTTTATGTAGTTTATACTTTAGTTTTCTACGTAGTTGTTTAGTAACTGCAGCTACATACTATTAATATTCCTTTCCTTTGTTAATGCTACTCCCTGCACCCTCCCTTGGTGCTGCTGATCCTGCATAATGCATGGGCATAATATGACATTGAAACCCCCCGCCCACCTCCTACGCATTTCCCATGAATATGCTAAATTCCTCTTGATATGCACATTCTTTTTAAGGCGCTCTTCCACCTCCAACCAAGCTTATATATAAGCTCCTAGCTTGGCAGTGTCTCATTCTTCACCTGAAGACGGCTGCTTGCGTTGTAGCCGAAACTTCGTGATAATTATTTTATTTTATTATGTTTTATTTTTATTATTTTATTACTTCCCTTCTACGTGACTTTACCGAAAGAACCAAGAAGATTCATGGGAATTGTTGTATTCAATAATTTTACTCTTACGGATGATTGAAACTTCATCCACAGTAATTTTAATTGTTAACAGGCTCAATGGTGAGGGCCCCTGCCCACACGTACAGGGCAGCGTGGAGAGGCTGAGCAAAGCGAGCATAAAATGTGTGTAGATGTTTGTTGTTGTCAGCGTTGTAAAACAACAGAAGCCCTGCATCATAGTCTAGGCCAAGACCGATTCTGCGAGGATGTTCATTCACTTCCAGCTCGATGCTTTCCTTGTCATGCCACGCCCTAAATGTGTTTTTGTATTTCCGTAAACACCAGGACATGCTGTTGTATCCTATCAGGCATGCATGGCTTTCTCCTTTCCGTGGAATCTTCCCGTAAGCGACGCCAATACGAAAATTCGGCACGTCCCTCACATTCACAACCCAGCAGTGGCAACTTTCCGAGAAGCTCTCCGAGGACAGGACATGCATCCAGTAATCGAACCGGTCTGGGTGTTCGGGTTTATCTGGGGGGTCCTTGATCCATGTTGCCGTCTTGTGATCAGCTGAGATAAGAAGCTCTTTATGTGCCGTGTTTGGATCAAGAACTGGAGAGCATTTTCCTGTAATAAAACCAATGATACATGTTGATAATGTATTGCGTTTCATATTTTAATATTGTATTTACATAAAAAATATATGTTTGGAACTACGAGTAAAAAAAGTAAAGCATGTTGGTCTGCATTTACATACTTATTTCACCACCGTTTCATATGTGTAATGACAGTGACATCTGGTTGAAAAAGGGAAGCACGGGTACAGGCACCACTATAAACATCATCCAATCCCAAAGGGAGAGGTAACTGGGCCAGAGGTAAAGGGCGGGGCTGGCTGAGATACTCCGGGAACAGGCTAGAAGGTTCCACGATATGGCGTGGCCGGAGGCAGAGCCTAGCCGCGCCTGCGGAAATATAAGCGGAGGCGGACTCGTGGTCGGTGTGGGCAGCCTTGGGTCCGGACTGCATCACTGCTCGCCGTCATCTTTCTCCGTCGTGCTAATATCTACGTGTGTATTCGGAGGAGGATAAGATTGGCCTGTGGTGTGCCCAAATGTGAATAAAGAACAGAGTACCCTCTACACGACGTGTCGCGGAACTTGCTTATTACATATGGAAAACAATGTCTAGCAGCACAAAACACGCCTTTGTGAGCTCAAATATGAAAATATATTTTTGATTAGCCAAATAAATGTATAAATTGGACCCCATTTTGACTGAACTAGCACGTCATCCAAAAATGTTTACAGTCTACGGTCTTTGTATTCACAGAAGTATTGAAGGCCTGACACCAAAGTGAAACATATCCATAATAAAGTAAGCAACATCCCACAGTAAGACACCATCGCCCCTCATAGCCCACATACCGGCAGAGTCGAGCAGGGTCTGCAACTGTGTTGCTTGTCCTCTCCTGCATGTATCACATCTAGAAGCCCTTGGCAAATCTTCTCACCTTCATTAATACAGTAATTGAGAATTCGGACTGCACGTTCAGAGCTGGCAGTAGTTTCGTAAGCCTCCCAGTAAATGGTAGATCCATATTGTATTTTTTATACATCTCGTACAAGATAAAGTAGCTATTTTCAGAGACTAACTTGTAAACGTCTGGCAGCAACAAGTAACTCTCCTAAATTCAGCATCACTGGACTTAATCTTTTCTCGATGAGCTTGCGTGGATTCTATGCACACGGGAAAGAGACAACAATAGTTATATCTTTAAAATTAACTTTTGGTGCATAGTTGGTTTTAATTTTGTTTAACATCATTCCTCCAGAATTGTTAAAAGGAGCACCACATTGGGTGCTATGTGTTCAGAATTAAAAGTTATTTTAGGGATAAATGGCCATGCAATAGTAACTTTAATTTTCTCCAATAGTTGAGGACAACCAAGGCATTGGACAGTAATTCTACCATATCCCACATTTTTATAAAGGCGCCAACTAACTTCCAAAGGTCTGATTTAACANTTTCACCCCTTTGCTTTGACAGACTTTCAGCTCTCCTATGCCAAGAGCAANTCCTCAGCATGTCATACATGCAGGGTTTGTGATTACAACTGGGATACCCAATAATATAATCGAAATTGATCACTCTACTGGATATCAGATCGATAACACAAACATTTAAAAAAGTCTCATCTCTTAGTGACAATTTGCATCAGCAGTGTACCGTGGGGGTGGGTTATATGGGATTTCCAGTATTCAGTCAGCACGATATGTGGGGGCAGCTGGCATCTTTCAAGAATACCAATACTTGGCCAAAAAATGAATTGCACATTATAGTTTATTAAATTAACTTAATTGACCTATCATATCAGCTATATTCGTAATTTAATGTGTGACACGGGAGCTTGGAGACTTATTTTAAATATCTTGTGAACATTACTTTGGGATTTTATGGAGAAATGTATATTTTTAAGACTAACTGGAAAATATATTAAAGTCATTTATATTGTGCTATTGGATACACATTTGAATTTATAGCTTAAATGTCAGGACAGTCTACACATCACGATTAAACAGTGGTAGGCTGCACACAAATACGAGTCCCTGTGCTGAAATACCGTGCCAGCCAGGTCCCGGAACAAGTCCCATACTCTGGTGTCACAGCTGGCAGGACATGGAAGGGTTAGATGCTGCGTGACTTACCTCAAGGATATCCTCGGGCCTCTCCATAGTTAGAAGAGGCAACATCTCTCTCATCTGGCCAGTCAACTCTGGTAATGTACAAGAAGACGTGACACATCCACTTGGTAACATCTACTAAAAACACTGCTAGCTATAACGGCTATGCTAAGGTGCGAGCGAGCCTTAAAATAAACCTGTTCTGTTGATCATTAATATACCATAATCAAGTGAATTAATTGCAAGGCACAGAATCAGTGGCGGTAAAAGTGTGAGATTATACGATGTGTACATCTGATAATTGTTTTTACCTTCTATCTGGCAACAAAACTAACACCTTTTTACAAGGAGTCATGTTTGCATAGACCACAATACCTGCAGCCATAATGCAAACAAAAAACATAACTCTGATAATATATGCACTGTCCTTGAAGTTCATTGGTCCACACCCGAGACAGCTTTCCTTAGAGCCTAGTCTCACATGGGTTGGACCAGATGATGCAAACATGACTCCTTGTAAAAAAAGGTGTCAGTTTGTTGCCAGATAGAAGGGTAAAAAAACAATTATCATATTTTTTACTGGCAAATGAGGTTCCAATGATGTATACATCTGATAGTGTTATTGACGGTCTACTGAAAATGTATAATTGTGTTGCAATTATATTTAAATATGCTTCAGTTCGGGCCAAGAATATGTTCTGTATGATGAAAATTCTTGTTAGCATAAAGGGGCTGAGTGGCATCTTGACAATTACTCATTAATTCAAAGATGTTTTTTGGTTCCCTCAGCCTGATGTCCTTCTAAGGGCCAGGTCCGGACGGGCCAGTGGTCAGGGACCCACTGGACCAGCGGTGGGTCAGCCTCCCCTAGGTCTAGCCAGCCGGAGGGCTAGAGAAGAGAGTGACTAGGTACGATAGCCCGGAGGCTGTACCTCCCCAGGTTGTGGGTGGAAGGGCCATTACCCCTTTGTGTTAGGGTTTAAGTGTATCCTGTTATATTATAAATAAACCCGTGTTGCCTCTACGACGACTCCGTCTCCCGACAAGAACACTACACAATAATTAATATAGGGTGAAACACAGTCCATGGTAACACGTAAAATGCGTATGCAGGCTGAATAAAGACTGAGTCGGATGGGTGGCATCTCGAAACATCCAGCAGCAGCCTTGTTGCTATATCGAGGCAGCTGTATAACCTTTTATTTCTAATCACACGACGTAGTTCTGTTCACTCAATCGCGTTATATCCAATTAGTTTCCGTGTTATAAGAAAAATGTGTTCCCTAATACATTAATCATGTAATAGCCAATTCACGTTATGAATACACACGTTATAGAACAGACTGCATATACATAGTGTCTAAATGCAGCTGCATCTCATTCATATTTTAGTACAAGCTTGTACAGAGATTTTTAGCCTGCATCACTCAATGACTTCCCAATACCGTTTTTATAAGCGACATTACTTTGTAGCCTCAAATTGGACACTGCACAATTCCCTTCAAGTTTGTGTGATATAGACGGGGAAATCTTCCAATTAATCTATAGCCCTGATTGTTTTATCTAATGAATCACAGCTGGACCACTCATGGAAGCAATGGTCTCATTACTGAACAATGAAAATAACGTAAAATGCTCTAGTGTTGCTTACCAAAGGGGTATAAGCATTTCTTCTTCCGATAAATCAATAGGCCACCACCGCCACCAGAATAATGGTCACAATTCCAGCAACAATTCCAGTAGGAATTGTATTGTTTTTTTCTGCAGCTAGCAAATGGCATAAAACACAAACATTCAGCAGCATATTTATTGACATACACAATTAAATGCCAAGACAATGACACATCACCATCTAAAATAATGTTACATCGACCCCAGTGCCTATGCTTTTATATCAGCGCATCAACCAATTGACGTTAGGGAGCAATGTTGTCTAGTAACATGCATTTAAGCAGCAAACTTTGGGATAGCTTATATTTGCAGTCTAGTGAGCAGTGTGGCCAATTAAACAAATGGCAGACAGCCAGATGTTGCAGGCAAAAGATATCCACAAACATCGTTACGACTGGTCAGTGCCGCACTAAATTTGCTTTGCTGTAGAGATCTGCTTAATGAAGTAAATATGCACGATGAAGCCTGATGGATCAAAGTATAGATATGATTTTTAACATGCTGTGATGGTCAACAGGGGACAATGTAGCAAGATTCGTTGTTGTCCTGTGAATCTATGCAACCCCTCTTAAGCAACCCCCACTAACCAGCATGGTACAGTTTTGTAAAATAACACCCACAATCCATATGTATACATTTATTTTGAACTTATTTCACACTGTACATAGCCAACCGTGCTAATCGGAGTTGCGCGGAAAAGACAACACATTTAGCACAAAAGTTGTTCAAGAATGTAGTTTTCAATCTAGATATAAACATGCATAGATCCAGTAGCTTCCAAATATCGAAGGAAGACCGTTCCAGACGGCCGCACAAGCACATCTGAAAGCACGCGATGCAGTGACCGTCTTTGTTCAATGGCTATCCAAAAGCCGCTTTGAGGATGACCAGAGTTTGTGATGGTTTATTCTCCTTGACGAGATCAGCAAGATATTGTGGTTCTTTTCTGGCAAGCACTTTGTGTCTAATGACTGCGACCTTATAATCTATTCGTTCAGCAACCGTAAGCAAATTCAGCTCGGCGAGCACTGGACGAACATGGTCGGATCTTGCAGTACCCGTCACGACACGTCCTAGTGAATTGTGTACACGCTGCAGCTTGGTGATACTTTTTCGAGACATCTCGTAGAGTAGCGAGTTACAATAATAGAGCTTTGTCGAAACTATGGTACACGCCACCGTGTTGGCTATGTCACGACTCACTAGTGGTCGAATGTATCGTAGAGTCCTGATGTGAAAATTGCAGGACCTCACCCACCAGTGGATTGACAAAAGGGCTGTACATGTGTAGGACATGAAATATACGCGCCACGCGTTCGGTTGTTCTGTTGCTATGCAAGCGAGCAGAGTACAGTAGGGGGTATCCGAGGACGGGGTTGTTGTTGTCGGGCGAGAGAGAAACGTCGTTAAGAGGCGCGACAGGTGTTAAGGGTAACCGAGGACGCAGGCCAGTGATTGGTTAGGAGGGTGAGTTCTTAATGAGTGGCGCTGCTCAGGCGGGAATAACAAAGTCATGTGAGGCTGGGGGCCTGGGGGCGAATGTAAAAGGGGGGGGGGGGTGTGAGATCATTGATTGGGACTGATTGGTGCTGGGATAAAAGGTTAGCGTAACGAAGAGACAGGAGTCTTGGTGGGAGTTGGAGTCTGGGTTGGAGCTGGAGTGATGGTGCCCAGTGATAGAGAGAGCAGTGAGTACAGTGAGAGTGAGAGCAGTGAGTATGCTAACAGTGATAGAGATAGCAGTGAGTACGGTAACAGTGATAGAGAGAGCAGTGAGTGCGGTAACAGTGAGAGAGCAGCGAGTACGGTAACAGTGATAGAGAGAGCAGTGAGTGCGGTAACAGTGAGAGAGAGAGCAGCAAGTACGGTAACAGTGATAGAGAGAGCAGGGAGTAGGGTAGCAGTAGATAGAGAGAGGTGCGCAGAGTAGGGTAGCAGCAGAGTGTACGGACCTTGGGAGAGATGGAGAGAGAGCGGAGCGGAATCGCGGAGTGGAACGGAGCGAACGGGGAGACACGGAGCGGTGACGATGAGGGTGTGAACTTTAAAGTGCAAATAAACGGAACGAGAAAGACAACCGGAGTACGAGTCCTACACATGTATACTGTACATGAAAAGTATGGTTTCATTTGTTGATTACACACAATCCACCAAAAATTGCGTAAACATTAAAAAATTGTGCGAAAATCTATCACACCGAAGAACCTGATTTTAACTCAATGGGATCTTCAGAGTGGTTCCTTGCAGTGCAAAAAACACCGGATTTCACTATTTTTTTCAGACGGTACTGTCAAGTAATTTAATTCATAATCATGTGGCCATAATATTTGGAATGTTTTACACGCGCTGAGCTGTTTTGAGAAACTGCATGGATTATATTAACTGCAAAACGTAAGTTGGAATTAGTAGCACCTCCAACTATCCACCTGCAACCATTTGCGCTTGGGTAAACGATCCATAATCTTAGCTATGCTGGATCAATATTATGACTTAAACATAGTGTGAGCACTTTGTAAGAAAATCAGCAAGTATTGTGAGCGATTAGCAATCTCTCACAATACAATGGCCACCTCTGCAGCTTCTCTCACAATACAATGGCCAGCTTCGTCATCGTGGTAGCTCTCCGAACTTACATTTACATGCAAATTTCTCACTTTAACATCACTAGCCCCGCCCACTTCGCTTATGACCCTTGGGCTACACCCATTTCAAACTTTGAAACATCCTGCCTAGCTTTCCGCTTTTTCTCCTGATGACGATTGCTTGTGTTGCGATCGAAACATCGTAGTTTTTGGTTATTTTTTGTTATTTTCTTTGAACCTATCTACGTGACTTTACCAAAAGACCCAAGAAAATGAATTTCTGCAGCCACGCAAGCTTTAAGTCAAGATTAACATGATGTTTAAGATGTTCGTTGGTGTGTAACTCTCAGCCCAAAGAGGAGCAGAGTGTTCTGTAAAGTATACTCGTGTGTGCATGTCTGATTCACAACTAGTGTGATATCAGTCGGCACAACTCAGTATCACCGCATTGTCTACAGTCGTCTTGATGTCCCGAATTGCATATAACAACAATGAATGGCTCGGCTTGTGCAGCTGAAAAGTAACTCATGCCTCTTGAGAATCACCACGCTGGCATGGAATGGCCCCAGCATGGCTTGGATGTGCAAATATAAAACAGGTATAAGATTAATATGTAGTGTAAGCACATCTGATTTCCAACTAGTGTCTGCGAGTTTCTGCATAAGGTTTTAATTTTTTCATCAACCTTCAATGGTAGGTCAGGTTTCGATCAATAGTACCCCCAATATCTTTGGGAATGGGTGATTCTAGACTGCCTTGCTGCAAATAAACACATTTGATTCAGTAATATCTTATTGTTCCAATGGAATGCTGTAGCCATGGTCTTGTATGGAGTTGCCTATTTCTGAAATATTAACGGTTAGGTCGTTGGTGAAGGAATAACCTATTTTAGGCTTGACACGTGTAGTGAGGGAAATATCGTGTGTATACATTTCTCCGATATGTGTGGTATGTCAGTAAAAAAATGAATAATGCTGGGACAAGTACGGAGCTCTGCCTGGTACCTTGATAACTACTCGATTCAGCCCTACTGACAAGATTTCAATGACGTCCAAGATGTGTAAATTCCTTATCAATTGCAAGTTGGTGCATTTCCTGATGCAAATAGCTCTTAATTGCATATGTTGGTAATAGAGGCTATAGAGACGAATACGACATTTCTCACCTGTGTTTAATGTAACTCCACAAGGCTGTGAAGGATGAGGCCGACTGTATCCATCCTTACATTGACACACAGTGTCACTAGTGACAGTACAGTCCTGTTGAACGTCTTCATCTACACAGCAGAGAACAAAAGGATACGTAGTTAATTCCAGTACTGTACTGTTTGTTTAATGTACAAAACTTGTTGGTCTTGGAAATATGTCCCACGTAGCTATAACTTCAGTATACTGTACATAAAATTTGGTAATACGATGGAACATGCATTATCTTTGATGGCTGTGGAGAACAGGTAATTGATCAACTAATGTTTGTTGTTGGAACTTGCTGATCTGCCCCTCCTGGACATCTGTGAAAAGAGCTTCATAGCTCATTGGATTCCTTCTGTGTAAATGAAGATTCTGATTCTAATGTATGGAGGAGAGGCGCTAATCACAGTGGGTCACATTTACCTGTAGCGGGGCATTCGAAATGCATGACTCACCGCAAGTCAACCCAAACAACAATCGCAATTATAATAACATAGGCGCGATGAGGTGCGTTTATCTCATTTGTCTCATCTGTGGAGGTTCATCAGAGATGAGATGAGGGCCAATGTGATGGCAGTTTAATAAACTATGGATGTTGCCTCTCCTCTTTCATGTTTCATAGTACTCAATTTGTATCACCTGGTGATGTGTTTGAGAAAAAAGACGAGAAAATCATTTATCCAGGTACTTTGCCTGTAATCTGCCATGGACCCTCTTGACTGTGTAATTGTCGATATTTTCTGATTGTTATTAACCAGGATATTTGAATCTCCACTCTAAAATAGTAAGTGCTAGAGCTTCCAGTGATGTCATCTGATTTTTCTCTCTCAAGGTTCCTGTGCGTGCGGTAATCCTTTTTTAACAGTTTCATTTCAGCTTTTCGTATTATGAAAGTATTTTTCTGTTCTTAGACCATTTATATTTCAAAGTATGATACATTTCCTCTTTCTTTATTTGCCTTTTAATTGCTGCAAATTCTGGAGCCAAATGGTGTGAAACCCGACTCGCCATCTTGTCCTCACCTGCGAACCTGTAGTGCAACCGGGAAGTACCAATTCAAACTGTCTGCGCCATCATCATCCTCCTCTTTTTTTCTGAGCAACTCAATATCGTGACAGCCATATTCTTTAAGCTATTTAAGATGGAGGCCCTTTCTTATGTAGCAACAAGATGGATACCGCCTTACTCAAGCTGAGATAAATTAAGATCAGCTAAAGGATTGGGGCCCACGGGAGGAACGTGGGGATTCTTCTGTTCAATCTGCCCATGTCTTCAGCATCGACCCCAGCCTCTTGTGCAGTAAAGCGAGTCCTGTTTGGAGTGCTGCGACCCAATGAAATAACCTGATAATTTTTTGCTCAATCTGCCTTTCACTTCATGGATGAAATCTTGGGTGCAGCCTATAATCAAAATGTTCAACCAACCTAGATTTATAGACCTCTATCTTCTTCTCACAATGTTTTCTACACCACAACCCACTGTATAACTAATTGCATGGTGATATAACTACTTTCTCATCATTTTGGTTACATAGTTGTTTGTTTTATTGAACATAGAGTGATTATTAACCTATGATGCGTGCTTCTCCACACTCAGATGACATCTATATACACACATGAAACCTACTCGTGTGGAACTCTTACAGAGAACATAGCAGGTGCTGCACTTTTTGCATTCAGGACCACGGTTTGCAACATCCATGTAGTTCTTCCCTGGCAAGCAAGGTAGCAGAGAGAATCGCTGTCATCAGAATAGCAGTCGTGAAACCAGCTGAATCCTGTAAAATGGACAAGTTCAAATAATAACGGGGTCAGAAAACAACTTTTGGTTAATTTTATTTTACATTCCAGGATTTTGTTTTACTATAAACAAGTTATTTGATGTGGATACTTTTCTAATTGATAACAAGTTTCTACAAAGAATAATATTCATTCCAAAATTGGATTACTCGATGCTGATGCATTTTTAATTTACGCCATGACCTGCTGTAATGAATAATGTAACAATGGCATGTCAGTAAATGTGGGTATTATCACACAGCTGAGTACTGAACAGCTGACTTAATGTACCAACCCATTGATCAAGGTGATCAACTTTAGCCTACCCGCTCTATTCTAGAGATGCTCTGTTGCAAGTATTGCCATAATCGTACGTGTAATTTTCTTTGCAGACCGAATTATCAATTGTTTCTGTTGTCAATATGCAAACCACACATTCTACAAGCTAACGTTTGACCACAGAGCAGTAGATGTTACTGTTTTGCTTGGTTACCTGCACGGCAGAGGTGGCAGCAAAACCCATTAACCGCTCTGTATTGTCCTTTCTCTTCACATTCATTATTCTCAACCTGAACATGAAATTAAAGTAGAACACAGTCAGGGCACAGCTACGTATATGCAACAATGACTCCTCAATAATGCATGTGTAGAGGATGTTCGAGACATCCTCACACACGAACACCACACAACCACGGGTTAAGGGTCAAGGGTCGAGGGAGCACTGCCGTACACGACACGCAATCCGATGATTGAATGGAGGACACTGATCGGATTGGTGCGAGAAGATTATAAAAGGCGGGAAAACCCAAGAAGGTGATTGGCGGAAAGGGGGGAGAAGGGCTGTAATAGGGGACGAAGTTGGAGGGTTGGGTTGGTTTTGGATGACGAGTAAGTGTGGTGTGAGTGGCGTCGATAATAAAGACCCGTCTTGACCAGCTCAAGTCTCGTCTGCACATGTAAAATTCACTCGACTCCAAATCCCCTGCGTATTGTCGTGATCCAAAGTCAATATATTTGTCTTGCCTGTTAAGCCTCGTTTCTACTGTCTGAATGTAGTCTCCTTCGCACTGTGTATCGTTTGTACTGTCTGTTGTATGTGTACTGCCTTGCCTGTACTGTATGCCTAATTTTTCCAGTCTCATTTTGTGTACTTCCTGGAGGAAAAAGCTATTAAAATAATGTATTACTTAAATAATAATACAAATATTCGATTTGAAAAATACATTCTAAACATAAAAGTTATTTAAATAAAAAAAACTAGCAATAGTTAACATAATTTCGATTTAAAGCTTTCGTGACTTCAGGGATTCATCTTCTTGGTTCTTTCGGTAAAGTCACGTAGAAGGGAAATAATAAAATGGTATAGTGTATAGCAATTGTATAATAATAAATAGTATAAAAGTGTAATGTTAATATAATGTATAAGGTAATAATAGTATCGTAATTGTATAGTGAATATACAGCAGTGTGGTATACAGTAGGGTGGGTAGAATAATACATAGTGTAAATTACAATGTATAGTCTAATGTATAGGGTGGTGTATAGTAATGCAGTATATAATTTAATGTTTGGTTTGTCTATGGCAGTATATAGTACCGGTAGACGTGATGTAAGAGAAAAAAAGTTTAGTGGAGGCATATTATTTTTTTACGTAGAATTGTAATTATGTTATTAGTTCACTTATTGGAGAGTATTTTAGTATAAGAACTGAGTAGTTTATTTAGTTTTTACGTGGTGGTTTAGCTGCTGCAGCTCCTTACTATTAAAATTCCTTCTCTCTATTACTGCTAACCCTACTCCCTTTGATGCTGCTAATCCTGCATAATGCACGGACATAATGAATTTGAAACCCCCCCCACCTCCTATGCATTCCACAAGTAGTGACTAATCCCATATCTGCATTTCCATAAATATGCTAATTCCTCTTGATATGCAAATTCCTTTGTCAAGGCGCCCTTCCCCCCCAACCAGCTTAAATATACGCTGCCAAGCCTGGTGGTGCCCATTCAGACGCTGTCTTTCCGACAGACCTGTTCTTCACCTGAGGACGGCTGCTTGCGTTGTGGCCGAAACGTCGTGAGAATTATTTTATTAGTTTATTTTTTTATTTTATTATTTCCCTTCTACGTGACTTTACCGAAAGAACCAAAAGAAGTAACATAACTATTGACCATAAAATCACATAATAAATATGGTGATTAACATTCTATCAACATATGAGCATGAGCATATAGGAGCTTCATTTTAGAATGACGCGTGCAGGTGCTACGGTTGTGCTGGATAGCCAGTCCAGATCACCCTANATCAGTTTCTTCATTGCAAGGCCCGGCCACCAGCGGCTCCTGGTGGCCTTTAGTCGNCCCTGACCTCGGCCCCCGACAATAACAAATGTGAAAACACTCCTTAATTGCTCAACCCGGTTTCAAATGTGTGGCGCTCTGACACTGATGATGTGTTATCGGGAAAGTTGGACCCCTCTGAAAATTAGTGAAGAACACTACGCAAGAAACTGCTATGGAGGTGTTCCAGTTTAAGAGAAAGTGGCTCTCATTCTACAGTATTCTACCCTAATCTTACCATTACTTAAAATGAAACCATTAAGTATAAAAAGGATGAATGATTGATGAAGGGTTGTTTGGTACAACTTTACTGATAACTATGCTGTATGCAGNTTCTTTTTACAGAGCAGCTACATCACAGCCCGTCTGTGTTTGACCAGGCAAATATTACTATGGGCCTCATACTTTCTAGGCAAAAGCTATTCAGACGTGGGTTGTAGATCTGCAGCTAAAAGTTAACGCTACAGATATTGCCTAAGCCAACAAGTTTTTGTGATATGTTATATTGATGTTCAATTAAATATGTTGCNAACAATGATATTCATTGTATTTGCATATCAACATATTCATATTTTATACAAACTAATTAAGTCTACACAACATAATTTCCTTTAAGATGTGTATACAGTAATACATATAAATGTTGACTTATAGCTTTCGTGACGAGGAATTCAATTATTTGGGTCTTTCGAAAGCACGTAGATGAAATAAAATAATACAATAATAAAAATAAAGTGAATAAAAAATAATGATTTTTTATTAACTTTATTTTAATTTTTATTATTTTATTATTATTATTTCTATCTACGTGACTACCAAGACCCAAAGAATGTAATACATACATATGTAGTAAGTATATATGGAGGCTTGACGACAGGATCGGAGGCACACTTATTTATTACACCAACACAGTTGTACAGGTCACTTGGCTACAGGGATTCTCGACAGCTAACCCCTATACCAATTCCTCCGCTACGGACTAGGGAGGCTATCTGTCCCAGCTTGGTTAAGCTGGGATCCCGGCTCCCTGAGTCACCAGACCAGCTTCGTCTGGGCTCTCGGGCCACGCCACCGGCTTGCCCTGGTCGGCCCTTATAAGGACAGCGAGCCAGGGGAGCTCTGGGCCTACTCTAGCTGGTCTTCCGTCTTCTCTGGTTAAAGCTGAGTCCCGACCTCGAGCCCTCGAGCTCATCACCTTTTATAGGACTCGCCCCCGAGGGGGGCCCGTGGGGATACACATGCGGACGTCGGTGCTAGCGCCACCCTTGTGTACGGCCGTAACCCCGCCCCTTGTGTTTGTTGGCCATCCGTGGCCATGCATAATCACACCTCAACATTCGTAGCCATGCGCAATTACACCTCTACATCACCCCCCCTGTACAGCTCGCAGCCGTCCCTGGCTGCAAAAAAAATCAGAATAAAGGTGCATCCCTCACAAAAACCCCGTGTGTGTGCCTCGCGTAATTTTTAACAAGAACAAGAGAACCTTAACAAGAACAACAACAGGAAGAGAGAGAGAGAGAGAGAAAAAAATAACCCGACGCACCCCCCCGAATAAATACCCCAAAACCAACATATATACACACTCCGGACGCCACCCCTCCCATTGTCCGCAAGGCCCCCAACGGCCGACCTCACAATAGTCTGCGCGTTTTGGCGCGCGTCCGCGCGGCGGGCCCGTCACAAGGGCCCGTCCTGGCACGCTCAGTGACGGTCGTTGACGGTCCGGGTGCAAGAGTGTCAGGCGTCGCTGCCGAGTGACCCCGACCCCTCCGGGAGGGGTTGGTGGGTGTGGACCCGTCACTCCTGTTTCACCTGGGGACGGAACAGTTGGCGTCAGGTTAGGCGAGTGCAGCGACGACGGGGAGTCGGCGACACCCTCACACGTTTGGCCATGCGTGTGTGTGTGTGAACCACGGGGCGGCGCGACAAATGGTTTTAACCTTGAGGGGTGCACATACCACCGGCGCCTCCCCCATTTGACGCGAACACATTGCGGCCGCAAAACCTGCACGACCTCCACTGGCCCCCGCCACGGCCGTACAATTTCGACGAGGTTGCCAGCGGCACCTGAGGACAGTGCAACCACGCCCTGTCCCCTGGTTCCCATTTGACCACCTGCACCCGCCCCAACCGAAGCCTCTCGTTCGCCTTCTGGCGGAGTTCAGAATTTTGCACGGCCGCTTCCCGCGCCTCAGACAATTTAGCGATGTTGAATTTAATGTGTTCGGACAAATTAGACTTCGCCGGGAGCGCCGAGAGCTTCAGCTGGGTCGCCACAGGGGGTTAACTTCGCGCCCATACATTAAAAAGAAAGGGGAAAATCCGGTGGCCGCATGAGGAGCCATTCTGTAGGCCTGCAACACACCGGCTATGCGGAGGTCCCAATCCGTCTGGGATACCGACACCTGCTGGGACAGCATGGACGTGATGGTCCGATGCAGCCGTTCCACCATCCCGTCAGTTTGTGGGTGATACGGAGAGGTCCGAACCTTCTCCGTACCCAAGAGGTCGCACACCTCACGTAGGAGTTTACCAGAAAAATTCCTACCCTGGTCAGTAAGCAGCCGTTCCGGAGCACCTTTGTCGAGGACATAGCCCTGGACAAAGGCCTCCGCGATGGCTGCTGCCGACTGGTTCGCCAGGGCCAGGCCATAGGCCATCTCGTGAAGTATTCAACCCCCGTTAGTAAATACCTATTGCCCTGGGCGTAGCGGGAAATGGCCCAAGTATGTCCAGAGCGACGAGCTCGTTAACCCGGGAAACTTTTATGGACTGCAGCGGAGGGTTGGACCCCCTCGCAGGCGGCTTCCTCTGCGCGCATTGCGTGCATGACCCCAAGAGATCCCCACGTCCTTTTCCATGCCCGGCCAGAAGAAATCCAGCTGGAGCGTGGCAAAGGTCTTGTGAACCCCAAGTGCAGAAGCCGCTCATGAACAGCCCATACCACCTTACCCTTAAAGCAGCAGGCACCACAAGCCGCTGGCGCCGGGTTTTTCCATCCCAGTGCATCAAAAGACCCTGGAACAACCCCCACGAGTCAACGGTTTCCACCCCCTGACCAGCCCCCCGACGCGACGGCGCAAAGCGAGGAGGGAGGTGTCCTCCATTTGGAGGCGTCCCCATTCCGCGACCGGCAACCCCAGCAACGAATCCCTCCCTTCTTGCTCGATAGGACCCGAAGCCGAAGGTGCATCGGTAGCGGCCACGAGGACCGACTCGGTGGTGACGTTCGAGGGCCTACAACGCCCCGAACCCAACAGGCACGCGCACTCCGAAGTGGGTGGCAATCGTGACAGGGCGTCAGCGTTCGTGTGGCGGACACCCTTACGATATGTGGTGACAAAGTCATAGTCTTGGAGGATCTCCAACCATCGAGACAACTGGCCCGATGGTTGTTGAACCCGCAGGGCGTACTGTAGGGCCGCATGATCTGTACGGACGGTGAACCGCCGACCGTACAGATACGGGCGGTACTGCTGAATGAAATAAACAATGGCCAATAATTCCCGACGGGTAACGCAGTACCGCTGTTCGGCTGGAGACAGTACCCGACTACCGTAAGCCACCACATGCTCTACGCCCCCGATGAGCTGGGACAGCACACCCCCGATGCCCGTGTTACTTGCGTCAGTATCGAGCAAGAAGGGTTGTGAAAAATCCGGGTAATTCAACGGCGGAGCTCCCACCAAAGCATTTCTGAGGGCGCGAAAAGCAGCCTCCTCCTCCGGCCCCAATGAAACCTGACTCCCTTGGACGTCAAGGCATGCAATGGTTTCGCAATCGTAGCGAAGTCAGCCACAAATCGCCGATAATACGACGCGAACCCAATGAAACTCCTGACCTCTCCCACAGAGGTGGGAGTCGGCCAGGAGCTGACGCATTCCGTTTNGGCGGGATCAGTGGATATCCCCGAGCGCCCAACAATGTGACCCAAATATCGCACCGATTCGCGGAGTAAATGGCACTTCTGTGGTTTAAATTTCAAATTGGCAGCCCGCATTTTGAGAAAAACAGCACGCAACCTCTGGAGGTGTTCCTCGAAGGATTTGCTAAAGACGATGACATCGTCTAAGTAAATCAAACACGAATCCCATTGCAACCCTGCCAAGACCAATTCCATTAACCGCTGAAA
The DNA here is from genome assembly GCA_018977245.1 of Lethenteron camtschaticum. NCBI lineage: Eukaryota > Metazoa > Chordata > Hyperoartia > Petromyzontiformes > Petromyzontidae > Lethenteron > Lethenteron camtschaticum. The sequence continues at coordinate 7,722,312 of MU249573.1, read as the reverse complement.
AGTTGCCGGCGCAGAATGTAAACCCATCGGCAAACGGTTAAATTGGAAGAGGCCCTGCGGTGTACGAAAAGCAGTCTTAGGTTTCGATTCGTCATCCAGAGGAAGCTGCCAGAATCCAGATAGCAAATCAAGGGTGGAAAAGAATCGCGCACCGGCCAAGGCGTCGAGCGACTCATCCATCCGAGGAAGCGGTACGCATCTGCCACAGAGATTTTGTTGAGACGCCGAAAGTCAACACAAAATCTCAGTGAGCCGTCGTGTTTTTTCACCAAAACGATCGGCGCGCCCCACGGGCTGGTGGAAGGGGAAATGATATCGGCGGCTAGCATGTCATCAACAGCCGATTTGACATGATCCTTTTCGGCGGGACTCAACCGAAAGGGATTTTGGCGGATCGGCGCGCTGTCACCCGTGTCAATATGGTGCCGCAGCAATTTTGTACAACCAATATCAAATTTGTGTTGACTAAAAACGTCAGCAAATTCGCTCAGGAGAACTCGCAGCTGCGCGCGCTGCGAGTCAGACAGGTCCACTGAACCCGCGCAAAGCGCATCCAGCCATCCGTCATCAGAGTCCGAATGCGGTCGCAACGGAGGATCGGTGGATACCTGACCCACGAGTGGTTCCTCATAGGGCACCGGCGTTGCGTGTGCAAGCACGGTCCCTTGAGGAACCACGGCCGTTCGCGATCCCACATTAAGGACTGCAATGAAGGGGTCCCCATCCCCTCTCACCATAGTCTGAGCCGCGAGCAAATCGGGTCCATTGACCCCGGCCCGAGATGGACCCAACAAGACCCCCCGATCCGCAACCCCTGCATCAAACGACCGACGCAACCTAAGAGGGACGAGCATCTGAGCCCCCGGAGGCACGTGCACCGTTTTTGTGACGAGCGCCTGCACGGTGGCAAACGCCCGACGCTCCGTGGTGGGGGAGGACAGAAATGTAACGCGTCGGCCCGATGGGAGCTCAATGCACCCTTGGTCAATAAGGATACGGATGGGCATTTTGGCCAGAAAATCCGTCCCCAACAGGCACGGAACCGCGAGTGAGGAGGAAACCAAAACAGGGCCGGATAATTTAATGTCCCCAATGCAGATAGTGGCGCGGATTTGGCCAATAATGCCCAGAGAGCCTCCGTTAGCGCATAGCACGGCACGTCAACAGGGAGCAAGGACGACTTTGAACGGGAAGGATGTTATAAATTAAATCAGATATAATGGTCGCCGATGCCCCTGTGTCAATTAAAATCCGCACCTCTACCCCATCAATGTGACCGACCACGACCGATGATCCCGCCGACGCAGCAACGACACGATGGGCGAGCTCCGACCACTGACCCGGTTGGAGCGCTCGCCGCATTACCGAACAATCGCGCGCGACGGACGGGGAATTTGGAGCCCTGTTTAGTTGAGCGCGTGAGTGTGTGTCGGATGTGTGCGTGGGCCAAACGTGTGAGGTGCCGCGACTCGCCGTATTTCTCTGCTGGAGCTTGGGAGGAGACGGCGTGGCGTCCTGACGAGGTGTCGCCCCGCGCTGACGGGGAGCCCGGCATCCAGACGCAACGTGGCCTTGCAGGCCACAGTTGTAGCAGCGTGTGAGCGCCCCAGATGACCTGGGCTGCTCCTGGCGGCTCGGTCCATTCCGAGCCTGCGGTGCCGCCGATCTCCATTCCCCTCGCCGCTCCACCCCGCAGACCTCCTCCGATGGGAGGGCGGTGGTCGCCATGGCATGGCCGGCCGCCCCTTTGCCGCCTTCCGACGCAGGGACCGCAAGCCCCCGTGGATGTGGCGCGCGACCAGCAGGGACGACATCTCCGCGTCGTCCTGAGCCAGGACGTTGACGTCCAGCTCGTCAGCGAGTAGCAGCAGCTTCTCAGCCACCATGGCATCCACTCCTTCCTCGTCCATCCTTGGGAAAGCAGCCTTTGCCAGAGCAGGAGAGCCGTCCGGAAGGCCAGGGGTGACTCGTTGGCGCCCCGACTCCGATCGTGGAACAGCTGCCTGCAGTCCGAAGGCGGCCCATAGACGGCTGACAGCAGCTGCAACGCCAGGTGTAGAGTGGCGCGCTTTTCCCTCGGCGCCGAGGTGAGGGTAGCCAGGGCGTCATTGTCCAGCATCGCTGGCAGCGCGCGTAGAGCCTCGGCGTCCGACCAGTTCGCCATCTCTTGATGAGCGATGAACCGCCTCTTGAAGCCGCCCCAGTCTCCGTCAGCGCCGACAAATTCTTTAAGAGGCGGCAGACGCTGTTGTAAGGCGGCGTCCGTGGCCGCAGAACGCTCTCCGTCGCTCCCCGCCGATGATACAGTGTGGGCGGGCCGTGCACATGGCATCGCGGTCGCTCTGATGTTGACGCGCCAGCCGGCGTTGATGATGTCACGGCTTGTGCTTGGCGCTCAGCAGACACGTGACGCGGGCCGGCCCGCCCTCCGCTCGTACTGTAGAGATGGCGGGAAATTTGACCGCGAGCCGCGTCGGGGTGGCGGGAAACGTCGCCCCGCGCCGGCTGCCGTCGTCGACCCGCGCTGCTCCTCCAGCCCCCAGCCGCGTGATCTCCTCCAACGCGGCGGCCGCGGCGTAGAGCAGGTCCGCCAGGCGGGAGTGGGCCAGCCGGAGTCCTCGGCCGACGCATCCCCCTCCTCCTGTCGTAGCGGCGCGGGCGTACTCGGCCCCGGCTGCTCCGATTCGACCCCGGCCATCACTGGTGGAGAATCGGCCGCGGCGTCTTCCATCTCCGACTCCCTGGTACGTGTCGTCCCTCGTGTGTCCATCGTTGGACGTTTACTTCTGACCCCAGATGTAGTAAGTATATATGGAGGCTTGACGACAGGATCGGAGGCACACTTATTTATTACACCAACACAGTTGTACAGGTCACTTGGCTACAGGGATTCTCGACAGCTAACCCCTCTAACCTATACCAATTCCTCCGCTACGGGACTAGGGGAGGCTATCTGTCCCAGCTTGGTTAAGCTGGGATCCCGGCTCCCTGAGTCACCAGACCAGCTTCGTCTGGGCTCTCGGGGCCACGCCACCGGCTTGCCCTGGTCGGCCCTTATAAGGACAGCGAGCCAGGGGAGCTCTGGGGCCTACTCTAGCTGGTCTTCCGTCTTCTCTGGTTAAAGCTGAGTCCCGACCTCGAGCCTCGAGCTCATCACCTTTTATAGGACTCGCCCCGAGGGGGGCCCGTGGGGATACACATGCGGACGTCGGTGCTAGCGCCACCCTTGTGTACGGCCGTAACCCCGCCCCTTGTGTTTGTTGGCCATCCGTGGCCATGCATAATCACACCTCAACATTCGTAGCCATGCGCAATTACACCTCTACACATATGTTAACGACTCTTCTGGCAACGAAGATCCTTTATAACGAAGTCGCCTGTAGAGGGACACTTCACCGCCCAATTATTGCAAGAATATAAATACTTACACATCTGTAGTGACTGGGAATGTCACTGTGTGGTGCGGGCTTGCGAGGCTGTATACTGTTGTGTGTACACCCCGGACGGGGTGTAGTACCAGCCCTAGTGGGGGCTTGGGTGAGTCCTGGTTAAGCGCGGTGGCCACGTATAGCGTGCAGTGCGGGTCCCGTTGAGACAGCAAGTGTCAGCCAGCTGGGTTACGTTGGGGNCATGATACTCTGGCTGACCTGGCGACATGTGATGATACTGGAGGAGGGCCACCGGTGGAGGAGGCCAATGGGTGGTCACATGATCTGAGAAGAACTCTCGAGAGCCTTCAAGCAAGAGAGATCGAGAAGGTGGGCGGGGCGAGAGGCGGAGCCAGCCCCAGCCCGGCCCAATATAAGGGGGCCCTGTGAGGGGCTCGGGGTTCTTACTGTTGGAGAGGTAGAGATCCATGTCAAGCTTCAAGAAGCCTCCAGCCACGCGGTCCGGGACCCAGTTTGTGGTCCGGACCGGATAGTGGACCGTGTCTAGTTCTGCCGTAGCGTGGTTAGTTGGGTGGTCACCACCCGAGAGTGTGTTGTGTTAATAGCCTGGAGTATGTTGTGCTAAGAGTTCAATAAAACGTGTTGCCCCCAAGACAACGTCTGCAACTCAGTTGGACTACATATCTTCTGAAATCATGGAAAGCAATTCAACAGAGTGATATTTAAAACGCACCCTCTCCAGCTTGCCATAGCTCACGATCATCGTGTTGATAAAATGTAATAATTTTTTTCAGTCACAAAAATGACTTCATTACCCCCACATCATGGAATACAAACGACCAATTAACGCAGGGTCGGCAACCTGTGGCGTTGGAGCGGCATGCGGCGGCTTTACTCTTCGGCTCTTTGGCTGCCCCTTGCAGGCAGCCGTTTGATGAAAAAATAATAATCTTTAACATAATTTAATGCAAAGATAATTATAAATTTATTAAATACGACAGGTCACTATGTATTGTCTTGGTGATGGCAAAATTTACAGTACTGTGAAATAATAACTAATGGGGACAAAAAATAGAAAGTTTATTCCATCACATAATTTGTTTAAGTCAGAATTTGGCATCTGCTGTATACCTGCTGTTTGCGTACAAGTACCTCTGCGTGTGATGCGGCTCTCACACTATTTTGTTCAAAGACAAAACTAAATAAAATTGCTCTTTTTCTTTGAAAAGTTGACCCCTGCTCGAATGGAAGTGGTCTGACTGGGCACAAAGTACAATGTAAATCCTCTATTTGTAAACGCAAATGCAGATCATAAGGAGGGTAGAGGCGGGAGAGATGACATTGAAGTGGTGCGTTCGTTAGGGCTTGCGCAATCCACCTTAAAGATAATTTTAAAACCAAGCAGACAAAGTAAAGGCGACTGTGCGGCCATGTTATCCTATTGTACCGCCTTCTCTGAAGTCTTGGAACTCATCCCAAAGCCTCCTTTGTCATATCTACCTCTGGTAACAAAGTTTCTGATAACGAAGTGACGTCATGAAATATTTTTTTCATTTACCGAGGTATTACGCTATGTTAATTATTTTACGTTTTCTAAACCACACCAGTTTCAACAAAGGCTTCAGAGTGCTGTACATAAAAAATATATCTCTAGTTTATTTACCACATCATAGGAATTAAGTAGTTTTTACTCAATGGTCAGGTAAAGTAGAGTTTTAGGCAGAGCGTTCCAAATCTGAGGGCCTAGGACCAAACAAGCCAAAACCCAAAAGTTTTTTGCCGAAAGCGTGATTGTGTGAGGAGCTCAAATTCAAATATTGAGGCAGTTGTTCAAAGAGTGCTTTCTGAATTAAACACATCAATATTATTGGACTTTTCCGCAATTGATATCCCAATACACATACTTGATACATGTCCAGTTGTGCTTGACAGATGTTTTTTCTTGACACTCGTAAACAAACTCATGTGGTTCCATTGCCAATGGCTTTGCTGCTGCTTCTAGTAAGGTTGTGCGACAACCTGCTATGTAGCAGTGACATGCAAAATCAATGTGAGATCCTAATGTTCCTGAAATTATGGTTTTGTTGGGTTTTAAAAGTTAGTCTTACGTTTTTTTACGTATGTTATCCGTCATAGATATTGTATTTAACTATATATCGTGTTACCTGCCTTATAGGTACTGGACATCAGTGAAAAGAGCTTCATAGCTCATCGGATTCTTCCAGCATAATTACATATTCATATTCTGAGTTATGCAAAAAATGTTTTACCCTGCATTTTGATGGTTGCGGAGCCCCAAAGGTTAGGATGACATATTAAGAGTATTCATTTGTACAGTGAAAGAGAGGTGTAATGTAATTATACACAATAGTGAAGATATAAATATTTTGTACTTAAATAGTTAAAATATCTGAAACATTAACGGCAAGAAACAGTCTAGCCGAAACTGAAGGAGCAGCCAACGAGAATAAAAGACCTCACATCTTTTTTGGAGATATTTAGAGCAGCCCAAAATAATTCATTGTCAGCGCCACTGAGAAGAGATCACGGGATTTAGAAAAGAGAGGTGTGGCTCGAGCATGTGACTTGGACTCAGTCAGACTGAGTCATGTTGACTTCAGACACTTGGTGCACTGCTTTGTCCCACCGGTGTGTCGAGTCATGTGACTTGGACAGTCAGACTCGAGTATGAATTTGATGACTTCAGCTCGACTTGGACTTGCATAACAATGACTTGCACCTCTGGAAAAGACATTTGGGCAGCAGAAGGGAAATAGCGCCAGTTGCCGTCTGCTTGATGACAATTGTGATCGGAGGCTTGGGAGGGTGATGGGAGGCAATGTTTGATAAGAGATTAGGAGCAGCTGAGTAGAAAGCGCCTTCTCTTAGTGAGTATAGACTGTATTACATACTTACCATTGAGATGAACGTAAAAAAGATTATTCCAGAGATCAGCCCCATTACTGTCACTTGGTTTGGCTGCATCGTTTCAAACTTGGTATCAAAATGGTGGAGCACGAAGCTAACGATCAATATCGCTGTTATGTAGCTTTGCTTTAGAGATACTTCACTGCCAAATAATGCAAATACGCCTTGTGGCCCATCAACATTTCTACAGAAGAACCCCCAGCTGGATCACCAGTGCCTGAGTGTAATACACTTAACTATTAAAGAGTTAATGTCTCTCAAAAGTACATGTAGACTAAGATGAATGTACCGTGCGAGTTTCTAGACTTCCAGCCATCTCGAAACACGGCGACCGCAACTCATTTGCAACTTCCTCATTCCGTGCTTTTCATTGCCGTTTCAGAAAAGTTGTCAAACTGGAAACACTGTGCCAGGGTGGTGGTCCAGATGTCTTGTGATCACCTTTTAATTCTCTACTAAATCGTCATATTTTTGTCAGTAAGATGTATTTGAAGCAGAAATGAATATGGAAAGGAAACACATTGTAGGGTCAATTAATTGTGGTGGGTCAAAAGACATCTGAATCACCAGTGGAGTTCTGTATTTGAAGCAAGTATAGTACAGTTTGTATATATAAAAAAANCTCAACATGTGCATCAATAACACTGTGACCATACATGAAAATACAGTGTCAACAACACAGGTGACATTTCGTGTAATGAGCCTTCTTCAGAGCGGCCAGAGAGATAACAGGGTTGAAAGCTGGAGACTGACAAATAATTATAGTCTTAGGTTTTTCTGTAAAGTCACGTAGGTAAAANTAAATAATAAAAATAATAGAAATAAAATAATAAATCACGTTTTACTTGATACAGTAAATTTAGCTGTGACGGTCCCACCTGATGACGGAGACTTGTGTTGCCTCCGAAACGTGATTTTATTATTTTATTTCTATTATTTCTATTTTATTATTTATTTTACCTACGTGACTTTACCGAAAAAACTAAGAGTATAATCCTTGCAGTCACGAAAGCTTCACATCTAGAATTGACAAATAATTATGTTTGGAAAATGTTTTAACTTGCATTTTAATACTGTACAGGGGAACTCTTATCCACGGCGCTTTTACCCTCGACTCCGACTATTACACTAGTCAACAAAAAAAACTTCTGGCCTGGACATTTGCAGCTGTTTTAGACTAATTTCAGGGTGCTGATTCCAAATCTAATCTCATATTTGCTCTATCACATCTCATTTTCATGCTATCGGCATACCCCATTTTCATTGATTTTACAATAAATTAACTCTGTCACTTATGATTGCAAGTTGTTGCGAGTTAGTGACTGCTTTAGTGTTAAAATATGGTGCTGTATTTTTAGGATAGTGTGTTTATAATATAATTTTATGTAGATATCCACATTTATTTAATATTTTTTTTCTGCAGTTTTTATTGAAAATGCAATATTTGATATCTCAAAAATCAACTGATGTGATAGACAAAAACTGATGCCAGATTTGAAATCAGCACCCCAAATTTACCTTTAAACCGTTGGAATACCTTATGCCAGAAAAGTGTGTTGACCAGTGTTATCAATGCCCCTTTTCCTCTCGTTTATCCGCGATTTATGAGTCGATCTCACCCGCGGTAATCGGCAAACATCTTTCGTAGCAAAACATGCGCTGTGATCATAGCAAATGCGCGGGCGACACTTACATTAATCATGAGACAGAGGCGTAGCTAGGGGGGGGGCAGGGGGTACATATGTCCCCGGGCGCCAAGGTAAAGGGGCGCCAAAATGTGGCTTAGAACGTTACATTATCACTTATTGCGGCAGGCGCTGCAGCCTGAAACTACTGCACAAATCTACACCTCAACCTAAAAGTTTATATATCCCGCCACACACAGCCTACATGTCATGTAATTACATTTTGGTATGTGCGCCTATTAAGAACTAACATGGAAGAACGTCCCAAACAACAGACAGGCGCAGTCTTTCAACCTGAGTCACTGGCCTGTTTTTGGTGGCGGAAACTACGACGGCCTATTTTTAGTTCTTATTAGTGACACCACCACGCTCCAGGCGGCTGCAGCAGCCGGAGTAGCCCACGCTCGTCAACAGCCTGGGGATCGATGTGGACAGAAGAATTAGGCGACGTCGGAAGATGCCAGAGAACTGGCAAGAGATGCAGGACTTTCAGCAGAAGAAGAAATTGTGCGCGTTATGAAGAGCGTATTTTATCGACTTCAACAGGAGATGTCAACACGGTTTTTACGACTAAAAGACCTGAACACAAAATTTGGATTTCTGCTGGACGTCAAAACTCTTTTATCCGACACAGATGTCGATGCAATTCGTAGAAATTGCAAAGATTTTGGAAATTTCTATTACACTGACATCAATGGCCACGAACTTTACACAGAAATTGGAGATTGCAAAATGCTGCTCAGTAACCGGAATGAAGTTCTACCAGAAACTCCTTTGGATCTTCTTAGGTTTATTGTGTTTTATGGAGACGACATTTACGAATTTGCGAATTTCACTGCAAATTTTATTAACAATAGCAGTTTCAATTGCAAGCTGTGAGCGGTCGTTGAAACTTATTTGTCGTATTTGCGTGCTTCAATGGGACAAGATCGTCTCAGCGATCTTCTCTTCTTAGCGTTGAAAGAAAACATTGGAAAAAAACTGATTTTGATTACGTGATTGACCAGTTTGCGACAGTGAAATAAAGAAAAAATAATATTTTGTAGACTATGTCAACCAGTCTACGACAGTGACTGAGTGAGCCATGTAATATAATTTATATAAATTTGCTTCTTTAAATACAATGTTTCATTAAAATGTAAATTATTCCTTATTCGATGTAATAGGAAAATGTGATTAAACGGGGGGGCAATTTTATAGTTTGTCCCCGGGCGCAAAATATCCTAGCTACACCTCTATCATGAGATTCACACACACGAACACCCACACGGAAACAAGGAGAGACACCGACACGAAGACACACAAAGACCGTGAGACACACACAGACACGGAGTCAGAGAGACACGGAGACACACAGATACACTTATAAAGTACTGTATAGCATTATTATTCCTGTACTTAACGCAAAGATAATTAACAATTGATTTTCTACGACAGGGAATGGGTCACTATAGATCGTCTTTGTGACAACAAAATGACCAATACTGTTAAAGAATAACTAAGGGGCCGTCCATAAATGACGTCACGCGATTTTGGAAGATTTTTGACACGGCGTCACAAAAAGTCAGCCCCCCCTCAAATATGACGTCACAAAGCTCTGCCCCCCCCCCNAAATAAAACATGCTTCAAACTATTGTCATTGTAGTGCGTATTTAATGTGGTGCTGCACTCTGATGCTGTAGGAGAAAACATTTATTAAAAAGTCTATTTAATTAAGTAGAACGTGTTGTCTATATTTATTTAAAGTTACGCATTTTGATGTGGCGTCACATTTCTCACCCCCCCACCCCTCGTCACACATCGTCACGAATGTCTGACCTCCCCACCCCCCAGGTGCGTGACGTCATTTATGGACGGCCCCTAAGAGGGGCAACAACTAAATAGACGCAGTTTATTCCATCACATATTTTGTTTATTTAAGTCAGAATTTGTCACCTGGTTTTATTGGATTTAAAAATCTAGTCTTACTTTTTTACAGAGTTTGTTATATCAGTCATAGAGATTTTATTTAACTATAGATCGTGTTACCTGCCTTATAGGTACTGGACATCTGTGAAAAAGAGCTTCATAGCTCATCGGATTCCTCCAGTATAAATACATATTCAGATTCTGTTATCCCAAGATTTATGTTTTACCCTGCATTGTGATGGTTCCGGAGCCCCAAAGGTTAGGACATATTATTCATATATACAGTGAAAGAAAATCGTAATGCATATTTTTTGTATTTTTTTATTTTCTTTGAACCTATCTACGTGACTTTACCGAAAAACCCAAAGAATAGACGTAATGCATTATACACAATAGTTAAGATATAAACATTTAGTTATTCAAAAGCTCAAACATTTGAAACATTAACGGCAAGAAACAACCTCCCATTGTCTGAGCGCCACTAACAGAGAACAATCACGGGCAATTGAGAGAGAAAATACCATTTGGAAAGCAGAAGGAAAATTGCAACACTCTTGCCATCGGCTTGATGTCAATGGTGATCGGAGGCTTGGGAAGATGATGGGAGGTAATGTTTGATAGCGAAAGATCAGGAGCAGCTGAGAAGAAAGCGTCTTCTCATAGTGGGTATAAACTGTATTACACACTTACCATTGAGATGAACGTAAGAAAGATGATGCCAGAGATCAGCCCCATTACTGTCACTTGTCTTGGCTGCATCGTTACAAGCTTGGTGTGCAAATGGTGTTACTGGAGCACGAACCTAACGATGAATATCGCTGTTATGCAGCGTTGGTTAAGAGAACGTCACTGTCAAATAAAGCGCATACGCCTTGTGGCCGTTGAACATTTGTACAGAAAACTCCCAGCTGACCACCCGTGGCTATGCGTGTAAAACACTTAACTCTTACACATTGTTGCTGTCTATCAAAAGTACAAGTACATGTAGACTAAGATAAACTTACTCTGTAAGTTTTAAAGACTAAGGGGCCGTCCATAAATTACGTCACGCGATTTTGGACTATTTTTGACACCCCCCCTCCTCACACGGCGTCACAAAAAGTCAGACCCTCCTACCCCGCAGGTTCTTTGCAGCTTCCTCCCACTGTTGCGTAACAAGGTATGAAGCTAAACCAGTGGCTAACCTGGAAATGCAGTACCTGCATGCAAATACAGTGTTTCATGTGTTGAAAATGTTTGCTGAATACCATGCAAGTCACCTTGTGACATCGTTCATAAAACATATTTTCATGACAAAAAGTTTTTTTATTGCTTAGTTTTCTTAACTGCATGCCCCCACGCCACCACAGATAATGTATTCTGAAGTTACAATGCCTTCTGAATATGTTAAAATATGATATAAAACGTGTAAATGTGCAGAGGTCATATGGGGGACGGCCAGGACTGAATGTAGAGTCACACAAGGGACAAGGGATCATGCCCAGAGACATGGTTAAAGTCAGGCGCGAAAAGGGGGATTAGGGAATTGGGTAAAAAACAAAAATATAAATATTGGTGGGAAAGGAGAGGAGGTGTTGGAGATGGGCTCGGGACTCCGGGAAGAAGAGGCTGAAGTAAAAAAGAAGTCGCCGTACCCTGCCCTGCAAGTGTTCGTGTTGGTGTTGAATGGAGCAATACAGTTCCTCTACCATTTGCAATAATTCCCCATACACCTGTTTTAAAAATCATACAATTCATTTGGGTTCACGGTGGATTTTGTGTTATTGCTTTAGATGCTACCGACGTGTTTACCAACGCTGAACACTGCTCGCCAACACACGTGGTTGTAGAGGTGAGTTTTTAAGTGTCTCTTGAAGGAAACAATTGAGGTGATGCTGCGAATGTGCAGAGGAATTGCATTCCAGACTGTAGGGGCAGCCGCCGAGAAGCGGCGTATAGACGTGACCATCCTGAATCTTGGTATCAAGAGGAGGTCGTGTGTCGCACTGTAAAGGCATCTGCCATGTGATGTGCTGCAAGTCGTCAATAATGAAGAGAGGTACGGGGGGCAGGCATATGTGAAGGCATGGTGGCAGAGGCAGGCGATCTTGTATGTGACCCTGCTGGCAATGGGTAGCCAGTGGAGGGCACGGAGACAGGCAAGTGAGTCCAGACGGAGATGAGTGCGGCCAATGACGACGCGTGTCAGGTTGTTTTGTAGTTTTTGAAGTTTTTTAGGTTGCCAAGGAGGACCGGACTAGGACGGAGTTGCATTAGTCGAGGTGAGACCCAACTATGCAACATGCCAATGTGTTGGCAGTTTCAGTTGAGATGAGAGGACGTAGTTGTCTGAGAGCCTTCAGGTGAAAGTTACATGAACTGATTAAATGATTGGTTTGACGGTCGAAGGTTAAAGTTGAATCTAGGATGACACCGAGGTAGCTGAAGTGATCGGTGAACCTGATGCCATGACCAAAGATGTGTATGTGTGTTGGGAGCGCTGATGATTTGAGACGTTGCCTGGTACCTAACATGACGGCCACTGACTTTGATGGATTAAGGGCAAGGTTGTGTGCAGAGAACCACTGTTGCAAGACAGTGGTGCATTCCAAGAGCGTCTAAAATCTAGATACATTGGTAGAATTGATGGCGGTGAACAGAATAGTGTCATCCGCATATGAGTGGTGCTTAACACAGAAGCTTGCAATGAGGCGGTCGATCGGCGCAGTGTAGACTGTTAACAGCAGGGACCGAGGACGGAGCCCTGGGGGACGCCACAATGCTTTTGTTTCAGGAGATGTGGACGAACCCGCCCTGACTGAGGATTGCTGATCAATAAGGTGCGACAGTATCCACTTGAGTGCTGAGCCAAATATACCGAAGTCGGATTTCAAAGGCTGATTAAATGTCCAGACTTACAAGTGCAACGATGGAGCCGGAGTCAATAATCATTAAAATGTCATCGAGCACTCTAGTGAGTGCTGTTTCTGTGGAGTAGTTTTGACGGTAAGCTGACTGGAAGGAGCAGTAGTTTGGGGAGGAGGTGATGTGGGGTTTTAACTAGGCGAGGGTGAGTCTTTCGAAGAGTTGAGAGGTTCAAGAGATTAGTGATGGAACGACAACTAGACTGGTCATCAGGGTCGAGACTTGGTTTCTTTAACAAGGGGGAAACCAGGCCAGATTTGAGGTTGGACAGAAAATACCCCATCGAGAATGAGGCATTTGCAAGGTTCCTGATCATGATGGTTAGTTCCGGAGCACATTGCTTAAACAAGTAACCTGGGAGGATGTCGAGTGCAGATGACTTAATGTGAAGTGCTTCAATCAAAGAGAAAACGTCTTTTTAAGACACCAGCTTGAACATGGTTAGAAAGGTGTCTGGGTGAGTGCTTACAATTTCAGAAAACTGGAGCGGGGTACAATGGTGCGATGTGAGGGAAGACGTGCAAGAGTTTGTGGTGATCAGCTTGTTGGCGAAGTAAGTTTTAAAAGAGGTGGCAAGTTTCAGTGAGGCCACGGGATCGCTAAGGTGAGGGACCATGGTGCTACCAGGATGTAGAAGATCCTTGAGGGTTTTCCAAAGAATGTGTGGTTTTCTGGTAGCTGTTTTGATGCGGTCTTCAATGTAGGAGGAACGTGAGGGAAGGATACGTTTTTACACCATTGCAACCTCATTTGCCAGTAAAAATATGATCATTGGTTTTTTACCCTTCTATCTGGCAACCAAACTGACACCTTTTTACAAGGAGTCATGTTTGCATAGACCACAATACCTGCAGTCATAATGCAAACAAAAACACAACTCTGATAATGTGCACTGTCCTTGAAGTTGATTGGTCCACACCCGAGACAGCTTTCTCTCACATGAAACGAGGCTCTAAGAGTCTAAGGAAAGCTGTCTCGGGTGTGGACCAATCAACTTCAAGGACAGTGCACATTATCAGAGTTGTGTTTTTGTTTGCATTATGACTGCAGATATTGTGGTCTATGCAAACATGACTCCTTGTAAAAAGGTGTCAGTTTTGTTGCCAGATAGAAGGGTAAAAAACAATTATCAAGATAAGTTTGTTAGTTTTCCTGCAGGCAGCTCTGTAGGCAACTCGATCAGCAGGAAGACCACTGCGGGATGCGATCCTTTCAGGGCGCCTCCTGATTCACTTAGCAAGGATGGCGTCTCTTGAGAGCCAGCGAGTGCCGTGGGAAGGCTGCCTAGTGGTTCGTGGTTTTAATGGAGCCAGCTTGTCCAGCGCCCCCTCCGGTCAGCTTATAGTTGAAGAGCGCAGACAGTTGGATCGAATGATTGGGATAACATTGAAGGCGAGTTTGCGAGGTGCTGTAGAGGGAAAACTTGATACCCTTGAAATTACGGGAGTGGCGGGTCATTTTATGGTGATTGGCTTGGGAATTTGAATGGAAAATAGTATGAGGTGGTGGTCAGAGTAACCAGTTTGGAAAACTCCCAGTGCAGTGATGCATCAATCCTGGTCAGGTTCCAGAACCAGGTCGAGCATACTCTCAACATTTGTTGAGGAAGCTCTGGTGGGGCCTGAGTCTGTGATGACCAGGTTATGGCAGGCCAAAGTTGACTCGGTGTCTATCAATGGAGGCTGGGTTATTGCCGGGGCAATTCAAATCTCCAGTAAGCACGAGCCTGTGAATGGGCTAGGAATGAGGTAAATAAATTCAGAAAGCTCGTTTAAGGTAGTGATGCTGCCATCTGGAGGGTGATAGATGGAAATGATGAAAAAGCACTCGGTGTTAGTAGTGGGACATGGACTGGACCTCAAAGGTGGCGGGAGCCATCGATAGATAGAGCTCTTTAATTTTCAAGTGTGCATTGTAGACGACCGCTAAGCCACCTCCCCACTGGTTAGTTGCACGATGTTTGTGAAGAACCTTGTATCCTGGGGCGCAACTTCCAGAGAGATGGCTGGCGGGGAGTCTGGCCTGCACCAGGTCTCGGTAATAAGCAAAAGTCAATGTGGTGGTTTGAGATGGTATCGTGAATCAGGGCTGATTTCTTGGTAATGGAGCGTGAGTTAAGTAGGCCGAGGTGGATGTGTAAAGATCGATGTGAAGATCCGAAAAGGCGAGGCATCGAGAGATCAGAGGAAATAGCTGGTTGAAGGTTGACCTGTGAACAGCGGGCCCTGCCACTTCTGCAACCACGGTGCTGATGCAGTCTCTGATGTTGACCTCGAAGAAGCCCGATGCCAGAGTGTCCTCAGAAGCATGGATTCCAGGTGTAGGTGATGAAGAGATGGTGCATCTAAGTTGTTTATTTAATAAAAGCTCAGTACAGCCACACGTCTCCGTCTCTTCTCCTTGCAGCATCCACTCTTCGCGTAGCTATGCTGCCCCACGCCACGTGGTGCTCACCGCTCTCCAGCGCACCGCTGGCTGACGGTGCGCTAAGAAAGGCTGGGCGGCTGGAGGACGAGCCGCCACGTGGTTGATGGAGATAGCGGGGCAGCAGCGGCAGGGCCTCCTCTTCAGTCTTCGACACCGACTCCTTCGCATTGCTCTGCGTCCGCTTACATCCCCTACCCGGGTCTAAGCCCCGCCTCTGGCCATGCCCCTTCTGGAACCTTCCCAAACGTTCCCGAAGCCTCCCTGGTGGAACCGCCTCTCAAACTTTCAGCCAGAAATAAACCCCACTATGGATAAGTATGGCTGTAGAATGAAATAAATGCCCCATGAATAATCCAGGCGATGGCGCTCTCATTACAGGGCAACAAAAAAATATGTATTCTTTGGTTTTTCGGTAAAGCCACGTAGATAGAAAAATAATAAAATATCACGACGCAACACAAGCAATCGCCATCAGGTGAAGTTGCGTATTCATTCTCCCGCACCTCCAATTAGCACGATTGGCTACGTATGGTGCAAATGAAGTTCAACATATTTAATGACTCTCGAACAACACGAACTGTAGAGGGTTGCTTTATTTCTTAATTAGGGCGCTTCACGCAGATAACTTGGTCAGGGATGACACGCAAGTGGCGACGCGAAGACAGCGACGGTGTAAAGACAGACGACCCGATCCCAGGGCAACCCCGAACCTCGCCTCTTTTTATCCCAGGCGTGGCCCTTACCCCGCCACGCCCCCTTTCTCAAACTCTCTAGAACTTCCCAGATGGTTTCCTTCTCATCACTCGCCCTCTTCATATCCACCCCTGTAATTACTCCCGTGGCCGCTGGGCCACGCACTGTCCCGCACACGCACTGTCTCCACACACACTGTCTCTACACATACAAAAGCACCTCACGCAATAAACATGTGCATTATAGTTTCAAAGCTATGGGAAACTGATATTACGTTGATTTTTACGTCATGAAAATGTATATTTTATCGTGACAAGTATATCGTAGCAATCCAAGGTCTAGCCAGTGGCGTAGCATGGTTGGTAGTAGCAAGCATTTACATAGCCCCATAGTTCACCAGCTTAACAAAAGCGACCCCGTGCGTCGATAAAATAGGTACAGAACCCCTTGACACCAACACAAGTACAAACCTCACGGCAAAAAAAACAGGTATAGAACACCGCGACAGTAGAGCGATTACAGACCACTGCACCCACCATTCGCACCAACCCTAACGCACGCTCCACTCCTGGGTGAGGAGGCAACGCATCAGAAGCCCAGGGTCCCTAAATCCACTCTCGAGGTCACGTGCAGCCTCAGGGATCGCCCCGGATCAACGAGAGTGCTGTGCTCCAGGATTCAGCACAGCGCGCAGCATCAGTTACGCTCTTAGTTCCCGCTCAAAACAGCACTCTCAGCAATTCCACGTAGTGGCAATCTTGGGCCTTGGTTTACTCTCACAACAGCACTTTTAGCTACTCCATGAAGCAATAGTCTCGGGCCTTGGTTTGTGCTCACAACAGCGCTCTTAGGGACTCCACGAACCAGCAGAGTATATATACTATTAGATACAGTAGTTATATGTTATTTGAAAGTTATTTTCTCATCCCATTAAAATAAACTTTCATCCAGCGTCGTCTTTTCTATACTGTAGTAAAATAAATAAAAGTTAAAATTACAATTTGTATTGTACACAATTCTGAGCTTCATGGGAATTGTATTCAATTATTTTACTCTTACGGATGATTCAAACTTCATCCACAGTAATTTTAATTGTTAACAGGCTCAATGGTGAGGGCCCCTTCCCACACGTACAGGGCAGCGTGGAGAGGCTGAGCAAAGTGAGCATAAAATGTGTGTAGATGTTTGTTGTTGTCAGCGTTGTAAAACAACAAAAGCCCTGCATCATAGTCCAGGCCAAGACCGATTCTGCGAGGATGTTCATCCACTTCCAGCTCGATGCTTTCCTTGTCATGCCACGCCCTAAATTTGTTGTTGTATTTCCGTAAACACCAGGACATGCTGTTGTATCCTATCAGGCATGCATGGCTTTCTCCTTTCCGTGGAATCTTCCCGTAAGCGACGCCAATACGAAGATTCATCACGTCCCCCACATTCACCACCCAGCAGTGGCATCCTTCCGAGAAGCTATTCGAGGACAGGACATGCACCCAGTAATCGAACCGGTCTGGGTGTTCGGGTTTATTTGGGGGGTCCTTGATCCATGTTGCTGTCTTGTGATCAGCTGAGATAAGAAGCTCTTTATGTGCCGTGTCTGAATCAAGAACTGGAGAGCATTTTCCTGTAATAAAACCAATGATACATGTTGATAATGTATTGCGTTTCATATTTTAATATTGTATTTTCATAAAAAAATATATGTTTGGAACTACGAGTAAAAAAAGTAAGGCATGTTGGTCTGCATTTATATACTTATTTCACCACCGTTTCATATGTGTAATGACAGTGACATCTGGTTGAAAAAGGGAAGCACGGGTACAGGCACCACTATAAACATCATCCAATCCCAAAGGGAGAGGTAACTGGGCCAGAGTTAAAGGACGGGGCTGGCTGAGATACTCCGGGAACTGGCTATAAGGTTCCACGAGAGGGCGTGGCCGGAGGCAGAGCCTAGCCGCGCCTGCGGAAATATAAGCGGAGGCGGACTCGTGGTCGGTGTGGGCAGCCTTGGTTCCGGACTGCATCGCTGCTCGCCGTCATCTCTCTCCGTCGTTCGGCCATGTGGCAGATCTCTGACGAAGTCCCACCACCCTCACCGGCAAACCGTCAATCAGCGGCGAGGCCAGGAGTGGCGGACGGAACCACACGGTGGGTCGACCATGTGTAGCCTGTAGGAATGCTAATATCTACGTGTGTACTCGAAGGAGGATAAGGTTGGCTTGTGGTGTGCCCAAATGTGAATAAAGAAGAGTACCCTCTACACGACGTGTCGCGGAAGTTGCTCATTACATATGGAAAACAATGTCTAGCAGCACAAAACACGCCTTTGTGAGCTCAAATATGAAAATATATTTTTGATTAGCCAAATACAATGTATAAATTGGACCCCATTTTGACTGAACTAGCACGTCATCCAAAAATATGTTTACAGTCTACGGTCTTTGTATTCACAGAAGTACTGAAGGCCTGACACCAAAGTGAAACATATACATAACAAAGTAAGCAACATCCCACAGTAAGACACCATCGCCCCTCATAGCCCACATACCGGCAGAGTCGAGCAGGGTCTGCAGCTGTGTTTGCTTGTCCTCTCCTGCATGTATCACATCTAGAAGCCCTTGGCAAATCTTCTCACCTTCATTAATACAGTAATTGAGAATTCGGACTGCACGTTCAGAGCTGGCAGTAGTTTCGTAAGCCTCCCAGTAAATGGTTAGATCCATATTGTATTTTTATACATCTCGTACAAGATAAAGTAGCTATTTTCAGAGACTAACTTGTAAACGTCTGGCAGTAACCCACGTAACTGCCTCCAAACTTCAGCATCACTGGACTTCATTTTCTTCTCGATGAGCTTGCGTGGATTCTATGTATACGGGAAAGAGACAACCAATATGTTTAAAATTAACTTTGGCGCATAGTTGGTTTTAATTTTGTTTAACATTCCTCCAGAGTTGTTAAAAGGAGCACCACATTGGGTGCTATGTGTTCAGAATTAAAAGTTATCTTTAGGGATAAATGGCCATGCAATAGTAACTTTAAGTTTTCTCCAATAGTTGAGGACAACTCAAGGCATTGGACAGTAATTCTACCATATCCCACATTTTTTCTAAAGGTGTCAACTGGCTTCCAAAGGTCTGATTTTACAGTTTCACCCCTCTTGCTTTGACAGACTTTCAGCTCTCCTATGCCAAGAGCAATCCTCAGCATGTCATACATGCCGGTGTTGTGATTAGAACTGGGATACCCAATAATATAATTAAAATTGATCACTCTACTGGTTATCAGATCGATAACACAAACATTTTTAAAAAGTCTCATCTCTTAGTGACAATTTGCATCAGCAGTGTCATGCTGGGGGTGGCTTATATGGGATTTCCTGTATTCAGTCAGCACGATGTGTGGGGCAGCTGGCATCTTTCACGGGCCCCAATACTTGGCCAAAAAATAAATTGCACATTATAGTTTATTAAATCAACTTAATTGACCTATCATATCAGCTATATTAGTAATTAAATGTGTGACACGGGAGCTTGGAGACTTATTGTAAATATCTTGTGAACATTACTTTGGGATTTTATGGAGAAATTTACATTTTTAAGACTAACTGGAAAATATATTAAAGTCATTTATATTGTTCTATTGAATACACATTTGAATTTATAGCTTAAATGTCAGGAGAGTCTACACATCACGATTAAACAGTGGTAGGCTGCACACAAATACGAGTCCCTGTGCTGCAATACCGTACCAGCCAGGTCCCGGAACAAGTCCCATACTCTGGTGTCACAGCTGGCAGGACATGGAAGGGTTAGATGCTGCGTGACTTACCTCAAGGATATCCTCGGGCCTCTCCTTATTTATAAGAGGCAACATCTCTCTCATCTGGCCAGTCAACTCTGGTAATGTACAAGAAGGCGTGACACATCCACTCGGTAACATCTACTAAAAGCACTGCTAGCTATAACGGCTATGCTAAGGTGCGAGCGAGCCTTAAAATAAACCTGTTCTGTTCATTAGTAATATACCATAATCAAGTGAAGGCACAGAATCACAGTGGCGGTAAAGGTGTGAGATTATACGATGTGTACATCTGATAATTGTTTTGTACTCTTCTATCTGGCAACAAAACTGACACCTTTTATACAAGGAGTCATGTTTGCATAGACCACAATACCTGTAGCCATAATGCAAACACAAAACATAACTCTGATAATATATGCACTGTCCTTGAAGTTGATTGGTCCACATCCGAGACAGCTTTCCTTAGAGCCTAGTCTCACATGGGTGGGACCAGATGATACAAACATGACTCTTTGTAAAAAAAGGTGTCAGTTTTGTTGCCAGATAGAAGGGTAAAAAATCCAATTATCGTATTTTTTACTGGCAAATGAGGTTCCAATGAAGTGTACATCTGATAGTGTTATTGACGGTCTACTGAAAATGTATAATTGTGTTGCAATTAAATTTAAATATGCTTCAGTTCGGGCCAAGAATATGTTCTGTATGATGGAAATTCTTGTTAGCATATAAAGGGGCTGAGTGGCATCTTGACAATTACTCATTAATACAAGATGTTTTGGGAGAATGCACAGATATCTTCATTATTAGCAAATGGAAATCACCAAGGTGATGTATTTCAGCTGTTTCATTAATATGGAATTCTTGCCCTAAATGTGCGGCAGATGTTTTGACAATATCAACGTGCATTATCTTGAAGAATATATATGTTTTTACTTTGGATAGTGTGCAGCTAATCAGCAACATATTTACATTCATTTTGAAGTTTATGAGCCATTGAATGGTTTTAGCACCGGATGAAAATCTTAAATGCTGCCAACAAATGACTGACACAGGCAGTGCCATACGATGTAATTGAAGTTTCGAGATTTTTCTAAAATTTTCATGAGTATTGGAGATAGCCATATCTGCCTTATGATATTCTGTGCAGTTCAACACCAACCATTCTTTATGGGACATTTTAACTGAGAGGTTCTTCTGTGGAGTCAGTGATTAAGTGCTGTTAGGTATTTTAGTATTCTCCCAGGTTGTTCTTAACTGTGCCTCAAGATTCATCAAGGAAACTTTGAGAGCTTGCAATTCAAAAATGGGACTTTAATCTAGACTTTGGCAGGTTCTGAACGTTCTCTTAAATTGGTAGTTTCAGGTTGGTCATAATGCGAGTACAATTGTGTTTCTTTTATTATATTCGATGGATATCTGGTGGCCTTTTGATGACATCAGTTATCTTTACGAGTAGTTTAATGCACAAAACAAGTGACGTGTAACAATTTAACACAAATACACTTAGGATATATACAGTCTGTTCTCCTATAACATGGTAGTTCCGTTCCTGAAGAACACCGAGTGATAGAAAAATTGCGTTATAATTATTTATATAGGGTGAAACACAGTCCGTGATGACACGTAACATGCGTATGCAGGCTGAACAAAGACTGAGGCGCATGGGTAGCATCTAGAAACATCCAGCAGCAGCCTTCTTGCTACATACAGGCAGCTGTATAACCGCTTATTCCTAATCACGCGACGTAGTTCTGTTCACTCAATCGCGTTATATCCAATTAGTTTTCGCGTTGTAACAAAAATGTGTTCCTTAATACATTAATCGTGTTATAGCCAATTCGCGTTATGAAAAACACGTTATAGAACAGACTGTATATACAAAGTGTCTATATGCAGCTGCATCTCATTCATATTTTAGGACAAGCTTGTACAGAGATTTTGAGCCTGCATCACTCAATTACTTCCCAATACCGTTTTTTATAAGCTACATTACTTTGTAGCCTCAAATTGGACACTGCACAATTTCCTTCAAGTTTGTGTGATGCACACTGGGAAGTCTTCCAATTAATCTAAAGCCCTGATTGTTTTATCTAATGAATCACAGCTGGACCACTCATGGAAGCATTGGTCTCATTACTAAACAATGAAAATTACGTAAAATGCTCTAGTGTTTCTTACCAAAGGGGTATAAGCATTTCTTCTTCCGATGAATCAATATGGCCGCCACCATCACCACCACCACCAGAAGCATGGTCACAATTCCAATAAGAATGGGCACAATTCCCGTAGGAATTCCCGTAATAATTGTAATGTTTTTTTCTGCAGCTAGCAAATGGCAGAAGATACAAACATTCAGCAGCATATTAATTGACATACACAATTAAATGCCAAGACTATTACACATCACCATCTAAAATAATGTTACATCGACACCAGTGCCTATGCTTTTATATCAGCGCATCAACCAATTGACGTTTGGGAGCAATGTTGTCTAGTAACATGCATTTAAGCAGCAAACTTGGGGATAGCTTATATTTGCAGAGTCTAATGAGCAGTGTGGCCGAATAAACAAATGGCAGACAGCCAAATGTTGCAGGCAAGAGCTATCCACAAACATCGTTACGACTGGTCAGTGCCGCACTAAATTTGCTTTGCTGTAGAGATCTGCTTAGCCAAGTAAATATGCTTAATGCACAATGAAACCTGATGGACCAAAGTATTTATATTATTTTTAACATGCTGTGCTGTGGTGCGCAACAGGCGACAATGTAGCAAGATTCGTTGTTGTCCTGTGAATCTATGCAACCCCTCTACAGCAACCCCCACTAACCAGCGTGGTACAGTTTTGTAAAATAACACCCACGATCCATATGTAGGGGTGTTACGGGAGGACAAACAAACACACAAGGGGTGGTTGCGCCCGCACGCGTAAGGGTGCCTACATCCACGTCCGCATCGGTTAGCCCTGGGGGCTGTAACGGCGCTGTGATCCCCCACGGCCCCACCCCTCGGGAGGGAGTTGCTATATAAGGCGGAGAGCCGGTGGGCTCGGGGTTCAGTATTTCAGCTTAACCAGTGAAGAGTGAAGACCGGCTAGATAGGCCCTGGGACTCCCCTAGCTCGCTGTCCTTCTAAGGACCGACCAGGGCAAGCCAGCGGCGCGGCCCTGAGAGCCCAGAGCCGATGCTCTTGTAAGAGCCGGTCTGGTTGGCTAAGGGTGCCGAGATCCTAGCTTGGCCAGAGCTGGATCAGCCTAGCCTCCCCTAGCTCTAGAGTGGAGGACCTGGGAGCAGGCAAGCCGGGCTAGTACTAGTGGGGTCTCCCTGTTAGAGGGTGAAGGGGCCGTTACCCCTTCAAATGTTGTATACATTGGCCTGTGTTGAGTGTAAAGTTATAATAAATAAGTGTGCATCCGACTACGTCGTCTACGTCTCCTTGAACTCACCACAACTGGAGTCAGAAGTGGTCTTCTAAGATGGATACAAGACGGACGGCTCGTACCAGGGGACCTGGGGAGGAAGACACCTCGGCTGACTCAGAGCCTGAACTCGCCGAGGGCGAACCCGTGCAACCGGGGCCGAGTCCACCGCCACCACAGCAGCCGGACGGGTGGGGCCGTCGGCTGACGGGCGGCTCACTCCCGCCTGGCGGAGCTACTATACGCGGCAGCCGCCACGCTGGAGGAAATCACTCGCCTGGGGGTTAGAGGAACAGCACGGTGCGACGACGGGCGACACTCAACGCCAGTTCCCGCCATATCGACGGGGCTGGAAGTTGAATTTGCCGCCATCAGTACAGTGGGTGCTGAGGGCGGGGCCCGGGCACATCAGGTGGCCGATGGTCACCAACCAGTAGCCGCCACGTCATCGAAATGGCCGACTGTGGCGAGCGCCAATCAACGGACAACGCGTCACCAGCAGTGCGACCACCGATGGCGTCCGCCATTCCCTCCAATACTGTACAGGATGGCGGGAACGGCAGCTGGCGATCTTCGGCTGCGGAGTCCACGTTCTAGCAGCGGTTGCCGGCCCTGAAAGAGTTTGTGGTGGACAACGGCGACTGGGGAGCGTTCCAAAGACGGTTCCTTGCCCACCAAGAAATGTCACGATGGACGGACGACGAGGCGCTAGGCGCGCTCCGGCGACGCTGGACAGCGACGCTCTCGCCACCCTCACTACGGCGCCGAGATCAGCGCGCGCTACGCTGCAGTCGGCACTTCAACTCCTGTATGCAGTCTACGGACCACCGTCCGACTGCAGACAGCTATTTTACGACCGTCAACGGGGCGCGAAGGAATCGCCCCTGGCACGGCTCTCCTGGCCCTGGCGAAGACGGCCTTCCCGCGGATGGATGAAGAAGGGGTGGACGCTATGGTGGCGGAGAAAATATTGCTACTGGCTGACGATTTGGACATCGTCGTCTTGGCGCAGGACGACAAGGAGATGTGTTCCCTGCGGGCCGCACGGCACATCCACGCTAACTTGCTGTCCCAACGTCGTAAAGCTAGCAAGGTGGCGGCCAGGCACACCGTGGCTGCAACCACCCTTTCATCGGAAGAAGTCTGCGCTGTGGGTCGCCCGACGGAGTGGAGATCCGGTGACCGACCAGCTCGGGACGGGCCGAGCCACCAGGATCAGCCCAAGCCGACTGGGGCGCTCACACGATGCTACAACTGTGGCCTCCGGGGCCATGTGGCTTCTGGATGCCGGGCTCCTTGGCAGCGAGGTGCAACACCTCGGCTGGACGACGCTCCTCTTCCCAAGGCTCCGCAGCGAACTCCGGCAAGTCGTGGCACCCACATGTTTGGCCTACGCACACACCTGTTACTCACTCACGCGCTGCAACGAACGGGTTTCGGAAATCGGCTGTCGTTGCGTCAAACTGTGCCGCGAGGGAGAGGGCGTTACAACCGGGCCAGTGGTCTGAGTTGGCCCACCGCGTTGTTGCCGCGTCAGCGGG
Source organism: Lethenteron camtschaticum (assembly GCA_018977245.1). Lineage (NCBI taxonomy): Eukaryota > Metazoa > Chordata > Hyperoartia > Petromyzontiformes > Petromyzontidae > Lethenteron > Lethenteron camtschaticum. Next base: position 7,697,615 of record MU249573.1, on the reverse strand, counting down.
GTCGTCGGTCGTTGTGGGACATATTGATGGGGTGGAGGTGCGGGTCTTGGTTGATACGGGAGCATCGGCAACAATTGTGTCCGATTGAATTTACAACATTCTTCCCGTTCAAAGCCGCCCTCTGCTCCCGGTTGATGTTCCGTGTTATGCTGCCAACGGGGGCTCGTTGGGCATTATTGGCCAGATCCGCGCACAAATTTGTATTGGGGACATCAAATTATCCGGGCCGGTGTTAGTCTCCTCCTCTCTGGCAGTTCCGTGCCTGTTGGGGACGGACTTTTTGGCCAAAATGCCAATTAGAATACTGATCGACCAGGGATGCATCGAACTCCCTTCGGGCCGACGTATGATGTTCCTGTCCTCCCCGCTACTGTGTGTACGGCATTTGCGACGGTACAAGCGCTTGTTACGTGAACGGTACGCGTACCGCCGGGAGCTCAAATGCTCGTGCCTCTTCGGCTGCGTCGACCCTTCGCTAAAGGGGATTGGGGATCAGGGTGTTTTGTTGGGACCATCTAGGGCCGGGGTCAATGGACCCAATTTGATAGCGGCCCAGACGATTGTTAAAGGGAACGGGGACCCCTTCATCACGGTCCTCAATGTTGGGTTGCGAACGGCTGTGGTTCCTCAAGGGACCGTGCTTGCGCACGCAATGCCGGTAACCTTGTGAGGAACCGGTCATTGGGCAAGTGAGCACCGCTCCTCCGTCGCAGCCGCATTTGGACCGTGATGAGGGTGGCTGGATGCGCTTTGTGCGGGATCATCGGACCTGTCCGACTCACAGCGTGACAAACTACGAACCCTTTTGCGCGATTGTTCCGATGTTTTTAGTCAACACAAATATGATATTGGCTGTACTAAACTGCTGCGACACCATATTGACACGGGTGACAGTGCGCCAATCCGCCAAAATCCTTTTCGGTTGAGTCCCGCCGAAAAGGATCATGTCAAATCGGCTGTAGATGACATGCTAGCTGCAGACATTATATCCCTTCTACCAGCCCTTGGGGTGCACCCATCGTGTTAGTTAAAAAACACGATGGCTCTTTGCGTTTCTGTGTCGTTTTTCGTTGACTAAACAAGATCTCGGTGGCCGATGCATACCCGCTCCCTCGGATGGATGAATCGTTTGACGCTCTGGCTGGGTCACGGTTCTTCTCCACGTTGGATTTACTGTCAGGGTTCTGGCAGCTCCCTCTGGATGATGAATCTCAACCAAAAACGGTTTTCCGAACGCCGCACGGCCTATTCCAATTTAACCGCTTGCCGATGGGGCTCCACTCAGCACCGGCAACTTTCCAGCGCTTAATGGAATTGGTTCTTGCTGGCTTGCAATGGGATACTTGTCTGATTTACCTAGACGATATCATCGTCTTTAGTAACACATTCGACGAACACCTCCAGAGGTTGCGGGCTGTTTTTTTTAAAGATGCGTGCTGCTAACTTGAAATTCAAGCCGCAAAAATGTCACGTGCTCCGCGAATTGGTGCGGTATTTGGGCTACATTGTCGGACAGTCAGGTATTTCCACAGATCCCGCCAAAACACAATGTGTCAGCTCCTGGCCGACTCCCACCTCGGTGGGGGAGGTCAGGAGTTTCATTGGATTCGCGTCGTATTACCGGCGGTTTGTCACCGATTTCGCGACGATCGCTAAGCCCTTACATGCCTTGACATCGAAGGGGGTCAAGTTTCACTGGGGCCAGGAGGAGGAGGCTGCTTTTCACTCCCTCCGGGATGCCCTAGTGGGGGCCCCACCATTAAGTTATCCCGACTTTTCGAAACCCTTCTTGCTCGATACGGACGCAAGCAACACGGGCATTGGTGGTGTGCTTTCCCAGGTTGTTGGGGGCGTAGAGCATGTTGTGGCATATGGCAGTAGAGTTTTGTCTCCGGCGGAGCAAAGGTACTGTGTCACCCGTCAGGAACTATTGGCAATCGTTTACTTCATTCAGCAATATCGCCCATATCTGTACGGTCACCACTTCACTGTCCGCACAGATCATGCGGCGTTACAGTACGCCTTGCGGGTTCAACAACCTTCAGGACAATTTTCTCGATGGTTGGAGATTCTTCAAGATTTCGATTTCGAGACTACATATTGTAAGGGCGTTCGCCACACAAAAGCAGATGCTCTGTCGCGTTTGCCGCCCACTTCCGATTGCGCTTTCCTCCTGGGTTCGGGGCATTGCAGACCTCCGAATGAGATCTCTAATTCGGTCCTCGCGGCCGCCGCTGATGCGCCTTCAATTGCGGGTTCTATTGAGCAAGAAGGGAGGGATTCCTTGCTGGGATTGTCCGTTGCGGAGTGGGGACGCCTCCAAATGGAGGACACCTCCCTCCTCGCGTTTGCGTCGTCGCATCGGGGGATCTGTTCGGGTGCGGTGAATGTTGACTCATGGGGTTGTTCCAGGGTCTCCTGATGCATTGGGATGGGAGATCCCGCCACCACCGGCTGGTGGTGCCTTCCACACTGAGGGGTAGGGTGGTGTGGGCTGCTCACGAGCGACTCCTGCACCTGGGGACTCACAAAACCCTTGCCATGCTCCAGCTGGATTTTTCTTGGCCGGGCATGGCAAGGGACGTGGATGATCTCTTAGGGTCCTGTACTCAGTGCGCGCAACGGAAGCCACCAGCAAGGGGGTCCAACCCACCGCTGCAGTCTATTAAGGTTACCCGGGTTAACGAACTCGTCGCACTTGATATTTTCGGTCTATTCCCTGCTACACCTAGGGTAATAAGTACCTATTGGTTGGTGTGGAATATTTTACGCAATGGCCTATGGCCTGGCCCCTCGCCAACCAGTGGGCAGCAGCCATCGCTGAGGCCTTTGTCCAGGGCTACGTCCTCGACAAGGGCACTCCGGAGCGGCTGCTAACTGACAAAGGGAAAAATATCTCTGGTAAACTTCTCCACGAGGTGTGCGAGCTCCTGGGTACGAAAAAGATTCGTACCTCCCCATATCACCCGCAAACTGACGGGATGGTGGAGCGTCTACATCAGACTCTCACGTCCATGCTGTCTCACCAGGTGTCTGAATCCCAGACCGATTGGGACCTTCATATCCCAGGGGTTTTGGCAGCCTACTGGATGGTGCCTCATGCAGCGACCGGATTTTCGCCCTTCTTCTTAATGTATGGTCGTGAAGCTGAACCGCCTGTTGTGACCCAGCTGCGGGTCTCCGCGCCGCATGCTAAATCCAAATTGGCCAACCATGTCAAGTTCAACATCTCTAAATTGACAGAGGCGCGGGAGGCGGCCATCCAAAATTCAGACCTCCGCCAAAAGGCGAATGAAAAGCTCAAGCTGGGCCGGGTACATGTGCACCGGTGGAAACCAGGCGACAAAGCGTGGTTGCACTGTCCCCAAGTTCCGCTGGCAACCTCGTCGAAACTGTTGCGGCCGTGGAGGGGGCCAGTGGAAGTGGTGCAGGTCTTGCGGCCACAATGTGTCCGCATTCAGTGGGGAAGCGTCGGTGGTTCGTGTACCCCTCGCGGTTGAACACGTTCGTTGCGCCCCATGTTCCTACTCCACACACACATGGCCGAACATGTGAGGTGTCCACCGACTCCCGGAGTCCGACTTCGCTGCATGCGCCTGATTTACCACTGACTCTTCCGCTTCCAGGTGCACCGAGACTGACGCGCTCGCGACGGCCAACCCCTCCCGGGGGGGTCGGGGGTCGCTCGTCCGCGAAGCCAGACACTCTCGCACCCGAACTGTTGACACCCACCGCTGGTCCAACCGAGGTTGCCCCTTGTGACGGTCCCGCTGCAAGAACACGCGCCAAAACGCGCCGACTTTTGTGAGGCCGGCCTCTTGTGCGGCCCTTGCTGCGGTCACGGGGGAAATCCGTTCGGGTAGGTAGACTTGTATTTGTATATATGTTGGTTTCTTATGGGATGGGGTATTTATTGGGGATACGTCGTTTTTTCTCGGTATTGTTGTTGTTGCTGTTGTTATTGTTGTTGTTGTTATTAATGCGAGGCACACACGGTTTTGGGGGGATTCATCTTTTATTGTTGAATTTTGTTGCAGGTATGGACGGCTGCAGGCTGTACAGGGGGGGGGGTGATGTAGGGGTGTTACGGGAGGACAAACAAACACACAAGGGTGGTTGTGCCCGCACGCGTAAGGGTGCCTACATTCACGTCCGCATCGGTTAGCCCTGGGGGGCTGTAACGGCGCAGTGATCCCCACGGCCCCACCCTCGGGAGGGAGTTGCTATATAAGGCGGAGAGCCGGTGGGCTCGGGGTTCAGTATTTCAGCTTAACCAGTGAAGAGTGAAGACCGGCTAGATAGGCCCTGGACTCCACTGGCTCGCTGTCCTTCTAAGGACCGACCAGGGCAAGCCAGCGGCGCTGCCTCAGAGCCCAGAGCCGATGCTCTTGTAAGAGCCGGTCTGGTTGGCTAAAGGTGCCGAGATCTTAGCTTGGCCAGAGCTGGATCAGCTAGCCTCCCTAGCTCTCGAGTGGAGGACCTAGGAGCAGGCTAGCCGGGCTAGTGCTAGTGGGGTCTCCCTGTTAGATGGGTGAAGGGTCGTTACCCCTTCAAGTGTTGTATACATTGGCCTGTGTTGAGTGTAAAGTTATAATAAATAAGTGTGCCTCCGACTACGTCGTCTACGTCTCCTTGAACTCACTACACATATGTATAAATGCATTTTGAACTTATGTCACACTGTACATAACCAACCGTGCTAATCGGAGTTGCGCGGAAAGACAACACACTTACAGTTGTTCTGAATTTAGTTTTCAATCTAGATTTAAACATGCATAGATCCAGTAGCTTCCGAATATCGAAGACCGTTCCAGACGGCCACACAAGCACATCTGAAAGCACGCAATGCAGTGACCGTCTTTGTTCAATGGCTATCCAAAAGCCGCTTTGAGGATGATCAGAGTTTGTGATGGTTTAGCTCCTGGACGAGATCAGCAAGATATTGTGGTTCTTTTGTGGCAAGCACTTTGTGTTTAATGACTGTGACCTTATATTCTATTCATTCAGCAACCGGAAGCAAATACAGCTCGGCGAGCACTGATCTTGCAGTACCCTTCACGACACGTCCCAGTGAATGTGTAACGCTGCAGCTGAAACTTTTGCGAGACATCTCGTAGAGTAGTGAGTTACAATAATTGAGCTTTGTCGAAACTATGGTACACGCCACCGTGTTGGCTATGTCACGACTCACTAGTGGTCGAATGTATTGTAGAGTCATGATATGAAAATTGCAAGACCTCATCCAGCAGTGGATTGACAAAAGGGTTGTACATGTATACTGTACACGAAACGTATGGTTTCATTTGTTGATTACACACCATCCACCAATAATTGCGAAAACATTCCAAAAATGGTGCTCAAATCTATCACACCGAAGAACCTGATTTTAACTCCAATGGGATCTTCAGAGTGGTTCCTTGCAGTGCAAAAAACACTGGATTTTTATTTTTTCAGATGGTACAATCAAGTAATTTAATTCATAACGATGTGGCCATAATATTTGTAATGTTTTACCCGCGCTGAGCTGTTTTGAGAAACTGCATGGATTGTATTAACTGCAAAATGTAAGTTAGAATTAGTAGCACCTCCAACTATCCACCTGCAACCATTTGCGCTTGGGGTAAACAATCCATAATCTTGGCTATGCTGGATCAATATTATGACTTAAACATAGTATGAGCACTTTGTAAGAAAATCAACAAGTATTGTGAGCGATTAGCAATCTCTCACAATACAATGGCCACCTCCACAGCTTCTCAATACAATGGCCACCTCCGCAGCTTCTCTCACAATACAATGGCCACCTCCGCAGCTTCGTAGTCTTGGTAGCTCTCCGAACTTACATTTACATGCAAATTTCTCACTTTAACATCACTAGCCCCGCCCACTTCGCTTATGACCCTTGGGCTACACCCATTTCAAACTTGAAACATCCTGCCTCAGCAGCTGTCCCGCTATTTTTCTCCTGATGACGATTGCTTGTGTTGCGATCGAAACGTCGTAGTTTTTGGTTATTTTTTGTTATTTTCTTTGAACCTATCTACGTTTCTTTACCAAAATACCCAAGAAAATGAATTTCTGCAGCCACGCAAGCTTTTAAGTCAAGATTCACATTATGATGTTTAAGATGTTCGTTGGTGTGGTAACTCTCAGCCCAAAGAGGAGCAGAGTGTTCTGTAAAGTATACTCGTGTGTGCATGTCTGATTCACAACTAGTGTGATATCAGTCGGCACAACTCAGTATCACCGCATTGTCTACAGTCGTCTTGATGTCCCGAATTGCATATAACAACAATTGAATGGCTCGGCTTGTGCAGCAGAAAAGTAACTCATGCCACTTGAGAATCACCACGCTGGCATGGAATGGCCCCAGCATGGCTTGGATGTGCAAATATAAAACAGGTATAAGATTAATATGTAGTGTAAGCACATCTGATTTCCAACTAGTGTCTGCGAGTTTCTGCATAAGGTTTTAATTTTTTCATCAACCTTCAATGGTAGGTCAGGTTTCGATCAATGTACCCCCAATATCTTTGGGAATGGGTGATTCTAGACTGCCTTGCTGCAAATAAACACATTTGATTCAGTAATATCTAATTGTTCCAATGGAATGCTGTAGCCATGGTCTTGTATGGAGTTGCCTATTTCTGAAATATTAACGGTTAGGTCGTTGGTGAAGGAATAACCTATTTTAGGCTTGACACGTGTAGTGAGGGAAATATCGTGTGTATACATTTCTCCGATGTGTGGTATGTCGGTTAAAAAATTAATAATGCTGGGACAAGTACGGAGCTCTGCCTGGTACCTTGATAACTACTCGAAACAGCCCTACTGACAAGATTTCAATGACGTCCAAGATGTGTAAATTCCTTATCAATTGCAAGTTGGTGCATTTCCTGATGCAAATAGCTCTTAATTGCATATGTTGGTAACAGAGGCCATAGAGACGAATACGACATCTCACCTGTGTTTAATGTAACTCCACAAGGCTGTGAAGGATGAGGCCGACTGTATCCATCCTTACATTGACACACAGTGTCACTAGTGACAGTACAGTCCTGTTGAACATCTTCATCTACACAACAGAGAACAAAAGGAAACATAGTTTAATTCCAGTACTACTGTTTGTTTAATGTACAAAACTTGTTGGTCTTGGCAATATGTCCCACGTAGCTATAACTTCAGTATACTGTACATAAAATTTGGTAATACGATGGAACATACATTATCTTTGATGGCTGTGGAGAACAGGATAATTGATAAACGAATGTTTGTTGTTGGAACTTGCTGATCTGCCCCTCCTGGACATCTGTGAAAAGGAGCTTCATAGCTCATTGGATTCCTTCTGTGTAAATGAAGTTTCTGATTCTAATGTATGGATGAGAGGCGCTAATCACAGTGGGTCACATTTACCTGTAGCGGGGCATTCGAGAATGCATGACTCACCGCAAGTCAACCCAAACAATAATCGCAATTATAATGACATAGGCGCGATGAGGTGAGTTTATCTCATTTCGTCTCATCTGTGGAGGTTCTCAGAGATGAGATGAGGGACCAATGTGATGGCAGTTTAATAAACTATGGATGTTGCCTCTCCTCTTTCATGTTTCATAGTACTCAATTTGTATCACCTGGCGATGTGTGTTTGAGAAAAAAACGAGAAAAATCATTTATCCAGGTGACTTTGCCTGTAATCTGCTATGTACCCTCTTGACTGTGTAATTGTCGATATTTTCTGAGTTGTTGTTAACCAGGATATTTTAATTCCATTGTAAAATAGTAAGTGCTAGAGCTTCCAGTGATGTCATATGATTTCTCTCAAGGTTCCTGTGTGTGCGTTAATCCTTTTTTAACAGTTTCATTTCAGCTTCATATTATGAAAGTATTTTTCTGTTCTTAGACCATTCTACATTCCAAAGTATGATACATTTCCTCTTTGTTTATTTGCCTTTTCAATTGCTGCAAATTCTGGAGCCAAATGGTGTGAAACCCGACTCGCCATCTTGTCTCACCTGCGAACCTGTAGTGCAACCGGGAAGTACCAATTCAAACTGTCTGCGCCATCATCATCCTCCTCTTTTTCTTCTGAGCAACTCAATATCGTGACAGCCATATTCTTTAAGCTATTTAAGATGGAGGCCCTTCCTTATGTAGCAACAAGATGGATACCACCTTACTCAAGCTGAGATAAATGAAGATCAGCTAAAGGATTGGGGCCCACGGGAGGAAAGTGGGGATTCTTCTGTTCAATCTGCCCATGTCTTCAGCATCGACCCCAGCCTCTTGTGCAGTAAAGCGAGTCCTGTTTGGAGTGCTGCGACCCAATGAAATAACCTGAGAATATTTTTGCTCAGTCTGCCTTTGACTTCATGGATGGAATCTTGGGTGCAGTCTATCAATCAAAATGCATTCAACCAACCTAGGATTTCATAGACCTCTATCTTCTTACTCTTTGGTTCTTTCGGTAAAGTCAAGTGGAAAGAAAATACATTTAATAATATAATTTGACGTTTCGATTGCAACACAAGCAACCGTCATCAGGTAGAACTAAATTTGAGAGAGACAAAACACAGACACGGAGACACACAGACAGACACACACAGAGACAACATAGACACACAGAGAGAGACACACAACATAAACACACAGTGACCCATGCCTCTGTGTCTGTCTTTTGTCTAGTTCTACCTGATGACGGTTGCTTGTGTTGTCTACACCACAACCCACTGTATAACTAATTGCATGGTGATACAACTCACTTTCTCATCAATTTGGTTACATGAGTTCTTTGCTTCATTGAACATAGAGTGATGTATTAACCTTTGATGCGTGCTTCTCCACACTAAGATGACATATATATACACACATGAAACCTACTCGTGTGGAACTCTTACAGAGAACATTGCAGGTGCTGCACTTTTTGCATTCAGGACCATGGTTTGCAACATCCATGTAGTTCTTCCCTTGCAAGCAAGGTACGCAGAGAGAATCGCTGTCATCAGAATAGCAGTCGTGAAACCAGCTGAATCCTGTAAAATGGAAAAGTTCAAATAATAACGCGGTCAGAAAACAACTTTTGGTTAATTTCATTTTACATTTCAGGATTTTTTTACTGCAAACTAGTTACTTGATGGATACATTTCTAATTGATAACAAGCTTCTACAAAGAATAATATTCATTCCAAAATTTGATTACTCGATGCTGATGCCTTTTTTTATTTACACCATGGCCTGCTGTAATGTAACAATGGCATGTCAGTAAATGTGGGCATTATCACACAGTACTGAACAGCTGACTTAATGTAACCTAGCCCGTTGATCATGGTGATCAACTTTAGCCTATCCAGCTATATTCTAGAGATGCTCTCTTGCAAGTATTGCCATAATTGTACGTGTAATTTTCTTTGCAAACCGAATTATCAATTGTTTCTGTTGTCAGTATGCAAACCAGACATTCTACAAGCTAACGTTTACCAGAGTATAGATGTTACTGTTTTGCTTGGTTACCTGCACGGCAGAGGTGGCAGCAAAACCCATTAACCGCTCTGTATTGTCCTTTCTCTTCACATTCATTATTCTCAACCTGAACATGAAATTAAAGTAGAACAACAGTCAGGGCACAGCTAAGTATATGCAACAATGACTCCTAAATAATGCATGTATAGAGGATGTTCGAGACATCCTCACCACGAACACCACACAACCACGGGTTAAGGGTCAAGGGTCGAGGGAGCACTGCCGTACACGACACGCAATCCGATGATTGAGTGGAGGACACTGATCGGATTGGTGCGAGAAGATTAAAGGGCGGGAAACCCAAGAAGGTGATTGGCGGGAAAGGGGGAGAAGGGCTGTAATAGGGGACGAAGTTGGAGGGTTGGGTTGGTTTTGGATGACGAGTGGAAGTGTGGTGTGAGTCGGCGTCGATAATAAAGACCCGTCTTGACCAGCTCAAGTCTCGTCTGCACATGTAACAATTCACTCGACTCCAAATCCCCTGCGTATTGTCGTGATCCAAAGTCAACATATTTGTCTTGCCTGTTAAGCCTCGTTTCTACTGTCTGAATGTAATGTCTCCTTCGCACTGTGTATCGTTTGTACTGTATGTTGTATGTGTACTGCCTTGCCTGTACTGTATGCCTAATTTTTCCAGTCTCATTTCGTGTAACTTCCCTGGAAGAAAAAGCTATTAAAATAATGTATTACTTAAATAATAATAATACAAATATTCGATTTGAAAAATACATTCTAAACATAAAAGTTATTTAAATAAAAAAACTCTATCAATAGTTAACATATACTATTGACCATAAAACTCACGAAAATGTGGGCTCAATACGGTGATTAACATTGCTATCAAGAATATGAGCATTGATTGCATTTAGGAATGCTTGCGTTTTGAAATGACGCGTGCAGGTGCTACGATTGTGCTGGATAGCCAGTCCAGATCACCTTACATCAATGTTCTTCATTGCAAGGCCCGCATGCCACCAGCGGCCCCTGGTGGCCTTTAGTGGGGCCCCCGACAATACACAAATGTGAAAACACTCCCCATCATCGTGCCGTCAACCCAAGTGGTTTCAAATGTGTGGCGGCCCTCACACTGATGATGTGTTATCGGCGAAAGTTGGACCTCTCTGAAAATTGGTGAAGAACACTAAGCAAGAAACTGGCTGATGGAGGCGTTCCAGTTAGGTAAGAGAAAGTGGCTCGCCCATTCTCACAGTATTCTACACCTGAAAATAAGCAGGCTTACCAAAACCTTTATTTAAAAGTTGGAAAATCCATTAAGTATAAAAAGGATGAATGATTGATGAAGGGTTGTTGGGTACCAACTGTTTACTGATCTCAACTATGCTGATGATGCAGTTTCTTTTTACAGAGCACCTAGCATCACAGCCCATCTGACAAGTGTTGACCAGGCAAATATTACTATGGGCCTTCATACTTCCTAGGCAAAAGCTAAACTTCAGATCGTGGGTTGTAGATCTGCAGCTAAAAGTTAACGCTACAGATATTGCCATAAGCCAACAATTGTTGATGTTGTTGATCATGTTGATATTGATGTTCACTGATTAAATATGTTGCTAACAATGATATATCATTGTATTATGCATTATGCAACATGTTAATATTTTATACAAATCTAATTAAGTGTAACACAACATAATTTTTTAAGATATGTATACAGTAATACATATAAATGTTGACTTAAAGCTTTCGTGACTGCAGGAATTCATATTATTTGGGTCTTTCAGGAAAGTCACGTAGATAGAAATAAAAATAATACAATATTATGATTTCTATCTACGTGACTTTACCGAAAGACCCAAAGAATACAGTAATACATTACATATGTTAACAACTCTTCTGGCAACGAAGATCCTTTATAACGAAGTCGCCTGTAGAGGGACACTTCACCGCCCAATTATTGCAAGAATATAAATACTTACACATCTGTAGTGACTGGGAATGTCACTGTGTGGTGCTGGGCTTGCGAAGCCTGTTGTGTGTACACCCCGGACATGGGGTGTAGTACCAGCCCTAGTGGGGGCTTGGGTGAGTCCTGGTTAAGCGCGGTGGCCACGTATAGCGTGCAGTGCGGGCTCCCGTTGAGACAGCGAGTGTCAGCCAGCTGCGGTTACGTTGGGGCATGTGGGCATGATACTCTGGCTAACCTGGCGACATGTGATGATACTGGAGGAGGGCCACCGGTGGAGGAGGCCAATGGGTGGTCACATGATCTGAGAAGAACTCTCGAGAGCCTTCAAGCAAGAGAGATCGAGAAGGTGGGCGGGGCGAGAGGCGGAGCCAGCCCAGCCCGGCCCGATATAAGGGGGGCCCTGTGAGGGGCTCGGGGTTCTTACTGTTGGAGAGGTAGAGATTCATGTCAAGCTTCAAGAAGCCTCCAGCCACGCGGTCCAGGACCCAGTTTGTGGTCCGGACCAGGATAGTGGACCCGTGTATAGTTCTGCCGTAGCGTGGTTAGTTGGGTGGTCACCACCCGAGAGTGTGTTGTGTTAATAGCCTGGAGTATGTTGTGCTAAGAGTTCAATAAAACGTGTTGCCCCCAAGACAACGTCTGCAACTCAGTTGGACTACATATCTTTTGAAATCATGGAAAGCAATTCAACAGAGTGATATTTAAAACGCACCCTCTCCAGCTTGCCATAGCTCACGATCATCGTGTTGATAAAATGTAATATTTTTTTGCAGTCACAAAAATACTTATTACCCCCACATCATGGAATACAAACGACCAATTAACGCAAGGGTCGGCAACCTGTGGCGTTGGAGCGGCATGCGGCTCTTTGGCTGCCCCCTTGCAGGCAGCCGTTTGATGAAAAAATAATAATCTTTAACATCATTTAATGCAAAGATAATTAGCAATTTATTAAATACGACAGGGAATGGGTCACTATGTATTGTCTTGGTGATGGCAAAATTTACAGTACTGTAAAATAATAACTAATGGGGACAAAAAATAAATAGAAAGTTTATTCCATCACATAATTTGTTTAAGTCAGAATTTGGCATCTGCTGTATACCTGCTGTGTTTGCGTACAAGTACCTCTGCGTGTGATGCGGCTCTCATACTATTTTGGTAAAAGACAAAACTAAATAAAATTGGTCTTCTTTTTCTTTGAAAAGTTGACCCCTGCTCGAATGGAAGTGGTCTGACTGGGCACAAAGTACAACGTAAATCCCTCTATTTGTAAACGCAAATGCAGATCATAAGGAGGGTAGAGGCGGGAGAGATGACATTGAAGTGGTGCGTTCGTTAGGGCTTGCGCAATCCACCTTAAAGATAATTTTAAAACCAAGCAGACAAAGTAAAGGCGACTGTGCGGCCATGTTATCCTATTGTACCGCCTTCTCTGAAGTCTTGGAACTCATCCCAAAGCCTCCTTTGTCATATCTACCTCTGGTAACAAAGTTTCTGTTAACGAAGTGACGTCATGAAAGATTTTGTTTTCATTTACCGAGGTATTACGCTATGTTAATTATTTTACGTTTTCTAAACCACACCAGTTTCAACAAAGGCCTTCAGAGTGTTGTACAGAAAAATATATCTCTAGTTTCAGGCAGAGCGTTCCAAATCTGAGGGCCTAGGACCAAACAAGCCAAAACCCAAAAGTTTTTGCCGAAAGCGCGATTGTGTGAGGAGCTCAAACTCAAATATTGAGGCAGTTGTTGAAAGAGTGCTTTGTGAATTAAACACATCAATATTATTGGACTTTCCCGCAATTGATATCCCAATACACATACTTGATACATGTCCAGTTGTGCTTGACAGATGTTTTGTCTTGACACTCGGAAACAAACTCATGTGGTTCCATTGTCGATGGCTTTGCTGCTGCTTCTAGTAAGGTTGTGCGACAGCCTGCTATGTAGCAGTGACATGCAAAATCAACGTGAGATCCTAATGTTCGTGAAATTATGGTTTTGTTGGGTTTTAAAAGTTAGTCTTACGTTTTTTTTACATATGTTATCAGTCATAGATATTGTATTTAACTATATATCTTGTTACCTGCCTTATAGGTACTGGACATGTGAAAAGAGCTTTATAGCTCATCGGATTCTTCCAGCATAATTACATATTCATATTCTGAGTTATGCAAAAAATTATGTTTTATCCTGCATTTTGATGGTTGCGGAGCCCCAAAGGTTAGGACGACATATTTAGAGTATTAATTTGTACAGTGAAAGAGAGGTGTAATGCAATTATACACAAGAGTGAAGATATAAATATTTAGTTCTTAAATAGTTAAAACATCTGAAACATTAATGGCAAGAAACAGGCTAGCCGAAACTAAAGGAGCAGCCAATGAGAATGAAAGACCTCACATCTTTTTTTGGAGATATTTAGAGCAGCCCAAAAATTGGCAACTCCCATTGTCTGAGCGCCACTAGAAGCAACAGAGAAAAATCACGGGCATTGAGAGAAAATACTATTTGGGCAGCAGAAGGGAAGAGCGACACTTGCNATCGGATGCTTGGAGATGATGGAGGTAATGTTTTATAAGAGATTAGGAGCAGCAGAGTAGAAAGCGTCTTCTCGTAGTGGTATAAACATTACACACCATTGAGATGAACGTAAAAAGATGATGCCAGAGATCAGCCCATTACTGTCACTTGGTTTGGCTGCATCGTTTCAAACTTGGTATCAAAATGGTAGAGCACGAAGCTAACGAATATCGCTGTTATGTAGCTTTGCTTTAGAGATACTTCACTGCCAAATAATGCAAATACGCCTTGTGGCCCATCAACATTTCTACAGAAGAACCCCCAGCTGGATCACCATGAGTGTAATACACTTAACTATTAAAGACTGTTAATGTCTCTCAAAAGTACATGTAGACTAAGATGAATGTACCGTGCGAGTTTCTAGACTTCCAGCCATCTCGAAACACGGCGACCGCAACTCCTTTGCAACTTCCTCATTCTGTGCGATTCATTGCCGTTTCAGAAAAGTTGTCAAACTGGAAACACTGTGCCGGGTGGTGGTCCAGATGTCTTGTGATCACATTTAATGATCTACTAAATCGTCATATTTTTGTCAATAAGCTGTATTTGAAGCAGAAATGAACATGCAAAGGAAACACATTGTAGGGTCAATTAATTGGGGGTCGCAAGACATCTGAACCACCAGTAAATTACTGTATTTGGAAAAAGAATAGTACAGTTTGCATATTTTTAAAAAATCAACAAATAACACGGTGGTCTTACAAGAAAATACAGTGTCAGTAAAAGAGGTGACGTTTAGGGCAATGACCCTTCTTCAGAGCGGCCAGAGAGATAGAGGGGTAGAGAGCTGGATACTGACAATTATATTTGGCAAATGTTTTAACTTGGCATATGAATACTGAACAGGGAACTCTTATTCACGGCGCTTTTATCCTCGACCCGACTATCCATGCCCCTTTCCTCCATTTTATCCGCGATTTATAAGTCATCACCCTCTTATCGGCAAACATCTTTCGTGACAAAACATGCGCAGTAATCAAAGACAATGCGCGGGCGACACTTGCTTTTATAAGACGACAAGTCGGACGGATACACGCACAGAAACAAGAAGAGACACCAACAAGAAGACAAAGACAGTGAGACACACAGACGCAGAGCCAGAGAGACACTGGGACACATCGAGACACTTATAAAGTAATGTACAGTATTAGTATTGGTTCTTTACCCTTCTATCTGGCAACAAAACTGACACCTTTTTGCAAGGAGTCATGTTTGCATAGACCGCAATACCTGCAGTCATAATACAAACAAAAGGACATAACTCTGATAATTATCAGAGTTATGTTCTTTACCCTTCTATCTGGCAACAAAACTGACACCTTTTTGCAAGGAGTCATGTTTGCATAGACCGCAATACCTGCAGTCATAATACAACAAAAGGACATAACTCTGATAATTATCAGAGTTATGTTCTTTTGTTTGTATTATGACTGCAGGTATTGCGGTCTATGCAAACATGACTCCTTGCAAAAAGGTGTCAGTTTTGTTGCCAGATAGAAGGGTAAAGAACCAATTATCATATTTTNACTGGCAAATGAGGTCCCCATAGTATTAGTATTATTATTCCGGTATTGCTACAGCTGGATGGTGCCATTGTGTATTGGTTACAGCACTTGTAATCCAGTGGTCACTGGTTCGATCTCCCAGGCACGATAGGTGAGAAAATGGGAAAGTTTGTTAAATTCCCCCACCTATCATCCCAGCAGTGTAAATGGGTACACAACAGTACGTCTGTTGGCAGGTCCTGTGGGAATCATAAATCGTGGGTACTCGCACCTTTTCCAATAACACTTGTCCAGCGTGGAAGATTAGATCAAATTCCCTCTAAAGGGCTCTTCCAGCAGCAGTGGCATGCGCAAGAAATTGCAGTGCTGCACCTTTACCTTTTATTGTTACCGCGCTATGAACGTCCTTGCAAAATGCTATATTGACCAGAAGCAATGGCGAGATGTAAATCGACACACGTGTTCTCTTTGGTCGTCAATTTGCACATTATGTGAAAAGTAGCCATTGTGTCATGTGTGATCCACATAATTTGGTCCAAATTTATTTATTTTTACATGAACATTTCTGTTTAAATTAGTTCAACGGTTTTAACTTGATTCCTCTGTTTGTCGTGGTCAAATCTTGTAATCAAATTTCGCCCACTTTCCGTTGTCCAATCAATTCCACATTTTGCACACGTACTCACATCCGGTGACAATGCATGCCTGTATCAAAGTCGGCATCAGTTAATTAATTCGCTACTTTAAAGCAATTTACATTTTGTATGGACGCCTTATTATTTACATATATTTGTTGGTCAAAANCGCCGCGGTCCCTAAACTGTGGAATCGGCTCGCACAAAACGCAGGTGCCGCGTGTCTCAGGCACCATTGATGTACTTCTCGACCGTGAGTAAACGAAGTTGTGAATAAAACCGTTTAAAAAAATTGTTTTAAAGGAGTTTATTACATGAACATTTCTGTTTAAATTATCATTGAGAGTGAGCATCTACGTAACCTGCTTTTTGTACTAAATTGTGTCTGCTAGTCTTGGTGCTGGTGCAAGAATGTGAGCTGCATACCTTGCAGGTCTTGCATGACTTCCCTTTTTAAAAAATCAAACAATACAAAAAACAAAATAACACTGTGGTCTTACAAGAGAATACAGTGTCAGTAAAATAGGTGACGTTTAGAGCAATGACCCTTCTTCAGAGCGGCCAGAGAGATAGAGGGGTGAGAGATTGAGCCTGACAATATTTGGCGAATGTTTTAACTTGGCATATGAAACTGAACAGGGAACGATTATCCACGGCGCTTTTAACCTCGACTCCGACGATCCATGCCCCTTTCCTCTATTTTATCCGCGATGTATGAGTCATCACCCTCTTATCGGCAAACATCTTTNGTGACAACATGCGCAGCAATCAAGAAGACAAGTCGGACGGATACACGCACAGAAACAAGAAGAGACACCAACAAGAAGACAANGACAGTGAGACACACAGACACAGAGCCAGAGAGACACGGAGACACATCGAGACACTTATAAAGTACTGTACAGTATTAGTATTATTATTCCGGTATTGCTACAGCTGGATGGTGCCATGGTGTATTGGTTACAGCACGTGTAATCCAGCAGTCACTGGTTCGATCTCCCGGGCACGATAGGTGAGACACTGGCACGTTTGTTAAATTCCCCACCTGTCATCCAGCAGTGTAAATGGGTACACCACACTTAGTCTGTTGGCAGGTACTGTGGGATTCATCCATCGAGGGTTCTCCACCGTTTCCAATAACACATGTCCAGCGTGAAAGTTAGACCAAATGCCCTCTCAAGGGCTCTTCCAGCAGCAGTGGCATGCGCAAGAAATTACAGGGCTGCACCTTCACCTTTTATTCTTACAGCGCTATGAACGTCCTTGCAACAAGCTATATTGACCAGAAGCTATGGCGAGATGTAAATCGACACACGTGTTCTCTTTGGTCGTCAATTTGCACATTATGTGAAAAGTAGCCATTGTGTCATGTGTGATCCACATAATTTGGTAAAAATTTATTTATTTTTACATGAACATTTCTGTTTAAATTAGTTCAACGGTTTTAACTTGATTCCTCTGTTTGTCGTGGTCAAATCTTGTAATAAAATTTCGCCCACTTCCCGTTGTCCAATCAATTCCACATTTTCACACGTACTCACATCCGGTGACAATGCATGCTGTATCAAAGTCGGCATCAGTTCATTAATTCGCTACTTTAAAGCAATTTACATTTGTATGGACGCCTTACATATATTTGTTGGTCAAAAACGCCGCGGTCCCTAAACTGTGGAATCGGCTCGCACAAAACGCAGGTGCCGCGTGTCTCAGGCGCCATTGATGTACTTCTCGACCGTAAGTTAAACGAAGTTGTGAATAAAACCGTTGTTTAAAAAAATTTTTAAAGGAGTTTATTACATGAACATTTCTGTTTAAATTATTGAGAGTGAGCATCTACGTAACCTGCTTTTTGTACTAAATTGTGTCTGCTAGTCTTGGTGCTGGTGCAAGAATGTGAGCTGCATACCTTGCAGGTCTTGCATGACTTCCTTTTTAAAAACATCAAACATACGTACATAACAAACAACTCAACATGTGCATCAATAACACTGTGGTCTTACAAGAGAATACAGTGTCAGTAAAATAGGTGACGTTTAGAGCAATGACCCTTCTTCAGAGCGGCCAGAGAGATAGAGGGGTGAGAGATTGAGCCTGACAAATAATTATATTTGGCGAATGTTTTAACTTGGCATATGAATACTGAACAGGGAACGATTATCCACGGCGCTTTTAACCTCGACTCCGACGATCCATGCCCCTTTCCTCTATTTTATCCGCGATGTATGAGTCATCACCCTCTTATCGGCAAACATCTTTGTGACAACATGCGCAGCAATCAAAGCCAATGCGCGGGCGACACTAACTTTTATAGAAGACAAGTCGGACAGATACACGCACAGAAATAAGAAGAGACACCAACAAGAAGACAGACAGTGAGACACACAGACACAGAGCCAGAGAGACACGGAGACACATCGAGACACTTATAAAGTACTGTACAGTATTAGTATTTTTATTCCGGTATTGCTACAGCTGGATGGTGCCATGGTGTATTGGTTACAGCACTTGTAATCCAGCAGTCACTGGTTCGATCTCCCGGGCACGATAGGTGAGACACTGGGCACGTTTGTTAAATTCCCCCACCTGTCATCCTAGCAGTGTAAAAGGGTTCACCACACTTAGTCTGTTGGCAGGTCCTGTGGGATTCATCCATCGAGGGTTCTCCCACCGTTTCCAAAACACATGTCCAGCGTGAAAGTTAGACCAAATGCCCTCTCAAGGGCTCTTCCAGCAGCAGTGGCATGCGCAAGAAATTGCAGTGCTGCACCTTTACCTTTTATTCTTACAGCGATATGAACGTCCTTGCAGAAAGCTCTGACTATATTGACCAGAAGCTATGGCGAGATGTAAATCGACAAACGTGTTCTCTTTGGTCGTGAATTTGCACATTATGTGAAAAGTAGCCATCGTGTCATGTGTGATCCTCATAATGTGGTCAAAATGTATTTATTTTTACATGAACATTTCTGTTTAAATTAGCTCAACGGTTTTACTTAACTTGATTCCTCTTATTATGTTTTATTTTTATTAATTTTTATTATTTTATTACTTCCCTTCTACGTGACTTTACCGAAAGAACCAAGAAGTTGATTCCTCTGTTTGTCGTGGTCAAATCTTGTAATCAAAATTTCGCCCACTTCCCGTTGTCCAATCAATTCCACATTTTGCACACGTACTCACATCCGGTGACAATGCATGCTGTATCAAAGTCGGCATCAGTTAATTAATTCGCTACTTTAAAGCAATTTACATTTTGTATTGATGCCTTATTATTTACATAAAGAGTAGAACCTCTGGTCACGACATAATTCGTTCCATAACTTTGGTCGCAACCCGATTTGGTCGTGACTCGAACCTAATTTCTCCATTGGATTGTATGTAAATACGATTAATCCGTTCAAGACTCCTACGAACTGTATATAAACATAGTTTTTTAAAAAGATTTTTAAGCACAAAAATAGTTAATTATGCAATAGAAGTCACAGTGTAATACTATACTAAATGTAAAAACATTGAATAACACTGAGAAAACCTTGAACAACAGAGAAAACTAACAAGGTTTAGAATCGTTCAACAAGATAATTGTTTCGTCTGCTACATCAGTCGGTCGATTCTGAGAGAGAGGATATTCGTATGAGCAATTTATGTTTCTATTGAAAGTAAGTTAACAGTAATATTTGGGTACAGTATTGTTTTGGGAAGCCTTCACCGTAATATCATCGTATGAATGATGCGATAAGTGATTAACGGTTTCTTATGTTAGCGATTTACGAACTCAGCGCTTTCGCTCTCTAAATTACAGCTTGAATGAGGGGAATAACTACACTCACAAAATTAATATCTTACCGAGACCGATTACTAAGCGAGACTGACTGAGCAAGCGGCCACACGTGGGTTGCTGTTGTTTGTAAACAACAGGAAATTTATTCTAGATTTGAAGCTTTCGTGACTGCAAGGATTCATATTCTTAGGTTTTACTGGTAGGAACGAAGTGAACCAGCCTACAATAGATTGTATCGTCCGTCCGTCCGTCCGATTAGGTGTAGCAACATCGCCCCTACTGCAAACACTTGGCAGGACCCTACAAAAACCTTTAGACTCAGTGACGCTTTCCTGGCTAAACAAGTGTAACATTCCCTTATAATTCCCTGAGATAGCTTTTAATTAAAACATTTAAATTAAAAATTAACTCACAGCGGCCTAAAGCCTACAGCTAGGCCTAAAGCCTAGAACTAGGCCTCAAACTCTCCCTTCGTATCGTACCCCCGCATGTGTGAAAGGGAGTTAATGTTTAACAATGTTACATTCCCTGATGTTTTTAAATAGAAACATTTACATTTAAAGCTTTTACATTAATAATTAAAACATTTAAATTCAAAATTAACTCCCAGCGGTCTAAAGCCTACAGCTAGGCCTAAAGCCTAGAAATAGGCCTCAAACTCTCCCTTTGTATCGTCCGATTAGGTGTAGCAACATCGCCCCCTACTGCAAACACTTGGCAGGACCCTACAAAAACCTTTACATTCAGTGAGGCTTTCCTGGCTAAACAAGTGTAATAATACATTATGTTTATATTCTTTGGTTAGTCGTTCCTACCAGCCCACCCGCAGGGTCCTGTTCGTATGAGCAATTTATGTTTCTATTGAAAGTAAGTTAACAGTAATATTTGGGTACAGTATTGTTTTTGGAAGCATTCACCGTAATATCATCGTATGAATGATGCGATAAGTGATTAACGGTTCTCATGTTAGCGATTTACGAACTCAGCGCTTTCGCTCTCTAAATTACGGCTTGAATGAGGGTATAACTACACTCACAAAATTAATATCTTACCGAGACCGATTACTAAGCGAGACTTACTTGAGCAAGTGGCCACACGTGGGTTGCTGTTGCTTGTAAACAAACAACAGGAAATTTGGCGCTGGCAAAAAAAAAACGGCGCGGAAGGGGAAATCGGCCGCGGCCGTGTTTGATCGCCACCCGAGTTTGTGTTCGTGACCAGATTCAAAAATGTTGTGAATTTTTTGGTCGGAACCCGATTTGGTCGTGGTCAGAAGCGTTCGTGACCAGAGGTTCTACTGTATTCTATTTGTGTAGGTCAAAAACGCCGCGGTCCCTAAACTGTGGAATCGGCTCGCACAAAATGCAGGTGCCGCGTGTCTCAGGCGCCATTGATGTACTTCTCGACGGTGAGTTAAACGAAGTTGTGAATAAAACCGTTGTTTAAAAAAAACTTTTAAAGGAGTTTATTACATTAACATTTCTGTTTAAATTATCATTGAAGTGAGCATCATCTACGTAACCTGCTTTTTGGACTAAATTGTCTGCTAATCTTCGTGCTGGGCAAGAATGTGGGCTGCATACCTTGCAGGTCTTGCATGACTTCCCTTTTTAAAAACATCAAACAGTATACATACATAACAAAAAACTCAACATGTGCATCAATAACACTGTGGTCTTACAAGAAAATACAGTGTCAGTAAAATAGGTCACGTTTAGGGAAATGACCCTTCTTCAGAGCGGCCAGAGAGATAGAGGGGTGAGAGCTGGAGACTGACAATTATATTTGGCAAATCTTTAACTTGGCATAGAATACAACAGGGGAACTTAAAAAAAATGTTTTAAAGGAGTTTATTACATGAACATTTCTGTTTAAATTATAATTGAAGCGAGCATCATCTACGTAACCTGCTTTTTGGACTAAATTGTCTGCCAGTCTTCGTGCTGTTGCTACAGCCTGCACGAAGTAGTTGGTATAACTTGACAATAATGAATGCATCACGAGAATTTGCCCGTAAAATGTCATGGTTGATGTCCCACCTACAGCTCTATTGCCACACAAAAACTCAGTTCCCCCCCGCAATCAGTCTGTAAATTATTTAAAAAACATTACAGAAAATTAGTGCAGGCTGGGAAACCATACGTTTAAAACAGCAACACAAAACGTGTAAAAAAGTGCCCAGTTTTNGTACTTTATACAAAAAACCATCAGCACTTAAGAAAATATGGGTTTTAGATATGTGGTTCCAGACGCAAACTTAACAAATTGCTGAGTTTGTTTTTTGCATGTATGTGTGTTGTTCCTCACCTGCAGTTGGGGAGAGTGAGCATGTGTGGGGATTTATAAATTTTACACAAACACCCATACAGACTACGCACACTCATGCAGACTGCACTCAAACAAATATATACACAATATTCACACCACAGGTGCCAGTCATCACCAAGTACAATCTGCTCCAAATCATGTAGCACATGAGCCCATTTCCTCTCTCGCTGTGCCATGCCATTTGCCCACTCTTTCTATCGAAATAGAAGTTGTTTGGACATGCAATGTTGGTCATGCTAAATGACCAAGCCGGTACATATTTTCTCCAGAGGAGCTCACTAATATGAAAGTTATCCGAGAGTTCTTCATACAATCCAGTCTGGTTAAACACAGGGTTAATCGTCGACAGGCCAACCTGAATGTTGATAGCTGGTGCAGGTATCGATGTAAACGGGCCCACATTTACAAGCATGGGGAAGAGAGCACACTGCACACATATCTTTTCATAAGGGTGTTGTGAAAGGCAACATAAGGGCACCTGAGGCACCATGGCAAAACAGATGTGTAGATTAGCCTCGTGGATTTAGCTTGGGGAAAGAGAATGAATGCCATCGGATTATGGGACCGAATTCCAGACTCGGTGGCAATTTACCGTTAATATCTTTTCCTACATTATTGCATGGGTCACACGTGGTGGGTTGTCCCTTGGCATCGGTTTCCATAAAATGCGTTGCACCCCGATTGTTGGGCTCTCCTGGTGTGGCTTTGTGCGCGACGCACTGCCAACCACCCTTCTACACAAAGCAGACACATCGAGAGGATGTGTCACTTTTGGGGGGTACGGTGTAAACGGGTTGAGAAGCTCATTGAGAGAGTTTTTGTGGAGTGAGGGTGCTAATAGGTAACTCAGTCAATGGAAACACCTCATTGGGGAATGGCTGATTAACACTTTTCCAATCACACTTTTTCAATTAAATCTATCCAGTTACATTTAAAACTCGAAGTCAAAGTGATATGGATTTTAATGTATTTCCCTTGCAGATGTATTCAAGTGTGCGTATTCAGTCTCAAATTATTCCCAATAGGTATTCTCTTCTTCATTAAAGGCAATATGCAACCATTTTTACGAATATCGACCACTTTTATTTGAATATCCCGATACACGAGACAGTGGTCGTGGATGCTCCATCCTTGAAGGTGCAAATAATCGGATCAGAGGGTTGTTGGCAAAGGCGGCTACATAAAACGCTGTTAACGCAGTTCGTGAGTGCGTACACCATGGGAGGCAGACGACATAATTTCTGACAGCAGCCAAGGCTTAGAAGGATAAACTAACAAGAATGCACAGGAAGGTGCGGGAAAAGATTTGTGATTGATGATTTCATTTGATCGATTTTATTTGTTGATACGAGTAAGAAACATTCGGCGTAAGTTGTTTTACAAGAATGACCGTGAAGGAACTTGGTGGAATAAGAAAATAAATACAGCAGATGAACATTGCACAGCGAGTAGCAAATACATTCAAGGTAAACAACATTGAAGTCATGCACCATTCACGTAACACTGGCAGGAAATATGCCTAAAATGTGAAGTACCAAGGCACACGAAGTCCGTTAACCACTTGCAGGGATGAACGACATCAGAAATATAACCCATATCAAGGTATTGCAAAAAGTGTGGAAAACGGAATCACTTAGGGTGATAGCTACAGTGAGACACACTACATATAACATTGAAAGCAGTGTTGTGCTAATGAAATATGACACGAAGCTTCATGAGCCAGTGTTTATTTATGGCAACCATCAATCCATCAATTTGCGTATACAGAATATTGCAGTATTATAATGATTTATTTACGCTCAATATTACGTTTAGGTATTTTATATTAACTTACATTGTAAATTGCTTTAATAGTCGTGTATTGGTAAATACATTAGTGAATTAAAGATTGTGCATACTGCATATATTCGTGGTGCTTACAATTATCGAGGACAGAGCTCTCTATTATTGTGCTGTGGATTACAATTGATTATAGGATATCACCTCTGGAAGGTGGATACAAGCTCTAAGCTTCTAACCGAGATGGAAAACATTTTAACTCTCATAACGATGATCCACTTGAGGACACTTCTGCCCAGCAACAACCGGTGCCAATCTGCCCTCTATCACGTTCTTTCTGTTCATCCATTAACCACTCGGCTGGCCCTTGCACCACAATTCATTCGTACAGCACAAAACTACGATAAAAACGATAATTTGCATTCATTTGTAAGGCGCCTTCCACTAATTTGTGAAATCGCCTTGTAAGATTAAGAAAGTCAAGAGAGGAGAGCTAAATAGATCAAACAGACTTAAGAAAATGAATTTTTAGACGCGACTAAAAAGTATCCGCATTGTAGGTGAAACGAATTTCGAACGGGGGGAATTCCACAACCGAGGCGCAGACATTGCAAATGCCCGCTCACCCCAGGAACGCAGCCAGGATCGAGGGACACAGGCGGCAGAGTCTGCAGATATTAACGACCTTGAGGGGTGTATGGATGAATTAGCTCGTGGTTATATGGTGGTGCCAGCCCATGCAAGGCTTTAGAACTAGTAGAAGGCACTTAAACTCTACTCGTTTCAAGACCGGTAGCCAGTGTAAATGATGAGAGAACTTAGAAATGTGGTCACGTAATGGGGTTCGGGTGAGCACTCTGACTGCCGCATTCTGAACAATATCTAGTATATCAAGGACCTTATTTGAAACACCAACAAGCAAGGCATTACAGTAATCGATTCGCGAGAGGACAAGTGCGTGGACCAACCTCTCAGAATCAACCGATATAATGATGTTGTGCAGTCGATAAATGTTTCTGAGGTGAAAAAACTAGGTTTTTGCAACCTTATTAACATGAGCTTCGAAGGAATATCACCCCAAGATTATACTGGTCAACAAAAAAAAACATTTTTTTCTGGCCTGGACTTTTGCAGCTGTTTTAGACTAATTTCAGGGTGCTGAATCCAAATCTGATCTTAGATTTGCTCTATCACATCTCATTTTTATGCTATCGGCATACCCAATTTTCATTGATTTTACCCGAAATTAACTCTGTCACTTATGATTGCAAGTTGTTGCGAGTCAGTGACTGCTTTAGTGTTAAAATATGGTGCTGTATTTTTAGGATAGTGTGTTTATAATATAATTTTATGTAGATATCCACATTTATTTAATATTTTTTCTGCAGTTTTTTATTGAAAATGCAATATTTGATATCTAAAAAACCTGATGTGATAGACAAAAACTTTTATGCCAGAAAAGTGTGCTGACCAGTGTTATTAATCTCATGCTTCGGAATAACGTTATGGCCAACAATAACTAGGCTGAAAAGTCCCAGTTTACCTGCGATTTAAAGCAGACATGTATCAAACTAATTCTCGGAGGAATTTATTATGAGGCCTCTTACTTAAAACACAAAAATAAAAACCTCTAGTCAAGGCAACTTCACTCCAGCCATCAATGGTACCGACGGTCAACTAGTGGTCGCAGAGTGCTTGCTGTCACTGCTGCTCTCTAGTGGCCAAAGTCTGTATCACTTCATTTGACTGAAGTCAGGTCTCAAGAGACTGCTGTTTTTATTCGAGGCTTGTGTTGCCTCCGAAACGTCGTGATTTATTTTATTTTATTTCTACCTAAGTTATTTTACCGAAAGAACCGAAGAGTTTGGATTCCTGCAGTCACGAAAGCTTCAAATCAAGACTGCTGTTCATTTATTTTTTCTGGGGTTGACATCCATGAAACGTTCTTCATATATATAAGTATGAATCACAGCCTGGTAACACATATTGTTCAATTGCCATATTAAAGTACGATATTTAATATACAATTACAAAACATTTTATAGAGATTGGACGTGATGACAGTTATCCAACTACTCAGCAAAAATGTGTAAATAAAGTACCATACATCTATTGTGATTTGTGACTGTCTTATCCATGGAGTTAGACCAATTTGTTATTCTTATCTTCAAATTGGAATTTTCTGTTATCCGTGATTTTGCTGATTATAAGAGCGTGGGTGGACAGCAAATGGGTACAAAACCTTTCTATTTGTAATATCCACATATATGTGGAAAAGTAATGGACTATGTCGTAGGCAATTTACAGCCCAAAGGAAAGTTCCATCGAATTAATGTGATGAAATTACAAGATAACATTGTGCCATTCAGACGTTGCAAATAGTAACCCTTCCTATAAAGCTAATTAAACTGGCTGGCGAAGCTCAACTTGTTCGGTGGAGTTACATTGGTATCTGTGATAAACAGTGCATTTGAAAAAAATTGTCTCATGTTTGGCTGTTAAAACGCCTAAACATGAAATTACTATGGAGAAGCATCCTTTTGGAAAGATATTTCGTTCCCAATAATTATTTATATATAGAGATTATCAGTGCACGTGGCAGTGAAAACAATATGATGAATGTAAAGACTTTCTTAAAACCTTCCTACGACTTTCCTAAGAGAATTTGGATGGCAATTTGATCCTGTTTATTACTTTCCACGGATAAATTATTAAACGTATATCCATTTTAATCGTTGTTAACAGGCTCAATTGTGAGTTTCCCATCCCACACCCATAGAGCAACATGCAGGGGTTCAGAGAAGCGAGCATAAAATGTGTGTAGATGCTCATTGCTGTCAGCATTGTAAAATAACAGAACCCGTTTATCATAGTCCAAGCCAACACCGATTCTGCGAGGATGTTCACCAACTTGCAGCTCCGTGCTATGCTGGTCGTGCCAGGCCTTGTATTTGTTCTCGTGTTTCCATAAACACCAGGACCTGCTGTTAAATCCCATCAGGCATGCACTGTCTTGTTCTTTACGTAGAATACTCTGGTAAGAGACACCAACACGAAGGTTTTCCACGTCCCCCACATTCACCACCCAGAAGTGGCATCCTCCAAAGAAACTCTCAATGGACAGCACCTGTGACCAGTATTTGAACCGATCTGGGTGATCGGGTTTTTCTGGAGGACTCTTGAGCCATTCCGCTGTCTTGCCATCATCTGAGATGTTAAGTTCTTTTTGTGCCGTGTTCCGATTAAGAGTTGGGGAGCATTTAACTGCAAAGAAACCAGTGAAACATGTGAACAGACATTCACAACCATAGTTCAGTTTATCAATCCAAGATTTATAACGCCTAGCTTTCAGCAAAAATGACAGAAGCATGGATGATATTGTTAAATTATTGCAATTTAAACAATTACTTTATGTGTGTACTTCACAATACAATTGCCTCAGTTTTTAGATAAAAACAATTATTTAATACTTATTTTAGCTGTAATGCATACTTAAACGATACCTAGCAGCAGCATTTCTTTTAGTAGTGATATCCATGATTAACTAAGAAAAGTCCCACAGTGAGGCCCAGTTGCCCATCAGATTCCACATACCGGCAGAGTCAAGCAGGGTCTGCAGCTGCGTTTGCTTGTTCTGTCCTGCACGGATCATCTCTAGGAGCCCCTGGCACATTTTTTCACGCTCACCAATAAAATAATTGAGTATGTAGATTGCACGTGCTGAGATGTCAGTAATTTCATAAACCTTCCAGTACACACGTATGTCAATGTTGTATTTTTTATCCATCTCGTACAAGAAATAGAAGGTGTTTTCAGAGATGGATTTATACACTTCTGGCAGCAACTCATGGAACTGGCGCCAAACTTCTCCATCACTGGACTTCATTTTCTCGATGAGCATTGTGGTTCCTGTCCACACGGGAAAAAGCCACAATGGAATTGTTTAATGGAATTTCTATGGTTGTAGATTTTACTCTTGCATTATTTGACATCATTCCTCCAGAGTTGCTAAAATAGAGCGTTACATTTGGGTGCGTATTACTGAAACACTTACATTTCTGTAAAGGGATTAATGGCCTGCATTGTAATCTGGAATTTCCTCTAATGGTTTAGGACTACCAAGGCATTGAGCTTTATTTTTGCAGGATCCCACAATTGTTATAAAGGTGACAACTGACTTTCCAAAGGTATTATTTACAGTTTGACTGCTTACTGCTTACTACTTTAGTTGATATTATAATTTTCAGTTCTCCAGTGCAATACTGATGAACGTATGTATCTACAGCAAGATGCATACTTATAGTGGTTCTGATTAGAGCTAAGATATCTAGTTATTTCATGGAATATATAATATTTGTTTTGGAGTACTCTGCCAGTTATTGGATTGATTACGTGAATTGGCTTACGCAAATAAAAGTTGGAAAATCTCACCTCTGGTCCTATATTGTCTGTTAGATGGGAAGTGACATAGGAGCTTGGTGAAATACATTGCATCCTCAGCCACCTCACAGAGTGGAGCTTGTATGGAAATTTACAGTAAGCATGGACCATTCGTCTAACGGTACATCCACATGCCAACGTTGGCTCAGCATTGAATGTTTACTGGGTTACTATCTTCGGGAGGCAGTAAGTGGGGCAGCTGCCATTTTTCAATGGCCAGAGCAATTGACCACAAAAAAGTAGTCCATTACAAATTACAGTTAATGGATCAATTTAATTGATTCATCATTCCAGCTATAGCTGCGATTGAATGTGTGACAGGTTTTGGTCAATCGATTGTAAATATCATGCCGATTACTTTTATTGTATGAGTAAATTTATTTTTTATGACAGTGGAAATATTGCGATTGGCAATAAATTGCTATTGTTCTCTTGATGAGGATTATCTGTATTTATAGCTTCAATTCCACAGCATCTCAAAGCAACTTAAATTACAGTGAAATACAAAACAATGAAAATAGAGCAAAATGCAGAGTAAGAAAAATAGATGAAAATTATACAAAAGATCCATGGAAGAAGAACATGACAAACAGTGACCACCACAGTACAATAGGGCAACATTCAGACAACAGAGAGTCCCAAGAGGTCTTGAAAAACATGATGGGAAATACTTTGGCCAGTTAAGGCTGACCATTCTAACATCCTACCCAATCACCACAACAAACCACAACCCACACCACCACACCAAAAGTAGATAAGATAGTTTTGGGAGAGTCTACATTCACAATTAAACAGTGGAAGGCTCCACAAGAGTACATGAGTTCCTGTGATGCAATGTTATGGGAGCCAGGCCCAGCATATGCTGCTTGACTTACCTCAAGGATATCCTTGGGCACTTCAATCTAAGAAGTGGCACAGTCTCTGTCACGTTGCCAGAATCATCTGTTCCGTACAAGAAGACAACATGACACATGTCCACTCTGTAGCATCTACTGAAAGCATTGCTAATGATCCTGGGAGCACAATGTATGCTTTATGCTGTTATGACTATGGTATTATGGGAGTGTCTAAAAGTGAACCTGCTCGCTTCGTAAGTAAACTACAACACGTGGAGTAAAAAATATTGCAAGGCACGTGATCATAGTGACTGTACAGGTGTCATTTTATAGGATGGCGTTATCAGTTATTAGATATCTACTGAATTGTACAGCAATTACGGTACTTTGTTTCACATTAATTAATCTGTTGTGCATGAAGCAAGTTCTCATTAGCAACCAAGTATATCGACTAAAACATACTTTTTCTGATATCTTGACTAAACATTTATTTGAGTTTGAATTTGTGTTTAAATGCACCATTATTTTAATGTGGAAAATATTAATGGAAATGTGTGTCAGCTGTTCCATGAAGATGGAATTCTGGTCCTAAATGTGTAGCAGATATTTGGATGACAGTATCAATGTACATTACATTGTAGAGTCACACATTTTATTTTCTATGGGTGCTAGCTGATCAGCAACATTTATGTCGAGGTTTCTGAACAAGTGAACTGCTGCAAGAATAATCTGACGAGTCTCTGAAATTCTACCAGTGCAATTTTAAAGCATGCAGTGCCAGTCTATGTGGTCAAAGGTTTGAGATTTGTGTCCGCAGTCATACTGTGTGCTATTCTTAAATTTTCAGTCCATAATATAGCCAAATTCGACATTCGATGTTCTGATTCAGTTAAACACAGAGCATTTTTTTGCAGAGCAAATTGTAATTGAAAGTTTATTCTGTGGACTCCGTGATAAAGCACTTGTTAGGAACCTTGGCATTATTTGAGTTTTCTCTCTCCCACGACTCAAGTTTGAATGAGGAAACTTTGAGAGCTTAAGCTCGATCTTACAGTGGGTTTCAGGTTTTTAATATAGACTTCGTGAGGTTCTGAAGGTCCACTTGAATTGGTAGGTTTGGCATGGCCATAAAGCAAGTATAATTGTGGGATGTTTTTTTTGTCTGTTAATTGTTTAGGTGGATGTCTGGTCACATTTTGTTGACGTCAGTTATGTTGAAGAGTAGTGTGAAGCACGAACAAGGAAAACATTGAAACAAATCAACACAATAAATTATTATAGACACAGTAGTGTCAATATGTAAATGCATAACATTCATAATTGTGGACTACAAACTTAAGTCAAGATTTAGCATTATTCAAATGCTGCTCAATAACATTGTAATAAGCAGGATTACTGCTTAGTCTTATCTTGGACATTGCACGTTTTCCTTCAAGTTTTGTGATGTGCACTGGGAAGTCTTCCAATTAATCTACAGCTCTGATGTGTTGTCTCATGAATCACAGTTGGGCCACTCATTGAAGCATTGGTCTCATTACTAAACAATGCAAATTATATCAAATGCTCTAGTGTTTCTTACCAAAGGGGTATAAGCATTTCTTCTTCCGATAAATCAATAAGGGCACCACCACCAGAAGAATGGTCACAATTCCAATAGGAATTCCAATAAGAATTTTAAGAATTCCAGTAGGAATTGTAATGGTTTCTGCAGATAGAAAATGGCAGAGGGCACAAACATTCAGCATACATATTTATTGACATATACAATTAAATGCCAAGACTATTGTACATCACCCTCTGAAATAATATTACGTCGACACCAGTGCCTATGCTTTTATATCAGTGCATCAACCAATTTACATTTGGGAGCAATGTTGTCTAGTAACATGCATTTAAGCAGCAAACTTGGAGATGGTTTATAATTGTAGTCTCATCAGCAGTGTGGCCAATTAAATAAATTCCAGGCAGCCAGATGTTGCAGGCAAGAGCTATCCACAAACATCGTTACGACTGATCAGTGCCGCACTAAATTTGCTTTGCTGTAGAGATCTGCTTAATGAAGTAAATATGCACAATGAAGCCTGATGGATCAAAGTATATATTAATTTTAACATGCTGTGGTGGGCAACAGGGGACAATGTAGCAAGATTCGTTGTTGTCCGTGAATCTATGCAACCCCTCTTCAGCAACCCCCAATAATCAAAGTGGTACAATTTTGTAAAATAGCACCCATAATCCTTATGTATAAATGTATGTTGAACTTATTTCGCACTGTATGTAGCCAACCGTGCTGATCGGAGTTGCGCAGGAAGGACAACAAACTTAGCACTAAAAGCAGTTCTAAAAAAATAGTTTTCAATCTCGATCTAAACGTGCATAGATCCTGTGGCTTCCTAATATCGAAAGAGCGTTCCAGACGGCTACACAAACACATCTGAAAGCACGCGATGCAGTGACCATCTCTTTTTCGATGGCTAGCCAAAAGCCATTATGATGACCGTAGTCTGTGTGATGGTTTATGCTCCTTGACGATATCAGCAAAATATAGTGGTTCATTTGTGGCAAGCTTATAATGTATTCGTTTGGCAACCGGCAACCGGAATCCAATGCAGCTCAGCGAGCATCGGACAGACATGGTCGGATCTTGCAGTAGCCGTCACGACACGTGCCAAAGAATTTTGTACACGCTGCAGCTTGGTAATGTTTTTGCGAGACCTATCCTAGAGGAGTGCGTTGCAATAATCGCGCCCTGTCGATACTATGCTACACGCCACTGTAATAGTGGTCAAATGTGTCGTAGAGCCCTGATATCAAAATTGCAGGACCTCATTCAGCAGTGGATTGACACAAGGGATGTACATGTGTACTGTACATGAAAATTTTGGTTTCGTTTGTTGATTACACACAATCCACAAAAAATTACTAAAACATACTTTTACAATTGTGCAAGAACACAGACGAACTTGATTTTAACTCCAATGGGATCTTCAGAATGGTGCCTTGCAGTGTGAAAAACACTGGATTTGATTTTTCTTTTTTCAGATTGTACAGTCAAGTAATTTAATTCATATCTATGTAGCCATAATATTCGGAATGTTTAACTCGCGCTGAGCTGTTTTGAGAAACTGCATGAATTGTATGAACTGCAAAATGCAAGTTGGAATTAGTATCACCTCCAAACCATCCACTTGCAACCATTTGCTCTTGGGGTATACAATCCATAATCTCGGCTATGCTGGCTTATTATTATGACATAAACATCGCATTAGCACTTTTTAAGAGAATCAACATGTCTAATACTTGAAGCACAGTAGATTGACATAGGAATGGGGGTGCAAAAGTGGTGCAGTGATTTGCGCAATGTCCCATGACCCTGGCAATGTGAGTTTGTTACCAGCCATGGCTCGCATCACTGGCATCTGATCTGGTCCTGTCCAGATCCAATAAATATTCATAAATTCTCATCACAATAGATAGTCGCGTGTTATAAAATTAATGTCTTGACATCTTTGTCTAGGTTGGTGTACCATTGATGTACCATCTAGATTAATGTACCATTGCTAAGTTTTTTCTACCTGTTGTCATTCTGAAAAATTGTCCTCCCATTCTTTCTCTTTCCTGTATCTGAATGAATAGCAACTTACAAATCTACATCTAAATTAATTAGCTATGAAATGCCTTCAGTTGATGGGTGATGGATTTCTTTAAAGCATGTTTTGCATTTTGAGGTCATTGGTTTACTATATGATCGACGTTTCTGCAATTGCATGCCATGGTCTTCAATTTATACTTGTGAAAGTAGTAGTGCTGATCTACCATGATTTACATTCTTCTGCTTTAATGTAAACTACTGTTTTTAAGGAAGATGAAATCTCTTTTTAGTGGGATCAGCAATCCGATGCTTTTTAATCATATTAGTATTCACACAAAACTTTCGCCATTTCTCTGATGTGCTGAAACTCAAATATACAGTGAGGGAAAAAATATTTGATCCCCTGCTGATTTTGTACGTTTGCCCACTGGCAAAGAAATGATCAGTCTATAATTTATGGTAGGTTTATTTGAACAGTGAGAGACAGAATAACAACAACTAAATCCAGAAAAACGCATGTAAAAAATTGTATACATTTATTTGCATTTTAATGAGGGAAATAAGTATTTGACCCTTGCAAAACATGACTTAGTACTTGGTGGCAAAACCTTGTTGGCAATCACAGAGGTCAGACTTTCTTGTAGTTGGCCACTAGGTTTGCACACATCTCAGGAGGGATTTTGTCCCACTCCTCTTTGCAGATCTTCTCCAAGTCATTAAGGTTTCGAGGCTGACGTTTGGCAACTCGAACCTTCAGCTCCCTCCACAGATGTTCTATGGGATTAAGGTCTGGAGACTGGCTAGGCCACTCCAGGACCTTAATGTGCTTTTCTTGAGCCACTCCTTTGTTGCTTGGCTGTGTGTTTTGGGTCATTATCATGCTGGAATACCCATCCACGACCCATTTTCAATGCCCTGGCTGAGGGAAGGAGTTCGCACAAGATTTGACGGTACATGGCCCCGTCCATCGTCCTTTGATGCAGTGAAGTTGTCCTGTCCCCTTAGAGAAAAACCCCAAAGCATAATGTTTCCACCTCCATGTTTGACGTGGGGATGGTGTTCTTGGGGTCATAGGCAGCATTCCTCCTCTTCCAAACACGGCGAGTTGAGTTGATGCCAAAGAGCTCTATTTTGGTCTCATTGACCACAACACTTTCACCCAGTTGTTCTCTGAATCATTCAGATGTTCATTGGCAAACTTCAGACGGGCATGTATATGTGCTTTCTTGAGCAGGGGACCTTGCGGGCGCTGCAGGATTTCAGTCCTTCACGGCGTAGTGTGTTCCCAGCTGTCTTGAGATCATTGACAAAATCCTCCCTGTAGTTCTGGGCTGATTCCTCACCGTTCTCATGATCATTGCAACTCCACGAGGTGAGATCTTGCATGGAGCCCCAGGCCGAGGGAGATTGACAGTTCTTTTGTGTTTCTTCCATTTGCGAATAATCGCACCAACTGTTGGCACCTTCTCACCAAACTGCTTGGCGATGGTCTGTAGCCCATTCCAGCCTTGTGTAGGTCTACAATCTTGTCCTGACATCTTGGAGAGCTCTTTGGTCTTGGCCATGGTGGAGAATTTGGAATCTGATTGATTTATTGCTTGTGTGAACAGGTGTCTTTTATACAGGTGACAAACTGAGGTTAGGAGCACTCCCTTTAAGAGTGTGCTCCTAATCTCAGCTCGTTACCTGTATAAAAGACACCTGGGAGCCAAAATCTTTCTGATTGAGAGGGGTCAAATACTTTTTCCCTCATTAAAATACAAATAAATTTATAACATTTTTGACATGTTTTTCTGGATTTAGTTGTTGTTATTCTGTCTCTCACTGTTCAAATAAACCTACCATTAAATTATAGACTGATCATTTCTTTGTCAGTGGGCAAACGTACAAAATCAGCAGGGGATCAAATACTTTTTTCCCTCACTGTACTTTGACTTGAATGCAGTAGTTTATATATTTCTTGACTTCTTAGATGGGCAGATTGGATGATTAAATGCAGTGTATTCATGGAATTTTATNCNGTTTGCAGCATCTATAAAGCATTCGAAACACGAGATCAGAGTAAATAGTTACTTTATTTTGCTGGTGACAATCCTCATTGTTGAGATGTATTGGTGTGGTAATTTCAGAAAGAGAGCAGAGGGTTCTGTAAGTCTGCTCGTTTGTGCATGTCGTTCATAGTGTACAGTCATTACAACTCAGTATAACCGCGTCATCGACAGTCGTCTTGATATCAGAATTGCATGTGACCAATGATGGGTCAGCTTGTGCAGTGGAAAAGTACTCATGCCTCTTGAGAATCACCTCGCTGGCATTCATGGCCCAGCATGGCTTGGATTGCAAATATAAAAATATGATAATAGTTCTTCCCCTAGTGTCTGCAAGTTTCTGGATAATACTCTTGGTATTTCTAAAGTCACGTAGGAATAAAATAAAATAAATGACGACGTTTCGAACGCAACACAGCGTATCAAGGCGAAAAATGGTGAGAAAGCAGCTAAAGCAAGGGGTTATATAAGTTTGAGAAGGCTTGCAAGCAACGTTAATGAGAATAGCATGTTAAAGTTAATGAGAGATTAGCAAATTAATGTCGTGTCTATGTGTGACAAAAGCAGCCGTGTCGGCAGCTGCCTGTCTGTGTGTAACAAAAACAGCCGTGTAGGGGCTGCTGTCATGTTAAAATTGATGAGAAAAGCATGTCAAAGTTAACGAGCGAAGTTAATGAGAATAGCATGTAAAGTTAATGACATATTAGCAAGATTCATGTCAGTCTATGTGTAACAGAGAATAGCATGTTAAATTAATGAGAGGTTAGCTAATTAATGTCGTGTCTGTTACAAAAGCAGCCGTGTTAGCCGTCCAAAAGAGGCTGCTGGCACTGCGCGAGGAACCTGGGTAAAAGGTGCGGAGCGGCTGCTACGGAATAAGTCACTCTTTGGTTTTTGGTAAAGCACGAAGGTAAAAAATAAAATAAAACAAAATAAGAAAACAACAAATATAGTTTATTTCATCTTTTACCTGGACTGAAAAAACCAAAGAGTTGAATCCGAGCAGTCAAGCTTCAAATTAGTTAATAACGTCCTTCCAATGGTTGCACAGCTTATATCCATCTTCTCGGTTGAAGTTGTCTTTTGTTTATATATCTGTATAGTTTAATGGACATATCTTTGATGGTAGCCCAAAGGTTTGCAGAGTACCTTAGTCTCAGAAAAATCAATATCATGCGAGCCCACAGCGTTATAAAAATGGTCAGCTACGGCAGAGGTATTGGTTCTGCCGTGTTTCAGATCTGCCTTGTGTTCGCGAACCCGGTCCGAGACATGTCATTTGGTTTACCCAATGTAACTGCTACCGCAGACACAACTTAGTTTGTAAACCCAGGGTATTGCATGTCAGGAATGAAATCCTTCACAGATGGGTTCAGATCACGGATTTTTGTACTGTATTGAATCGGACCTGGATCTTGTGTTTGTTTAGGATTTTGGCAATCTTTTTTTTCTGGATAAGGTTTGCATTTTTCATAAATCTTTAATGGTTGGTCTGGTTTCGACCAACAGTACCCCCAAAATATTTGGGGAATGGCTGATTCTAGATTTCCTTGCTGCAAACAGATATTTGGTTCAGCAATTACGAGCAAATTGTTCCAATGTAATAATGTTGCCAATGTCTGAAATATTCACGGTTAGGTCCTTGGTGAAGGAATAACCTATTTTAGGCTTGACAAGTGTAGTAAGGGAAATATCATATGTGTGTATACATTTCTCCGACGTGTTGTGGCATGTCAGTTAAGCAATTAATAATGATGGGGCAAGTACGGATCACTGCCTGGTACCTTGAGAAAAACTCGAAACAGCCCTACTGACACGATTTCAATGACGTCCAAGATGTGCAAATTATTTACCATTTGCAAGTTTGTACATTACCTGATGCCAATCGCTCTTAATTGAATATCTTGGTATCAGAGGCTATAGAGACGAATAAGACATTTCTCACCTGTGTTTGATGTAACTCCACAAGGCTGTGAAGGATGTGGCCGACTGTATCCATCCTTACACTGACACACAGTGTCACTTGTGTCAGTACAGTACCGTTGAACATCTTCATCTACACATCAGAGAACAAAAGGAAACTTACTTTAATTTCAATACTGTTTGTTTAATGTATAAAATGTTGGTCTTGGCAATGTCCCAAGTAGCCGTAATTTTAGCATAGTGTACATTACAATTTGGTAATACGATGGAACATGTATAATCTTTGATGGCTGTGGAGAACAGGGTAACTGATAAACGAATATTTGTTGTTTTAACTTGCTGATCCGCCCCTCCTGGACATTTGTGAAAAGCAGCTTCATATCTAATCGGATTCCTTCAGTGGAAATAAAGATTCTGATTCTCATGTATGGATGAGAGGAGTTATTCTTTGATCATTATAATCACAGTGAGTCACATTTACCTGTTGCATGGCATTCGAGAATGCATGCCTCATCGCAGATCAACTCAAACAATAATCGCAATTATAATAACACTCGCGATGAGGTGACTTTATCTGTATCATGTGGTGATGTGTGTGTAGAGTAGCATGAGCAACCATGAGGGGGTGAACAGAGGGAGGTGCGAGCGAGTTGACAGCCGAGGAAGACGTCATGTAAGGGGTACCTTCGGGAACAAAGGCGGGTCCGAGCTAGGAGGAGGAGCCGCCAAAGGGGTACTTAAGGGGACCCCGTGACGAAGGCGGGGTCGTTGTGGGGAGCCGGGCAAGGATCGGCTGGAAGGTTCTCCTCCTGGTCGCCGGGCGGTGTTGGCTGAACCCCCGTCCCGGGCAGATGAGTGGGAGAGCCAGGCGGATAGCCGGGTGAAGGGCTCCGAGTATTCAGTCAGGATCGGCTGAGAGAGAGCCCCAAAAGGAGAGCAAGGGCAGGAGGAGATAGTGTTCAGGGTCCAGGGCTAGGATCAGATAGAGAGCACCTACCTCTGGTGTGAGTTTTGAGTGTTGTGTGCAACAGTGTTAATAAATCCTATCTCCATGTGGTCTTACTGCACAACAACTGGTGCCAGAAGTGACCGGAAAAAAAAACTTCGTCGCCATGTCAAAGTCGGCTTCGAAGAGAAAGAACCCACCCGTCGTGCAGTCAGACGACGAAGACGAGACGGAGGAGGTCCCCACAACGTCCCCAGAGTCCGGGGCCCTGGAGATGCGCCCCGCCAAACTTCTGCAACGATGCAGAAGATGGAGGCTGCCGCTTGCGGCCACTCATTGTCGCCGGAGGGCTGGCAGCTCCTCACCAGCCAGCTCAGCCAACTGCTGCAGTCAGCCGCGCGCCTCGTCTCCCTCATGTCGGAGGCGGGAGCCCAGCCGTGCGCGGAGGGGTGCTGGTGGTCATCGGCCGGAGCAGCGGTAGCGAACGAGGGCTCCTCTCTTCCAGGGGCCGGCATCCACCGCGTGCTTTCGCTGTGGCCAGCCTAGCCACATCGCCAGGGGCTGCCGCAGCGTTCCTGACGCCTTCGGCGGAACCTTATCTCCTCCGCCTCCACATCGGCATCGTCATCAGGGCCCCAGGCAAATCGCGACACATCAGCTACTCGGCCGCTACCTTCACCTCACACATCTTGCGGGGATAGGGTTCACGATCACCGGGGCACCGCTAAAGTTCTTCAGCCACACGATGTCTGTTCACTGTCGGCCGTCGGGTGGCCAAGGCGGGTACATCAATAGGATGCACTTGCGCATCGGGTTGTGGCGGCCGTGGCAGGCTCCTCCGCGGTCGCTCATTATGTTCAAGGGGTAGAGTCTGTATTTTGGTGGATACGGGTGCGTCGGCCACCATTATATCAGAAATGATTTTCAGCTTGTTGCCACACAGCGTTGGTCAGTTGAGGCCTGTAAAGGGGGCTTGTGTTGCTGCAAACAGAGGTAGTTTGGGCATATTTGGACACATCGTTGCCTCCATTTGAATTAGTGACATTGAATTGGAAGGCCCCGTCTTGTTCTCAAAGACGTTGGCCATGCCATGCCTTTTGGGCACATAATATTTAGCCAAAATTCCCCTTAAAATCTTAATCGACCAAGGTTGTATGGAGTTGCCATCGGGCCGTCAATTGAACTTTTTACACACCCCTACCTTGTTGACTCCTCTTGCCGCCAGTGTACGGCTTTGGCTAGAGATTCCATAAAATTCCACCTGGTTCCCAAATGTTGATACACCTGAGGTTGCGTAAACATCTGCAATTACACATGCCTGAGGCGGGAGTTTTCTTAACTCCCTCTAACTACTTTTCGCCGACTTCCTGCTTGGTGTGTGCCCTGACAGTCGTGTGGGAGGACCAGGAGCCCTTTTTGCAGATTTTGAACATGTGTCCTTCACACATAGTTATACAGGCCGGTATCATTTTGGCGCACGCGATCCCAGCTCGCCCACCAGAAGAAGCCACGCCGGTTGACAGTTTTGTGG
Organism: Lethenteron camtschaticum; assembly: GCA_018977245.1. NCBI lineage: Eukaryota > Metazoa > Chordata > Hyperoartia > Petromyzontiformes > Petromyzontidae > Lethenteron > Lethenteron camtschaticum. The sequence continues at coordinate 7,658,243 of MU249573.1, read as the reverse complement.
CTGGCGTAGTACAGGATGAGAAATATGACGATTCATTGATCGACAAACTTTGCCAGGAGAATTCGCTCTTATCCCTCGAGGAACGACAGCGACTCCAAGCGCTTATTGAGCGATTCACCAATGTTTTTAGTCATAGCAAATTCGATATTGGACGCACGTCCCAACTATCCCATCACATAGACACGGGGAATTCGCCCCCATTTGGTTTAACTCCCATCGCCTCAGCCTGAGAGAAAAGGATCATGTCCGCTTGGCTGTCGATGAGATGTTGGTGGTGGACATTATCTCACCCTCTAATAGCCCTTGGGGATCCCCCATTGTGTTAGTCAAGAAGCGGGACGGGAGTCTCCGTTTCTGCATTGACTTTTGCAAATTAAACAAAATTTTGGTTGCAGATGCCTATCCCCTTCCCTGAATGGACGATTCGCTTGACACCCTCTCGGTGCGCAGTTCTTTTCGACCCTAGATTTGCTTTTCGGCTTCTGGCAGTTGCCATTAGATGAAGTCTCCAAACCAAAAACTGTGTTCCACACACCCCAGGGGCTGTTCCAATTTAATCGGCTTCCTATGGGCCTCCAATCGGCCCCAGCCACTTTCCAATGCCTCATGGAGATGGTCTTGGCGGGACTACAGTGGGAATCCTGTTTGATATATCTGGACGTCATCATTTTCAGCCGCACGTTTGACAAACACTTGCAACGTCTTGAATCGGTCTTCATCAAAGTGCGTGCTGCTAACCTGAAATTCAAACCCAAAAGTGCCATTTGCTGCAGCCGTCCATGCGGTATTTGGGCCATGTGGTCAGCGCCTCAGGAGTCGCTACAGGTCTGGATAAAACTGCTTGTGTCCATGCGTGGCCAACCTCCACATCTGTCGCTGAGGTTCGCAGTTTCGTAGGCTTTGCCTCATATTACCGTCGCTTTGTACAGGATTTTGTGACTATTGCAAAGCCACTCCACACGCTGTCTGCTCAAGGCCAAAAATTCCATTGGGGCAAAGAGGAGTAAGAAGTGTTTGTCGCGCTTCGGAAGTCCCTGGCTAATGCGCCCCCGCTGGGTTACTCCAAATTCTCGCTGCCCTTTGTGTTAGACACAGATGCCAGTGACACAGGCATAGGAGCTCTGCTCTCCCAGGTGGTCGACGGTGCCAAGAGGGTTGTTGCATATGGCAGTCGCATGTTGTCCTCCGCTCAGCAACGCTATTGCGTGACCCATAGGGAACTGCTGGCCATTGTATACTTAATACAATGTACAGGCCTCATTTGTATGGCAGGCGGTTCACTGTTCAGACGGATCATGCTGCCTTGCAATACTCCTGCGCATATGTAGTGGGATCCACGGAGACTGGAGACGTCTTTAGAGGCAACACAATTTATTTGTAACTACAAACAGAACTCCCCTTAACTGTCACTCTCTAGGGAGGTACAGCCTCCAGGCTAGCGTGCCCTCACACGGAGTAAAGCTAGTTCCCAGCCCTCCGGATAGTTGTGCCCTAGGGGAGCTAACTGACCCGACCTAGCCAAGGTACGGGTCCTGACCACTGGTCCGCGCTCGGCCGGCCCTTACAAGGATGTCAGGTCCCGGGGTCCCAGGGTCCTAGCTAGGCTGGTCTTCTGTTCTTCGTCTTCGAGCACTGCCCCGAGCTGTCCCAGAGGTGCCCCTTTTATACACCTCTCGGGGCTCACCACCCCCGGTACGCCCCTTTCTGGAACCTTCAAGGGGTTCTGGAAGAACCCCCAACCCCTTACCTGGGGTCTGGGGGGGGGAGAACCCGGCCCTCAACGGTCCGGCTCTCTCTGTCCTTCCCCAGCTCAGGGTGGCACCCCCTATAGGCCTGTGCCGCAATGCAGGTTAGTATATACCACGTATAAGATGTGCATTTCTGACGCTACACATAGACCAACCCTCAGGTCAGCTGTCGCTGGCTTGAGGTGCTGCAGGAGTATGCATTCGACGTCATTCACAGGAAGGGGGCACAGCATGGAATGCAGACGCTTTGTCTAGATTGCCACAGGAGAGTAGGTGTGCATGCATGACTGGCTCGTGTCATTGCAGGCCCCAATTACCCGGGCCCAATTTGTGGCAACAGCTGATGCAGCTCCTCTTCCGGGTGCATTGCTGCCCGGATTTTGGCCTAAGTCTACCTCAGGATGAATGGTCTAGCTTACAGATGGAGGATACCTCTCGAGAAATTGATGCACCTTGAGACCCACAAGACCTTGTTACCATCAAGCGGGATTATTACTGGCATGGAAAGCGACGTGGCGCTAATTATTGTGCATGGTGGAAGCCTCCAGTTGTGCGTGATCGCCCCCGCTGCAGTCCATTCAGGTTTTCGTGTAAATGAACTTGTGCCCTCGACATTTAGGCCCATTTCCAACTTCCCAACGGGGCCACAAGTATCTTTTGTTGAGTCAAATACCTCACACGTTGGCCATGGCGTGGCCCTTGCAAGATCAGTCGGCCTCGTCTATCACCAATGCCTTTTTGCATGGGCATGTTTTAGATAAGGGTGCCCCTGAGCAGCTTCTAACCACCAGGGTCGGAATTTTTCTTCCCGAACTGCTCAAGAGGTCTGTGACCTACTTGGCACGAATAAAATCCGTACCTCGCCCTACACCCTCAAACAGATGGATGTTGGAGTGGTTAAATCGCACCCTCACATCCATGCTGTGCCACCAAGTGACGTGTCCCAGTCGGACTGAGACCTGTTTTTTCCGGCATCCTGGCCGCGTACAGTTGGCCCCTCACTCCTCAATGGGTTTTCACCCTTTATCTGATGTACGGAGAGAGCCAAACCCCCAAGGCATGTGCAAATGGCCTGAGCTCGTCTAAGATGGGATCCGTCATGCCTGCTTGAGAGGTCACGCTTGACAGGCTGCGCGAATCACGGGAAGCTGCCGTGGATAATTCAACCAACCGACAAGCAGCTAACGAGCGCTTACAAAACACCAGGGATCCGGGCTTCCATGGAGGAAGGGGGACAAAGCATGCTACATTGCCCCCAGGTGCCCATTGGGACGTCCCGAAATTACATGCCCTTGGCACGGTCCCATTGAGGTCGTGGAGGGTCGCCGGCTACAGTGCGTGCGTATCCAGTTCGGTCGCCGTCACTGGATCGTGCATCCATCCAGGTTGAAAAGATATGTTTTGCCTTGTCCCGTAGATTCATCCCCAACTCCGGAACGGCCGGTGCCTGACGCGTCCGACAAACCGGGCCATCCAGCCTGGGACGGGGTGCAGCATAATTTCTGTTTGTCCACCCACAGAACCCTCCGAGTAGTTCCCGTGGAGCAACCTGCTTCCCCGTCAGGAGTGAACCGACATCAGCGGACGCACCACCGCTCATGGATGCTGCCCGTGGGAGGGACCGGGGACATACATGGTCCAGAGAGCTCTTTCCGTTGAGCACCTCTTNCTGGCCCGTTGTCGTCAAACGCCAGCCATCGCGACGTTGTGGTGGCACCTTGGACTGAGAGATGAAGGCCTTCCTTGCACTTTCCATTCTGCCTTAACACCCTTGTTGTCCCCCGCAGACGGCGCTGCCTTCACACCTCCATTGATATTGTTATTGTTGATATTGTTACGTTGTTGATACAATTGTTCTTGTTGATGGTTTTCTGGCTGTTTGCCATCGACCCAATGCGGGTTGGTTCAGTATAGTTAGCAGCCGGGATGGCTGAATTTTTTATGGGGGGGGTGAAGTAGAGGAGTAGTGTGAGCAAGGGGAGAACAGAGGAGGTGCGAGCGAGTTGACAGCCGAGGATGACGTCATGTCACGGGTGCTATCACGGGTGCTATAAGGGGTACCTTCGGGAACAAAGGTGGGTCTGAGCTAGGGGGAGGAGCCGCCAAAGAGTACTTAAGGGGGACCCGTGACGAAGGCAGGGTCGTTGTGGGAGTCGGGAAAGGATCGGCTGCAAGAAGTCTCTCCCTCCTCATCGCCGGGCGGTGTTGGCTGAACCCCTGTCCCGAGCAGACGAGTGGGAGAGCCAAGGGACAGTCAAGAACATGGCTCCGAGTATTAAGTAAAGATCGGCTGAGAGGGTTTCTCTCTCCTTGTCGCAGGGCGGTGTTGATGAACCCCTGCTCCGGCCAGACGAGAGAGTCCCAAGGGATAGCCGAGGATAGACAATTTAGTGTTCGGGGGTCCAGACAAGGACAAGAATAGAGAGCACTACCTCTGGTGTGAGTTTAGAGTGTTGTGTGCTACAGTGTTAATACATGGCAACAGCCCTTATAGTAAATCCCGTCTCCGCGTGGTCTTACTGCACAACATGTGTATAAGAAAATAAGACTTTAAAAACATTTGTATCTGGGTGACATGGCCTGTAATCTGCCAGTATTTCATTGTTTTAATGGAGAATAGTGGCTTAGTTGATTCTGCCATGGATCCTATTGACTGTGTAATTGTGGACATTTTAGGTGAGTTGTGAATAACCAGACATATTAATCTAAACTCTAAAATAGGAAGTGCTAGAGCTTCCAGTGATGTCATCTGTGTATATGATTTCTCTGTCAAGGTTCCTGTGCGTGTGTTCATCCCTTTTTAATGGTTGAATTTGAGCTTTTTGTATTATTAAACAATTTTCCTGTTCTTAGACCATCCTATATTACCAATTTATGATACATTTCCACTTTGTGCATGTGCCTTTTCAATTGATGCAACGTCTGGAGCCAATTGGTGTAAAACTCGACAGGCCACCTTGTCATGCTGGCCCGCCGTGCAACCGGGGAGTGTCAGCTACAATTGCCTGTGCGATCATCAGTCTTCTTCATTCGAGCAGCTAAATATTTTGACAGCCATCTTTTTTTACTATTTAAGATGGATAACCTTTCTCTTTCATTTCATGATATGTAGCAACAAGATGGATACCACCCTGCTCAAGTTGAAATAAAAGATCAGCTCCAGGATTAGAGCCCACAGTCAGCTCATTTCTTTAAGCACCGACCCCAGCCTCTTGTGGAGTAAAGCGAGTCCCACTTGGAGTGCTGTGACTCCATGAAATAACCTGAGATTGTTTTGCTCAGCCCACCTTTCTCATGAATCGACCCTTGTCATCTATGGTCCATCCAAAGATGGAATCTTGGGTGCAGCCTATCAGGCAACATGGTTTCAACCAACCTCGGATTTCATAGACCTTTATATTCTTATTACAATGTTTTTCCACCACAACCCACTTTCTCACGAATTGCAAGGTGATTCAACACACTTTGTCATCGATTTAGTTGCGTGTTATTTAACATAGAGTGATTTATTAACCTTTGATGCATGCATCTCCACACTCGGATGCCATATATATACACACATAAACGCTACTGATGTGGAACTCTTACAGAGAATATTGCAGGTGCTGCACTTTTTGCATTGAGGATCACGGTTTGCAACGTCCATGTAGCTCTTCCCTGGCATGCAAGATGTGCAGAAAGATTGGCCGTCATCGGAAATGCAGTCATCAAGCCACCTCTTTCCTGTAAAATGGACAAGTTCAAGTAATTATGGGGTCAGAAAATAACGTTTGATTAAATATTACATCTCAATACCTTAAATTTCGATTTAAAGTTTTCGTGACTGCAGGGATTCATCTTCTTGGTTCTTTCGGTAAAGTCACGTAGAAGGGAAGTAATAAAATAATAAAAATAAAACATAATAAAATAATTCTCACGACGTTTTGGCCACAACGCAAGCAGCCGTCCTCAGGTGAAGAATGAAACACCACCAAGCGTGGAGCGTATATTTAAGCTGGGTTGGAGGGGTGGAAGAAGAGCGCCTTGACAAAATAATTTGCATATCAAGAGGAATTTAGCATATTTATGGGAAATGCGTAGGAGGAGTTTCAAAGTCATATTATGCCCGTGCATTATGCAGGATTAGCAGCATCAAAGGGAGGGGATGGGAAGGGAAGGAGTGTTAATAGTATGTAGCTGCAGTTACTAAACAACCACGTAAAAAAACTAAAGTATAAACTACATAGTATAATCAGTATACTAAATATAATCTCCAATAAGCTGAGCTTCTAACAGTAAGTAATACATTACAATTCTACGTCGCAAAAAATATAATATGCTTCCAGCTAAACTTTTTTCTCTTACATCACACGGGTCTACCCCGTACTATATACTATCATAGACAAACCCAACATTAAATTATATACTGTATTACTAAACACCACTCTATACCTTCGTCTATAATATTACCCTAAGTATTATTCTACCCACCCTACTGTATACCACACTGCTGTATATTCACTATACAATTACGATACTGTATATTACCTTATACATTGTATTAAACATTACAATTTTATACTATTTATACAATCTGCTATACACTATACCATTAACCGTCGCGTGAAAGATACTAAGAGGAAGCAACGAAATATGTCAATGGAGAGTGGTGGAAGGTGACTTGCAGCGGAGCAAAGAATCCATTTCCTGTGGAGAATACAAGATATATAGTCAATGCCAGTGAGTGGACTGCGGTCTAAAAGTCACCGTAAACGTGAACACAATCAGTTAAGATCCGAAATGGTTTATTACGTCCTTCCAATGATTGCTGAGCCAGAATCCATCTTCTCGGTTGAAATTGTCTCTGTGTTTGTATATGTGGATCGCCTCATGAACGAATCTCTCATGGTAGCCAGATGGCTTGCAGAGAACCTCTGTCTTGGAGAAGTCAATGTCATGTGAGCCCACTGAATTGTAACAGTGATCTGCCACAGCTGAGGTGTTTGTCCTACCGTGTTTCAGGTCTGCTTTATGTTCACAGATGCGGTCCGAGACATGTCGTTTGGTTTCTCCAATGTAACTGCTACCACAGAGGCAACTTAGTTTGTAGACGCCAGGGTACTGTATGTCTGGAACCACATCTTTTACAGAAGGGACCAGATCACGGATTTTATGTACTGTGTTGAATCGGACCTGGATCTTGTGTTTAATCAGGATTTTGGAGATCTTTTTGTGACCCAGCAATGTAGGGTAAGGTGATGGTTTTAAAAGGCTCCTCAACAGGATCCTTCTTGATGGTTGGAGTGATGGCTTTGCGGATTGTGTAGTCGGAGTAACCTTTAGCCTTAAGAGCTTAGCGTACGTGTTTGAGTTCACTGGCAATGTGTTCCTGATCGGAGATGCATTGGGCTCTATGGTATAGAGTCTTGATGAGGGAGTTCTTCTGGGATGGATGGTGGTGGGAATCCGGTTTTAGGTAAGCATCCGTATGGGTGGCCTTCCTGTAGACAGAATGGCTCATTGAACCATCAGGTCTCCTTTTAATTAGGACATCCAAAAAGGGTAGCTTGCCATCTTTTTCGACTTCCATGGTGAATATACGCTCCAAGCTTGGTGGTGTTTCATTCTTCACCTGAGGAAGGCTGCTTGCGTTGTGGCCGAAACGTCGTGCGAATTATTTTATTATGTTTATTTTATTATTGTATTACTTCCCTTCTACGTGACTTTACCGAAAGAACCAAGAAGATGATCTCAATACCTTTTACTTCAAACACGTTCTTCAATCTGTATGCATTTCTAATTGATGACATTGTTTATACAAAGCATAATATTAATTACAAAACATTTATTTATGCCTTTTAAAGTTACGCTATGGTCTGCTGTAATAAATGATGCCACAGAGTATTTAATTTGAGCAAAGAATAAAGGCATGTCAGATATTTGTATCTTTTTACTAGGTAAGGCCCACTGAGATATTTTTCAGAAGCGACCTGACCACAAATTATAGCTTGTTGTACGGAAATGTATAGCAGCCAAAAACTCTCTATGGGCATTAACACACAGCTGCGTACTGAACAGCTGATTCAATATAACCTCGCCCATTGGTGATGGTGATCAACTTTGACCTCCCAGCTATATTTATGCTCTGTTGCAATCATTGCCGTAATTTAAAGTGTGGTATTCTTTGCAAATACAATCATCAATCGCTTATATTGTCTACATTAAAAACACACACTCACAAAGTAACATTTGACCACATAGGGCAGTGGATTGTTAGTCACATGTGTTACTGCTTTGCTTAGTTACCTGCAGGACAGAGGTGGCAGCAAAACCCTTTCAGTGCTCTGTATTGTCCTTTATCTTCACATTCATTATGCTTAACCTTAACATGAAATTAAAGTAGAACAAGAGTCAGGGCACAGCTACGTGTATTCAACAATGACTCCTCAATAATATAGGTAACGATTCACTCTAATCCAAACCCCATGCGATTCTATGTATTATCGTGATTCAATATCAATTCAATATATTTTTGTCTTGCCTGTTAAGCCTCGTTTCTACTGTCTAAATATACCGTCTGCTTCGCACAGTGTATCGTTTGTACTGTCTATTGTATTGTACTGCTTGTTGTACGGTCTTGTCTGTACTGTATGCCGACATTTTCCAGTCTCATTTCGTTCTATTACCCTGAAGGAAAATGAATAAAATAATGTATTACTTAAATAATAAATTATTCGACTTGAATAAATTTTAAACGTAAGAATTGAAAAAAGACTAATTGTGAATACCTACTCTTGACATCAACCCATAATTATTTGGGCTCTGTCCAGTTAACATTGATATCGAGAATACGAGCATTGTTTACATTTAGGAATGACATAATTCCCCTCTCCTGATGCCGAGGGGAATGGGTGAGGTTCGGGACTCTGACACGTGCAGATGCGACTACTGTGCTGGATAGCCAGTCAGATAGCCAGTCCAGATCGCCCTATATATTCATTGCAAGGCCCCGGCCACTAGCAGCCCCTGGTGGCCTTTAGTGCGCCCCCTGACGTGCGCCCCCGACATTACACAATTGTGAAAACACCTCCCACCATCGTTCTGTCAAACCCAATGGTTTCAAATATGTGACGGCCCTCACACTGATGATGTCTTATCGGCGAAAGTGGCCCCCTCTGAAAATTAGTCAAGAACACTGCCCAAGAAACTGGCTGATGGAGGTTCCAGTTAGCTAAGAGAAAGTGCAGGCCCATTCTCACAGTATTCTAATCTTGAGAAATGAGGCTAACCAAACCTTTACTCAGAATTTGGCAAATCTCTTAGATACAAAAGGATAAAAGATTGATTAAGGGTTGCTGGGGACAAACTGTTTACTGATCTCAACTATGCTGATGATGCAGTTCCTTTTTACAGAGTACCCAGCATCATGGCCCATGTCACTGACAAGTGTTGACCAGGCAAATATTACAATGGGCCTTCATACTTCCTGGATAAAAGCTTAACTTCAGATGATGAACTGTGGCTCTGCATAAAAAGGTTAATGCTGCAGATATGATGTTGATATTGATGTTCACGTTTATTTGTTGATGTTGCTAACAATTATATATCATTGTATCATGCATTATGCAACGTGTTAATATTTTATACAGATCTAATTAAGTGTAACACAAAATTATTTCTTTTTAAGGTAAGTAAATACAGTAATACCTCTGTTAACGACTCCTCTTGGAACGCAGATCTTTTATAACCAAGTCGGCTGGAGAGGGATGCTTCACCGCCCTATTTTGCAAAATATAATAAATATACAGTAGAACCTCGGAGATCGAACGCACCAGAACTCGAACAAATCGGTGTTCAAACTATTTTCGAGCATTTTTTGCCCGGAAACCCAACGAAATTCGGAGGTCGAACGGGCAATCGCGACTTGAAAGAACCTGTACGGCTGAGACGCGTATGGCCAACGTGCATGACGCTTACCCAGACAAAGGTTTTACCGTATGAGAGGCAAAACAAACCTCTTTAGATAAGTTTTAGTCAGAAAGAGCTCAAGTGACTCACAGTTAGTGGCAGAAAAGAGGCACAAAAGAGAAAGAACCCCAGACGTTATTATGGAAGGGGACTCCCCTTCCAAACAATAATACCACCACCTCCTCACTACCTTCCACTCAAGCCATCAACTCTCTTACTACAGGGAAAGTGAAGTTCAATGTTCATTTATTTCATATATTTATTCATTTATTCATTTACTTATTGTTTCTTGTTTTTATTATGATTTTATGCATGTAATTACTGTAAACTTCGTGTAAAAATGCTTTATAATGAGAGATTTATTGTGTCTAAACCAATTAATGTAATTTACATTCATTCTTATGGGGAAATTAATTCGGTGTTCGAACAAATCGGTGTTCGATGGTTGCAGAGCCCCAAAGGTTAGGATGACATCTTAAGATTATTCATATGTATATTTGAATGAAAGGTGTAATGCAATTATACACAAGTGACGATATAAATATTTAGTTATTAAATAGTTAAAACATCTGAACATTAACGGCAAGAAACAGGTTAGCCGAAACTGAAGGAGCAGCCAACGAGAATAAAAGACCTCACATCGTGTATTTTTTTTAGATATTGAGAGCAGCCCAAAATAACTGGAACCTCCCATTGTCTGAGCGCCACTGAGAAGCAACAGAAAAAAATCACGGGCAGTTGTGAGAGAAATAACTATTTGGGCAGCAGAAGGGATATAGCGACACTTGCCATCGGCTCTATGTCAATGGTGATCGGAGGCTTGGGCAGATGATGGGAGGTACGGTTTGATACCGAAAGAGATTAGGAGCAGCTGAGTAAAAAGCGTCTTCTCGTAGTGGGTATAATCTGTATTACACACTTACCATTGAGATGAACGTAAAAAAATTAACCCGTAAAAACAAAGTTTTTCACTATAAATCCTTTATATGCGTGCCAGCCCACATTGGTCTTTGAAACGGGCGGCTAGAGTCCTCTCGTCCTCTGGCTTGAGATGGCTGCCACCTATGGGTCAGATGATTGCCTGCCACCATTAAGCAATTGGTAATTAAATATAATTTTTTTTTCCTAAAATGTTGAAAACACCTAGCTATTAAACACTGTTAATGTTTCTCAAAAGTACATGTAGATTCAGATTAATGTACCGTGCCAGTTTGTAGACTAACGACACCCAGCAATCTAGAAAACACGGCGACCGCAACTCCTTTACAAATTCCTCATTCCGTGCTTTTCATTGTCGCTTCAGAGGAGTGGTCCAACTGGAAAAACTGCCGGGTGGTGGTCCAGATGTCTTGTGATCACCATTTAATTCTCCATTAAATCGTCAGATTTTTGTCAGTAAGATGTATTTGAAGCAGAAATAAATTTGCAAAGGAAACACATTGGAGGGGTCAATTAATTAGGGGGTCACAAGACATCTGAACCACCAGTAGAGTACTGTATTTGAATTACAATACAGTTTCTTTAACAATGTGAGCTGCATACAGTGCAGGTTTTGCATGACTTCCTTAAAAAAATATTTAAAAAGTTTGTTTCCATTTAAAAAAATTAATTGGATTAAATTAAATGGATTAAATTGTGTCTGCTAGTCTTCGTGCTGGTGCAAGAATGTGAGCTGCATACCTTGCATGTCTTGCATGACTTCCTTTTAAAAAAAATCAAACAGTATACATTTGTTGAGTAGTTCCTGACGTACGTACTCGGAGACGGAGGTAAGTTAGGGCTTTCGCCAGGGTTTATTAAAGCGTTTCAATACTACACAGGGTACACAACTCCAGGGGCTAGGGGTCCTACTCTGAGTCCGGGTCCCTGCCGGCTAGCTCCGGTCTCTCTCTCTCGTGTCGGATCGTGGAGTCTGCCGACTCCACCGACCGGAGAGAGAAGTACCTCTACGGCTACCACCGGCTTCTCCCAGACTCCCTATTCGATCCCTCTATCCCTGGTTCCCTCTTCACCCTGTTTACTTTCCCCGTTCCCACAGTGAACCCGCTTACGTCACGGGTATTCCTTAAATACCCTAGGAGACAGCGCACACGACGCCACCACTCTCCTCTACTCCTCTACATCACCCCCCTCCGTGAAAAAAAANCAGCCGACCCGGCTGCAATCACCCCGCAAGCGGGGCCCCACACCGGACCGAAGACTGAACAATCACGAGTTCGTGTGCCTGAAGGTAAAACCGGCTGCTAAAAAACTCAACCTTAGGGCAGCACGGCCCCTCAAGCAGAACAGCAACAACAACCACAACAACAAAAAAACTAAACAAATAGAGCCCGAAGGCCTCATCCGCCGGATAGCGCCGAACAGGCGCCAGGGGCTGGGCCCGCTGAACGGCCATCAGGGCTGTCACCGGAGCCGCATCCCCCTCGAGCGGGTATGCGCTGCTGGCCCGCTCCCCGTGCGGCATCCGCCACCCGTGCAGGTGGCCCGTCAGCGGGCAACAGGCCCACCGCCGTGGCCTCCGTGACCGGGGGTCTCTGTCGGCCTCACTCGGGAGGGGCCTGGGGCCCCGGACCCGATGCCAACGAGGGTCTGGGAGAAGGTGGAGTCCCTTTTCCAAAGGCCCCCGGGGCATTCCGGCAGCCCCGCTCAATGTGGCCCCGCTAACCACAGCGGAAACAGGCCACCGTGGCCGCCTCCTGCGGACGGGAAGGTCCCGGCCGCCCCCGCTGCTCCGGACGGCGACCACCCGCCCCCTTCCTCGACGATTGGGCATCGCCAGGGCCGCGAGGGTGTCCACCCCCTGAGAGGTGGCCCCCCCGTCCGGCGCCGGGACCCCGCACACGCCGCCATCCGAGGCTGTTGGCGGAGGGAGAGGTGCGCATGAATGTTTTCGGCGACCGCCAAGGATGTGATCTGCCGATCATTGTTGATCGACAAAGCAATTCCTAGCTCCCTTGCCAGGTCAAGCAGCTTCCCCAAGGCCATAGAATCAAGTGCCCTGCCGTACAGGTCAGGGTATGCAGCCTGCGCCAGGGCCAGGAGCGAGCAGCGGAAGGCCAGCGGCAGTTCCCCTCCTCCGCCGCCGCAATGAGAACTTTAGCTGCGCACAGGACGGCGGCTCAAAAACGTTGGCCATTTGGATATAGGCCGCCGGGAGCGTAGGCCGATTGGCCGGATGGATGGACTTGAAGGCCTGCAGAGCCCTTTCGTCCAAGCAGGTCGGAAGCGCCGGCAAGGCCTCCTCCATGGACCAGCCGACCGACATGTATGCCGCGTCGAACTGGTCCTGGAAGGCCGACGTCGGGTAACCGGCGCTGCCATTGGCCGCGCGGCGCTGCGAGGTGTGGAAGCCAAGCGGCACCTGCGGGCCACCCGGCAGACGCGACGTGGTGCGGCGGTGGCAGCGTTGCGGCACCCGTGGGCCACGCCGGAGACGGAGCGAGTAGCGGCCGCGTTGCGGCTCCCGCGGGCCACGCCGAAGACACGGAAAGGTGCGGTGGTGCTGCGGCCCCCATGGGCCACGCCGTAGGTGCAGCAAAGTGCAGCAGAGTTGCGGCCCCCATGGGCCACGCCGTAGACGCAGCGAAGTGCGGCAGAGTTGCGGCCCCCATGGGCCACGTCGTAGGTGCAGGGAAGTGCGGCAGAGTTGCGGCCCCCATGGGCCACGCCGTAGACGCAGCGAGGTGTGAAGGCGCCTCCGCTTTCGCGACCCACCTGTCAGCGCCGGCGTACGAAGCCACGGCGTCGCCCGAGGCCCACCTCGCAGGCACGGTGAGGTGCGTGGCCGCGGAAGCCTCCCGCGACGCGGCGAGGGACCACGACGTTGCAGCCTCAACGGGCCACGTCGAAGATGCGGCGGTATAATTCGGGCCTGCAGCGGCCTCCGCGGCCCACCTCGCCGGTGCAGCGAGGTGCGGTACAGCGGCCGTAGCCGCGGCAACCTCCCGCGACGCGGCGAGGCACCACGGCGTTGCAGCCTCAACGGGCCACACCGAAGACGCGGCGGTATAATTCGGGCCTGCAGCGGCCCCCGCGACCCACCCCGCCGGCGCAGCGAGGTGCGGGACAGCAGCCGTAGCCGCGGCAACCTTCCGCGACGCGGCGAGGGGCGGCGGAATTGCGGCCTCCCCGGGCCACGCCGAAGACGCGGCGGTATAACACGGAGCCGCGGCGGCATCCATGACAAGGGACGCAGGCACGGCGAGGTGCAGAGCCGCGGCATCGCCGGTGGCCTGCCCCGTGAGCGCGGCGACGGGCGGAGCCGCGGCAGCACCCGCGGCCCATTGCGGCGGCACGGCGATGTACGGGGCAGCGGCGGCTGCCACTGCGGCGGCTGCCGCTGCCCACCCGGCGGCCCGGCAGCCCGGCGAGGACGGCACGCGCGTACTTACCCGGGGCCCCCCGGCAGGCGCAGCTTGATGTGGAGCCGCGTCGTCGCCGGCGGCTGGTCCCGCAGGAGCGGCGTGCCGAGAAACCCGGCCGCGTCGGTGGAGAGACGCGGCGTCGCGGTCGCCATGGCAGCCATGGCGTCGCAGCAACAATGTCCGCCGCCGCCGCGTCGCAGCCGTAGCAGCGGCCGCATACGGCTCCCGAGCCAACATGGCCGCCGCGGACTGCGTCACAGCCAACATGGCGGCCATTTCCGGTGGAGCGGCCGCCGGGAAAACGGCGGCGGTTTCAACGATGGCGGTTGACGGTTGCTCCCGTCCCGAGTGCGGGCCGGTTGGCTGCGTCCGCGCCTCCACCTCGGCCAACGTGACGGTCAGCTGCCCCACCGCCTGCAGGACCTGCTGCAACAGAGCTGCGGGGACGCTCTCCGTCTCTGGCGGCGGCGATGAGCTGGCACTCCCCATCGCCGACTCCTCCCGCTCCGGCCCGCTCGTCTCCATGGAGACCGTCACCGGGGTCCCGGGCTCCGGGTCGCTGCTGGAGCCTCCTCTCCGCCTTCGGCACCCTCCAAGTGATGTGCCGGTGGGTTCTTACGCCGTGCGCCCGCTTTAGACATTGTGGCGACGGTGTAAACTACTGACACCAGTGTTGAGTAGTTCCTGACGTACGTACTCGGAGACGGAGGTAAGTTAGGGGCTTTCGCCAGGGTTTATTAAAGCGTATCAATACTACACAGGGTACACAACTCCCAGGGGCTAGGGGTCCTACTCTGAGTCCGGGTCCCTGCCGGCTAGCTCCGGTCTCTCTCTCTCGTGTCGGATCGTGGAGTCTGCCGACTCCACCGACCGGAGAGAGAAGCACCTCTAAGGCTACCACCGGCTTCTCCCCAGACTCCCTATTCGATCCCTCTCTCTATCCCTGGTTCCCTCATCACCCTGTTTACTTTCCCCGTTCCCACATTGACCCGCTTACGTCACGGGGTATCCCTTAAATACCCTAGGAGACGTGACGTCACGTGCACTGCCCAGCACGCGCGACCCCACGTCCTGTGATGTCATCGCACCGGACAGCGCACACGACGCCACCACTCTCCTCTACTCCTCTACACATACATAACAAAAAACTCAACATGTGCATCAATAACACTGTGGTTTTACATGAAAATACAGTGTCAACAACATAGTTGACGTTTAGGGTAATGAGCCTTCTTCAGAGCGGCCAGATAAATAGAGGGGTGAAAGCTGGAGACTGACGAGTAATACAATTCTCTTTGAAAAAATTTTTACTGGCATTTGAACAGGGCGGTTTCTTCATAGGGTGATTGGGCGACGCACCACCAAAGTGTGAAAGGGACTTTTTCAATCACATTAAAATCTCATTCAACCAGTTACCTACGTTACTGTGCCTCTGGATATAGTCCAATCAGCGTCATGTCACGTTCTGTGGAGTACCGCCTCTTTTTGGGCATTTCACTTGGCTGAGAATCGCCCGAGTGTTCCCATAGACTTACATTCAAAGATGTTTTTTTCAACGGCAGCTGCAATGCATTCTCTATGGCTTCCGGAGGGCTCCCACTAACGTGCTTACGTCATCATACGTAAGACGTTTCAGTCACAATATTATTTGTCGCCACCTAGTGGAATCTTTAATAAAAGAAACTGAGTGGATTGTAATAATAGTGAGTATAGAAACAAACAAGGAGATGTATTGTAAGAGTCACTTTATTTTCATATATTAAATAGTGAAGTTGCCTTTACATGCTTAAGCTGTTTTTATCCATTGCATGGGTGGATATCTTATCAATCANCCAGACATTTGCCCCCCTGAGAGATTTTGCAGGAGCACTGCATTTGAATACTGTACGCCATAACGGCGTTTTGACCCGTATTATCAAGGCCCCTTTTCCTCTCGTTTATCCACGATTTATGAGTCGATCTCATCCGCGGTTATCGACAAACATCTTTTGTAGCAAATGCGTGGGCAACACTTACATTAATCATGAGATTCAGACACACACGAATACCCGCACGGAAACCAAGAAAAACACCGACACGAAGACACACAAAGACTGAGACACACACACAGACACGGAGTCAGAGAGCCACGGAGACACACGGATACACTTTAAAAGTACTGTATAGCATTATTATTCCTGTATTTAACGCAAAGGTAATTAACAATTTATTGTGACGACAAAATGACCAACACTGTTATATAATAAAGGGNCAAAAACTGAATAGTTTATTCCATCACATATTTTGTTNATTTAATCAGAATTTGTCACCGGCTTTTATTGGATTTTAAAATCTAGTCTTACTTTTTTACAGAGTTTGTTATATCAGTCATAGAGATTTTATTTAACTATAGATCGTGTTACCTGCCTTATTACTGGACATCTGTGAAAAAGAGCTTCATAGCTCATCGATTCCTCCAGGATAAATAATATTCAATTCTGTTATCCATTTGTTTAAACCTGCTTGTGATGGTTGCGGAGCCCCAAAGGTTAGGACGACATCTTATATTCATATGTATTATTATATCCTTGCGTATTCGAGAAAGTCACGTAGAAGGTCCAAAGAAAACAACAAAAAATAACAAAAAACCACGGCTTCTCGATCGCAACACAAGCGGTCGTCCCAGGACGACCGCTTGTGTTGCGATCGAGACGTCGTTGTTTTTTGTAATTTTTTGTTTTCTTCCGACCTATCTACGTGACTTTACCGAAAGACCCAAGAATATGAATTCCTGCAGTCACGAAAGTTTTAAGTCAAAATCCTGCGAAGCGACTCAAAAGAGCGACATTTCAAACGCGCGTGTGAACTCAACCGAGTGGGGTTTGATTACATTATCAGTAGCAATCAGGAAAGAGTTTCGAGAGTCTCCTCTCCAGCCCGCCACAGCTGGAGGTTCTCGTATTGATAAATTGGATCGTTTTTTTGTAGTGACAAAATATTTTATTACCCCCACATTATGTTATACAAATGACCATCTAGCGTAGGGGTCGGCAACCTGCGTCTCCGGGCTCGCATGCGGCTCTTTGGCTTCCTCTTACAGCTCTTTGCTGCCCCCTTGCGGCAGCTGTCTGTTAACAAAAGACGAAATCTAAACGTAACTTAATACCAGATAATTAATTAGTAATTATTAAATACGACAGGGAATGTCACTATAGATTGGTGACAACAAAATGTACAGTGTTGTTAAAAATAACTAAGGGGACAAGCACTAAATAGACGCATTTTATTCCATCACATATTTAGTTTAAGTCAGAATTTGTCACCTGCTGTTTTTGTGTACAAGTAGTTATGTGTGCGATGCGGCTCTCGAACTATTTTGGTCAAAGACAAAACATAAATAATGGCTCTTCTTATTTGAAAAGTGTTGACATCTGGTCGAATCCAAGTGGTCTTACTGGGCAAAAGTACAACGTAAATCCCTCTTTGGAAACGAAAACGCAGATCATAACGAGGGTAGAGGTGGGAGAGATGGCATTGAAGTGGTGCGCGTTCTTTGGGTTAGTGCAGTCCACCTTAAATATGATGTAAGACAAAGTAAAGGCGACTGTAAGGCCATGCTATCCTATTGTACCGCCTTCTCTGAAGTCTTGGAACGCATCCCAATGCATCCTTTGTTATATCTACCCTGGTAACAAAGTTTCTGATAACGAAGTGACGTCATGCAACGCATTTTCTTCATTAACCGAGGTATTAGTCTATGTAATTTATTATTTTATGTTTTCTAAGCCGCACCTGTTTCAACAAAGGGCTTCAGAGTGCTGTACAGAAAATATATATCTAGTTTATTTACCACATCATAGGAAATAAGTAGTTTTTACTACTCGGTGGTCAGGTATAGTCAGGTTTCAGGCAGAGCATTCCAAATCTGAGGGCTAAATAGGCCTCGGCAAGGTAAGGTAATTTACCCTTTTTACCGGGTAAAAGGGTAAAGGGTAAAGGTGTCGACATGCCAAGGGGTAAGGTAAATGGTAGGGTAAAGGTAGCTCGGAAGAATTACCCGGTAGGGTAAAGGAAGCGTGAAGTATTATCCGGTAAATACGGTACCTTGTTTACCGCTAAAAGCTCCGTGGCGCAGTCCGTGGCCTACATTTAACAAGTAATATTAAAACAAACTTTATTAAAACACGTTTTTAAAATGTACTAGTAATGGCAGAACTCCACGACTCCAGGAAGTGGCCAGGAAGCTTGCCATAACGTAAGGGGCCGTAGTGATTTACAGCCAACGTCAGTTGAGCGTGGACAATTAGACCCAAGCCAAAACATAACATATNAAAATAATGTTTAAAAACAATATATTTTTNATGATAGAATATGTCATCAGTATGACCTAAGTATACCAAGTTTGCAGTCGATACCACATTAGGATAAAAATTGAGTTTCAAGATTTGAGGATACAACAACAACGACAACAACAATGACAACAACAACAGAGTTAAAATAAAGCGTGTAAAATTGGAATCGAGAGTATTCTGTATGATTAAAGCGCTCTACCTAGCATTTACCATTATAAACCGTGTTCATGTGTAGTTCCCTAGTAATTACCCTGTAATCGGGTAATTTGTATGGGGTAAGGGTAAAAGGTAGGCTCGTTGCTTTTTACCTTTTACCTTACCTGCAAAGGGTAAAAGGTAGGGTAGAGTGATTGTATTGTGGTAAGGTAAAAGGTAGGGTAAAGGTAGGCTCGTTTTTACCTTTTTTACCTTACCTTGCCGAGGCCTAGGCAAAGACCAAAAAAGCCAAAACTCCAAGAGTTTTGCGAAAGCGTGTCTGTGAGGAGGTCAAACTCATATTGAGGCAGTTCTTGATAGAGTGCTTTGTGATTATTCTTTGGGTCTTTCGGTAAAGTCACGTAGATAGGAAAGAAAATCACAAAAATCGACGACGTTTCGATCGCAACACAAGCAATCGTCATCAGGATGCGAAACGTCATAGATATTTTGTTATTTTCTTTGAACCTATCTACGTTACTTTACCGAAAGACCCAAAGGATTATGAATTCCTGCAGTCACGAAATCGTTAAGTCACGATTTCGTGCTTTGTGAATTAAGCACAGTATTATTGGACTTTCCCACAATTTATATCCCAAAACACGTAAGTGATACATGATGTTCAGCTAAG
The DNA here is from genome assembly GCA_018977245.1 of Lethenteron camtschaticum. Taxonomy (NCBI): domain Eukaryota; kingdom Metazoa; phylum Chordata; class Hyperoartia; order Petromyzontiformes; family Petromyzontidae; genus Lethenteron; species Lethenteron camtschaticum. The sequence continues at coordinate 7,639,027 of MU249573.1, read as the reverse complement.
CTTGACAGATTTTCTGTCTTGAACCTCGTAAACAAATTAATATGCTTCCATTGTCAATGGCTATGCTGCTGCTTCTAGTAAGATTGTGCGACAGCCTGTGTAGCAGTGACATACAGAAGCAATGTGATATCCTAATGTTTGTGATATTCTGGTTTTGTTGGGTTTGAAAAGTTAGTCTTACGTTTTTATTAGTATATCAGTCATGGAGATTTTATTTAATTAACTATAGATCGTATTACCTGCCTGAAAGGTACTGGACATTGTCAAAAAGAGCTTCATAGCTCATCAGATTCCTCCAGGATAAATACATATTCAGATTCTGTGTTATCCCAAGATTTATTTTTACCCTGCATTTTGATGGTTGCGGAGGCCTGAAGGTTAGGATGACATTAAGAGTATTCATATGTATAGTGAAAGAGAGGTGTAATTGCAAATATACACAATAGTGAAGATATAAATACTGTATTTACTTCTTAAATAGTTAAAACATCTGAAACATTTACGGCAGGAAACAGGCGAGCCGAAACTGAAGGAGCAGCCAACTCCCATAAAGCTATTGGGCCGATTGGTAATACATATTTTATTTAATTTATGTGGAGAGAGATATGTGAATAGACATGTCTGAATTTATATTTTGTTATTTATATTCTCCACAACGGCGCTCATGATTAGTTTGTATTATGTGTATTTCACACTTACCATTTCGATGAGCATACAAAAGACGATGACAGAGAACAGGTCCATTGCTTGCACTTGTTTAAAATAATTCGAAACTTTCTAACAAATTAGGTTACCGAAGCAAGAACCTAGTTAAGCGTAGATCACTAGTGTATATTTGATGTATATCAGCACCTTTGTAATGTGACAGAGTTTTGTTTAGAATATCAGCTAGAATAGCAATGTCTATGAGTCTTACACATTTCTAAATAAAACAATGCTCTTGTCTATCAAAAGTACATGTATAATACTACAGCTACACAGATGTCCATTTACGCTCCTGTTGATGCATAGAGCACGCAATGACCTTTGCACCAAGGCATGTCAGTTACGGTGCTATAAACAATGAGACTATGAACAAAGATATACAGTATAACTTTACGAACATGTAGGATAGAAAGAACAAAGGTCAACACAATGTAGGTTATTGTGGTTGTCAATCATGCAAAACAACTCGTGGTGTAACCCTAAAACACATTGCACAACTCCAAAAGTCGGTGGTTACAGTATACACCCGCAATAAAAACAAATACATTATTTAATAACCATTTGAACTGCATTGATTTATCATGTGTGTTAAGTTGAACAGTGTAGATAAAGCTTAAGAGAACACTTCTTTCTTGTAAGAGAAACTTTGATACATTACCACAATAAATTGTGAACAAGGAAATGTTTCTTGTTGCTTATATGTTCATGAACAGATATCCTAAACTACCGTATCACAAAACGCATAGTATAACGCCTTTAAATGAAATTATAATCGCTTACAATAAACACAACACCTTCAATAGCTGACAGGTACAGTGAGGGAAAAAAGTATTTGATCCCCTATAAACTGAGTCTATAAACTGAGTTGCATCTGTGGTGATTGTTACATTGGGGAAACGAAACGGCATGTCTCTGATCGTGTCCGAGCACAAGTCAGATCTGAAACACGGCAAAATTGTGTCTTCCGCCATTGCCGATCATTGTTACAACGCTGTGGGCTCTCATAATATTGTCTTTTCCGAGACCAAAGTGATCTGCAAACCTTCTGGCTACCATCAAAGGTTTGTACACGAGGCCATCCAGATATACAAACACAGACATAGCTTAAACCGTGATGATGGGTACAAATTGAGCAATCATTGGAAATATGTTATTAACTATGTAAAAAAAGATTTAACTACGCATATTTGTACCATCTTATATGACAGGTACTCGTCTATTTTACCGAGTTGTTGACATCCCCAGCGTTTAACAGTGCTGATATTTTTTGGTTTTGGAAGCCAACACCGGCCGTAATTCTTGCCGAGGTGCTTAACAGGTACCTTCCCCTTCTTCTTGGTTCTTTCGGTAAAGTCACGTAGAAGGGAAGTAATAAAATAATAAAAATAAAACATAATAAAATAATTCTCACGACGTTTCGGCTACAACGCAAGCAGCCGTCTTCAGGTGAAGAATGAGACACTGCCAAGCTAGGAGCTTATATATAAGCTGGGTTGGAGGTGGAAGAGCGCCTTAACAAAAAGAATGTGCATATCAAGAGGAATTTTGCATATTCATGGGAAATGCGTAGGAGGTGGGCGGGGGGTTTCAAAGTCATATTATGCCCATGCATTATGCAGGATCAGCAGCACCAAGGGAGGGTGCAGGGAGTAGCATTAACAAAGGAAAGGAATGTTAATAGTATGTAGCTGCAGTTACTAAACAACCACGTAGAAAACTAAAGTATAAACTACATAAAAACTAAAGTATAAACTGCATAGCACCATCAGTATATTTACTATACTCTACAATAAGCTGAGTTACTAACAGCAAGTAATACATTACAATTCTACGTCGTAAAAATTATATATGCTTCAATCTAAACTTTAATCTCTTACATCACACGAGCATACACCGTACTATATTCTGCCATAGATAAACCCAACATTAAATTATATACTGTATTGCTATATAACACTATGTATTATTCTACCCACCCTAATGTGTATCACACTGCTATATGTTTACTATACAATTACGATACTCGATATTACTTTGTACATTGTATTAAGCATATAAATGTTATACTATTTGTTATTATACACTGTACCATTGACCGTCGTGTCAATGGGTGAGTCGTGGGGGGAAAACTTGCAGCGGAGCAAAGAATCCATTCCCTGCGGAGAATAAATGCCAGTGAGTGGAACGCGGTCTGAAAGTCACCGTAAACGTGAACACAATCAGTTAAGATCCGAAATGGTTTATTACGTCCTTCCAATGATTGCTAAGCCAGAATCCATTTTCTCGGTTGAAATTGTCTCTGTGTTTGTGAAGTACCGGTGAGGACGCTTGACACCGAGGTTGAGGCACACGTGTATTTATTTTACAGTACAACAGTGGGCATATAACACTCGAGGGGGTATCGGCCCCTCACCCGTATAACTGGGGATACACCCCTAGCTATCCCTGACCTACCCCGAGAAAACGGGCTAGGGGAGGCTGTCTGGCCCGACACTGGCGAGTCGGGCTACGGTACCCGGAGTCCCAGAGTGCTGACTCTGGTTCACGGGACCACGCCGCTGGCTCGGTCCTGCGCGGCCCTGACAAGGGCGGCGTCTCAGGGGAGTCCAGGGCTCTAGCTACCCGGGTCTTCAGTCTTCCCTTCTTCGTTCTAATACTGAGCCCCGAGCTCTCTCTGTCATCCCCTTTTATATCCCTCCCCAGGATCACAACCCCGGGCAGCCCTACCCCCCAGGCTGCCCGATGCGGACGTCGTTGCGGGCACCCCCCCCCGTGTACTCCCGGAGCTCCGCCCACTGTGTTTGTTCGCCGTTTGATCCTATGTACAAACAGCCCCTCGATAACAGCCCTACATCACTCTCCCCTGCACAGCTCGCAGCCGTCCCGGCTGCAACAATTCCAATAAAGGTACCTTTACCCCTTGACCCTCGTGTGTGCCTCATTTTTATCAACAGAATGCGAATCGAACAACAACAATAACCATACTCCCGACAGTGCAGCCATGCCCTGTCCCCCGGCTTCCACTGCAGCACGTGCGCGCGTGCCAGTCTGAGGCGCTCGTTCGCCTTTTGACGCCTGTCGGAATTTAGCATGGCAGCATCCCGTGCCTCAGTCAGTTTTTCAAGGTTAAATTTAACGTGTTCGTCCAATTTTGTCTTACCCAGCGGCGCGGGGATCTGCAGCTGTGCCCGAACAGGTGGGTCATGTTCGCGGCCATACATGAGAAAGAAGGGTGAAAATCCCGTCGCAGCATGGGGGGGCAATCTATATGCTGCCAGGACCCCTTGAATTTGCAAGTCCCAATTGGTCTGTGACTCCGAAACCTGGTGTGACAACATAGACGTGACGGTGCGATGCAGACGCTCGACCATCCCGTCAGTTTGCGGTGATAGGAGAGGTACGAATTTTCTTCGTACCCAGGAGATAACAGACCTGTTTGAGGAGTTTTCCGGAAAAATTTTTACCCTGGTCGGTCAGCAGCCGCTCCGGAGCACCTTTGTCCATGACGTAGCCTTGGACAAAGGCGTCCACGATGGCTGCTGCCGACTGATTGGCCAGGGGCCAAGCCATAGGCCAGCGCGTAAAGTACTCAACCCCTGTTAACAAATATCTATTGCCCCTAGGGGTGGCGGGAAATGGGCCCAGGATATCCAGCGCTACAAGTTCGTTCACCCTGGAGACTGTGATGGACTGCAACGGTTTGCGCTGCGCACACCGAGGGCATGCTGCCAACAGATCCGTGACATCCCGTGTCATGCCCGGCCAAAAAAAGTCAAGCTGGAGCAAGGCGAGGGTCTTTTGGGTACCCAGGTGGAGGAGGCGCTCATGAGCAGCCCACACCACCTTACCCCGTAACCCAGAAGGGACCACCAGCCGGTGACGGTGGGATTTCCCGTCCCAATGCATAAACAACCCCGCGTGCATTTCCCATGCATCGGCATCACCCGTCCCACGCCCCCTCTCCCCGGCGCGACGACGCAGCGCGAGGAGGGAGGTATCCTCCATCTGGAGGCGCCCCCATTCATTAACGGGCAACCCAAGCAGGGAATCTCTTCCCTGTTCCGCGATATCATCGGGGAGCAATGTTTCATCATCGGCGGCGGCCGCCAGGACTGGAACCGGCATGTCCCCTGCTGGCCTGCAACGCCCCGACCCCAGGAGGCATGCACATTCGGAGGCGGTTGGCATGCGCGACAGAGCGTACGCGTTGGTGTGGCGAACGCCCTTACGGTAGGTGGTTTCGAAATCGAAATCCTGGAGGACCTCCAACCATCGGGACAATTGTCCCGATGGCTGTTGAACCTTCAGGGCGTACTGCAGTGCCGCATGATCTGTACGGACGGTGAAATGCTGACCGTACAGATATGGGCGATACTGTTGGATGAAATAGACAATTGCCAACAGTTCCCTACGGGTGACACAATATCTTTGCTCCGCTGGAGACAACACCCGACTGCCGTACGCAACCACCCGTTCCACGCCGTCAACCACCTGGGAAAGCACGCCTCCAATACCCGTGTTGCTCGCGTCGGTGTCGAGCAAAAACGGCCTCGAAAAATCTGGGTAAATCAAGGGAGGAGCTTTCACCAAGGCGTCCCGAAGGGAGCAGAAAGCAGCTTCCTCATCCCGACCCCAGTGGAACCGAACCCCTTTAGATGTTAAAGCGTGTAGGGGTTTGGCAATCGTCGCAAAATTTGCGACGAAGCGTCGGTAATACGACGCGAAGCCAATAAAACTCCTCACCTCTCCCACCGAGGTTGGAGTCGGCCAGGAGCTGACACACTGCGTTTTGGCGGGATCGGTAGCAATACCTGAGCGCCCCACGATGTGCCCCAAATAACACACCGACTCGCGTAACAAATGGCATTTTTGGGGCTTGAATTTCCAATTAGCAGCCCGCATCTTTTGGAAAACCGCCCGCAACCTCTGGAGATGTTCGTCAAAAGTTTTTCCAAAGACAATAACGTCATCCAAATAAATCAGGCACGACTCCCATTGCAATCCAGCCAAAACCAATTCCATCAACCGCTGGAAAGTTGCCGGCGCTGAGTGTAAGCCCATCGGCAACCGGTTGAATTGGAACAGGCCGTGCGGTGTACGGAAAGCGGTTTTAGGCTTTGAATCATCGTCCAGAGGAAGCTGCCAGAATCCCGAAAGTAAATCTAGTGTGGAGAAGAATCGCGCTCCCGCCAGGGCGTCCAGCGATTCGTCCATCCGTGGGAGCGGGTATGCGTCGGCAACCGAGATTTTATTTAGGCGCCGAAAATCCACGCAAAACCGCAACGAGCCATCCTGCTTTTTAACCAGGACAATCGGCGCTCCCAAGGGCTGGTGGAGGGAGAAATGATGTCGGCGGCTAACATGTCATCGACAGCCGATTTGACATGGTCCTTTTCGGCGGGACTCAACCGAAACGGATTTTGGCGAATTGGCGCGCTGTCACCCGTGTCAATATGGTGACGCAGCAGGTGAGTACAACCCAAATCGTATTTATTCCGACTGAAAACGTCGGAAAATTCCTTCAGTAGCGATCTAAGCTGTTGGCGCTCTGAATTTGACAGGTCGTCGATCCCGCACAAAGCGCGTCGAGCCACCCTTCATCGCCGTCCGAATGCGGGTGCGTCCGGGAAGCAGTGTCAACGTGGTTCGCGACAGGTTCCTCGCAGGGCACTGGCGTCGCGTGAGCGAGCACCGTCCCTTGAGGAACCACTACTGTCTGCGACCCCACATTGAGGACCGCGATGAAGGGGTCCTCGTCCCTCTTACAACGGTCTGGGCCGGAATTAAATGAGGTCCATTAACCCCGGCCCTAGACGGTCCCAGCATAACACCCTGGTCCCCAACGCCCTTAGCGAAGGGCCTACGAAGTTTCAGAGGCACTAACATTTGAGCTCCCGGCGGCACACGAACTGTTTTAACGACGAACGCCGGTACTGTTGCGAACGCCGTCCGAGCCGCAGCAGGGGAAGGCAGGAACGCCATGCGTCGCCCCGACGAAAGCTCAATGCATCCTTGGTCGATCAAAATTCGAATCGGCATTTTGCCTAAGAAGTCCATCCCCAGCAGGCACGGAACCGCCAGCGAGGAGGAAACAAAAATCGGCCCCGACAATTTGATGTCCCCGATAGAAATTTGCACTCGAATCTGTCCCATGATGCCGAGAGAGCCCCGTTAGCGGCATAGAATGGGACGTTAACCGGCAGTAAAGGACGGCTCTGTACAGGTAGAATATTGTAAATTAGCTCCGAAATGATTGTCGCCTATGCCCCCGTATCGACTAGGATGCGTACTTCTACCCCGTCAATGTGTCCGACCACGGCCGACGACCCCGACGACGCGGCCACCACGCGATGGGCTAACACGGACCACTGCCCGGGCTCGATTTGAGTCCCCGCAGTGATCCGTGTTGGCCCGTCGCAGCGCAAAATCGGCCCCCCGTTCGTTGTGGTGCGAGAGTGTGCGACAGGTGAGTGCTTTGGCCAAACATGTGTGGTGCCGCGACTCGCCGGATCATGTTGCTGGAACTTGGGAGGAGGAGGGCCGGCGTCCTGACGAGGCGTCGTCCCGCGCTGTCGAGGAGAGCGGCACCCCGAGGCGACGTGGCCCCGGACGCCGCAGTTGAAACAACGCGGAAGCGCCGTCGGAGATGATGGACGATCGAAGCGGCTCGACCCGTCCCGGCCCGACCGTGCTCCTGTCGCCTGTTGCCGTCGATGGTCGACGGCGTAGAGCTCTTCCGTCGGAAGGGTGGCTGCAGCCACCGCACGCCGATGCCCTGCTGGCTTTCCGCCGCAGTGACAGAAGGTTGGCGTGGAGGAGCCGCGCAGCCTGGAGAGATGTCATCTCCGCGTCCTCCTGTGCGACGACAGCGATGTCAAGGTCGTCTGCCAGGAGGAGGATTTTCTCCGTGACCATCGCGTCCACGCCGTTGTCGTCCATACGAGGAAAGGCCGTCTTCGCCATCGCCAGGAGGCTCGTCCGGTATGCCAGGGGCGACTCCTTTTCACCCGCTTGCGATCGTAAAACTGCTGTCGGCATTCAGCTGAAGGTCCATAGACCCCGCCCAGCAGCTGTAGCGCCATCGGCAGCGTAGAACGCTTCTCCCTCGGCGCTGATGTGAGGGCGGCGAGCGCGTCGCCGTCGAGGAGCGCCGGCAGCGCGCAGAGAGCCTCCTCGTCCGACCAGTTTGCCATTTCTTGGTGGGCGAGGATGCGTCGCCGAAAGCCGCCCCAGTCTCCCTCCGCGCCGACAAACTCCTTAAGCGGGGGCAGTCTCTGGTGTAGCGCCGCGGTTGTTGTAGAACCCCGCAGGTTGTTGTCACCACGACTCGGCTGTGGCTCGGCGCGAACGGCCGATGGAATCGCCTGTCGCAGCTGCGATGACGCACCCTCCGCGGTGATGACGCGGCAGCTCCAGCAAGGCCGATGTCGGAGCCGATGTTCAAGGTGGCCACGCCCTGAGCAGCCGCGGCGTCGATGGCGGGAAATTCAAATTTCGACTCTTCTGAAATGGCGGGAAGGCGCCCCGGTCGTTGGCTCCCCTCGCCCCGTGGTGGACCACCAGCCCCCAATCGCGTGATGGTCTCCAGCGTGGCGGCAGCGGCATACAGCAGCTCCGCCAGCCTTTCGTGAGCCAGCCGTAACGCATCTGGCTGCGGCCCCTCTTCATTCCGATGCCCGGTAAGAAGGCGTCAGGCCCCGGCTGCACCATGTCTTGTGGAGCCGTCTCGGGCTCGACGATCTCAGCAGTGTCTTCCTCCTGCGGTACTCTGGCCCGAGCTGTATTGCGCGTTTCCATGTTCGTAGTACTTCTGACTCCAGTTGAATTACCGGTGAGGACGCTTGACACCGAGGTTGAGGCACACGTGTATTTATTTTACAGTACAACAGTGGGCATATAACACTCGAGGGGTATCGGCCCCTCACCCGTATAACTGGGATACACCCCTAGCTATCCCTGACCTACCCCCGAGTCCTCCACTAACGGGCTAGGGGAGGCTGTCTGGCCCGACACTGGCGAGTCGGGCTACGGTACCCGGAGTCCCAGAGTGCTGACTCTGGTTCACGGGACCACGCCGCTGGCTCGGTCCTGCGCGGCCCTGACAAGGGCGGCGTCTCAGGGGAGTCCAGGGCTCTAGCTACCCGGGTCTTCAGTCTTCCCTTCTTCGTTCTAATACTGAGCCCGAGCTCTCTCTGTCATCCCCTTTTATATCCCTCCCCAGGATCACAACCCGGGCAGCCCTACCCCCGCTGCCCAATGCGGACGTCGTTGCGGGCACCCCCCCCCCGTGTACTCCCGGAGCTCCGCCCACTGTGTTTGTTCGCCGTTTGATCCTATGTACGAACAGCCCCTCGATAACAGCCCTACATTTGTATATGTGGATCGCCTCATGAACAAATCTCTCATGATAGCCAGATGGCTTGCAGAGAACCTCTGTCTTGGAGAAGTCAATGTCATGTGAGCCCACGCTTGGCAGTGTCTCATTCTTCACCTGAAAACGGCTGCTTGCGTTGTAGCCGAAACGTCATGAGAATTATTTTATTTTATTATGTTTTATTTTTATTCTTTTATTACTTCCCTTCTACGTGACTTTACCGAAAGAACCAAGAAGATGAATCCCTGCAGTCACGAAAGCTTTAAATCGAAAGGTACCTTCCCCTTCTAGCCCCGCCCACCTCCCCCACCTGACTGCCACATTTAGATAAGCTCCTCCCCCTCCCTTAACAGTATGTAAGATCTGTCTCTTGGACTTCCCTTCACTTGATACAGTAGATTTGGTTGTGACGGTCCCACCTGAAGACGGAGACTTGTGTTGCCTCCGAAACGTCGTGATTTAATTGATTTATTTTCATTTATTACATTATTTTTTACCTACGTGACTTTACCGAAGTATGAATCCTTGCAGCACGAAAGCTTCAAATCTAGAAGTGTCTCCATATTATACTCTAATTTTCATGTGTATGTTTCTTGAACTTGATCTTGTATGTGCGTGTTTTGTGTATAAGTAGAGGCGTTATTGGAGTCGTCATGGCGTGGGCGCCATCTACTGACACAAGCCTGTAACTACGCGTCTGGTGCCTCTGACACGGGCGGAGGCATAGCAGGGAAGCGGGCCCTAGAGGGCAGAGTCCCATTGACGAGCAGAGAGAGGGCACGTGAGGTCGTGACAGTCTGCGTGAACCCGAGAGGGCACGTGACCGGCAGGGGGTAGTAAGGGGGCCCAAAATGGGGCTTGAGGGACACGTGATGCGTGCTCCAGATACTTCTGGAAAGATCCAGAAGGGGGCGTGGCCGGAGGCGGAGTGAGGCCACGCTCGAGGTTGTCTTTTGGAATCAATTCGCCGTGCTCCGTCTGCTCGTCGTTGTTCGTCACGTCGGTCTTCGGACATCGGTCGTCACGTCGGTCATCGGTTGTCACGTCGATCTTCGGTCGTTACGTTCGGCATCGTGAGTCAGGCAGACATTCCTGACCTGACCCAGTTATGTAGTTACCCTATAAGGGTCCGGTTAACAGTATCGAGGGTTTCCTGTTGAGGGTCTAGCTAAATATGTGTACGTTTAGAAAGTTACCCTGTTCGGGTTGTTAATAAACGTTGTGCCTCCAACTCTAGTGTATGCCTCCGTGGAACCACTGCATATGTTTATGAGCTGCTATGACATACTGTATATATAATAAACTAAGTCTGAGGTCACTTGTTCGATCTCCCGGCACAACATTTGAAACAATGGGCAAGTTTAGTAAATTCCCACACTTGTCAACTCAGCAGTATAAATGAGTAACACCACAGTCTGTCGGTACGTCCTGTGGGTATGGTAATCGTGAGTTAATGTGCCGTTTCCAAGGCACATGGACAGCGTGGGAAAATAGACCAAATACCCTCGAAAGGGGCTCTCTAGAGCTCCGTCTAGTGGACGCTCTCCCACCAGCCGTGACGTGAGCAAGATATTGTTAGTGTTAAGGTTATTACAATGCTATGAATGTCCTTGCAGAAAGCTCGATGTTGGCCAGAAGCTTCGTAACATGTAAAAAAAATTAACCCGTAAAAACAAAGTTTTTCACTATAAATCCTTTATATGTGTGGCGGTTTTATTTTTTATTCATCTGTCTTGAGAAGAGTTTCATTTTATGTGTGTTGACACACATCCAGAATAATGTGTTTGGAAAATATATGTGATTTAAAAAATTTTCCTAAAAAGTGGGAAATTTTGGAAAAACATTTTCAGAAAATAAATTGTCACGCACAACGAGTCTGTGTGCAAAATGTCAGCTCGATTGGATCACGGGAAGTGGGTTAAAAACGACCGAAAGATTTGCACGGTCGTAAGCGCGCAAGCAAGCAAGCAAGTGAACTTAATATAAAGGATTTAAAAATAAAGAAAGATTTCCCTAGCCTGGGCCGGCTGCAATTCCTGCCCGTAATCCCTGGCCTGGCTTGTGTGAGCTCTTTGGGTTGAGCTGCCTCTTCAATGAGATGGAGAGTAGTAGGGAGATGGGGTGTGAGTGGTTGGGGGGATAAAATCTCGGGTCAGAGTCACTCATGTGGACGGACTGTAGGAACGGTTGAAATGTAAAAAATTAACCCGTAAAAACAAAGTTTTTCACTATAAATCCTTTATATGCGTGGCAGCGAACTTAATATAAAGGATTTAAAAATATATTCGCCTGTGGAGGACGCGGGGATCGATCCCACGACCTTTGGCATGGAAGCGAGGGCGCTACCAACTGCGCTACTCCGCCACAGCCTGTGGAGGGGTTACGTTCTGGGCTCTTATACTGTGACGTTCAGCCAAAGCCATGAATGAGTTCTATTTGAATATATGTAAAATAAAAATTTTTTGCCTAAAAAGTGAACATTTTGGGAATTTTTTTCACGAACATTAATTGTCTCGCACAACGAGTGTGTGGAAAATGTCAGCTCGATTGGATCACGGGAAGTGGGTTAAAAAACGACCGAAAGATTTGCACGGTCGTAAGCAAGCAAGCAAGCACGCAAGCAAGCAAGCACGCAAGCAAGCAAGCACGCAAGCAAGCAAGCACGCAAGCAAGCAAGCACGCAAGCAAGCAAACAAACTTAATATAAAGGATTTAACAAGTAAACCCGTAAAAACAAAGTTTTTCACTCTAAATTCTTTATATGCGTGGCGGCTAGAGTCCTCTCGTCCTCTGGCTTGAGATGGCTGCCACCTATGGGTCAGATGATTGTCTGCCAGTATTAAGCAATTGGTAATTAAATATTTAATTTGTTTTCCCTAAACAGTGTAAAATGTAGGAAAACATTTTTCACGAAAATTAATTGTGACACACAACGAGTCTGTGTGGAAAATGTCAGCTCGATTGGATTACGGGAAGTGGGTTAACAAACGAGCGAAAGATTTGCACGGTCCTAAGCAAGCAAGCGAACTTAATATAAAGGATTTAAAAATATATTTCCTGTGGAGGACGCGGGGATCGATCCCGCGACCTTTGGCATGGGAAGCGAGGGCGCTACCAACTGCGCTACTCCGCCACGGCCTGTGGAGGGGTTACGCTCTGGGCTCTTATACTGTGACGTTCAGCCAAAGCCATGAATGAGTTCTATTTGAATATATGTAAAATAAAAACATTTTGCCTAAAAAGTGTAAAATTTTGGGAATTTTTTTCACGAACATTAATTGTCTCGCACAACGAGTCTGTGTGGAAAATGTCAGCTCGATTGGATCACGGGAAGTGGGTTAAAAAACGACCGAAAGATTTGCACGGTCGTAAGCAAGCAAGCAAGCACGCAAGCAAGCAAGCACGCAAGCAAGCAAGCACGCAAGCAAGCAAGCACGCAAGCAAGCAAGCACGCAAGCAAGCAAACAAACTTAATATAAAGGATTTAACAAGTAAACCCGTAAAAACAAAGTTTTTCACTCTAAATTCTTTATATGCGTGGCGGCTAGAGTCCTCTCGTCCTCTGGCTTGAGATGGCTGCCACCTATGGGTCAGATGATTGTCTGCCAGTATTAAGCAATTGGTAATTAAATATTTAATTTGTTTTCCCTAAACAGTGTAAAATGTAGGAAAACATTTTTCACGAAAATTAATTGTGACACACAACGAGTCTGTGTGGAAAATGTCAGCTCGATTGGATTACGGGAAGTGGGTTAACAAACGAGCGAAAGATTTGCACGGTCCTAAGCAAGCAAGCGAACTTAATATAAAGGATTTAAAAATATATTTCCTGTGGAGGACGCGGGGATCGATCCCGCGACCTTTGGCATGGGAAGCGAGGGCGCTACCAACTGCGCTACTCCGCCACGGCCTGTGGAGGGGTTACGCTCTGGGCTCTTATACTGTGACGTTCAGCCAAAGCCATGAATGAGTTCTATTTCAATATATGTAAAATAAAAACATTTTGCCTAAAAAGTGTAAAATTTTGGGAATTTTTTTCACGAACATTAATTGTCTCGCACAACGAGTCTGTGTGGAAAATGTCAGCTCGATTGGATCACGGGAAGTGGGTTAAAAAACGACCGAAAGATTTGCACGGTCGTAAGCAAGCAAGCACGCAAGCACGCAAGCAAGCAAGCGAACTTAATATTAAGGATTTAAAAAGGGGTTAACTTATGTTACCTGAAAAGGAGCCGTCGTTTGACATGTAATTCTCGTAGTTTGGAGAACATGTATTCCTTTTGAATTGATCGTTTCCGTTTAACACATCATGGAGAATGAGTCACCTACAGAACCTACCTTTTTAACTTTTTGTCTTATTAATTCATAACAAAGTTTTTTGGGTTAGATTGCATAAATATAAATGTGTCAACCCACTACCACCTGACACAACCAATTAGTAAAGTTTGTCATGTGAGAAAACGTACCAATTAGTTAATACTTCAGCACCCCGGCGTGTTAGAGAGTAAACCCACAACATTTACAATTTGAGTACGACGTTTTGGTGGTGATTACAACCAGCTTCAGGCGATTTTCCAGACTTGTAAAGAAGTCTTCCTGTTTCCGGTCTTAAATAGAGTAAGGTGATATCACAGTGCGTCTATCAAGTACGTAATCGTATACATTATAATAGATTATGTTAATTTGAAATATGTAGTACATAGTACCGGTTGTGCCCGGTTGTGGTTGTGCTCTTGCAACAGCCTGGATGAGCATTTGGCACAACTTTACAATAATGAATGCTGCACTAGAAAATGCCAGTGAAATGTCACGGCTGATGTCCCACAGACACACTCAGTTCCCCACCTGCAATAAAACCTGAAATTGACGAGAGAAAAAAACGAGCATAACACAAAACCGCGTGAAAAAGCACTCAGCGTTTGTGCATTATGCAAAACACTATCACACTTCTTGAAATATCGGGTTTCCAGATATGTGGTTGAGACGTAGTAAGGACACAACTGGTCTACAATAGTCCACCTCTGTATGTCAGTCATCTTAACTCAAATATATATTTATAGTGACCTAAAACAAGATGACCACAATACACTTCTTCAGGAACTGTTGATGTTTTTTGCATACACATTGATGAGTTGTTTTTACGTATTTATGTTGTTGTTTCTCACCTGCAGTTGGGGTAGAGTGAATAGTTGTGGGTATATATTACGTTTATACAAACACACATACAAACTACACGCACTCACGCAGACTGCACACAAACACAATCTTCACATCACAGGTGCAATTCATCAGCAAGTTCAATCGGCTCCAAATTCTCCTGCAGCACATTTCCTATCTAGCCCGTGCCATTCACATTTATCCAACTCTTTCCAGCCAAATAAAGTTGCTTGGACATGCAATTAATGGCTGGTCATGCTAAATGACCGAGCCAGTACATCTTTACCTCCCGGAGGAGCTCACTAATAGGAAAGTTATCCGAGAGTTCTTAATACAATCCAGTCTGGTTAAACACAGGGTTCATCATCGACAGGCCAACCTGAATGTTGATAGTTGGTGCAGGTATCCATGTAAACGGGCCCACATTTACAAAGCATGGGGAAGAGAGCACACTGCACACACATATCTTACTCATAAGGGTGTTGTGAAAGGCAACACAAGGGCACCTGAGGCACCATGGCAAAACAGATGTGTAGATTGCCTCGTGGATTTAGCTTGGGGAAAGAGAATGAATGCCATCGGATTATGGGACCGAATTCCAGACTCGGTGGCAATTTACCGTTAATATATTTTCCCTACATTATTGCATGGGTCACACGTGGTGGGTTGTCCCTTGGCCATCGGTTTCCATAAAATGCGTTGCACCCCGATTATTGTTGGGCTCTCCTTCTACACAAAGCAGACACATTGAGAGGATGTATCACTTTTGGGGGGTACGGTGTAAACGGGTTGAGAAGCTCATTGAGAGAGTTTTTGGTGGAGTGAGGGTGCTAATAGGTAACTCAGTCAATGGATAACACCTCATTGGGGAATGGCTGATTAACACTGCATTTGCACACTTTCCAATCACACTTTTTCAATTAAAATCTATCCAGTTACATTTAAAACTCGAAGTCAAAGTATATGGATTTTTTAATGTATTTCCCTTGCAGATGTATTCAAGTGTGCATATTCAGTCTCAAATTATCCCAATAGGTATCATTCTCTTCTTCATTAAAGGCAATATGCAACGCATTTTACGAATATCGACCACTTTTGTTTGAATATCCCGATAAACACGAGACAGTGGTCGTGGAAGTGTGGATGCTCCGTCCCTTGAAGGTGCAAATAATCGGATCATAGAGGGTTGTTGGCAAAGGCGGCTATAAGACCGCTGTTAACGCAGTTAGTGAGTGCGTACACCATGGAAGTGTAGACGACAGAATTTCTAACAACAGCCAAGGCTTAGAAGGATAAACTAACCAAGAATGCACAGGAACGTGCGGGAAAAGATTTGTGATGATTTCATTTGATCTATTTCATTTGTTGACACGAGTAAGAAACATTCGGCCATAAGTTGTTTTACAAGAATGACGCGTGAGGACCTTGGTGGAATAAGAAAATAAATACAGCAGATGAACATTGCACACACGGAGTAGCAAACACATTCAAGGCAAACAACATTTAAGTCCTGCACCATTCACGTAACACTGGCAGGAAATATGCGTAAAATCGGAAGCACCAAGGCACACGAAGTCCGTTAACCACTTGCAGATATGAATGACATCAGAAATATAACCCCATATCAAGGTATTGCAAGAAAGTGCGGAAAATGGGAATCACTTAGCCAGGGTGATAGCTACAGTGAGACACACTGCAGTATGAACGAGTTGAAAGCAGTGGTTGTGCTAACATGAGAATATGACACAGACACGCAGATTTATGAGCCAGTGTTTATTTATTGCAACCATCAGTCCATCAATTTCGTTTACAAATCTTGCAGTATTATGATATATTTAACCCTCAATATTACGTTCAGGTATTTTCTATTAACTTACATTGTAAATTATTTCATAGTCGTGTAGTCGTAAATACATTAGTGAATAAAAGTGGCAAGCGATATAAGATTGTGCATCCTGCATATATTCGTGGTGCATTCCAATTATCGAGGACAGAGCTATCTGGATATTTGTGCTGTGGATGACTTATAGCAGTGGCGGGTCGTGACATTTCCAATAGGTGGGGCTGTTTTGAGTGACCTCTAAAAATCAGGTGTTGTAATTGTAATAAAAGACTCGGACGCTTCTCTCTGTCCTGTGTTCTTTATTTGGGTTCGATCTCTTTTCCCTCACGGCACTCCCTCTTACTCTTCGCTCTGCAGCCCCAGGCTGCTATCGCTCACGTAGCCCACTCACAGCACTCCCTTATATACTCTTCGCTCTGCAGCCCCCAGGCTGCTGTCGCTCACGTAGCCCACTTCTCTCTTTGCAGACCCGCTGCTGTCTCATCGTGCAGACCCCAGCTGCCCAACTCCACCCTTGCAGACCCGCTGCTCTCTCTGCAGTCTCCTCGCTGCTCCTTCAGCCTCGGGGTCGGTCACCGTTGGCCGACGGTGCCGATCCTCGGGTCTGTGTGTGTGGCGATCTCGCCACCCTCTCTCTTCCTCACTCCGCCCTGCGTGGCCTCACACTTTCCCCAGTCTCCGATCACTCCCTACTGCTTCCGGTTTCTCCCCTTATAGACCTGAACCCCCTCACCCACGTGACGTAACTCCTCCCCCCATGACGTCACTTCCAGAAGGTCGTTTACGCCCGCATTACACCACCCTCCCCCGTAGAGAAAATCCAGCCGACCTCGGCTGAAAACAACTCCAATCAACCAATGCGAGCGAACACGACCGAATACGAAAAAGGACACAGAACACACAATAATATATCGAAGAACAAGAACACAACACAACAATTAACGAAATGTGAGGGATTTCGAGCGGGTGCGGGTCGCCGGACCGTCCCGGACGGTCGGCAGCCCTCCCGCCGAACGAGAACGTGGCAGGGTTTTAAGAGCGACAGGTTGAAGTTCGTCTGTCGCTATTGGAGGCCTGGCAACGTCCCGGTCCCCCAATCTTGAAGGCGCAGCATCAGAGGCGTCCCGCAATCGCGTCAGCGGCGGGTTGGAAGGGCTGCGGGCCTCAAAGGTTCCGCAGCCGTGTTAGGCGCACCCCGAGCTGAGTCTTCTTCCCCCTGCCGCGTCACGGCCGGCTCGTCTGTAAAAGGCACGACAGGCGCTCTTGCAAGGTCAGCAGGCACAGGCAAAGGCGCGACGGCAGCAACAGACCCCGGCAAGGCAATCTCAGGAGATGACGCGTCAGGTCGAGGGGCCACGTATGGTTTCAACCAAGATGTGTGGACGAACCAACGCCGAGATCCAAACTGAACACGCGCCGACTGTGGGTTGGGAACCTCGATGAGGCGAACCGGCCCCTGCCATGGCTTATGTAACTTGGGAGAGGTACCTGGCCGCACCTGTGGACAATGAAGCCAGGCCAGGTCCCCCGTTTTCCAGGGGCATTCCCCTTTTGAACGTCGCGCACACCTCTCGTTCCGAGCCTGGGCTTTGGCCGTAGCCATGCGGGCCCCTTCCCGCGCCACAGTGACCCGGCGAACGGTGTCCTGAATATAATCAGGAAGAGGCTTAGCAGGTCCCCTCGCTCCGGTTCCCAACTGTACATTAATCGGCGGTACATTTTCACGACCGTACATAAGAAAAAACGGCGAATATCCCGTAGCCGCGTGCGGCGTCATCCGGTACGCAGAAAGCACCCCAGGATATGCAAATCCCAATCCGATTGTTTTTCACCAACCGTATGGCACAACATGGCGGACAGAGTCCGATTCAGCCGTTCCACCATACCATCCGTTTGTGGGTGGTAGGGAGATGTCCGGATTTTCTTTGTTCCAAGAGCCGCACACACCTCCCCCAACAATTTAGACGAAAAATTTCGGCCTTGGTCCGTAACGAGTCTCTCCGGCGCCCCCTTGTCCATAACATACCCAAATAGAAAGGCGTCTGTGATAGACGCCGCTGACTGGTCAGGCAAGGGCCAGGCCATCGGCCAGCGGGAGAGGTACTCCACCCCTACCAACAAATATTTATTTCCCCTAGCGGACGGCGGAAAGGGTCCCAAAATATCTAACACCACCAACTCATTAACTCGAGACACCTGAATAGATTGTATAGGCGGCACATATGGATGTTTAGGTGGCTTACGGCGGGCACAATCGGGACACGCACGAACGTGTCCGACGACATCCGTGGTCATGCCGTGCCAATAGTAATCTCGCTGCAGCGTCAACAGGGTCTTCTGCACCCCCAGATGTTAAAGCGTGTCACAATGCAGAGTCCTAATCAATTCGTACCGCAATGATGCCGGTACAACAAGACGCCAGCGTTCCTGTATTCCTTCCCTCCACATCAGCAAGCCATCACGGAGAGCAGTTTCCGGCACACCCCCCGCACAGAGACCCCCCTCTCCCTTCACTGGCCGCTTACGTAATGTCACCAAAGATTCATCCAACATTTGTTCTCGGATCCACACGGACCTCGGAAGATGTAAAATGCCATCAGCCGGTCCCCCATCAGCCGGCCCCGGCTCAAGCGGAGCTTCAGGCACCTCAACTGCCAACGCGACAGGCTGAGGGGGGTGCTGAATCGGGCCACACCTATGCGTCCCCGACGCACACGCGCAAGGGATTGCTGCGGCAGCCTGGAAAGTGCGTCCGCATTAGCGTGACGCACTCCCTTCCGATGGTGAATTTGGAAGGAAAATTCTTGCAGCGTGTCCAACCACCGCGCCAGCTGGCCAGATGGTTGGTCCATTTTAAGAGCATACTGCAAGGCCGCATGATCCGTGCGAACAATAAACGAACGACCGTACAGGTATGGTCGAAATTGGCGGAGAAAAAAATACAATAGCCAAAAGTTCCCTGCGTGTGACGCAGTAGCGGGTCTCAGTGGGAGACAAAACCCGGCTACCATACGCCACCACGCGTTCCACACCACCCTTGGACTGAGACAACACCGCCCCAATACCCGTGTCACTCGCGTCCGTATCCAGAATAAAGGGATGTTCAAAATCCGGATAATCCAACGTCGGCGCCGTAGCCAATAGATCACGTAGGCTTCGAAACGCTGCCTCCTCTGGCGGTCCCCAAGCAAACTTATGTCCTTTTCCCGTAAGGAGATGCAAAGGCCTCGCGATCGTAGCAAAATTTGGAACAAACCTCCGATAGTATGAGGCGAACCCCAAAAACCGACGCACATCCTCCACCGTGGCAGGGGTTGGCCAGTCACGGACGCACGCAGTCTTGTCCGGATCCGTGGCCACCCCATCCGCACTGACGATGTGCCCCAGATAACGCACGGAGTGTTGCAGTAGGTGACATTTCTTAGGCTTAAATTTGAAATTAGCAAAACGCATCCTGGTGAACACAGCCTCCAACCGCGATAAATGCTCGTCAAATGTGCGGCTGAAGACGATAACATCGTCTAAATATATAAGACACGTCTCCCACTGCAACCCCGTTAATACCAACTCCATTAACCTCTGAAAAGTGGCAGGGGCCGCATTCAGCCCCATCGGAAGGCAGTTAAATTGGAATAACCCCTGCGGCGTACGGAAAGCAGTTTTCTCTCGTGAGGACTCATCAAGGGGAAGCTGCCAGAAGCCCGAAGAGAGATCTAGCGTTGAGAAGAACTTCGCCCCCGACAAGGCATCGAGAGAGTCGTCCATACGCGGCAGGGATACGCATCTGCCACCGACACTTTATTTAATTTACGAAAATCTACACAAAATCGCAATTTGCCATCTTTCTTTTTGACCAAAACAACAGGCGCGCCCATGGGCTGTTAGACGGAGATATTATGTCCGCAGCCAACATGTCATCCACTGCCCCTGAACATGCTCGCGCTCCGCCGGACTCATCCGGTGCGAGTTTAACCGAATAGGGGCAGCGTCCCCTGTGTCAATATGATGGTAAAGCAACGAGGTGCGTCCCAAGTCCAAATCGTCGGAGCTAAACACATCAGAATAGCTCAATAATAATTTACGAATCGCACAACATTGTTCCCGGAAAGAGCCGAATTCTCCGCACACAATTCAGCGATCCAGCGATCATCTGCAGCTCCGGCCCCCGAAACACCTCCGACAACCCCCCCGCTGGACAGATTATCATGAGCTGTAAACGCAGTAGTGGCATGTGCCACAACAGTACCCGCCGGCACACACACGCTTTCGGTACCCGCGTTAAGCACTTGCAAAAACGGCTGTTGGTCTGGCCGAACAATAGTTTGTGCCCCAACCAGCGCCGATCCATCCGTAATAGCGGCGGACGGCGACAACAAAACACCAATCGCTCCTTGACGACCAGGTACAGGCTTCCGATAACGCAAGGGAATGAGTATCTGTGAGCCAGGTGGAATATCGACAGACACCTCGGACAATGCCTGCACCTGGGCGACAGGATCAGGTCGCCCCCAGGGCGACGGCAAAAACACAATTTTTCGGCCTTCCGGTAGTTCAATGCAGTTCTCATTGATTCGAATCAGAATGGGCATTTTGGCCAGAAAATCGGTCCCTAACAAACAAGGAACCGCAAGAGACCTCGAAATTAACACAATTCCCGAGGCCGACACTCCCCCGATAGCGATGTTAGCGTTCACCTGGCCCACAATGCCCATGCTACCCCCGTTTGCGGCGACGCAGGAAGCGTAAGCTGGACTCACGGCCTCTGGTGGGATGTTCAAGAGATGGAATATTACATCAGAAATAATGGTCGTGGACGCTCCAGAGTCTACCAAAATCCGTACGTCCACCCCATGTATCGACCCAGGTACGGTGGACGAACCGGTAGCGGCCGCGACAACCCGCCGAGCCAGCTTACGCCACTGCGTTACCGAGCGACAAGGCGCAGTCAATGGCCTCCCGTTCTCAACAACACCCGGTTCACATGATAATGGTGATGAGTGAGGTGTCAAGCCTTGCCGGGTGTCTGGTGCGCACCGACTTGCCTGTGCTGGCGAATCCTTTCTTGGAGCGGCCGCAGTCGAGGCTTCCTGCTGGGGCGGACCCGGAACGCGGGCCCAGCAGTCCCGAGCGTAATGGCCCTTACGCCCGCAGCGGAAACAGTCGATGTCGTTACGGCGCGCTGCGGACGCCCCGTCCCGACGCGGCCGTGTCGGCGGCGCAGCCCGTGGCCCCGGCCCCCTCGGCCCGTCCACGGCGCCGCGGCAGCCGACAGCTCCTGCGGGCCCCTGTCGTCTGGCACATAAACTGCCTTTTTGGGTCCCAACCCAAGGCTCCCCCTTCGACGATAGGCCCCCCCGTCCACGCCGTAACCTGCTTCCACCGGCGCAGGTTGAACTGGGCATCTAGACATTTGGCCGCAGCCCGGGACGTGAGCTTCTCATGCCCACACACCGGCATAGGAATGCCGAGATCCCAGGACAGCTCCAGCATCTTCCCCAGGATGAAAGGTTCCAGCAGGTCAGGCTCCATCTCCGGGTATGCAGCCATAGCTAGTTCCAGCACCGCGCCCCTATACGCCACCGGAGACTCCTCGGGTGCGCGTTGTCGTTGCACAAACCTGCGATGAGCATCGTCCGGTGGCTCGTAAGCATCAGCCATTTCGTCGAATACACCTCGCAACGTTTTCTTCTTCGCGGCTTTTATCGAGCGAAAGAATCGAACAGACTCGTCATCGAGAAGAGTCGGAAGAACTTCTAACGCCTCGGCGTCAGTCCACCTCGCTGTGCGTACCGCTGCCAAAAATCTGCAGGCGAACGCACTCCAATCGCCCCCGATGGAGAATTCTTTTACAGTCGTTAAGTGACGACTGCGACTTCTTGGCGCGCTCCTCCAGCCGCTGACTCATCGGGTGGCAGATTCAACATGGCGTCGCAACGTGGTGTCGACAAGATGGCGGCCTTACGCCGCGAAGGGCCCAAAATGGCGGCTTTCCGCCTTTCCTCGTGCGCCACGCCCAAGATGGCATCCTCACGCCGCGTGGCTGATGGCGTCGACAGCGAAGACAACCCGGGCTCCTGCGGACCACCAACATCTCCTTCAGACGCCGTTCTCGGCGTGACGAGCTCACACAACTGTGCAAGTACGTTCTTGAGAGTTTCAAGTTGCTCCGCCATCTGACTCCATCTTAAATCCACGTCCTTTAGTGCAGACGGGTCCGCCGACGCGACGACCTCTTGGACCCCCGGACCAGCACTCGTCCCAGCCCGGATCTCCTCCTCTGCCGGAGTCAGGTCCACCGTAGGAGGAAGGTCATCGTCGTCGGAAGAAGAAGCCGATGCCGGAGACGGAATATTCTTTTTTCTCAGTTGTTTTGCCATGCCGTTACACTTCCAACACCAGTGTAATAAAAGACTCGGACGCTTCTCTCTGTCCTGTGTCCTTTATTGGGTTCGATCTCTTTTCCCTCACGGGACTCCCTCTTACTCTTCGCTCTGCAGCCCCAGGCTGCTATCGCTCACGTAGCCCACTCACAGCACTCCCTTATATACTCTTCGCTCTGCAGCCCCCAGGCTGCTGTCGCTCACGTAGCCCACTTCTCTCTTTGCAGACCCGCTGCTGTCTCGTCGTGCAGACCCCAGCTGCCCAACTCCACCCTTGCAGACCCGCTGCTCTCTCTGCAGTCTCCTCGCTGCTCCTTCAGCCCCGGGGTCGGTCACCGTTGGCCGACGGTGCCGATCCTCGGGTCTGTGTGTGTGGCGATCTCGCCACCCTCTCTCTTCCTCACTCCGCCCTGCGTGGCCTCACACTTTCCCCAGTCTCCGATCACTCCCTACTGCTTCCGGTTTCTCCCCTTATAGACCTGAACCCCTCACCCACGTGACGTAACTCCTCCCCCATGACGTCACTTCCAGACGGTCGTTTACGCCCGCATTACATAATTAAGAAAAGCCTCATCATGTTATTGGCCTTCCCATGAACGTATTGCTTATAAATGCCTACCGTTTGTAGGTATTTATAAGAAATACGAAACAAAACAACAAAGCACTCAAATGTTGTCCCATGACCCTGAAGTCCACTCTCCACAACCCCTTTGACACTGCCAAAAGCCGTGACCTGCTATATTTGCACAGTGCACCCTAACGTTGTGACATAGTAATTACAACCATGGGCGCCTTTTTCACCGCCTTGAATGAGTTTCAAACGGCGTGGCTAAAATGTGAAGCTAATCGCAATCACAGCCGTCCTGAGACTTCCCCGAGGCACAAATAATAAATTGTAAAAACAGTTTCTATATTTATATCTTAGAGTCCTCTCGTCCTCTGGCAATTCACCTTGGGAGAATCATTACATAAAAATAAATTTTTTTGCCTAAAAAAAAATTTTGGAAAAAAATTTTCACGAAAGTTAATTTCACACAACGAGCTGTGTGGAAAANGTCGCGATTGGACACGGGAAGTGGTTAAAAAACGACCGAAAGATTTGCACGGTCGAAGCGCGCAAGCAACAAGCGAATTAATTAAAGGATTTAAATAAAAAACGAAAAGATTTGCACGGTCGTAAGCGCGAAGCGCAAGAGCGAACTTATATAAAGGATTAAAAAATGTTTTGCGCGGTTTTTATATTTACACTTTTAATGTCTCATTAGGCAATTCCTTGAAAAAATCATTACATTAAAAAAAATCAACCCAATACATTTATAAAAATATATTTAAAATTATTTCTCATTTCCAGCTGTTTGGTGGGTGGCGACCCAACCCCCTATGGACGAACCGCGCCTGACTTAAATGATATCCCCCCTGAAGGGTGGCAACAAAAGTATTGGCTCTATGCTTCAACCGTTGGAAAACACTTGTGAATCTCAAAAGAATGCTGAGTCCACTTCTGCCCAACAACAACCGACGCCAATGCGCCCTCTATCGCGTTCTCTCTATTCATCCCTTAACTGCAGGCCTTGTACTTAATTTAAACACAATGGGTTGGACCCGTTACATTTATAATTACATATGTAATACTAATTCACAAAATAGCTATACAGTAGTGAAGGCAACTTCACTCCAGCCATCCAGGGAACTGACAGGGTCAGCATGTGGTCATCGTGCTTGCTGTCACTATTAATTCGTGGTTAAAGGCTGTATCACGTTATTTTCCTGATGTCAGGTTTCAGAGACTGAGATGTTATTATTTTTGGGGTTACTTTCCCATATATCGTGTTTAAAATATATAAATAATAATCACAAACTGATAACACATTGCTTAATACAGGTAGGAACAACAGGTTCCACACTGCCCACCAGGGATTATTTGTCTGTTTGTCGTGCATATTTGTCTGTCGTGCACGAATGCGCTAACCAAGTACCTACCTGCCCACTCCGAAGGAACGTGTTTCCCAAAAAAGTAAGATATTTTATATACAATAACAATTGCTGATAGAGAATGTATGCCTTGAAGTTGACTAACGACCCAGCAATTTTCAGGGCTGCTTTCAAGACCAATAATATAACTTTGCACCAATCAAGTATGCATGCAGTGTAAACGTACACGACACAATGTAGAAAATTATGCTGAGTTAATCTGCAACGCAAAATGTGGAAATTGTACCTTGTCGCAGCATATGAGAAAGGGATCCACAGGAAGTTAATCGGCCCAGAAACGATGTTGTGTAGAGTGGCACCGTGGCACTGATGTGTGGGTCTGCAGTGCAACTGATTTGCACAATGTGGAAATACAGTACAACTATTGTTATTTGAAACTGTCTTATCTATGCGGTTAGACCTATTTGTCATTCTTACCTTCAAATTGGCAGTTTCTATTATCTCCATGGACTTGTGCTGCAGACCAATTACAGTCCAAAGCAAGAGAACATTGGGCCATTCAGAAGTTGCAAATAGTACCCCTTCATATAATGCAAATGTTACTGGCTGGCAAGGCTCAGCTTGTCCATTGGGGTTAAATGGGTGTCTTTGATAATCAAATAATTGGAAAAAAACTATTTGGATGTTGAAACATCTGAAGACGGAATTACTACGTTTGGAGAAGTATATTTATGTAACATATTTTCTTACCTTAATTTTTTAGATAGAAAGGTTATCAGTGCATGTGGTAGAGAAAACAATATGTTAATTAACGTAACTTTCTAAGACTTTTCTGAGAGGAGCTGCATGGCAATTTTATTTTGTTGATTATTTTCCATGGATACATTATTCAAACTGCTGCATATCATCTTTATCATTGTGAACAGGCTCAATTGTGAGTTTCCCATCCCACACCCATAGAGCAACATGCAGGGGTTCAGAGAAGTGATAATAAAATGTGTGTAGATGCTCTTGCTGTCGCATTGTAAAATAACAGAACCCGTTTATCAAGTCCAAGCCAACACCGATTCTGCGAGGATGTCACCCACTTCGAGCTCCGTACTCTGCTGGTCGTGCCAGGCCT
Source organism: Lethenteron camtschaticum (assembly GCA_018977245.1). Classification (NCBI taxonomy): domain Eukaryota; kingdom Metazoa; phylum Chordata; class Hyperoartia; order Petromyzontiformes; family Petromyzontidae; genus Lethenteron; species Lethenteron camtschaticum. The sequence goes on along the minus strand of MU249573.1, from coordinate 7,613,513 downwards.
TGTATTTTTTCGTATTTCCATAAACACCAGGACCGCTGTTAAATCCCATCAGGCATGCACTGTCTGTTCTTTCGTAGAATACTCTGGTAAGAGACACCAACACGAGGTTTTCCACGTCCCCCACATTCACCACCCAGAAGTGGCATCCTCAGAGAAACTCTCAGAGGACAGCACCTGTGACCAGTGTTTGAACCGATCTGTGTTCGGGTTTTTCAGGAGGGCTCTGAGCCATTCGCTGTCTTCCATCATCTGAGATGTTAAGTTCTTTTGTGCCGTGTTTGGATTAAGAGTTGGAGAGCATTTGACTGCAATGAAACAGTGAAACATGTAACAGACATTCACAACAGAGTTCAGTTATCAATCCCGATGTATAACGCCTCGTATTCAGCAAAAAAAATTAGAGAAGCATGGGTGATATTATATTGCAATTTAAACTATTACTTATGTTTGTACTTAAAAGACGATTGCCTCAGTTTTTATGCAAAAACAAGTTTTAATACTATTTTGCCTGTAATGCATATTAAAACATACCTAACAGAAACATCTCTTTTAGTATTGATATCCATGATTAACGAAGAAAAGTCCCAGTGAGGCCCAGTTGCCATCAGATCCACTTACCGCAGAGTCAAGCAGGGTCTGCAGCTGTGTTTGCTTGTTCTGTCCTGCAGGATCATCTCTAGGAGCCCCTGGCACTTTTCTCACCCCAAATAAAGTATTCGTATAAAATTGCACGTGCTGAGATGTCAGTATTTCGTAAGCCTTCCAGTACACGATTGAATGTATATTTTTTATCCATCTCATACAAGAAATAGAACGTGTTTTCAGAGATGGATTTATACACTTCTTGCAACAACTCATGGAATTGCCCCAAACTTCAGCATCACTGGACTTCATTCTCTTCTCAATGAGCATTCGTGGTTCCTGTCCACATGGAAAGAAGCCACAATGGATTGTTTTCATGCTCTATGGTTGTAGATTCTACTTTTGTATAATTTTCCATCATTCCTCCAGAGTTGCTAAAATGGAGTGTTACATATTGGGTGTGTCTTCATGAAACATGAACATTTATGTTCCGGGATGAATTTCCCTGTCAGAGTAAGCTGGAATTTCCTCTAATAGTTTAGAACACCAAAGCATTCACTGACTTTGCAAAGATTTTATCGGATCTTACCACCACTGACTCTACATCTCCATTTGAATTAATTTCTCTAGTGCCAATATTGTATGCACATATTATAGTGGTTCTGAATTTTTTGTAATAGGTTTTTACCCTTTCAACTGGTACAAAAACTGACACCTTTATACAAGGCATCATGTTTATAACCACAACACAAGCAGTCAAAATGCAAACAAAAAGAAACAAGATGATGAATGATTGCAGTCCTTGAAGTTGATTGTGTGCAAAGACAGCCACTATCAGTTGATAATGACAGTTGATAATGAGTGCATATCATTATCATATCGATTTTCTTTTTGTTTGCATTACTCTTGTGTTGTGGAAAGGTAAAACCCTATTACTATATTTGCTGGTAAAGGAGGTCTCATAGTAGATCATTTTTGTACATAGTACTCTGCCAGTTATTGGATTTATTAAAATATACGGTAACGCAAAAAAATTGTTAAAAAGATAGATGACGCCAAAAGGCGCACAACAAAGAATGCACATTAGGTTGAGAGCTCGGGAAGCATTTACACCATTGAACCTCATTTGCCGAGAAAAATTGAATTTTTTTTACCCTTTTATCTGGCAACAAAACTGACACCCNGAGCTATACTCTGATTGCATTGTGTTGGCGCTTTTGGTCATCCGGTCCAAAATACTAGGCCTAAGAGCTGTCTCGGGTGTGGAAATCAACTTCAAGGACAGTGCATAATATATTGTGTTTTTTTTNGCATTACGACTGCTATTGGTTGAACATGATCTGTAAAAAAAGGTTCAGTTTTGTTGCAGATAAAAGGAACCANTTATCATACAGTGGAGTGCTGAACAGTGAAAAAAGAGCAAGAGAGAGTAAAAAGAAGAGATATAAATTGAATAAAAATCCATGGAAGAGGTACAATCAACAGTGACCCCCACAAGTACAATAGGGTAACATACAGACTACTGAGATTTCTGGGAAATATAACGGCCAGCTTGGCTAACCATTCTAACACCTAACCCAACCACCACAAACCACAACCCACAAGACCATACCACCACACCAAAAGTAGCGGTAAGATAGTTCTGGATAGTCTATACACCACAATTAGACAGTGGAAGGCTCCACAAGAGTACATGAGTTCCTGTGATACAATGGCATGGAGCCGGGCCCCAGCATATGCTGCTTGACTTACCTCAAGGACATCCTTGGGCACTTCCACACTAGAAGAGGCACAGTCTCACTTGTTTCTGTACAAGAAGACAACATGACACGTCCACTCAGTAGCATCTACTGAAAGCATTGATAATGATGCTGGGAGCTGTACTGAATGGTTATGACTATAATGGGAGTGTGTCTAAAAATGAACCTACTCTGTTCGTAGTAAACTTCAAACGTGATAAAAAGATTGCAAGGCACGTGATCATAGTGACGGTACAGGTGTGAGATTATAGGATGGTGTTATCAGTCATTAGATGTCCACTGAAACAATTGTACAGCAATAATGTTTTTATTAATTCATCTGTTGTGCATGATGCAACCAAATATTCCAACTAAACATACTATTTTTGATATCTTGACTAACATTTATTTAAGTTAGATTTTGTGTTTAAATGTTAGCAATGTGGAAAATCTCCAAGGTAATGTGTCAGCTGTTTCATGAAGATGGAGTTCTGGTCCTAAATGTGAAGCAAATGTATGGATCCATAATATAGCTTTTTGGATTAGAGCGTAAATATAAATGCGTCGTTATACCCGCCACCACCCGACACAGCCAATTAGTAAAGTTTGTTACCTAAACAAAACATGCCAATTCGTTACGAGTGCAGCACATCGGGGTGTTTTAGAGTAAATCCACAACATTTACAATCTGAGTACGACGTTTCGCCAATAATGACAACTAGCTTCATCAGGTGACAGCCAGATTTGTGGAGATATCCTCCTGTTTCGTTCTTAAATAGATTTGATGTCTTCACTTGGGAGCCCCTGGAGTGCATATACATTATAATGGGTATCCATTGCTGCTTGGATTATTCATATGGTAATCATGTACATTATGCATGCACATTGTGCTTGTACATCCTGACGTTTGTGTGCACGAAAATATCAGTAACTGTTATCTGCTCACAGGTAATCCCATCGACTTATGGTGACCTGTATAGGCATGCAGTTAAACAGTGTATTACTTGTGTAATGCGGGCGTACACGACCTTCCGGAAGTGACGTCATGGGGGGAGGAGTTACGTCACGTGGGGCAGAGGGTTCGGGTCTATAAGGGGAGAAACCGGAAGCAGGGGGGGAGTGATCAGAGACTGGGAAAGTGTAAGGCCACGCAGGGCGGAGTGGGGAAGAGAGAGAGTGGCGAGATCGCCACACACACAGACCCGAGGATCGGCACCGTCGGCCAACGGTGACCGACCCCGGGCTGGAGGAGCAGCGAGGAGGCTGCAGAGACAGCAGCGGGTCTGCAAGGGTGGAGTTGGGCAGCGGGGGTCTGCACGACGAGACAGCAGCGGGTCTGCAAGGAGAGGAGTGGGCTACGTGAGCGACAGCAGCCTGGGGGCTGCAAGAGCGAAGAGTATACAAGGGAGTGCTGGGAGTGGGCTACGTGAGCGATAGCAGCCTGGGGCTGCAGAGCGAAGAGTAAGGGGGAGTGCCGTGAGGGAAAAGAGAGCGAACCCAAAATAAAGGACACAGGACAGAGAGAAGCGTCCGAGTCTTTTATTACTTGGATGACAGGATCAATGCACATTATATTGTAGAGTAACACATTTTTTTTCATTGGATGGAAGCTGATCAGCTAAATTTATGTCGAGGTTGCTGAACCAGTGAACGGTTGCTGGAAGAGCTTGATGATTATCTGAAATTCTACAAGTGATTTTAAAAGCGAGTAGTGCCAGACTATGTGCTCCAAGGTTTGAGATTGTGTCTGCTATCACACTGTGTGCTATTCTTAAATTTTCAGTGCATAATATAGCCACATCTGCAATGCGATGTTCTGATTCAGATAAATACAGCCCATTTTTGTAGGGCAAATTGTATTTGATAGTTTCTTCCATGAACTCAGTGATTCTGTGCTGGTTAGGGACTTTTGCAGTGTTGTAGGTGACTCACTCCGGACTCAAGTTGAATGAGGGCACTTTGAGACCTTATGCTCGATCTCACAGTGGGTTCCAGCATCTTAATCTAGACTTTCTGAGGTTCTGAAGTCCTAATGATTGGTAAGTTTGGCGTGGGCATAAAGCATGTATTTGTGGGGTGTTTTTGTGTCTTTGAAATATTTAAGTAGATGTTTGGTGACATTTTGTTGACGTTAGTTACGTTGAAGAGTAGTGTGCAGCACGAACAAAGAAAACATTTAAACAAATCAACACAATACAATATATATATACATAGTGGTGTCTATATTGAGATGCATCATATTCATAATTGCTGACTAGAAACTTAAGTTAATATTTTGTATTGTCCAAATGCTGCGCATTAACATTGTAATAAGCAGGAGTACTGCAGTCTTATCTTGGACATTGCCCATTTTCCTTCAAGCTTTTTGTGATGCGCTTTGGAAATCTTCCAATTAATCTACAGCCCTTATTAGTTGTCTCATGAATCACGGATGGCCACTCATGAAGCATTGGTCTCATTATTAAACAATGCAAATTACATAAAATGATGTAATGTTTCTTACCAAAGGGATATAAGCATTTCTTCTTTGATAAATCAATAAGGCCACCACCACCACCACCACCAAAAGAATGAGGGTCCCAATTACAAGGAATTGTAATGTTTTTTCTGCAGGTAGCAAATGGCAGAGGACAAACATTCAGCATTCATATTTATTGACATATACAATTCATTGCTAAGACTGATTATCACCCTCTGAAATAATGTTACATCAGTGCATAAACCAATTTACACTTGGGAGCATCCCCGAAACTTGGGGATGGTTTATACTTTCAGAGTCTCATCAGCAGTGTGGCCAATTCAACAAATTCCAGGCAGCGAGATGTTGTAGGCAAGAGCTTTCCACAAACATCGTGACGACTGGTCAGTGCACACTAAATGTGCTTTGCTGTAGGGATCTGCTTAATAAAGTAAATTGCACAATGAAGCCTGATGGATCAAAGTATATATTAATTTTAACATGCTGTGGTGGGCAATAGGGGACAACATAGCAATATTCGTTGTTGTCCCGTGTATATATGCAACCCCTCTTCAGCAACCTCCACTAATCAAATTGGTACAATTTTGTAAAATAAATCCATAATCCGTATATGTATGTTGAAGTTCTTTCACACTGTACATACCCAACCGTGCTAATCGGAGTTGCGCGGGAAGGGCAACTAACTTAGCACAAAAACAGTTCTAAAGAAATAAGTTTTCAATCTAGATTGTGGCTTCCTAATATCGAAAGGAAGAGCGTTCCAGACGGCCACAGAAGCATCTGAAAGCAGCGACCACGCCAAAAGTCACTGCGATGATGACCAGAGTTTGTGTGATGCTTTATGCTCTTGAGATCAGCAAGGCATTGTGGTTCATTTGTGGCAAGCACTTTGCATGTAATAGTGCAATCTTATATGTATTCGTTTGGCAACCGGAAGCCAATGCAGCTCAGCGAGCACCGGACGGACATGATCAGATCTTGCATTAACCGTCACAACACATGCCAAAAAATTTGTACATGCTGCAGCTTGGAATGTTTTTGCGAGACGTTTCGTAGAGTAGTGAGTTGCAATAATCGAGCCCTGTCCATACTATGCAACACGCCACCATAATGGCTATGTCACAACTCAATATTGGTCGAATCTGTCGTAGAGCCCTGATATAAAATTGCAGGACCTCATCCAGCAGTGGATTGACAACAGGGCTGTACATCTGTACACAATAAATATTTACGAAAACAGATTTTTACAATTGTGCACCGAGCTGCAAAAATCTACAATGCAGATGAACGTGATTTTAACTCCAATGGGATCTTGGAGTGGTGGCTTGCAGTGCAAAAAACACCGTATTTGATTTTTCAATTTCAGATGGTAAGGTCAAGTAATTTAATTAATAAGTATGTGGCCATAATATTCGGAATATTTTACCTGCGTTGAGCTGTTATGAGAAATTGCATGGATTTACTGGACTGCAAAAGACAAGTTGGAAGAGTAGCACCCTCAAACTAGCCACCTGCAACCATTTGCGCATGGGGTATACATTTGTAGTGACTGGGAATGTCACTGTATGGAGCCGGGCCTGCAAGGCCACGGCGGACGATGCATCGTCATCGCATACACCCCAATATGGGGTGTAGTACCAACCCTAGTGGGGGCTTGGGGAGCGCTGGTTAGCGTGGTGNCACCACACGCAGCGTGCGGTGCGGGCTCCCGCTTGAAGGAGCGAGAGGATGTCAGCCCAGCATGGGTTACCTTGGGTGATGACACTCTAGCTGACCTGTGAACACGTGACCGGACATACCGGAGGGGGGCCCCAGGCGGAGGGGCCAAAGGGTGGTCACGTGATCCGGGAAGAGATTTCTAGAGCCTTCAGTAAGGGCGAGAAAGATCTCGAACGTGGGCGGACCAGAGGCGGAGCCAGCCCAGCTCGGGCAGATATAATGGGGTCCCTGAGACGGGCCCAGGGTTCTTCGTGTTGCAGTATTGCAAGATCCACGTCAAGCCTTGAAGAGCCTCCAACCACGCGGTCCGGACCAAGCTCGTGGTCCAACGGGATAGCATAGCACTCATGTGTTAATGTGTTAGCATGGTTAGTCGGGTGGTCACCACCCTAGGTGTATGTTATGTTGGTACAAATAAACGTGTTGCTCCTAAGTCAGCAGCAGCGACTCAGTTGTACACACCACAACTGGTGGCGGAAGTGGCCAACTTGCTATTTTATAGCTAGCAGTAGATAATCATATCCACACATCACATAGTTCGTACCAGGGCGTCAGACGATGACGACGAGGAGCTGATTCCGCCCACGGCCCCCGAGGAGGGAGCGGAGGTGCTGCCGGCGGAGCAGAGTGCTGTCAAGGCACGCGACACCTGGCCATCGTGGAGGCGCTCGTCAGAGACGCACATGTTTGTCTCGCAGAGCTTCTCCAGGCGGCGTCCACGATCCTCGCCGAGCTCAATTTGCATCGGGGTCGTCGCGGGTACGGGGGAGTCGGTACGCGTTCGTGACGCTCGCCCGCTCCGACCAAATCAGTGGTCGGAGCTGGCTCATCGGGTGGTAGCGGCAGCCGTGGGATCATCGGCCATGCTCGGATTTATTGAGGGGGTAAAGATTCGTAGGCTCGTTGACACCAGCACATCCTCGACCATCATTTATGAACTCATTTATAATTTTTTACCCCCTGGTGTCGCGTTTCGGAGCCTGTGGATGCTCTGTGTTTTGCCGCCAACGGCGGATTGCTGGGCATTATCGGTCGGATAACAGCCGAATTGCATATCGCTGATGTTAAATTGTCGGGTCATGTTCTGGTTTCCACGGCCCTAGCCGTCCCCTGTTTGCTCGGGACCGATTTTCTAGGAAAAATTCCCCTGAAGATTTGTGTTGATCAGGGCTGTTTGGAACTGCCATCGGGACAACGTATGGTATTCCTTCCGTCTCCCACCCGTACGTGTGCCACTAACGCCACAGTGCAGGCACTTGCGTCCCAAACGGTGCGGATTCCTCCCAGCATGCAAATGTTAGTACCCCTCCAGTTGCGGAAACCGCTTGATTTGTGTACTGCGGGGGACCGTATCATGTTAGGGCCCTCTAATAAACTCGGTCGCAGGATGTCGCTTGTGGCGGCTCAGACGTTGGTGTCCAGAACCAGGAACCTTTCATTCAGGTTCTTAATGCCGGGTCGGACACAACGGTTATTCAGGAGGGTACCATGCTAGCTCATGCGTCACCGGCGCGTCCGAGAGGGACGTCGTCGGGAGTGTCAGGGTCAGCGTTCATGCCACCCTGTGATGCGGATGAAAGTTGGATCGACAAACTTTGTGCTGAGTGTGGCAATTTGTCTGTGGGACAAATGGGGAAGCTGATAGCACTCTAACGTGAATTTTCTGATATTTTTTGTAAGAGTAAATTTGACATTGGCCGCATGTCTCTCTTGAGCCACCATATTGATACGGGCGATGCCACCCCGATCCTACATAATCCTTACCGACTGAGTCCGGCCGAAAAGAACATGTTCAGATGGCGGTTGATGAGATGATGGTCGCGACATTATCTCACCATCCACCAATTCTTGGGGTGCTCCGATTGTGCATGTCAAGAAGCACGACGGCAACTTGCGGTTTTGTGTTGATTTCCGCAAACTTTAAGGTTGCTGTCGCAGATGCATTAGCGGGGGCATGGTTCTTTTCTACCCTTGACCTTCTATCGGGTTTTGGCAGCTGCCACTTGATGAGGCTTCGAAACCCAAGATGGCCTTTCGGATGCCGCAAGGGTTGTTTGAGTTTAACCGGCTCCCTATGGGGCTCCACTCTGCGCCAGCCACATTCCAGCAGTTAATGGATCTGGTCTTAGCGGGCCTCCAGTGGGATTTGTGCCTGGTATACTTGGACGATGTTATCGTTTTTGGTTGTACGATGAACATGTGGATCGCCTGCGGGCTGTTTCCTTAAAATGCATGTGGCCGACCTGAAATTGAAGCTGCAGAAATGTCACCTCCTCCAGAATCAGTTCGATATCTGGCCACAGTTAGCAAGCGGGTATCATAACAGACCCGGAGAAAACTGCGTGTGTCCGAACATGGCCGACCCCCACCTCGGCGAGTGAGGTGTGCAGTTTCATCGGCTTCGTGTCATACTATCGCCGTTTTGTCGCTGTTTTGTCACCGGGTTTGCGTCCATTACGAAACCTCTCCATGCCTTGACAACTAAGGGGCAAAAATTCCATTGGGGGTAGGATGAGGAGTACAAGACTACAGGCGACATAGCGCTGAGGGTCATCGGAACACACAAACCACGATCAGGTTACAATCCTATGGCAGGGTTACAATCACTGGGCGGAGATCCTGGGGCCTGCCCAGACACGCTGGTGGGACTATGTGGCTCGGCTGGCCTGGGAATGCCTGGGAATTCCTAGAAAGAGCTAGAGTCTGTCGCCAGAGAAAGGGAGGTCTGGACTTCCCTAATCAACATGCCGCGACCCTCACTAAGATAAGTGATTGAGAAATGAAAAAACAGTTTGTGACTGTGGTGCAACATCTCAGACCGTGAAGGACTGCCTAATCAGATAATTCAATGGCAGTCTGAAACAAATCCACGCGACTACTCCTGAAGTAGTCGAATGGATATGAAATCTCGACATAAATTTGTAATCTGTTGCAATCCCGAAAAATGCCATATAAAGAAGACCGGTTTTATGAGACATCTTCTATAACAGAGAGCCAGAGTAATAGAGTTAACTTTATTTTGCTGGTGACGATACTCATTTGTGATGTTTAAGATGTTTGTTGGTGTGGTAACTCTCAGCCCAACGAGGAGCAGAGTATTCTGCAGTAAAGTACACTCGTGTGTTTCACAACTAGTGTGAGATCAGTCAGCACAACTCGGTGTCTTTATATCTAGAATTGCATGTGACAACGATGGCATGGTTCAGCTTGTGCAGTGGTAAAGCAACTCATGCCTCCAAAGAAGCACCATGCTGCATGGCATGGCCCCCGCATGGCTCGGATGTACAAATATAAAACAGGTATAATACTAATGTGTAGTTTAAGCACATCTGCTCTCCAACTAGTGTTTGCGACTTTGTGGATAAGGTTTCATTTTTTCATCAACCTTCAATGGTTGGTTAGGTTTCGATCCACAGTATCCCCAATATATTTTGGGAGCGCTGATTCTAGACTTCTTTGCTCTAAATACACATTTGGTTCAGTAATTACCAGCTAATTGTTCAATGGAAAACAGTAGCCATGCTCTTGTATGGAGTGGCCAATGTCTGAAATAATCACGGTTTGGTCCTTGGTGAGGGAATAACCTGTTTTAGGCTTGACACCTGTATAGCAAGGGAAGTATCACATGTATACATTTCTCTGATGTTGCTGTACTTATGTAGTAGTTTAACGCACGCCAAGGGGGTAATTGTAAACACGTGCGTGCTGGGAACAGTGGGGTCGTACCGGGACAGGTTGGTGTTGCTGGGGACAACGGAGGAGACGGAGACGGCCCGTTAGGCAATTATGGATGCAGGGCAGTGATTGGCCGGTTGTTGTTGTCAAGGCCAAGGTGGCGCCAGTAAGTCTGGGTTCGGAGCAGGTGGCGGCGGGGGCCACGGGCGCGGGCGTCGGGAGGGACGCTGGTTAATTAATTGGAAATTAATGAGGGGATAAATAGGGGAGCGTCAGAGTGAGACGGGGAGTTGTGCTGGGAGCTGGACGGAGACGGTCGGAGCAGAAGAAGAAGTGTAGAGTAGCAGTAAGAAGAAGAAGTGTAGAGTAGCAGGGAGTGGAAGAAGTATAGGGTAGCAGTAGAGACGGAGAAGTTGAACGAGAGAGATAGTCGGAGTGAGATGGTGAAGCCGAGAGAACGACAGTCGGAGTGAGACGAAGAAGCAGAGAGAGGAGTGGGACGGAGAGAGAGGGAGGAACAGAGAGGGAGAGGGAGGCGGAGCGCGGCGAGCGAGCGGAGAACGCGCTGGAGAATGGTGGTGAAATGTGCTGTGTTGGATAAAATAAAATGACGATAGAAAAGGAAGAAGTTGTCTGCGTATGGTACAAAAATACTCAGAAACAAATTGACAAGATTTGAATCCGTCCAAGATTGCAAATCCTTTACGAATTGAAAGTTGGTGCATTTCATAATAACTTTGCCTCTTACTTGCATATGTTGGTAACAGAGGCTTTAGAGATAAGAAGACATTTCTCACCTGTGTTTGATGTAACTTCACAAGGCTGTGAAGGATCAGGCCGATGTATCCATCCTTACACTGACACACAGTGTTACTAGTGACAGTACAGTCTTGTTGAAAATCTTCATCTGCACGACAGAAACAAAAGGAAACTTAGTTTCATTTCAATACTGCATTGATTGTTTGATATACAAACCATTTTGATCATGTAAATGTTGTGAGTTTACTCTCCAACATACTGGTGTGGGCATGTTTTGTTACCATGAGAAACCTTCATAATTGCTATGTCGGTTGGTGGTGGGTTTAACGACACATTATATTGACGCAATCTAACCCAAAAACCTCTATTATTGATGTTGGTCTTGGTAATATATGTCCGAAGTAACTATTGTTCAAAAAGTGTGATCATAACTTTAGCATACTGTACATACAAATGGCAATATGATATACACAAATTATCTGTGATGGCTGTGGAGATCATGATAATTGAAAAACTAATGAAAAGTGGGTCACATTTACCAGTAGCATGGCATTCGAGAATGCATGCCGCAACGCAGGTCAACCCAGATAATTGTTGGAATTATAACCGAGGCGACATGAGGTCAGTTTATCTCATCTCGTCTCACCTGTGGAGGTTCATCAGAGATGATGAGGGACTCATGCGATGGCAGTTTAAGAAGTCATAGATGTTGGCCTTTCCTCTTTAATGCTGCATAGTACTCAATTTGTATCACCTGGCGATGTGTGTGTGAGAAAAAAAGACTAGAAACATAATTTATTCGGGCGACATTGCCCTGTAATCTGCCAGTATTGGAGTTAGTGGCTTAGTGGATGTTGCCATGGACCATATTGACTGTAATTGTGGACATTTTAGGCGAGTTGTAAATAACCAGGATATATTAATCTCAACTCTTAAATATGAATTGCTAGATCTTCCAGTGATGTCATCTCTGCATATGATTTCACTCTCCCCAGGTTCATGTGCATTGATTAATCCTCTTTTTTACGGTTTCATTTCAGATTTTAGTATTTTAATAGTATGTATTTTTCTTCTTAGACCATCTTATATTCCCGACTTATTATACATTTCCACTTTTGTCTATAGTGCCTTTTCAACTTCTGCAACTTCTTGAGCCAATTGATGTGAAACCCAACCCGCAATCTTGTCCTCACCCTCCTGACTGCGGTCTGCTGGCCCGCAGTGCGACCGGGGAGTACAGGTTCAAACTGGCTGTGCCATCTTCTTCTTCGAGCACTCAATATCGTGATAGTCATATTCTTTAAGTTACCATACACAGCAGGCGTTACCAAAAAATTGCCAAAATCTTAAACAAACACAAGATCCAGGTCCGATTCATACAGTACATAAATCCGTGATCTAATCCATCTGTAATTATGCCATTCCTGACGTGCAATACCCTGGTGTCTACGAACTAAGTTGCATCTGGGTACTATTACATTGGGGAAACGAAATGGCAGAACTAATACCTCCGCCGTTGTTGATCATTGCTATAACACTGTGGGCTCTCATGATATTGTTTTTTCCGAGACCAAGATACTCAGCAAACCGTCTGGCTACCATCGAAGGTTTGTTCATGAAGCCACCCAGATATACAAACATAGACATAACTTCAAACGAGAAGATGAATACAAATTGAGCAATCATTGGAAAGATGTTATTAACCAAGTAAAAATTTAACTGTTCATAGTTATCCCATCTTATTTATCAGGTACTAGTCTATTTTACCGAGTTAATTGCATCTCCAGCGTTTAACAGTGCTGCTATTTTGCTTTAGGTGCCCTCATCGGTTTTGGCTGCAGTCGTTGTTGCTGCTTCCCCCCCCCCGCGCATCTCCAGCTCCCTCAGCCTCTCGCTTCTAGATCCGCCAACTCCCCCCCCCCGCCCAGTCTCACGTTCCAGTCCCTAACGTCCACGCAACGCCCCCCCCCTCTCCCCCTATCCCCCTCCCTCCCTCTCTGACGTATATAACCTCCTTAACCCCAGCATCTCTCCACTTCAGTTAAAAACTAAATTTACTGTGGTTTTCACACCTGATGATGATTGCTTGTGTTGCAACCGAAACGTCATGATTTTATTTACTTTTATTTATTCATATTTTTTACCAACGTGACTTTACCGAAAAAACAAAGAGTATGGATCCTTGCAGTCACGAAAACTACAAATCTAGAATTATTTAAGTTATTTAAGTTATTTAAGATGGAGGCCCTTTCTCATGAATGAAGAAAGACGATCGTCATATGTAGCAACAAGATGGATAGCAGCCTGCTCAAGTTGAGATAAAGGAAGATCAGCTCGAGGATTGGGCCCACTGTCTGCCCTTGCATTCAAGCACCGACCCCAGCCTCTTGTGGAGTAAAGCGCGTCCTCTTGGAGTGCTGTGACCCATGAAAAAACCTGAAAATTATTTTTCTCAGCCCACCTTTCTCGTCATGTATGGTACGTCCACAGATGGAATGTTAAGTGCAGCCTATGAAGCAACATGCTTTCAACCAATCTCGGATTGCATAGACCTTTATCCTCCTTTTAAAATATATCATACACCACGACCAGTTTCTAACCAATTGCAAGGTGATATAACGAACTTTCTAATCCATTTGGTTACTTGACCTGTTTGTTTATTTCACTGAGAGTGACTTGTTAACCTTTGTTGCATGCATCTCCACACTAAAATAACACCTACTGTATATACACACATGAAACCTACTGATGTGGAACTCTTACAGAGAAATTGCAGATGCTGCACTTTTTGCATTGAAGATCACGGTTTGCAACGTACATGTAGTCCTTCCCTGGTATGCAAGATGTGCATACAGATTGGTCGCCATTGTTAAAGCAGCCATAAAGCCACCTGCTTCCTGTAAAATGGACAAGTTCAAATAATCATGTCAGAAAATTACTTTTGTTTGATTAAATATTACATTTCAATCCTTTTACTTCAAACACGTTATTCAATGTGGATGCATTTCTAATTGATGACGTTATTTATACAAAGCATAATATAAATTCCAAAACATCAATTTCTGATGCCTTTTAATGTACTCTCTGGCCTGCTGTAATACATATCACAAGATCATTAGTTTGAGCAATGAACAACGATATTTCACAATGTTTCTGCTTTTTACCAGGTAAGGTCCACTGAGCTATAGAGCTCTTTTTCAGACGCGACCTGGCCACAAATGATAGCTTATCATATGAAAATGTTTCGCAGCCAATTATTCGAAATGGTCATTGACACACAGCTGAGTACTGACAGTTGATTAAATATAACCTAGCCCACTGGTGATGGTGATCAACTTTAGCCTTCCCAGGTATATTATAGAAATGCTATGTTGCAATTGTAGTGACATATAATGGGTCACGACGGCACCTGGCGCCAGTTACTGATAGAGAGAACTGGGAGTGAGTAGCCCTCTCTGACAGCAGGGTGTGCTATGTAATGGAAAAGGTCTCCAAAGGGCAGGTTCTGGTGGCTGGCAGAGAGAGGGCATCTGATGACATAGCAGCCCGATTGGCTGGCAAGGGCACGTGACCGGACAGGGTAAGAAAGTGGGCCAAAGGTGACAGAAGGGACACGTGGTGTATGGCCCAGATTCTTCTGGTGAGTTCCAGAAGGGGGCGTGGCCAGGGCGGAGCCAGGCCACGCTGGGGGACATAAAAGGGAGGTCCGGGGTCCCATCGCGGCTGTCTGCTGAAATGGAACCCGCCGTGCTACGTCTTCTCCTCGATCTCCGGTGGTTACGTTTACATAGTTACCCCGTTGTAGTTGTAGAATAAACGTGTTGCCTCCTGAGTTAAGTGTGTCTCTCGGTGAACCCACTACACAAGCATTGCCTTAATTTTATTATTTGTAGAAACAATCATCAATCGCTTATGTTGTCTACATGAAAACTACACGTTATACAAATTAATGGTTGACCACTTATAGAGCAGTAGATGCATTGCCCGTCACAATATGTTACTGCTTTGATCAGTTACCTGGAAGACAGAGGTGGCAGCAAAACCCGTTCGCCGCTCTGTATTGTCCTTTATCTTCACATTCATTATGCTCAGCCTTACATGAAATTAAAGTAGAACAAGAGTCAGGGCACAGCTAATGTATGCAACAATTCAATATATTTTTGTCTTGCCTCTTAAGCCTTGTTTCCACTCTAAATGTACTGTTTGCTTCGCACTGTGTATCGTTTGTACTCTCTGTTTTATGTATAGTGCCTTGCTTGTACTGTCTTGTCTGTTCTGTATGCCTACATTTTCCAGTCTCATTTCGTTATATTACCCTAAAGGAAAACGAATAGAAGAATGTATTACTTAAATAATAAAATATTCAACTGAAAATAATGTTAAACGTAAGAATTGAAAAAAACTACTTATTGTTAATACTTACTCTTGACCATCAAACCCATAATTATTTGGGCTCTGTNCAGTTAACGTTGAAATCGAGAATAAGAGCATTTTATTAATGTAGGAATGACGTAATTCCCCTCTCCTGATGCCGAGGGAGATTCGGTGAGGTTCGGGACTCTTGACACGTGCAGGTGCTACGACTGTGCTGGATAGCCAGTCCAGATCGCCCTATATCAGTGTTCTTCATAGCAAGGCTCGCGGGCCACTAGCGGCCCCTGGTGGCCTTTAGTGGGGCTCCTGATGTGCGGCCTCCGACAATACACATTTGTAAAAACACTCCCTATCATAGTGCTTCAAACCCAATGGTTTAAATGTGTGGCGGCTCTCACACTGATGATGTCTTATTGGCGAAAGTGGCCCCTCTCTGAAAATTAGTGAAGAACACTACCTAAGAAACTGGCTGATGAAGGAGGAGTTCCAGTTAGGTACAAAATTGGCAGGTCCATTCTCACAGTATTCTACACCTGAGAATAAGAAGGGCCTTACCAAAAACTTTACTCACTAGTTGGCTCTATTAGGTACACATAGGATGAATGATTGATGATCGGTTGTTGGGGACCAACTGTTTACTTTTAACAGAGCACCCAGCATCACAGCCCATGACACCGACAGGATTTGACCAAGCAAATATTACTATGGGCCTTCAAACTTCCTTGACAAAAGCTAAACTTCAGATCATGGGTTTAACACGTAGGCTTTCGCGACCAATATCATCCATAATACAGGTTTTTTTGGGTTAGTTGGTGTCACTGTCGCCTGATGAAGCTAGTTGTAATTACTGGCAAACGTCGTTCTCAGATTGTAAATGTTGTGGCTTGGGTCTCCAACACACCAGTGTGCTGTACTAGTGACGAATTCGCATGTTCTGTTTACGTGACAACCCTCACTAGTTGGCTATGTCGGGTGGTGGCAGGTGTAACGACACATTTACGTGATCTAACCCAAAAACCTCTATTATTCAGATCATGGGCTGTGGCTCTGCAGAAAAAAGTGAATGCTGCAGATATGACCATAGGCCAACTAATGTTGATTTGATGATGCTGCTACCAATGATATATCACTGTACCATGCATTATGCAACGTGTTCATGTTTTATACAGATCTAATTAAGTGTAACACAAATTTTTTATTTGTAAGGTAAGTAAATACAGTATTACCTCTATTAACGACTGCTCTTGGAACGAACATATTTTATAACCAGGTCGGCTGGAGAGGGAAGCTTCACCGCCCTATTTTTGCAAAAGATGACTAAATATATTTTCTGAAATCATAAGAAGCGATTCTAAAGAATGAAATTTAAAACTTACCCTGTGAACCACAGTAAAAGTTTTTTGGGTTAGATCGCGTAAATCTATAAATGTGTCATTAACCTGCCACCACCCAACACAGCCAACTAGTAAGGGTTTTCACGTAAACAGACTCAAGAGCGCCGGAGCGTGGTCACCACATCTACGCCTCTATATAAGGAACGAAACAATTGGACTCCACAAATCTGGCTGTCGCCTGATGAAGCTAGTTGTATTACTGGCGAAACGTCGTTCTAAGATTGTAAATGTTGTGGCTTGGCTCTCCAATGCACCGGTGTGCTGTACTAGGGACGAATTGGCACGTTCTGTTTACGTGACAACCCTCACTAATTGGCTGTGTTGGGTGGTGGCGGGTTTAACGACACATTTACGTGATTAACCCAAACACCTCTACTATGGATGATATTGATCACGAAAGCCTACGTGCTAAACTGTACCCTTGAACTCAACTGAGTGGGGTTTGATTACATTATCAATATCCAATCAGCAAAGAGCTTGGGGAGTCTCCCTCTCGGGCCCACCATTGCTCGAGGTCCTCGTGTTGATACAATTGGATAGTTTTTTTTGCAGTGATTAAAATATTTTATTACCCCCACATTAATTCATCCAAATGTCCATTTAGTGCAGGAGTCGGCAACCTGCGGCTCCGGGCCCACATGCGGCTCTTTGGCTTCTCTCTTGCATCTCTTTGGCTGCCCCCTCGCGTAAATCTTAAACATTATTTAATGGTAAGATAATTAGCGATATATTAAATACGTCAGGGAATGCGTCACTATAGAATGTCTTGGTGACGACAAAATGTGCAGTATTGTTAAAGAATATCTAAAGGGGACAAATACTAAATAGACGCAGTTTATTCCATCACATATTTTGTTTGTCAGAATTTGTCACCTGCTATGTTTGTGTACAAGTAGCTCTGCGTGTGATGCGGCTCTCGAACTATTTGGTCAAAGACAACAACCAAAAGAATGGCTCTTCTTAATTGAAAAGTTGTTTACCCCTGGTCGAATGCGAGTTGCCTTACTTGTTGTTTTGCCTCACGGCAGATGGGGGGGGGGGGCGTATGTAGACAGGAATTTCCTGTTTTTGATGCTAATTTTGGTCACGTGACCAGGAAGTTGCGATTTAAGATTCCCGCTCAACCACGCGGGCGTCGGCCATTACACACATAATTCAAGATGGCGGCACATATCGCGTCCCAGTGAAGCCAGCCGCAATTGTCCATTTGGGACTTTAAGAAGCGTTGTCTTTTTATCTCGTTAAACTCAATAAATGACGTTTGAAGTCGGACGTTCATCCTGGCTCCGAGGGTTTATTGGACGCGAGGTTAACTCCTCGGATAGCGGTGCAACGCTGCACACAGCGAGGCCGAGACAATTGTCAAAAAGTACAACATAAATCCCTCTCTTTGGAAACGAAAATGCAGATCGTGAGGAGGGTAGAGGCCGGAGAGATGACATTGAAGTGGCATTCGTTATGGCTAGCGCAGTCCACCTTAAAGATAATTTTAAAACCAATAAGACAAAGTATAGGCGACTGTGCGGCCATGTTATCCTATTGTACTGCCTTCTATGAAGTATTGGAACGCATCCCAATGCGTCCTTTGTTATATACCTCTGTAACAAAGTTTCTCGAAGTGACGTCATGGAACGCATTTTCTTCATTTACCGAGGTATTATTCTATGTTGATTATTATTTGACGTTTTCTAAGCCGCACCAGTTTCAACAAAGGGCTTCAGAGCGCAACAGAAAAATATATACTATGAGACCTCCTTACCAATGGCAAAATATAGTAGTAGGTTTTTACCCTTTAAATTGGTACAAAACTGACACCTTTATACAAGGCATCATGTTTGCAATAACCACAACACAAGTAGTCAAAATGCAAACAAAAAGAAACAACTCTGATGATGATAATGATATGCACTGTCCTTGAAGTTGATTGGTCCACACCCAGACAGCTTACCTTAGAGCCTAGTCTCCATTGGTGTTGGACCAGATGACACCAAAGGTACGCCTTTTGGTGTTATCCCAAGTTTATGTTTTACACTGCATGTGATGGTCGTGGAGCCCCAAAGGTTAGGACGACATATTAAGAGTATTCATATGTACAGGAAAGCGAGGTGTAATGCAATTATACACAATAGTGAAGATAGAATATTTAGTTCTTAAATAGTTAAAACATCTGAAACATTAACGGCAAGAAACAGGCTAGCCGAAATTGAAGGAGCATCCAACGAGAATGAAAAACCTCACATCGTGTATTTTTTTATATTTATATGTGGCAACCTCCCATTGTCTGAGCGCCACTGAAAAGCAACAGAGAAAATCACGGGCAGTTGAGAGAGAAAGACCATTTGGGCAGCAGAAGGGAAATAGCGCACTTGCCATCGGTTTATGTCAATGGTAATCGGAAGCTTGGGAGATGATGGGAGCAATGTTTGATAACAAAAGAGATTAGGAGCACTGAGGAGCAGAAAGCGTCTCCTCAGTGGGTATAAACTGTATTACAATTTACCATTAAGATGAACTTTAAAAAGATGATGCCAGAGATCAGCCCCAATGCTGCCAGTTGTTTTGCTGCATCGTTACAAACTTGGTATCAAAATGGTGGAGCACGAAGCTAACGAATATCGCTGTTATGTAGCTTTGCTTTAGAGATACTTCCCTGTAAAATCATGCAAATACGCCTTGTGGCACTTGAACATTTCTACAGAAGAAACCCCAGCTGGATCACCATGAGTGTAAAACACTTAACTATTAAACACTGTTAATGTCTCTCAAACATCCATGTAGACTAAGATGAATGTACCGTGCCAGTTTCTACACTAACGACACCCAGCAATCTCGAAACACGCGACCGCAATTCCTTTACAGTTCCTCATTCCGTGCTTTTCATTGTCGCCTCAGAGAAGTGGTCAAACTGGAAACACTGTGCCGAGTGGTGGTCCAGATGTCTTGTGATCACCATTTAATGATCTACTAAATTGTCATATTTTGTCAATAAGCTGTATTTGAAGCAGAAAAGAACATGCAAAGGAAACACATTGTAGGGGTCAATTAATTGGAGGGTCACAAGACATCTGAACCACCAGTAAATTACTGTATTTGAAAAAGAATGTGAGCTGCATATCTTGCAGGTCTTGCATGACTTCCCTTTTTTAAAAATCAAACAGTATACATAACAAACAAAATAACACTGTGTTCTTACAAGAAAATACAGTGTCAGTAAAAGAGGTGACGTTTAGGGCAATGACCCTTCTTCAGAGCGTCCAGAAAGATAGAGGGGTCATCATCATGGCTTGGCTTCGCGAACGAAGATCTAGGAAGGACATCCACGTCTTCTGCAGGCACGCTGGTGGCTGAAGAGGCCTATGCGGGACAAGCAGGTCCTGCCACAACAGCTGCAAGTATAGGTCTCATCTGGGATGGGTGCTGAGGGATCATGGTTCTTCCTCCTTCTCCTTTTGTCCTCCATACGGCCCTGCGGGTATCTTCGAAGAAGGAGGTGGCCTGGTGGACTGTGTGCCGCCAGGAGTTGCGATCAGCTGCTTGTGTTGCCCACTGACAGTGATCGATGCAGCAAGCAGTGAGGGACTTCTTCAGGGAGTCTTTGTATCGCTTTCGTGGTGCCCCTATGTCGCGATGGCCAGAGGACAGTTCCCCATACAGCACGATCTTAGGCAAGCGGTGGTTCTCCATCCTGGCGATGTGCCCTCTCTTATTCACGGCGCTTTTATCCTCGACCCCGACTATCCATGCCCCCTTTCCTCTTTTTTGCAAGGAGTCATGTTTTGTTGCCAGATAGAAGGGTAAAGAACCAATTATCATATTTTTACTGGCAAATGAGGTCCCATAGTGTAGATGCTTGCCCCGAGCTCTCATACTCTGATGGTGCATTGTCCTTGAGTTGTGCGCCTTTTGGCGTCATCTGGTCCAACCCATATGAGACTAGGCTCGAAGGAAAGCTGTCTCGGGTGTGGACCAATCAACTTCAAGGATAGTGCACATTATCAGAGTTATGTTCTTTTGTTTGTATTATGACTGCAGGTATTGCGGTCTATGCAAACATGACTCCTTGCAAAAAAGGTGTCAGTTTTGTTGCCAGATAGAAGGGTAAAGAACCAATTATCATATTTTTACTGGCAAATGAGGTCCCCATAGAGACTACACACACTCATGCAGACTGCACTCAAACACAAATATATACACACAATATTCACACCACAAGTGCCAGTCATCACCAAGTACAATCTGCTCCAAATCTTCCTGTAGCACATCAGCCCATTTCTTCTCTAGCCTGTGCCATGCCAATCTATCCAACTCTTTCGAGCAAAATATAAGTTATTTGAACAAGCAATGGCTGGTCATGCTAAATGACCGAGCCAGTACATATTTTCCTCCAGAGGAGCTCACTAATAGGAAAGTTATCCGAGAGTTCTTCATACAATCCAGTCTGGTTAAACACAGGGTTCATCATCGACAGGCCAACCTGAATGTTGATAGTTGGTGCAGGTATCGACGTAAACGGGCCCACATTCACAAAGCATGGGGAAGAGAGCACACACATATTTTACTCATAAGGGTGTTGTGAAAGGCAACATAAGGGCACCTGAGGCACCATGGCAAAACAGATGTGTAGATTAGCCTCGTGGATTTAGCTTGGGGAAAGAGAATGAATGCCATCGGATTATGGGACCGAATTCCAGACTCGGTGGCAATTTACCGTTGATATATTTTCCCTACATTATTGCATGGGTCACACGTGGTAGGTTGTCCCCTTTGCCATCGGTTTCCATAAAATGCGTTGCACCCGCATTATTGTTGGGCTCTCCTGGTGTGGTTTTGCGCGCGAAGCACCGCCAACCACCCTTCTACACAAAGCAGACACATCGAGAGGATGTGTCCCTTTTGGGGGGTACGGTGTAAACGGGTTGAGAAGCTCATTGAGAAAGTTTTTGGTGGAGTGAGGGTGCTAATAGGTGAACTCAGTCAATGGATAACACCTCATTGGGGAATGGCCAGAGGTGGGACAAAGTCATTGTTATGCAAGTCCAAGTCGAGTCTGAAGTCATCAAATTCATGACTCGAGTCTGACTCGAGTCCAAGTCACATGACTCGAGTCCACACCTCAGAGGTGGACAAAGTCATTGTTATGCAAGTCCAAGTCGAGTCTGAAGTCATCAAATTCATGACTCGAGTCTGACTCGAGTCCAAGTCACATGACTCGAGTCCACACCTCTGGGAATGGCTGATTAATGAAATTTGACACTTTTCCAATCACACTTTTTCAATTAAAATCTATCCAGTTACATTTAAAACCTCGAAGTCAAAGTTATATGGATTTTTTAATGTATTTCCCTTGCAGATGTATTCAAGTGTGCATATTCAGTCTCAAATTATCCCCAATAGGTATCATTCTCTTCTTCATTAAAGGCAATATGCAACGCATTTTTACGAATATCAACCACTTTTATTTGAATATCCCGATAAACACGAGACAGTGAGTCGTGGAAGTGTGGATGCTCCATCCCTTGAAGGTGCAAATAATCGGATCATAGAGGGTTGTTGGCAAAGGCGGCTATATAAGACCGCTGTTAACGCAGTTAGTGAGTGCGTACACCATGGGAGTGCAGACGACAGAATTTCTAACAGCAGCCAAGGCTTAGAAGGATAAACTAACCAAAAATGCACAGGAACGTGCGGGAAAATATTTGTGATTGATGATTTCATTTGATCTATTTCATTTGTTGACACGAGTAAGAAACATTCGGCCATAAGTTGTTTTACAAGAATGACGCGTGGAGGACCTTGGTGGAATAAGAAAATAAATACAGCAGATGAACATTGCACACACGAAGTAGCAAACACATTCAACACAAACAACATTTAAGTCCTGCACCATTTACATAACACTGGCAGGAAATATGCGTAAAATCGGAAGCACCAAGGCACACGAAGTCCGTTAACCACTTGCAGATATGAATGACATCAGAAATATAACCCCATATCAAGGTATTGCAAGAAAGTGCGGAAAATGGGAATCACTTAGCCAGGGTGATAGCTACAGTGAGACACACTGCAGTATGAACGAGTTGAAAGCAGTGGTTGTGCTAACATGAGAATATGACACAGACACGCAGATTTATGAGCCAGTGTTGATTTATTGCAACCATCAGTCCATCAATTTTCGTTTACAGAATCTTGCAGTATTATGATATATTTAACCCTCAATATTACGTTCAGGTATTTTCTATTAACTTACATTATAAATTGATTTGATAGTCGTGTAGTCGTAAATACATTAGTGAATAAAAGTGGGAAGCGATATAAGATTGTGCATCCTGCATATATTCGTGGTGCATTCCAATTATCGAGGACAGAGCTCTCTGGATGTTTGTGCTGTGGATGACTTATAGCAGTGGCGGGTCGTGACATATCCAATAGGTGGGGCTGTTTTGAGTGACCTCTGAAAATCTGGTGTTCTAATTGAGAAAAACATCATCATGTTATTGGCCTTCCCATGAAAGTATTGCTTATAAATGCCTACCGATGGTAGGCATTTATAAGCAATACGAAACAAAACAAAACAACAAAGCACTCAAATGTTGACCCATGACCCTGAAGTCCACATTCCACAACCCCTTTGACACTGCCAAAAGCCGTGACCTGCTATATTTGCACAGTGCACCCTAACGTTGTGACATAGTAATTACAACCATGGGCGCCTTTTTCACCGCCTTGAATGAGTTTCAAACGGCGTGGCTAAAATGCGAAGCTAATCGCAATCACAGCCGCCCTGAGACTTCCCCGAGGCACAAATAAGAATGTGTTGCAGCGGTTTCTATGTTTACAACTTAAAATGTTATCTTCATTAGGCAATTCACGTTGAAAGAATCATTACATTTAAAAAATAATAAACCCAACAAAACAATTTATAGAAAAGTATATTGATTAGAAAAATAACTTTTCATTTCCAGCTGCTTAGTGGGGTGGCGACCCAACACCCCTAGTGGACTAACCGCGCATGACTTAAATGATATCTACCCCTGAAAGTTGGATACAACAAAAGTATTAGCTCTATGCTGCTCACCGTAATGGAAAACACTTGTGACTCTCATAAATATGATGCGCCTGAGTCCACTTCTGCCCAGTAACAACCAACGCCAATGCGCCCTCTATCGCCTTCTCTCTGTTCATCCCTTAACTCAGCAGGCCCTTGTACCACAATTAATTCATACAACACAATGGGTTGGACCCGTTACATTTATAATTACAAATTTAATACTAATTCACAAAATAAGCACTTATAGTGAAGGCAACTTCACTCCAGCCATCAATGGAACGACAGGGTCAGCAGTGGTCATCGTGCTTGCTGTCACTATTAATTCGTGGTCAAAGGCTGTATCACGTTATTGCCTGACAGGTTTCAGACTGAGATGTTATTATTTTTGGGGGTTACTTTCCCATATATCGTGTTTAAAATATATAAATAATAATCACAAACTGATAACACATTGCTTAATACAGGTAGGAACAACAGGTTCCACATGCCCACCAGGGATTATTTGTCTGTCTGTCGTGATATTTGTCTGTCGTGCATGAATGCGCTTCTAACCAAGATCCTACCTGCCCACTCCGAAGGAACGTGTTTCCCAAAAAAGTAAGATATTTTATATACAATAACAATTGCTGATAGAGAATGGATGCCTTGACAGTTGACTAACGACCCAGCAATTTTCAGGGCTGCTTTCAAGACCAAAGGCTCAGGCACATTAATATAACTTTGCACCAATCAAGTATGCATGCAGTGTAAACGTACACGACACAATGTAGAAAATTATGCTGAGTTAATCTGCAACGAAAATGTGGAAATTGTACCTTGTCGCAGCATATGAGAAAGGGATCCACAGGAAGTTAATCGGCCCAGAAACGATGTGTAGTGGCACCGTGGCACTGCTGTGTGGGTCTGCAGTGTAACTGATTTGCACAATGTGGAAATACAGTACAACTATAGCTATTTGTAACTGTCTTATCTATGCAGTTAGACCTATTTGTCATTCTTACCTTCAAATTGGCAGTTTCTATTATCTGCAATTTGCTGATTATAAGTGGGTGCAAAACGTTTATAGCATCTGTGATATCCACATATATGTGGAAAGCAATGGACTGTGCTGCAGACCAATTACAGTCCAAGCAAGAGAACATTGTGCCATTCAGAAATTGCAAATAATACCCCTTTATAATAAATTTAACTGGCTGGCAAGGCTCAGCTTGTCCATTGGGGTACTGGGTGTCTTTGATAATCAGATAATTGGAAAAAAAATATTTGGCGGAATGACTACGTTTGGAGAAGTATCTTTATGAAACATCTTTTTTACCTATTATTCTTTAGATATACATTTTATCAGTGCGTGTGGTAGAGAAAATAATATTGTTAATTAACATAACTTTCCAAGACTTTCCTAAGAGGAGCTGCATGGCAATTGTATTTTGTTTATCATTTTCCATGGATACATTATTCAAACTGCTGTATGTCCATTTTAATCATTGTGAACAGGCTCAATTGTAAGTTTCCCATCCCACACCCATAGAGCAACATGCAGGGGTTCAGAGAAGTGAGCATAAAATGTGTGTAGATGCTCATTGTTGTCAGCGTTATAAAATAACAGAACCCTTGAACAGAGTCCAAGCCAACACCGATTCTGCGAGGCTGTTCACCCACTTCGAGCTCCGTGCTATGCTGGTCGTGCCAGGCCTTGTATTTTTCTCGTGTTTCCATAAACACCAGGACTTGCTGTTAAATCCCATCAGGCATGCACTGTCTGCTTCTTTCCGTGGAATACTCTGGTAAGAGACACCAACACGAAGGTTTTCCACGTCCCCACATTCACCACCCAGAAGTGGCATCCTTAGATAAACTCTCAGTGGACAGCACCTGTGACCAGTATTTGAACCGATCTGGGTGATCGGGTTTTCTGGAGGGCTCTGGAGCCATTTCGCTGTCTTGCCATCATCTGAGATGTTGAGTTCTTTATGTGCCGTGTTTGGATTAAGAGTTGGAGAGAATTTGACTGCAATGAAACCAAAGAAACATGTAACAGACATTCACAAGCAGAGTTCAGTTCATCAATCCCAGATATATAACGCCTCGTATTCAGCAAAAACAAATTAGATGGAAGCATGGGTGATATTATATTACAATTTAAACTATTACATAATGTGTCTGTACTTAAAAAGACGATTGCCTCAGTTTTTATGTAAAAACAAGTTTTTAAATACTATTTTACCTGTAATGCATATTAAAACCATACCTAACAGAAAATTACGTGACTTAAAATGTAACCTATGCAAAAGTTATTTTCATCCTTTCGTATTGATATCCATGATTAACGAAGAAAAGTCTCGCAGTGAGGCCCAGTTGCCCATCAGATCCCACATACCGGCAGAGTCAAGCAGGGTCTGCAGCTGCGTTTGCTTGTTCTGTCCTGCAAGGATCATCTCCAGGAGCCCCTGGCACTTCTCCTCACCCTCACAATAAAGTAATTGAGTATAAGCTTGCACGTGCTGAGATGTCAGTAATTTCATAAGCCTTCCAGTACACGTATTGTCAATCTTATATTTTTTATCCATCTCGTACAAGAAATAGAACGTGTTTACAGAGATGGATTTATACACTTCTGGCAGCAACTCATGGAACTGCCGCCAAACTTCTCCATCACTGGTCTTCATTCTCTTCTGAATTAGCATTCGTGGTTCCTGTCCACATGGGAAAGAAGCCACAATGGTCATTTGTTTTCATGCTCTATGGTTGTAGATTCTACTTTTGTATAATTTTCATCATTCCTCCAGAGTTGCTAAAATGGAGTGCTTGCATATTGGGTGTGTCTTAATGAAACATGAACATTTATGTTCAGGGATAAATGTCCCTGTCAGAGTAAACGTGAATTTCTTCTAATAGTTTAGGAACAACCAAAGCATTCACTGACTTTGCAAAATTGTATCTGATCGTACCACCACTGACTATAAATCTCCATTTGATATTATTTCTCTAGCGCCACTATTAATTGTATGAACATAGTTGTCTACAGCAAGCTGACATACTTACAGTGGTTCTGATTAGAGCTGGGATAGATCATTTTTGTTAGATAGTACTCTGCCAGTTATTGGATTTATTATAATATGAATCGGATAATGCAAACAAAAGTTGTGAAAAAAATTCTCACCGCTGGTCCAATGTGTGCTGCTGGATGGAAGGTAATGTGGGGGCTTGGTGACGTAAATCATCAGCCGCATCATGCTGAGTGGAGCTTGTATGAGAATTCCCAGTAAGCATGAAACGTCGGTCCAACGGTGCAACCACACATCAACGCTGGCCCAATATTTAATGTTTACTGGGCTCCCATCTTCGGGCGGGAGGAAGTGGGGCAGCCGCCATTTTTAAGCGGCCTAGTTAATGGGATATTTAATTGATTAATCATTCCTGCTATAGTTGTGATTAATGTGTGGCGTTGAACCCTTTGACCATCTATTACACAGACTACTCACTTTGATTGTACGAGAAAATGCTAAATTTAAGACATTTTGGGAAATATTGCTATTGGCAATTCATTCCTATTGTTACTATTGGATGAGGTTTCTAAGGATGATTTGCATTTATAGCTTAAATTGCACACCATCTCAAAGCCACTTAAATACAGTAAAGTGCTGAACAGTGAAAAAAGAGCAAGAGAGTAAAAGAAGAGATGAATAAAATTTAATAAAATCCATGGCAGAGGGACAATCAACAGTGACCCCCACAAATACAATAGGGTAACATACAGACTACTGAGATTTCTAGGACCAGCAGAAACCCAGTAAAGTCATGAAAAACATGAAGGGAAATACAACGGCCAGCTTTGGCTAACCATTCTAACACCTTACCCAACCACCACAAACCACAACCCACAAGACCATACCACCACACCAAAAGTAGCGGTAAGATAGTTCTGGATAGTCTATACACCACAATTAGACAGTGGTAAGCTCCACAAAAGTACATAAGTTCCTGTGATGCAATGTTATGGCAGCCAGGCCCCAGCAGATGCTGCTTAACTTACCTCAAGGACATCATTTTGCACTTCCACACTTAGAAGAAGCAAAGCCTCACTTGTTTCTGTACAAGAAGACAGCATGACTCATGTCCACTCAGTAGCATCTACTAGAAGCATTGCTAATGATGCTTTGTGCTGTACTGTAATGGCTATTACTATAATGGGAGTGTGTCTTCAAGTGAACCTGCTCTCTTTGTCAGTAAACTACAAACATGATAAAATGATTGCAAAGCATGTGATCATAGTAGCAGTACAGGTGTGGGATTATATGATGGTGTTATCAGTTATTAGATGTCCACTGAAACAATTGTACAGCAATTTTTTATATATTAATTAACCTATTGTGTATGATGCAAGTTCTTTTTAGCAACCAAATTTTGCGACTAAAACATACTGTGTCTGATATCTTGACTAATATTTATTTTAGTTATATTTTGTGTTTAAACGTTAGTAATGTGGAACATCTCCAAGGTAATGTGTCAAGTGTTTCATGAAGATGGAATTCTGGTCCTAAATGTGTAGCAGATGTTTGGATGACATTATCAATGTACATTACATTGTAGAGTAACACATTTTCTTTCTTTGGGTAGAAGCTGATCAGCAACATTTACGTCGAGGCTGCTGAACCAGTGAACGGCGGCAGAAATAGCCTGATGATTATCTGAAATTCTACCAGTACATTATAAAAGTGGGTAGTGCCAGACACTTTGCTCCAAGGTTTGAGATTTGTGTCTGCAATCACACTGTGTGCTATTCTTAAATTTTAAGTGCAGAATATAGCCACATCTGCCATTCGATGTTCTGATTCAGTTAAATACAACAAAAAAATTGCAGGGCAAATAGTAATTGTTAGTTATTTCTGTGGACTCGTGATTCCACGCTTGTTAGGGACTTTGGCATTGATGCAGCTGACTCTCTCCCGGGACGCAAAGTTGAATGAGGGCACTTTGAGAGCTTATATTCGATCTCAAAGTGGTTTGCATGATTTTAATCGAGACTTTGTAAGGTTCTGAAGATCCTCTTGAATTGGTAAGTTTAGCGTGGCCATAAAGCATGTAGTTGTGCGATGTTTTCGTGTCTTTTAAATATTTAGGAGGATGTCTGGTGACATTTTGTTGACATCAGTTACGTTGATGAGTAGTGTGAAGCACGAACAAGGAAATATTGAAACAAATCAACACAATACAATATATATAAAAAGTAAAAAATTGTGTGTGGGTTTGTGGCGGGGTTTGTTTGTGGGTTTGTATGTGGGTTTGTGTGTGGTTGCGCGCTTGGCTCTCCAACGGTGGGGTTTTAGGTTAAAAAAAGAAAATAGCCAGATACCACGCCATAAGCCCCACCGTGAGCAAGCGCTATTCCTTTTTCACATCCGTCAACTTTTAATTAGTTTAATTAGCGATTTAGGGCGATTTTTGTGCGCTTCCCAGTTATGTATTTATTTATTTATTACGCGTGCACGACCATACCAACTCACTCGCCTTTGGTGGGGAAACGGCCCATGCCAAGTCGCACGCCTTCGGTGGGAGTGAAGGGGACATTTTCTTTCGCATTAAAAATGCTATAAAAATACACTAAACGCTGACGTTAATTATTCACTGTGTGATGTCCCCCCCACCCCGATGCGTTCAGTTATTACTATATACAGTCGCTAGATGCTACCACTATAGGCGATAGATATTACTGCAGAGTGGCCGGGGAGATCGTGGCTGGGTGGGGGGTAGAGTACCAGCCCAGCCCCAGCCTGCCAAGGTCCCACCTCGGAAATCTAGGCGAGGGCGGAGGCTCTGCACAGGACTAGGCCTCACCACGCCACTCTATCAGGTGAGTGCTTTGTGCTATACAGTCGATAAATACTGCTATAGAGTCAGCATGTACTACTGTAGTGATAGCAGGTACCACCACAGTAGGTATGCACTGCTGTAATCATAGCAGATACCACCACAGTCAGTATGCACTGCTGTAATCATAGCAGGTACCACCACAGTATGTACTGCTGCAGTGAAAAAAGTACCACCACAGTATGCACTGCTGTAATCATAGCAGGCACACAGTATGCACTGTTGCAATCATAGCAGGTACCACCACAGTCAGTACGCACTGCTGTTGATTTTTAAGAGTAGTTTTGAAATATTTTTAAGACCCGGGCAATGCCGGGTACTTCCCGCTAGTTATTATAAATAAACGTAGTTGTGTTTATTGGAGATTCATCACAATAATAATTGTTGACTAGAAACTTAAGTCAAGATTTTGCATTATTCAAATGCTGCTCAATAATATTGTAATAAGCAGAATTACTGCACAGCCTTATCTTGGACATTGCAATTTTCCTTCAAGTTTTCATGATGTGTACTGGAAGTCTTCCAATTAATCTACAGCCATGATTTGTTATCGAATGAATTACAGTTGGGCCACTCATGGATTAATCGTAAACATTGGTCTCTTTACTAAATGCATATTACATAAATTGCTCTGTTTCTTACCAAAGGGGTCGAAGCATTTCTTCTTCGATAAATCAATAAGACCATCACCAGGACAATGAAGATCACAATTCCAGTAGAAATTATAATGTTTTTTTCTGCAGGTAGAAAATGGCAGATAACATCAAACATTTAGCATGCATATTTTTACATATACACTTAAATGGCAAGACTTGTAATCACCATCTAAAATAATGTTACATCGACACCAGTGCCGATGCTTTTATGTCAGTGTTTCAACCAATTTACATTTGAGAGTAATGTTGTCTCATAACATGTGTTTAAGCAGAAACTTGGGGGTGGTTTATACTTTCAGAGTCTCATCAGCAGTGTCGTCAGTTAANCAAATAGCAGATGTTGTAGACAAGAGCTATCTACAAACATTGTTCCAACTGGTCAGTGTCGCACTAAATGTGCTTTGCTGTAAGAATCTGCTTCATAAAGTAAATATGCACGACGCCTGATGGATCAAAGTATATGTATGATTTTTAACATGCTGTGGTGGGCAACAGGGACAATGGAGCAAGATTCGTTGTTGTCCTGTGAAACTATGCAACCCCTCTTCAGCAACCCCCACTCACTAAAGTGGTACAATTTAGCAAAATAACACTCACGATCCATATGTATAAATGTATGTTGAACTTTTTTCGCACTGTACATAGCCAACCGTGCTAATAAGAGTTGCGTGGGAAGGACAATAAACTTAGCACAAAAATCAGTTCGAAAGAAATTATTTTCAATCTCATTTAACGTGCATAGTCCAGTGGTCTTCTAATATCGAAAGGAAGAGCATTCCAGACAGCCGCACAAGCACATCTGAAAGCCCATGATGAAGTGACCGTTTTTGTTCGATGGCTCGCTAAAAGCCACTGTGAGGATGGCCGGGGTTTGTGTGATGGTTTATGCTCCTTAACGAGATCAGCAAGATATTGTGGTTCATTTGTGGCAAGCACTTTGTGTGTATGAGTGCGACCTTATAATCTATTCGTTCGGTAACCGAATCCAATGCAGCTTGGCGAGCACTGGACGAACAAGGTCGGATTTTGCAGTACCCGTCACGACACATGCCAAATAATTGTGTTCACGCTGCAGCTTGGTAATGTTTTTGCGAGACGTCTCGTAGGGTAGTGAGTTACAATAATCGAGCCTTGTCAATACTATGCTACACGCCACCGTGTTGGCTGTCACGACTCACTAGTGGTCGAATGTGTCGTAGAGGCCAGATCTAAAATTTACAGGACCTCATCCAGCAGTGGATTGACAAACATTTGTGCTGTACAAGAAAATTATGGTTCGTTGTTGATTCATACAATCCACAAACAAATACGAAAATATATTTTTACAATTGTGCAAAAACACAGATCCTGATTTTAACTCCAATGGGATCTTCAGAGTGGTGCCTTGCAGTGTAAAAACACAGTATTTGATTTTTCAGATGGTACGGTCAAGTAATTTAATTTATATGTATATAGCCATAATATTCGGAATGTTTTACTCGCGCTGAGCTGTTTTAGAAACTGCATGAATTGTATGAACTGCAAAATGCAAGTTGGAATTAGTATCACCTCCAAACCATCCACCTGCAACCATTTGTGCTTGGGGTATACAATCCATATCTCGGCTATGCTGGCTCATTGTTATGACATAAACATCGCATTACACTTTGTAAGAAAATTAACCAGTTTCATATTGAAGCACAGTAGATTGACATAGAATGGGGGTGCAAAGGTGGTGCAGTGGTTTGCGCAATGTCCCATGACCTGGCAATGTGAGTTTGTTACCAGCCACGGCTAGCATCACTGGCATCTGAACTGGTCCTGCCCAGATCCTCCCCTCTTCACCAACTCACACGAACCAGCATAGAGACATACAGTCAAACAATACACACAACTGAAACGGCATGGTCGGGTCTATATCTAACACCCGTTTGACAAAGGGCTTTACTACATTGCTGTCTTTGAGTAAATATTCAGAAATTCTGATCGCAAAAGATAGTCGCGTGTTATATAAATAATGTCTTGACATCTTTGTCGAGGTTGATGTACCATTTTTCCCACCTGTTGTCATACTGAAGAATTGTCCTCCGATTCTATCTCTTTCTCTGTCTGAATGAATATCAACTTACAAATCTACGTCTAAATTAATTATGTATGAAAAGCCTTCAGTTGATGGGTTGTGGGTTTCTTTAAAGCATGTTTGAATTTTAGGAGGTCAATGGATCTACGTTTCTGCAATTGCATGCCATGGTCTTCAATTTCTACTTGTGAAAGTAGTCATGCTGATCCACCATGATTTACATTCTTCTGGTTAAATGTAAACTAGATTTGAAGCTTTCGTGACTGCAAGGATTCATACTCTTAGGTTTTTCGGTAAAGTCACGTAGGTAAAAANTAATAAATAAAATAATAAAATAAATTCATTAANTCACGACGTTTCGGAGAACACAAGTCTCCGTCTTCAGGTGGGACCATCACAGCTAAATTACTGTATCAAGTGAGAAAAACCAAGAGAAAGATCTTAATACAAGTTAAGGGAGGAGGAGGGGCTTATCTAAATGTGGTCGTCAGGGACTGGAACGGGGGGGGGGGGCTAGAAGGGAGGGTACAATTGGAGAACCTCAACCGGGGTTCGGCCGATGTTGGCTGCCAAATCCAAAATAGCAGTACTGTTAATCGCTGGGGATGTCAACACTCGGTAAAATAGACTAGTACCTGTCAATAAAGATGGTAAAATATGCGTAGTTAAATCTTTTTTACATGGTTAATAACATATTTCCAATGATTGCTCAATTTGTCCCATCATCACGGTTGAAGTTATGTCTGTGTTGTATATCTGGATGCCTCGTGGACTAACCTTTGATGGTAGCCAGAAGGTTTGCAGAGCACCTTGGTCTCGGAAAAGACAATATCATGAGAGCCCACAGCGTTGTAACAATGATCGGCAACGGCGGAAGACTCAATTTTGCCGTGTTTCAGATCTGACTTGTGCTCGCGGACATGATCAGAGACATGACGTTTCGTTTCCCCAATGTAAGAATCACCACAGATGCAACTCAGTTTATAGATCCAGGGTATTGCAAGTCAGGAATGACATCTTTCACAGATGGGATTAGATCACGGATTTTATGTACTGTACTGAATCGGACTTGGATCTTTGTTTGTTCAGAATTTTGGAGATCTTTTTTGGTAACGCCTGCTATGTATGGCAACGTGATAGTTTTGATCGGAGTTTCAGGTGGTTGTTTTGTATGGTGGGAGAAGCAGCTTGGCGGATAGTGCGGTCAAGTATCCGTTCATCTTGAGGGCCAGATGTACATGTTTTAATTCACTGACACGTGGTGTTGTCAGAGATGCAATGAGCTCTGTGGTATAGTGTTTTGATGAGATAATTATTTTGAGCCGGGTGGTGGTGGGAATCAGGTTTCAAGTAGGAATCTGTGTGGGTGGCCTTCCTGTAGACAGACTGTCCAAGGATCCATCAGGTCTCCTCTCAAACAAACATCTAAGAATGGTAGTTTGCCATCTTTCTCCACTTCCATGGTGAATCTATGGATGGGTGTCTGGAATTGATGTGGTCCAGGAAATGGTTCAATGCTGGGAGGCCATGTGGCCAAATGACGAAAGTGTCATCCACATATCTCTTCCAAGGGAAGGACGCAGGGTGGATGTCTGGATGGCGTCTGATTAAAACTTTCCATGAAAATATTGGCTAACATCGGCCGTAACCCCGGTTGAGGTTCTCCAATTGTACCCTCCCCCCACCATTCCAGTCCCTGACGACCACATTTAGATAAGCCCCTCCCCCTCCCCTTAACTTGTATTTAAGATTGTCTCTTGATTTCTCCTCACTTGATACAGTAAATTTAGCTGTGACGGTCCCACCTGAGACGGAGACTTGTCTCCGAAACGTCGTGATTTAATTGATGTATTTTCATTTACTATTATATTTATATTTTACCTACGTGACTTTACCGAAAAAACCTAAGAGTATAAATGAAACTGTTTTTAAGGTAGATTAAATCTATTTTTAGTGGGATCAGCAATCCATGATTCTTAATCATATTAGTGTTCACACAAATCTTTTGCCATTTCTCTGATGTGCTGAAGCTCACATATAAAAACTTTGACTTCCACGATCTCAAGCAGTAGTTTAATATATTTCTTGAGCTTCTTAGATGGGCAGGTTAGGATCGATGAAATGCAGCTGTATTCATGGACATGTATTTGCTGTTTGCAGACGTCTATAAGAGACATGTTCTATAGCACAGAGAGCCAGAGTAAAATAGTTAACTTTATTTTGCTGGTGACGATCCTCATTGTGATGTTTAAGATGTTCGTTGGTGTGGTACCTCTCAGCCCAAAGAGGAGCGCAGAGTGTTGTGTAAAGTATACTTGTATGTGCATGTCTGATTCACAACTAGGGTGATATCAGTCAGAACAACTCAGTGTAACCGCGTCATCAACCGTCGTCTTGATATCCAGAATTGCATGTGACAACAATGGCATGGGTCAACTTGTGTAGTGGAAAAGTAACTCATGCCTCTTGAGAATCACCACGCTGCCATGGCATGGCCCCAGCATGACTCGGATGTGCAAATGTAAAGCAGGTATAAGATGAATGTGTCGTGTAAGCACATCTGCTCTCCAACTAGTGTCTGTAAGTTTCTGGATAAGGTTTACATTTTTTCATTAATCTTCAATGGTAGATCTGGTTTCGATCAACAGTACCCCCTAAATATTTTAGGATGACTGATTCTAGACTTCCTTGCTGCAAATAGACATTTGGTTCAGCAATTACTAGCTAATTGTTACAATGGAATGCTGTAGCCATGGTCTTGTATGGAGTTACCAATGTCTGAAATATTCACGGTTAGGTCCTTGGTGAAGGAATAACCTATTTTAGACTTCACACGTGTAGTAAGGGAAACATAATCTGTGTGGATACATTTATCCGATATGTTGTGGCATGTCAGTTAATACATTCATAATGATGGGGCAAGTACGGAGCACTGCCTGGTACCTTGATAAATACTCGAAACAGCCCTACTGACACGATGTCAATGACGTCCAAGATGTTTCAATTCTTTAACATTTGCAAGTTTGTGCATTTCCTGATGCCAATCGCTCCTAATTGAATATCTTGGTATCAGAGGCGTTAGAGACGAATACGACATTTCTCACCTGTGTTTGATGTAACTCCACAAGGCTGTGAAGGATGAGGCCGACTGTATCCATCCTTACACTGACACACAGTGTCACTAGTGACAGTACAGTCCTGTTGAACATCTTCATCTACAGATCAGAGAACAAAAGGAAACTTAGTTTAATTCCATACTGTACTGTTTGTAATGTACAAATTGTTGGTCTTGGCAAATGTGAAATTTTCATAGTGTACATTACAATTTGGTAAGATGGCTTGTATAATCTTTGATGGCTGTGAGAATAATTGATAAACATGTTTGTTGTTGTATTGCTTCCCCCCTCCTAGACATTATGAAAAGGACCAAAGCTGATCGGATTCTTAGTGTAAATAAAGTTCTGTTCTAATGTATGATGAGAGGAGTTATTATTTGACATTATAATCACATGGCCATACCTGTAGCATGGCATTATAATGTGCTCACCGCAGGAACTCAAACAATAATCGATTATAATAACATAGTCGCGATGAGGGACTTTTTTTGTAAATGGCGATGTGCGTATAAGAAAAATCTATAAAAATAATTTTCCGGGTGACATTGCCTGTAATCTGCAGATTCTGGTTTAATGGAGATAGTGGCTTAGTGGATGCTGCCATGGACCCTATTGACCTGTATTGTGGCATTTTATGAGTTGTGAATAATCAGGACATATTAATCTTAACTCTAAAATAGGAAGTGATGAGCTTTCACTGATGTCATCTGTGTATATGATTTCTCTCTCAAGGTTCCTGGTGTGCGGTAATCCTTTTTTTAATGTTTAATTTTAGATTTCGTATTATTGAATGCTGTCTTAGACCCTACTTACCAACTTATGATACATTTCACTTGTGTATTGCCTAATCTGAACTTCTGGAGACAATTGTAAAATCGACAGGCATCTTGCGTCATTCTGGCCCGCCGTGCAACTGAGTGCAAGCTCCAACTGCCTGTGCCATCATCAGTCTTCTTCATTCGAGCAACTTTATCTTGACGAATTGTTTTTTACTATTTAAGATGGAGGACCTTTCTCATGAATTTTGTGATATATGGTCATATGTGTAATAAGGATCGACCGCTGTATCTTCTCGTGTCCATTGGTGTATACTTCCACAGGCTCTCCCCTAGAGACTCTCCACTTGGCAGCCCCAGGCTGCTGTGCTCTCGTAGCCTCCTTCTATCTCGTAGCAGTCCCGTGCTGAACTCTTCATGCAACCCCGCTGCCGATTCCCTGCAGACCGCCGGCTGCTCTCTGCAGCCTCCTCGCGCTCCCGCTTCTCCGGGGAAATTCGGTCACCGCTGCGACGGTGCCGAACCTTACTCTGTGTATGTGGCGATCTCGCCACTCTCCACCCTCCCCCTACGTGGCCTTTCTCTCTCCCAGTCTCCGACAACTCCCCTTCCTCTTCCGGTTTCCCTTTTAGTTGAACCCTCTCCCCCACGTGACGTAACTCCTCCCCCTGAGTCACATCCGGAAGGTCGTTTACGCCCGTCATATGTAGCAACAAGATGGATACCACCCTGCTCAAGTTGAGATAAAAGATCAGCTCCAGGATTAGAGCCCACTGTCTGCCCATTTCTTCAAACTCCAACCCCAGCCAATTGTGGAGTAAAGCGAGTCCCACTTGGAGTGCTGTGACTCCATAAAATAACTTCAGATTGTTTTTGCTCAGCCCACCTTTCTCATGAATCGACCTTGTCATCTATGGTCCATTCACAGATGGAATCTTGGGTGCAGCCTATCAAGCAACATGGCTTCAACCAACCTCGGATTTCACAGACCTTTATATTCTTAATACAATGTTTTACCACCACAATCCATTTCTAACGAATTGAAAGGTGATCCAACTCACTTTCTCATCGATTTAGTTGTGTTTTAATTAACATACAGTGATTTATTAACCTTTTATGCATCTCCACACTCGGATGACATCTATTTACACACATAAAACCTACTGATGTGGAACTCTTACAGATAATATTGCAGGTGCTGCACTTTTTGCATTGAGGATCACGGTTTGCAATTTCCATGTAGCTCTTCCCTGGCAGGCAAGATGTGCAGAAAGATTGGTCGCCATCGGAAACGCAGTCATAAAGCCACATTTCTCCTGTAAAATGGACAAGTTAAAGTAATTATGGGTCCGAAAAGAACGTGTTTGATTAAATATTACATCTCAATACGTTTTACTATAACACGTTATTCAATATGTATGCATTTCTAATTGATGATGTTGTTTATACAAATCATATTAATTCCAAAACATTTATTTCTGCCTTTTAATGTGACACTATGGTCTGCTGTAATAATGTCACAGGGTATTTAATTTAGCAAAGAAAAAGGCATGTCAGATTGTATTGCTTTTTACGAGGTATGGCCCACTAAGCTATTTTCAGAAGCGACCTGGCCACAAATGATAGTTTATCGTACGGACATTTATAGCAGCCAAATACTCTCTATGGGCATTAACACACAGCGGAGTACTGAACAGCTAATTCAATATAACCTCGCCCATTGGTGATGATGATCAACTTTGGCCTTCCCAGCTATATTTATGCTCTGTTGCAAGCATTGCCGTAATTTAACGTGGTATTCTTTGCAATACAATCATCAATCGTTTATTCTCTACATGAAAAACACACTCTATAAACTAACGTATGACCACATAGCGCAGTGGATGCATTGTTAGTCACAATGTGTTACTGCTTTGCTTGTTACCTGCAGGACAGAGGTAGCAGCAAAACCCCTTCACTGATCTGTATTGTCCTTTATCTTCACATTCATTATGCTAACCTTAACATGAAATTAAAGTAGAACAAAGTCAGGCACAGCTACGTGTATGCAACAATGACTCCTCAATAATACAGGTAACGATTTACTCTACTCCAAATCTCCTGCGATTCTACGTATTATTGTGATTCAATATCAATTCAATATATTTTTGTCTTGCCTGTTAAGCCTCGTCTCTACTGTCTAATATACTGTCTGCTTCGCACATGTATCGTTTGTACTGTCTGTTGTATGTGTACTGCTTGCTTGTACTGACTGTCGTGTCTGTACTGTATGCTACATTTTCCAGTCACATTTGTTGTATTACCCTGAAGGAAAANCTAATAAAATAATGTATTACTTCAATAATCATACAAACATTCGACTTGAAAATACATTTTAAACATAATTGAAAAAAACAACTAATTGTTAATACCTACTCTTGACCATCAAACCCATAATATTTGGGCTCTGTCCAGTTAACATTCATATCGAGAATACGAGCATTGTTTACATTTAGAATGACATAATTCCCCTCTCCTGATGCCGAGGGGATATGGGTGAGGTTCGGACTCTGAACGTGCAGGTGCTACGACTGTGCTGGATAGCCAGTCCAGATCGCCCTATCAGTATTCTTGATTGGAAGGCCGCGGGCCACGAGTGGCCCCTGGTGGCCTTTAGTGGGGCCCCTGACGTGCGGCCCCGACAATACACAATTTGAAAACAACTCCCACCATCGTGCTGTCAACCCAATCGTTTAAAATATGTGACGGCCCTCACACTGATGATGTCTTATCGGTGAAAGTGCCCCCTCTGAAAATTAGTGAAGAAGACTGCCAAGAAACTGGCTGATGGAGGAGTTACAGTTAGGTAAGAAAGTGGCAGGCCCATCTCACAGTATTCTGTACCTGAGAATAAGAAGGGGCTTACAAAACCTTTACTCAGTAGTTGAACGCTCTATTAGGTACAAAAAGTATGAATGATTGATTATTGGTTGTTGGGGACGACTCTTTACTGATCTCAACTATGTTAATGATGCAGTTCCTTTTTACAGAACACCCAGCATCACAGCCCGTGGCACTGACAAGATTTGACCAAGCAAATATTACTATGGACCTTCATATTTCCTGGACAAAAGCTAAACTTCAGATCATGGGTTTAACACATAGGCTTTCGCGACCAATGTCATCCATAAGAGGTTATTTTGGGTTAGGTCGCGTAAATATATGTGTCGTTAAACCCGCCACCATCCGACACAGCCAACTAGTAAGGTGTGTCACGTAAACAGAACATGCCAATTCGTCACTTGTACATTACGCCGGTGTGTTGGAGAGCCAACCCACAAAATTACAAACCTGAGTACGAGTTTCGCCAATAATTACAACTAACTTCATCAGGCTGTCGCTGTCACCTGATGAAGCTAGTTGTAATTACTGGCGAAACGTCGTACTCAGATTGTAAATGTTGTGGCTTGGGTCTCCAACACACCGGTGTGCTGTACTAGTGACGAATTAGCATGTTCTGTTTACGTGATAATCCTTACTATTTGGCTGTGTCGGGTGGTGGTGCGTTTAACGACACATATATTTACACGATCTAACCCAAAAAACCTCTATTATTCAGATCATGGGTTTTGGCTCTGCAGCAAAAAGTGAATGCTGCAGCTATGACCAGGCCAATAATTTGATGAGGATGATATCGATCATGTTAATATTGATATTCATGTTGATTTGATGATGTTGCTACCAAAGATATTACTGTACCATGCATTATGCAACGTGTTAATATTTATACAGATCTAATTAAGTGTAACACAATTACTTCCTTATAGAAAAGTGTATACAGTAATACATCTGTTCACGACTCCTCTGGGAACGAAGATCCTTTATAACGAAGTCGGCTGTAGAGGGACCCTTCACCGCCTATTTTTGCAAAAAGATTAACAAATATATATTCTGAAATCATGCAAAGCAATTCAAAAGAGTGACATTTCAATCGCGCCCTGTGAACTCAACCGAGTGGGGTTTGATGACATTATCAGTAGCCAATAAACAAAGAGTTACGAGAGTCTCCCTCTCCGGCCCGCCACAGCTCGAGGTCCTCGTCTTGATAAAATTGTATCGTTTTTTCTAGTGGCAAAAATATTTTATTACTACCACATTAATTCATCCAAATGACCATCTAGCGCAGGGGTCGGTAACCTGCGGCTCCGGGCCCACATGCGGCTCTTTGGCTTCTCTCTTGTAACTCTTTGGCTGCCCCTTGCGGGCAGCCGTTGTTGACAAAAGACGTAAATCTTAAACGTAATTAAATGCAAAGATAATTAGCGATGTATTAAATACGACAGGGAATGCGTCACTATAGATTGGTGATGACAAAATGTACAGTATTGTTAAAGAATATCTAAAGGGGACAAATACTAAATAGACGCAGTTTATTCCATCCCATATTTTGTTTGTCAGAATTTGTCACCTGCTATGTTTGTGTACAAGTAGCTCTGCATGGGGTGCGGCTCTCGAACTATTTTGGTCAAGGACAAAAACCAAAAGAATGGCTCTTCTTACTTGAAAAGTTGTTGACCCCTGGTCGAATGCAAGTTGCCTTACTTGGCAAAAGGTACAACGTAAATCCCTCTCCTTGGAAACGAAAATGCAGATCATAAGGGGGTGCGTTCGTTAGGGCTAGCACAGTCCACCTTAAAGATAATTTTAAAACCAAGCAGACAAAGTAAAGGCGACTGTACGGCCATGTTATCCTATTGTACCGCCTTCTCTGAAGTCTTGGAACGCATCCCAATGCATCCTTTGTTATATCTACCTCTGATAAAGTTTCTGATAACGAAATGACGTCATGGAACGAATTTTATTCATTAGCCGAGGTATTACTCTATGTTAATTGTTATTTTACGTTTTCTAAGCCGCACCAGTTTCAACAAAGGGCTTCAGAGCGCTACAGAAAAATATATCTCTAGTTTATTTACCACATCATAGGAAATAAGTAG
Source organism: Lethenteron camtschaticum (assembly GCA_018977245.1). Classification (NCBI taxonomy): domain Eukaryota; kingdom Metazoa; phylum Chordata; class Hyperoartia; order Petromyzontiformes; family Petromyzontidae; genus Lethenteron; species Lethenteron camtschaticum. Next base: position 7,572,293 of record MU249573.1, on the reverse strand, counting down.
TTTTTAGAACTCAGTGGTCAAGTAGAGTAGGTTTTCAGGCACAACGTTCCAAATCAGACAGCCAAGGACCTAAAAAGCCAAACTCTAGAAGTTAATGCCGAAAGCATGAGGAGCTAAAACTCAAATATTAGGGCAGTTGTTGAAAGACTGCTTTGTGAATTAAGCACAATAACATTATTGGACTTTCCCATAATATATATCCCAACACACGTCAGTGATACATGATGTCCAGTTGTGCTTGACAGATNTTCTATCTTGACACTTGTAAACAAACTCATATGCTTCCATTGTCGATGGATTTGCTGCCGCTTCTTGAAAGGGTGTGCGGCAGCCTGCTATGTAGCATTGGCATACAAAAGCAATGTAATATCCTAATGTTTGTGATGCTATGGTTTTGTTAGGTTTTAAAAGTTATTGTTACTTTTTTTANGTATATATCAGTCATATATATTTTATTTAATCTCGATCTTGTTACCTGCCTATTCTGGACATCTGTGAAAAAGAGCTTCATTGCTCATCGGATTCCTCCAAGATAAATAAATATTCAGATTCTGTTATCTCAAGATTTATGTTTTGCCCTGCATTGTGATGATTGCGGAGCCCCAAATGTTAGGATGACATCTTAAGAGTATGCATATGTACAGTGAAAGAGAGGTGTAATGCAATTATACACAATAGTGAAGATAGAATATTTAGTTCTTAAATAGTTAAAACATCTGAACATTAACGGCAAGAAACAGGCTAGCCGAAACTGAAGGAGCATCCAACGAGAATGAAAGACCTCACATCGCGTATTTTTTTGATATTTATATAAGTGGCAACCTCCCATTGTCTGAGCGCCACTAACAGAGAAAATCACGGACAGTTGAGAGAGAAAGACCATTTGGGCAGCAAAGGGAAATAGCGACACTTGCATCGGATTTATGTCAATGGTGATCGGAGGCTTGGGAGATGATGGGAGGCAATGTTTGATAACAAAAGATTAGGAGCAGCTGAGGAGTATAAAGCGTCTTCTCGTAGTGGGTATAAACTGTATTACACACTTACCATTGAGATGAACGTAAAAGATGATGCCAGGATCAGCGCCATTGCTGTCACTTGCTTTGGCTGCACGTTACAAGCTTGGTGTCACTGGAGCACGAACCTAACGATGAATATCGCTGTTATGCAGCGTTGGTTAAGAGAACGTCACTGTAAAATAAAGCGCATACGCCTTGTGGCCGTTGAACATTTGTACAGAAAACCCCAGCTGGACCACCCGTGGCCATGAGTGTAAAACACTTAACTCTTAAACATTGTTGCTGTCTATCAAAAGTACAAGTACATGTAGTCTGAGATAAACTTACTTTGCAGGTTTATAGACTAAAGCAATCATTAACACGAAACATTGCAACGAAGGTCCTTTGCAGCTTCCTTCCACTGTTGCGTGACAAGGTATGAACTAGATAGTGGCCAACCTGGAATGTAGTACCTGCATGCAAATACTGTGTTTCATTTGTTGAAAATGTGAGCTGAATACCATGCAAGTGACCTTGTGACGTCCCTCTAAACCATCTTTTCATTACAAAAACGTGTTTTTTTGCTTAGTTTTCTTAAGTTCATGCCCCACCCCACCACAGTTAATATATTTTAATTTACAATGCCTTCTGAAAATGATAAAATATGATATGGAACGTGTAAATGTGTAGAGGTCATCTGGGGACACGGCCAGTCACGCAAGGGACAAGGGATCACGCCCAGAGACGTGGTTAAAGAAACGCGCGATAAGGGGGATTAGGAATTGGGTGAAACACAAAAAGATAAATATTGGTGGGAAAGGAGAGGAGGTGTTGGAGATGGGCTCGGGACTCCGGGAAGTAGAGGCTGAAATAAAAAATAGTCTCCGGACCCTGCCTGCAAGTGTTCGTGTTGGTGTTGAATGGAACAATACAGTTCCCCTACCATTTGCAATAATTCCCCATACACCTGTTTTCAAAATCATACAATTCATTTGGGTTCGCGGTGGATTTTGTGTTATGGCTTTAGATGCCACCGAAGTGTTTACCAATGCTGAACACTGCTCGCCAACACAAATGGAAGACGATGGTGAACACGACCACAACCGCCTGTCTGGCACAGCGCAATCTTTTTACCAGATGGGCAATTCCGCAAGTAGCAAACCTCGCAGTAACAATTCATAGTTTTTACTGTAGTATAATTTTGAAGGTAATTTTCGGTTTATTTGTTTGAAATGCTTATTTGTGGAACAAGCCAATGGTTTAACACAATGGTAATTTTCGATTTGTTTGAAATACTTATTTGTGGAACAAGCCAATGGTTTAACACAATGGCGTGGCTCAAAACATCAAAGTTGAGATGTCTGAAGGTACAGTTTATAAAGGTGTTTGTTGACAAGCATGCGTGCAATAAGAGTTCCAGTGTTGAGCTTAAGTCTTCATTTGGGCAAGGGATGAGGAACCTATGACCCAGCCCGCAACTTAATTTGATGCAGCACAAGGCCATATCAGGCCTTTTGCTTGCAAACTGTGACTGTAAGCATCTTAGCCACTCTAATTTGGTACTTCAAGGAATTAATTTCAACCTGGCAAACCTTGTGTTTATATTATTACCACACTCATTCACTTATGTCCATTTTTTTGACAGAAGTTGGTATAATCATGGGCAGCCGCAACATAAATCTTAACTCTGATCTCTGAGGCACCAGGTTACCTGTGATAGTGGTCCTCATACTGCAGTGTACTAACAAGTGTTTTTGTACGTATACATGCGAGTACATGGAGATATCTCACCATTTGAAGATCTCGGTCAAACAAGCGCCAAACTGCAATCACCCTGTAAGTCCTGGCAAACGTGCATTCTGGTGCATTCTACCCTTTTGTAGTGTTGTGCACGTCACTTGCAATCCAAAGCTCGCCGGATTCAAACCTCCAGCGTTCGAGTGTAAATAATGAGGACTTTTTAAATATCCCCTCGGTCCACCCAGCAGTGTAAATGGTTACACAACCATCGGCAGGTCACATGGGGTGAGCTAAAGCGTGGGACATCTGACCATCGTGGAAGAGTAATAATACTTAAATGTTATATAGCCTCATTCATGCTAATACCATCACATAACGCTGTACATTAATTATATTGATAACCAAATCCCATATACAGCCAGTACCAAGCAAATGAAACCCCACTACCAAGCAAAACACATAAAAATTATTTTAAATTAATAAATGGCACGAAAACGAAACAGTCGGCCAATTTACTCTCTAGAGGAGCTGTCTGCTAGCAGTGGACAAGTACTTGCGAGGGCTGCCCTTTACCTCATGTACCTTTACATTCTTGGTGGTGAAGGGCGATGCTTGAAGTCGTTGGTCAGGAGTGCGAGGTCTCGAACAGCGAGTGTCGCTGTCTCTGTTGTTACCTCTGCCCGCGTCTCAGGGAGGGAGTCGAGAGCAGGCCACCCAGCTCGCAGGCAAGGACCGGGTATCGATGTATGGATGCAAGACTGGGGCTGGATCAAGCGAAGCCACAACCACATCAGGGCCAACATGTTTGCATAACCTTTGTAGAAATGACTATCGGTAAGTGGAAACCGAGGAAGGGAACACGCCGAGAGGACATCCACANTAACGATGGAGCAATTAGTTGAGTTCATATACAGGGCTGTGTGGAGTGTTGCTATGCATGAGTACCAGATATGGCAACAGCTTGGACAGACAGACATGTATCAATGTGATCGTGAATGATTATGATGATTATTATAATCATTTCTAATTTCTCATTTTAAATCGAGAGCTCAAACACTGAATGGATTTTTTACGTGAATTTCACTTGCAGATTAAGTAATTTCGCATTTATTTGTTGTCCTTCCAGCACATCTCCGATTAGCACGTTTGGCTACGTACGTACGAAAGAAGTTCAACATAGATACGTAAAGTATATAATATAATAAACACATTTCTGCCAAAGCACTCATTACATCCTTTATCTTGATTGTGACATCGGCGTCATGTCATGACGAATAACATACGTGGATCGCTCCCAAACCAGTGGAGAGAACGGCCAACTGAAGCAGATATCACAGAGCTCCCTATGAGATTCCTTCAAGGGCATTTGTTCCACACAGGGGGGGGAGCACTTTCCTAACCATCTTTGCAAAAGCACTCTTAAGAGAAATTCCTGAACACCTTCATCTCACTCAGCTCGCTGCACTTAAAAAATATTAGCCGTTCCTGGAAAAGATCCAAAATCCGCGGGTTGCCTCATTGTTTTGATCTCCATCGCCACGGATTACGGTAGTGGTCACGAACCGTGGGATCCACGAATTCTATTTGCGGATTTATTGGATTGTTCATTTTTGGAGTTTTGCTTCATAATGCAGTTACAGTATGGGGTGTATATGTAGGCATGCCTACCTGTCAATCCCTTATCAGTGCCTACCTTATTACAGACCAATGCAGACCTTATTGGTCACCCATGTTCTTATCAATCTCAACGTTCAACCTACAAAGTCCCATCACAAGGGAGAAACACAAACAAACAGACAAAAACGGCTATACGCCGNATGTTTTAAAAACTCATTTCCGTCGACAAGAATACGGGTAAACCGTATGGGTTGACAGGTATGGGCATGGAACAATTAATTTCGTAAAGCTGTAGTCGAACACGTAGGCTTTCGCGACCTACGTGTTAAACTGACTCACCACTATGGGGATACTTTTCTTCAAAATTGAAAAACTCCGAATCAAGCGCATGAAGCTGATGTCTTCGCTGGCATTACTCTAAAGATGACATTAACCCCCCCCCCCTGGCCTTCGCACCTGATTGGCTCACAGGTGGCGAAATCACATTAATCCCTCAATTTAAGAACGAAAAGGAGGATTTTTCCACAAATCCGGCTGTTGTCTGATAATGCTAGTTGTAATTACTGGCGAAACATCGTACTCGAATTGTAATTGTTGTTGTAAGGGGCCGTCACATAAATTACGTCACGCGGTTTGGACGATTTTTGACCCTCTCCCCCCCCTTCGTCACACGACGTCACAAAAAGTCAGACCCCCCTCAAATATGACGTCACAAAGCTCTGCTCCCCCCCNAAAAAAATATATAAAACATGCTTCAAATCACTTTAAACTCTTGCCATTGTAGTGCGTATTTAATGTGGCGCTGTACTCTGATGCTGTAGCAGAAAACATTTATTAAAAAGTCTATTTAATGAAGTAGAACGTGTTGTCTATATTTATTGAAAGTTGCGCATTTTGATGTGACGTCACATTCAAACTCCACCCCCCTCGTCACATCGTCACAAATGTATGAACCACTTTATTTCCAGGATAGCTTAAATAAGTGGTTAAAATAATTAGAGAACACAAACCTATATAGAGCAGTACACTAATCTTAGTATCTTAAGCACATGTTGAACTTCTTTCGCATCATACGTAGCCAACCGTACTTTACACAGCACTAACTACAACGAGGATCAGTGATAATGTGAAGTAACTGCTAACGCGAAAGGATAGCATTTGATAACTGAAGCTGCACACAAACTTTCCTCCGATACTTCCACGTCGAGTTCCATTGTCCACCTTCAACGGCGTCACAGTGACGCGCTACACTCAACTCACTCTCCAGGCCGTGTTTGGTCTTGAAGGAAGAGCTCCGAACTTGAGACTCCCTCAAGCTCTGTTGACACTTACTTTAACAGTCATTGCCTCTCTTCCAATTACCTCACCCAACCCTTCTAAAATGTTCCCAATCACCACACCTTACACTTACAATACTCAAGATCGGCGTGAGATGTTTATTGCATAATATAATCCCTGAACAGCAGAGTGGGCCTTTGCATCGTCATTCATAAGTACAGCACTATGGGTGGGGGCAATCACACTTCTAATTACATCTTTTACACCAATTATCTGATCACATCTAATAGCATATGAATTGAAACAAATGCATTTATATATTTATAATTACGGGATTTATATCAAGTATTATTACCTAATACACATAGATAACTTTACAGTCGAAGCGACTTCACTGCACCTGTAGTATTGTGAATTACGGCGGGAGACCACTTGACGGGTAGCACACTTTATTAACACTTGTCTTGCCACAATAACACGTGTGGTCACTACAGCTCACACTACACGTTCCACCCGACACGTGTGGTTACTACAGCTCATGCTACACGTTCTACCTGGCTACACACACACGGGCATTCCAGCCCCGTAGCATCCGGGGGAACCTACAGACCCACCCAGCTTGGGTATGGGTCACGACCTCTGGTCCCGCGGCCCGGCCCTCACACGGACGTCCGGCCCGGGTCCCAAGTCCGCCTCTGAGCCACACAGGGTCCCGGTCCTTACAAGGACAGCGGGACTAGGGTCTCAGGGCCTATCTCTTCCTCCTCCGTCTTCTGCCTTCACTGGTAACCAACTCCCTCCGCTCCGAGGAGACGGAGCACCCACTAGTCGACCAATCACCACGCGCTGCACACGATCCCTTACTGTCAGCGCGCGTCACCAACACACAGCCAATCATCACCACATAACCCATGACCCGCGCTGACCTACGATCCCTCACTGTCAGCGCGCGTCACCAACACACAGCCAATCACCACGCGCTGACACACGATCCCTACTGCAGCGCGTATCACCACTACACACCCATCCATGGAACTAACTGGGTCTGCAAGTGGTCATGGAACGCTTGGGGCCACTGCTGCCATCTACTGGACATAAACTGTATCACCTCTTTCACCTGACAGCATTGCTAGTTTCATGAGACTGCTCTTTTTTATGCGACCAGCATAGTCTCGTTTGCAAAAGTGACATGGACGGCCAGAGTTACAAAAGTAAAATAAAGTCCTGTATAGCAAGGAGGCAAATAGGATTCGCCACAAAAACAATTGTCACACGAGAAATCGAGAATTTCACTGTTAAATAATCAATGTACTGCAGCGCAAATTACCAAACTAAGCTACATAAAATTTAAACAGTTATACGGTGACCATTTTACTCATGTAAACATATAACATTATATATAAAATGCAATTGCAAGTGAAGTTATCGTAAATAATCAACAATACAGCTTCAAATTATGAGTTAGATGAGAGAGAAACCGAGGATATTTTGGAAGCAGTGAAGTTCCAGGTGATGAAAAAAAGAATTGGCTTCACCCTTTCCAAAATAATACGGTTAAGATTTTCAAAGGGTTCCATATACATTCCTGGTGTTTGGGGTTTTAACAAAGAATGAGTGATATGTATGGGAGTTATTTTCCTTGTGGCATATAAGATTTAGAAAATGTTGTTCCTGAATAAACACTGTAGATAGGTAATGGACAGAAGTACGCGTGTATGCATTGAAAATGAACTTGGCCCAATGAAACTAACTCTTTGAGAGTTGAAGGAGGATGATAACTGTAAAGATTAGTGATGCGTGGAGTAGTGTGTAAGGTAAATTGAACGCAAAATAACAGATAAGATTGAGAAAATTCCAAAGTGGTTTTAGAGATTGATTTTATATGATGTCAACCTAGTCTAGGATAGGCATAAAGGTAGAAGCTATCAAATATCGGTGCAACTAGAATCAACCACTGGAATCAAATTCCTTGTGCATTATGCGGTTCCCCTAAAATTGCACATCGTCACTCTTGCTACAAAGCAAACTAAACCAGATTGCAAGGCTTAGATTGTTCATTTAGGTTAAATGGATGTCTGTGATAATTAGCAGATCGCATTAATTCACCCGAAGATTATTTTAGCACAATACTGAAATGCTGTTTTAATTGGCATTAGGCTTGTATAAGTGCACACATAGTGCACACCTTAAGTTAGCCTTGTTTGCTTTACAAATAATTTGGTTTGAGAGTTTGTTAATTGCATTGTTAAACTGTTGTAAATTAGTTAATTGCTTTGATTGATGTGAGCGATTATAATACCACAAATTAATATAGTTCATTAGTCATGGTTCGTGAATAATTAATCATTTATAATTATTTATTAATGTATTTCTATATATTATTAGTGTTCTTGGTTCTTTCGGTAAAGTCACGTAGAAGGGAAATAATAAAATAATAAAATAAANCATTATAAAATACAATTCTCACGTTTCGGCCACAACGCAAGCAGCCGTCCTCAGGTGAAGAACAGGTCTGTCGGAAAGACAGCGTCTGAATGACCACCACCAAGCTTGGCAGCGTATATTTAAGCTGGGTTAGAGGAGGAAGGGCGCCTTGACAAAGGAATTTGCATATCAACAGAGGAATTTAGCGTATTTATGGAAAATGCAAATATGGGATTAGTCACTACTTGTGGAATGCGTAGGAGGTGGGGGGGGGGGTCTCAAAGTCATATTATGCCCGTGCATTATCTAGGATTAGCATCAACAAAGGGAGGAAGTAGGGTTAGCAGTAATAAAGGGAAGGAATTTTAATAGTAAAGGAGCTGCAGCAGCTAAACCACCACGTAAAAAACTAAAATATAATCTACATCAATATCATCAAGATACTAAATATACTATCCAATAAGCTGAGCTACTAACAGTAAGTCATACATAACAATTGTTAGTAGCTCCGGTTATTGGATAGTATATTTAGTATCTTGATATTGATGTAGTTTATATTTTAGGTTTTTTACGTGGTGGTTTAGCTGCTGCAGCTCTGTGGTGATTGTTACATTGGGGAAACGAAACGTCATGTCTCTGATCGTGTCCGTGAGCACAAGTCAGTTCTGAAACACGGCAAAATTTAGCCTTCCGCCGTTGCCGATCATTGTTACAACGCTGTGGGCTCTCATGATATTGTCTTTTGCGAGACCAAAGTGATCTGCAAACCTTCTGGCTACCATCAAATGTTTGTACACGAGGCCATCCAGATATACAAACACAGACATAACTTAAACCGTGATGATGGGTACAAATTGAGCAATCATTGGAAATTGTTATTAACCATGTAAAAATATTTAACTACGCATATTTGTACCATCTTATTTGACAGGTACTCGTCTGTTTTACCGAGTTGTTGACATCCCCAGCGTTTAACAGTGCTGCTATTTTTTGGTTTTGGAAGCCAACACCGGCCGTAATTCTTGCGGAGGTGCTTAACAGCTGTACCTTCCCCTTCTAGCCCCGCCCACCCAGAGGCGTAGCTGGGGGGGGCAGGGGGTACATATGTCCCCGGGCGCCAAGGTAAAGGAGCGCCAAAATGAGGCTTACAACGTTACATTATAACTTATTGCGGTGGGCGCGGCAGCCTGAAACTACTGCGCAAATCTACACCTCAACCTAAAAGTTTATATATCCGCGACACACACATACATTGCATGTAATTACATTTTATCAGGTAATAAGATTTGTGGATGTGGATTTTCAAACTAAAAAAGTAACTATAATAGAATCATTTTTAGGTTATATCGAGATACATGCAAAAGATGCAGCAAGCCTAGAAAGAGTCATCGTCGAGAGACTGAAATCTGACAACATACCTCTAGCCGACTGTCGGGCACAATGTTATGACAATGCTGCTGTGATGACTGGGCATATATCCGGCCTTCAACAACGAATATGTGACAAAAATCACAGAGCATTGTTGTCAACTGTGACAACCACAGCTTAAACTTAGCAGGAGTACACTCAGCTAAACAGGATCCACTTGTCGTCACATTTTTTGGAACAGTTGAAAGTATATATTTTTCTCTCGTTCAACAATTCGTTGGGAAGAGTAAAAAAAGCTGTGCCCATTACAGTAAAGCGGGAATCTGAAACACTCTGGAGTGCACGATCAGAAGCTGTTAAAGCTATCTATGAAGGAATGGATGAACTAGTAGGGCTGCTAGACAAATTATCGGAGGACGTAACTATGACGTCTGAAACCAGAAGTGATGCAGAACAGTTACAGGCATGCGTATTAAATTTTAACTTCATAGTTTTATTACATTTCTGGAATGTCATTCTTGGAAAAATCGATCCTGTTCAGAAGCGCTTACAGGATCCTACTATGAATTTCAAGGAAGCAACAACTGATCTTGAATCTTTGGAGCATGAATTTGTCCAGCTTCGTGATGATTTGAGCCAAGTTGCTGTAGAAAACGCCAAAACAAGATGCAGAGCCTGGGGGATCGATGTGGACAGAATAATTAGGTGACGTCGGAAGATGCCAGGAGAACTGGCACAGATGTCGATGCAATTCGTCGAAATTGCACAGATTTTGGACATTTCTATGACACCGACATCAATGGCCACGAACTTTTCACAGAATTTGTAGATTGCAAAATGCTGCTCAGTAACCGGAATGAAGTTCTACCAGAATCTCCTTAGGATCTTCTTGGTTTTATTGTGTTTTATGGAGACGACATATTTCCGAATTTGCGAATTTCACTGCAAATTGTATTAACAATAGCAGTTTCAATTGCAAGCTGTGAGCGGTCGTTCAGCAAATTGAAACTTCATTTGTCGTATTTGCTTGCTTCAATGGGACAAGATCGTCTCAGCGATCTTGCTCTTCTTAGCGTTGAAAGAGAAACATTGGGAAAAACAGATTTTGATTATGTGATTGACCAGTTTGCGACAGTGAAATCAAGAAAAAATTATCTTTTGTAGACTATGTCAACCAGTCTACGACAGTGACTGAGTGAGCCATGTAATATAATTTCTATAAATTTGCTTCTTTAAACATAATGTTTCATTAAAATTTAAATTGTTATTCCTTATTCGATGTAATAGTAAAATGTGATTAAACGGGGGGTGGGGGGCGCCAATTTTATAGTTCGTCCCGGGCGCAAACTATCCTAGCTACGCCTCTGCGCCCACCTCCCTCCCCCCACCTGACTGCCACATTTAGATAAGCTCCTCCCCCTCCCCTTAACAGTATATAAGATCTTGTCTCTTGGACTTACCTTCACTTGATACAGTAGATTTGGCTGTGACGGTCCCACCTGAAGACGGAGACTTGTGTTGTCTTCGAAACGTCGTGATTTAATTGATTTATTTTCATTTATTATTATTTTATTTATATTATTTTTACCTACGTGACTTTACCGAAAAAACCTAAGAGTATGAATCCTTGCAGTCACGAAAGTTTCAAATCTAGAAGTGTCTCCATGTTATACTCTAATTTTCATGTGTATGTTTGTTGAACGTGAACTTGTATGTGCGTGTTTTGTGTATGAGTAGAGGCGTTATTGGAGTCGTCATGGCGTGGGTGCCATCTACTGACACAAGCCTGTAACTACGCGTCTGGTGCCTCTCTCTGACACAGGCAGAGGCATAGCAGGGAAGCGGGCCCTAGAGGGCATAGTCCCATTGACGAGCAGAGAGAGAGCACGCGAGGACGTGACAGTCTGCGTGAACCCGAGAGGGCACGTGACCGGCAGGGGGTAGTAAGGGGGCCCAAAAGGGGGCTTGAGGGACACGTGATGCGTGCTCCAGATACTTCTGGAAAGATCCAGGAACGAGGCCACGCTCGGCAGCATATAAGGGATGTCCCGAGAGCAAGCGGGGCTTTCTTTCGGAATCAACGAGCCGTGCAACGTCTGCTCGTCGTTGTTCGTCGCGTCGGTCTTCGGGCATCAGTCGTCACGTCGATCTTCGGTCGTTACGTTCGGCATCGTGAGTCAGGCAGACATTTCTGACCTGACCCAGTTATGGAGTTACCCTATAAGGGTCCAGTTAACAGTATCGAGTGTTATCCTGTTGAGGGTCTAGCTAAATACGTGTACGTTTAGACAGTTACCCGGTTGGGGTTGTTAATAAACGTTGTGCCTCCAACTCTAGTGTATGCCTCCGTGAAACCACTACATATGTATATGAGCTGCGATGACATACTGTATATATAATAAACTAAGTCTGAGGTCACATGTTCGATCTCCCGGCACAACATTTGAAACAATGGGCAAGTTTATTAAATTCCCACACTTGTCAACTCAGCAGTATAAATGAGTAACACCACAGTCTGTCGGTACGTCCTGTGGGTGTGGTAAATCGTGAGTTAATGTGCCGTTTCCAAGGCACATGGACAGCGTGGGAAAATAGACCAAATACCCTCGAAAGGGGCTCTAGAGCTCCGTCTAGTGGACGCTCTCCCACCAGCCGTGACGTGAGCAAGACATTGTTAGTGTTAAGGTTATTACAATGCTATGAATGCCCTTGCAGAAAGCTTGATGTTGGCCAGAAGCTTCGTCAACATGTAAATTGATAAAAAGGGGTTAACTTATGTTACCTGAAAAGGAGCCGTCGTTTGACATGTAATTCTCGTAGTTTGGAAAACATGTATTCCTTTTGAATTGATCGTTTCCGTTTAACACATCATGGAGAATGAGTCACCTACAGAACCTATCTTTTTAACTTTGTGTCTTATTAATTCATAACAAAGTTTTTTGGGTTAGATTGCATAAATATAAATGTGTCAACCCACTACCACCCGACACAACCAATTAGTAAAGTTTGTCATGTGAGAAAACGTACCAATTAGTTAATACTTCAGCAGTGTTAGAGAGTAAACCCACAACATTTACAACATTTACAATTTGAGTACGACTTTTGATGGTGATTACAACCAGCTTCAGGCGATTTTCCAGAATAATAAAGAAGTCTTCCTGTTTCCGGTCTAAAATAGAGTAAGGTGATATCACAGTGCGTCTATCAAGTACGAAGATCAGAGGGGGTGAACGTAATCATATACATTATAATAGATTATGTTAATTTCAAATATGTAGTACATAGTACCGGTTGTGCCCGGTTGTGGTTGTGCTCTTGCGACAGCCTGGATGTAGCAGTTGGCACAACTTTACAATAATGAATGCTGCACTAGAAAATGCCAGTGAAATGTCACGGCTGATGTCCCACAGATAGTCAGTTCCCCACCTGCAATAAAACCTGAAATTGACGAGAAAAAAAACGATCATAACACAAAACCGCGTGAAAAAGCACTCAGCGTTTGTGCATTATGCAAAACACCATCACACTTCTTGAAATATCGGGTTTCCAGATATGTGGTTGCCAGAAGCAGACTTTTCAGCAGTGAGTACTGGTGCTATACTGTACAGATGAGACGTAGTAAGGACACAACTGGTCTACAATAGTCCACCTCTGTATGTCAGTCATCTTAACTCAAATATATATTTATAGTGACCTAAAACAAGATGACCACAACACACTTCTTCAGGAACTGTTGATGTTTTTTGCATACACATTGATGAGTTTGTTTACGTATTTTTGTTGTTGTTTCTCACCTGCAGTTGGGGTAGAGTGAATAGTTGTGGGTATATATTAAGTTTATACAAACACACATACAAACTACACGCACTCACGCAGACTGCACACAAACACAATCTTCACACCACAGGTGCAATTCATCAGCAAGTTCAATCGGCTCCAAATTCTCCTGAGCACATTTCCTATCTAGCCCGTGCCATTCATATTTATCCAACTCTTTCCAGCAAAATAGAAGTTGCTTGGACATGCAATGGCTGGTCATGCTAAATGACCGAGCCAGTACATCTTTACCTTCGGAGGAGCTCACTAATAGGAAAGTTATCCGAGAGTTCTTCATACAATCCAGTCTGGTTAAACACAGGGTTAATCGTCGACAGGCCAACCTGAATGTTGATAGCTGGTGCAGGTATCGATGTAAACGGGCCCACATTTATAAAGCATGGGAAGAGAGCACGCTGCACACACATATCTTTCTCATAAGGGTGTTGTGAAAGGCAACACAAAGGCACCTGAGGCACCATGGCAAAACAGATGTGTAGATTAGCCTCGTGGATTTAGCTTGGGGAAAGAGAATGAATGCCATCGGATTATGGGACCGAATTCCAGACTCGGTGGCAATTTACCGTTAATATATTTTCCCTACATTATTGCATGGGTCACACGTGGTGGGTTGTCCCCTTGGCCATCGGTTTCCATAAAATGCGTTGCACCCCGATTGTTGGGCTCTCCTGGTGTGGTTTTGCGCGACGCACCGACAATCACCCTTCTACACAAAGCAGACACATCGAGAGGATGTGTCACTTTTGGGGGGTACGGTGTAAACGGGTTGAGAAGCTCATTGAGAGAGTTTTTGGTGGAGTGAGGGTGCTAATAGGTGAACTCAGTCAATGGAAACACCTCATTGGGGAATGGCTGATTAACACTGCATTTGGACACTTATCCAATCACACTTTTTCAATTAAAATCTATCCAGTTACATTTAAAACTTGAAGTCAAAGTGATATGGATTTTTTAATGTATTTCCCTTGCAGATGTATTCAAGTGTGCGTATTCAGTCTCAAATTATTCCCAATAGATATTCTCTTCTTCATTAAAGGCAATATGCAACCATTTTACGAATATCGACCACTTTTATTTGAATATCCCGATAAACACGAGACAGTGGGTCGTGGATGCTCCGTCCCTTGAAGGTGCAAATAATCGGATCAGAGGGTTGTTGGCAAAGGCGGCTACATAAAACAGCTGTTAACGCAGTTCGTGAGTGCGTACACCATGGGAGGCAGACGACATAATTTCTAACAGCAGCCAAGGCTTAGAAGGATAAACTAACCAAGAATGCACAGGAAGGTGCGGGAAAAGATTTGTGATCGATGATTTCATTTGATATTTTATTTGTTGACACGAGTAAGAAACATGCGGCGTAAGTTGTTTTACAAGAATGACCGTGAAGGAACTGGTGGAATAAGAAAATAAATACAGCAGATGAACATTGCACAGCGAGTAGCAAATACATTCAAGGCAAACAACATTGAAGTCATGCACCATTCACGTAACACTGGCAGAAAATGCTAAAATCTGAAGTACCAAGGCACACGACGTCCGTTAACCACTAGTGCAGGGATGAACGACATCAGAAATATAATCCCATATCAAGGTATTGCAAAAAGTGTGGAAAACGGGAATCACTTAGGGTGATAGCTACAGTGAGACACACTACAATATAACGAGTTGAAAGCAGTGTTTGCTAACCTGAGATATGACACAGACACGCAGATTTATGAGCCAGTGTTTATTTATGGCAACCATCAATCATCATTTGCGTATACAGAATCTTGCAGTATTATAATAATTTTTCATCTCAATATTACGTTTAGGTATTTTCTATTAACTTACATTGTAATTTTAATAGTCGTGTATTGGTAAATACATTAGTGAATAAAAGATTGTGCATCCTGCATATATTCGTGGTGCATTACAATTATCGAGGACAGAGCTCTCTGGATTATTGTGCTTGGATTACAATTTCTTATAGGATATCGACCCTGGAAGTGGATACAGCAAAATAATTAGCTCTAAACTTCTAACCGTGATGGAAAACACTTTTAACTCTCATAACTATGATCCACCTGAGAACACTTCTGCCCAGCAACAACCGGTGCCAATCCGCCCTCTATCACGTTCTTTCTGTTCATCCATTAACCACAATCATTCGTACAGCACAAAACGACAATTAAAACGATCATTTGCATTCATTTGTAAGGCGCCTTCCGCTAATTTGTGAAATCGCCTTGTAAGATTAAGAAAAGGCCAAGAGAGGAGAGCTAGATAGATAAAACAGACTTAAAAATGCATTTTAGACGCGACTTAAAAGTATCCACATTGTAGGTGAAACGAATTTCCAACGGGGAATTCCACAACCGAGGCGCAGACAGAGCAAATGCCCGCTCACCCCAGGAACGCAGCCAGGATCGAGGGACACAGGAGGGCAGAGTCTGCAGATATTAACGACCTTGAGGGGTGTATTGATGAATTAGCCGTGATTAGGTGGTGCCAGCCCATACAAGGCTTTAGAACTGTAGAAGGCACTTAAACTCTACTCGTTTCCCGGTACGTGAAATGATAAGAGAACTTAGAAATGTGGTCAGTAATTGGGTTCGGGTGAGCACTCTAACTGCCGCATTCTGAACAACATTCAGTNTACCAAGGACCTTATTTGAAACACCAACAAGCAAGGCATTACAGTAATCGATTCGTGAGAGGACAAGTGCGTGGAACAACCTCTCAGAATCAACCGATAAATTATATTCTTTTGTGATAATTTTTCACATCAGACGATTTCTTGTGTTGAGATCGAAACGTCGTATATTGCTATTTTTTATTATTTCATTTTATTATTATTTCTATCTACGGTGCTTTACCGAAAGACCCAAAGAATATGAATTCCTGCAGTTACGAAAGCTTTAAGTCGAGCAATGTTTCACGAGGATTTCACAACCTTATTAACATGAGCTTCGAAGGAAAGGGACGCATCAAATATCACCCCAATATTATTAATCCCATGCTTCGGGCAGACGTTATGGCCAACAATAACTAGGCTGAAAAGTCCCAGTTTACCTGCGATTAAAAGCAGACATTATTATGAGGCCTCTTCAAACACAATAAAAAAACTCTAGTTAAGGCAACATCACTCCAGCCATCAATGGTACCGACGGTCAACAAGTGGTCGCAGAGTGCTTGCTGTCACTGCTGCTCTCTAGTGGCCAAAGTCTGTATCACTTCATTTGACTGAAGTCAGGTCTCAAGAGACTGCTGTTTTTCTTCTAGGCTTGTGTTGCCTCCGAAACGTCGTGATTTATTTTATTTTATTTCTACGTACGTGACTTTCGCAAAGAACCGAATAGTATGGATTCCTGCAGTCACGAAAGCTTCAAATCAAGACTGCTGTTATTGTTTTTTCTGGGGTTGACTTCCCATTAAACGTTCTTCATATATATAAGTATGAATCACAGCCTGGTGACACATATTGCTCAATTGCCATATTAAAGTACGATATTTTATATACAATTACAAAATTTTGATAGAGATTGGACGTGATGACAGTTATCCAACTACTCAGCAAAAATGTGTAAATACAGTACCATAAATCGATTGTGATTTGTGACTGTCTTATCCATGGAGTTAGACCAATTTGTCATTCTTACCTTCAAATTGGAAGCTTCTGTTATCTGTGATTTTGCTGATTATAAGATCGTGGGTGGACAGCAATGGGTACAAAACCTTTCTATTTGTAATATCCACATATATGTGGAAAAGAATGGACTATGTCATAGGCAATTTACAGCCCAAAGGAAAGTTCCATCGAATGAATGTGATGAAATAACAAGAGAAAATTGTGCCATTCAGACGTTGCAAATAGTAACCCTTCCTATAAAGCTAATTAACTGGCTGGCAAAGCTCAACTTGTTCAGTGGAGTTACATTGGTATCTGTGATAAACAGTGATTTGAAAAAAAATGTCACGTTTGGCTGTTAAAACTACTGAACATGAAATTACTATAGAGAAGCATCCTTTTGGAAAGATTTTCCTTCCCAATAATTATATATACAGATTATCAGTGCAAACGGCAGTGAAAACAATATGGTGAATGGAAAGACTTTCTTAAAACCTTCCTACGACTTTCCTAAGAGAATTTGGATGGCAATTTGATCCTGTTTATTATTTTACACGGATAAATTATTAAATCTATATCCATTTTAATCGTTGTTAACAGGCTCAATAGTGAGGACTCCACACCACCCATAGAGCAACATGCAGGGGTTCAGAGAAGTGAGCATAAAATGTGTGTAGATGCTCATTGTTGTCAGCATTATAAAATAACAGAACCCGTTTATCAACGTCCAAGCCAACACCGATTCTGCGAGGATGTTACCTACGTCCAGGTCCGTGCTATGCTGGTCGTGCCAGGCCTTGTATTTGTGCTCGTGTTTCCATAAACACCAGGACTGCTGTTAAATCCCATCAGGCATGCACTGTCTGCTTCTTTCCGTGGAATACTCTGGTAAGAGACACCAACACGAAGGTTTTCCACGTCCCCCACATTCACCACCCAGAAGTGGCATCCTCCAGAGAAACTCTCAGAGGACAGCACCTGTGACCAGTATTTGAACCGATCTGGGTGATCTGGTTTATCTGGAGGACTTTCGAGCCATACCACTGTCTTGCCATCATCTGAGATGTTAAGTTGTTTAAATGCCGTGTTTCGATTAAGAGTTGGAGAGCATTTAACTGCAAAGAAACCAGTGAAACGTGTGAACAGACATTCACAACCAGAGTTCAGTTCATCAATCCAAGATTTATAATGCCTCAATTTCAGCAAAAAATGAGAGAAGCATGGATGATTTTAATATATTGTAATTTAAACAATTACTTTATGTTTGTACTTAACAATGCAATTTCCTCCGTTTTTAGATATGTTTTATTTAATAATGATTTTCCTGTAATGTATACTAAAACGATACCTAGCAGCAGCATTTCTGCCTTAGAAGTATATCCATGATTAACTAAGAAAAGTCCCACTGTGAGGCCCAATTGCCCATCAGATCCCACATACCGGCACAGTCAAGCAGGGTCTGCAGCTGCGTTTGCTTGTTCTGTCCTGCAAGGATCATCTCCAGGAGCCTCTGGCACTTCTCCTCATCCTCACGAATAAAGTAATTCAGTATAAAGATTGCACGTGCTGAGATGTCAGTAATTTCGTAAGCTTTCCAGAATACGGATATGTCAATCTTGCAATATTTCTCCATCTCGTACAAGAAATAGAAGGTGTTTTCAGAGATGGATTTATACACTTCTGGCAGCAACTCATGGAACTGCCGCCAAATTCTCTATCACTGGACTTCATTTCTTCTTGATGAGCATTCGTGGTTCCTGTCCACATGGGAAAGAAGCCACAATGGTCATTTGTTTAATGTTATTTCTATGGTTGTAGATATTACTATTGCATTATTTGACATCATTCATCCAGAGGTGCTAAAATGGAGTGTTACATATTGGGTGCGTATTATTGAAACACTTACATTTCTGTAAAGGGATAAATGACCCTATTATTGTAATATGGAATTTCCTCTCATAGTGTATGACTACCAAGACATTGGACTTTATTTGTGCAGGATCCCACAATTGTTATAAAGGTGACAACTGACTTCCCAAAGGTTTTATTTACAGTTGCACTACTTCCTTTGATATTCATTTGTTACAGAGTACTCTGCCAGTTATTGGATTAATTACGTGGTGAATCGGATAACACAAATACAATTTGGGAAAAGCATTCTTCCCTCTGGTCCGATTTGTGCTGCTGGATGGCAGGCCATGTCAGGGCTTAGTGACGTAAATCATCAGCCGCGTGACGTTGAGTGTGATTTCTCAGTAAGCGGGGAACGTGGGTCCAACGGTGCAACCACACATCAACGCTGGCCCAACAGTCAATGTCTTCTGAGCTCCCCTCTTTGGGCGAGAGGAAGTGGGTCATCTGCCATTTTTTTAATGGCCCAAGTAATTGACGACAAAAAGTAGTCGATTACAAATTATAATAAATAGATATAATTAATTAATCGGCCCAGCTATAGCTGTGGTTAAATGTGTGACTTTGGACCCTTTGGCCATCTATTGTACCTATCTTGCACAGCTTACCCACTTTCATTGTATGAGAAAATGCTAAATTTAAGACATTTTGTGAAATATACAGCAGAGGTCGCAAACGGGTTTTGATTACTTACCCGTAACCGTACCCGACCGCACTAGGGTCGCAAATGGGTACCCGTACCCGTACCCGGCCGGGTACAGGTACCCGTACCCTACCCAAAATGAGTGACAAACGGCTACTCACCAGTGACTCACGGCCTACCCGTACCCGGCCGCACCAGGGTCGCAAACGGCTACCCGTACCCGGCCGGGTACGGATAGCCGGGGATCGGGTAGGGTACGGGTATCGGGTAAACGGTTGCGACCTCTGATATACAGCTATGGGCAATTAATTCCTATTGTTGGATAAAGTGTTCTAAGAATGATTGACATTCATACCTTATATGCCATAACATCTCAAAGCCACTTAAAATAAAGTGGAATCAAAACAGTTAAAATAGGGGCGTGAGAATAAAAAGACGAGATCAAAACAATACAAAAGATCCATGGCAGAGGGACACGACCAACAGTGACCCCCGCAAGTACAACAGGGTAACATACAGACAACTGAGATTCCTAGGACCAGCAGAGACCAAAGGAAGTATTGAACAACATGAAGGGAAATACAACGGCCAGCTAGGGCTAACCATCCTAACACACTACCAACCACCACCACAACCACAACACTAAACCACCGCACCAAAAGTTCTGGGAGATAGTTCTGGGAGAGTCTACACACCACAATTAGACAGTGGCAAGCTCCACAAAAGTACATGAGTTCCTGTAATCCAATGTCATGACAGCCAGCCCCAGCAGATGCTGCTTGATTTACCTCAAGCACATCCTTGATCACATCCACACGAAGAAGGGGCACAGTCTGTGTCACTTTGCCAGAATGATCTGTTCCTGTGCAAGAAGACAACGTGACACATGTCAACTCAGTAGCATCTACTGAAATTATTGCTAACGGTGACCCTGAGAGAACAATGTATGCTGTATTCTGTTATTACAATGGTATTATTGGAGTGTGTCTAAAAGTCAACCTGCTCTGGTCGTAAGCAAACTTCAAAACGTGGAGTAAAAGGTTTGCAAGGCACGTGATCATTGTGGCAGTACAGGTGTGAGATTATAGGATGGTCTTGTCAGTTAATAGATGTCCACTGAAACAATTGTACTGCAATTAAATGTTTTATATATTCATTTATCTGTTGTGCATGATGCAAGCTCTTATTATCAAACAAATATTGCAACTAAAACACTGTCTGCTATATTGACAAACATTTATTTGAGTTAGATTTTGTGTTTAAATGCACTATTATAAGCAATGTAGAAAATCTTAATGGTAATGTGTGTCAGCTGTTTCATGAAGATGGAATTCTGGTCCTAAATGTGTAGCAGATATTTGGATGACAGTATCAATGTACATTACATTGTAGAGTCACACATTATCTTTTCTATGGGTGATAGCTGATCAGCAACATTTACGTCGAGGTTTCTGAACCAGCGAACTGCTGCAAGAATAGTCTTGACGATTCTCTGAAATTGTACCAGTGCAATTTAAAAGCATGCAGTGCCAGTCTATGTGGTCGAAGGTTTGAGATTTGAATCCGCAGTCATACTGTGTGCAATTCTTAAATTTTCAGTCCATATATAGCCAAATTTGCCAGAGCATTTTTTTGTAGAGCAAATTGTAATTGAAATTTTATTTNGTGGACTCCGTGATTAAGCACTTGTTAGGACCTTGGCATTATTGGAGTTTACTCTCTCCCACGACTCAAGTTTGAATGAGGGCACTTTGAGAGCTTAAGCTCGATCTTACACTGGGTTTCAGGATTTTAATCTAGACTTTGTGAGGTTTTGAAGGTCCACTTGAATTGGTAGGTTTGGCGTGGCCATAGAGCAAATATAGTTGTGAGATGGGTTTTTTTGTCTATTATTTTATTAGGTGGATGTCTGGTCATATTTTGTTGACGTAAATTATGTTGAAGAGTAGTGTGAAGCACGAACAAGGAAACATTGAAACAAATCAACACAATTTATATATATACACATAGTAGTGTCTATATGGAAATGTATCACATTCATAATTGTGGACTAGAAACTTAAGTCAAGATTTAGCATTATTCAAATGCTGCTCAATAACATTGTAATAAGCAGGAATACTGCTTTGTCTTATCTTGGACATTGCACGTTTTCCTTCAAGTTTTTGTGATGTGCACTGGGAAGTCTTCCAATTAACCTACAGCCCTGATTTGTTGTCTCATGAATCACAGATGGGCCACTCATTCAAGCATTGGTCTCATTACTAAACAATGCTAATTATATCAAATGCTCTGTTTCTTACCAAAGGGGTATAAGCATTTCTTCTTCCGATAAATCAATAAGGCCACCACTGCCACCAGAACAATGGAGATCACAATTCCAGTCGGAATTGTTATGTTCTTTTCTGCAGGTAGCAAATGGCAGAGGACACAAACATTCAGCAGCATATGAATTAACATATACAATTAAATTCCAAGACTATTGTACATCACCATCTAAAATAATGTTACATCGACACCAGTGCCTATGCTTTTATATCAGTGCATCAATCAATTTACATTTGGGAGCAATGTTGTCTCGTTAGAGGCATTTAAGGAGCAAACTTGGGGATGGTTTATACTTCCAGTCTCATCAGCAATGTGGCCAATTATACAAATGTTAGCAAGATGTTGCAGGCAAGAGCGATCCACAAACATCGTGACGACTGGTCAGTGCCACACTAAATTTCTTTGCTGTTGAGATCTGCTTAATGAAGTAAATATGCACGATGAAGCCATATGGATCAAAGTATAGATATGATTTTAACATGCTGTGGTGGGCAACAGGGACAATGTAGCAAGATTCGTTGTTGTCCTGTGAATCTATGCAACCCCTCTTCAGCAACCCCACTAACCAGCGTGGTACAGTTTTGTAAAATAACACCCACAATCCACATGTATATATGTATGTTGAACTTCTTTCGCACTGTATGTAGCCAACCGTGCTAATCGGAGGTGTGGCGAAGGACAACAAACAACACAAAATCAGTTCTAAAGAAATTAGTTTTGAATCTAGATTTTAACGTGTATAGATCGAAAGTAAGAGCGTTCCAGACGATGCAGAAGCACATCTGAAGCACGCTATACAGTGACCGTCCTTGTTGATGGATAGCCAAAAAGCCACTGTGATGATGACCGGAGTTTGTGTGATGGTTTATGCTCATGGGAATCAGTAAGGTATTGTGGTTCATTTGTGGCAAGCACTTTATGTGTAATGAGTGCGACCTATAATGTGTTCGTTTGGCAACTGGAAGCAAATGCAGCTTGGCGAGCACTGCACGAACAAGGTCGATCTTGCAGTTCCCGTCACGACGTGCCAAATAATTTGTACACGCTGCAGCTTGGTAATGTTTTTGCGAGACGTCCAGTAGAGTTGTGAGTTGCAATATTCGAGCCTTGTCGACACTAAGCTACACACCACCATGTTAGCTATGTCATGATTCAAAAGTGGTCGAATGTGTCAGAGCCCTGATATCAAACTTACAGGACCTCATCCAGCAATGGATTGACAAAAACATGTGTACTGTACGTGACAATTATGTTTTTTTTATTACACACAACCAAAAAATGACATATTTTTTTACAATTGTGCAAAAATGTACCACACAGAAGAACCTGATTTTAACTCCAGTGGGATCTTCGAAACAGCCCTACTGACAATATATCCATGACGTCCAAGATGTGTAAATTCATTACCGATTGCAAGTTGGTGTATTTCCTGATGCTAATCGCTCTTAATTGCATATGTTGGTAACAAAGCTATAGAAATAAAAGGACATTTCTCACCTGTGTTTGATGTAACTCCACAAGGCTGTAAAGATGAGGCCGACTGTATCCATCCTTACACTGACACACAGTGTCACTAGTGATAGTACAGTACCGTTGAACATCTTCATCTACACATCAGAGAACAAAAGGAAACTTACTTTAATTTCAGTACTGTACTGTTTGTTTAATGTACAACATGTTGGTCTTAGCAATGTCCTAAGTAGCTATAAATTTAGCATAGTGTACATTACAATTTTGTAATACGATGGGACATGTATAATCTTTGATGGCTGTGGAGAACAGGGTAACTGATAAACGAATGTTTGTTGTTGTAACTTGCTGATCCGTCCCTCCTGGACATTGTGAAAAGCATAGCTAATCGGATTCCTTCAGTGGAAATAAAGATTCTGATTCTAATGTACGGATGAGAGGAGTTATTCTTTGATCATTATAATCACAGTGGGTCAAATTTACCTGTAGCATGGCATTCGAGAATGCATGCCTCATCGTAGATCAACTCAAACAATAATCGCAATTATAATAACATAGTTGCGATGAGGTGACTTCATCTGTATCATGTGGTGATTTGTGTGTAGAGTAGCATGAGCAACCATGAGGGGGAGAACAGAGGGAGGTGCGAGCGAGTTGACAGCCGAGGAAGACGTCATGTGATGGGTGCTGTAAGGGGGTACCTTCGGGAACAAAGGCAGGTCCGAGCTAGGAGGAGGAGCCACCAAAGGGGTACTTAATGGGGACCCCGTGACGAAGGTGGGGTCGTTGTGGGGACCCGGAGCAAGGATCGGCTGGAAGAGGTCTTCCCTCCTGGTCGCCGGGCGGTGTTGGCTGAACCCCCGTCCCGGGCAGATGAGTGGGAGAGCCAGGCGGATAGCCGGGTGCAGGGCTCCGAGTGTTCAGTCAGGATCGGCTGAGAGAAAGGGTTTCTCTCTCTTCGTCTCCGGGCGGTGTTGTATGAACCCCCACTCCAGCCAGACGAGTGAGAGAGTCCCAAGGGATAGCCGAGGGTAGGAGAATATAGTGTTCAGGGGTCCAGGGCAAGGATCAAGAATAGAGAGCACCTACCTCTGGAGTGAGTTTAGAGTGTTGTGTGCAACAGTGTTAATAACGGAAACAACCCTTATAGTAAATCCCGTCTCCATGTGGTCTTACTGCACAACAACTGGTGCCAGAAGTGACCGGAAAAAAAAACTTCGTCGCCATGTCAAAGTCGGCTTCGAAGAGAAAGAACCCACCCGTCATGCAGTCGGACGATGAAGACGAGACGGAGGAGGTCCCCACAACGTCCCCGGAGTCGCGCCCCGCCGAACTTCTGCAACTGATGCAGAAGATGGAGGCTGCCGCTTGCGGCCACTCATTGTCGCCGGAGGGCTGGCAGCTCCTCACCAGCCAGCTCAGCCAACTGCTGCAGTCAGCCGTGCGCCTCGTCTCCCGCATGTTGGAGGCGGGAAACCAGCCGTGCGCGGAGGGGTGCTGGTGGTCGTCGGCCGGAGCAGCGGTGGCGAACGAGGGCTCCTCTCTCGCAGGGGCCGGCATCCACCGCGTGCTTTCGCTGTGGCCAGCCTGGCCATATCGCCAGGGGCTGCCACAGCGTTCCTGGCGCCTTTGGCGGAACCTCATCTCCTTCCGCCTCCTCATCGGCATCGTCATCAGGGCCCAGGCAAATCACGACGCATCAGCAACTCGGCCGCTATCTTCACCTCACACATCTTGCGGGGCACTGCTAACGTTCTTCAGCCGCACGATGTCTGTTCACTGTCGGCCGTCGGGTGGCCAAGCGGGTACATCAATGGGATGCACTCGCGCATCGAGTTGTGGTGTCCGCGGCAGGCTCCTGCACGGTCGCTCATTATGTTCAAGGGGTAAAGTTTGTATTTTGGTGGATACGGGTGCGTCGGCCACCATTATATCAGAAAATATTTTCAGCTTGTTGCCACACAATGTTGGTCAGTTGAGGCCTATAAAGGGGGCTTTGTTGCTGCAAAATAAGGTTGTTTGGGCATATTGGACACATTGTCGCCTCCATTCGAATTAGTGAGATTGAATTGGACGGCCCCGTCTTGGTCTCAAAGACTTTGGCCGTGCCATGCCTTTTGGGCACAGAATATTTAGCCAAAATTCCCATTAAAATCGACCAAGGTTGTATGGAGTTGCCATCGGGCCGTCAATTGAACTTTTTACACTCCCCTACCTTGTTGACTCCTCTTGCCGCCAGTGTACGGCTTTGGCTAGAGATTCCATAAAGATTCCACCTGGTTCCCAAATGTTGATACCCTGAGGTTGCACAAACCCTGCAATTGCACATGCCTGAGGTGGGAGTTCTCTTAACTCCCTCTAACTACTTTTCACCGACTTCCTGCTTGGTGGGTGCCCTGACAGTCGTGTGGGAGGACCAGGAGCCCTTTTTGCAGATTTTGAACGCGGGTCCTTCACACATAGTTATACAGGCTGGTACCATTTTGGCGCACGCGATCCCAGCTCGCCCACCAGAAGACGCCACGCCGGTTGACAGTTTTGTGGCTGGCGTAGTACAGGATGAGAAATATGACGATTCATGATCGACAAACTGTGCCAGGAGAATTCGCTCTTATCCCTCGAGGAATGACAGCGACTCCGAGCAATTATTGAGCGATTCGCCGATGTTTTTAGTCATAGCAAATTTGATATTGGACGCACGTCCCTTCTATCCCATTACATAGACACGGGGTATTGCCTCCCATTCAGTTGAACTCCCATCGCCTCAGCCGAGAGAAAAGGATCATGTCCGTTGGCTGTCGATGAGATGTTGGCGGTGGACATCATCTCTCCCTCTAATAGCCCTTGGGGATCCCCCATTGTGTTAGTCAAGAGTCTCCGTTTCTGCATAGACTTTTGCAAATTAAACAAAATTTTGGTTACAGATGCCTATCCCCTTCCCTGAATGGACGATTCGCTTGACACCCTCTCCGGTGCGCAGTTCTTTTCGACCCTAGATTTGCTTTTGGCTTCTGGCAGTTGCCATTAGATGAGTCTCCAAACCAAAAACTGTGTTCCGCACACCCAGGGGCTGTTCCAATTTAATCGGCTTCCTATGGGCCTCCACTCAGCCCAGCCACTTTCCAATGCCTCATGGAGATGGTCTTGGCGGGACTACAGTGGGAATCCTGTTTGATATATCTGGACGTCATCGTTTTCAGCCGCACGTTTGACAAACACTTGCAACATCTTGAATCGGTCTTCATCAAAGTGAGTGCTGCTAACCTGAAATTCAAACCCCAAAAGTGCCATTTGCTGCAGCCGTCCGTGCGGTATTTGGGCCATGCGGTCAGCAGCTCAGGAGTCGCTACAGGTCTGGATAAAACTGCTTGTGTCCTTGCGTGGCCACCTCCACATCTGTCGCTGAGGTTCGCAGTTTCGTAGGCTTTGCCTCATATTCCGTCGCTTTGTATGGGATTTTGTGACTATCGCAAAGCCACTCCTCACGCTGTCCGCTCAAGGCCAAAAATTCCATTGGGGCAAAGAGGAGGAGGAAGCGTCCGTCGTGCTTCGGGAGTCCCTGGCTGATGCGCCCCCGCTGGGTTACCCGACTTCTCGCTGCCCTTCGTGTTAGACACAGATGCCAGTGTTGTTGCATATGGCAGTCGCATTTTGTCCTCCGCTGAGCAACGCTATTGCGTGACCCGTAGGGAGTTGCTGGCCATTGTGTACTTTATACAACTGTACAGGCCCCATTTGTATGGCAGGTGGTTCACTGTTCAGACAGATCATGCCGCCTTGCAATACTCCCTGCGCATATGTAGTGGGATCCACAGAGACTGGAGACGTTGTCTTTAGAGGCAACACAATTTATTTGTAACTACAAACAGAACTCCCCTTAACTCTCACTATCTAGGGAGGTACAGCCTCCAGGCTAGCGTGCCCTCACACGGAGTAAAGCTCCCTAGGGAGGCTAACTGACCCGACCTAGCCAAGGTACGGGTCCTGACCACTGGTGCGCGCTCGGCCCTGGCCCTTACAAGGACGTCGGGTCCCGGGGTCCCAGGGTCCTAGCTAGGCTGGTCTTCTGTTCTTTGTCTTCCGAGCACTGTACCGAGCTGTCCCAGAGGTGCCCCTTTTATACACCTCTCGGGGGCTCACCGCCCCGGTACCGCCCCCTTTCTGGAACCTTCAAGGGGGTTCTGGAAGAACCCCCCAACCCCTTACCCAGCTCAGGGTGGCACCCCCTATGGGCCTGTGCCCACAACTGTAGGTTAGTATATACCGACGGTATAAGATGTGCATTTCTGACGCTACACATAGACTAACCCTCAGGTCAGCTGTCCCGATGGCTTGAGGTGCTGCAGGAGTATGCATTCGACGTCATTCACAGGAAGGGGCACGGCATGGAATGCGGACGCTTTGTCTAGATTGCCACAGGAGAGTAGGTGTGCATGCATGACTAGCTCGTGTCGTTGCAGGCCCCAATTGACCCCGGGCCCCAATTTGTGGCAACAGCTGATGCAGCTCCTCTTCCGGGTGCGTCACTGCCGCGGATTTTGGCCTAAATCTACCTCAGGATGAATGGCCTCGCTTACAGATGGAGGATAGCTCTCGAGAAATTGATGCACCTTGAGACCCACAAGACCTTGTTGACCATCAAGCGGGATTATTACTGGCATGGAAAGCACGTGGCGATAATTATTGTGCATGGCGGAAGCCTCCAGTGTGCGTGATCGGCCCCCGCTGCAGTCCATTCAGGTTTCTCATGTAAATGAACTGTGGCCCTCGACATTTAGGCCCATTTCCAACTTCCCAACGGGGCCACAAGTATCTTTTGTTGAGTCAAATACCTCACACGTTGGCCCATGCGTCGCCCTTGCAAGATCAGTCGGCCTCGTCTATCACAATGCCTTTTCGCATGGGAATGTTTTAGATAAGGGTGCCCCTGAGCAGCTTCTAACCGGCCAGGGTCGGAATTTTTCTTCCCGAACTGCTCAAGGAGGTCTGTGACCTACTTGGCACGAATAAAATCCGTACTTCGCCCTACACCCTCAAACAGATGGGATGTTGGAGTGGTTAAATCGCACCCTCACATCCATACTGTGCCACCAAGTAACGTGTCCCAGTCGGACTGGGACCTGTTTTTTCCAGGCATCCTGGCCCGTACAGTTTGGCCCCTCACTCCTCAACGGGTTTTTCACCCTTTATCTGATGTACGGAGGAGCCAGAACCCCCGATGTGCAAATGGGCCTGGCTCGTCTAAGAAGGGATCTGCCATGCCGCTTTGATGAGGGTCACGTTTGACAGGCTGCGTGAAGCACGGGAAGCTGCCGTGGATAATTCGGCCAACCGACAAGCAGCTAACGAGCGCTTACATAAACACCAGGGATCCGGGCTTCCATGGAGGAAGGGGGACAAAGCATGGCTACATTGCCCCCAGGTGTCCATTGGACGTCCCCGAAATTACATCACCTTGGCAGGGTCCCATTAAGGTCTGGAGGTTCGCTGGCCACAGTGCGTGCGCATCCAGTTCGGTCGCCGTCACTGGATCGTGCATCCATCCAGGTTGAAAAGATATGTTTTGACTTGTCCCGTAGATTCATCCCCAACTACGAACGGCCGGTGCCTGATGCGTCCGATGAGCCGGGCCATCCCGGCAGGCACGGGGTGCAGCATAAACACTCTGTTTGTCCACCCAGAGAACCCCTCCGAGTAGTTCCCGTGGAGCGACCTGCTTCCCCATCGGGAGTGAACCCGACATCAGCGGACACACCGCCCGCTATGGATGTTGCCCATGGGAGCGGACGGCGGCACATACACGGTCCAGAGGAGCTCTTTTTCGTTGAGCACCTCCTTCTGGGCCCGTTGTCGACAAACACCAGCCATCGCCGATGTTGTGGTTGGCACCGTGGACTGAGAGATGAAGGTCTTCCTTGCATTTTCCGTTCTGCCTTAACACCCTTATTGTCCCCTCCGCAGCCGGCTCTGCCTTCACACCTCCATTGATATTAATGTTGATAGTTACGTTGTTGTTACAATTGTTCTAGTTGATGGTTTTCTGGCTGTTTGCCATCGACCTCAATGCGGGTTGGTTTCAGTATAGTTAGTCGGGACGGCTGAATGTTTTTATGGGGGGGAGGGTGATGTAGAGGAGTAGTGTGAGCAACCATGAAGGGGTGAACAGAGGGAGGTGCGAGCGAGTTGACAGCCGAGGATGACGTCATGTCACGGGTGCTATAAGGGGTACCTTCGGGAACAAAGGCGGTCCGAGTTAGGAGGAAGAGCCGCCAAATGGGTACTTAAGGGGGACCACGTGACAAAGGCGGGTCGTTGTGGGGAGCCGGGACAAGGATCGGCTGGAAGAGGTCTCTCCCTCCTCATCGCCGGGCGGTGTTGGCTGAACCCCTGTCCGAGCAGACGAGTGGGAGAGCCAAGCGGAAAGTCAAGAACATGGCTCCGAGTATTTAGTAAAGATCGGCTGAGAGGGTTTCTCTCTCCTTGTCGCAGGGCGGTGTTGATGAACCCCTGTTCCGGCCAGATGACAGAACCCAAGGGATAACTGAGGATAGGACAATTTAGTGTTCGGGGTTCAGGGCAAAGACCAAGAATAGAGAGCACCTACCTTTGGTGTGAGTTTAGAGTGTTGTGTGCAACAGTGTTAATAAACGGCAACAGCCCTTATAGTAAATCCCGTCTCCGCGTGGTCTTACTGTAAAACATGTGCTTGCCCATCGCCACATAAATAACCTCCTGTTGTAACAGCTCTCTTGCTGGTTCAGCAGTTCCACTGCTGGATTATTTTTTCTGCCTGAGGACGACTGCTTGTGTTGCGATTGAAACGTCATGATATATTATGTTTTATTATATTTTTCTACCTACGTGACTTTACCGAAAGAACCAAAGAGTATGGATTCCTGTTGTAACAGCTCTCTCGCTGGTTCAGCAGTTCCAGTGCTGGATTATTTTTTCTGCCTGAGGACGACTGCTTGTGTTGCGATTGAAACGTCCTGATATATTATTTTGTTTTATTTTATTTTTCAACTTACGTGACTTTACCGAAAGAACCAAAGAGTATGGATTCCTGCAGTCATGAAAGCTTCAAATCAAGAAAGAAAATAAGACTTGCAAAAATAATTTATCCGGGTGACATTGCCTGTAATCTGCCAGCATTTCATTGTTTTAATGGAGATAGTGGCTTAGTGGATGCTGCCATGGATCCTATTGACTGTGTAATTGTAGACATTGTAGGTGAGTTGTAAATAACCAGGACATATTAATCTAAACTCTAAAATAGGAAGTACTAGAGCTTCCAGTGACGTCATCTGTGTATATGATTTCTCGGTCAAGGTTCCTGTGCGTGTGTTCATCATTTTTTAATGGTTGAATTTTAGCTTTTCGTATTATTAAAGAATTTTCCTGTTCTCAGACGATCCTACATTACCAACTTATGAGACATTTCCACTTTGTGCATGTGCCTTTTCAATTGATACAACTTCTGGAGCCAATTGGTGAAAACTCGACAGGCCACCTTGTCGTCATGCTAGCGCCATGCAAACGGGGAGTACCAGCTCCAATTGCCTGTGCGATCATCAGTCTTCTTCATTAGGCAGCTCAATATCTTGACAGCCATCTTTTTAAAACTATTTCAGATGGATAACCTTTCTCTTTAATTTCATGATATGTAGCAACAAGATGGATACCACCCTGCTCAAGTTGAGATAAAAGATCAACTCCAGGATTAGAGCCCACAGTCTGCCCATTTCTTCAAGCACCGAGCCCAGCCAATTGTGGAGTAAAGCGAGTCCCACTTGGAGTGCTGTGACTCCATGAAATAACCTGAGATTGTTTTTGCTCAGCCCACCTTTCTCATGAATCGACCCTTGTCATCTATGGTCCATCCAAAGATGGAATCTTGGGTGCAGCCTATCAAGCAACATGGTTATAACCATGTGGCTTATTAATTTCATTTTTTACCTACGTGACTTTACCAAAAGAACTAAGAGTATGAATCCTTGCAGTCACGAAAGCTTCAAATCTAGAATTATGGTTTCAACCAACCTCAGATTTCATAGATCTTTATATTCTTATTACAATGTTTTCCACCACAACTCACTTTCTAACGAATTGCAAGGTGATTCAACACTTTCTCATCGATTTAGTTGTGTTTTATTTAACATAGTGATTGATATACACACATAAAACCTACTGATGTGGAACTCTTACAGAGAATATTGCAGTTGCTGCACTTTTGCATTGAGGATCACGGTTTGCAACGTCCATGTAGTTCTTCCCTGACATGCAAGATGTGCAGAAAGATTCGTCGCCATCGGAAATGCAGTCATCAACCCACCTCTCTCCTATAAAATGGACAAGTTCAAGTAATTATGGGGTCAGAAAATAACGTTTGATTAAGTATTACATCTCAATACTTTTTACTTCAAACACGTTCTTCAATATGTCTGCATTTCTAATTGATGACGTTTATACAAAGCATATTATGAATTCCAAAACATTTATTTCTAATGCCTTTTAATGTTACACTATGGCCTGCTGTAATAAATGATGCCACATAGTATTTAATTTCAGCAAAGAAAAAGGCATGTCAGATATTTGTATCTTTTTACTAGGTAAGGCCCACTGAGATATTTTTCAGAAGCGACCTGACCACAAATTATAGCTTGTTGTACGGAAATGTATAGCAGCCAAAAACTCTCTATGGGCATTAACACACAGCTGAGTACTGAACAGCTGATTCAATATCACCTCGCCCATTGGTGATGGTGATCAACTTTGGCCTTCCAGCTATATTTATGCTCTGTTGCAAGCATTGTCGTAATTTAACGTGTGGTATTATTTGCAAATACAATCATCAATCGCTTATATTGTCTACATGAAAAACACACANTCTACAAACTAACATTTGACCACATTGGGCAGTGGATGCATTGTTAATCACAATGTGTTACTGCTTTGCTTGGTTACCTGCAGGACAGAGGTGGCAGCAAAACCCCTTCACTGATCTGTATTGTCCTTTATCTTCACATTCATTATTCTCAACCTTAACATGAAATTAAGTAGCGAGTCAGGACACAGATACGTGTATTCAACAATGACTCTCAATAATACAGGTGTAATGCGGGCGTAAACGGCCCTCCGGAAGTGACGTCATGAGGGAGGAGTTAGGTCACGTGGGGAGAGGGTTAAGCTATAGAGGGAGGGGAACCGGAAGAGGAAAGGGAGTGACGGAGACCAGGAACGAGTAAGGCCACGTAGGCGAGAGCGGGGAGTGGCGAGATTGCCACGGACACGGGGAGCGAGGATCGGCACCGTCGGCCAGCGGTGACCGACCCGAAGCGGCGAGAAGGCTGCAGTTAGCAGCGGGTCTGCATACGGAGTTGGCAGCGGGTCTGCATACGGAGTAGCGGCCAAGAGGGTCTGCGTATAGAATTAGCAGCGGGGTCTGCACAAAGAATTAGCAGCGAGTCTGCAGGGAGAGGAAGGAGGCTACAATAGCGATAGCAGCCGGGGCTACAAATAGAGTGTCTCTAAGAGAGTGCCGTGAGGGAAAAGACAAGAATCCAATAAAGGACACGAAGTCAGAGAGAAGCGTCCGAGTCCTTTATTGCACTGGAGTCAGAAGTGAAACGGCATGGCGAAACAACTGAGGAAAAGAATATTCCATCTCCGGCGTCGGCTTCATCTTCCGACGACGACGATCTTCCTCCTGCAGTCGGCCTGACTTTGGCAGAGGAAGAGATCCGTGATGGGACGGGTGCGGGTCCGGGAGTCCAAGAGGTCGCCGTGTCGGCGGACCCGTCTGCTCCAAAGGACGCGGATTCAAGATGGACCCAGATGGCGGAGCAACTGGTAACTCTTAAAAACGTCATTACACAGTTGTGTGACCTTGTCACGCCAAGGGCGGCGTTGGAAGGAGATGTTGGTGATCAGCAGGAGCCCGGTCGTCTTCGATGGCGCCGCCATCGGCCACGCGGCACGAAGACGCCATCTTGGGCGTGGCGCACCACGGAAAGCGGAAGCCGCCATTTTGGGACCGCCGCGACGGTCAGCCGCCATCTTGTCGACACCGCGTTGCGACGCCTTGTTGAATTTACCACCGGAGGAGTCAGCGGCTGAAGGAAGCAAGCCAAGGAGTCGCAGTCGTCACCTAACAACTGTTAAGGAATTCTCCATCGGTGGCGATTGGAGTGCGTTCGCCTGTAGATTTTGGCGGCGGTACGTACAGCGAGGTGGACGGACGCCGAGGCACTGGAGGTGCTTCCGACTCTTCTTGATGATGAGTCCGTTCGTTTTTTTCGCTCCATAAAAGCTGCAAAGAAAAAGACTCTGCGAGGGGTGTTCGATGAAATGGCGGACGCGTACGAGCCGCCGGATGACGCCCATCGCCGGTTCGTGCAACGACAACGCGCACCCGAGGAGTCACCGGTGGCGTATAGGGCGCCGTGTTGGAACTTGCTATGGCCGCTTACCCGGAGACGGAGCCTGACCTGCTGGAACCTCTCATCCTGGGGAAGATGTTGGAGTTGTCCCGAGATCTCGGCATTCCTATGCCGGCGTGCGGTCATGAAAAGCTCACGTCCCGGGCCGCGGCCAAGTGTCTGGATGCCCAGTTTAACCTTCGCCGCTGGAAACAGGTCACGGCGTGGACAGGTGGTCCTGTCGTCGAAGGGGGTGCCTTAGGGTGGGACCCTAAAAGGCTGTGTACGTGCCGGATGGGAGCAGCCAGAAGGAGCTGTCAGCTACCTCTGCTCCGTGGCCGGCCCGGAGCGGGCCGGGGCCGCGGGCTGCGCCGCCGGTACGGCCGCGTCGGGACGGGTGCCCGCTGCGCGCCGCACCGAGGTCGAGTGCTTCCGCTGCGGGCGTCGGGCCATTATGCCAGGGACTGCTGGCCCGCGTTCCGGGTCCGCCCAGCAGGAGGCCTCGACAGCGGATGCTCCAAAGAAAGATCCTACAGCACAGGCAAGTCGGTGCGCACCAGACACCCGGCAAGGCCTGACACCTCACTCATCGCCGTTGTTGTGCGACGCGATGTTGTTAAATACGGGAGGCCAGTATCTGCGCCTTGTCGCTCGGTAACGCAGTGGCGTAAGCTGGCTCGGCGGGTTGTCGCGGCCGCTACCGGTTCGTCCACTGTACCCGGGTCGATCCAAGGGGTGGACGTACGTATTTTGGTGGATTCCGGTGCGTCCGCGACCATCATTTCGGATGTGATATTCCACCTTTTGAACATCCCACCGGGGGCCGTGAGGCCGGCTTACGCTTCCTGCGTCGCTGCAAACGGGGTAGTATGGGCATCGTGGGCCAGGTGGACGCTAACATATCTATCGGGGGAGTCTCGGCCTCGGAATTGTGTTAATTTCGAGGTCCCTTGCGGTTCCTTGCCTGTTGGGTACTGATTTTTTGGCTAAAATGCCCATTCTAATTCGAATCAATGAAAATTGCATTGAATTACCGGGGGCCGGAAATTGGCATTTCTACCGTCCGCCTGGGGGCGACCGGCTCCTGTCGCCCAGGTGCAGGCGTTATCGGAAGTTTCGGTTGATATCCCACCTGGCTCGCAGATGCTCATTCCCTTACGATATCGGAAGCCGGTGCCGGGTCGGCAGGGTGCTTTTGGAGTTTTGCTGTCGCCGTCCGCCGCTGTTACGGGCGGATTGGCGCTAGTGGGGGCGCAAACTATTGTCCGGCCAGATCAGCGGCCGTTTTTGCAGGTGCTTAATGCGAGTACTGAAAGTGTGTGTGTGCCGGCTGGCACCGTTGTGGCACATGCCACTACGGCGTTTACGGCTCAGAGTGATCTGCCAGACGGGGGCTGGTGGGGGTGTTTCACACGATGGAGCGGTGGATGATCGTTGGATCGCTGAATTGTGTGGGGAGAATTCGGCCCTTTCCGGCGAACAGCGTTGTGCGATTCATAAATTATTATCGAGTTATTCGGATGTGTTCAGCTCTGACGATTTGGACTTGGGACGCACCTCGCTGCTTTATCATCATATCGACACAGGGGACGCTGCCCTATTCGCTTGAACTCGCGTCGGATGAGTCCGGCTGAGCGTGAGCATGTTCGAGGGGCAGTGGATGACATGTTGAAAGCGGACATTATATCTCCGTCTAATAGCCCGTGGGGCGCGCCTGTTGTGTTGGTTAAAAAGAAGGATGGCAAATTGCGATTTTGTGTGGATTTCGTAAGTTGAATAAAGTGTCGGTGGCAGATGCGTATCCCCTGCCGCGTATGGACGATTCTCTCGACGCCTTGTCGGGGGCCAAGTTTTTTTCAACGCTAGATCTCTCTTCGGGCTTCTGGCAGCTCCCCTTGACGAGCCCTCGCGAGAAAAGACGCCGCAGGGTTATTCCAATTTAACTGTCTTCCGATGGGGTTGAACGCGGCCCTGCCACTTTTCAGAGGTTGATGGAGTTGGTATTAACGGGTTGCAGTGGGAGACATGTCTGATATATTTAGATGATATTATCGTCTTCAGCCGCACATTTGATGAGCATTTACTGCGGTTGGAGGCTGTATTCACCAGAATGCGTTCTGCTAATTTGAAATTCAAGCCAAAGAAATGTCACCTACTGCAACACTCCATTCGATACTTGGGACATATTGTTAGTGCGGACGGGGTGGCCACGGATCCGGAGAAGACAGCGTGTGTCCGTGATTGGCCAACCCGGCCACGGTGGGTGATGTGCGTCGGTTTTTGGGGTTCGCCTCTTATTATCGGAGGTTTGTTCCGAATTTTGCCACTATCGCGAGGCCTTTGCATCTCCTTACGGGGAAGGGACACAAATTTGCTTGGGGACCGCCGGAGGAGGCGGCGTTTCGGAACCTGCGCGATTTATTGGCTACTGCACCGACGTTGGATTATCCGGATTTTGAACATCCTTTCATTCTGGATACGGATGCAAGTGACACTGGTATTGGGGCGGTGTTGTCCCAGTCGAAAGGTGGAGTTGAACGCGTGGTGGCGTATGGTAGTCGGGTTTTGTCTCCCGCGGAAACCCGCTACTGCGTCACTCGCAGGGAACTATTGGCCATTGTTTTTTTCTCCGCCAATTTCGACCGTATCTGTACGGTCGGTCGTTTATTGTCCGCACGGACCATGCGGCCTTGCAGTATGCTCTTAAGATGGACCAGCCATCCGGACAATTGGCGAGGTGGCTGGACACGCTGCAAGAATTTTCCTTCCAAATTCACCATCGGAAGGGTGTGCGTCACGCTAATGCGGACGCTCTTTCCAGGTTGCCGCAACAATCCCCTTGTGCGTGTGCGTCGGGGACGCATAGGTGTGGACCGATTCAGCTCCCCCTCAGCCTGTCGCGCTGGCGGTTGATGTGCTTGAAACTCCGCTTACGCCGGGACCGGTTGATGGGGGCCCGGCTGATGGGATTTTGCGTCTCCCGAGGTCTGTGTGGATTCGGGAGCAAATGTTGGACGATTCCTTGTGACGTTACGAAAGCAACCGGAGAAGGCGAGTAAGGGACTCGGTGCGGGTGGTGTACCGGAAACTGCTCTCCGAGATGGGTTGCTGATGTGGAGGGAAGGGATACAGGAACGCTGGCGTCTTGTTGTACCAGCGTCATTGTGGTACGAATTGATTAGGTCTCTGCATTGTGACACACTTTTACATCTGGGGGTGCAGAAACCCTATTGACGCTGCAGCGAGACTACTATTGGCACGGCATGACGACGGATGTCGTCGGTCACGTTCGCGCGTGTCCCGATTGTGCCCGCCGTAAGCCGCCTAAACATCCATACGTGCCACCGATACAATCTATTCAAGTATCTCGAGTTAATGAGCTGGTGGCGTTAGATATTTTGGGACCCTTTCCGCCATCCGCTAGGGGAAATAAGTATTTACTGGTGGGGTGGAGTACCTCTCCCGCTGGCCGATGGCCTGGCCTTTGCCTGACCAGTCAGCGGCGTCTATCACTGACGCCTTTCTATTTGGGTATGTTATGGACAAGGGGCGCCGGAGAGGCTCCTTACAGATCAAGGCCGTAACTTTTCGTCTAAATTGTTGGGGAGGTGTGTGCGGCTCTTGGAACTAAAAGATACGGACATCCCCTACCACCGCAAACGGATGGTATGGTGGAACGGTTAAATCGGACCCTGTCCGCCATGCTGTGCCATACAGTCGGGGAAAATCAATCTGATTGGGATTTGCATATCCCTGGGTGCTTTCGGCGTATCGCATGATGCCGCACGCGGCTACTGGATACTCGCCGTTCTTTCTTATGTACGGCCGTGAAAATGTGCCGCCGATTAATGAGCAGTTGGGAACCGGAGCGAGGGGACCTGTTAAGCCTCTTCCTGAGTATATTCAGGACAACGTTCGCCGTGTCACTGAGGCGAGAGAAAGAGCCCGCATGGCTACGGCCAAAGCCCAGGCCAGGAATGAGCGGTGTGCTCGACGTTCAAAGGGGGAGTGCCCCTGGAAAACGGGGGACCTGGCCTGGCTTCATTGCCCACAGGTGCGGCCAGGTACCTCTCCTAAATT
The DNA here is from genome assembly GCA_018977245.1 of Lethenteron camtschaticum. Lineage (NCBI taxonomy): Eukaryota > Metazoa > Chordata > Hyperoartia > Petromyzontiformes > Petromyzontidae > Lethenteron > Lethenteron camtschaticum. Next base: position 7,534,574 of record MU249573.1, on the reverse strand, counting down.
ACATAAACCATGGCAAGGACCGGTCCGCCTCGTTGAGGTTCCCAACCACAGTCGGCACGTGTTCGGGTTGGTTCGCGGCGCTGGTTCGTGCATACATCCGGTTGAAGCCGTACGTTGCCCCGCGACCGGATGCGTCATCTCCTGAGGTTGCCTTGCCGGGGTCTGTTGCTGCCGACTCGCCCTTGCCTGTGCCTGCTGACCTTGCAAGAGCGCCTGTCATACCCTTTACAGACAAGCCGGCCGTGACGCCGCAAGAAGGAGGACGTTCCGCTCGTGGATGCCGACCGGACCGCAGAGACTACGGGACCTGCAGCTCTTCCTATCCCTCCGCGGACGCGATTACGGGACGTCTCTGAACGCGACCGGGACGGTGGCAGGCCTCCAATGGCGACGGATGAACTTGCTCCTGTCGCCCTTAAAACCCTGCCACGTTCCCGCTCGGCGGGTGGGCTGCCGACCGTCCGGGACGGCCCGGCTACCCGTACTCGCTCGAAATCCCTCACGTTTCGTTAACTTGTGTTGTGTTCTTGTTATATTGTTGTTGCATGCTTCGTGTCTTTTTACGTGTTGGTCCTTTACACCGCATTGCTTGTCAAGTTGTAGTTCAGCCGAGGTCGGCTGGATTTTCTCTACGGGGAGGGTGATGTAATGCGGGCGTAAACGGCCCTCCGGAAGTGACGTCATGAGGAGAGGAGTTAGGTCACGTGGGGAGAGGGGTTAAGCTATAGAGGGAGGGAACCGGAAGAGGAAAGGGAGTGACGGGAGACCAGGAACGAGTAAGGCCACGTAGGGCGAGAGCGGGGGTGGCGAGATTGCCACGGACACGGGGAGCGAGGATCGGCACCGTCGGCCAGCGGTGATCGACCCGAAGCGGCGAGAAGGCTGCAGTTAGCAGCGGGTCTGCATACGGAGTTGGCAGCGGGTCTGCATACGGAGTAGCGGCCAAGAGGGTCTGCGTATAGAATTAGCAGCGGGGGTCTGCACAGAGAATTAGCAGCGAGTCTGCAGGGAGAGGAAGGAGGCTACAATAGCGATAGCAGCCGGGGCTACAAATAGAGTGTCTCTAAGAGAGTGCCGTGAGGGAAAGACAAGAACCCAATAAAGGACACGAAGTCAGAGAGAAGCGTCCGAGTCCTTTATTACACAGTAACATTAATCTCTCCAAATCCCTCCGATTCTACGTAATATTGTGATTCAATATTAATTCAATATATTTTTGTCTTGCCTGTTAAGCCTCGTTTCTACTGTCTAATATACTGTCTGCTTCGCACAATGTATCGTTTGTACTGTCTGTTATATGTGTACTGCCTTGCTTGTACTGACTGTCGTGTCTGTACTGTATGCCTACATTTTCCAGCCACATTTCGTTGTATTACCCTGAAGGAAAAACTAATAAAATAATGTATACTTCAATAATCATACAAACATTCGACTTGAAAATACATTTTAAACATAAGAATTGAAAAAAACGACTAATTGTTAATACCTACTCTTGACCATCAAACCCATAATAATTTGGGCTCTGTCCAGTTAACATTGATATCGAGAATACGAGCATTGTTTACATTTAGGAATGACATAATTCCCCTCTCCTGATGCCGAGGGAGATGGGTGAGGTTCGGGACTCTGACACGTGCAGGTGCTACGACTGTGCTGGATAGCCAGTCCAGATCGCCCGATATCAGTGTTCTTCATTGGAAGACCGCGGGCCACGAGTGGCCCTGGTGGCCTTTAGTGGGGCCCCTGACGTGCGGCCCCGACAATACACAATTGTGAAAACAACTCCCACCATTGTGCTGTCAAACCCAATCGTTTAAAATATGTGACGGCCCTAACACTGATGATGTCTTATCGGCGAAAGTGGCCCCCTCTGAAAATTAGTGAAGAAGACTGCCCAAGAAACTGGCTGATGGAGGAGTTACAGTTAGGTAAGAAAGTGGCAGGCCCATCTCACAGTATTCTGTACCTGAGAATAAGAAGGGGCTTACAAAACCTTTACTCAGTAGTTGAACGCTCTATTAGGTACAAAAAGTATGAATGATTGATTATTGGTTGTTGGGGACGACTGTTTACTGATCTCAACTATGTTAATGATGCAGTTCCTTTTTACAGAACACCCAGCATCACAGCCCGTGGCACTGACAAGATTTGACCAAGCAAATATTACTATGGACCTTCATATTTCCTGGACAAAAGCTAAACTTCAGATCATGGGTTTAACACATAGGCTTTCGCGACCAATGTCATCCATAAGAGGTTATTTTGGGTTAGGTCGCGTAAATATATGTGTCGTTAAACCCGCCACCATCCGACACAGCCAACTAGTAAGGTGTCACATAAACAGAACATGCCAATTCGTCACTTGTACATACGCCGGTGTGTTGGAGAGCCAACCCACAAAATTACAAACCTGAGTACGACGTTTCGCCAATAATTACAACTAACTTATCAGGCTGTCGCTGTCACCTGATGAAGCTAGTTGTAATTACTGGCGAAACGTCGTACTCAGATTGTAAATGTTGTGGCTTGGGTCTCCAACACACCGGTGTGCTGTACTAGTGACGAATTAGCATGTTCTGTTTACGTGACAATCCTTACTATTTGGCTGTGTCGGGTGGTGGTGCGTTTAACGACACATATATTTACGCGATCTAACCCAAAAAACCTCTATTATTCAGATCATGGGTTTTGGCTCTGCAGCAAAAAGTGAATGCTGCAGCTATGACCATAGGCCAACTAATGTTGATGAGGATGATATCGATCATGTTAATATTGATATTCATGTTGATTTGATGATGTTGCTACCAATGATATATTACTGTACATGCATTATGCAACGTGTTAATATTTATACAGATCTAATTAAGTGTAACACAATTACTTCCTTATAGAAAAGTGTATACATAATACATCTGTTCACGACTCCTCTGGGAACGAAGATTCTTTATAACGAAGTCGGCTGTAGAGGGACCCTTCACCGCATATTCTTGCAAAAAGATTAACAAATATATATTCTGAAATCATGCGAAGCAATTCAAAAGAGTGACATTTCAATCGCGCCCTGTGAACTCAACCGAGTGGGGTTTGATGACATTATCAGTAGTCAATCAACAAAGAGTTACGAGAGTCTCCCTCTCCGGCCCGCCACAGCTCGAGGTCCTCGTGTTGATAAAATTGTATCGTTTTTTTCGAGTGCAAAAATATTTTATTACTACCACATTAATTCATCCAAATGACCATCTAGCGCAGGGGTCGGTAACCTGCGGCTCGGGCCCATATGCGGCTCTTTGGCTTCTCTCTTGCAACTCTTTGGCTGCCCCTTTGCGGGCAGCCGTTATTGACAAAAAAAACGTAAATCTTAAACGTAATTGAATGCAAAGATAATTGCGATGTATTAAATACGATAGAGAATGCGTCACTATAGAATGTCTTGGTGACGACAAAATGTACAGTTTTGTTAAAGAATATCTAAAGGGGACAAATGCTAAATAGACGCAGTTTATTCCATCACATATTTTGTTTGTCAGAATTTGTCACCTGCTATGTTTGTGTACAAGTAGCTCTGCATGGGATGCGGCTCTCGAACTATTTTGGTCAAGGACAAAAACCAAAAGAATGGCTATTCTTCTTACTTGAAAAGTTATTGACCCCTGGTCGAATGCAAGTTGCCTTACTTGGCAAAAAGTACAACGTAAATCCCTCTCCTTGGAAACGAAAACGCAGATCATAAGGAGGTGCTTTCGTTAGGGCTAGCGCAGTCCACCTTAATGCTCATTTTAAAACCAAGCAGACAAAGTAAAGGCGACTGTGCGGCCATGTTATCCTATTGTACAGCCTTCTCTGAAGTCTTGGAACGCATCCCAATGCATCCTTTGTTATATCTACCTCTGGTAAAGTTTCTGATAACGAAGTGACGTCATGGAACGAATTTCATTCATTAACCGAGGTATTACTCTATGTTAATTATTATTTTACGTTTTCTAAGCCGCACCAGTTTCAACAAAGGCTTCCGAGCGCTACAGAAAAATATATCTCTAGTTTATTTACCACATCATAGGGCCTAAAAAAGCCAAACTCTAAAAGTTAATGCCGAAAGCGTGGCTATGTGAGGAGCTCAAACTCAAATATTAGGGCAGTTGTTGAAAGACTGCTTTGTGAATTAAGCACAATAACATTATGGACATTCCCACAATTTACATCCCAACACACGTAAGTGATACATGATGTCCAGTTGTGCTTGACAGATTTTGTCTTGACACTCGTAAACAAACTCATATGCGTCCATTGTTGATGGCTTTGCTGCTGCTTCTTGTAAGGGTGTGCGACAGCCTGCTATGTAGCAGTGACGTACAAAAGCAATGCGAGATCCTAATGTTTGCGATTTTATGGTTTTGTTGGGTTTTAAAAGTTATTGTTACGTTTTTTTTGCGTATGTTGTATCAGTCATATATATTTAATGTAACTCTCGATCTTGTTACCTGCCTTATAGGTACTGGACATGTGTGAAAAAGAGCTTAATTGCTCATCGGATTCCTCCAAGATAAATAAATATTCAGATTCTGTTATCTCAAGATTAATGTTTTGCCCTGCATTGTGATGATTGCGGAGCCCCAAAGGTTAGGATGACATCTTAAGAGTATTCATATGGACAGGGAAAGAGAGGTGTAATGCAATTAACACAATAGTGAATATATAAATATTTAGTTAAATAGTTAAAACATCTGAACATTAACGGCAAGAAACAGGCTAGCCGAAACTGAAGGAGCAGCCAACGAGAATAAAAGACCTCACATCGTGTATTTTTTTGATATTTATATAAGTGGCAACCTCCCATTGTCTGAGCGCCACTGAGAAGCAACAGAGAACAATCACGGGTAGTTGAGAGCAGCAGAAGGGAAATAGCGACACTTGCCATCGGATTTATGTCAATGGTGATCGGAGGCTTGGAGAGATGATGGGAGGCAATGTCTGATAACAAAAGAGATTAGGAGCAGCTGAGGAGCAGAACGCGTCTTCTCGTAGTGGGTATAAACTGTATTACACACTTACCATTGAGATGAACGTAAGTAAGATGATGCCAGAGATCATCGCCATTGCTGTCACTTGCTTTGGCTGCATCGTTACAAGCTTGGTGTCAAAATGGTGTTACTGGAGCACGAACCTAACGATGAATATCACTGTTATGCAGCGTTGCTTAAGAGAACGTCACTGTAAAATAAAGCGCATACGTTGTGGCCGTTGAACATTTGTACAGAAAACCCCAGCTGGACCACCCGTGGCCATGAGTGTAAAACACTTAACTCTTAAACATTTTGCTGTCTATCAAAAGTACAAGTACATGTAGTCTGAGATAAACTTACTCTGCAGGTTTATAGACTAATAGCAATCATTAACAAGAAACATTGCAACGCAGGTCCTCTGCAGCTTCCTTCCACTGTTGCGTGACAAGGTATGAAGCTAGACTAGTGGCCAACCTGGAATGTAGTACCTGCATGCAAATACTGTGTTTCATTTGTTGAAAATGTGAGCTGAATACCATGCAAGTCACTTGTGACGTCCCTCTAAACACATCTTTTCATTACAAAAACGTGTTTTTTTGTTAGTTTTCTTAAGTTCATGCCCCCACCCCACCACAGTTAATATATTTTGAATTTACAATGCCTTCTGAAAATGATAAAATATGATATGGAACGTGTAAATGTGTAGAGGTCATCTGGGGACACGACCAAGTCACACAAGGGACAAGGGATCACGCCCAGAGACGTGGTTAAAGAAACGCGCGATAAGGGGATTAAGGAATTGGGTGAAACACAAAAAGATAAATATTGGTGGGAAAGGAGAGGAGGTGTTGGAGATGGCTCGGGACTCCGGAAGAAGAGGCTGAAGTAAAAAANGAGTCTCCGTACCCTGCCCTGCAAGTGTTCGTGTTGGTATTGAACGGAACAATAGTTCCTCTACCATTTGCAATAATTCCCCATACACCTGTTTTCAAAATCATACAATTCATTTGAGTTCGCGGTGGATTTTCTGTCATGGCTTTAGATGCCACCGAAGTGTTTACCAACGCTGAACACTGCTCGCCAACACAAATGAAAGACGATAGTGAACACGACTACAACCGCCTGTCTGGCACAGCGCAATCTTTTCACCAGATGGACAATTCCGCAAGTAGCAAACCTCGCAGTGACAATTCATAGTATATACTGTAGTAGAATCTTGAAGGTAATTTTCGGTTTATTNGTTTGAAATGCTTATTTGTGGAACAAGCCTATGGTTTAACACAATGGCGTGGCTCACAACATCAAAGTGAAGACGTCTGAAGGTACAGTGTGTAAAGGTGTTTGTTGACAAGCATGCGTGCAATAAGAGTTCCAGTGTTGAGCTTAAGCCTTCATTTGGGCAAGGGATGAGGAACCTACGACCCAGCCCGCAACTTAATTTGATGCGGCACAAGGCCATATCAGGCCTTCTGCTTGGAAACTGTGACTGTACGCATCTTAGCCACTCTAATTTGGTACTTCAAGGAATTAGTTCAACCTGGCAAAACTTGTGTTTATATTATTACCACACTCATTCACTTATGTCCCTTTTTGTCAGAAGTCACTGAAGTGTGCATATTAATGAAGTGGTATAGTCATGGCAGCCGCAACGTAAATCTTAACTCAGGATCTTGCGGTGCCGGCTCAAAACTCTGATCTCTGAGGCACCAGGTTACCTGTGTAGTGGCCCTCATCCTGCAGTGTACTGACAAGTGTTTTTGTACGTATACAAGTGAGAACATCGAGATATCTCACCATTTGAAGATCTCGGTCAAACAAGCGCCAAACTGCAATCACCCTGTAAGTCCTGGCAAACGTGCATTCTGTGTGCATTCTACCCTTTTGTAGTGTTTTGCACGTCACTTGCAATCCAGAGCTCGCCGGATTCAAACCTCCAGCGTTCGAGTGTAAATAATGAAGACGTTTTTAAATATCCCCTTGGTCCACCCAGCAGTGTAAATGGTTACACAACCATCGGCAGGTCACATGGGGTGAGCTAAAGCGTGGGACATCTGGCCATCGTGGAAGAGTAATAATACTTTAATGTTATATAGCCTCATTCATGTTAATAGCATCACAAACGCTGTGCATTAATTATAAATGAGGACCAAATCCCATATACAGCCAGTACCAAGCAAATAAAACCATATTACCAAGCAAAACACTAAATTTTTTTTAATTAAGAAATGGCCAAAAAAAAAGAGTCGGCCAATTTACCCTCTAGAGGAGGTGTCTGCTAGCAGTGGACAAGCAGTTGCGAGGGCTGCCCCTTTACCTCATGTACCTTTACATTCTTGGTGGTGAAGGGCGATGCTTGATGTCGTTGGTCAGGAGTGCGAGGTCTCGAACAGCGAGTGTTGCTGTCTCTGTTGTTGCCTCTGCCCTGCGTCTCAGGGGAGGGAGTCGAGGACAGCGCTTGAGAGGTGAGGGGAGCTGCCGCCTGCGCTGGGAGGAGACGGAGGCGCCACCACCACTCCGTGGGCAGCTGGGACAGCAGCAAACAGCGGCCACCCAGCTCGCAGGCAAGGGCCGGGGATCGATGTAAGGATGCAAGACTGGGGCTGGATAATGCAAAGCCACAACCACATCAGGGCCAACATGTTCGCATAACCTTTGTAGAAATTACTATTGGTGGAGTGGCAAGTAAGGAAGAGCACACGCCCGAGAGGACATCCACGATAAAGATGGAGCAATTAGTTGAGTTCATATACAGGGGCTGTGTGCAGTGTTGCTCTGCATGAGAAGGTATGGCAACAGTTGGACAGACATGTATCAATGTAGATCGTGGATGATTATGATGATGATTATTATCATTTCTAATTTATCATTTTAAATGGATTTTTTTACGTGAATTTCACTTGCAGATTAAGTAATTTCGCATTTATTTGTTGTCCTTCCAGCACATCTCCGATTTGCACGTTTGGCTACAGTGAGGGAAAAAGTATTTGATCCCCTGCTGATTTTGTACGTTTGCCCACTGACAAAAAACTGATCAGTCTATAATTTTAATGGTAGGTTTATTTGAACAGTGAGAGACAGAATAACAACAACAAAATCCAGAAAAACGCATGTCAAAAATGTTATAAATTGATTTGCATTTTAATGAGGGAAATAAGTATTTGACCCCTCTCAATCAGAACGATTTCTGGCTCCCAGGTGTCTTTTATACAGGTAACGAGCTGAGATTAGGAGCAAACTCTTAAAGGGAGTGCTCCTAATCTCAGCTCGTTACCTGTATAAAAGACACCCGTTCACAGAAGCAATCAATCAATCAAACTCCAAACTCTCCACCATGGCCAAGAAACACATAAGAACTGTTAATCCCCCTCGGCCTGGGGTTCCATGCAAGATCTCACCTCGTGGAGTTGCAATGATCATGAGAACGGTGAGGAATCAGCCCAGAACTACACGGGATGATCTTGTCAATGATCTCAAGGCAGCTGGGACCATAGTCACCAAGAAAACAGTTGGTAACACACTACCTGGCTCCTCCCCCTCAACCACAAGGTCGGGTCTCTTGGGATTCCTCTTTACTTGAACAGCAATCGTGCTGTGACGGTTCCAACTGAAGACGGAAGCTTGTGTTGCCTCCGAAACGTCTTGATTTATTATTTTATTTTATTTCTATTATTTCTATTATTGCGTCCCCAGGACGACCGCTTGTGTTGCGATCGAGAAGTCATGTTTTTTATGTTATTTTTTGTTGTTTTCTTTGGACCTATCTACGTGACTTTACCGAAAGACCCAAGAATATGAATTTCTGCAGTCACAAAAGTTTTAAGTAAAAATTAAAGTATATATCTTCTGAAAAGCGAAGCGATTCAAAAGAGTGTCATTTGATCGCGCCGTGTGAACTCAACCGAGTGGGTTTGATTACATTATCAGTAGCCAATCAGGAAAGAGTTTCGATAGTCTCCCTCTCCAGCCCGCCACAGCTGGAGGTTCTCTATTGATAAAATTGTATCGGTTTTTTTTGCAGTGCCAAAAATATTTTATTACCCCCACATTATGTTATACAAATGACCATCTAGCGCAGGGGTCGACAACCTGCGTCTCCGGGCTCGCTTGCGCTCTTTGGCTTCCCTCTACAGCTCTTTGGCTGCCCCCTTGCGGGCAGCTGTCTGTTGACAAAAGACGAAATCTTAAACGTAACTTAATACGCAGATAATTTTTAGCAATGTATTAAATACGACAGGGAATGGATCACTATAAATTGGTGACGACAAAATGTACAGTGTTGTTAAAAAATAACTATAACAAGCACTAAATAGACGCAGTTTATTCCATCACATATTTGTTTGTCAGAATTTGTCACCTGCTGTTTTTGTGTACAAGTAGCTCTGCGTGTGATGTGGCTCTCGAATTATTTGGTCAAAGACAAAAACATAAAGAATGGCTCTTCTTCTTATTTGAAAAGTTGTTGACCACCGGTGAATCCAAGTGGCCTTACTGGGCAAAAAGTACAACGTAAATCCCTCTTTGGAAATGAAAATGCAGATCATAAGGAGGGTAGGGGCAGGAGAGATGACATTGAAGTGGTGCATTCGTTATGGCTAGCGCAGTTCACCTTAAAGATCATTTTAAAACCAAGCACAAAAGTAAAGACTGTGCGGCCATGTTATCCGATTGTACCGTCTTCTCTGAAGTCTTGGAACGCATCCCAAAGCCTCCTTTGTTATATCTCACCTTGGTAACAAAGTTTCTGATAACGACGTCACGTCATGGAACACATTTTTTTTCATTAACCGAGGTATTACTCTATGGTAATGATTATTTTACGTTTTCTAAGCCGCACCATTTTCAACAAAGGGCTTCAGAGTGCTGTACTAAAATATATCTCTAGTTTATTTACCACATCATAGGAAATAAGTAGTTTTTACTACTCGGCGGTCAGGTATAGTAGGTTTAGGCAGAGCGTTCCAAATCTGAGGCCAAGGACCAAAAAAAGCCAAAACTCAAAAGTTTTTGCCGAAATCATGGCTGTGTGAGGAGGTCAAACTCAAATATTGAGGCAGATCTTGAGAGTGCTTTGTGAATTAAGCACAATAATATTCGGCTTAACACGTAGGCTTTTGCACAATAATATTATTGGACTTTCTTACAATTTACATGATGTCCAGTTATGCTTGACACATTTTCTGTCTTGAAACTCGTGAACAAATTCATGCTCTTTCATTGTCAATGGCTTTGCTGCTGCTTCTTGTAAGGTTGTGCGACAGCCTGCTATGCATCAGTGACATACAGAAGCAATGTGATATCCTAATGTTCGTCATATTATGGTTTTGTAATACGAGAGTTCACCGACGAGCGCCGATCAGTGGAAAGGCTCCGCAGCTTGGGCCATCACCCAATCAGAGGGATGGGCCGAGGTTAGGGCGGAGCTCAAAAGGCTCTGGGAAGTAACCATCTAGAACAGGGGTCTCAAACTCGCGGCCCGCGGGCCAATTGCGGCCCTCGGACGATATTTGTGGCCCCCACCTTAATATGAAAGTTTAATGTTAGTGCGGCCCGCGAGTTTTATATTGTAGCAACCCCGCTGTTAGCTGCTGTGTGGGACAATGTTATGATGTTCTGGTTTCCTACTGTGCCTGTCCAGTGAATGCGGCATGCATGTGAGTGACATGGGGGGCGGGTCGTGTGTGTGTGTGTTTGTGTACGTGTGAGAGTGAGAGAGAGAGCCGGGAGAGAAAAGAGTGGCTTTGGATGTGCGGAGAGCAGGAGGGTGAAATTCATAGTTTTCCGCCCTCTTTCGCGCAGGTCATGATGTATCCAGTGCTTCATTTGTAAATCACAAGGTGCCAGAACGCTAAGTACATATGACAGCGCAGGTACGACGAGCACAGGGCCCGGAATGCACATAAAACGACGCTTAAAACAGCACACACATGCCACTTACAATGCAGTGGGACTTATTTAGGCTATACTGCAGTGACGGTATCAGTCTTTGTGTCAGTGATTAAACACGTTCTTTCGGAGTGGGCAGGTAGGAACTTGGTTGGACAGCGCATTCGTGCACGACAGACAGACAAATAATCCCTGGTGGGCAGTGTGGAACCTGTTGTTCCTACCTGTATGTATACAAGATAACTTGACTTTAGGTAGGCAGACAGCCCCCTGAACTATCGCCCCCCTCCCTTAGGCCCCTCCCCCTTAGGCCCCTCCCTGAACCCCTTTCCCTTAGGCCCTCCCTGACCACCCCCCCCATATCCTCAGGCCCCTCCCCTGACCCCCCTTCCCTTAGGCCCCTCCCCTAACCCCCCTTCTGTTAGGCCCTCCCCTGAGCACCCCCCCCATATCCTTAAGCCCCTCCCTGACCCCCCTCCCTCAGGCCCCTCCGCTGACCCCCCCCCTCAAGCCCCTCCCTGACCCCCCCCCTCAGGCCCCTCTCCTGACTCCCCCTTCCTTAGGCCCCTCCCCTGACCCTCCTCCCTTAGGCACCTCCCCTCTCCGTACCCGGCAGTAGGTCTCCACCAATCAAAAAGCTGTTAACCTGACTCCCCCCTTCCTTAGGCCCCTCCCCTGACCCTCCTCCCTTAGGCACCTCCCCTCTCCGTACCCGGCAGTAGGTCTCCACCAATCAAAGAGCTGTTTGTAAGGTCTCCACCAATCAAAGAGCTGTGTGTATTATATATTATGTACGACAGACAAACAGACAGTCAGACAGACAGACAGCTAAATAATCGCTGGTGGGCAGTGTGGAACACGTTCCTTCGGAGTGGGCAGGTAGGAACTTGGTTGGACAGCGCATTCGTGCACGACAGACAAATAATCCCTGGTGGGCAGTGTGGAACCTGTTGTTCCTACCTGTATGTATACAAGATAACTTGACTTTAGGTAGCCAGGCAGACAGCCCCCTGAACTATCGCCCCCCCCNCTCCTTAGGCCCTCCCCCTTAGGCCCCTCCCCTGACCACCCCCATATCCTCAGGCCCCTCCCTGATCCCCCTTCCCTTATGCCCCTCCCTAACCCCCTTCTGTTAGGCCCCTCCCTGAGCACCCCCCCCCCCATATCCTTAAGCCCCTCCCCTGACCCCCCTCCCTCAGGCCCCTCCGCTGACCCCCCCTCAGGCCTCTCCCTGACCCCCCCACCTCAGGCCCCTCTCTTGACTCCCCCTTCCTTAGGCCCCTCCCCTGACCCTCCTCCCTTAGGCACCTCCCCTCTCCGTACCCGGCAGTAGGTCTCCACCAATCAAAGAGCTGTTTACCTGACTCCCCCTTCCTTAGGCCCTCCCTTGACCCTCCTTCCTTAGGCACCTCCCTCTCCGTACCCGGCAGTAGGTCTCCACCAATCAAAGAGCTGTTAACCTGACTCCCCCCTTCCTTAGGCCCTCCCCTGACCCTCCTCCCTTAGGCACCTCCCCTCTCCGTACCCGGCAGTAGGTCTCCACCAATCAAAGAGCTGTGTATTATATATTATGTACGACAGACAAACAGACAGTCAGACAGACAGACAGCTAAATAATCCCTGGTGGGCAGTGTGGAACATTGTTCCTCCCTGTAAAAGTGCATCTTACAGGCTGCAAGTATAGTCTGTCCGGAAAAGAAAGGTCAGTTTAGCAACATCAGCCTTTCTGCTAACACCGTGGCAGAGCGCATTTCTGACCTGTCAAGTGACATTTATGATCAACTTGCGTGAGAAAGCCAAATTTTTCAATGCATACTCAGTCGCTCTTGACGAGAGTTCAGACATCACTGACACTGCCCAGCTCACAATATATGTCCGTGATGTTGATGACAATTTTGAAGTGATGGAGGAGTTGCTCACAGTAATTCCAATGCATCGCCACACCACCGCTCAGGAGATATTTTGCCAGCTGTGTGATGCCATTGTGAATGCCGGTTTGCCATGGAAGAAGTTTGTTGGAATAACAACCGACGGAGCGCCATCAATGACAGGGAGGAAAAATAGACTGGTGGCACTTGTTCAAAGAAAACTAAAAGAGGAGGGTGTGGAGGAGGCCATTGCTCTTCACTGCATCATCCATCAGCAGGCCCTTTGCAGCATATGCCTGAAGTTTGACAATGTGATGTCTGTTGTTGTGAAATGCATCAACCAAATCAGATCCAGGGCTTAAAGCACCGGATGTTCCGTACTTTTTTAGAGGAAATGGAGTCAGAATATGAGGATGTGCTCTACTTCACCGATGTACGTTGGCTCAGCAGGGGAAACGTCTTGAAGATATTTTTTGAGTTGAGAGCAGAAGTGAAAGCCTTCATGGAGAAGGATGGGGTGGCTGTTCCTGTGCTAAGTGATCCCAAATGGTTCATGGACTTAGCTTTTCTTGTTGACATCACGCATGAGCTGAATGTACTGAACAAGAAGTTACAAGGCCAGGGGCAGCTCGTCAGTGCTGCCTATGACAACGTGAGAGCATTCTCCACAAAACTTGTGTTATGGAAAGCCCAGCTCTCTCAGACAAACCTTTGCCATTTCCCAGCATGCAAGGCACTCCTGAATGCAGGCACACCATTCAGTGGTGAGAAGTATGTTGATGCCATTTTGAGGCTACAGGAGGAATTTGATCACAGATTTGCAGACTTCAAGACGCACATAGCCACTTTTCAAATTTTTGCGGATCCCTTCTCCTTTGATGTGCTTCAAATGGAGCTCATTGACCTGCAGTGCAACTCTGACCTCAAAGCCAAGTTCAGGGAGGTGAGTGGAAAAGAAGACAAGCTTGGGCAATTTTTGCGAGAATTGAACCCCAGCTTCCTTGAGCTTTCCCGAATGTTCAAGCGGACCATGTGCCTTTTTGGGAGCACATATTTGTGTGAAAAGCACTTTTCCACCTTGAACTTCAATAAGTCCAAGTACAGGTCCAGACTTACTGATGATCATCTAAAAGCCATACTTAGGGTCTCAACTGCTTCCTCCCTCAAGCCAAATGTGGCTCAGCTATGTGAGAGGAAGCGCTGCCAGGTCTCTGGCAGCAAGAAGTAGGCAAGAAAAGCCATGTTCAGAAGAACCGTTCATGTTCTTCAATATTCTATTCATGTAAAAAAATAATCCATTGAAGTTAAATAACTGTTAGTAATGACATTTGAGAAGTTTGGATTTTTTTAGTAAAGTTTTTTTTGTGGAATACCTGATGCGGCCCAGCCTCACCCAGATACTGCCTCCAGCGGCCCCCAGGTAGTTTGAGTTTGAGACCTCTGATCTAGAAGGTTCGTGAGGGGGTGGCTGTAGGCGGGGATTGGTGACGTAGGCCAGGGGATATAAGGGAAGCGGAAGAGAGCTCGAGGTCAGTGTGTGGAGTCAGAGAGCGGGACCACGTCGCTCGCCTCCGGACGCCAGCCGCCACGTGGCGGGCCGGAGGCTTCCTCCCAGCGCACCGCCTGTCAGCGGCGCGCGGGAGACGTTAAGAGAGAGCAGGCGCGAGTAACCACCCAGCCGTGCGGAACGGAGTGCAGCCGTCACAGAGAGAGAGAGAGCGGAGCTGTCCAGCTGTGGAAAGAAATAATAAAGACAAGACACAAGCCCAGATCGTCGTCGCAGTGGTTTATTTCAGTTTTATTGGGTTTGAAAAGTTACTTTTTTTTGTATGTTATATCATAGAGATTGTTACCTGTATTATAGGTACCTGACATCTGTGAAAAAGAGCTTCACAGCTCATCAGATTCCTCCAGTAAAAATAAATATTCAGATTCTGTGTTATCCAAGATTTATGTTTTACTCTGCATTGTTATGGTTGCGGAGCCCCAAAGGTTAGGAGGACATATTAAGAGTAGTCATGTACAGTACAGTGAAAAAGAGGTGTAATGCAATTATACACACTAGTGAAAATATAAATATTTCGTTCTTAAATAGTTAAAACATCTCAAACGTTAACGGCAAGAAACAGGTTAGCCGAAACTGAAGGAGCATCCAATGAGAATTAAAGACCTCACATCGTGTTTTTTTTTTAGATATTTAAAGCAGCCCAAAATAAGTGGCAACCTCCCATTGTCTAAGCGCCACTAAGAAGCAAGAGAGAAAAATCACGGGTAGTTTGGAGAGAAAAGACCATTTGGGCAGTAAAAAGGAAGTAGCGACACTTGATCGGAGGCTTGGATATTATGGGAGGCAATTTTTGATAACGAAATAGATTAGGAGCAGCTGAGGAGTAGAAAGCGTCTTCTCGTCGTGGGTATAAACTGTATTACACACCATTGAGATGAACGTATAAAAGATGATTCCAGAGATCAGCCCCATTGCTGCCACTTGTCTTGGTATCAAAATGGTAATACTGGCGCACGAAGCTAACGATGAATATCGCTGTTATGCAGGTTTGCTTTAGAGATACTTCCCTGTAAAATCATGCAAATACGCCTTGTGGCACTTGAACATTTCTACAGAAGAAACCCCATCTGGATCACCAGTGGCTATGAGTGTTAAACACTTAACTATTAAACACTGAATTTTGATTTAAAGATTTCGTGACTGCAGGGATTCATATTATTGGTTCTTTCGGTAAAGTCACGTAGAAGGGAAATAATTTTCTTGCTGTGGATTTCACACCTGATGATGATTGCTTGTGTTGCAGTCGAAACGTCGTGAGAATTTTTGTTTTATATTTATATTGTTTTATTATCTCCCTTCTACGTGACTTTACCAAGAACCAAGAATACAAATATTAAACACTGTTAATGTCTCTCAAAAGTACATGTAGACTAAGGTGAAATTACCGTGCGAGTTTCTACACTAACGATATCCAGCAATCTCGAAACACGGCGACCGTAACTCCTTTAAAAGTTCCTTATTCTGTGCTTTTCATTGTCGCTTCAGAGAAGTGGTCAAACTGGAAACACTGTGCAGGGTAGTGGTCCAAATGTCTTGTGATCACCATTTAGTGATCTACTAAATCGTCATATTTTNGTCAGTAAGATGTATTTGAAGTAGAAATGAACATGCAAAGAAACACATTGTAGGGTCAATTAATTGGGGGGTCGCAAGACATCTGAACCACCAGTAAATTACTGTATTTGGAGCAAGAATGGAGCTGCATACCTTGCAGGTCTTGCATGACTTCCCTTTTTAAAAAAATCAAACAGTATACATACATAACAAACAAAAAACTCAACACGTGCATCAATAACACTGTGTTCTTACAAGAAAATACAGTGTCAGTAAAATAGGTCACGTTTAGGGAAATGACCCTTCTTCAGAGCGGCCAGAGAGATAGAGGGTTGAGAACTGGAGACTGACAATACTTGGCAAATGTTTTAACTTGGCATATGAAAACTGAACAGGGGAACTCTTATCCACGGCGCTTTAACCCTCGACTCCGACGATCCATGCCCCCTTTCCTCTATTTTATCCGCGATGTACGAGTCATCACCCTCTTATCGGCAAACATTTTTGTGACAAAACATGCGCAGTAATCAAAGCAAATGCGCGGGCGACACTTGCTTTTATAAGGAGACAAGTCGGACGAATACACGCACAGAAATAAGAAGAGACACCAACAAGAAGACACACAAAGACATCGAGACACAGACACAGAGCCAGAGAGACACGGAGACATATAGAGACACTTATAAAGTACTGTACAGTGTTAGTATTATTATTCCGGTATTGCTACAGCTGGATGGTGCCTTAGTGTATTGTTACAGCACGTGTAATCCAGCGGTGACTGGTTCAATCTCCCGGGCACGATAGGTGAGACAATGAGCACGTTTCTTAAATTCCCCCACCTGTCATCCCAGCAGTGAAAATGGGTACACCACACTTAGTCTGTTGGAAGGTCCTGTGGGAATCATAAATCGTGGGTACTCACACCTTTTCCAATAACACTTGTCCAGCGTGGAAGATTAGACCAAAGGCCCTCTAAAGTAGGCCTCGGCAAGGTAAGGTAAAAGTTAAAAGGTAAAAACAACGAGCCTACCTTTACCCTACCTTTTACCTTACCACAATACAATCACTCTACCCTTACCTTTTACCCTTTAGCAGGTAAGGTAAAAGGTAAAAAGCAACGAGCCTACCTTTTACCCTACCTTTTACCCTTACCCCATACATATTACCCGATTACAGGGTAATTACTGGGGTACTACGACATGAAAAAGGTTTATAACGGTAAATGCTCGGTATTGCGCTTTTCTTTTCTTTTTCTTTCTTTCTTTCTTTCTCTTATATATAAAAGTCTCCTTGCGCTCGTGCTTGCGGGGAATTTGGCTCTCGGACGGTGGCTGAACGTAGAAAAAAATATGCCAGGCGACACACCTAAGCCCCGCGGTGGGAATAGGCTATTCCGTTTTTCCATCTGTAAACTTTAAAGTAGTTTAATTAACACATTTGTGCCGTTTATATTATTAATTATTTACTTATTGCGCGCCATCGACCGTACCAAGTGACGCCAATTGCGTGGGGGGGCGGACCCTGCCAAGTGATGCGCGTTCGCTCCAGCTCACGGGGACATTTTATTTCACGCGTTTAACATGGAATAGATATACACATCACGCTGCCGATTTCTCTTCACAGTATGATGTCCTCTCCCCCCCCCCCCACTCTAATGCGTGCAGTTATTGATATAAAGTCCTTAGATATTAATTTAATATTATTAATGCGGTTATAGTATTATTCTGGCGAGGGCGGGGGATGGTGGGGGGGTAGCGGCCCAGCTCGCAGCCTGGCAATGTCTCACCTCCTCCGGCTTGCCAATCTAGGCGAGGCCGCGGACTCTGCACGGGACGAGGCGTCACCACGCCAATGTAAAGTACAATTTTATTCAATCTTTCGCTAGGAACTCAGGTTTATTGTTTACTATTATTAAAAAATAAGTTTACAAATATTACAATGATAATGTTTGTGCACGTAACAACTCTTCTTCATTCTTTACTATTATGAAACTAATAAGTTGCCTAATACTCTATTACTATTAGAATGTTCGTGTGCAGAAACTACATGCGTGTGCCTAAAGTCGATGTCTGTGTGTGTAGTGACATAGAACGGTCACTACTGTGTTGGCCCGTACGAAGGCTGGGGCCCCAAGGGGTGCCTGGGGGTCACGTGGTGAAGGGATCCGGACCTTCCCAGAGGTGGGGAAGTGAGGCGTGTCCTGGGAAGGGAGGCGTGGCCTGAAGAGAGCCAGCCACGCCGGGGCGGAGCCAGCCACGCCAAAGCAGATATAAGCGTGGTGTGAACGCAGAGCGAGGCTGTTGTACTGTACTCCGAAGTGAAGACATCATCGGTCGTCAAGTCCCGAGTCGTCGTCCTGGGCCAGGCAGGCCGTTGCCTGCCTGGTCCAGTCTGTGTCGCGTTCCAGAGTGTTAGTGAGTTGAGGGAGGTGGTCACCACCTCATGTACAGTGTTACATTACTTACCGTTAATAAATAGTGTTGCCTCCAAGCTGCGTGTGTGTGCACCTAATTCGAACCCACTACATTTGGTGTCAGAAGGGGGTAAATAAATATTGCTAGGTTATCCTAGGGAAGTAAAATGGGCACACAAAAAACAAATATAAAACTCACCTGGACGCCTTCGTACGACGGGGATGGTGTGACGACCATCCTTCGGACAGCCCCGGGATGGCAGCCCCGGTGACAGAGAGAGAGATGGCGCTGCACGCGGAGCGGCGGGACTGGCATCGCACTGCTGCTTCGCCGCCATCGGGAACGGAGCGACGGAGCCGCGGGAGAGGACACCATCGTCGCTGCGGGGCTGGCGGGGAGGCCCGGGCATGCGGGCCACGCGGTGGGCCCGCCATTTCGGCGGCTGGTCGGGCGCGGTTCCCGCCAAAACGCCACTCCCGCCAACTTGGTGGCTGGTCGGGCGCGGTTCCTGCTAAAACGCCGCTCCCGCCAACTCGAGGGCTGGTCGGGCGCGGTTCCCGCCAAAACGCCGCTCCTGCTGCCGAAATGCCGCTCCCGCCGACATCAACGCCTGGAGGGGAGTTCCAGTCTTCTGCTCGAGCGCGAGAGGGTGGATGGGTTCGCAAGAGCAGGCCTTGTTCACCATGCAAGATTCTTCGGGGCGTCCCAGTGCTCCACCTTGCCGCCCTCCGCTATTCACAGTTTGCCAGGCGAGTCGTGACATGACAAGCACCCGGCCTCAAGAATAATATCTTCACCCATCTTACGTGCGCCGGGTTGCGATCGCGTGTGTTTTTTTAACTCGCTGGTTTGCGGAGCGTGTTCGTCCGGTTGTGTGCGTGATAAATTGACGCGGCGACCATGCGGGTTTCTGCTTGTAACAGTGTTGTTGTTAATTACGGCGTCGAGATCGGTATCTTCNGGGTGTAGTTAATGATTAATTCGTTGTTGGGTGTCCCGAGCTCCGTTGATATCCTGTAGGTTGCCGTGTTAATGACTCGTGTTGTTACATCGTTTGTTGCGAAATCGCCATTGTTATTGTGTATACTGTATGGAGTTTGCTCGCGATTGTCACGTGTAACTGTCAGAAACTTTGATCGTCATTGTTGCCAAGGTACAGACCGAATGGAGCTTTGCTTCTAATTGTTAACAGTGTATGGACTGTTGGGTACTTGCTTCTAATTATTTACTATGTACGGATTGTCTGGAGTATTGATTGTGAGTTGCCATGTGGGAGGCAGCATTACTCCAAATTATTGACTGTACGAACTTCGTATACTGCATATACTGTATTAATTCGGCGATTCTTGGGTTTGTCTAGTTTTTTTTGCTCTCAAAATTGAATGCCCTGAGTCCATGGTTAATGTTGAAAGGGATTTTGAAATGACAGGTTCAGTTGTTTCAAACTCACTGGTTGGTTCCTTTCCGTTGTTGCACAGATGATGTCTTTTGTGCGGGAATGCCCCTGTGTTCTACATGGATCGGGGTGCGTTTCCGTTAATTGCCGTCAAATTGCATTGCTCTCTCCACTCGGTTGGTACAGCTGCATGCTGCAATGCGAGTCTTGGAGATGATGTGTACGGATACGGGATGTGAGGTGTATTGTTGTGACCATTGAATATTCGGGATCGTCACAAATTGTGCGTACCTGTTCGGCATGGATCAGTTCTGTGGGGATCATAATTCAAATTGTATGTGTTGTGATGGTGTTTAATTGCGATGGTGACATGCTGCCAGGATTTGGAATTGTGGTGCTGGCTGTCACCTATCTTGGGCGCAGATCCTGACCAGGATGGCCCAGGGAGTGTTGCGTGTCTAACACGAACGTTGTGGTCCCGTCATGCTATGGCTGACGGCTTGACCTGACAGCCCGGAGATTGAAACACTCCGTGGTATGTCTAGCCTAGTGGGCTGTGCGCTCACAGGGCTCGGAGAATGTGGTCCCGTCATGCAATGGCTGACGGCTTGACCTGACAGCCCGGAGATCGAGACACTCCGTGGCTTGTTAGCCTAGTGGGCTGTGCGCTCACATGGCTCGGTGAGTGTGGTCCCGTCATGCTGTGTCTGACGGCTTGACCTGACAGCCCGGAGATCGAGACACTCTGTGGCTTGTCTAGCCTTGTGGGCTGTGCGCTCACATAGCTCAGGGAGTGTGGTCCCGTCATGCTATGGCTGACAGCTTGACCTGACAGCTCAGAGAGTGAGACACTCCGAGGTGCGTTGAAACAGTGGCTGGAGATTCGTAAGGTTCAGGTGGAGTTGTCCTGTTACGTTGGGACTGTATCCTCAGTTGTTAGGGTGCAAGTTGTGCAGTGAGTGAACGATGGGTCGTCTCAGCTCGGTCGGTACAGCTATATGCTGCGATGCGAGTCTTGGAGAGAGACTGGGTCGTCTCAGCTCGGTCGGTACAGCTATATGCTGCGATGCGAGTCTTGGAGAGAGACTGGGTCTCAGCTCGGTCGCTACAGCTATATGCTGCGATGCGAGTCTTGGAGAGAGACTGGGTTAAAATCCCCCGATATGGCCGACGCGTGCTACTGGTTGTGACGCCGCATCGGAAAGGCGGTGGGNTGGTAACATGGAAATTCCCCCCCCCCCNGATATGGCCGACGCGTGCTACTGGTTGTGACGCCGCGTCGGAAAGGCGGTGGGTGGTCACATGGAAATCCCCCCCCCCGATATGGCCGACGCGTGCTACTGGTTGTGACGCCACGTCGGAAAGGCGGGGGGTGCTAACGGGTGACTGTCATGTCCGAAGAGCGGAGGCGAGTGTTCGTTGAGTGATGCCTCAGGAGGGTTTGGTTCTCGTCACAGGAGGCAGTATCTACCTGGCACCTTGGAGTCGCCGGTTATGCCGACCGGCTATGGACTGGGGGGGGAGTGGAGCATGCGTCAGCTGCTCCTCCTGTTCTGACTCCTGGGGGAGGGGCCGTGCCCTTTGGGCCGCTTCTGGTTCCCCAGACCCGGCCACATGGACTCGTTGAAGACTGGCTGCTCTACATGCCTCTCAGACTCTTGCTCATTGTCTACGCCGTCGTTCCAATGGCCACACTCACATGTCAGTGCATGCGTGATTCTCACGGGGGGGCTGTGCTGGAGCGTAAGTGGGTTAGCCAGTTTTCATGTATATTTGTTGTTAATTCCCCGTTTTCTATGCGGTTCCCTTTTACCCTCGTCGATTCTGTATATATTACGTGATTGTATTTCTTATCGGTCGCCGGTCATTTATTGATGTTGCTGGTTCGGAGGCACACCTTTTCGATGTTTCACAGTTGTGTTACAGCCGGGACGGCTGTGTGTTTATACAGGGGGGGGTGAGTAGTGACATAGAACGGTCACTACTGTGTCGGCCCGTACGAAGGCTGGGGCCCCAAGGGGGTGCCTGGGGGCACGTGGTGAGGGATCCGGACCTTCCAGAGGTGGGGAAGTGAGGCGTGTCCTGGGAAGGGAGGCGTGGCCTGAAGAGAGCCAGCCACGCCGGGGCGGAGCCAGCCACGCCAAAGCAGATATAAGTGTGGTGTGAACGCAGAGCGAGGCTGTTGTACTGTACTCCGAAGTGAAGACATCATCGATCGTCAAGTCCCGAGTCGTCGTCCTGGGCCAGGCAGGCCGTTGCCTGCCTGGTCCAGTCTGTGTCGCGTTCCAGAGTGGTAGTGAGTTGAGGGAGGTGGTCACCACCTCATGTACAGTGTTACATTACTTACCGTTAATAAATAGTGTTGCCTCCAAGCTGCGTGTGTGTGCACCTAATTCGAACCCACTACATTGTGTGAGTTCATATGTGTTTGTGTGCGTGTAAGTCGATGGGTTTCTATGTGTGTGGGTCCATGTGTGTGTCTGTCTTTTTCAAACGGACAACAACCCATGTGTGTGTACGTACAAGTGTTTGTGTGTGTGTCAGTCCATTTGTGTGCATATCAGTCACTGTGTGTGTGTTAGTCCACGTGTGTGTGTAAGTCCCTACGTGTGTGTTTCACTCTGTGTGTGTGTCTAAGTGAATGCGTGTGTGTGAGTCGATGTGTGTGCATGGCTCCATCTGAGTGTGTTTGTCAATGCGCGTTTGTGTGTCTATGTGTGTCAGTCGATGTGTCTGTGTGTTAATCCATGTGTGTGTATCTAAAGTCGATGTCTGTGTGTCACAGTCTATATGTCTATGTGTGTGTAGGGCAATGTGTGTGTAAGTCCATGTGTGTGTGTCTTAATCGATGTGTGTTTGTGTAAGTACATGTGTGTTTACGTCAATGTGTGTGTGAGTCCACGTATGTCTGTGTGTCAGTCGATGTGTGTGTGTGTGTCGTTGTATGTGTGTACGTCGATATATGTGTGTGTAACTCCATGTGTGTGTATCTAAAGTGCATGTCTATGCGTGTGTGAGTCCATATGTGTGTGTGTGTCAGTCCATGGGCGTCTGTGTTAGTCGCTTTGTGTGCATGGCTCCATGTCAGTCAGTGTAAGTCCATTTATTTGCATGTCTGTAGGTCCATATGTGCGTGTGAGTGAATGTATGTGCTTTATTGACCTGCTCAAGGCCTATGATACCATCAGTAGGCCTGACCTCTGGGTTGTTCTTCATGCTTTCGGAGTCCCTCAAACTTTGCTCACGATCCTTAAGGACCTTCATGTTGGTGAGCGGCCCCGTGTCAAACTACGTGGCCGTCAGTCAGAGCCATTCCCTCTACACCTTGAGGTGTGACAGGGATGTCCTCTGGCTCCACATTATTTAACATATATTTTGACCACGTAGTTCGTGAAGCCTTCAATGGCTGTACCCCAGGAATTACCATATGGTACAGATACAATGGGAGGCTGATCGATTTCCGGGTGCAGTCAAGGGATGCCTCCCTATTGCTCAACCATGTTATGTATGCCAATGCTCTGGTTATTGCTGCTCACTGCTGCTGAACCTGGAGCTTGCCACTAAGAGGTGGGGCCTTACCATCAGCCCCACCAAAACTAAGCACCTGCCTGGGTATTTTGTACCATCGAACAATCCACCCCCACAACTCAAATTGGTGATGCGGCAGTTGTAGATAGATTGCCGAGATTCCCATACCTGGCCAGTGTGCTCATGACCGGCTCCGGTTTAACAGCAGAGGTCTCACTCCAAATCAGTCGAGCGCCATTATCTTTTCATCGGCTGAGTTACGCTGTGAAAGCTACCTGGTCTCTCGCTCCGCATGAAGTTCCAGGTCTTCTCGGCCACAGTAATTCCCTCCCTTTTCTACGCTTGCGAAACGTGCACCCCCTAATGGAACATCTTTGCCGGTTAGAAACATTTAGGCTGGCCTGCTAACGATCCATCCTGGGTTTAACCATATATGTGTGTGTGTGCATCTAAGTCGATGTGTTTCTATGTGTGTGGGTCAATGTCTGTGTGTAAGTTCATGTGTGTGTCTTTTTCGCCCGAGCAACGACGGGTATTTACTCTAGTATTCATATAAAATACTCTCGATGATTACAATTTTGCACGCTTTCTTTTAACTCATTCTGTTGTTGTTGTTGTCGTTGTGTCCTCAAATCTTGTAACTCAGTTTTAACCCACTTCCTAATGTGGTATCGACTGCACACTTGGTATACTTATGGCATACTGATGACAATACTATATTCTATCATAAAAATTTTTTTTACATTCTATTGTATATGTTATGTTTCGGCTTGGGTCTAATTGTCCACGCTCAACTGACATTGGCTGTAATTGGCCACAGGCCCTTACGTTATGGCAAGCTTCGGGGCCACTTCCTGGCGTTGTGGAGTTCTGCCATTACTCGTACATTTAATAAAAGCGTGTTTAAAAAATTTAAAAAAATATTACTTATTAAATGGAGGCCACGGACTGCGCCACGGAGCTTTTATCGGTAAACAAGGTACCGTATTTACCGGGTAATACTTTGCGCGACCTTTACCCTCCCGGGTAATTCTTCCGAGCTACCTTTACCCTACCCTTTACCTTACCCTTTGGCATGTCGACAACTTTACCCTTTACCATTTTACCCAGTAAAAAGGGTAAATTACCTTACCTTGCCGAGGCCTACTCTAAAGAGGCTCTTCCAGCAGCAGTGGCATGCGCAACAAATTGCAGTGCTGCACATTTATCTTTTATTGTTACCGCACTATGAACGTCAATGCAGAAAGCTCTGTATATATTGACAAGAAGCTATGGCGAGATGTAAATCGACAAACGTGTTCTCTTTGGTCGTGAATTTGCACATTATGTGAAAAGTTAGCATCGTGTCATGTGTGATCCTCATAATTTGGTCAAAATGTATTTATTTTTACATGAACATTTCTGTTTAAATAATTTCAACGGTTTTAACTTGATTCCTCTGCTTGTCGTGGTCAAATCTTGTAATACAAATTTCGTCCACTTCCCGTTGTCCAATCAATTCCACATTTTGCACACCTACTCACATCCGGTGACAATGCATGCTTTATCAAAGTCGGCATCAATTAATCAATTAATTCGCTACTTTAAAGGAATTTACAGTTTGTATGGACGCCTTATATTATTTACATATGTTGTGTAGGTCAAAAACACCGCGGTCCCTAAACTGTAGAATCGGCTCGCACAAAGCGCAGGTGCCGCGTGTCTCAGGCGCCATTGATGTACTTCTCGACCGTGAGTTAAACGAAGTTGTGAATAAAACCGTTGTTAAAAAAAACTTTTTAAAGGAGTTTATTACGTGAATATTTCTTTTAAATTATCATTGAGAGTGAGCATCATCTACGTAACCTGCTTTTTGGACTAAATGTGTGTCTGCTAGTCTTCGTGCTGGTGCAAGAATGTGAGCTGCATACCTTGCAGGTCTTGCATGACTTCCCTTTTTAAAACATCAAACAGTATACATACATAACAAACAAACTCAACATGTGCATCAATAACACTGTGGTCTTACAAGAAAATACAATGTCAATCAAATAGGTGACGTTTAGGGCAATGACCCTTCTTCAGAGCGGCCAGAGAGATAGAGAGGTTGAGAGCTGGAGACTGACAAATAATATTTGGCAAATGTTTAACTTGGCATATGAATCCTGAACAGGGGAACTCTTATCCACGGTGCTTTTAACCCTCGACTCTGACGATCCATGCCCCTTTCCTCCATTTTATCCGCGATGTATGAGTCATCACCCTCTTATCGGCAAACATCTTTTGTGACAAAACATGCACAGTGTAGCACATTAGGAATGGATCACTCTTTTAAGTGTGTCCTTGTGCAGCAAGGGAGTAAAGTGTGGTTCTGTGAAAGTCCTGATGTGCTGTGCAATGCATCAATGCATGTGTGTACAGCAGCATGTAATGTCTGAGTCGGGCCTGTAGGTGGCTGGCAGGGTTAATGAATAACCGCACGTGTAAACCAGCCACATGGTTAATGGCGTCTCGGAAGGATTGCTGCGTGTAACACGCGCTGTTGCATTTTACAGGTAAAGGACCCAAAGGTTGTTTTTGATCGTTATATAAATGTTCTAGACTTGTTCTAGACTTGTTCTAAACTTTAAACTTGGCTTTGAATTGTTTGTGATATATGCAATTAGAGGCGTTTTAGCACTGTGCATTGTAAAGGGATGACGCACTGTAATTAGTTACTGTCATTGTAATTCTCTAACTCTAATACTGTTTAGTCTATAACCATGCCCATGTACCCAGAGTATGACTACTTGCAATGCTATTGAGCATAGAACACATGTAAATGTGTAGGGGTGTCAGGGAAGGATTCCCACAATAGGTGGTTAGTGGAGGGGTGATCGAGGAGATATAAGGAGAGAACGGGCGGGAAGAGGGGCCTTTGGCGGGAACGATATTGGGACGGCTGGGGACAGGTGTGGATGGAAGAAAAGGAATAAAGGACGAGACCCCTGCAATCTGGTGTCGGCTCCCCTTTACATCTGGTGGCAGCGGTGGGATTACAATGGCTATAAAAAAGAATCCCCGCGGAAAAGAGCCAAGGGAAGAGGAAGCAGGGGCCGGGATCCTTCCCATCCCGGGCAACAAGGGGGCCTGCTATCAGAAGCAGCAGCAGGGGGCCCGGATCGCCTGGAGGACCCCATGGAGGACCGCATGGCCCGCGTGGAGAGGGCACTCCAGGAGCTACTGCAGAGGCTCCCTATGGGGGGCCCGCCAGCACCGGACCCCCACCCCCGCGTACTACGGGAGGAGAGGCCACGGGACCCGGAGGCCGACCAGCCGGCCGGGCAGGAGCCGCAACCAACCTCGTCACGCCAGCCGCCGCCGCTCCCGCCAAAACCCCCAGGGCTAAACACCCAACACGGAGAGCAGGTGGCCGGACAGCCGCGTCGGCTGGGGCCCGTCGACAAGTTCGTGGCTGAGGAAGAAGATTGGGAGGGGTTTGTCCGCCGATTCGAGGCTGCCTTCCACGCTCTCGAGTGGACAGACGAAGAGGCACTACGAGCGCTGCCATCCGTTCTGGGCAAGGAAGCACTCTCCTCTTACACCTCCCTTCCCTCGCACAGCAAGTCCACGCTACAGGCGGCCTACGAAGCTTTGGGGGAGATCTATTGCCCGGCGGAAGGAGCCTTTAAACGGTTGCAGGATCGCCAGCGAGGGGCTAAAGAATCCCCTTTAGCCTATAGGGGTGCGCTGCTCGTGTTGGCGAGGAGAGCTTTCCCTCGCCTGGCTGAAGAAGCGCTCGAGGACCTCGTGGTCGAGCACCTCATCACCTACGCTTGCCGCGCCGGCGTTGTAATGCCCGTGGTAACGCCGGGGGAACGCACCTCGCTGTGGGCTGCCCGGACCATCCAAGCCCACGAGCAGGTCATGGGCCGGGCGCCACCCGTGGGCCCGGTGGCTGGCGCGGCAGGGGGAACAGCCGAGCCGTTGCCGCGGCGCTACTGGGTCCAGCGACACCAACCGCCGAACCTGCACCGTCGCCACAGGCTGCCTGTGGGGCAGCTGGGAACGGACCCCCGACGTCTGAGATGGAGCCAACGCTGCGGGAGGTGTACGCGCGATCCGGGGACTGCAGAGGGACCAGGGGCGCGACCAGCCGCCGCGTCGCTGGCAGCCGCCTCTACAACATCGCGCCGAGCCCCCCCGACGGAACGCCCCGTGGGTCTGCCACCGTTGTGGTCGAGAGGGGCATGTGGCGAGGGGGTGCCGCACGGAGCCAGAGGCCGCCAACGTCACCTGGAACCCGCCGGCGCCGAACGCCGACAGGATCCAGGCGAGTGACGCCGTCCCGCCCGGCCTCTCGGTCGGGCCGAGCAATTACAATTCCGAACTTACCGGGAGTCTCCTCGGGGTGGGCGCCGTCGGTGTCGTTCCCGGTCCCCATTGTCTGGGTCGGGGGAAGGGATCGCGCCGGGATAGCGCCGGGGCCGGTGATTGCGTCGCGACCAAAAGTGGCGTCGCGACCCGGAGTGGCGTCGCGAACGGACGTGACGTTGCATCCGGAAGTGACGTCGCGGCTGAAAGTGGTGTCGCGGATCGCGCCGGGAATTTCGCCGGGGCCGTGGACCGCGCCGGGAATCGCGCCGAGGCCGGGGACCGCGTCGGGGATCGCGGGCGGAGGGATGTCGCGGGCGGAGGTGACGTCGCGGGCGGACGTGACGTCGCGGGCGGAGGTGACGTCACGGGCGGAGGTGACGTCGCGGGCGGAGTGACGTCGCGGCCGGGGTGGCGTCGATACCGGGCGTGGCGTCGCGGGCGGGCGTGACGTCGCGGGCGGGCGTGGTTTCGCGGGCGGGCGTGGTTTCGCAGGCTGGCGTGGTTTCGCGGCGGGCGTGACGTCGCGGGCGGCGTGACGTCACCAGTTACCGCGACGCCGGCGAGTTGCCAGGGGCAACGGCCCGTGTGCTGAGGCGGCACACAAAATTGACATTGCGCCCTGGAGCAGTTCCACGGCCCGCCTCACCACCGCTTTGCGGTGGAGCGAGACGGAACCAGGGGGACCACGCCCCCGTGACAAAGGAAAGGGAGGGGAGAAGGGAGGGCTCACGGGAAGGCCCACCCCCAGTCCCCACCGCCCCTACAATGGGGGCCCCCCCCACACCACAAGGGGGCCCACCCTACGTCACCAAGGGGGGCAATTTGCACCACATAGAGAGCCCAGCCCGCAACCCGGGGGAAGCCCACACTATGTAACAAGGGCACGCTCACCCTGCTGCGACGCACTCCAAAGGGAGGAACCCATCTTCGGTCCATTCACATCCATCCCCATCATCTCACCATGCACCACAGGATAACGAGATGCCGCGTGGTCAGTGGCCGGACTCAGCCACACAATAGAGGAAGCTGGCAAGGCGGGTGGTAGCGGCCACGTCAGGAACCTCGGTCCTGGTCGGTGAAATCGCGGGAGTGTCGGCACGTATCTTGGTGGATACGGGGCATCAGCCACGATCATCTCGAGCACCATGCATGAGATGCTGCCGGATAAAATCCGACCTTTAGTCCCGCCAAGACAACGTTCATTGCAGCAAATGGAGGCAGCATGGGCTTCCTGGGCCAGGTTGAAGCCCCGATACAGATTGGGCAGCTTTCGGTAGCAGGACCCATCCTTGTCTCCGCAAAGTTGTCCGTACCCTGCCTGTTGGGGACGGACTTTCTGAGGCGGATGCCAATGAAAATCGATCTGGCCAATAGGCGGGTCGAAGTCCAGGGAACGCATCTCCATTTCCTAAAGGTGGAGGGGGCCAGCCGGGGTGTACCCTACGTGCAGGCTCTGGTCAGTAAGTCTGTCTCCATTCCACCGGCAGCCCAGATGCTGATTCCGCTGCAATATCGGTCCCCCTCGTGACAGCCCGACCAGACTCACCCATCCTGGTGTCTCCGGCGTCAGCTGCCATGGATCGCCATGCGCTGGTGGGAGCCGAAACTATTGTACAGAGGAACCAGCATCTGTTCATTCAGGTGCTGAAACCTCCGATAGAACAGCGACAGTGCAGGAGGGAACAGTTCTGGCCCACGTTAGTCCCTTGTCACTAGGAGCCCCAGGGACAAAGCCCGAGCTTGTAGGCAGCATCAGCCAGTCCGAGGACAGAGGGGCCGAATCGTGGATGGACCAGCTGGCGGGGCCTGAGCCGGGATTGCCGCCCGACCAGAAACAGCAGCTGCACTCGTTATTGCATGAGTTCTCGGATGTGTTCAGCCGGGGACCGTTCGACCTAGGGCGCACAAATTTGTCGCAGCACCACATTAACACGGGAGATGCCGCACCCCTGCGCCAAAACACATATAGAATGAGCCCAATGGAAAAAGGGCACATTCAACAAGCGGTGCAGGAGATGCTGCGGGCCGACATAATTTCTCCATCCTCGAGTCCCTGGGGGCACCGGTGGTCCTAGTCAAGAAGTCAGACGGGTCACTGAGATTCTGTGTGGACTTCCGATGCCTCAATGCCGTCACGCTGGCCGACGCATATCCGCTACCACGTATTGACGACTCATTGGATGCACTGGCGGGAGCAAAATTTTTCAGTACGCTGGATTTATTGTCCGGGTTCTGGCAGGTCCCACTAGACGCAGACTCCCGGCCTAAAACAGCGTTCCGGACACCACAGGGCCTGTTCGAGTTCAACTGCCTGCCTATGGGCCTCCAGACTGCGCCGGCGACGTTCCAACGCATAATGGAGTTGGCCCTAGCAGGCCTCCAATGGGAAACGTGCCTCATCTACCTGGATGACGTCATTGTTTTCAGCCGATCATTCGAGGAACACATTGACCAATTACGTCAGGTATTCCTGCGGTTCCGGAACGCGAACTTGAAGCTCAAGCCGTCGAAGTGCCACCTTATGCAGTCGTCGGTACGCTACTTGGGCCACGTCGTCAGTGAGTCTGGAGTGGCTACAGACCCGGAAAAGACAGCCTGCGTGAGGGCCTGGGCTGTTCCCACAACGGTTCCAGAGGTACGCCGGTTTGTGGGTTTCGTTTCTTACTACCGCCGCTTTGTGCCCAACTTCGCAACCATTGCCAAGCCCTTGCACGTGTTGACGGCGAAGAACCAGAGGTTTTATTGGGGCCCTCTGGAGGAAGAGGCATTCCAGCAGCTGCGCTCACGTCTGACAGATGCACTACCATTGGCCTTTCCGGATTTTGGCCTCCCTTTATCCTGGACACGGACGCCAGCGATGTGGGCATCGGCAGTGTTTTGTCGCAAGTCCAGCAGGGTCGGGAGGTGGTTATCGCCTATGGTAGTCGCGTGCTTTAATCAGCGGAGCAGCGCTACTGCATCACACGTAGGGAACTCCTGGCAGTCGTTCACTTCGTGCAGCAATTCCGACCCTACCTGTATGGTCGCAAATTTACGGTCCACACTGACCACGTGGCCTTGCAGTATTCGCTCCGCATCGACCAGCCTTCGGCCAGCTGGCCAGATGGATAGAGCGCCTGCAGGAGTAGAGGTACCAAGTAGTGCATCGCAAAGGGACCAGACATGCCAACGCAGACGCATTGTCCCGACTGGCGCCCAGGGCCCTTGTGCATGCACCACAGGCGGGGCACGCTGCAAGGAGGCGAGGCCGGAGGGGACGGTCATCGCTCCCGTAAGCACGGCGGAGGGCGCACAGGGTGAGGTCCAGCTGACCGACCACGACCTGGGCTGACCTTGGACGATTGGAGACGGCTACAGCTGGAGGAAGCCCCACTGCGAACGCTACGCGCCTCAGCAGATGCAGGGGGGAGGAGTACATCGTATGGGAGGACCTCCTCATGCGATGGGACCCGACAGGGCGCCGGCGATGCTGGTAGTTCCGGAGTCGCCGCCAGCTGCTGCACCTGGCGGGGCGAAAGACACTGTACACATTACAGGGTCGGTACTTTTGGCCAGGTATGACCGCTGACGTGTATCGATGGGTCGCTACCTGCGTCGAATGTGCGCGGCAAAAGCCGCCACCCGGGTAAGCCGGGCGCCCCTACAGCCCATCACGGTGACCAGGGTCAACGAATTGGTTGCGTTGGACATCCTGGGACCACTGCCGGTCACGCCACGGGGAAATAAATACCTGTTGGTCGGAGTCGAGTACTGCACGAGGTGGCCGATGGCGTGGGCCCTCCCGGACCAAATGGCACAGACCATCGCTGATGCCTTCGTGGGAGGCTATGTCCTTGATAAGGGGGCACCGGAGGGGTTGCTCACGGATCAGGGCAGGAATTTCTCCTCACAGCTATTGAAGGACGTCTGCTCTATCCTGGGCACTAAAAAGGTATCTCCGTATCATCCCCAGACCGATGGATGGTAGAGCGGCTTAACCGCACCATAGCGGCCATGCTGTCTCAAGTGGTGGACGAAAACCATTCCGACTGGGACCTCCACATTCCATCGGTCTTAGCGGCGTACAGGGTGGCCCCACACGCGGCGACGGGGTTCTCGCCGTTTTTCCTGATGTACGGACGGGATCCCGTTCCGCCTATTGAGGTGCAGCTGACGGACATTCCGCAAGAGCCGACGCATGGCCGAAGGCACTAAAGACCTCCCTCATTTATTTGAGAGAGGCCTGCCAAGCAGCCGAGGCCGCATCGGCCACGAGCCAAGAGAGTAATGTACGGATACGGGAGAGGACAGTGACAGCCAAGCCCTTTAAAGTCGGGGACCAGGCATGGCTACACTGTCCTCAGGTGCCGGTTGGCCTCTCACCAAAGCTGCACCGACCCTGGAAAGGGCCGGTAGAGGTCATTAAAGCACTCCGACCGCAGTGCGTCCAGGTCCAACTGGGTAAGCGACGATGGTTTGTACACCCCACCCGCCTTAAGCCATACATCTCTCCACCATCATCTTCACCAACATCACCACCAACATCACTGCCAACATCATCATCATCCCTACCCAGGCCAAGGTCGCCGACCACCACGCGCCGACCGGCAGGGGGTTCGGTGCCCTGTGTTCCCTTGTCACCTACAGCACCCCATGTGAGGCCTGACGGAGCGGCGGCACGAGCGGGGGCCGGAGAGACAGCGGCGCCAGGCAAGGCGACACCGGCACCACCGAACCAGGGACCGCGACGAGAGGGCCTTCGAAGGAGGGGGCCGCCACGGTCATCTGCTGCCTGTGGATGTCCGGGCTGTTACGGGATGCTGGCTGGAGACCTGGGCAGGCCGCGCAATTGATGTCGTTGTGTTATATTGCATTGTATGGTTGTGGGGGGGGTAAGGCTGTCGTCACTGTCAGTGGTGGGAGGCATGGGGAGACTTAAATGGTCCATAGGGGAGGCAGAACGAGGACGGTTATTTTGTCTCCGGGGGGGGGGTGATGTAGGGGTGTCAGGGGAAGGATTCCCACCAATATGTGGGTTAGTGGGAGGGGTGATCGAGGAGATATAAGGAGAGAACGGGCGGGAAGAGGGAGCCTTTGGCGGGAACGATATTGGGACAGCTGGGGACAGGTGTGGATGGAAGAAAAGGAATAAAGGACGAGACCCCTGCAATCTGGTGTCGGCTCCCCTTTACAGTAGTAAGCTGTACAATGGTGATATACAGTACGTATACTGTACACATACAGTACATATAATGGGTGTAAGATACCGATAGAAGTGGATGGTATAGATAGACATACAGCTTAGGATTAAAGTAATATTCGAATAGTGATGTACAAATGTGATTGTCAAAGACAAAGATGGTTTATCAGCAGTAGAATTGGGTTTAAGAGAAAGGGTTAATGAATAACCACACGTGTAAACCAGCCACATGGTTAATGGCGTCTCGGAAGGATTGCTGCGTGTAACACGCGCTGTTGCATTTTACAGAGTGGCGGTGCTGTTCTTACCAAGATTCATATGAACCACAATAAATAAATGTGCTTGCCACCGATTTGGAGCACCTGCCACGTCCTTCATTTCGAGTGTGCAACAACAGCAATCAAAGCAAATCCGCGGGCGACACTTGCTTTTATAAGAAGACAAGTCGGACGGATACACGCACAGAAACAAGAAGAGACACCAACAAGAAGACACACAAGAAAGTGAGACACACAGACGCAGAGCCAGAGAGACACAGATACATATAGAGACACTTATAAAGTATTAAGACTTATAAAGTACTTTACAGTGTTAGTATTAATATTGCGGTATTGCTACAGCTGGATGGTGCCATTGTGTATTGGTTACAGCACTTGTAATCCAGCGGTCACTGGTTCGATCTCCCGGGCACGATAGGTGAGACAATGGGCACGTTTCTTAAATTCCCCACCTGTCATCCCAGCAGTGTAAATGGGTACATCACACTTAGTCTGTTGGAAGGTCCTGTGGGAATCATAAATCGTGGAACTCACACCTTTTCCAATAACACTTGTCCAGCGTGGAAGTTAGACCAAATGCCCTCTAAAGGGGCTCTTCCAGCAGCAGTGGCATGCGCAAGAAATTGCAGGGCTGCACCTTTACCTTTTATTGTTACCGCGTTATGAACGTCCTTGCAAAAAGTTCTGATTATATTGACCAGAAGCTATGGCGAGATGTAAATCGACAAACGTGTTCTCTTTGGTCGTGAATTTGCTCATTATGTGAAAAGTAGCCATCGTGTCATGTGTGATCCTCATAATTTGGTCAAAATGTATTTATTTTTACATGAACATTTCTGTTTCAATTATTTCAACGGTTTTAACTTGATTACTCTGTTTGTCGTGGTCAAATCTTGTAATCAAAATTTGCCCACTTCCCGTTGTCCAATCAATTCCACATTTTGCACACGTACTCACATCCGGTGACAATGCATGCCTGTATCAAAGTCGGCATCAGTTAATTAATTCGCTACTTTAAAGCAATTTACATTTTGTATTGATGCCTTATTATTTACATATACAGTAGAACCTCTGGTCACGACCATAATTTGTTCCATAACTTTGGTCGCAACCCGATTTGGTCGTGACTCGAACCTAATTTCCCCATTGGATTGTATGTAAATACGATTAATCCGTTCAAGACTCCTACGAACTGTATATAAATATTGTTTATTAAAGATTTTTAAGCACAAAAATAGTTAATTATGCCATAGAAGTCACAGTGTAATAGTAAACTAAATGTACAAAACATTGAATAACACTGAGAAAACCTTGAACAGAGAAAACTAACATTGCCGCGTCAAGGTTTAGAATCGTTCAACAAGATGATTGTTTCGTCTGCTACATCAGTCGGTCGATTCTGAGAGAGAGAGAGAATATTCGTATAAGCAATTTATGTTTCTATTGAAAGTAAGTTAACAGTAATAGTTGGGTACAGTATTGTTTTTGGAAGCATTCACCGTAATACCATCGTATGAATGATGCGATAAGTTTCGATTTAAAGCTTTCGTGACTGCAGGGATTCATCTTCTTGGTTCTTTCGGTAAAGTCACGTAGAGGGGAAGTAATAAAATAATAAAAATAAAACACAATAATTGTGACTTTACCGAAAGAACCAAGAAGATGCGATAAGTGATTAGATTAACGGGTTCTTATGTTAGCGATTTACGAACTCAGCGCTTTCGCTCTCTAAATTACGGCTTGAATGAGGGGTATAACAACACTCACAAAATTAATCTTACCGAGACCGATTACTAAGCGAGACTGACTGAGCAAGCGGCCACACGTGGGTTGCTGTTGTTTGTAAACAATCAGGAAATTTATTCTAGATTTGAAGCTTTCGTGACTGCAAGGATTCATATTCTTAGGTTTTTTCGGTAAAGTCACGTAGGTAAAACATTTAAGTTAATAAACGTAAAATAAAAATCACGACGTTTCGGAGGCAACACAAGCTTCCGTCTTCAGGTGGAACCGTCACAGCCCGACACAGCCTGATACAGCTGTCGGGCTGTGACGGTTCCACCTGAAGACGGAAGCTTGGGTTGCCTCCGAAACGTCGTGATTTTTTATTTTTATTTTACTTTTATTAATTTTATTTTTTTACCTACGTGACTTTACCGAAAAAACCTAAGAACAGGAAATTTGGCGCTTGCAAAAAAAAACGGCGCGGAAGGGCAAATCGGCCGCGGCCGTGTTTGATCGCCACCCGAGTTTGTGTTCGTGACCAGATTCAAAAATGTTGTGAATTTTTTGGTCGGACCCGATTTGGTCGTGGTCAGAAGCGTTCGTGACCAGAGGTTCCACTGTACTGTATTTGTGTAGGTCAAAAACGCCGCGGTCCCTAAACTGTGGAATCGGCTCGCACAAAACGCAGGTGCCGCGTGTCTCAGGCGCCATTGATGTACTTCTCGACCGTAAGTTAAACGAAGTTGTGAATAAAACCGTTTTAAAAAAAACTGTTTTAAAGGAGTTTATTACATGAACATTTCTGTTTAAATTATATTGAAGTGAGCATCTACGTAACCTGCTTTTTGGACTAAATTGTCTGCTAATCTTCGTGCTGGTGCAGAATGTGGGCTGCATACCTTGAAGTCTTGCATGACTTCCCTTTTTAAAAAATCAAACAAAAAACTCAACATGTGCATCAATAACACTGTGGTCTCACAAGAAAATACAGTGTCAGTAAAATAGGTGACGTTTAGGGAAATGACCCTTCTTCAGAGCGGCCAGAGAGATAGAGGGGGTGAGAGCTGGAGACTGACAATT
Source organism: Lethenteron camtschaticum (assembly GCA_018977245.1). Classification (NCBI taxonomy): domain Eukaryota; kingdom Metazoa; phylum Chordata; class Hyperoartia; order Petromyzontiformes; family Petromyzontidae; genus Lethenteron; species Lethenteron camtschaticum. The sequence continues at coordinate 7,498,767 of MU249573.1, read as the reverse complement.
ATATTTGGCAAATGTTTTAACTTGGCATATGAATACTGAACAGGGGAACTTAAAAAAAAATGTTTTAAAGGAGTTTATTACATGAACATTTCTGTTTAAATTATAATTGAAGCGAGCATCATCTACGTAACCTGCTTTTTGGACTAAATTGTGTCTGCCAGTCTTCGTGCTGTTGCTACAGCCTGCACGAAGTAGATGGTATGACTTGACAATAATGAATGCAGCACGAGAATTTGCCCGTGAAATGTTATGGTTGATGTCCCACCTACACTCTATTTGCCACACAAAAACTCAGTTCCCCCGCAATCAGTATGTAAATTAGGAAAAAAAACATTACAGAAAATTAGTGCAGGCTGGGAAACCATACGTTTAAAACAGCAACACAAAAACGTGTAAAAAAGTGCCCAGTTTTTTGCTTTATACAAAAAACATCAGCACTTAAGAAAATATGTTTTAGATATGTGGTTCCCAGACGCAAACTAACAAATTGCTGAGTTTGTTTTTTGCATGTATGTGTGTTGTTCGTCACCTGCAGTTGGGGGAGAGTGAGCATGTGTGGGGATTTATACATTTTACACAAACACCCATACAGACTACACACACTCATGCAGACTGCACTCAAACAAATATATACACAATATTCACACCACAGGTCCCAGTCATCACCAAGTAAAATCTGCTCCAAATCCTGTAGCACATCAGCCCATTTCTTCTCTAGCCTGTGCCATGCCAATTTATCCAACTCTTTCTAGCAAAATAGAAGTTATTTGAACATGCAATGGCTGGTCATGCTAAATGACCGAGCCAGTACATATTTTCTCCAGAGGAGCTCACTAATGAAAGTTATCCGAGAGTTCTTCATACAATCCAGTCTGGTTAAGCACAGGGTTCATCATCGACAGGCCAACCTGAATGTTGATAGCTGGTGCAGGTATCGATGTAAACGGGCCCACATTTACAAAGCATGGGGAAGAGAGCACACTGTACACACATCTTACTCATAAGGGTGTTGTGAAAGGCAACATAAGGGCACCTGAGGCACCATGGCAAAACAGATGTGTTGATTAGCCTCGTGGATTTAGCTTGGGGAAAGAGAATGAATACCATCGGATTGGGGACCGAATTCCAGACTTGTTGCAATTTACTGGTCATATTTTTTCCTACATTATTGCATGGGTCACACGTGGTGGGTTGTCCCCTTGGCCATCGGTTTCCATAAAATGCGTTACACCCCGATTATTGTTGGGCTCTCCTGGTGTGGTTTTGCGCACGACGCACCGACAATCACCCTTCTACACAAAGCAGACACATCGAGAGGTTGTGTCACTTTTGGGGGGTATGGTGTAAACAGGTTGAGAAGCTACGGCGCACTCTCGTCCCCTCCCTCGAGGCTGCGCACGCTCACCCGAGAGTTTCTCGCATTTGCGCGCGCGCTCGATGAGGGTGTTAAAGGAGAGGCGTGCACCGTCGACATTTGGCTGCCACCACGGGGTGTGTGCCAAATATCGCTGGATTTTACCGGCGGCGAGGCCCTCAATTATTTTGGCCTCGTACTCTGGGTACGCGAGCTGGGTCAACATGCGTACATCCTCGGCGTAATCTCGTAGATCCTCGCCGGGTTGGCGGCGGCGTGCCTCTAAGGCCGTCTGCGCATCCTCCTCGTCATAGGCGTCGAAGCGTCGTTCGAGTTCGCACATTAATTTTTCCACTGGGTTTGTGCGCTTGCGGGCAAAGCTTCCACAAAGTCAGCTGCCCGCCCATCTAAATGTAGCTCTAACTGCTGCAACGCCTCCTCATCTGACCACCCATTAACTTTTTTAGCCCCCCTGATGCTGCGGGCAAACGATTTCCATGATGGAATTCCTTTGCCCGTAAATGTGCATTTGATTTTAATCTGGGTTGGGGGCCTCTTTCCTTTGGGGGTGCGGGGATCGTCCCGTTTCTGACACCAATATGTGGGGGTCGCTGGCCCCCGAGATCCCTCCCTCGATAATGCTAACGGCCGGCTAACATCATCACTCGCTCCCCCGCTGCTATGCGAACCGCTGCTGAGTTCCTCACCCATGGTGTGGGAGCCGTCGCTCGAGGATTCCCCTCCATCGCGGGTCCGCGTAATAGGCATGGTTAATTACCGAGTAGTATTCTGCCCCTCTCTACTACGATACTTCCCTTTCCTAATCGCGCGCCTGCAACCCACACGGAGCGAACGTACGCACGCCCACACACACGCCGCTCCGCGCACTCCAACTCAACTCAGGTTATGATCGCGCACCTGTATCACACACGGAGTGAACACACGTGACACCCACTCTCGCGCCGCTCCGCGCAGCGCTCCCCCGAGGCGAGCCACAGCACTACATTCACCCCTGACTACTCGCGTTATGATCGCGCACCTGTATCGCACACGGGGTGGACGCACGCACACACACGCAGCTCCCCACGCGACACACTGCTCAACAAGATCACGCGAGACCACGCTTCGCTATTAATGATTTATTATCTGCTACTCGCGAATTGATGCTAAGTCAGTATGAGTCGACGAGGCTGGCCTATCCTACTTCCCCTGGGCCTATTCCCTATTTATCGGCTTACGATACCCTACTTCACCTCCCCACTCACTGTTTGGTGCCCACGGTGGTTCGCTGCTCCCTGTGCTAACAGCGCACCTCGATGCGTCGCACGGACGTCCGGGTCGCTGGCTGGAGCTGCGGCTGGTCCTCTGGCCTGGAGAAAAGAGACCGATTTCTCGTTTGGGCCCCCTTTTTATCCTCTGTCCCGTACTCCCGAATGCTCTGTGGGGGGAAATACGCCTCAACCGCGGTGGCCGAATGCCCACGCCGTGACCATACCATATTAAGGCTGGTCGCAGCGCCGCGGCGCAACGTAGCACGGGGGAGGCCGTCCAATTCCCTGATCGCCGGAAACCGTGAGAGTTAATCCCGATAAGGGTTTCTCGGATAAAAACCGGCCGATCAGGTGATCTCCCCTTCCATCTCTATGGGTGGGGGAAAATGCGTGCGGGTGTGTTCATGTGAGGTGAGGTGAGGGGGACGCGGGGTTGGCTCCGTTGCTTGGTGGTGGCAAGGTCGGGGATTGGGCGCCTGCCGAACGGCTTCGTGGCGGCGGCATCACATAGCCCCCGAGGTGCCAGTCCCCGTCCCGGGTTGACTGGAGCACCTCGCTTGGCTGCGCCCACGAGGAAACGTTGCGGGTCCGTGGGATCCGTCCGGACCTGGTGTCTCGGGGCGGGTGGTCCGTCCTCTGTAGCTCCTGCGGCGGCCTCCTCCTCCTCCACTCCAGCGGCTCTCTCCGTCCCCCGGCACCTGTGGGCTGGGGCACAAACTCAGCAGCGGAAGGGTTTAGGGCCCGTCGTCCGCGCCGTCTCCGGACTGGATCGGGGCGTCTCGGGGGCCCGGCGGGGCCCATGTAGTGTGCGAGGCCCCCCAACACGAGGGGTGCGGGTACTCCGGGATTTCGGGGCCTTCGGGTGACGGGTTCTCTCTCGCCGGGGCCGCTTTCCATGGTTTTAGGCGGCGAACGTTGACCACCGTCTCTCGACCCCTCTCCCCGCCATAAATTAGTACCGTCCAGGGGAGATCTGCCGCACCACGGTCCAGGGTCCCCGCCAGTAGGTCGTCAGTTTCCCCACCTGCCCGGCCCCGACGCGAGGGGTGTGTAGCCACACCTTAGCGCCTGTCAGGAATAAGAGGGGTTCCATGCGGGGTCGGGTGCCCTGTTCCTGCCGCCGATGCGCGGCTTCCCCTTGCGGGTATGCTCGGCCTCGGGCTTCTCGCAGGGTCTCCAACAGGTGTTCCACGGGGCGGCTTCCCTCCTCCAGCTGGGGGGAAGGGACGCCGAATAGCAGATCTGCGGGTAAACGAGACTCACGGCCGAACATCATTAAAAACGGGGTTTGTCCCGTCGACGTGTGTACGGTGGTGGCGTAGGCGAAAAGGGCGTAGGGGAGGTGTTCGTCCCAATCCCGTTGATTTGCGGCCGCCATACTTTGAGTCCGTGGGTCTGATTCATGCGTTCTACCATACCATTCGCTTGGGGGTTGTACGCTGTGGTTCGGTCCTTCTGGATTCCGAATTCTTGGCACAGTGCCTGGAACAGCTCGGCCTCGAACTCGCTACCCTGGTCGGTGAGGACTCGTTCTGGGATCACGTGCTTAAGTACGTAATGTTCCACGAATGCCCGGGCCACCACCAAGGCCGTTTTATCAGGGATGGCCACTGCTACGGGGTACCGGGTGAAATACTCTACTGCGACTAGGATATACCGGTTGCCTCGATGGGATCGCGGGAATGGCCCCTGTAGATCGATCCCGACCAGCTGATTCGTGCGGCTGACGCGGAACGGCCTTAGGGTACCTGGTATCGTGCCGGTTTCGGCCCGCACTGCTGACAGGCGCGGCAGCCCTGTACCCAGGCCGCCACGTCTTGTGCCAATTTGGGCCAGAGATACTGACGACGCAGGGTCTCTCGCGTGCGTCATTCCCATCGTGGCCCCCGAGTGGGTGGTCATGCACCAGCCGTAGCAGCTGGGGTCGCACCTGGGCAGGAACACAGATGCACCCCGGCTGGCCGGCCTCGGTTAACTCCCGTACCACTCCGTTCTGCACACACAACCGGGCATACAAACCGCTCCAGGGTCCTGGTAGGGCGCTCTTTCCTCCCGCAGTGCCGCCTCCACTGCCGCCAGATCCGGATCTCGCTGCTGGGACTGTCTCAGCTGCTCGTCGTTTAGGCCCGGGAAGGCGCAGCCGACGTCCTCCTGGATCCGTCCGATCGGTCCCGAGCCGCGGGTCCCGCGCTTGCCGGGCGGTCGACAGGATCCTCGGTGCCACCTGTGAGGGTCTCTGTGGCGCACACTGCACTCTCTCTCGCTGGGGGGGGTCAGTGGCCGCGGCCTCTCGGGGTCCGTTGCCTGCCGGCAGCGTCCCCCGTGAAACACGGGCAGGCCTCCTCCGCCCTTGTCTCGGCGTACACCGTGGGTCGCCTCGACAAGGCGTCCGCGTTTGCATGCGTCCGGCCAGCCCGATACTCGATTTGCAGGTTGTACTCCTGCAACTGCGCCAACCACCGAGCCATCTCCCCCCGCGGCTCCTTGAATGTAAGAAGGAACTGCAGAGCATAATGGTCAGTGCGTACGTGACATCTCCTGCCGTACAAATACGGCCGGAACTGTTTGCATGCGAAAATCACGGCGTACAACTCTTGGCGGGTCACGCAATAGTTCAGCTCGGCCCCACTCAAGGTCCGGCTGGCGTACGCGATGACTCGTTCCGTCCCATCCTGTACCTGTGACAACACCGCGCCCAGCCCGCTGCTGCAGGCGTCAGTGTCCAAAATAAAATCGGTGGTAAAATCGGGGAAAGCGAGGGTGGGGGCGTGGGTGAGGTGATCTTTGAGAGTGGTGAAGGCCGTCTGGCAAGCCCCCGTCCACTGATAGGGGTGCTTAGGGGAGGTGAGTTGGGTGAGAGGGCGTGCAATCTCGCTGAATCCCTTTACAAATCGACGATAATAGGTGGCGAGCCCCAAAAATAATCTGATCTCCGTCAGATTTCTTGGCCGTGGCCACTCCACTACGCCTGCCTCGCTGACGCGATGCCCGAGGTACCCCACCTCGCGTTGTGCGATGTAACACTTACGTGGCTTGAGCTTGAGATGAGCCGCTCGCAGTCGCTGGAACACCTCTCGAAGCCTGGACCAGTGCTCAGACAAAGATCTACTGAACACGATCACGTCATCCAAGTAAATCAAGCACTGTTCCATTGCAAACCCCGCATCACCAACTCCATCAGCCGCTGGAACGTCGCGGGCGCGTTGGTGAGTCCGAACGGGAGTACTCGAAACTCGAATAGTCCCATCAGGGTGGTGAATGCGGTTTTCGGCCGATCCTCCTCGCCATCTCCACCTGCCAGTACCCGGATGCGAGATCGAGGGTGGAAAAATATCGCGCTCCGGCGAGGCTGTCAAAAGTGTCGTCGATGCGGGGTATGGGGAAGGCGTCGCCGAGCGTGACTGCGTTCAGTTTACGGTAATCAACGCAGAACCGGGTTGATCCATCCTTTTTCGTTACTAGTACCACCGGGGCTGACCAGGGGCTCGCCGAGGGCTGAATTATGTTATCGCGAAGCATGTCCCCAACCGCCTCTTTGATCTGGGCGCGTTCGGGTGCACCCACTCGGTACGCAGGGAGTTTGATGGGTCGGGCTGCACCGGTGTCAATTTGGTGCTTAACAAGGTCGGTCCGACCCACGTCCGAGTCGTGTTCACTGAACACGTCGGCATACTCCCGCAGTAACTCGCGCAGCCGATCGGCCTCTCCCTTAGGTAAATCAGCCCATGGCACATGTAACGCGTCGAGCAGGGGACGACCTCGGCTCGGGGAGTCGGGCCGACTCGCCAGGCCAGGTCCTGGTCACCCTCCGAACGACCGCGGTCCTCAGCCAGAGTGCGAACACCGATTCGTCAGAGTGGCGTGCGTGCAGGGGTGTACAGTGGCGATCGGGGTGCGTCGTCGCAGTATCGCTAGGGTATTGTGCGGGTTAAACATCCGCATAAACAATCGGTCCCATCTGCGTTTACCAACGTGGCGGATCCCACGACCCCATACCGTTTTGCCAACTCCGGGTGAGGAGTTAGCATTACCTCCCCTGATGGTGCGCGGGGTCGGTGGGGGATGTTGCCACTGGCACAAGCATCTCGGTGAGCGGCCCGATGGTGACTGCCGTCGCCAGGATAGCGGCCACAGGTGCGAAGCGGGGCGCGTTGGTTCTCGTCCCAGGAATGGAATTCGCTCGCCGTTGCTCTCCATGGTGGCGCATCGCTGGCGGGGTTGCACGTTGAGTCCCAGCTTTTCTAAGAGGTCGGTACCTGCAATACACTCGGGACACAACGCACTCGACACGTAGAACTCCTGGGTGCACACCTGGCTGCCTATGCGGACCTCTAGGGTGGCTCTCCCCAGCAACCCCATTCTGGCTCCGCTTGCCGTGTGCAGCGCGCGGTCCGGTGCCTGCAGGTGATGCACGTCGACCCCGATCGCGCTGCAGTGCGCTGCGCTCACGAGCGAGGCCACCGCCCCCGTGTCCAGCAGGATTCGGGTACGCACTCTGTTTACCTCCCCTTCCACCAGCGACGTGGCCCCGTGATCCCGCCACCAGCTCCCGTAGCCAGTCGCCAGGAGTCACCGTTTCTGTGGGCGTTGTTGCTGGAACCTGTGTGGAGATCACTCGCTCGCCATTATTCTCATTATCGTCTTTGTATCGGGACCGCGTCGATTGCACCCTAGTTGGTCCGCTCACTAGGAGGCGTTGGAGTTTAACCCCCGCGTCTGCCTAGCTCGGGTGATTTCAGGACAGTCTCTCACTAAATGCCCTCGGCGATCGCACATATAACATGCCCGAGGAGGGGGGGCGGCTCCGTAGTGGGCCCCTGCCCACTCCCTCCCCCCCCATTACGCCGCTGTCCACCCTCCGCCTCTAGTCGGGCTACCCTTCCAGATAACCCTCCCACCGTGGCGCGTAGGTCCCCCATTTCAGACTGGAGGGCATTCATATTTTTATGTGCTTCTTCACGTGCTTGGTTTATCATATCTCCCATACCGGCCTGTAACCCAGCTACCCACCCNGGGGTTTTCTCGCTGGGTCTCTGGGGCTCCCTTGCCCGTCCCCTTACTGCGATGGCGATCTCTTCCTCCTCGTCGGAGAGTAGGCTCGCTACGGCGCACTCTCGTCCCCTCCCTCGAGGCTGCGCGCGCTTACCGAGAGTTTCTCGCATTTGCGCGCGCGCTCGATGAGGGTGTTAAAGGAGAGGCATGCACCGTCGACATTTGGCTGCCACCACGGGGTGTGTGCCAAATATCGCTGGATTTTACCGGCGGCGAGGCCCTCAATTATTTTGGCCTCGTACTCTGGGTACGCGAGCTGGGTCAACATGCGTACATCCTCGGCGTAATCTCGTAGATCCTCGCCGGGTTGGCGGCGGCGTGCCTCTAAGGCCATCTGCGCATCCTCCTCGTCATAGGCGCCGAAGCGCCGTTCGAGTTCGCACATTAATTTGTCCCACTGGGTTTATGCGCTTGCGGGCAAAGCTTTCACATAGTCAGCTGCCCACCATCTAAATGTAGCTCTAACTGCTGCAACGCCTCCTCATCTGACCACCCATTAACTTTTTTAGCCCCCTGATGCTGCGGGCAAACGATTTCCATGATGGAATTCCTTTGCCCGTAAATGTGCATTTGATTTTAATCTGGGTTGGGGGGCCTCTTTCCCTTGGGGTGCGGGGGATCGTCCCGTTTCTGACACCAATATGTGGGGGTCGCTGGCCCCCGAGTCCCTCCCTGATAATGCTAACGGCCGGGCTACATCATCACCGCTCCCCCGCTGCTATGCAAACCGCTGCTGCCATGGTTGGGAGCCTCGCTCGAGGATTCCCCTCCCGGGTCCATACATCCGAGAGCTCCTCTCAGATACTTCCCTTTCCTACCGCGCGCCTGCACCCGCAAACGCANGCACAGCCGCTCCGCGCATCACTCACTATTANGATCGCGCACCTGTATCGAGTGAAACACATGCGACACCCACTCTCACGCCGCTCTGCGCAGCGCTCCCCGAGGCGAGCCGCAGCATACACTCACCCTCTACTCGCTTAGATCGCGCACCGTTCGCACACGGGGTGGACCACGCACACACACGCGCTCCCACGCGCACACTGCTCAACAAGATCACGCGAGACCACGCTTTGCTATTAATGATTTATTATCTGCTACTCGCGAATTGATGCTAAGTCAGTATGAGTCGACGAGGCTGGCCTATCCTACTTCCCTGGGCCTATTCCCTATTTATCGGCTTACGATACCTATCACCTCCCCACTCACTGTTTGGTGCCCACGGTGGTGTCCTGCTCCCTGTGCTAACAGCGCACCTCACGCGGACGTCCGGGTCGCTGGCTGGAGCCCTGGTCCTCTGGCCTGGAGAAAAGAGACCGATTTCTCGTTTGGGCCCCCTTTTATCCTCCGTCCCATACTCCCGAATGCTCTCGCTCATGAGCGCGCATATGCAATCAATGTCCTGCTTGCGCGGCGTAAACTCTAAACAATGGCTCGCGCCCCCTTGCACGAGCACGGCGGCTCCGCGGCGCCTCCACGGCGCTTTTGTTATGCTAATCAGATGTGCTGCGGCGCCGATTCCAAACACGCTCCTGTATTAATCTCCCTCTCATGCATGGCGCTGCGCTCCTGCGCACCCTAAACTATGCCGCCCCGTCCCTCCTCCGCCTGTCTCGTCGACCCGTGGGGTGTGTGTGGGGGAAATGCGCCTCAACCGCGTGGCCGAATGCCCACGCCGCGACCATACATATTAAGGCTGGTCGCAGCGCCGTGGCGCAATGTAGCACGGGGAGGTCGTCCAATTCCCTGATCGCCGGAAACCGTGAGAGTTAATCCCGATAAGGGTTTCTCGGATAAAAACCAGCCGATCAGGTGATCTCCCCTTCCAGCTCTATGGGTGGGGGAAAATGCGTGCGGGTGTGTTCATGTGAGGTGAGGTGAGGGGACGCGGGGTTGGCTCCGTTGCTTGGTGGTGGGGATTGGGCGCCTGCCGAACGGCTTCGTGGGGCGGCATCACAAAACACCTCATTGGGGAATGGCTGATTAACACTGTATTTGCACACTTTTCCAATCACACTTTTTCAATTAAATATATCCAGTTGCATTTAAAACCACGAAGTCAAAGTGATATGGATTGTTTTAATGTATTTCCCTTGCAGATGTATTCAAGTGTGCATATTCAGTCTCAAACTATTCCCAATAGGTATCATTCTCTTCTTCATTAAAGGCAATATGCAACCCATTTTTACGAATATCGACCACTTTTGTTTGAATATCCCGATGCACACGAGACAGTGGGTGGTGGAGGTGTGGATGCTCCGTCCCTTGAAGGTGCAAATAATCGGATCAGAGGGTTGTTGGCAAAGGCGGCTACATAAGACCGCTGTTAACGCAGTTCGTGAGTGCGTACACCATGGGAGTGCAGACGACATAATTTCTAACAGCAGCCAAGGCTTAGAAGGATAAACTAACCAAGAATGCACAGGAAGGTGCAGGAAAAGATTTGTGATTGATGATTTCATTTGATCGATTTTATTTGTTGATACGAGTAAGAAACATTCAGGCGTAAGTTGTTTTACAAGAATGACCCGTGAAGGAACTTGGTGGAATAAGAAAATAAATACAGCAGATGAACATTGCACAGCCGGAGTAGCAAATACATTCAAGGTAAACAACATTGAAGTCATGCACCATTCACGTAACACTGGCAGGAAATATGCCTAAAATGTGAAGTACCAAGGCACACGAAGTCCGTTAACCACTAGTGCAGGGATGAACGACATCAGAAATATAATCCCATATCAAGGTATTGCCAAAAGTGTGGAAAACGGGAATCACTAGTCAGGGTGATAGCTACAGTGAGACACACTACAGTATACACGAGTTGAAAGCAGTGTTTGCTAACCTGAGATATGACACAGACACGCAGATTTATGAGCCAGTGTTTATTTATGGCAACCATCAATCCATCAATTTGCGTATACAGAATTTGCAGTATTATAATGATTTATTTAATTCAATATTACGTTTAGGCCTTTTATATTAACTTACATTGTAAATTGTTTTAATAGTGTATTGTAAATACATTAGTGAATAAAAGATTGTGCATCTGCATTTATTCGTGGTGCATTACAATTATCGAGGACAGAGCTCTCTGGATTATTGTGCTGTGGATTAAAATTTCTTATAGGATATCGACCCTGGAAGGTGGATACAACAAAATAATTAGCTCTAAGCGTCTAACCGTGATGGAAAACACTTTTCACTCTCATAACGATGATCTACCTGAGGACATTTATGCCCAGCAACAACCGGTGCCAATCCGCCCTCTATCACGTTCTTTCTGTTCATCCATTAACCACTCGGCTGGCCCTTGCACCACAATTCATTTGTACAGCACAAAACTACGATAAAAACGATAATTTGCATTCATTTGTAAGGCGCCTTCCACTAATTTGTGAAATCGCCTTGTAAGATTAAGAAAAGGCCAAGAGATGAGAGCTAAATAGATAAAACAGACTTAAGAAAATTCATTTTAGACGCGACTTAAAAGTATCGCATTGTAGGTGAAACGAATTTCCAACGGGATGGAATTCCACAATCGAGGCGCAGACAGAGCAAATGCCGCTCACCCCAGGAACGCAGCCAGGATCGAGGGACACAGGAGGGCAGAGTCTGCAGATATTAACGACCTTGAGGGGTGTACGGATGAATTAGCTCGTGATTATATGGTGGTGCTCGCCCATGCAAGGTTTTAAAACTAGTAGAAGGTATCTTCTTGGTTCTTTCGGTAAAGTCACGTAGAAGGAAGTAATACAATAATAAAAATAAAACATAATAAAAAAATTAAAATAATATAAAAATAATCTAACCTATATAATTCATTTTTGTCCGTCCGTCCGTCCGTCCGTCCGCGTACGCTCCCTACTGGGGATTTAGCTCTCGGACCGTGGGGTTCGGCGAGATTAAATTTTGCAGGTGGGCACGCCCCCGGCCCCGCGGTAAACTTAGGCATTTCCGATTTTTCGTCTCTAAACTTTAAATCGGACCGATTATCGATTTAGTGCGATTTATCTTTATTAATTTATTTAACGCTTTATTTATTTATTTACTCTTGCCGGCCGGCGCGGACCACGGCGGTTGCCCTGGCAACGGGTAGAGACGCGTTCGCTGCGGGGTGGACGCCATTTTGAATTCCCGTTAAAAATATGCGCACGCATTAACACGCGATTCTGAGGTAAATTCATCAAAGTTTCACGTCCTCTTCACTCCCCCCCCACCCCAATGTGTGCAATTACTATTATAGGGTCGGTAGATAATAAAATTATAGCGATTAGACAGTATTATTGTAGCGCGGGGGGGGGGGGTATTGGCCCCAGTACGGAGCCTCAGCTGGGTAGGCAATCTAGGCAAGGCCGGAGGCTCTGCACGGTACTAGGCCTCGACACCCCACCCGTGTCAAGCGACGACTTTGTGGTATAAACTCGATATACCCGGCGTTGCCCGGGGGAAAATACATTTAAAATCTTCTGAAAACTTTAAAACATTACATACCAATGAAAATACAAGTGTGTAATTACTTTTAAACCCGACGCGCCAAGAATCGATTCTCTGAATCGCGAAAAGGAATCGAAGGTTGTAGATTCCTTTAGATTTGGACGATTCCCGTTTACTATAAGTTGGTTAAAGTCGATATAAACTGCTACGAACGTGAAATATCCGGCGTTGACCGGGGCAAAAATGTTATTAAAAACTCCTGAAAACATTAAAACATAACATATCAATGAAAATAAAACTCTGTCATTCAAAATTGAAACCTCCTATGCGCCAGGAATCGATTCTTTGAATCGCACAAAGGAATCATCGAAGGTTGTAGATTCCTTTAGGATCGCGCTTAACGTGATGAGGGGTGAGTGGTGAGGGGGAGAGTGGTGAGGGGGAGAGTGGTGAGGGGAGAGTGGTGAGGGGGAGAGTGGTGAGGGGGAGAGTGGTGAGGGGAGAGTGGTGAGGGGGAGAGTGGTGAGGGGGAGAGTGGTGAGGGTGAGGGTGAGTGAGTGGTGATTGGTGAGGGTGAGGTGAGTGGGGAGGGTGAGTGGCGGTTGTTAGTGGTGATTAGTGAGGGGTGAGTGGTGAGGGTTAGTGGTGAGCATGAGTGGTGAGTGTTGAGCGTGAGTGGTGAGGGTGAGTGGTGATTGTTGAGGGTGTGATTGGTGAGGATGAGTGGTGAGTAGTGAGGGTGAGTGGTGAGGGTGAGTGGTGAGTGGTGAGGGTGAGTGGCGGTTGTGAATGGTGATTAGTGAGGGTGAGTGGTGAGGGTGAGCGTGAGTGGTTAAGGTGAGTGGTGAGGGTGAGCAGTGAGGGTGAGCAGTGAGGGTGAGTGGTGATTGGTGAGGCTGTGATTGGTGAGGATGAGTGGTGAGTGGTCAGGGTGAGTGGTGAGGGTGAGTGGTGAGCGGTGAGTGTTGAGGGTGAGTGTGAGTGGTTAGGGTGAGTGGTGAGTGAGGGTGAGTGGTGAGCGTGAGTGGTGAGTGGTGAGCGTGACTGGTGAGGGAGAGTGGTGAGGGAGAGTGGTGAGGGAGAGTGGTGAGGGTGAGTAGTGAGTGGTGAGGGTGAGTGGGGAGGGTGAGTGGCGGTTGTTAGTGGTGATTAGTGAGGGGTGAGTGGTGAGGGTGAGCGTGAGTGGTGAGGTTGAGTGGTGAGCAGTGAGGGTGAGTGGTGATTGGTGAGGGTGTGATTGGTGAGGATGAGTAGTGAGGGTGAGTGGTTGTTGTGAGGGTGCGTGGTGAGGGTGAGTGTAAGAGTGAGTGGTGAGGGTGAGTGACGGTTGTGAGAGGTGATTAGTGAGTGGTGAGGGTGAGTGGTGAGGGTTAGTGGTGAGGGTGAGTGGCGGTTGTGAGTGGTGATTAGTGAGGGGTGAGTGGTGAGGGTGAGCGTGAGTGGTGAGGGTGAGTGGTGAGGGTGAGCGGTGAGGGTGAGCAGTGAGGGTGAGTGGTGATTGGTGAGGGTGATTGGTGAGGGTGAGTGGTCAGGGTGAGTGGTGAGCGGTGAGGGTGAGTGGTAAGCGGTGAGGGTGAGTGTTGAGGGTGAGTGGTGAGTAGTGAGGGTGAGTGGTGAGCGTGACTGGTGAGTGGTGAGGGTGAGTGGTGAGGGAGAGTGGTGAGGGAAAGTGGTGAGGGTGAATGGTGAGGGTCAGTGGTGAGGGTGAGTGGTGATTGGTGAGGGTGAGTGGTGAGGGTAAGTGGGGAGGGTGAGTGGCAGTTGTGAGTGGTGATTAGTGAGAGGTGAGTGGTGAGGGTGAGCGTGAGTGGTGAGGGTGAGGTTGAGTGGTGAGCGGTGAGGGTGAGCAGTGAGGGTGAGTGGTGATTGGTGAGGGTGCGATTGGTGAGGATGAGTAGTGAGGGTGAGTGGTTGTTGTGAGGGTGAGTGGTGAGGGTGAGTGATGAGGGTGAGTGGTAAGAGTGAGTGGTGAGGGTGAGTGACGGTTGTGAGAGGTGATTAGTGAGTGGTGAGGGTTAGTGGTGAGCATGAGTGGTGAGGGTGAATGGTGTGGGTGAGTGGTGAGGGTGAGTGGTGAGGGCGAGTGGTGAGGGTGAGGGTGAGTGGTGAGGGTGAGTGGTGAGGGTGAGTGATGACGAAGAGTGGTGAGGTTGAGTGGTGAGTAGTAAGGGTGAGTGGTGATGGTGAGGGTAAGTGGTGAGTGGTCAGTGGTGAGCGGTCAGGGTTAGTGGTGAGGGTGAGATGGTGATGGTGAGGGGTGAGGGTGAGTGGTGAGGGTGAGTGGTGATGGTGAGTGTGAGGGAGAGTGGTGAGGGAGAGGGTGAGGTGAGTGTTGAGGGTGAATGGTGAGGGTGAGTGGTGAGGGTGAGTGGTGAGGTTGAGTGGTCAGGTTAAGTGGTGAGGGTGAGTGGGGAGGGTGAGTGCTGAGGGTGTGGTGAGAGTGAGTGGTGAGGGTGAGTGGTTAGGATTTGTGATCATGGTGAGTGGTGAGGGTGAGTGTTGATGTTGAGGGTGAGTGGTGAGGGTGTGTGGTCAATAGTAAGGGTGAGTGGTGAGAGTGAGTGGTGAGGGTGAGTGGTGAGGTTGAGTGGTGAGGGTTAGTGGAGAGTGGTGAGTGGTTATTGGTCAGTGGTGATTGGTCAGGATGAATGGTGAGTAGTGAGGGTGAGGTTGAGTGGTGAGGTTGAGTGGTGAGGGTGAGTGTGGTGGTGGTGAATGGTGAGGGGTGAGTGGTGAGGGTGAGGAGTGGTGAGGTGAGTGGTGAGGGTGATGGTGAGGGTGAGGTGATGGTGAGTGGTGAGGGTGAGTGGTGACGGTGAGTGGTGAGGGAGAGTGGTGAGGGAGAGGGTGAGGGTGAGTGTTGAGGGTGAATGGTGAGGGTGAGTGGTGAGGGTGAGTGGTGAGGTTGAGTGGTCAGGTTAAGTGGTGAGGGTGAGTGGGGAGGTTGAGTGCTGAGGGTGTGGTGAGAGTGAGTGGTGAGGGTGAGTGGTTAGGATATGTGATGATGGTGAGTGGTGAGGGTGAGTGTTGATGTTGAGGGTGAGTGGTGAGGGTGTGTGGTCAATAGTAAGGGTGAGTGGTGAGAGTGAGTGGTGAGGGTGAGTGGTGAGGTTGAGTGGTGAGGGTTAGTGGAGAGTGATGAGTGGTTATTGGTCAGTGGTGATTGGTCAGGATAAATGGTGAGTAGTGAGGGTGAGGTTGAGTGGTGAGGTTGAGTGGTGAGGGTGAGTGGTGGTGTGACGGTGAGTGGTGAGGGTGAGTGGTGAGGGTGAGTGGTGAGGCAGAATGGTGAGGGTGAATGGTGAGAGTGAGTGGTGAGGGAGAGTGGTGAGGGTGAGTGGTGATGGTGAGGGGTGAGGGTGAGTGGTGATGGTGAGTGGTGAGGGTGAGTGGTGAGGGTGAGGGGTGAGTGGTCAGTGGTGAGCGGTCAGGGTTAGTGGTGAGGGTGATGGTGAGGGGTGAGGGTGAGTGGTGAGTGGTGACGGTGAGTGGTGAGGGAGAGTGGTGAGGGAGAGGGTGAGGTGAGTGTTGAGGGTGAATGGTGAGGGTGAGTGGTGAGGGTGAGTGGTGAGGTTGAGTGGTCAGGTTAGTGAGGGTGAGTGGGGAGGGTGAGTGCTGAGGGTGTGGTGAGAGTGAGTGGTGAGGGTGAGTGGTGATTTGTGATCGGTGAGTGGTGAGGGTGAGTGTGATGTTGAGGGTGAGTGGTGAGGGTGTGTGGTCAGTAAGGGTGAGTGGTGAGAGTGAGTGGTGAGGGTGAGTGGTGAGGTTGAGTGGTGAGGGTTAGTGGAGAGTGGTGAGGGTTATTGGTCAGTGGTGATGGTCAGGATGAATGGTGAGTAGTGAGGGTGAGGTTGAGTGGTGAGGTTGAGTGGTGAGGGTGAGNGGTGAGTGGTGAGGGTGAGTGTGGNGGTGAGTGGTGATGGTGAGGGTGAGGGTGAGTGGTGAGCAGTCAGGGTTAGTGGTGAGTGGTGATGGTGAGGGTGAGGGTGAGTGGTGAGGTGAGTGGTGACGGTGAGTGGTGAGGGAGAGTGGTGAGGGAGAGGGTGAGGGTGAGTGTTGAGGGTGAATGGTGAGGGTGAGTGGTGAGGGTGAATGGTGAGGTTGAGTGGTCAGGTTAAGTGGTGAGGGTGAGTGGGAGGGTGAGTGCTGAGGGTGTGGTGAGAGTGAGTGGTGAGGGTGAGTGGTTAGGATTTGTGATGATGGTGAGTGGTGAGGGTGAGTGTGATGTTGAGGGTGAGTGGTGAGGGTGTGTGGTCAATAGTAAGGGTGAGTGGTGAGAGTGAGNGGTGAGGGTGAGTGGTGAGGTTGAGTGGTGAGGGTTAGGGAGAGTGGTGAGTGGTTATTGGTCAGTGGTGATTGGTCAGGATAAATGGTGAGTAGTGAGGGTGAGGTTGAGTGTTGAGGTTGAGTGGTGAGGGTGAGTGGTGGTTGTGACGGTGAGGGTGAGTGGTGAGGGTGAGTGGTGAGGGTGAGTGGTGAGGCAGAATGGTGAGGGTGAATGGTGAGAGTGAGTGGTGAGGGAGAGTGGTGAGGGTGAGTGGTGATGGTGAGGTGAGGGTGAGTGGTGATGGTGAGTGGTGAGGGTGAGTGTTGATGTTGAGGGTGAGTGGTGAGGGTGTGTGGTCAATAGTAAGGGTGGGTGGTCAGAGTGAGTGGTTCGTGGTGAGGGTGAGTGGTGAGGTTGAGTGGTGAGGGTTAGTGGAGAGTGGTGAGTGGTTATTGGTCAGTGGTGATTGGTCAGGATGAATGGTGAGTAGTGAGGGTGAGGTTGAGTGGTGAGGTTGAGTGGTGAGGGTGAGTGGTGGTTGTGACGGTGAGTGGTGAGTGGTGAGGGTGAGTGGTGAGGGTGAGTGGTGAGGCAGAATGGTGAGGGTGAATGGTGAGAGTGAGTGGTGAGGGAGAGGTGATGGTGAGGGTGAGTGGTGATGGTGAGGGTGAGTGGTGAGGGTGAGTGGTGAGGGTGAGTGGTGAGGGTGAGGGGTGAGTGGTGAGGGTGAGTGGTCAGGGTGAATGATGACGAAGAGTGGTGAGGTTGAGTGGTGAGTAGTAAGGGTGAGTGGTGATGGTGAGGGTTAGTGGTGAGGGTGAGTGGTGAGTGGTCAGTGGTGAGGGTCAGGGTTAGTGGTGAGGGTGAGTGGTGATGGTGAGGGGTGAGTGGTGAGGGTGAGTGGTGACGGTGAGTGGTGAGGGAGAGTGGTGAGGGAGAGGGGTGAGGGTGAATGGGAGGGTGAGTGGTGAGGGTGAGTGGTGAGGTTGAGTGGTGATGTTAAGTGGTGAGGGGGAGTGGGGAGGGTGAGTGCTGAGGGTGTGGTGAGAGTGAGTGGTGAGGGTGAGTGGTGAGGGTGAGTGGTTAGGATTTGTGATGATGGTGAGTGGTGAGGGCGAGTGTTGATGTTGAGTGGTGAGGGTGTGTGGTGAATAGTAAGGGTGAGTGGTGAGAGTGAGGTGAGTGGTCAGTGGTGAGGTTGAGGGTGAGGGTGAGTGGTGAGGTTGAGTGTGAGGGTTAGTGGAGAGTGGTGAGTGGTGATTGGTCAGTGGTGATTGGTCAGGATGAATGGTGAGTGAGTGAGGGTGAGGTTGAGTGGTGAGGTTGAGTGGTGAGGGTGAGTGGTGGTTATGACGGTGAGTGGTGAGGGTGAGGGTGAGTGGTGAGGCAGAATGGTGAGGGTGAATGGTGAGAGTGAGTGGTGAGTGGTGAGGGAGAGTGGTGAGTGGTGATGGTGAGGGGTGAGGGTGAGTGGTGAGTGGTGAGGGTGAGTGATGACGAAGAGTGGTGAGGTTGAGTGGTGAGTAGTAAGGGTGAGTGGTGATGGTGAGGGTTAGTGGTGAAGGTGAGTGGTGAGTGGTCAGTGGTGAGGGATCAGGGTTAGTGGTGAGGGTGAGTGGTGATGGTGAGGGGTGAGTGGTGAGGGTGAGTGGTGAGTGGTGACGGAGAGTGGTGAGGGAGAGGTGAGGGTGAGTGCTGAGGGTGTGGTGAGGGTGAGTGGTGAGGGTGAGTGGTTAGGATTTGTGATGATGGTGAGTGGTGAGGGCGAGTGTTGATGTTGAGGGTGAGTGGTGAGGGTGTGTGGTGAATAGTAAGGGTGAGTGTGAGAGTGAGTGGTGAGGTAAGGGTGAGGTGAGTGGTCAGTGGTGAGGTTGAGTGGTGAGTAGGAAGGGTGAGTGGTGAGGGTGAGTGGTGGGTGGTGAGGGTGAGTGGTGAGGTTGAGTGGTGAGGGTTAGTGGAGAGTGGTGAGTGGTGATTGGTCAGTGGTGATTGGTCAGGATGAATGGTGAGTAGTGAGGGTGAGGTTGAGTGGTGAGGGTGAGTGGTGGTTATGACGGTGAGTGGTGAGTGGTGAGGGTGAGTGGTGAGTGGTGAGGCAGAATGGTGAGGGTGAATGGTGAGAGTGAGTGGTGAGTGGTGAGGGTGAGTGGTGATGGTGAGAGTTAGGGTGAGGGTGAGTGGTGAGGGTGAGTGGTGAGGATGAGTTTGAGTGGTGAGTAGTAAGGGTGAGTGGTGATGGTGAGGGTTAGTGGTGAGGGTGAGTGGTGAGTGGTCAGTGGTGAGGGATCAGGGTGTGGTGAGAGTGAGTGGTGAGGGTGAGTGGTTAGGATTTGTGATGATGGTGAGTGGTGAGCGCAAGTGTTGATGTTGAGGGTGAGTGGTGAGGGTGTGTGGTGAATAGTAAGGGTGAGTGGTGAGAGTGAGTGGTGAGGGTAAGGGTGAGGTGAGTGGTCAGTGGTGAGGTTGAGTGGTGAGTAGTGAGTGGTGAGGGTGAGGGTGGTGTGAGGGTGAGTGGTGAGGTTGAGTGGTGAGTAGGAAGGGTGAGTGGGGAGGGTGACTGGTCAGTGGTGAGGGAGGGGTCAGGGTTAGTGGTGAGGGTGGGTGGTGAGGGTGAGTGGTGAGGTTGAGTGGTGAGGGTTAGTGGAGAGTGGTGAGTGGTGATTGGTCAGTGGTGATGGTCAGGATGAATGGTGAGTAGTGAGGGTGAGGTTGAGTGGTGAGGTTGAGTGGTGAGGGTGAGTGGTGGTTATGACGGTGAGTGGTGAGTGGTGAGGGTGAGTGGTGAGGGTGAGTGGTGAGGCAGAATGGTGAGGGTGAATGGTGAGAGTGAGTGGTGAGTGGTGAGGGAGAGTGGTGAGTGGTGAGGGTGAGGGTGAGTGGTCAGGGTGAGGGTGAGTGGTGAGGGTGAGTGATGACGAAGAGTGGTGAATGGTGAGTAGTGAGGGGATTGGGCGCCTGCCGAACGGCTTCGTGGCGGCGGCATCACAAAACACCTCATTGGGGAATGGCTGATTAACACTGTATTTGCACACTTTTCCAATCACACTTTTTCAATTAAAATATCCAGTTGCATTTAAAACCACGAAGTCAAAGTGATATGGATTGTTTTAATGTATTTCCCTTGCAGATGTATTCAAGTGTGCGTATTCAGTCTCAAACTATTCCCAATAGGTATTCTCTTCTTCATTAAAGGCAATATGCAACCATTTTGACGAATATCGACCACTTTTGTTTAATATCCCGATGCACACGAGACAGTGGGTGGTGGATGCTCCGTCCCTTGAAGGTGCAAATAATCGGATCAGAGGGTTGTTGGCAAAGGCGGCTACATAAGACCGCTGTTAACGCAGTTCGTGAGTGCGTACACCATGGGAGGCAGACGACATAATTTCTAACAGCAGCCAAGGCTTAGAAGGATAAACTAACCAAGAATGCACAGGAAGGTGCAGGAAAAGATTTGTGATTAATTATTTCATTTGATCCATTTTTTTGTTGACACGAGTAAGAAACATTCGGCGTACGTTATTTTACGAGAATGCCCGTGAGGACCTTGGTGGAATAAGAAANTAAATACAGCAGATGAACATTGCACAGCCGGAGTAGCAAATACATTCAAGGCAAACAACATTGAAGTCATACAACATTGAAGTCATGCACCATTCACGTAACACTGGCAGGAAATATGCCTAAATCTGAAGTACCAAGGCACACGAAGTCCGTTAACCACTAGTGCAGGGATGAATGACATCAGAAATATAACCCATATCAAGGTATTGGAAGAAAGTGTGGAAAACGGGAATCACTTAGGGTTATAGCTACAGTGCGACACACTACAGTATAACGAGTTGAAAGCAGTGTTTGTGCTAACCTGAGATTATGACACAGACACGCAGATTTATGAGCCAGTGTTTATTTATGGCAACCATCAATCCATCAATTTGCGTATACAGAATCTTGCAGTATTTTAATGATTTATTTAATTCTCAATATTACGTTTAGGTATTTTATATTAACTTACATTGTAAATTGTTTTAATAGTTGTGTATTCGTAAATACATTAGTGAATAAAAGATTGTGCATCCTGCATTTATTCGTGGTGCATTACAATTATCGAGGACAGAGCTCTCTGGATTATTGTGCTGTGGATTAAATTTCTTATAGGATATCGACCCCTGGAAGGTGGATACAGCAAAATAATTAGCTCTAAGCTTCTAACCGTGATGGAAAACACGTTTAACTCTCATAACTATGATCCACCTGAGAACACTTCTGCCCAGCAACAACCGGTGCCAACCGCCCTCTATCACGTTATTTCTGTTCATCCCTTAACCACAATTCATTCGTACAGCACAAAACTACGATGAAAACGATAATTTGCATTCATTTGTAAGGCGCCTTCCACTAATTTGTGAAATCGCCTTGTAAGATTAAGAAAAGGCCTCGAGAGGAGAGCTAAATAGATAAAACAGACTTAAGAAAATGTATTTTAGACGCGACTTCAAAATATCCACATTGTTGATGAAACGAATTTCGAACGGAAGGGACTTCCACAACCGAGGTGCAGACATTGAAAATGCAAGCTCACCCCAGCAACGCAGCCGGGATCGAGGGTCACACAGGAGGAGAGTTAGATATTAACGATGAGGTTTAATGAATTAGTCGTGATTATATGTGGGCCACCATGCAAGGCTTTAAACTAGTAGAGCACAACTCTGTCAAGTAGCCAGTGTAAAGCATAAGAGAACTTAGAAATGTGGTACTAATTGGGTTCGGGTGACACTAACTGCCGCACTAACAAAACTAGTCTCAGACATTTGAAACACCAATAAGCAAGGCATGCAGTAATGATTGAGGGACAAGGATGGCAACCTCTCAGAATCAACGATATTGATGTTGTGCAGTGAGAAATTTTCTGGTGAAAAAATGGTTTTCACAACTTATTCAAAGCCTCGAATGAAAGGGACGCATCAAATTCACCCCAAGATTATTAATCTCATGCTTCGGGCAGAGTTATGGCCACAATAACTAGGCTGAAAAGTCCTTTACCTGCAATTTAGAGCAGCATTATTATGAGGTCCTTCAAACACAAAAAAACAAGGCAATTCACTCAGCCATCAATGGTACAGAGGGTCAACAAGTGTCGCAGAGTGCTTGCTGTCACTGCTATCTAGTGGCCAAATGTATCTAATTTGACTGAAGTAGGTTTCAAGAGACTGCTGTTTTTCTTCGAGGCTTGTGTTGCCTCCGAAACGTCGTGATTTATTTATTTTATTCTACCTACGGACTTTACCGAAAGAACCAGGTTTGGATTCCCAGTCACGANAGCTTCAAATCAGAGCTGTCATTATTTTGGGGAACTCTCATGAAACGCTTAATATAACNAAGTATGAATCACAGCCTGGTAACACAGCTTTGTCAAGCCATATAAAGTACGATGACTATNCAATTATCAAGAAAACTTGATAGGATTGCTGTGACAGTTACCTCGAAAATGTGTAAATACAGTACCATAAATCTATTGTATTTGTGTGTCTAATCCATGGAGTTAGAACCGAATTTGTATTCTTACCTTGGATTTCTGNTCCGGATTTTGCTGATTATAAGAGCGTGGGTGGACAGCAATGACAAAACCTTTATATTACTGNAATANGAATGTGGAAAAGGATGGACCACTTCTTGGTTCTTTCGTAAAGTACGTAGAAAAGTAATAAAATAATAAAAATAAAACATAATAACAATTCTCCGACGTTTCCCACAACGCAAGCCGCCGTCCTCAGGTGAGATACGGTGCTTGCGTTGTCCACGTCGTGAGAATTGTTTTATTATGTTTTATTTTTATTATTTATTTTCCCTTCTACGTGACTTTACCGAAAGAACCAAAAGATGAATCGCTGCAGTCACGACAGCTTTAAATAGGAATGGACCATGTCGTAGGCAATTTACAGCCCAAAGGAAAGTTCCATCGAATTAATGTGATGAAATTACAAGAGAACATTGTGCCATTCAGACGTTGCAAATAGTAACCCTTCCTATAAAGCTAATTAAACTGGCTGGCGAAGCTCAACTTGTTCGGTGGAGTTACATTGGTATCTGTGATAAACAGTGCATTTGAAAAAAATTGTCTCATGTTTGGCTGTTAAAACGCCTAAACATGAAATTACTACGGAGAAGCATCCTTTTGGAAAGATATTTCGTTCCCAATAATTATTTATATATAGAGATTATCAGTGCACGTGGCAGTGAAAACAATATGATGAATGTAAAGACTTTCTTAAAACCTTCCTACGACTTTCCTAAGAGAATTTGGATGGCAATTTGATCCTGTTTATTACTTTCCACGGATAAATTATTAAACGTATATCCATTTTAATCGTTGTTAACAGGCTCAATTGTGAGTTTCCCATCCCACACCCATAGAGCAACATGCAGGGGTTCAGAGAAGCGAGCATAAAATGTGTGTAGATGCTCATTGCTGTCAGCATTGTAAAATAACAGAACCCGTTTATCATAGTCCAAGCCAACACCGATTCTGCGAGGATGTTCACCAACTTGCAGCTCCGTGCTATGCTGGTCGTGCCAGGCCTTGTATTTGTTCTCGTGTTTCCATAAACACCAGGACCTGCTGTTAAATCCCATCAGGCATGCACTGTCTTGTTCTTTACGTAGAATACTCTGGTAAGAGACACCAACACGAAGGTTTTCCACGTCCCCCACATTCACCACCCAGAAGTGGCATCCTCCAAAGAAACTCTCAATGGACAGCACCTGTGACCAGTATTTGAACCGATCTGGGTGATCGGGTTTTTCTGGAGGACTCTTGAGCCATTCCGCTGTCTTGCCATCATCTGAGATGTTAAGTTCTTTTTGTGCCGTGTTCCGATTAAGAGTTGGGAGCATTTAACTGCAAAGAAACCAGTGAAACATGTGAACAGACATTCACAACCATAGTTCAGTTTATCAATCCAAGATTTATAACGCCTAGCTTTCAGTAAAAAATGACAGAAGCATGGATGATATTGTTAAATTATTGCAATTTAAACAATTACTTTATGTGTGTACTTCACAATACAATTGCCTCAGTTTTTAGATACAAACAATTATTTAATACTTATTTTAGCTGTAATGCATACTTAAACGATACCTAGCAGCAACATTTCTGCCTTTAATAGTGATATCCATGATTAGCTAAGAAAAGTCCCACAGTGAGGCCCAGTTGCCCATCAGATCCCACATACCGGCAGAGTCAAGCAGGGTCTGCAGCTGCGTTTGCTTGTTCTGTCCTGCACGGATCATCTCTAGGAGCCCCTGGCACATTTCTTCACGCTCACCAATAAAATAATTGAGTATGTAGATTGCACGTGCTGAGATGTCAGTAATTTCATAAACCTTCCAGTACACGCGTATGTGAATGTTGTATTTTTTATCCATCTCATACAAGAAATAGAAGGTATTTTCAGAGATGGATTTATACACTTCTGGCAGCAACTCATGGAACTGCCGCCAAACTTCACATTACTGGACTTCATTTTTCTCGATGAGCATTTGTGTTCCTGTCCACACGGGAAATAAGCCACAATGGGAATTAATGGTATTTCGATGGTTGTAGATTTTACTCGAGCATTATTTGACATCATTCCTCCAGAGTTGCTAAAATAGAGTTACATTTGGGTGCATATTATTGAAACACTTACATTTCTGTAAAGGGATAAATGGCCCTGCCATTGTAATCTGGAATTTCCTCTAATGGTTTAGGACTACCAAGGCATTGAGCTTTATTTTAGCAGGATCCCACAATTGTTATAAAGGTGACAACTGACTTTCCAAAGGTATTATTTACAGTTTCACTGCTTACTATACATCTTTTGATAAATTTCAGTTCTCCAGTGACAATACTAATGAACGTATTTATCTACAGCAAGATGCATACTTATATTGGTTCTGATTAGAGCTAAGATATCCAGTTATTTCATGGAATATATATATTTTTTTGGAGTACTCTGCCAGTTATTGTATTGATTACGTGAATTGGCTTACGCAAATAAAGTTGGAAAACACANATCTTACCTCTGGTCCATTTCTGTTGGATGGGAGGTGACGTAGGAGCTTGGTGAAGTACATTGCATCATCAGCCACGTCACAGAGTGGAGCTTGTATGGAAATTTACAGTAAGCATGGAACATTCGTCTAACGGTCCATCCACATGCCAACGTTGGCTCAGCATTGAATGTATACTGGGTTCTATCTTCGGGAGGCAGTAAGTGGGGCAGCTGCCATTTTTCAATGGCCAGAGCAATTGACCACAAAAAAGTAGTCATTACAAATTACAGTTAATGGATCAATTTGATTCATCATTCCAGCTATAGCTGCGATTGAAATATGTGACATAGGTTTTGGTCAATCGATTGTAAATAGATCATACCGATTACTTTTATTGTACGAGTAAATTATTTTTAAGACAGTGGAAATATATTGCGATTGGCAATAAATTGCTATTGTCTATTGATGAGGATTATCTGTATTTATAGCCTCAATTCCACCGCATCTCAAAGCAACTTAAATTAGAGTGAAATACAAAACAATGAAAATAGAGCAAAATGCAGAGTAAGAAAAATAGATTAAAATTATACAAAAGATCCATGGCAGAAGAACATGACAAACAGTGACCACCACATGTACAATAGGGCAACATTCAGACAACAGAGAGTCCAAGAAGGTCTTGAAAAACATGATGGGAAATACTTTGGCCAGTTAAGGCTGACCATTCTAACACCTACCCAATCACCACAACAACACAACACACACACACCAAAAGTAGATAAGATAGTTTTGGGAGAGTCTACATTCACAATTAAACAGTGGAAGGCTCCACAAGAGTACATGAGTTCCCGTGATGCAATGTCATGGGAGTCAGGACCCAGCATATGCTGCTTGACTTACCTCAAGGACACCCTTGGGCACTTCCACACTAAGAAGTGGTACAGTCTCTGTCACGTTGCCAGAATCATCTGTTCCTGTACAACAATACGTGACACATGTCCACTCTGTAGCATCTACTGAAAGCATTGCTAATGATCCTGGGAGCACAATGTATGCTTTATGCTGTTATGACTATGGTATTATGGGAGTGTCTAAAAGTCAACCTGCTTGGTTCGTAAGTAAACTACAACACGTGGAGTAAAAAATATTGCGTGATCATAGTGACGTACAGGTGTATTTTATAGGATGGTGTTATCAGTTATTAGAAATCTACTGAATCAATTGTACAGCTATTACTTTGTTTTACATTAATTCATTGTTGTGCATGATGCAAGTTCTTATTAGCAACCATGTATTGCGACTAAAACATACTTTTTCTGATATCTTGAATAAATTTTTTCTTGTTTGATTTTGTGTTCAAATGCACCATTATTAGTAATATGAAAAATTCCAAGGTAATGTGTGTCAGCTGTTTCATGAAAATGAATTCTGGTCCTAAATCTGTTGCAGATCTTTGCATCCATAATGCAGGTTTTTTTGGATTTGATCGCGTAAATATAAATGTCTCGTTAAGCCCGCCACCACCCGACACAGCCAATTAGTAAGGTTAGTTAGATAAACAAAACATGCCAATGTGTTACTTGTACAGCACACAGGTGTGTTGGTCGAATAAATCCACAACATTTACAATCCGAGTACGACGTTTCTTCAGTAATGACAACTAGGATCATCAGGCGATAGCCAGATTTGTGAAGAAATTATCCTGTTTCGTTCTTAAATAGAGGGATAGATGTGAAGCCGTCACTTGTGAGCAACGCAAGTGCGGAGTCCATGGGGGTGGGGGAGGTAAGAAATGCATATAAATTACAATGGGTATCCATTACTGGTTGCACATTATGCATGAACATTGTTCTAGTACATCCTGATGTTTGTGGGCACGAAAATAACGGTAACTGTTATCTGCTCACAGGTTATCCCCATCGACCTATGATTTCCTGTACAGTCATGCAGTTAAACAGTGTATTATTTGTGTAGAGGAGCATTGTGAGCAACCATAAGGGGGCAAACAGAGGAGGTGCGAAGCGGGTTGTTAGCCAAAGGGACGTCACGCGTGGTGTAAGAGGTACTTTCGGGAACAAAGCGGTGAAGGCATGGTCGTTGTGGGGAGAACTGGAAGCTCCTCACCAGCCAGCTCGCCAACTGCTGCAGTCCGCCGCACGCCTCGTCTCCCTCATCTCGAGGCGGGAGCCCAGCCGTGCACGCCCATCGCAGTGTTGGAGCGGAAACGGGCGCTTCACGCCACTTCTTCGCCCGCCACATTTGAATTTGCGCCAACTTTTCAACGGGTGCGACACAGCAACCGGGTGCCATTTTGCTGTCGAGTGTGACGCAGCTACCGGGCGCCATTTTACGTGCGACGCAGCTACCGGGCGCCATTTTAAGTGCGACGCAGCAACCGGGCGCCATTGACTCTACGCAGCGACGCCGCCGAGTGCTGCTTGTGGAGCGCCCGCACCAGTTGTCAACTCCAGCTCCTTCAAACTTCGGCGCCTACCTCCCATTCAACGCAGCTGGGGCGATTGGACATCTTTCCAGAGCCGGTTCTAAGCGGCTTACGCCTCGGTCGGATGGCCTATGACGAGGCACTCAAGGTACTTCCAACGGCATTAGATGACGATTCCTTGGCCGCCTTCAATTCAATTTTGGCTTTGGATAGGGCGACGCTCCCTCTGCGTACGCCCAAATGGCCGCGATTTTGAGCTGCCACAACTATCTGTTGGTCGGGTCGAATACCTCACACGCTGGCCCATGGCGTGGCCCTTACAAGATCAGTCAGCCTCGTCCATCACCGATGCCTTTTTGCACGGCTACGTTTATATAAGGGTGCACCTGAGCAGCTTCTGACCGACCAGGGTCAGAATTTTCTTCTCGACTGCTCAGGGAGGTCTATGACCTCGGTACAAAGAAAATCCGTACCTCACCCTACCACCCTCAAACCGATGGGATGGTGGAGCGTTTGAATCGTACCCTCACGTCTATGCTGTGCCACCAAGTGAACGCAACCCAGGCGGACTAGGACCTGTTTATTCCGGACATCCTCGCCGCGTATAGGTTGGCCCCTCATGCCTCAATGGGTTTTTCATCCTTTTATTTGATGTACGGGAGGAGACCGAACCCCGATGCACGTGCAAATGGGCCTGGGCTCGCCTAAAAAGGGATCCGCGGTGCCAGCTTCGATGAAGGTCAATCTCGACAGATTGCGTGAAGCACAGGAAGCTGCGATGGACAATTCGGTCAACCGACAAGCGGCTAACGAGCACTTGCAGAAACACCAGGGTCCGGGCTTCTGTGGAGGAAGGGGCAAACGTGGCTACATTGCCCCCAAGTGCCCATTGGACGTCCCCAAAATTACATCGCCCTTGGCAGGGTCCCGTTGAGGTCGTGGAGGTCCACCGGCCACAGTGCGTGCGCATCCAATTCGGTCGCAGCAGGAGCCGCCGCTCGGGCCGGCGCACGCCTGGCAGGAGCATCGTTGGGCTGCAGCTCTCCCGGGCTGGTGACCAGCTGGCGCGGTGCCTACCCTGGCGATTCGTGCCACATGGGGAGGCATGCGCTCTGTTGACGACCTGTGGGACCGCTGCCGTTGGCCTCCAGCCCTCATCGCCAAATTGTGTTCTGTTGCGTGTTTTGTCTAGACTGCCCAATTGTCGGTTTTGGTGTGGTTTGTCTGGGCTACTCAATTGTTGTTTGTTGGTGTGTGTTGTCTGGGCCGTCGGGATTCCGCCTTTGTATTGATGGCAGTGCGTGATGAGGGTTTAAAGGTTTTGAAATTGATTGATGTTCTCATGCTGCCTGGTTGTTTGTAGTTGGTTGTGAATATGTTGGTTTGTGGTTCTGGGACTCCTCTACTTTTATATTGTTTACAGCCGAGTCGGCTGAATTTTTTTCACAGGGGGGGGGTAATGTAGAGGAGTAAAATGGGGACGTGACGTCAGGTGTGCCGTTCAGTGCGATGACGTCACGTCTCCTAGGGTACTTAAGGGGACCCCGTGACGTAAGCGGGGTCACTGTGGGAACGGGTAGAGTAAGAAGGGTGAAGAGGGAACCAGGGGTAGAGAAAGGGATCGAATAGTGAGTCAGGGGAGAAGCCGGTGGTGGCCGATAGAGGTGCTCTCTCTCCGGTCGGTGGAGTCGGCAGAGTCCACGATCCAACGAGAGAGAGAGACCGGAGCTAGCCAGCAGGGACCCGGACTCAGAGTAGGACCCCTAGCCCCTGGGAGTTGTGTACCCTGTGTATTATTGTAACAGCTTTAATAAACCCTGGCGAAAGCCCATAACTTACCTCCGTCTCCGAGTGCGTCCGTGGGAGCTTCTCTACACTGTGACCGGAGGTTGGCGCCTATGGGAGATGGGGGGTGATGATAAGAGATTAATGGGACAACTGGCGCCGTCTGGCGGCAGCTTAAGTGGAAGCACATGAGGACTCCAGATGAGCAGGGGATATAAGCGGGAGTGTGTTTGAGCGAGGGGAGTTGTTGCCGGGAAACAAGAGTGAAGACATCTCGCCGCTGCCGCTCCAGCCATCAATGGGACCTCAACCCTCACGCCGTCGCCAGGCGGTTGAACCCCTGCACGGGACAGACGGGTGAGCGGGTCTGAGGGAGTGTAGGTGAGGGCAGCGGTGGAGATGCGAAGTTGCTGTGTGCAGAGTCGCTGAGTGCGAAGTCACTGTGTGCGGAGTCGCTGGGTGCGAAGCTGCTGTGTGTGGAGTCGCTGAGAGCAGAGCTGCTGAGAGCAGAGCTGCTGAGTGCAGGATAAGTGAGGTGCAGAATAGATAAGAGCGGGGAGAAGTTAAGTATAATGACCTTACAGATAGTTATAGGAGTACCTATAATGGTGCAAGAACAGGTGAATAAAGTGTAAGCAGGTGACTTTTTACAACGTGTCAGTGTGAGTAATTTTTGAAGACACTACACATGTATAGTTGCGTGATGTTTTTGTGTCTTTGAAATATTTAGGTGGATGTCTAGTGACATTTTGTTGAAGTTAGTTACGTTTGTAGTGGTTTAACGCGCGCCAAGGGGGGTAATTGTAAACACGTGCGGGTTGGGAACAGTGGGGTCGTATCGGGACATGCTGGTGTTGCTGGGGGACAACGGGTGATGACGGAGACGGCCCGTTAGGCAATTATGGATGCAGGGCAGTGATTGGCCGGTTCTTGTTGTCAGGACAAGGTGGCGCTGTAAGTGTGGGAATGGGAACAGGTGGCGGCGGGGGCCGGGGGCACGGGGCGTTGGGGGACGCCAGTTAATTAATTGGAAATTAATAGGGACGGGGATAAATACGGGAGCGTCAAGAGTAAGACGGGGAGTTGTGCTGGGAGCTGGACGGAGACGGTCGGAGCAGAAGAAGAAGATACGAGAAGAAGTATAGGTTAGCAGTGGAGTGGAAGAAGAAGTATAGGGTAGCAGTGGAGTAGGAAGTATAGGGTAGCAGTAGAGACGAGACGAGGAAGATATGAGAGGTAGAATAGGGTAGCGGTGGAACGGGAATGAGAGAGACAGTCGGAGTGAGACGGAGGAGCCGAGAGAGAGAGATGGCTGGAGTGGGATGGAGAAGCAGAGAGGAGAGTCGGGAGAGACGGAGAGAGAGGGGGAGGAACGGGGCGAGCGAGGCCGGCGGAGGGCAGCGAGCGAGCGGAGAACGCGCCGGGGAGTGGCGGAAAAATGCGCTGAGTTGGATAAAATAAAGTGACGACAGAAAAGGAAGTTGTCCACGTAAAGTTCAGCACTACACGTTGAAGAGTCTTGTGAAGCACAAACAAGGAAAAAATTAAACTAATCAACACAATACAATTATTATACAAACATAGTGGTGTCTATGTGGAGATGCATCCCATTCATAACACTATGTAACACAATTTTTGTTCCTGGGTAGTAAGTGTTATTTCGTAATTGCTTATGCCTAAAAAGTATAGAAAATGGGTATTATTCCCCACAATCTTTGCTTTTGTGACCCGGACAGTGATATTTAGAAATGTACCTATTTCAATGAGAATACGGGCTAATTTGTGTCTTTTCGTTCACATAAAGTCAGAAAAAACCATATGAAACAAAATTACATGTATTTATACTAAAGTAAGACAACAATACTACAAAAGATTTAGAAGTGAGTAGTTTTTCGAGATTTATGATTGTACTGTAAATAACTTTCACGAATCGGCCCCAAATTTAGTCTCCCATCATGTTCTCATTATGCTGTCCTTGTTAGCGGCGTTCAAAGTCCAGTATGTCTTGGTGGAAGCGCTCGCCTTGCTCCTCCGAGTACGCTCCCATGTTCTCCTTGAATTTAACAAGATGAGCATCAAGGATATGGACTTTGAGGGACATCCTACAGCCCATTGTGCCGTAGCTCTTCACCAGTCTAAACCAGCTCCACATACGCAAGCAGCCGTCCTCAGGTGAAGACCAGGTCTGTCGGGGAGACAGTGTCTGAATGAGTCAGACAGACCTGGTCTTCACCTGAGGACGGCTGCTTGCGTTGTGGCCAAAACGTCGTGAGAATTATTGTTTAATTATGTTTTATTTTTTTTTTATTATTTCCCTTCTACGTGACATTACTGAAAGAACCAAGAAGATGAATCCCTGCAGTCAGAAAGCTTTAAATCGAAATTCAGCTCCACATAGTTTTCGACCTTGTGATTGCCCAGCAAGCCACGAACCACTACGACAAAGCTGTTCCAAGCCGCTTTTGCTCCTGACTAGTGAGCTTATTGGGGAATTCATTGCACTCCAGGGTCGTCTTTATTTGTGGTCCGACGAAGACACCGGTTTTGACCTTGAAGGTACTTGAAGGCTGCCAACTCCTTATCTACAGCTCTGACAAATTTTTCATAAGGCCCAATTTGATGTGCAGTGGTGGCATCAGCACCTTCCGGGGGTTCACCAGTGGCTCCCACTTGATGTTGTTCTGAGACTTGCACACTTTCATCCAACAAGTCCCACTGCTTGAGCCTAGACGTCATAAGCTCGGCATTGGACTTGGTGAGACAAAGATCTCTGATCAAGTCGTTGAGGTCTTTTTGGGGTAGTATGGGTTTCTCTCCTCAGCTCCACCTCTGAAATTGTCATCTGGATCTACGTCTTCCTCGCTCTCTGACTTGCTGCTCTCTTCTAAAGTCGGCTGCTCTCTCTCCGGAGGAGTGGGTACAGGGAGCTCATGGCAGTGTGGAACCGAGGCGATGGATGAAGGAAGGTCCGGATGCGTGATAACAGGTGCATTCTTGCCAGTCCGACGTTTGGAAGGGTCCACCATGCGAAGTAGCAGTTGCTTGAGTGGTCAGTGGATTTCACCCATGACTAATGTGTAAGAGATTCTCGCAACATTTTTCATATATGATATATTTTTTCTTTTACAATTGATATAACATAAAATTCCGAGCAACAATTGTCCATCTTATCTTCCAGAGTTTTTTGCAATGCTCGCAGGTGAAATGAGGTGCCCAGGGTTTGTCTTGATCCCCCACAAGCATGCCAAAATATGCCTTGTACGCCTCACACATCTTAGCAGATGCTTCCACAGAGTACCTTTTCGTTCTTATCTTGATAAGTTGGCCGCAGACATAGCAAAATGCGTCTGCTGGATGCTTGCAGCTTCTTGATGCCATCTCAGAAAAATGCAGATATGTATCTACTTAGGCAGCTGGAACTAAACTGAACTGGTGGTCTTCAGGCCCTGTATTTATACTACTATTTATATTACTGGAAAGTTCTAGAATGTTCTAGAAGTTACTCCAAGTTTATTCAGCACTGAATCTATCAAGAATGTTCTGGAAAATGAGTAAATTTCAAAATATCACTGTCCTGGTCACAAAAGCAAAGTTTGTGGAGAATAATAGCCATTTTTTGTACTTTTGAGGCAAAAGGAATTAGGAAATAACACTTACTACCAAGGAACAAAAAAATTGTTAGACAGTGTAATTGTTGACTAGAATCTTAAGTTAATATTTTGCATGATTCAAATGCTGCTCAATAACATTGTAATAAGCAGGATTATTGCAGTCTTATCTTGGACATTGCCCATTTCCCTTCAAGTTTTTGTGATGTGCAATGGGAAGTCTTCCAATTAATCTACAGCCCTGATTTGTTGTCTCATGAATCACAGCTGGGCCACTCGTGGAAGCATTGGTCTCATTATTAAACAATGCAAATGACGTAAAATGCTGTAATGTTTCTTACCAAAGGGGTATAAGCATTTCTTCTTCCGATAAATCAATAAGGCCACCACCAGAAGCGTGAAGGTCCCAATTCCAGCAGGAATTGCAATGTTTTTTTCTGCAGGCAGCAAATGGCAGAGGATAAACATTCAGCATGTATATTTATTGACATATACAATTAAATGCCAATACTATTGCATATCACCCTCTGAAATAATGTTACATCGACACCAGTGCCTATGCTTTTATATCAGTGCATCAAACAATTTAAATTCGGGAGCAATGTTGCCTAGTAACATGCATTTAAGTGGGCAAACTTGGGGATGATTTATACTGGCAATGTCTCATCAGCATTGTGGCCAATTATACAAATGTTAGCAAGATGTTGTAGGCAAGAGCTAGCCACAAACATCGTGACGACTGGTTAGTGCCACACTAAATTTGCTTTGCTGTAGGGATCTGCTTAATGAAGTAAACATGCACGATGAAGCCTGATGGATCAAAGTATAGATATAATTTTAACATACTGTGGTGGGCAACAGGGGACAATGTAGCAAGATTCGTTGTCCTATGAATCTATGCAACCCCTCTTCAGCAACCCCACTAACCAGTGTGGTACAGTTTTGTAAAATAACACCCACAATCCACACGTATAAATGTATGTTGAACTTTTTTCGCACTGTATGTAGCCAACCGTGCTAATCGGAGGTGTGGGCGAAGGACAACAAACAACACAAAACCAGTTCTAAATAAATGAGTTTTGTATCTAGATTTTAACGTGCATAGATCGAAAGGATGAGCGTTCCAGACAGATGCAGAAGCACATCTGAGAGCACACGATACAGTGACCGTCTTTGTTGATGGTTAGCCAAAAGCCACTGTGATGATGACTGGATGTGATGATTTATGCTCATGGGACATCAGTAAGGTATTGTGGATAATTTGTGGCAAGCACTTTATGTGTAATGAGTGCGACCTTATAATGTATTCGTTTGGCAACTGGAAGCAATGCAGCTTGGCAGCACTGCACGAACAAGGTCGGATCTTGCAGTACCCGTCACGACGTGCCAAATAATTTTGTACACGCTGCAGCATGGTAATGTTTTTGCGAGACGTCCCGTAGAGTTGTGAGTTGCAATATCGAGCCTTGTCGACACTAAGCTACACACCACCGTGTTAGCTATGTCATGACTCAAAAGTGGTCGAATGTGTCAGAGCCCTGATATCAAAATTACAGGACCTCATCCAGCAGTGGATTGACAAAAACATGTGTACTGTACGTAACAATTATGTTTTTTTTATTACACAAGCCACAAAAAATTACATATTTTTTTACAATTGTGCAAAAATGTACCACACAGAAGAACCTGATTTTAACTCCAGTGGGATCTTCGAAACAGCCCTACTGACAATATATCAATGACGTCCAAAATGTGTAAATTCATTACCGATTGCAAGTTGGTGTATTTCCTGATGCCAATCGTTCTTAATTGCATATGTTGGTAACAGAAGCTATAGAAATAAACAGGACATTTCTCACCTGTGTTTGATGTAACTCCACAAGGCTGTAAAGGATGAGGCCGACTGTATCCATCCTTACACTGACACACAGTGTCACAAGTGACAGTACAGTACCGTTGAACATCTTCATCTACACATCAGAGAACAAAAGGAAACTTTAATTTCAGTACTGTACTGTTTGTTTAATGTACGAAATGTTGGTCTTGGCAATGTCCCAAGTAGCTATAATTTTAGCATAGTGTATATTACAATTTTGTAAGGAGGAGCCGCCAAATGGGTACTTAAGGGGGATCCCGTGACGAAGGCAGGGTCGTTGTGGGGAGCCGGGGCAAGGATCGGCTGGAAGAGGTCTCTCCCTCCTGGTCGCCGGGCGGTGTTGTATGAACCCCCACTCCAGCCAGGCGAGTGAGAGAGCCCCAAGGGATAGCCGAGGGTAGGAGAATATAGTGTTCAGGGGTCCAGGGAAAGGATCAAGAATAGAGAGCACCTACCTCTGGTGTGAGTTTAGAGTGTTGTGTGCAACAGTGTTAATAAACGGCAATAACCCTTATAGTAAATCCCATCTCCATGTGGTCTTACTGCACAACAAAGAAGAGGAAGCGTTTGTCGCGCTTCGGGAGTCCCTGGCTGATGCGCCCCCCTGGGTTACCCGACTTCTCGCTGCCCTTCGTGTTAGACACAGATGCCAGTGACACAGGCATAGGGGCTCTGCTCTCCCAGGTGGTCGACGGTGCCAAGAGGGTTGTTGCATATGGCAGTCGCATGTTGTCCTCCGCTGAGCAACGCTATTGCGTGACCCGTAGGGAGCTGCTGGCCATTGTGTACTTTATACAACTGTACAGGCCCATTTGTATGGCAGGCGGTTCACTGTTCAGATGGATCATGCCGCCTTGCAATACTCCATGCACATATGTAGTGGGATCCACGGAGACTGGAGACGTTGTCTTTAGAGGTAACATAATTTATTTGTAGTTACAAAAAACAAACAGAACTCCCCTTAACTCTCACTATCTAGGGAGGTACAGCCTCCGGGCTAGCGTGCCCTCACACGGAGTAAAGCTAGCTCCCAGCCCTCCGGCTATTTGTGCCCTAGGAAGCTAACTGACCCGACCTAGCCAAGGTATGGGTCCTGACCACTGGTCCGCGCTCGGCCTGGGCCCTTACAAGGACGTCGGTCCCGGGGTCCCAGGGTCCTAGCTAGGCTGGTCTTCTGTTCTTCGTCTTCCGAGCACTGCCCCGAGCTGTCCCAGAGGTGCCCCTTTTATACACCTCTCGGGGCTCACCGCCCCCGGTACTGCCCCCTTTCTGGAACCTTCAAGGGGGTTCTGGAAGAACCCCCAACCCCTTACCTGGGGTTGGGGGGGAGAACCCGGCCCTCAATGGTCGGCTCTCTCTGTCCTTCCCCAGCTCAGGGTGGTACCCCCTATGGGCCTGTGCCCGCAATTGCAGGTTAGTATATACCAACAGTATGAGATGTGCATTTCTGACGCTACACATAGACCAACCCTCAGGTCAGCTGTTCGACTGGCTTGAGGTGCTGCAGGAGTATGCATTCGACGTCATTCACAGGAAGGGGGCACAGCATGGAATGCGGACGCTTTGTCTAGATTGCCACAGGAGAGCAGGTGTGCATGCATGACTGGCTCGTGTCATTGCAGGCCCCAATTGACCCGGGCCCAATTTGTGGCAACAGCTGATGCAGCTCCTCTTCCGGGTGCGTCGCTGCCCACGGATTTTGGCCTAAGTCTACCTCAGGATGAATGGTCTCGCTTACAGATGGAGGATACCTCTCGAGAAATTAATGCACCTTGAGACCCACAAGACCTTGTTGACCATCAAGCGGGATTATTACTGGCATGGAAAGCGACGTGGCGCTAATTATTGTGCATGGCGGAAGCCTCCAGTTGTGCGTGATCGGCCCCGCTGCAGTCATTCAGGTTTCTCGTGTAAATGAACTTGAAGCCCTCGACATTTAGGCCCATTTCCAACTTCCCAACGGGGCCACAAGTATCTTTTGATTCGAGTCAAATACCTCACACATTGGCCATGGCGTGGCCCTTGCAAGATCAGTCGGCCTCGTCTATCACCAATGCCTTTTTGCATGGGCATGTTTTAGATAAGGGTGCCCCTGAGCAGCTTCTAACCGACCAGGGTCGGAATTTTTCTTCCCGACTGCTCAAGGAGGTCTGTGACCTACTTGGCACGAATAAAATGCATACCTCGCCCTACACCCTCAAACAGATGGATGTTGGAGTGGTTAAATCGCACCCTCACATCCATGCTGTGCCACCAAGTGAGCGTGTCCCAGTCGGACAGGGACCTGTTTTTTCCAGGCATCCTGGCCGCATACAGTTGGCCCTCACTCCTCAATGGGTTTTTCACCCCTTTATCTGATGTATGGGAGAGAGCCAGAACCCCCAAGGCATGTGCAAATGGGCCTGAGCTCGTCTAAGATGGGATCCGTCATGTCCACTTTGATGAGGGTCATGCTTGACAGGCTGCGTGAAGCACGGGAAGCTGCCGTGGATAATTCGGCCAACCGACAAGCAGCTAACGAGCGCTTACAGAAACACCAGGGATCCGGGCTTCCATGGAGGAAGGGGGACAAAGCATAGCTACATTGCCCCCAGGTGCCCATTGGGACGTCTCCGAAATTACATTGCCCTTGGCAGGGTCCCATTGAGGTCGTTGTGGTTCGCCGGCCACAGTGCGTGCGCATTCAGTTCGGTCGCCGTCACTGGATCGTGCATCCATCCAGGTTGAAAAGATGTTTTGCCTTGTCCCATAGATTCATCCCCAACTCCGGAACGGCCGGTGCCTGACACGTCCGACGAACCGGGCCATCCCGGCCGGACGGGGTGCAGCATAATTTCTGTTTGTCCACCCACAGAACCACTCCGAGTAGTTCCCGTGGAGTGTCCTGCTTCCCCATCGGGAGTGAAGCCGACATCAGCGGACACACCGCCCGCTCATGGATGCTGCCCGTGGGAGCGGACCGGCGGGACATACACGGTCAGAGTAGCTCTTTTCCGTTGAGCACCTTCTTCTGAGCCCGTTGTTGTCAAACGCCAGCCATCGCCGACGTTGTGGTCGGCACCTTGGACTGAGAGATGAAGGCCTTCCTTGCACTTGCCGTTCTGCCTTAACACCCGTGTTGTCCCCCCGCAGACGGCTGCCTTCACACCTCCATTGATATTGTTGTTGTTGATATTGTTATGTTGTTGTTACAATTGTTCTTGTTGATGGTTTTCTGGCTGTTTGCCATAGGCCCCAATGCGGGTTGGTTCCAGTATAGTTAGCAGCCGGGACGGCTGAATTTTTTTATAAGGGGGGGGGGGGTGGATGGAGAGGAGTAGTGTGAGCAACCATGAAGGGAGAACAGAGGGAGGTGCGAGCGAGTTGACAGCCGAGGATGACATCATGTCACGGGTGCTATCACGGGTGCTATAAGGGGATGCCTTCGGGAACAAAGGCGGGTCTGAGCTAGGGGGAGGAGCCGCCAAAGGAGTACTTAAGGGGGACACCGTGATGAAGGCAGGGTCGTTGTGGGAGTCGGGAAAGGATCGGCTGGAAGAAGTCTCTCCCTCCTCATCACCGGGCGGTGTTGGCTGAACCCCTGTCCGAGCAGACGAGTGGGAGAGCCAAGGGAACAGTCAAGAACATGGCTCCGAGTATTTAGTAAAGATCGGCTGAGAGGGTTTCTCTCTCCTTGTCGCAGGGCGGTGTTAGATGAACCCCGCTCCGGCCAGACGAGAGTCCCAAGGGATAGCCGAGGATAGAACAATTTAGTGTTCGGGGGTCCAGAGCAAGGATCAAGAATAGAGAACACTTACCTCTGGTGTGAGTTTAGAGTGTTGTGTGCTACAGTGTTAATACATGGCAACAGCCCTTATAGTAAATCCCGTCTCCGCGTGGTCTTACTGCACAACATGTGTATAAGAAAATAAGAATTTAAAAACATTTGTATCTGGGTGATATGGCCTGTAATCTGCCAGCATTTCATTGTTTTAATGGAGAATAGTGGCTTAGTTGATGCTGCCATGGATCCTATTGACTGTGTAATTGTGGACATTTTAGGTGAGTTGTGAATAACCAGAACATATTAATCTAAACTCTAAAATAGGAAGTGCTAGAGCTTACAGTGACGTCATCTATGTATGATTTCTCTGTCAAGGTTCCTGTGCGTGTGTTCATCTTTTAATGGTTGAATTATACTGGTAGGAACGAAGTGAACCAGCCTACAATAGATTATATCGTCCGTCCGTCCGATGTCCGATTACGTGTAGCAACATCGCCCCCTACTGAAAACACTTGCCATGACCCTACAAAAACCTTTAGACTCAGTGAGGCTTTCCTGGCTAAACAAGTGTAACATTCCCTTATAATTCCCTCAGATAGCTTTTAATTAAAACATTTAAATTAATGAGGCTTTCCTGGCTAAACAAGTGTAACATTCCCTTATAATTCCCTGAGATAGCTTTTAATTAAAACTTTGAAATTAAAAATAATATCGTCCGTCCGTCCGATGTCCGATTACGTGTAGCAACATCGCCCCCTACTGAAAACACTTGGCATGACCCTACAAAAACCTTTAGACTCAGTGAGGCTTTCCTGGCTAAACAAGTGTAACATTCCTTTATAATTCCCTGAGATAGCTTTTAATTAAAACTTTGAAATAAAAAATAACTCACAACGGCCTAAAGCCTACAGCTAGGCCTAAAGCCTAGAACTAGGCCTCAAACTCTCCCTTCGTATCGTCCGATTAGGTGTAGCAACATCGCCCCTACTGCAAACACTTGGCAGGACCCTACAAAACCTTTAGACTCAGTGACGCTTTCCTGGCTAAACAAGTGTAATAATACATTATGTTTATATTCTTTGGTTATTCGTTCCTACCAGCCCACCCCGCAGGGACCTGTTAGCTTTTCGTATTATTTAAGAATTTTCCTGTTCTCAGACCATCCTACATTACCAACGTAGGATACATTTCCACTTTGTGCATGTGCCTTTTCAATTGATGCAACTTCTGGAGCCAATTGGTGTAAAACTCGACAGGCCACCTTGTTGTCATGCTGGCCCGCCGTGCAACCGGGGAGTGCCAGCTGCAATTGCCTGTGCGATCATCAGTCCTCTTCATTCAAGCAGCTCAATATCTTGACAGCCATTTTTTTTACTATTTAAGATGGAGAACATTTCTCTTTAATTTCATGATATGTAGCAACAAGGTGGATACCACCCTGCTCAAGTTGAGGTAAAAGATCAGCTCCAGGATTAGAGCCCACAGCCTCTTGTGGAGTAGAGCGAGTCCCACTTGGAGTGCTGACTCCATGAAATAACCTGAGATTGTTTTTGCTCAGCCCACCTTTCTCCTGAATCGACCCTTGATCTATGGTCCATCCAAAGATGGAATCTTGGGTGCAGCCTATCAGGCAACATGGTTTCAACCAACCTCGGATTCATATACCTTTATATTCGTATTACAATGTTTTTCCACCACAACCCACTTTCTCACGAATTGCAAGGTGATTCAACACACTTTCTCATCGATTTAGTTATGTTGTATTTAACATAGAGTGATTTATTAACCTTTGATGCATGCATCTCCACACTCGGATGACATCTATATACACAGAAAACCTACTGATGTGGAACTCTTACAGATAATATTGCAGGTGCTGCACTCTTTGCATTGAGGATCACGGTTTGCCACGTCCATGTAGCTCTTCCCTGGCATGCAAGATGTGCAGAAAGATTGGCCGTCATCGGAAATGCAGTCATCAAGCCACTTATTTCCTGTAAAATGGACAAGTTCAAGTAATTATGGGTCAGAAAATAACGTTTGATTAAATATTACATCTCAATACCTCTTTTGGTTCTTTCGGTAAAGTCACGTAGAAGGGAAATAATAAAATAATAATAAAGTCACGTAGAAGGGAAATAATAAAATAATAAAATAAAACATAATAAAATACAATTCTCACGACATTTCGGGCACAACGCAAGCAGCCGTCCTCAGGTGAAGAACAGGTCTGTCGGAAAGACAGCGTCATTCAGACGCTGTCTTTCAGACGTATTTCCAATAGACCTGTTCTTCACCTGAGGACGGCTGCTTGCGTTGTGGCCGAAACGTCGTGAGAATTATTTTATTGTTGTATTTTTATTATTTTATTATTTCCCTTCTACGTGACTTTACCGAAAGAACCAAGAAGATAAATCCCTGTAGTCACGAAAGCTTTAAATCGAAACCTCAATACCTTTTATTTCAAACACGTTCTTCAATCTGTATGCATTTCTAATTGATGACATTGTTTATACAAAGCATAATATTAATTACAAAACATTTATTTATAATGCCTTTTAATGTTACGCTCTGGTCTGCTGTAATAAATGATGCCACAGAGTATTTAATTTGAGCAAAGAATAAAGGCATGGCAGATATTTGTATCTTTTTACTAGGTAAGGCCCACTGAGATATTTTTCAGAAGCGACCTGACCACAAATTATAGCTTGTTGTATGGAAATGTATAGCAGCCAAAAACTCTCTATGGGCATTAACACACAGCTGAGTACTGAACAGCTGATTCAATATAACCTCGCCCATTGGTGATGGTGATCAACTTTGGCCTCCCAGCTATATTTATGCTCTGTTGCAAGCATTGCCGTAATTTAAAGTGTGGTATTCTTTGCAAATACAATCATCAATCGCTTATATTGTCTACATGAAAACACACTCCACAAACTAACATTTGACCACATAGGGCAGTGGATGCATTGTTAGTCACAATGTGTTACTGCTTTGCTTAGTTACCTGCAGGACAGAGGTGGCAGCAAAACCCTTTCACTGCTCTGTATTGTCCTTTATCTTCACATTCATTATGCTTAACCTTAACACGAAATCAAAGTAGAACAATAGTCAGGGCACAGCTACGTGTATTCAACAATGACTCTCAATAATATAGGTAACGATTCACTCTAATCCAAACCCCATGCGATTCTATGTATTATCGTGATTCAATATCAATTCAATATATTTTTGTATTGCCTGTTAAGCCTCGTTTCTACTGTCTAATATACTGTCTGCTTCGCACAGTGTATCGTTTGTACTGTCTGTTGTATTGTACTGCTTTATTGTACTGTCTTGTCTGTACTGTATGCAGACATTTTCCAGTCTCATTTCGTTCTATTACCCTGAAGGAAATGAATAAAATAATGTATTACTTAAATAATACAATTATTCGACTTGAAAAATAAATTTTAAACGTCAGAATTGAAAAAATACTAATTATGAATACCTACTCTTGAACATCAACCCCATAATTATTTGGGCTCTGTCCAGTTAACATTGATATCGAGAATACGAGCATTGTTTACATTTAGGAATGACATAATTCCCCTCTCCTGATGCCGAGGGGAA
This sequence comes from Lethenteron camtschaticum, assembly GCA_018977245.1. Classification (NCBI taxonomy): domain Eukaryota; kingdom Metazoa; phylum Chordata; class Hyperoartia; order Petromyzontiformes; family Petromyzontidae; genus Lethenteron; species Lethenteron camtschaticum. The sequence continues at coordinate 7,457,259 of MU249573.1, read as the reverse complement.
TGGGTGAGGTTTGGGACTCTGACACGTGCAGATGCGACTACTGTGCTGGATAGCCAGTCCAGATCGCCCTATATAAGTGTTCTTCATTGCAAGGCCCTCCGGCCACTCGCAACCCTGGTGGCCTTTAGTGCGCCCCCTGTCGTGCGGCCCCGACATTACACAATTGTGAAAACACCTCCCACCATCGTTCTGTCAAACCCAATGGTTTCAAATATGTGAGGCCCTCACACTGATGATGTCTTATCGGCGAAAGTGGCCCCCTGAAAATTAGTCAAGAACACTGCAAGAAACTGGCTGAGCGAGGTTCCAGTTAGCTAAGAGAAAGTGCAGGCCCATTCTCACAGTATTCTAAACTTGAGAAATGAGGCTAACCAAACCTTTACTCAGAATTTGGCAAATCTCTTAGATACAAAAAGGATAAAAGATTGATTAAGGGTTGCTGGGGACAAACTGTTTACTGATCTCAACTATGCTGATGATGCAGTTCCTTTTTACAGAGTACCCAGCATCATGGCCCATGTCACTGACAAGTGTTGACCAGGCAAATATTACAATGGGCCTTCATACTTCCTGGATAAAAGCTTAACTTCAGATGATTAACTGTGGCTCTGCATAAAAAGGTTAATGCTGCAGATATGATGTTGATATTGATGTTCACGTTTATTTATTGATGTTGCTAACAATTATATATCATTCTATCATGCATTATGCAACGTGTTAATATTTTATATAGATCTAATTAAGTGTAACACAAAATTATTTCTTTTTAAGGTAAGTAAATACAGTAATACCTCTGTTAATGACTCCTCTTGGAACGCAGATCTTTTATAACCAAGTCGGCTGGAGAGGGAAGCTTCACCGCCCTATTTTGCAAAATATTAATAAATATACAGTAGAACCTCGGAGATCGAACACAGCAGAACTCGAACAAATCGGTGTTGAAACAATATTTTCGAACATTTTTTGCCCGGAAACCCAACGAAATTCGGGGTCGAACGGGCAATCGCGACTTGAAAGAACCTGTACGGCTGAGACGCGTATGGCCAGCGTGCATGACGCTTGCCCAGACAAAGGTTTTACCGTATGAGAGGCAAAAACAAACCTCTTTAGATACCTTTTAGTCAGAAAGATCTCAAGTGACTCACAGTGGCAGAAAAGAGGCACAAAAGAGAAAGAACCCCAGAAGGGCAGTTACGTTATTATGGAAGGGGACTCCCTTCCAAACAATAACACCACCACCTCCTCACCACCTTCCACTCAAGCCATCAACTCTCTTACTACAGGGAAAGTGAAGTTCAATGTTCATTTATTTCATATATTTATTCATTTATTCCATTTACTTATTATTTCTTCTTTTATTATGATTTTATGCATGTAATTACTGTAAACTTCGTGTAAAAATGCTTTATAATGAGAGATTTCTTGTGTCGAGAACCAATTAATGTCATTTACATTCATTCTTATGGGGAAAATTAATTCGTGTTCGAACAAATCGGTGTTCGATGTTGCAGAGCCCAAGGTTAGGATGACATCTTAAGATTATTCATATGTATATTTAAAGAAAGGTGTAACAATTATACACAAGTGACGATATAAATATTTAGTTATTAAATAGTTAAAACATCTGAAACATTAACGGCAAGAAACAGCTCGCCGAAACTGAAGGAGCAGCCAACGAGAATAAAAGACCTGACATCGTGTATTTTTTTTAGATATTGAGAGCAGCCCAAAATAAGTTTCAACCTCCCATTGTCTGATCGCCACTGAGAAGCAACGGAGAAAAATCACGGGCAGTTGAGAGAGAAAATACCATTTTGGCAGCAGAAGGGATATAGCGACACTTGCCATCGACTTGATGTCAATGGTGATCGGAGGCTTGGGAGATGATGGGAGGCAATGTTTGATAACGAAAGATTAGGAGCAGCTGAGTAGAAAGCGTCTTCTCGTGGGTATAACTGTATTACACACTTACCATTGAGATGAACGTAAAAAAGATGATTCCAAGATCAGCCCCATTGCTGCCACTTGTTTTGGCTGCATCGTTCAAACTTGGTGTCAAAATGGTACTACTGGAGCACGAACCTAACGATGAATAATTAATATCGCTGTTATGTAGCTTTACTTTAGAGATACTTCCCTGTAAAATAATGCAAATACGCCTTGTGGCACTTGAACATTTCTACAGAAGAAACCCCAGCTGGATCATCAGTTGCTATGAGTGTAAAACACTTAGCTATTAAACACTGTTAATGTCTCTCAAAATACATGTAGATTAAGATGAATGTACCGTGCCAGTTTCTAGACTAACGACACCAGCAATCTAGAAAACGGCGACGCAACTCCTTTACAAGTTCCTCATTCCGTGCTTTTCATTGTCGCTTCAGAGGAGTGGTCCAACTGGAAAAACTGCTGGGTGGTGGTCCAGATGTCTTGTGATCACCATTTCATTCTCCATTAAATCGTCATATTTTTGTCAGTAAGATGTATTTGAAGCAGAAATAAACATGCAAAGGAAACACATCGGAGGGGTCAATTAATTAGGGGGTCACGATACATCTGAACCACCAGTAGAGTACTGTATTTGAAGCAAGTACAGTTTCTTTAACAATGTGAGCTGCATACCTTGCAGGTCTTGCATGACTTCCCTTTNAAAAAAATCAACAGTATACATACATAACAAAAAAAACTCAACATGTGCATCAATAACACTGTGGTTTTCATGAAAATACAGTGTCAACAACATAGTTGACGTTTAGGTAATGAGCCTTCTTCAGAGCGGCCAATAAATAGAGGGGTGAAAGCTGGAGATGACAAGTAATACAATTCTCTTTGAAACTTTTTTTCTTGCATTTGAATACTACAGGGGAACTCTTATCCACGGCGCTTTTACCCTCGACTCCGACTATTATCAAGGCCCCTTTTCCTCTCGTTTATCCGCAATTTATGAGTCGTTCTCATCTGCGGTTATCGGCAACATCTTTTGTAGCAAAACATGCGCGTGATCATAGCAAATACACTTATAAAGTACTGTATAGCATTATTATTCCTGTATTTAACGTAAAGGTAATTAACAATTAATTATATGCGACAGGGAATGGGTCACTATACATCGTCTTTGTGACAACAAAATGACCAACACTGTTATAGAATAAGAGGGGCAAATATTAAATAGACGCAGTTATTCCATCACATATTTTGTCTATTTAAGTCAGAATTTGTCACCTGCTTTTATTGGATTTTAAATCTAGTCTTACTTTTTTACAGAGTTTGTTATATCAGTCATAGAGATTTTATTTAACTATAGATCGTGTTACCTGCTTATAGGTACTGGACATCTGTGAAAGAGCTTCATAGCTCATCGAATTCCTCCAGTATAAATAAATATTCAGATTCTGTTATACCAAGATTTATGTTTAACTCTGCATTGTGATGGTTGCGGAGCCCAAAGGTTAGGACGACATCTTAAGAGTATTCATATATTATTATCCTTGCGTATTCCGGAAAAGTCACGTAATAGGTCCAAAGAAAACAACAAAAAATAACAAAAAACCACGGCTTCTCGATCTCAACACAAGCGGTCGTCCTGGGGACTCGATCGCAACACAAGCGGTCGTCCTGGGGACGACCGCTTTTGTTTTGATCGAGACGTCGTTGTTTTTTGTAAAAAAAAATTCTTCCGACCCATCTACGTGACTTTACCGAAAGACCCAAGAATATGAATTCCTGCAAAGTTTTAAGTCAAAATCATGCGAAGCGATTCAAAAGAGTGACATTTCAAACGCGCGGTGTGAACTCAACCGAGTGGGGTTTGATTACATTACCAGTAGCAAATCAGGAAAGAGTTTCGAGAGTCTTCGTCTCCAGCCCGCTACAGCTGGAGGTTCTCATATTGATAAAATTGTATCGGTTTTTTTGCAGTGACAAAACTATTTTATTACCCCACATTATGTTATACAAATGACCATCTAGCGCAGGGGTCGGCAACCTGCGGCTCCGGGCTCGCATGCGGCTCTTTGGCTTCCCTCTTACAGCTCTTTGGCTGCCCCCTTGCGGCAGCTGTCTGTTGAAAAAGGCGAAATCTTTAACGTAATTAATACGCAGATAATTAATTAGCAATGTATTAAATACGATTGTCTTGGTGACGACAAAATGTACAGTGTTGTTAAAAATAACTAAGGGAGACAAGCACTAAATAGACGCAGTTTATTCCATACATATTTAGTTTAAGTCAGAATTTGTCACCTGCTGTTTTGTGTACAAGTAGCTCTGCGTGTGATGTGGCTCTCGAATTATTTTGGTCAAAGACAAAAACATAAAGAATGGCTCTTCTTATTTGAAAAGTTGTTGACCCCTGGTCGAATCCAAGTGGCCTTACTGGGCAAAAGTACAGCGTAAATCCCTCCTTTGGAAACGAAAATGCAGATCATAAGGAGGGTAGAGGCGGGTGAGATGACTTTGAAGTGGTGCGTTCATTAGGGTTAGTGCAGTCCACCTTAAAGATAATTTAAAACTAAGTAGACAAAGTAAAGGCGACTGTGCGGCCATGTTATCCTATTCTACCGCCTTCTCTGAAGTCTTGGAACGCATCCCAATGCGTCCTTTGTTATATCTACCTCTGATAACAAAGTTTCTGATAACGAAGTGACGTCATGGAACGCATTTTTTTCATTAACCGAGGTATTACTCTATCTTAATTATTATTTTACGTTTTCTAAGCCGCACCAGTTTCAACAAAGGGCTTCAGAGTGCTGTACAGAAAATATATCTCTAGTTTATTTACCACATCATAGGAAATAAGTAGTTTTTACTACCCGGCGATCAGGTATAGAAGGTTTTCAGGCAGAGCATTCCAAATTTGAGGGCCGAGGACCAAAAAAAGCCAAAACTACAAAAGTTTTTTCCAAAAGCGTGGCTGTGTGAGGAGGTCAAACTAAAATATTGAGGCAGTTCTTGAAAGAGTGCTCGTGAATTAAGCACAATAATCTTAATTTGAAGCTTTCGTGACTGCAGGAATTCATACTCCTTGGTTCTTTCGGTAAAGTCTCATAGATAGAAAAATAATAATAGATCACGATGGCAACACAAGAAATCGTTTTCAGGTGAGAGAGAGAGAAAAGCAGCTGAGACAAGGCATTATATAGACCTGAGAGGGGGGGGGGGGGGGAACGCCGCCTCGTGCAAGAGGGTGGGGCTAGAGATTGTGAGAGATTAGCATGTCAATGTGTAGCGGCGTTATCAAGGCGCTACGTGCAAGTCAGCCTGCTACTACGCCAATAGGTCAACAGGGGGCGGAAAGGAGGCGTAGCAGGTTGAGTGGCAGTTAAACCAAGGTCACCCCCCTGGGGTAAACTCGTGACCGGAGGTGTGGACCCCAGACCCCAGGGGTGGTGGCTGGGGGGGGGGGCTAACGGTTCACTCCAGACCCTTCCAGGATCCTCTGGACGGTTCGAGAAGGGAGGAGTGGCTCGGGGCGGAGTGAGCCCGGACTCGTGTATAAAGCCGGTCCTCTCAACGGGACCGGCAGTTGTCGTCCACTCAACGAACCGAAGACACTTCAAGCCTAGGACCGTGGACCCTCAATCAAGGCTCTTGTCAGAGCCAGGTTCGAGTGGGCCAGTGGTAAGACCCGGAGACCCTGGCAAGGTCGGGTCAGAATATCCTCCGCTCGGTCCCATAGCGGAGGACCCAATAGGCAGCGTAGTCCCGAGTTGAATAGGACACGCTAGCCCGGAGGCTATACTTCCCCCAGGATAGTGGGTGGAAGTTGGCGTACCCTTCGTGTCAGGGACAACTGTTATTGTGGCTATTACTGAATAAACGTGTTGCCTCAAGAACACCTCTTCTGCGAGTTTGTATCCACTACAAATGTATGCGCTTAGTATGTAGAAGCCTCGGTGATGGAGCGAGTGGAGACTGAGCGAGCTTCAAATCAAGATTGAACCACCTCTACAGGGAGGATTTCCACACAACTCAGACAAAACTTCAAGCGAGAAGATGGATACAAATTTATCAATCATTGGAAGGACGTGATCAACCAGGTAAAGTATTAACTGTTGTGTTAGCCGACTCTCTGAGTTGCATTGCATTTCTAAGTTTGCTAAGTTTGATGTCTCAGCTTCTCTCTTAAGACGATTGCTTGTACAGCAATCGGAACACCTATCTCTCTTCCGCACATTTCCCCTCCCTCGACTCGGCACCCCTCTCTGGATGCTCCATCGCTCAGTCTCCACCCGCCAGAGGTCGCAACCGGGTACCCGATACCCGGCTACGAGTACCCGTTTGCGACCCTGGTGCGGCCGGGTACGGGTAGGCCGTGAGTCACTGGTGAGTAACTGTTTGTCACTCATTTCCCAACGTCTTGTCTCTTCTCACAATTCAAGTTCTAGAATCAACCCACCCGCGCCTGCAACATGGCTTCATCCAGAGGTCGCAATCAGGTACCCGATACCCGTACCCTACCCGTACCCGGCCGGGTACGGGTAGGGTACGGGTATCCGTTTGCGACCCTGGTGCGGCCGGTACGGGTACAGGTAAGGAATCAAAACCCGTTTGCGATCTCTGCCACCGCTCCAAGGCTTCTACATACTAAGCGCATACATTGACATCCTAATCTCTCACAATCTCTAGCCCCACCCTCTTGCCCGATGCGATGCTCTCCCCCCCCCCTTTCAGGTCTTTAAATAAAACAGGTGTCCCACTGGAGCCCAGCGAGGACCAATTCCATCAGCCGCTGGAACGTTGCAGGGGCTGAGTGGAGACCCACTCTAACAGACGTCGCAACCAGGTACCCGATACCCGTACTCTACCCGATACCCGGCTACCCGTACCCGGCCAGGTACGGGTACCCGTTTGCGACCCTGGTGCGGCCAGGTACGGGTACGGGTAGGCCGTGAGTCACTGGTGAGTAACCTATGGTGAGTAACCGCTTGTCACTCATTTCGGGTAGGGTAAGGGTAGGGAACGGGTACCCGTACCCGGCCGGGTACGGGTACCCATTTGCGACCCTGGTGCGGCCGGGTATGGGTAAGGAATCAAAACCCGTTTGCGACCTCTGCACTCTAACAAAGACTCTCAGAGCTCTCTCAACCAACGTTTACACGACCAGGGGTTAAGCAGGATGTACCTCTGCTGGAGCCAATCAGGGCACAGAGATCATTACATACAAGTCTATTTTCACATAAACAAAGCATCAACTTGCGTCAGGTAGCCCAGGACAGACAGACTAGGTACGTAAGAGATATTTGTTTCAAATGCTTTCATTAACTCCATGTCTCTAAAACAGGAGGGCAACATAATATGAAGATGATCCAATAGTAACACACTTTTAGTGTAAATTCGTGTTGCTATTGGGGAATTATCCGAGAGAAACCCGGCCAAAATGATCAAAGGGTTACCCAAAACTTCTAATCAAAACAAACCCTGAAAGGGTTCCCTTGGTGTTTGTTCCATGACAGCCTCGACTCCCCCTCCCTTCACGACATGTCAACATTATGAACCTTACGGCGGGACCCCGGGGTCCCATAAGCCCCGGCTCTCGCATAAACTGCGTTGCGACGTCATTTTGTATGTTGAAAGCGAACGATACGGCAATCTATTCCTCTCGACGAACTCTACACGATGCGCTCATCAAAGTTTCAAAGTTTTGTTTATTCTACGCATTCGTCCTCGCTGCGCTTGGACATAACAGAATGATCCGCGCCAGGTGGGTCGCGGGGTTTATGTGCGCGGTGGGACGGAGTCGCCAAAAAATTTAATTCATTACGATTTTACTTCCGTTTATTTGGGACCCCGGGGTCTCGCCATAAGGTTCAATAATATATGGCGTATCACGTCATATCGTTACAGCTTGAAATATTACATTCAATATTTACTATAACAAAGTGTTACAGAACCGATGCATATGCATTACATTTTAGTTCAATTAGATTAGTTCACTTTCCTAAGAGCCAACCTGGTTATGACATCATGAGTATGTCTTTTAAGGCAATCAGAACATATAATCCTGAGTATCAAATAAGTAACCCCACTCAAAGATTAGATAAACTATCCCATTTTAGGGTCGTCATTTGGTTCAGAAATTGAATATATGTTGTCCTATTTGTACTGTCTCATTTGTGTTTATAGCCCTTTGTCAATCCACTGCTGGATGAAGCCCCCCCCCCCCCATGTTCAGCATTCAAGAGAAATGACAATGGTTTGGTAAAGGGGATTTCCAGTGTCGGTTCTGATAACACGAGCTTACTGATGTTAGGTTTTAGCTGGGAAATTAACTCGGGTCTCTGGGTTCATAGCTCAGTGCAAGAAACTATGTGCCTCTGCTGCCAACCCCCTCGATTTCAATATACATGGACTCCTCTGCTTACGAATAAGTTAGGTTCCAAAGGTCTGTTCGTAAGTCGATTTATTCGTAAATCCAAATTTACTGTCGATTCTAAACACGTTGTAAGGCATGTACACTAAACACGGGCAATCGCTTTAAAAGTTGAATAATCTCCTTAGGTTTTTTCGGTAAAGTCACGTAGGTAAAAAAATAAAATTAATAAAAGTAAAATTTTATTAAAAAATCACGACGTTTCGGAGGCAACACAAGCTTCCGTCTTCAGGTGGAACCGTCACAGCACGATTCCACCTGAAGACGGAAGCTTGTGTTGCCTCCGAAACGTCGTGATTTTTTTTACTTTTATTAATTTTAATTTTTTACCTACGTGACTTTACCGAAAAAACCTAAGAATGCGAATCCTTGCAGTCACGAAAGCTTTAAATCTAGAATTGAATAATCTTCTGCAGATGCCACTGGTTCTACATGTTCTGCGGATGTACACTTGTGAGATATGGGTAATGACACCAAACAACCACCACCATGTATTGCTCGTTGGTTGAACTTACGACTCTCAGTGCGAACAGGCAACTGGACATTCGGAAAGGTTTGTTCGTATCTCTGAAAGTTAGTACTGTAAGTCGAAAGTTCGTAAGTAGAGCAGTCCTTGTAATTATCATGACATAATATATTCTTGCACACGGAATTTGATGCATTATACCATGAGATTTTAATCAATCAATCGTTACATACCTACTGGTACAGCTGCATACAACAAAGCCTGAGTAAAACTGGTCACGCAAAAACAACTCCCTGACATTAAGCATTCCGTCTCTTTATTGGCACTGAGATATTGGAGGCAGATAGATGCCAATTACCAAGCACCAAAATACCTTGCAATATTGCAAATTTTTCAGTTTTTACGCAGAACTTTTTTTTATACAGTTTTTGATCGCTTTGGAATATTTCCATTCACAGTGAAAATGTCATTCTATATTTAACGAAGATGACTCATTTTATATGTAGGTAAATGTACATTTTCAGAGATAACAGGGGTCAACCTTTCAAAGAAGCCATTTTAAAATCCTTTATATTAAGTTCACTTACTTGCTTGCTTGCGCGCTTATGACCGTGCAAATCTTTCGGTCGTTTTTTAACCCACTTCCCGTGATCCAATCGAGCTGACATTTTGCACACATACTCGTTGTGCGTGACAATTTATTTTCGTGAAAAAATTCTTCCAAAATTTTACACTTTTTAGAAAAAATAAATTATATTTAATTACTAATTGCTTAATGGTGGCAGGCAATCATCTGACCCATAGGTGGCAGCCATCTCAAGCCAGAGGACGAGAGGACTCTAGCCGCCACGCATATAAAGGATTTATAGTGAAAAACTTTGTTTTTAAGGGGTTAATTTTTTGTCTTCGACGAAGGGATTTCGAGAGCCGCATCACACGCAGAGCTACTTGAACACGTACATAGCAGGTATGCGGCAGATGGCAAACACATCCGACTTAAACAAAATAGGTGATGGAATAAACAATGTCCGTTTAGTTTTTTCCCTCCAGAGTTATTCTTTAACAATCTAGTTTGACTATATTTTGTTGTTATCAAGACAGTAACATTGTGTCTATGGGAAAGTAGAATCCGATTTACGTGGTTTATAGGGACGCATTGTAATGTAATAGCGGGGACCGCGTGTCCTACACTGTATAGTGTAAAGAACCAAATACAGTGAATTCTAAGTAGAAAATAAACTGCTGTCTGCAAAGGGACAGCCAATGAGCCCGCATGCTGCCCTAAAGTCGCAGGTTGCTGACACCTGAGTTATACTATCCGCAACCCGACCCAATCTAATCAATGTATCACGTGGGAAAATATGCAAAAAATTGCAATTTTATAACGTTTCACTGGACATTACATTCAGCATTATCAGGTGGTAACAGCAGCTCTGCTCAACGCAAGAACAGAACTTCTGTTAACACCTGATAATTCTGGATGTAATAACCAGTGAAAGGTCGTTTCCAATTGTCAAACTTTTGCTTGCTTTGCAACATTCCGGGTTGCTGAAAAAAAGTATTTGGCTTAATTTGCCTGATTTGGTTGGCTGTTGGGTGGCGGATGGTATAGCTACAAATTTGATTATACTTACATGATCTACAGTAACTGAAAAGTAACTAATTATGAGATTACCACGTTTACATTTTCATATGGAAGCTAAATTTTCCTTTTTGTGTAGCTTAATTTTCGGTGTTATCTTGGTTAGTTTTCGTCTATTTCTTTACCAAGAAAATGTAACTTAATTAATAACGCACTTGCTAGAAAGTTCTGGGTTCACAATCGCAAGGTTGTGAGCAAAAATTCCAGTCAAGATCAACTCTTGTCTCATCACCATAATCATCAGCACCATCATCACCTCTACGAGACCGTAAAATCATCATCTTCATTGTCACCATCCTAATTCTCACCTCTCAAATATCAGTAGAATCAGCAGCACTTAATCAGTCTGCACCACTGGGCACAGGCGAAGGCAACATCAGCTTCGGTGTTAAGGAGAGATGGGACTGACTGTAACTTGGAACTTTCAGTATGGATGTTATATCGTGGATGCTTTAAAAATGGACGGAGCCTGGCCAACGTAATGTGTAATGTTTGACTGGACCTCACCTGAACAATGTGTGACTATTACCACTCCGTGGGAAGTCACCTGTGGATCTTATTTTGCTACGCAAAGCCAGAGTCTTACAAAAGGAACATGCAATTTCCAGCACTGCCTCTGAACCATGAGTGAAGACAAGCAATGCCCATTGGTCAAACGAGCCACGAAATCCGACTACTGTCATGTTGTGAAAAAAACATGCCAAAGAAATCCAGTTGTCAGCTGTTATCTGGAAGTTACATATTAAGACTATATACTCGAGTCTGCCTGTCTTACATGACTTTCAACCTTCGTGAATGAAAAATAGAATTGAAAATCAGTGACGCGACTTCCAGGCTTTGACATGCCTCTAGTGATATCACTGTGGCATAACTGTCACACCTTTGAATACATCCATGTCGCAATGCACGGTGCATTGTGGAGCTGGCTCTACTGAATCAATGTAAGTTGTATACTCTTTGGTTCTTTAGGTAAAGTCACGTAGGTAGAAAAATAATAGATCACGACGTTTCGAGCAACACAAGCAATCGTCATCAGGTGGACAACCACAGAAAGAAAAACCTGCTAAGTAGGCAAGAGCTCTGCTGTGACACGAGGTTATATAGGTCTCGGCAGTAGGGGGAGAGAGAAGGGGGGGAGGAGGCGGGGCAGAAAGTGGATCCCGCGGCAGCCCCGAAAGGGACCACCGCCAGACTAGCACGATCAAAGTCGTCATCTATTTTTCTACCTACGTGACTTTACCGAAAGAACCAAAGAGTAGGGATTCCTGCAATCATGAAAGCTTCAAATCAAGATTTAAGTTGGTATATGCACGCGCCAGTAAACGTCAAACCCGCAATAGCGGCGCCGACAATGTCAGGCGTTGAATTCACAGCTTTTTGCACACGGGGCGTGTCATTTAGATCACTGCATTACGTGGGTCGATGTTATTTGTCAACAGCATAAACTAGCAACCAAGCACGTTTAATTTGTTTTACTGCATCATTAATCGCACGATCTGTGTTCAATAGGTCATCGTACTGTGCTTCTTCTGTCATGAATTCCTGCAGACGAGCAGACATTGTAGGGGAGCAGCAAGTTGTCAAAGGTTCATGTCATAATTCTTTAGCCAATCCAGGGCCTCTGGGTGAGGTTGTGGATGGCTTCTATACCTCCTCCATTTTGAGGGTCCTTTGTGTTCTCTGGAAATGTGAGCACCAATGGCGTCCGCTGTGACTCCTGGGGTTTGGGAAGCTGTTGATTTTGCAGCACCAAGAGTGCGGAGCAGGTTCCAGGCCTTGCGGCTGGAATCTGTGAAGTCCAGGCCCTCTGCTGTACCACCGCTGTTGGCGTCTCGCCTCATTTAATAAGTCAAGCAGAGCTTGATCATTGTTCTGCTCGTACTGCTTTAAATTGGTACTTTCTTTGGTGCAACACGGAATGTAACACTTCCGGTAACCCGTGGGATGTCTTGTTTTGCTGCGGTCTTGTACAGTTTACGGGTAGTGCTGGAATACGGCATACTGTCCATTTGGGCTTCCAGACAGCGGAATAACGGAAACCTGTATGCCAATTGCTGGCTCATTGGAAAGTGCTTAAGCACTCTACGTGTGGCACGCACTGGGAGTCCGTTATTGTCAACTCACAAAGCGGAGGTCTAGAGTGTACGATCGCCGTACTGGCGCTGCGCCATCGTCTGCAGCGGCGGTGGCACTGTCGTTGGTAGCTGTTGCATCATGTATATGCGGTCGTGCGTACGCTGGTGCCTCTTCCAGCTGGAGCGGTGCGTGAATCCACGGCCGCACACGTCGCATCGGTGTGGGCGCTCGCCGGTGTGGGTCCGACGGTGCACCTTGAGGTTCGAGTGCAGCGAAAAGGCACGGCCGCACACGTCACAGCCGTAGGGTCGTTCGCCCGTGTGCGTGCGCATGTGGAACACCAGCGCCTCGGAACGCGAGAAGCGCCGGCCACACTGCGCGCATTCGAAGCGTCGTCCCCCGCCCCTGCCGGCTCCGACACCGCCGATGCCAACGCCACCACCAACGCCATAATTGCGCCGCCGGGCTCCCGGCTGCGTCGTCTAGTGGCAGCGGTGATGACGGCTGCGCGCCAGCTGGCGGGGAGCCGTGGGCTTGCGGTGGTGCTAGTTGCGGCACAATCGGTGTTAACCCGGTCTTCGCCCATCACCTGATGCTGCGGTTCCTGCTGCTGTTGCCGCCATTGGCGGTCGAATTGGTTGGATGAGGTACAAGCGATTCTGCTGGTGTGTGTCTGTCATCCTTGACATAGCCTGGGGGGTTTTGTCCAACAGTTTACCTAGAGGAGAAGGTGACAGGGCAGTGTTAATTACCTGACTTTTGAGCCCTAAACCGAGAAGCACGAGCATAGACATGTTTATATTTTTACGCTACTACAAGACACAGAACCATTGCTGAAAATAAATTACACCGATCATGATACAGTGATACCTGAAATATATACAAGTTACCTGTTTAGATTATCGGTTTTTATATTCTGCGTAGGAGGTTGTCATGCACATTCTGCCTTTTTATGGGCCACAGGAGAGTGAAGACAGGTTGAGTGCACGTAGAAACGATTAATTGATTTTCCTACACCCATGTTGAGGACTCGGTCAGCATTAATGTGTTGAACCACTGCACTGCAGGTCAAATTTCTTTTCTCTTTGCTTCTTTCCTCACACTGCTCGATTTTGAAATTCCATCCCATCATCTCTATTACCAAGTTGTTATAGCCTTGTCAATGAAGAACCATATTAAGTCTGATCTTTTACACCTTCAATAGAGCTGTTTGTTGCTGGTCGTATGTCATTTTGGACCTTTGATTATCAACCATGGTTTTAAAATAATCACAGAGACACACAGGCTCTGTTACGATGTGGCCATAGGCCCAGTTGTACAAAGGTTATGAAAACATGTTGGCCCTGATATGGCTGTGGCTTTGCTGGATGAGCCCAATCTTGATTATATTTATACATCAATCTGGCCCTTGCCTGCAAGCTGGGATCCGCTGTTTGCTGCTGTCCCTGCTGCCACTGAGTGGTAGGCCTCCGTCTCCTCCCAGCGTAGGCGGCCGCTCCCCTCTCCTCCCAGTGCTGCCCTCGACTCCTCCCCTGAGACGGGCAGAGGCAACAACTGAGACAATAGCACCTGCTGTCCCCGAACTCCCACTCCTGACCTTTGACATCAACATCCCCTTCACCACCAAGAATGTAAAGTAAATAAGTAAAGGGGCAGCCCTCCAACTACTTGCCCACTGCCAGCAGACAGCTCCTCCAGAGGGGATATTGACCTACTTTCCACAATGGCCAAATGTCTTATGCTTTAGCCCACCATACACAACCTGCTGATCGACTGTTGTGTAACCATCTACACGACTGCATAGCTTTGGGTTGAAACTGATGAGCTCTGATTGCAAGTCAAGTGCAAACACTACACAAGGCAGAATGCACCAAGAATGCATGTTTGCTCGAACATACAGGGTGGTTCCACTTTGGTGCTTGTTTGACCCAAATTTCTCTTCAAATGGTGAGAAATATCTCGATGGACTCACATGTATATATGTATAAAAGCAGTTGTCAATACGCTCAGCATGAGGGCCTTTATCCAGGTAACCTGGTGCCTTAGAGATCAGAGTATTGAGTTGGCACTGTCAAGATCCTGCATTCCAATTTGGTTTCGGCCGCCCATGATTAATCAGCCACACATTATCACACACTTTAGTCACTTCTGTCAATGCATGAGGACATACAAGCGTGGTGACATTAGGAACAAAGTTTTTCCAGGTTGAAAATAGTTTGTTCCAGAACCAAATTAGTGTGGCTAAGATGCTTACAGTGACAATAAATATTGTTTTGGTTTATTTAAAAGTGTTAGGCCTTGGGCCGCATAAACTTAAGTTACGGGCTGGGTCGTAGGTTCCTCATCCATTACCAAAATGAAGACTTAAGAGAAACTGAAACTCTGCACGCATGCTTGTTAACAAACACCTTTATAAAACAGTACCTTCAAACGTCTCCAGTTTGATGTTGTGAGCCACGCCATTGGGGCTGTTCCCGTCAACAGCTGTGGTTGGGTCTGCCGAGGTTCCTCTGCCAAAATCACGACAGTGAAAACACACTTAGCCCATGGGGAATCCAGAGGCCGATCAAAAAAAAAGTTGATTCCTGGATTCTCATGAGTGGATGACCTCAGCCTGGTCACCAATGAGAAAAACACATCCAGAACATTGGTTTAAGAGGTGGCTGGGTGGCTCAGAGGTCAGAGTGCAAAGCTGGCATTGCTGAAATCCTGGGATCGAATTCAATTCTCAGACTGCTGTGAATAAACTGAGTTCTCGTGTTTAGTTAGTTGATGGTTCAGCTTGGTTACCAATAACTGCACAATACACCACAACATTAAATTGTTTCTTCATATTATTTGACTAAATTCCAGCTTTGAGAATTGAAATATCCTTTTGTGTGTTATGCGATGAACGTTACTCTCTGCAGCAGGTCACGTGAGTGCTGCCCACTAATACGTTGGCCAGAGGTCACTTGAAGGGATGATGGAGGTAGTTCTTGATTTCTGCTTCTGTGGGCCATTCTCTAAAAAAGGTTGTACTTCTCTGTGAGAATAAGGGAGAAATGTTCATAAAATGCCACGCAGTCAGACATACTCAGACGACCTAACGTTTTAATCCATGCTGGGATGGTGAATTCAGTTTGTATATGTGTCAAACTATTGGATTATTCCACGAGCATTTTTTTTTCTTAACCTACAATTACCTTCAAAATGACGCTACGTACAAATAGGAATGTACATTAGGATGATTACTAAATTATCACTGCGAAGTCTGCTACATGTGGTATTGCCCGTTGGTCAAAATGTAAGAAAATGTACAAAATTCTGTTGCGCCATACCGGACAGGTGATTGTAGTAGTGTTCACTGTAGTCTTCCATTTGTGTTGGCGAGCGGTGTTCAGCGTTGGCAAACACTGTAGTGGCATCTAAAGCAATAACATAAAATCCATTTGAACATTAGACGCGCAATGGATTCTGAAAACGAATTTGTATGCTCATGGGGTAAAGCATGGGTAGTACTCCCACTCTTGCAAGACGTCATTTGCCCAGCAGGTAACATAGACCAAACACCCCAAGCAGGAATCTCTAGGAGTTCACTCTGGTGAAGGCCTGTCCACCAGCAGTGGTCTGAGCAATTGCAGGCCAGGACCTTGAGTCCTTCACCTTATGCTCATGATATATTTATCCATCCGTGTGTAATAATTGACCATTTTAGATCCAGATATATTTATACAGTACTATACCACTATACTGTACATTCTACTAATTTATACCAGTATGATACACACACTGAAAGTTGTGACTCTGAACTGTGACAACTGAGGGTTTGCAGAAAATCTTTTTTGTTGAGTTGGTAAATAAACTGGATGAACAAAAATTAAATTCATTCTCCAGCCATCTGTGGAAGTATTACACAATAAAAAGTGGATTGTAAGGTGCTCCAACGAAGATAGGATGGTGATATTTAATACATTTTCAAAAGGGTCACATGACACTAGATGGTACTTACCTGATACTCGTCAGATATTCTAGATTTGAAGCTTTCGTGACTGCAAGGATTCATACTCTTTGTTTTTTCGGTAAAGTCACGTAGGTAAAACAATAAATAAAATAAATGAAAAAACTAAATTAAATCACGACGTTTCGGAGGCAACACAAGCTTCCTTCAGGTGTAAAAAGGCACAGCAAAATAACTGTAGCCTACAGTGATTTAATTTAGTTGTTTTCATTTATTTATTTTATTTATTGTTTTACCTACGTGACTTTACCGAAAAAACAAAGAGTACTCGTCAGATATTTACCACTCACCTCACACTCACTACTTATTTCTCGCCAATTCATACAATATAGGGGAAACCTATTATGTATTTTTCCAGTGTCATTCATAAATGTGTTGAGTTTTTGGATTTAAAAGAGGTTAAATAATACACCAAGTAACGTTAACTAATGTGCTAATTAAACTAAATAAGCATTTGTGATGCAACTGCTCGCCCACCTGCTCCAATGGCACACACCTATGCATTTATGATTTAAAATCAGGTGTATGGGATAATCATTGCAAATGGTAGAGTGGAAGAGAAGTGCTGGGACCAACAAGCCAAATTTATCAGCCCAAAGGTCAAATATTTTAATCATTTTTCATAAACTTCATATCATGACCTTTCATATGACACCTCATTCTGTGAAATTGGTGGAGTGGCCTTGGAGTTCTTAGAAAAGATACATACATACAGATTATCCACTTAATTTCGAGGATATTGCTCACTGAATCATGGACAGAGTGATTTTGTATATCATGAATATAAATCAAATGTGGCTCTGTGTTCTCCAATTCTATTCTAATTGTGCTATCGGCATCACACTGAACCAAAAAATCCTTTCCAAACTGTCTCAGGGCAGTGCACCAACCCGCATTCGATAATGGCCAATTGATTCAAATATTACAGGTCTGCCTCTGAGATCTCTTCCAGTGACCTCTTTCCACATTTTCCCACATTCACCTTTACAGTGAGAAAAATGATGGAATGGCAACTAATAAATTGAATTGTCAAAGCAGCATGTTTCCAAAGCAAAAGCCAACATTTTAAATTATTTGCTATAAACATTGGTGACGAGGCTCAGACCATCAGCACGTGAAACTTGAGAACCCAGTTTTGAATTGCATGTGGCTAAAATCTAAATTCAAAACCAGGATCTCAGCAATGCCGGCTTGATTTTCAATGCTCAAAAGAGTGTTGGGTGATGCTCATCTGAAACGCACCTTGATCTAAAGTTTAGTCCACATTAGGTAATCTTCATGAGAGTTAACATGCCACTGCGTTCCAGACAGAAACAAGATAAAGTCTATAGCCTGGTCTGTGTGGACACTGTTGTGCTCACTCACCATAGCCCGAGTACTCATCCTTCACACTTGCCGTGCCCTCCTCATCAGCCACCCTGTAATCAGATGCGAGTCCCTCCGGGTCTGGCGGGGAGTCCCCAGAAAGACCCGTCCATCTCCTCCATTCCCACTGCCATCACCGCAGCCACCGCCACCATCACCACCACTACCACCTCCCAGCCTCCGCATGGACAGAAGCAGCTCCCGGCTCAAACCGCTGAGCAACGCGAGCAGCACTTCCACCAGCCCTCCCAGCGTCACGTCACCAGGGGAGGAGGCGGCCGCGTCGTCGTCCCAGCGTGGTGTCCCGGCGCGTCGTGGGGCTCGGCGCCCGCAGGGCCTTCACCACCTGCCGCAGCACGGCGTAGAAGCCGAAGGGCAGGCGGTCGCGCGCCGCGGCCAGCAGCTCGGCCCGCACGAGGCCGTCCCTGACACAGGCGCGCAGGACCCCGTAGTCCCGGATACCAAGCTCAGAGTCCATGGCCCGGGCCACCTCTGCGTTCACGCCCTGCGTCTCCAGCCACGCCGGGAAGTCCCCGCTCGGCTCCAGGATGGAGGCGATGGCTGGGACGGATGCCACCGCGCACGCCATTCCTCACACTGTGAGAACAGTATCAAATGGTTAATTTTAGGTGATGGNTGGTGGATGTGTTTGGGTTCTACCACGTGTACTTTGGCATATCTGATATTTCGCTCCACATTTTGGGAGCCTCTGCAGGAACTATATTTATCTGCTCAGCTCCAGCGCTTGGAGCAAAACGTCGGACATTACGCTAAACAACATGCAATACAATTCGAAAATAACTGAGCTCTAGAGCTCAAATTTAACGAAACATTGTCAGACTTTGCTCT
Organism: Lethenteron camtschaticum; assembly: GCA_018977245.1. Lineage (NCBI taxonomy): Eukaryota > Metazoa > Chordata > Hyperoartia > Petromyzontiformes > Petromyzontidae > Lethenteron > Lethenteron camtschaticum. The sequence goes on along the minus strand of MU249573.1, from coordinate 7,438,490 downwards.
CTATTAACTTGACAGCTGATAGTTTGTTTGCCGACCTTTATATATCCACTGCTGGTTGAAGGCCTCCCATACCTTCGGTCAAGAGGATTAACCACACTGTCACCTGGTCATTGCGCTGAGTTACGGGGGTGATACTCAGGACTGGGTCAGGTATGAATCACTGATGTTAGCCGTGGCCTGGAATCAAACTCAGGTTGTCAGGTTCATAATGCAGTGTGCTAAACCGCTGTGCCACAGTTCAAACCAAGTACACAAAGTAAGTATACTAATTCATATTTGGGATATTTCGCCCATTCATATTTTAATGTGTTGTGTGTATTCGATGTTTCGTGTGGTAAGCAAGGGTTACAGCAATACAACAGAACACACCTCAAATATTGCTAATATTACACTATAACCTGTATGAACACCTACATGCACAGCCCTTTTGTCAATTCATTGCTGGATGAACGTCCCCACTCAATGCAGGTCGTGCGGGTGATTTGACCACCCTGGTTATTGCGGATTGAAGACTGGCAGCACAGTACAATGCAATGGCGTGTTGGTGCACTGACCTCTGCAGTGTCGTCTATAGTGCAATCTAGAGCACAGTAAGTCTGTAGTATAATATATAACACAGTGTACGCCAGTGTAATCTCAAGCACACGTGTAGTCAACAGTGTAATATACAGCACAAAGGAGTCTACAGTGTAATCAATAGCACTGTATAGTCCATTGCAATCTGCAACGGAGTGTGCTCTGTCGTATAATCTATAACCCAGTGTAAAATGCACATTAACAACGTGTGAGGGATGCCCAAATATATATTAAAACACGGCGTAGGCAACAGACTAACCGAGTGTATGTCGCGACCAGGCCTCTCCCCTCGGCTGTCAAAAGTCTTCCAGCCGCTCAACGAGGCGACGAGAGACGGTGGTGGTGGTGGTNAAGACGGACGAGTGAGGTAGGTGTAGGAGAGTGGAGGAGGGGGGAGGACGACGACGAGGTGGACGAGATGAAGAGGGGAGAGCAGCAGCGAGGTGGAGACGGAGGGTCCGTCCGCGCTGTGTTGGCCCCCGTGCGAATGACCCCTAAACCACCCCCCTCACCCTCTAAGGGACCGCGGCGATGTGACGCATCGTGGGGAGGCGGAGTTATTGTTGATGTGTTTTAAGTGGAGGGAATCCGATGAGCTAAAAAGCGCTTCTCCACCCCGCAGCACACACGTGGTCAGAACGTGACGACGACAAACAATACAAGCACGTAATGGGAGTGCTAAGTATGGGAAAGTTAAACGTAAAATGCATAGAGAGTAGTTATACAACGGTTTGAGTTTCATTTACAGTATTTGGTATAGCCCTGTGAGCCATTCGGCTCTTGAATCGGGTGCAACCGCAACAAACAAAACACAAAAACATGAACAAGAAAACATCTCAAAGTGACTATGCGCAAACAGAAAAATCCAGGAAAAAACGGATAAAATCTTCCAGAAAAAGCGGCGTACACCAACGCTGTGTGCAAAAATCCCAGTGGGATGCAAGTCAAACAACAACAACCATAAGACAACTTAGATTAAAGCCACCAGTCTAACTCCGTACTACAACAAACATGGACAAACCAAAAAAGCTTTCGAAATCACCAAAATAAAGCTATAAAAGCAATGTAACAGTGATCATATGAACTGTGACCGAAATTTCACAATAAACGACATAAACAACATGTACCACCAAACCCTGTAGCCATAGCTGGCTGCATGAGTCACTCCACAACAGCAGAAGCATCACTAGGAGTGTCAAAAAATTGCAATGCACCTTTAAATATCAGCACACTAAAGCAAAACACAAGATCATACTTTGCACCGGTCATCCACATTTGATTTTAGGCCACTGAATAGCACTGGCAGCTAGGGGTGTACAACTCCTCTAGAGCAGTTTTGAGTAAAGATCTCATAGGTAGCGACTCAAGTTGCAGTTTATTGGCAATAGCATTCCAGACCCTGGAGGCATCAATAGCAAAGGCCCTTCCTCCAGTATTTGTACGGCAATAAGGAATGTGAAGCTGGTAAATAAGCGAAGACCTTAGGTCACATTTGTTCTTCAAAACAGACAGGAGGTCCAGCAGGTAGTCTGCAGATTTTTTTGTAAGTACATCGTGAATAAATAAGATCTGCTGCACAAGCCGTCGAACATTAAGAGATGTTAAGTTTGACCCAATGTAGAGATCACAGTGGTGAGTCCTATATGGGCAGTTCAATGTAAATCTTGAAGCCGAGTGATAAATTTGAGTCAAGCTTCTTCAGTACAGTGCTTGGGGCTGATTTGTATACGATGACAGTAATCAAGTCGAGGCAGTATGGTGGCTTTCATCAATTCCAAACGGAAGTGCTTGTGTCGATACAGAAAACCAATTTTTATTTTTGTCTTTTTACCAATATAATCAATGTGTTCTTGGTTCTTTCGGTAAAGTCACGTAGAAGGGAGATAATAAAATAATAAAATAAAAAATATTTATATTTTATTATGTTTTATTTTTATTATTTTAAACATAATAAAATATTATTTTATTATGTTTTATTATTATTTTATTATCTCCCTTCTACGTGACTTTACCGAAAGAACCAAGAAGATGAATCCCTGCAGTCACGAAAGCTTTAAATCGAAATATAATCAATGTGATCTTCAAATTTCAGTTTTGAATCCAAGATTACCCCAAGATACTTATAGATCTTGACTTGCTCTATTTGATAATTATTTAAGGAATTTCTAAATACGTGACTTTACCGAAATAACCAATGAGTACTTATTATGGCTGATATAAATCTCCACATCACGATAAGCCACTTCGTTGAGCTGTCATTTGTGATAAGGGACCGTCCATAAATGACGTCACGCGATTTTGACGATTTTTGACCCCCCCCTCGTCACACGGCATCACAAATATGACGTCACAAAGCTCTGCCCACCCCCCCCAAAACCATATTTCCATTTTGAAAATAAAACATCCTTCAAATCGCTTTAAAATATTGTCGTTGCAGTGCGTATTTAATGTGGCGCTGCACTCTGATGTTGTAGTGGAGTGTTGTTATAACAATTCTATATTTATTAAAAGTTGCTCATTTTGATGTGACGTCACATTTCTCACCCCCCCTCCCCCGCGTGACCACGACTGCACGCGCGTCACATCGCCGCGGTCCCTTGGGGGTGAGGGGTCATTCGCACGGGGGCCAACACAGCGCGGACGACCCTCCGTCTCCACCTCGCTGCTGCTCTCCCCTCTTCGTCTCGTCCACCTTCTCGTCGTCCTCCCCCCCCACCTCCACTCTCCTACACCTACCTCACTCGTCCGTCTTCACCACCACCGTCTCCTCGTCGCCTCGTTGAGCGGCTAGAAGACTTTTGACAGCCGAGGGGAGAGGCCTGGTCGCGACATACACTTGGTTAGTCTGTTGCCAACGCCGCGGGGTTTTTAAAAATATAAATATCTGGATCCCTCACCACGTTGTTAATGTGCATTTTACACTGGGATATAGATTATACGACAGACCACACTCCGTTGCAGATTGCAATGGACTATACCCTATTGATTACACTGTAGACTACACTGTTCTGTACATTATACTGTAACCTAGTGTTCAAGATTACACTGTAGACTCCACTGTGCTGTATATTACACTGTTGACGACACGTGCACAACTCATAGACAACGCACTATCAGAGGACAATGCATACATTATCATACATTATCAGAGTGTGTTTGTTTGATTCTGACCGCAGGTATTGCGTTAATGTAAACATGATTCCATGTATAAGGTTTCAGTTTTGTTGCCAAAAAAAAGGGAAAAAACCTATTATTATATTTTGGTACTGGCAAAGGAGGCCTCGTGATGTAGATGCTTACCCGAGCTCTCATTACTCTGATAGTGCGGTGTCTATGAGTTGTGCGCCTTTTGGCGTCATCTGGTCGAACACCAAGTGAGACTAGGCTCTAAGGAAAGCTGTCTCTGGTGTGGACCAATCAATTTCAAGGACAATGCATACATTATCAGTGTGTTTTGTTTCATTCTGACCGCAGGTATTGTGGTTAATGTAAACATGATTCTCGTAAAAAGGTTTCAGTTTTGTTGCCAAAAAANGGGGGGGGGAAAATGTATTTTACTTCGTGCACAAGTACTTGAGTTTGTGCACAGCGGTTTAGCACACTGCATTATGAACCTGACAACTTGAGTTTGATTTTAGGCCACGGCTAACATCAATGATTTATATCTGACCCAGTCCTGGGTACCACCCCCATAACCGAGCCGCAATGACCAGCGTGACAGTATGGTTAACCCTCTTGACCGAAGGCATTGGGAGGCCTTCAACCAGCAGTGGATAGATAAAGGACGGCAAACAAACTATCAGCTGTTATGTTAATAGAGAACAAAGTCTGACAATGTTTCGTTCAATTTGAGCTCTAGAGCACAGTTATTTTCGAATGTTGTTTAGCGTAATGCCCGACGTTTTGCTCCAAGCACTGGGAGCTGAGCAGTAAATGTAGTTCCTGCAGAAGCTCCTAAAATGTGGAGCGAAATATCAGATATGCCAAAGTACACGTGGTACAACCAAACACATTTGAGAGAACATTTCAAAACATCCACAACCCATCACCTAAAATTAACCATTTGATACTGTTCTCACAGAGTGAGAATGGCGTGCGCGGTGGCTCCGTCCCAGCCATCGCCTCCATCCTGGAGCCGAGCGGGACTTCCCGGCGTGGCTGGAGACGCAGGGCGTGAACGCAGAGGTGGCCCGGGCCATGGACTCCGAGCTGGTATCCGGGACTACGGGTCCTGCGCGCCTGTGTCAGGGACGGTCTCGTGCGTGCCGAGCTGCTGGCTGTGCGCGCGACCGCCTGCCCTTCGGCTTCTACGCCGTGCTGCGGCAGGTGGTGAAGGCCCTGCAGGACACCGAGCCCCACGACGGCGCCGGGACACCACGCTGGGACGACGATGCGGCCGCCTCCTCCCCTGGCGACATGACGCTGGAGGGCTGGTGGAAGTGCTGCTCGCGTTGCTCAGCGGTTTGAGCCGGGAGCTGCTGCTGTCCATGCGGAGGCTGGGAGGTGGTAGTGGTGGTGATGGTGGCGGTGGCTGCGGTGATGGCAGTGGGAATGGAGGAGATGGACGGGTCTTTTCTGGGGACTTCCTGCCAGACCCGGAGGGACTCGCATCTGATTCAAGGGTGGCCGATGAGGAGGGCACAGCAAGCGTGAAGGATGAGTACTCGTGCTATGGTGAGTGAGCACAAACAGTGTCCACACAGACCAGGCTATAGAATTTGTCTTGTTTCTGTCTGGAACGCAGTGGCATGTTAACTCTCATGAAGATTACCTAATGTGGAAAAATGATTAAAAGATTTCCCTTTGAGCTGATAAATTTGGCTTATTGGCCACAGCACTTCTTTTCCACTCTACCATTTGCAATGATTCCCCATACACCTGATTTATGAATCATAACATTCATAGCTGTTCTAGATTTGAAGTTTTCGTGACTGCAAGGATTCAAACTATTTGTTTTTTTGGGTAAAGTCACGTAGGTAAGAGATGGCTGTGACGAGGAATTATATAGTCGCGAGGGAGGGGCCATGGTGAGTGTGTGGCGGGCTGTGGACTGGGAGGTAACGTTGTGAATCACGGAGGGGGCGCTGGGAGGCAACGCATGGAGTTCAAACTGAAGCTTTGTGATGCAGATGGCGGAAGTAGATAAGAAAGCTAAGATTAAGCACCCTTTTGTTATGCTGCTGGGGGGGTAAATTCGAAATGCGCAGGCTAAAAACAACGTGTGGCAATGGTGATGGTAGTGTGTGAAGCTGGGGGTAACAGACTGGGAATATGGATATGATTATGAAAATAAATATAAACTGGCTGTCTAGCCGTAAACTGCACGGCAGCTAAAGTTTAACTTGGTTAATTACATCCTTCCAATGATTGCTCAATTTGAATCCATCATCTCGGTTTAAGTTATGTCTATGTTTGTGTATCTGGAAAATTAGAAAGGCGAAAGCTAAACTTGCACGCTTGAAACAGCGTGTGGCAATGGTGATGGTAGTGTGTAAAGCCGGCACGAAAGAATTCCCTCATCAAAACACTATACCATAGGCCCACTGCATCTCTGACCAACACCACCTGGCCAGTGAATTGGAACATGTACATCTGGCCCTCAAGATGAACGGATACTCGGACCATGCTATCCGCCAAGCTGTTTCTCCCAACGTGGAGAAACAACCCCCTGAGACTCCGATCAAATAATTACGTTGCCATACATAGCAGGCATTACCAAAAAGATTTCCAAAATTCTAAACAAGATCCAGGTCCGATTCAGTACAGTACACAAGATCCGTGATCTGATCCCATCCTTAAATTATGTCATTCCTGACTTACAGTACCCTGGTGTCTACAAACTGAGTTGCACCTGTGGTGATTGTTATATCGGGGAAACAAAACGACATTTCTGACCGCTTCCGCGAGCACAAGTTGGATTTAAAACACGGCATGACGAATTCTTCGGCCGTAGCTGACCACTGTCATAATACTGCTGGTTCTCATGACATTGTGTTCTCCGATACCAAGGTACTCTGCAAGTCTCCTGGATACTACCAAAGATTTGTCCATGAAGCCATCCAGATATACAAACATAGACATAACTTCAACCGAGAGGATGGATTCAAATTGAGCAATCATTGGAAGGATGTAATTAACCAAGTTAAACTTTAGCTGCCGTGCAGTTTACTGCTAGACAGCCAGTTTATATTTATTTTCATAATCATATCCATATTCCCAGTTTGTTACCCCCAGCTTCACACACTACCATCACCATTGCCACACGTTGTTTTTTAGCCTGCGCATTTCTAATTTACCCCCTCGACAGCATAACAAAAGGCTGCTTAATCTTAGCTTTATCTACTTCCGCCTCTGCATCACAAAGCTTCAGTTTGAACTCCATGCGTTGCCTCACAGCGCCCCCCCCCCCCCNGTAATTCACAACGTTACCTCCCAGTCCACAGCCCGCCCACACACTCACCATGGCCCTCCCTCCATCCCCGCGACGATATAATTCCTCGTCACAGCCATCTCTTAGACACACTTAAGTGGTTGTGCTTTCGCTACGTTGTCCCCACCTGAAGGACGCTTGTGTTGCGCCCGAAACGTCGTGATTTCCCACTGTATTGTATGAATTGGCAAGGAATAAGTAGTGAGTGTTAGGTTAGTGGTAAATATCTGACAAGTGTCAGGTAAGTACCATCAAGTGTCAAGTCACCCTCTTGAAAATGTGTTAAATATCACTCATCCTATCTTCGTTGGAGCACCTTACAATCCACTTTTCATTGTGTAATACTTCCACAGATGGCCGGAGAATGAATTGAAAAACTTTTGTTCATCCAGTTTATTTACCAACTTAACGAAAAACTATTTTCTGAAAAACAAGATTTTGTGGATTTTGTTTCCTGGGAAACCCTCAGTTGTCACAGTTCAGAGTCACAACTTTCAGTGTATCATACTGGTATAAATTAGTAGAATGTACAGTATAGTGGTACAGTACTGCATAAATATATCTGTGTCTAAAATGGTCAGTTATTACACACAGATGGATAGATATATCATGAGCATAAGGTGAAGGACTCAGGATGCTAGCCTGCAATTGACCAGACCACTGCTAGTGGACAGGCCTTCACCAGAGTGAACTAGAGATTCCTGCTTGGGGGTGTTTGGTCTATGTTACCCGCTGGGAAAATGGATGTCTTGAAGAAGTGGGAGTACAACCCACGCTTTACCCATGAGCATAATAATCCGTTATAAGAATCCATTGCGTGTCCAATGTTCAAAATTGATTTTGTGTTATTGCTTTAGATGCCACCACAGTGTTTGCCAACGCTGAACACCGCTCGCCAACACAAATGGAAGACTACGATGAACACTACTACAATCACCTGTCCGGTATGGCGCAACAGAATATTTTTACATTTTCTAACATTTTCACCAGACGGGCAATACCACAAGTAGCAGACTTCGCAGTGATAATTTAGTAATCATAATAATTTGTACGTAGTGTCATTTTGAAGATAATTGTAGGTTAAGAAAAAAATGCTCGTGGAATAAGCCAATGGTTTCACAAATATACAAAACTGAATTCACCATCACCATCTCAGCATGGATTAAAAAGTTAGGTCGTCTGAGTATGTCCGACTCCGTGGTATTTTATGAACATTTCTCCTTATTCTCACAGAGAAGGGCAACTTGTTAGAGAATGGCCCACAGAAGCAGAAATCACAGAGCTACCTCTATCATCCCTTCAAGTGACCTCTGACCTGCTGCAGAGAGTAATGTTCATCGCATGACACACAAAAGGATATTTCAATTCTCAAACCCGGAATTTATCCAAATAATATGAAGAAACAAATTAAATGTTGTGGGTGTATTGTGCAGTTATTGGTAATCAGGCTGAAACCATCAACTAACTAAACACGAGAACCCTGTTTAATTACAGCAGTTGAGAATTGAATTCGAACCCAGGATCTCAGCAATGCCAGCTTGGCACTCTGACCTCTGAGCTACCCAGCCACCTCTTAAACCAATGTTCTGGATGTTTTTTNCTCATTGGTGACCAGGCTGAGATCATCCACTCATGAGAATCCAGGAATCAACTTTTTTTTTTATCGCTCTCTTGCTTGCGCTTGGGCTTGGTGTGTTTTCACCGTCATGTTTTTTAACCCACTTCCCGGATTCTCGGCTGACATTTTCCACAGCTGTTGTCGAGACAATTAATGTCGTGAAAAAAAACTTCAAAATTTACATGTTAGGGAAAACAAATGAAATATTAATTACCAAGCATACTGCAACAATCATCTGACCCATAGGTGGCAGCATCTCAGCCAGGACGAGAGACCTAGCCGCCCGCATATAAAGGATTATAGTGAAAAACTTTGTTTTTACTGTTAACTATTTTGTCTCTATTCCCATCTAAGTGTCACTGTCATGATTTTGGCAGAAACCTCGGCAACCTCAAACAGCTGTTGACGGGAACAGCCCCAATGGCGTGGCCACAACATCAACTGGAGAGTTTGAAGTATGTTTTATAAAGTGTTGTTGACAAGCATGCGTGGAGGAACTACGACCCAGTCCGCAACTAGTTTATATAAGGCCTAAAACTTTAAATAACCCAAAAACAATATTGTCACCATACATCTTAGTGACACTAATTTGGTTCTGGTACAAACTATTTTCAACCTGGAAAAACTGTTGTTCCTAATGTCAACTTGTACGCTCGCATACAAAGTGACTAAATGGTGTGATAATGTGTAAATCTGGGAAAATAAATTGAATGAATCTTGACAGTGCCAACCAATACTCTGCTCGAAGGCACCAGGTTATCTTGATAAAGGCCCTCATGCTACAGTGTATTGACACATCATCTCGGTTGAAGTTATGGCTATGTTTGTATATCTGGATGGTTTCATGGACAAATCAAGCTAGTCTTTAGCTGCCGTGCAGTTTACTGCTAGACAGCCAGTTTATATTTATTCTATCCATTTTCCCAGCTTTAAACACTACCATCACCATTACCACATGTTTTTTCGAGAGTGCAAGTTTAGCTTAAGATTTTCTTATTTTCCAGATATACACACATAGACATAACTTCAACCGAGATATGATTCAATTGAGCAATCATGGAAGGATGATTAACCAGTGTCTTGACAACTGCTTTTATACATATACATGTAGTCCATCGAGATATCTTCTCACCATTTGAAGAGAAATCTGGGTCAAACTAGCACCACAGTGGAACCACCCTGTATGTTCTAGCAAACATGCATTCTTGGTGCATTCTGTCCTTGTGTAGTGTTTTGCACTTGACTTTCAATCAGAGCTCATCAGTTTCAACCTAAAGCTACACAGTGGTGTAAATGGTTATACAACAGTCTATCAGCAGGTTGTGTATGGTGGGCTAAAGCATAACACATTTGGCTATTGTGGAAGAGGAGGTCAATATCCCCTCTGGAGGAGCTGTCTGCTGGCAGTGGGCACGTAGTTGGGAGGGCTGCCCCTTTACCTTATTTAACCTTACTTTATTGGTGGTGAAGGGGGATGTTGATGTCAAAGGTCAGGAGTGGGAGTTCGGGGACAGCGGTTTCTGTTGTCTCAGTTGTTGCCTCTGCCACGTCTCAGGGGAGGAGTCGAGGGCAGTACTGGGAGGAGAGAGGAGCGGCCGCCTACGCTGGGAGGAGACGGAGGCCCACCACTCAGTGGCAGCAGGGACAGCAGCAAACAGCGGATCCCAGCTTGCAGGCAAGGGCCAGATTGATGTATAAATATAATCAAGATTGGGCTCGATCCAGAAAAGCCACAACCATATAAGGCCAACATGTTTTCATAACCTTTGTACAAATGGGCCTGTGACCTCATCATAACATAGTCTGTGTGTAGTTACACTATGAGACCTCCTTTACCAGTGGCAAAATATAATAATAGGTTTTTACCCTTTCAACTGTTACAAAACTGACACCTTTATACAAGGCATCATGTTTGCAATAACCACAACACAAGCAGTCAAAATGCAAACAAAAAGAAACAACTCTGATAATGATATGCACTGTCCTTGAAGTTGATTGGTCCACACCCGAGACAGCTTTCTTAGAACCTAGTCTCCATTGGTGTTGGACCAGATGACGCCAAAAGGCGTACAATCAAAAAAGCGCACTATCATAGTATTGAGAGCTCGGGTAAGCATTTACACTATGAGACCTCCCAAAGCCATTTTTCTCACTGTAACAGTGAATGTGGGAAAATGTGGAAAGAGGTCACCTGAAGGAATCTCAGAGGCAGGCCTGTAATATTTGAATCAATTGGCCATTATCGAATACGGGTTGGTGCACTGCTCTGAGACAGTTCGGAAAGGATATTTTGTTTCAGTGTGATGCCGATAGCACAATTACAATAGAATTGGAGAACACACAGCCACATTTTATTTCTATTCATGCTATACAAATAACTTTGCCCATTATTCAGTGAGCAGTATTCTGGAAATTAAGTGGATAATCTGTATGTATGTATTTTTTCTAAGAACTCCTAGGCCACTCCACCGATTTCACAGAATGAGATGTCATATGAAATGTCATGATTGGAGTTAATGAAAAATGATTGAAATAGTTGACCTTTGAGCTGATAAATTTGGCTTATTGGCCACAGCAGTTCTTTTCGACTCTACCATTTGCAATGATTCCCCCATACACCTGATTTTAAAATCATAAAATTAATAGCTGTGTGCCATTGGGGCAGGTGGGTGCAGTTGAATCACAAATGCTTCGTTGAATTAGTACATTAGTTCACGTTACTTGGTGTATTATTTCACCTCTTTCATATCCAAAAATTCAACATATTTGTCAATGACACTGTAAAAATACATGATAGGTTTCCACTAATTGTATGAATTGGCAAGAAGTAAGTAGTGAGTGTTAGGTGAGTGGTAAATATCTGATGAGTGTCAGGTAAGTACCATCAAGTGTCATGTCACCCTCTTGAAAATATATTAAATAAAACCCATCCTAAATTTCGATTTAAAGCTTTCGTGACTGCAGGGATTCAACTTCTTGGTTCTTTCGGTAAAGTCACGTAGAAGGGAAGATAACCCATCCTATCTTCGTTGGAACACCTTACAATCCACTTTTCATCGTGTTATCCTTCCACATGTAATGCGAGCGTAAATGGGCAGGCCGGATGTGATGATCCGCGAGGAGGAGTCAGGGTCACGTGGGAGAGGGAAGAGTCAGGGTCACGTGGGAGAGAGGTTATAGGAAGGAGACCGGAAGACATCTGGAGCAGTCGAGGGAGTGAAGAGGGAGACCACGTTGGGTGGCCGCCGTGCCTCAGCCTGGTGCTGAGGGCCCATCGGACGGCGCCAGCCAGCGCACAGGGTGAGGAGAGAGCAGAGTGCGCGGAGCGCACAGGGCGTGCGAGGTTGCACGGAGCAGCAGAGTAGCTGCAGAGCTAGCGGAGGACTAGCAGGGGTGCGAGGTTGGACCAGCAGCAGAGTAGCTGCAGAGCGGAGCAGCAGGGTAGCTGCAGAGTGCGCGGGCGCAAGGAGAGATGACGCCGGACCGAGGAGGAGGCCAGCGGGTGAGCGGAAGACGAACACAAATAAAGGACTGACGGAGATCAGCATCGTGTGACGGAGTCCTTTTATTACACACAGATGGCCGGAGAATGAATTACGAATTTTTGTTCATCCAGTTTATTTACCAACTCAATAAAAAATGTTTTCTGAAAAACAAGATTTTGTGGGTTTTGTTTCCTGGAAACCCCTCAGTTGTCAGTTCAGAGTCACAACTTTCAGTGTGTGTATCATACTGATAAATTAGTAGAATGTACAGTATAGTGGTACAGTACTGTAAATATATCTGGATCTAAAATGGTCAATTATTACACACAGATGGATAGATATATCATGAGCATAAGGTGAAGGACTCAAGGTGCTGGCCTGCAATTGCTCAGACCACTGCTGGTGGACAGGCCTTCACCAGAGTGAACTCCTAGAGATTCCTGCTTGGGGTGTTTGGTCTATGTTACCCGCTGGGCAAATGGACGTCTTTGAAGAAGTGGGAGTACAACCCACGCTTTACCCATGAGCATAAGAATCTGTTTTCAGAATCCATTGCGCGTCTAATGTTCAAATGGATTTTGTGTTATTGCTTTAGATGCCACCACAGTGTTTGCCAACGCTGAACACCGCTCGCCAACACATATGGAAGACTACGATGAACACTACTACAATCACCTGTCCGGTATGGCGCGACAGAATATTTTTACATTTTCTAACATTTTCACCAGACGGGCAATACCACAAGTAGCAGACTTCGCAGTGATAATTTAGTAATCCTAATCGTACATTCCTATTTGTACGTAGTGTCATTTTGAAGATAATTGTAGGTTAAGAAAAAAATGCTCATGGAATAAGCCAATGGTTTCACACATATACAAAACTGAATTCACCATCACCATCCCAGCATGGATTAAAAGTTAGGTCGTCTGAGTATGTCTGACTCCGTGGTATTTTATGAACATTTCTCCCTTATTCTCACAGAGAAATACAACCCTTGTTAGAGAATGGCCCACAGAAGCGGAAATCACAGAGCTACCTCTATCATCCCTTCAAGTGACCTCTGGCCAACGTATTAGTGGGCAACACTCACGTGCCCTGCTGCAGAGAGTAACGTTCATCGCATGACACACAAAAGGATATTTTTATTCTCAAAGCTGGAATTTAGTCAAATAATACGAAGAAACAAATTGAATGTTGTGGGTGTATTGTGCAGTTGTTGGTAGCCAGGCTGAAACCATCAACTAACTATACACAAGAACCCCGTTTAATCACAGCAGTCTGAGACTTGAATTCGAACCCAGGATCTCAGCAATGCCAGCTTGGCACTCTGACCTCTGAGCACCCAGCCACCTCTTAAACCAATGTTCTGGGATTTGTTTTCTCATTGGTGACCAGGCTGGGCTAAAGCAGTGAACTATTTGTCTTTTGTCAACGTGACACTTTTTTACTGATTGGCCGTGTCGGGTGGTGGAGGGTTACGACACATTTATAAATAACGCGATCTAAACCCAAAAACGTTGATTATAATAATATTGGTCACGAAAGCCTACGTGTTAAACAGGCTGAGGTCATCAACTCATTAAAATTCAGGAATCAACTTTTTATTTTTTGATCAGTCTCTGGATTCCCCATGGGCTAAGTGTGTTTTGACTGTCGTGATTTTTGGCAGAGGAACCTCGGCAGAACCCAACCACAGCTCTTGACGGGAACAGCCCCAATGGCGTGGCTCACAACATCAAACTGGAGACGTTTGAAGGTACTGTTTTATAAAGGCGTTTGTTGACAAGCATGCGTGCAGAGTTTCGGTGTTTATCTTACATCTTCATTTGGGTAAGGGATGAGGAACCTACGACCCAGCCCGCAACTTAAGTTTATATAAGGCCTAAAACATTTAAATTACCCAAAAACAATATTGTCACCATCAGCATCTTAGCCACACTAATTTGGTTCTGGAACAAACTATTTTCAACCTGGAAAAAGTTTTGTTCCTTATGTCACCACGCTTTTATGTCCTCATGCATTGACAGAAGTGACTAAAGTGTGTGTGTGATAATGTGTGGCTGATTAATCATGGGCGGCCGAAATCCAAATTGGAATGCAGGATCTTGACAGTGCCAACTCAATACTCTGATCTCTAAGGCACCAGGTTACCTGTGATAAAGGCCCTCATGCTACAGCGTATTGACAACTGCTTTTATACATATACATGTGAGTCCATCGAGATATCTTCTCACCATTTGAAGAGAAATCTGGATCAAATTAGCACCAAAGTGGAATCACCCTGTATGTTCGAGCAAACATGCATTCTTGGTGCATTCTGCCTTGTGTAGTTTTGCACTTGACTTGCAATCAGAGCTCATCAGTTTCAACCCAAAGCTATGCAGTCATGTAGATGGTTACACAACAGTCGATCAGCAAGTTGTGTATGGTGGGCTAAAGCATAACACATTTGTCCATTGTGGAAGAGTAGGTCAATATACCCTCTGGAGGAGCTGTCTGCTGGCAGTGGTCAAGTAGTTGGGAGGGCTGCCCTTTAACTTTACATTCTTGGTGGTGAAGGGGATGTTGATGTCAAAGGTCAGGAGTGGGAGTTCGGGGACAGCGGGTGCCGTTGTCTCAGTTGTTGCCTCTGCCGTCTCAGGGGAGGAGTCGAGGCCAGTGCTGGGAGGAGAGGGGAGCGGCCGCCTACGCTGGGAGGACACGGAGGCCCACCACTCAGTGGCAGCAGGGACAGCAGCAAACAGCGGATCCCAGCTTGCAGGCAAGGGCCAGATTGATGTATAAATATAATTCAAGATTGGGCGTGATCCAGCAAAGCCACAACCATATCAGGGCCAACATGTTTTCATAACTTTTGTAAAAATGGGCCTGTGACCTCATCGTAACAGAGCCTGCGTGTCTCTGTGAGTTTATTTTAAAATCATGGTTGATAATCACAGGTCCAAAATGCCAAACGACCAGCAACAAACAGCACTATTGATAAAAGGGTAAAAACCAATTATCATAGTTTGCTACTGGCAAATGAGGTTCCATTGGTGTAAATGCTTCCCCGAGCTCTCATACTCTGATGGTGCATTGTCATTGAGTTGTGTGCCTTTTGGCCATGTGAGACTAGGCTCTAAGAAAAGCTGTCTCGGGTGTGGACCAATCAATTTCAAGGACAGTGCATACCTTATCAGAGTTATGTTTTTTGTGTGTATTCCGACTGCAGGTATTGTGGTCTATGCAAACATTACTCCTTGTAAAAAAAGGTGTCAGTTTGTTGCCAGAAAAAAGGGTAAAAAAACAATTATCATAGTTTGCTACTGGCAAATGAGGTTCCAATGGTGAGCACTATTGACAAAAGCCGCTGCAAGCATGACCGAAGTTCGAATGATGGTTTATGCTCCTTGACAATATCCGCAAGGTATTGTAGTTCATTTGTGGCAAGCACTTTGTGTGTAACGAGTGCAACCTCAGAATGTATTGTTCAGCAACCGGAAGCCAATGCAGCTCGGCGAGCACTGAACGGACATGGTCGGATCTTGAAGTTTGAATTAAACGGTTGTCATCAACTATGAATGTCAAATGTTACAATGCAGTATGGCCAACTAAAACAATGTTTTAGTTGTGACAATATTTTTTATTTTTGGACATTGATTAGAAATTAATAAAAAGCAGAATCACTTTGATTTGAACTCTAGTAGCGACCAGCAGCATCCCGCCTTGTGATGCTCGCCATACAACGGCTTATTCCTCCTCGCGCGACGTAGTTCTGTTCGCCCAATCGCATGAAATCCAATTTGCATCCGCGTTATAAAAAATGTGTTCCCTAATACATTTATCGCATTAAATCAAATTCACGTCATGAAAACACACGTTATAGGAGAACAGACTGTAGTTTAATAACTGATGACCCTGAGGAGACCCTCATCCACCAGTAGATTGGTAAAAGGGCTGTTTATACATAGGGCTTAAACCTCTGCCCCTTAAACCCACATTGCCTGTCTCATTAGCAGTTATGCCAACGATTCCATATTAGTAATATGTCTTAGTAAGAAAAGTGCAATACTTGATCTCATAATTCTAGTATCCAAAAATTCTAATGATTGGCATGAATGTTGATGGGACAGCCAATGGAAGTTAAGGGTGATGTTTATGCATACAAGTAAAGCGTTTTTCACTGAGACTCCGAGATGGATGAAAGTGTGGTTGACAGATTGATAGGAATTAACTTCTCCCAAGAATACATTTTCAGAGGGATGGTCATTCTTATAGTAACACCAAGTCCTATCCATGATGGTACAAACTGAAACGCTTAAAAAGCGCAAAGCCATGTAGCTACACAATTCCCTGGATCGTTTATACGTGCACTCAACCTGTCTTCATTCTCCTGTGGCCCATAAAAAGGCAGAATGTGCATGACAACCTCCTACACAGAATATAAAAACCTATCATCCAAACAGGTAACTTGTATATATTTCAGGTATCACCATATCATGATCGGTGTAATTTATTTTCAGCTATGGTTCTGTGTCTTGTGAGTAGCGTAAAAATATAAATATGTCCATGCTCGTGCTTCTCGGTTTAGGGCTCAAAAGTCAGGAAAATTAACACTGGCCCTGTCACCTTCTCTTCTAGGTAAACTGTTGGACAAAACCCCCCAGGCTATGTCAAGGATGACAGACACACACCAGCAGAATCGCTTGTGCCTCATCCCAACCAATTCGACCGCCAATGGCGGCAACAGCAGCAGGAACCGCAGCATCAGGTGATGGGCGAAAACCGGGTTAACACCGATTGTGCCGCAACTAGCACCACCGCAAGCCCACGGCTCCCCGCCAGCTGGCGCGCAGCCGTCATCACCGCAGCCGCTAGACGACGCAGCCGGGAGCCCGGTGACGGAATTATCGGCGTTGGTGGTGGCGTTGGCATCGGCGGTGTCGGAGCCGGCAGGGGCGGGGAACGGCGCTTCGAATGCGCGCAGTGTGGCCGGCGCTTATCCCGTTACGAGGCGCTGGTGTTCCACATGCGCACGCACACGGGCGAACAACCCTTCAGCTGTGATGTGTGCGGCCGTGCCTTTTCGCTGCACTCGAACCTCAAGGTGCACCGGCGGACCCACACGGGCGAGCGCCCGCACCGATGCGACGTGTGCGGCCGTGGATTTGCCTACCGCTCCAGCTGGAAGAGGCACCAGCGTACGCACGACCACATATAAATGATGCAACAGCTACCAACGACGGTGCCACCGCCGTTGCAGACGATGGCGCAGCGCCAGCATGGCGATCGTACACTCTAGACCTCCGCTTCGTGAGTTTCGACAATAACGGACTCCCAGTGCGTGCCACACGGACAGTATGCCGTATTTCCAATGAGCCAGCAATCGGCATACAGGTTTCTGTTATACATTCCGTGTTGCACCAAAGAAAGTAAAAATTTAAAGCAATACGAGCAGAACAATGACCCTGTCATTGATCAAGCTCTGCTTGACTTATTAAATGAGGCTAGACGCCAAGAGCGGTGTGGTACAGCAGAGGGCCTCAACTTCACAGATTCCAGCCGCAAGGCCTGGAACCTGCTCCGCACTCTTGGTACTGCAAAATCAACAGCCTCCCAAACCCCAGGAGTCACAGCAGACACCATTGGTGCTCACATTCTCCAGAGAACACAATGGACCCTCAAAATGGAGGAGGTATAGAAGCCATCCACAACCTCACCCAGAGGCCCTGGATTGGATAAAGAATTATGACATGAACCTTTGACAACTTGCTGCTCCCCTACAATGTCTGCTCGTCTGCAGGAATTCATGACAGAAGAAGAAGCACAAGCACGATTGACCTATTGAACACAGATCGTGATTAATGATGCAGTAAAACAAATTAAACATGTGCTTGGTTGCTAGTTTATGCTGTTGACAAAATAACATCGACCCACGGTGATACAGTGATCTAAATGACATGCCCCCGTGTGCGAAAAGCTGTGAATTCAATGCCTGACATTTTGTCTGGCGCCGCTATTGCTGGTTTGAAGTTTACTGGCGCGTGCATATACCAACTTACATTGGTTCAGTAGAGCCAGCTTCCACAATGCACTTATATTCAAAGGTGTGGCAGTTATGCCACAGTGATATCACTAGAGGCATGTCAAAGCTTGGAAGTCGCGTCACTGATTTTCAATTAAATGTTTTCATTCACAAAGGTTGAAAGTCACGTAAGAAAGAGAGACTGGAGTATATAGTCTAGATATGTAACTTCCAGATAACAGCTGACAACTGGATTTCTTTGGCATGTTTTTTCACAACATGACAGTAGTCGGATTTTGTGGCTCGTTTGACCGATGGGCATTGCTTGTCTTCACTCGTGGTTCAGAGGCAGTGCTGGAAATTGCATGTTCCTTTTGTAAGACTCTGGCTTTGCGTAGCAAAATAAGATCCACAGGTGACTTCCCACAGAGTGATAAAAGTCACGCATTGTTCAGGTGAGGTCCAGTCAAAAATGTACACATTACGTTGGCCAGGCTCCGTCCATTTTTAAAGCATCCACGATATAACATCCATACTGAAATTTCCAAGTTACAGTCAGTCCCATCTCTCCTTAACACCGAAGCTGATGTTGCCTTCGCCTTTGCCCAGTTTTGCAGGCTGATTAAGTGCTGCTGATTCTACTGATATTTGAGAGGTGAGAATAATGATAGTGACAATGAAGATGGTGATTTTACGGTCTTGGATAGAGGTGATGATGCTGATGATTATGGTGATGAGACAAGAGTTGATCTTGACTGGAATTTTTGCCCACAATCTTGCGATTGTGAATCCAGAACTTTCTAGCAAGTGTGTTATTAAGTTACATTTTCTTGGTAAATAAAAAATACAGACGAAAACTAACCAAGGTAACACCGAAAATTAAGCTACACAAAAAGGAAAATGTATCTTCCATATAAAACGTAAACATGGTAATCTCATAATTAGTTACTTTTGAGTTACTGTAGATTATGTAAGTATAATAAAATGTGTAGCTATACCATCTGCCATCCAACAGCCAAACAAATCAAGTTGTCGCAAATTAAGCCAAATATTTTCAGCAACCCGGAATGTTGAAAAGCAAGCAAAAGTTTGACAATTGTGTAATGCCGGTTCATCCCGTCATTCGGGTAATCAGGGGAGTAAGCCTAGTGAAACTCCGGTATATCCCGTCATTCGGGTAGTTAAGGGAGCGAGCCTACTACGGAGTGCCAGAAGGAGGGCATAGCCAAAGGGCGGAGAAAGGCCCCGCTAGGGGTATAATAGGGCAGCGTGGATACGGTAAAGGGTTGTCATTGTGGGTAACACTCGGTGGGTCGGGTTGGGCTCTTCAATAGCCTTGTGTGTAAGGGGGTTACATAGTGTTATACAGTGTTACATAGGGGTAGTTACGTTTACACCAATTACAGAACCCGTCCCGTAAGGGAAGTGTTAATAAAAGACTCGCCTCAACTCATGTAGTGTGTATGTCTTTATTGAAGCACTACAAGTGGTGTCAGGAGTTACAATAGTTGGTGAGGGCGTAGGCTACCAATGTTAACAAGAAAGAAGCAATTTACAAGGTCGGACGAGGACAACCATGACGACGGTACTCCACCACCAGCGACCCGGGCTGCTCAAGACCAGGAAATGGAGCAGCACGCTGATACGCCGGTGACGCGGGGAGACGACCGACCTCCCATGGGAGACCTGGCCGCCGTCACTGCTTTGGCCGCCCTAATGCAGAGGGAGGACGACGAGGGGACACCCGTGCAGCGTCCCGGAACCTCAACCGCAGCCACTTCCCGCGCGTGGGAAACCGGAAGGACGCAAGCCGCGCAAGCGGCCGCCATTTTGAACAGCGGGTGGGAAACGGCTTCCGCCAATTTGCAAGACCCGCCGACGGCACTGAACACAGATATTGCACTCAAGAAGAGGCTGCCCTTCGTCAAAGAATTCACAGCTACTGGCGGCGATTGGGAAGCTTTTCGACGCCGTTTTACTGCCGCTTATAAGTTAGCTAATTGGACTGAGGAGGAGGCGCTACGTGTGCTACCGGCGGCGCTGGACGACGACGGTCTGGCGGCCTTCAACGCTATTCCTGGCACAAGCCCTTGCCCAGATGGCGCTCATCTACGCTCCTCAGTCCCACAAGTGCCACAAGTTCGCCACGCGGAGGCGAGGAGAGACTGAGATGCCACTTGCCTTCCGCAGCACGCTTCTGGCACTGGCGAAGTCAGCCTACCCCGGAATGGACCAGGTCGGCAGGGACTCGCTGGTCCTGGAGAAGATGCTCCAGCTCGCCCAAGAACTACAGGTCCTGCTACCTGCGACCAACGATGACGTCCTCCTCGCTCAGGATCGCATGGTGCCTGGAGGCACACTTCAGCTCTGACTTGGCTGCTGGAATCCTAGCCGTCGGGGAAGACAGAACATCTCAAGGAGCCTAGACTTCCTTCTCCGGGGTAGGGGAAGGAGGGCCGACGATCATGGACGTCCTAGGGATCCTTCTCTTCGCCAGAGCGATGGGCCGGTGGTGTGCTTTAAATGCGGCCTGCCGGGACACGTCTCCATCGGCTGCCACGCTCCACGACCAAGACCTCCTACGACGCTGCAGTTCTACAACCGACCCTCCTCTCATCGAGACCCACAGGCAAGTCGTGGTGCACCCCACACACAGCCAAATCACCCACCTCATGCATGGGGTCGCGGATCGTCGGACCGTGTCGGGATGCGTCTCGTGTGGGCCGAGCTGTTACGGGTGCAGGGTGGCCACGGCGTCCCGCACAATTACACGCCTTGAGTCGCCGCGTTATTGCCGCGGCAGCAGGGTCGTCCGCTGTCATAGGGACAATTGAGGGGATTGAGGTACGCCTACTTGTGGACACAGGTGCATCGGCGACAATCATTTCGGAAATTATTTACGATTTGCCGCCAAAATATCGCGCCATTTCGCCTGTTAATATTCCGTGTTTCACCGCGAACGGTAAGTCATTAGGGATCATTGGTCAGTTAATGGCTACAGTGTGCGTCGGCGACATCAGCTGGACGGGTCCTGTGCTTGTTTCCACCTCCATCGCAGTAACTTGCCTGTTGGGACGGATTTTTTAGCCAAATGCCGCTGAAGATCCTTATTGATCAAGGCAGCATAGAATTACCTTCGGCTCGCCGGATGGCATTTTTAACATTGCCAACTGTATTCCGCACGGCAAATACATCTGTTCCGACAATAGCCAGCCGTACCGTTAAAATCCCCCCGGCGCACAAATGTTAATTCCCCTGCGATTAAAGAAACAACTTGACAGCAAAAATTCAAGAAAGGGATGTTGTTGGTTCCTTCCAACAATGCGGCTCGGGGCAAACCCTTATTGTTTGCGCAGACCTTGGTGGCAAATAATCAAGACCCATTTATCCAGGTTTTAAATACCAGTTCGGTCGCATCAATCATACAAGAGGGTTCTGTTTTAGCTCATGCGTCGACCGCGTCTTGTGATTTTGAAATTGGCGGGAACGGAGCCATCGCAAGCAGCTGCTGGGCAGACTGAGCAACATGATGTGGCACCTGAACAGAGGCTTGAATTGCGTGCGCTTCTGGAAGAGTTCGACGATGTTTTCAGTAAATTTAAATTTGACATTGGCTGCACACCTCTGTTACACCATCTTATTGAGACAGGAGAATTCCGCACCCATTCGGCAAAATCTGTACAGATTAAGCCCTAGAAAGAAGGACTATGTGCGCTGTGCGGTTGACAAATTATCTCCCCGTCAAACACCTCGTGGGGCCCCCATCGTGCTTGTTAAAAAGCAAAATGGGAGTCTATGCTTTTGTGTCGATTTCGGGTACGTTCTGGATAAAGGAGCCCCAGAACGCCTCACAGACCAGGGAAAAATTTAATCTTCTAAATTACTCAAGAAATTGTGCTGCCTGTTGGGCACAAAAAAAGTCCGTACCTCACCTTATCACCCTTAGACCGATGGCATGGTGGAATGCTTACACAGGATGCTAACATCCATGCTGTGCCACCAGGTCACTGAAGATCAGTCTGAGACCTGCACATTCCTAGTGTCCTCGCTGTGTACAGATTGGCCTCGCACGCATGCACCAGCTTCTCGACATTTTTTCTCATGTATGGGAGGGAGTATGATCCACCCATCGAGGTTCAATTGAACCTGACCTGGGAAAGAGTAAACTCGCCGACCCCATGCACCATACCCTCAAGCGCTTGTCAGAGGCTCAGGAGGCCTCTTGGGGAAATTCGGGCCGGAGGCAAGCCGCAAATGAACGCCTGGTTGCTCTCCGTGAATCTGGGACTAAATGGGAGCCGGGTGATAAGGCATGGCTACACTGCCCCGAGTTCCGGTGGGTACATCCCCAAAATTGTACAAGCCTTGGCAGGGTCCCGTAACAATCATTGAGGTAGCAAACCTGCAGAGTGTACACATTCAGATCGGTCGCAGGCGCTGGTTCGGGCATGCGTCGCGACTCAAACCTTTTTATCCGCCCCACGGTGTCGTCATCTCCACTAACAGACGGCTGTGTGTCAGGTGCACCCGGCGAGCGGGCCATGAACTAGGGGCGTTGTCCCTCAGGCGTCTGCGGACTCTCTGCCCACAGGATCCCAGTGCTTAAGGACCCCGGAGCGACCGGCTCCTCCTGCAAGAGGCGATTGCCTCCGATGTCTCCTCATCCTTGCCATCCTCCAGAGAAGACCAACCCATCAGGACCACTTCTACCTGTCCCTGGAGGACCAGCGACAAGGACACGCTCGAAAACCAGCCGTTTAAAGTGACTCATGTTCACTGGAGTGACAAGTCCTACTACCGCCGGATTACGTTCTGTACTTCTTGTTGTCATTGTAGGCTGGTTACAGCCAGGGTCGGCTGTCTTTTGTAAAGGGGGGGGGGGGAGTGTGATGCCAGTTCATCCCGTCATTCGGGTAATTAAGGGAGCGAGCCTGCTGCAGAGTGCCAGAAGGAGGGCGTAGCCAGAGGGCAGGGGAAGGCCCCGCTAGGGGATAAAAGGGCAGCGTGGATACGGTAAAGGGTCATCATTGTGGGTAACACTCGGTGGGTCGGGTCACGTCGTCGGGTTGGGATCTTCAATAGCCTCGTGTGTAAGGGGATTACATAGTGTTACAAAGTGTTACATAGGGGTAGTTACGTTTATACCAATTATAGAACCCGTCCCATAAGGGAAGTGTTAATAAAAGACTCGCCTCAACTCACGTAGTGTGTATGTCTTTATTGAAGCACTACAATTGTTTACGACCTTTCACTGGTTATTACATCCAGCATTATCAGGTGTTAACAGAAGTTATGCTCTTGCGTTGAGCAGAGCTGCTGTTAACACCTGATAATGCTGAATGTACGATCCAGTGAAACATGTTATAAAATTGCAAAAAAAATATTAGCATATTTTCCCCGGTGATACATTGATTTGATTGGTTCTATCGGTTGGCGGATAGGAGAGCTCAGGTGTTGGCAACCTGCGGCTTTAGAGCTGCATGCGGCTCATTGGCTGCCCCTTTGCAGACAGCAGTTTATTTTCTACTTAGAAATGACTGTATTTGGTCCTTTACACTATATAGTGTAGGACACGCGGTCCCCTATTACATTACAATGCGTCCCTATAAACCACGTAAATTGGATTCTACTTTCCCATAGAGCAATATTACTGTCCTGGTAACAACAAAATATAGTCAAACTGTATTGTTAAAGAATAACTCTGGAGGGAAAAAACTAAACGGACACTGTTTATTCCATCACCTATTTTAAGTCAGATGTGTTTGCCATCTGCCGCATACCTGCTATGTATGTGCACAAGTAGCTCTGCGTGTGATGCAGCTCTCGAAATCAGTTGGTCAAAGACAAAAAAATGGCTTCTTTGAAAGGTTGACCCCTGTTATCTCTGAAAATTGACATTTTACCTACATTTCAAATGGTCATCGTCGTTAAATGGAGAATAGGTGTGACATCTGCCCCTTCCACTCCCTCCTCCACTCCCTCCTCCACCGCATTGCTCAACTCCCGCCGGGCCCCCACCAATCGGGTAATCGCTCCTCCCGCGCTAGCGCCCTCTCGGAGACATGACTAAAGCGCTGGCTCACCGCCGCACGGGGTTACTCCACGCACGCCCACGTACACCACCACCAATGTGAAGGCGGCTGCGTGAACGCGCGTGCCCCTACTGATGATTATACTTTAATACGCGCACATCCCACGACTAGCAAGATAGTGGCGGCGCGAACGCGCACTTCTGCGGGCGGTTTATCTCCAAACCCGCGCACGCACTATGACTAATGCTACAGTGGCGTGCGCAAACACGCGCGCACCTGCAGGCAATTTTAACGAGCGCTCGTGCTGTGGCACTGCCCTCGCTGCTCGTCCGCCCACGCAACTGCTCCACACACAAATCGCACTGCACTGATACTCTGTGGAAATATTCTGCGAGCAGAGGCTATCTTTTCACTACCCAATTCCCCCAAACACTTACGCGCCCTGTTACGTACCTTGCAGCCATTCTCATGACGTTGCATGGATGCGGGGAGAGGCGTAGGGATGGAGATGGGAGAGAACATTGCCTCACGCTTGTCTCGTGGCGGCACTCGCTGGCGTCTCACGGATGCTGCGAGCGGCTCGAAGAGGCAAGGAGTCGGTATGGGTCACCGAGCGGCTGGAGATCAGAAGAGTCCTGAACCGTTTCGGGTTCCCCCTTTTTATGCCCTGGGATTTAGAACATCCAGCGCAGCCAATTGTGCGCCTATCTTTTGATTTTTCAAACGTTTATCTGCATTTACCCAGAACATTTCGATTTAAAGCTTTCGTGCTGCAGGGATTCATCTTCTTGGTTCTTTCGGTAAAGTCACGTAGAAGGGAAGTAATAAAATAATAAAAAAAACATAATAAAACAATTCTCACGACGTTTCGGCCACAACGCAAGCAGCCGTCCTNAGGTGAAAACCAGGTCTGTCGAGGCGACAGCGTCTGAATGAAACAGCACACGTGCTTGGAGCATATATATAAGCTGGGTTGGAAGGGGGAAANGGGCGCCTTGACAAAAGAATATGCATATCAAGAGGAATTTAGCATATTTATGGGAAATGCAGGTATGTGATTAGTACTACTTATGCCCGTGCATTATGCAGGATTAGCATCAAAGGGAGGGGATATGGGAAATGCAGGTATGTGAATAGTACTACTTATGCCAGTGCATTATGCAGGATTAGCAGCATCAAAGGAGGGGATAGGGGTGTTAATAGTATGTAGCTGCAGTAACTAAAACCACCACGTAAACAACTAAAGTATAAACTACATAGTATCATCAGTATACTAAATATACTCTACAATAAGCTGAGTTACTAACAGTAAGTAATACATTACAATTCTACGTCGTAAAAATATATAATATGCTTCCATCTAAACTTTATTCTCTTACATCACACGAGTCTACACCGTACTATATACTACCATAGACAAACCCAACATTAAATTATATACTGTATTGCTATAAACCACCCTATACCTTATACATTGTAATATTATACTGTGTATTATTCTACCCACCCTAATGTATATCACACTGCTGTATATTGACTATACAATTACGATACTATATATTACTTTGTACATTGTATTAAGCATATAAATGTTATACTATTTGTTATTATACATTGTACCATTGACCGTCGTGTGAAAGATACTAAGAGGAAGCAACGAAATATGTCAATGGGTGAGTAGGGAAGGAAACTTGCAGCGGAGCAAAGAATCCATTCCCTGCGGAGAATACAATGCCAGTGCAAAGTAATATATAGTATCGTAATCCCATATCCCCTCCCTTTGATGCTGATAATCCTGCATAACGCACGGGCATAAGTAGTAATAATCACATACCTGCATTTCCCATATCCCTTCCCTTTGATGCTGCTAATCCTGCATAATGCACGGGCATAAGTAGTACTAATCACATACCTGCATTTCCCATAAATATGCTAAATTCCTCTTGATATGCATATTCTTTTGTCAAGGCGCCCTTTTCCCCTTCCAACCCAGCTTATATATATGCTCCAAGCACGTGTGCTGTTTCATTCAGACGCTGTCGCCTCGACAGACCTGGTTTTCACCTGAGGACGGCTGCTTGCGTTGTGGCCGAAACGTCGTGAGAATTGTTTATTATGTTTTATTTTATTATTTTATTACTTCCCTTCTCCGTGACTTTACCGAAAGAACCAAGAAGATAATAACATCTTATATGTATATAGCACCATTATCCAAGGCGCTTTACAAGGGTTATGAGTGGTACAATGAGGGTATAGCAAAAGGTGATATGGTTAATAATAAATACATTTCAGGAAATGTGGTGACGCTGCTTTGGCAGTAGCGCACAAGCACATTTAACACATAACAAAAAAACCTCCAACACATTACTCTTAAAAGGAACAATACCTTGACTTAAAGCTTTCGTGACTGCAGGAATTATTCTTTGGGTCTTTTGGTAAAGTCGTTCAAAAAAAGTAACACAAAAATACGACGTTTATCATCGCTTGTGTTGTGATCGAAACGTATTTTTTGTATTTCTTGAACCATACAGTGGTACCTCGGTATACGTCGTTAATTCGTTCCAGAAGGTAGGACCGAAAATGACGTATACCAAACGAATTTTTCCCATAAGAAATAAAGGAAATAATCCGTTCCAGAGTATAAGAAATGATATTTTATGGCATATTATACATTAATGGGGTTATATTAATTTACATATTTATTACTAAAATCACGTAAATTAAAATAAATAAGTGAAATAAAATACTATTTTACGTAATTTTACCTTACTGAGAGGAGTTGAATGAATTCGCAAAAAATTCACGTTAAAATTATTTAAAAAACACGTGAAAATTCACGGAGAGTTATAGCAAGGGTTGTGCACTGAATGAGATCTACTGTCCAGGCAGACTGAGGAGCGGCGCTTTGTTTAGTCGTGAACGGGGTACACGTGGGTACACGGTGACTCATCCCAACCCAGACAAGTTCGAGCAAGCACGTCGTATCCCAAGACATTTTTTCCTCGTCAAAACACGACGTATACCAAATTCGACGTATTCCAAAGCGGTTGTACAGTGAGGGAAAAAAGTATTTGATGCCCTGCTGATTTTGTACGTTTGCCCACTGACAAAGAAATGATCAGTCTATAATTTAATGGTAGGTTATTTTAACAGAGACAGAATAACAACAAAAAATCCAGAAAAACGCATGTCAAAAATTGATTTGCATTTTAATGAGGGAAATAAGTATTTGTCCCCTCTCAATCAGAAAGATTTCTGGCTCCCAGGTGTCTTTTATACAGGTAACGAGCTGAGATTAGGAGCACACTCTTAAAGGGACTGTACGTCACTTTACCGAAAGACCCAAGAATATTAATTCTTGCAGTCACGAAAGCTTTAAGTCAAGTTATTGTTCATTTTAAGGCCGATGACGATCGCTTGTGTTGTGATCGAAACGTCGTAGTTTTTTGTTATTTTCTTGAACCATCTATGTGACTTTACCGAAAGACCCAAAGATTAAGAACCATAACTGTTGAGGCGACGTTTCGGGCCAATGGCACCTCTTATAGAACTACCTCTTGTACGGTCCTCATAAGCACAACCCTTTCGCTGATTGGCTACGGTTTAATCCAACAGCAGTACTCAGGACGAGCCTACAGGCGGATATCTTGGTAAGGGAATTTTAACAGAATTTCACAACCAACAATATTCATATTAAAGGTTTTCTGGGTTAGATCGCGTAAATATGAATGGTCGTTCACCCACCACCACCCAGTGTGTTGGAGAGTAAACCAAATTGGGTTTACAACACTACCGGTGTGCTGAAGTAGTAACAATAGGCACTTTTTTTTAAGTGACAAACTTTACGAATTGGTTGTGTCGGATGGTGGTGGGTTAACACATTTATATTTGCGCGATCTAACCCAAAAATAAACATAAATTGGTAATGGGACTCCTTACAGGGTGGGGAGGTTATTGACATTATTTTCTTGCTATACATTTTCTCACGGTAAGCCACTTTGTTGAGCTATCATGTGGCCATGTCGCTTTAAAAAATAAAATTTAAATAATGTATTTACCTTCCATATACTTTGCACTCCTATCGTATTATTGTATCGTTTGTTGTCGTAACGTGCCCCCAACTTGGCATCTGTGAGGGGGAAAAGAGCTTTATAGCTAATCGGATTCCTTCAATAAAAAAATTGATTCGCTGGTACGGGTACCGTGGAAGGATGCCATCTGTGAAGGATGTCATTCCTGACATGCAATATCCTGGAGTCTACAAACTAAATGCACCTGCGGTGATTGTTACATTGGGGAAACGAAACGACATGTCTCGGACCGTGTTCGCGAGCACAAGTCAGATCTGAAACACGGCAGAACTAATACCTCCGCTTTGGCTGACCATTGCTATAACGCTTTGGGCTCTCATATTGTTTTTTCCCGAGACCAAGCTGCTCTGCAAACCTTCGGGCTACTATCAAAGGTTTGTTCATGAAGCCATCCAGATATGTAAACATAGACATAACTTCAACCGAGAAGATGGATACAAATTGAGCAATCATTGGAAGGATGTTATTAACCAGGTAAAACCTGAAATGCTTTATGGTGTTGCCTTCATATCCGCATCTCCTGTTTCTCTTCAACCTCCCACTACCAGCCCTGCCCATTCCCCAACGACTTGTCGTTGCTCGCCCTTTAATCCTTCTAGCTGCTCTTCATTCGGCAGCGCTCCACTCCCCTACCCCCCCTCTCTATCTCTCCTCCCTGGCTCCCCCCCCCCCTTCTCTCTTACCTATATGTCCTCTTGTTACAGCAGCCCTTTTGCCCACTTTAGCAATTGTTTCTTGCTGTGGTTGTCCCACCTGATGACGGACGCTTGCGTTGCGCCCGGAACGTCGTGGTTTATTTTATTTTGTTTTATTTTATACCCACGTGACTTTACCGAAAGAACCAAACAGTATGGGTACCTATTCTTGGGTTTTTTCGGTAAAGTCACGTAGGTAAAAAATTTAATTAATAAAAGTAAAATAAATAAAAAAAATCACGACGTTTCGGAGCAACACAAGCCTCCGTCTTCAGGTGGAACCGTCACAGCCCGATAGCTGTATCAAGTAATTTTTTACCTACGTGACTTTACCGAAAAAACCCAAGAATATGAATCCTTGCAGTCACGAAAGCTTCAAATCTACAAGTATGGTACCGTGGATTCACGTGTCATGCAGCCCCCCCCCCCCTGTGCCCGCCCCCGCCCCCCGTTGGCCCCCTGTGCACAACCCCGCCCTCCCCTGTCCCCACCCCCCGTTGAACTCACCCTGACCAACATGGCCCCCTGTGCACACCCCCCCCGTTGAACTCACCCTGACCAAGATGGCCCCCTGTGCACACCCGCCCCCCCCCCGTTGAACTCCCCTGACCAACATGGCCCCCCTGTGCACAACCCCNGTTGAACTCACCCTGACCAAGATGGCCCNCTGTGCACACCCCGCCCCCNGTTGAACTCACCCTGACCAAGATGGCCCCCTGTGCACACCCGCCCCCGTTGAACTCCCCTGACCAACATGGCCCCCCTGTGCACAACCCCGTTGAACTCCCCTGACCAAGATGGCCCCCTTTACTCCCCCTGACCAACATGGCCCCTGTGCACAACCCCGTTCTCTCCCCTCCCCACCGCCCTCGGCATCATCAGCCACGGCCAAAGCGCGGATCTTGCCTCCTTCTGCCGTGGTTGTGTGTGTGTGGGGAGAGAGAGAGAGACATTACATTATTATCATTATTATTGTTGTTGTACGGTGAGGGGAAGAGACCGAGAGAGAGAGTGGGAGGGAGTGGGTTCGCGGTCGCGCTGTTTTGAACGCCGCTCGTTAAAAGTTCCCAACTCAATTCCATAATTACCTCGCCCGGGCGGTGAGGACGGCGAGGACGACGTTTCGGGCCAGGCGAGCGGGGCCGGGACAAGGNAGGACGACGAGGACGACGTCGTCTCGGGGCCGGTCGCTTCACTTCCAAGACCCCGCGACGACGACGCCGCCTCAGCCTCAGCCGCCAACTCGGGGACGAATCTCGCCCGTGCGTCGCCAGTAATCACAATTATTACGATACAATACAGAGAACGTAGCTCTCTACACACACACAAGCACACAACCGACAGCACTACCACGCAACCACAACAACAGCAGCACCCACCCGGCCGCCACAACATCGCAGTCACGAGTCAATGTCACGCCACTCGCACGGATTTCAGACAAATACGACAGTGAACAAAGCTATTTCACCCCTCACCGACATCAAAACTACCACAACACCCATCCAACTTCCAGTCAACCGTAGCTCTGTGTGGGTGCACATTCTCTTATGCTGGCATCGTACTCTGTAACAAACCCCCCCCTCCCCCAAGTCATTCGTGCTGTTGACTCCCTGACCCTGTTCAAGTCCAATATCAAGAGCAGTGTTCACTAATATTAAGGGGTGTTGGGTGGCACTTTCTCTCCTGCAAGACATCATCACTGTGTGAGGGCCGCCACACCGCCTACAAGGGTTCTAGATTTGAAGCTTTCGTGACTGCAAGGATTCATACTCTTAGTTTTTCGGTAAAGTCACGTAGGTAAAAATAAAATAAAAATAATATAAATAATAATCGAAATAAAATGATTTTACCGAAAAAAACCGAAGAGTACGCCTACAAGGGATTGTCTTTATATAAAGTGTAAACATGCCCACTCTTTCTCTATAGCGTCTTGAGATGTGTAGAGTAAATGTAAATTCACATTTATTGTACTTTATGTAGGTGTGCTTCCATGCACATTTTTTTTTATGATCCGAATTGGCAGAGATGCACATTTATGGGTTTTATATAGTTGTATGGATCCCTATGACTGACTGCCTTGTTCTCACTACAATATAAATATTCCAACTGTTTTTGGGCAATGCCTTTAAATACGTTAAAATTGTCATTTCATCTGAGTGGAACTCTATATAATCACTGAGGCCCTATATAATATTGTATCCATGACTGTCGACAAAATAATATTCCAAACATTTCTAACAGTGTATTCAATGGGGTCGCATGTAGATGCTACATAAATCTGATATACCAAAACATATTGCGATAACATGGCCCAGCAAGTTGCGTGTTCACCTCTTTTGTAAGGGGTTATCAGTTAAATCCATCGGGCCGCTATGTTAATACTGTGGGTGAATTAACCGTAAAATACCTGCTGCCTGCTGCGCGCCAGACATTAAAGATCCCATGACATCACCCAAAAAGAATAGGCCCATAGTGCACCACGTCATGGTCCAAATTTGAACATTTACCTACAAAAAAGCTCGATTTGAATTCCACGTATATATAAACGTCTTTTGCACCATACGTAGCCAACCATGCTAATCGCCTTCTCTTGTAAAACAAAGCGCCTTTAGGATATCTCGCAAAATACTAATGCTGGAAATACCAAATGTACTAATGCTTGGATTTGATCAATCCACATTGTAATTGTAAATTTTATCGTTCTTGCGCAGTGATGGCGTGCGTTGCGGTGGAGCTGCCGGATCCCCGGTCTGACTTCGCAGCGTGGCTGGGCGCACACGGAGTCAAGGCGCCCTGCTTTGCCGAAGCCGTGGAGCGAGAGTTCGGCATTGGGGACTATGATGACCTCATGGCATGTGCCGAGGACGAGCAGGTAACCCAGGGAGGCAGGCAATGCTGTGGTTATATCACAGGTGGCTTAAACCTGGATTGAAGAAGCCATGGCCTGGCAATTAGTTGATCCTTTGTGCATTCAGTGGAGTGAACTAGTGATGCAGTGGTGAGAACATTGCTATGAACCTCTTAAGTTCAATTCCTGGCCATGACGAACTCTATAGCAGGGCATGTGAAAAGCGAATCAACAACTAATCTGGATTAGAGGCAATTGAAGAGACCTCAGAAGCAGATTTGTGATCTCTTTGTTAGAGTTGTCTGTGATTGGATATGATTAGTCAGGCCTAGCTTATTCTTAATTTAATATACATCAACAGTCCCTTGCCAATCTTGATGGCCTCCCTACGCCGTTTGGGTGATAGGAGCTGTTTCGTATTACACCACCCAGGATATGAGAATATATGTGCACGTTAGATACATAATTGGCTGTTTAGAAAAGTAAGTGGGCTTGCAAGGGACACGATTATGGCCGGTTTCTTCACTAACTATGGAGTGGTGACCAAAGAAGAGAACAGGCCTGACAGTATTTCATCGTGGATATGGAGCGATTGAATCAGCTCGTGATGTTGCTGGGTGGGATTTTGCATCGCTGGATAATGGAAGATTTACATCATAATATAGTTAGTACTTAATTTCAGCTGATTAGTCCAGTCAACAAATATTTACATACCCAGCACACCACCTAATTATTCTTAAATATATGCCTTCTCCAGTTTACCTGTCTTCCTAGTGGCACGGGCCCTCGCCACAACGCTCACCCTGCTCACCGGCCCTGTTTTTTTTTTAAACAGTTGCTGAGCAACGCATCCAGCGGCTGGCAAAACAAACCATTGCAGTTGTAATCAATGATTAACGTGTTTCTTGAATTAGAAGGTTATAAAAAAAGTTCATTCCTAGGTTTAGTAGTGCGAGGGTAGAAGTAGGAAGAGAAGTGTTTAGACATGTAGTATAGGGGTTAAACGCTGGATGAGATAATACGGTCTGGTAGATGGCATCATCAACATGGAAGAATCAATTGCACGAAAACATTGACCATGGAAGCAGCGTCAGAAGTGTGATAAGAACGCGAGTGACCGCCAGTGAGTGAGTGACTGGGGTGAATGGGTGAGTGCTGGATCTTAAATAAACCTGACGGCTTTACGCTGAATTCTCTCAAATACAGTGAGCTAGGAATAGGTGTCACCAGATGTGGTGCCGCATTAACTCCCTACCTGGTATGCAGGAGGTCGTGGGTTCCATCCTGACCATGACGCCTGTATATTTGGCGTTTGCGGTGTCCCTCTCCCATGGTCGCCTGGATTTTTCTCTGGTCGTCTGTTTTTCCCTCTACATTTATAATCAACATGATTTAAATATTTGGTTGCTATAAATTTCCACGTGATAAGCCACTTCGTTGAGCTATAATTTGTGGCCAGGTCGCTTCAAAAAGAGCTATACTCAATGGGCCTCACCTGGTAAGATAAAAAACAAAATCGATATGACAGCAGTCACACCGACCTGAACCCTAACCCCAACCTCCCCATCCCGCAGGTCACGCTGGAGCTGTTTGCGATGGCTCGGTGCCGGCTGCCCTTTGCACTCTATGCTGCACTGCGCCGCGTCATCAAGGCATGCGTGCCCGCTCTCCCGCAGGCCCGCGCCGAGCAAGAGGCCGGCGTGGGCCTGAGGGGGCTGCTTGCCATCATCGTGGCCACGCTCAGCAGCCTGAGCCAGGAGCTGCTGCAGTCGGCACACAATTCAGTGCCCTGGACCCCACGCTAGGCCAACAGTGGAGCACTGGCGATGGATACAATGGAGACGCGGCCAGCCCAGGTGAGGGGAGCACTCAATGTGGGGGGATTGGGTGCTGGAATAATGGGTGTGTGAGACTGGGATAAGAGCTAAGGTCCTCCAGGTGTGCTGGCGTTGTGCCCTGCCATTGTCTGCACTTGAAAGAGAGACCCATCCCCAGGGCTTTAAACATTTATCACAGAGTGGCTGGCTAATGGATTTGATGCAGGAATTATCCACCTCTTGAACCTAGACTTCATAGATGGTTCTGCTCTGTTGCCCTCCAATTTTGATTATATATTGCTTGCTGCTGTCAAAGCTTCTGGTACAGTTCATGTTGTTGCTGCTGATTTTCCTGTTGCCACTGCTGCTTTCTATTTGTGCTTCTGTTGACGACACTTCTGCTGCTGTTGATGTTCATACTGTTGCCATTTCCATCTCCGTGTAGATAGTGATGGGGTGTGAGGCTCGACGGGTTTGTGTCGCCCATACCTTACGAGGACAACGCCGTGAGGATCAAGACTGAGGACTGCAAAGGTGTGAGCCCACGGCCCACGATCGATTGTGGAGTTTAGCTCTGCGGCATCTAATGCCTCAATTACATCACAACTCGGAGAAACAAGTGCCTGAACCAGGCTGGGATAGAACCAGAGTTCTATCTGTTCCCGCTGTGGCAGTCCACTTTATCAGTGGCCAAAGATGTGCTCGGCATTTCTCATGTTGAAGCATGCTGGCATCTGCTGATCCTAAAACCAACTGGCTCATCCAAACTAAAACAAGGACGAAATATCATGCATATGCGTGGACTCTTTAATGGCTTTCCAACATATGTTGGTCCTTGGAAGTACTTGGCAATAATAACTGTAATGATGAATCTGTGTGGACCTTTGAGTGTTATCCATCATATGCATCGTGGGTTTTCTCTGGCTACTCCAGTGTCCTCCCTCATAAAAACTCTGCTTAAATGCAAATGGGAGAGAAATGGATTATTCAGACCCATTTAAGCTTTCCTGGATAAATAAAATACATAAAATACGTCATTTGCAACAAGGTTGAAATAGTTGATGCGATAGTTATGTCTGTCTGTTCATAACTAGAGGCACTATAATTCTCATAATAGGGGTTGAATTTAAACAAAACTATAGTATAAAGTTCTGTTGATGTCAGTGACTTGCTGTATTGAAAATGACCAAGTTAAATGCTGTCTTTATCGCTCAGTGAAGCTGTGGAGGAGGAGGTGGTGGAAGAGGAGGAACTGCATGGGGAAGGGACATTTCCACCCGTGTGGGACCCAGCAGAATTTGGCACCGTCATCAATGATGACTACACAGGTGATCCTGAAAGCAAGTGCTGCTTGTTAAGATGTTACGTCAATTGTACATCGGTGCGAGAAGCTCACGAACCTAGAAATGCGTTGCTGCCAATGTGTGCCGCTTGCTTAACAGTGGTGTTTTTCAAATGTGTATACAGGAGATCTTAAATATCACGGGTTTATGTTCGAATTTCGACCTATCGTGAGCAACCTCTTTGTATACCAATTTAGCTGTTGGGGTTAGTTGTGGCTTTTCACTTATATATGTACCCGGAGGTACTTGTCATTGGCTATACGATGTGGCGAGGCGGACGAGGGACGCGACAAGTCGGTGGCACTTCAACCGTTGCCGTACAAGCATCTTGCAGACAAGACTCGACTGAGGGGAGGCCCGGACCAATTCAGATAATTGTCAATGGTGTTAGACAAGAGCGGGAATCGAACTCGGTTGCTGGGTTCGTAGTGCAGTGCGCAACCATAGCAGCACCACTCCCCACTCGCGCACAAACACCCGTTAAGTACAGTATCCAGTATTTACCCCTATTTATTGTCTATTAATGTTTTTTGTACAGGGATTTTACGTATTTCAATTTTGTTTTTAGTTTATTTGACATACATTACAGTACTTATTTCATTTGAAATGTTGTCTATTTTTGGTTGCTGTGTACCTAACCCCATTATTTAGGTGAGGCTTCGGTATTGAATATCGCAGTTGGCTTTCACGGACTTTCCAAGAATGCAACCCCCTCGATATTCAAGGGTCTCTTGTATAAATGTCTATCCTGAACATGCATGAAACTATGGCTCGCAGGCT
Source organism: Lethenteron camtschaticum (assembly GCA_018977245.1). Taxonomy (NCBI): domain Eukaryota; kingdom Metazoa; phylum Chordata; class Hyperoartia; order Petromyzontiformes; family Petromyzontidae; genus Lethenteron; species Lethenteron camtschaticum. The sequence goes on along the minus strand of MU249573.1, from coordinate 7,402,771 downwards.
GTATCGAACACAACTTAATTTGCAATGGCCACCCGACCACATGAGGCTTACCACTTTGAAACAATCCGCAAAGATCTTGGTCATTCCAATCAGACACGAGAGGGGAACATTTTTGACCTGGCAACCTTAAATTTATAATTTTAGTACACTCGGTCACATCTCTCACTGCACGACCTCTTGCAGTCACAGAAGTAACGAAGGTGTCTTAATACGTGTCTAGCGAAAGGTATTTGAAAGTTCTATCAACCCTCGATAAGGAAAAGGTATCTCCAACCATGGTTTAAATAAATAACTACGCCATACTAGAATCGGTTTACGGGTTCTATCCCACACTCTGTGCGTCTCTCCCTAAACCCTGCAGTACGCGGCGATGAGGCGTGGACACGATGTGCATCACCAAGGAGGATGGCCACGGCAGTGCTGACGATGCTGAAGGAGATGAAGCCTTGCTATGAGGCCTCCTCCGCCCCTCTCAAGGTCTCCACTGCCCATGACTACACTGCCTGGGCCGTCGTCCTCTCTGCCACCACTTCCACAGCCGCCCCTGATGCGGCCGCCCTGTCAGGCCCGAGGCCATGCATCAGCAGTACATGTACGTGATCCAGCTCATGAAGAGCTCAGCTGCGGGAGGCGGACTGGACAGTGGCGGTGGTAGTGGTAGCGGAAGCAGTGGTGGCAGCATTCGGCCGTTCGCTCCGTCAGTCAAAGAGGCCTTCGCCAGCCGGTGGTCAGCTCCGATGGCGGAGCAGCAGCAGGCGGAGGAGGAGAGGTGACGAGAGGGGGTGGCCACCTCCCACCAGAGAAGCTGACGTCACCACTGTTGCTGCCACCGCCGCTGGAGCGCCGGGCGTTGTGATCCGCAAGCCCTTCGTGTGCCAGCTGTGCGGCGAGGGCTTCACGCACTCGAGTGGGCTGTCGCGCCACAAGCGCATCCACACCGAGAAGCTTTACAAGTGCCACGAGTGTGGAAAGGAGTTCCTGCTGGCATACACGCTCAAGAGGCATCGTCGTGTGCACATGTGACAGTGGTAGATGGGGTGAGGGGGAATGGGATGGGGTGGCATTGGGTTAGATGTGAAAAGCCTTGATTATGATGGACTGTGTTTTAATTTTGCTGTAGGCATAGGAGGGAATGTGAGAGGAGAGACGAAAGTTGAGTGAAAGGATCTTACTGCACAAAGAAGTAGTAGGTGGTGCTTAGCTCCACTGGTGGCATCTATACAGTGGTAAAAAATTTACATTCCTATGGATGGTGCATTTTGCTCCATAGGATGACCGCTGTTAATGTCCCAGTTAGTAGTACTTGTTTTATTGGCCCTGGAGAGATGATGGGTTGAGTTGGCCCCAATGGGTGATATGAACTCACAAAAAGAGTATTGTGAATTGAGCGGTGTAACTACAGTATAGGGTTAAGACGGACAGTGAATCTAACAGTGACCCCAAAAATAAACACAACCTTTGCTTGACACAAGGTTGTGGATTGATTCCAGACCATACCATAATGTGGTGTAAGTCGATTTGAGATGCTGAGGCATTTAAGCACCCTATGAATACAAATCATTATTGATGCAAATCCTAATCCTTACCATAGCCTTTAACCTAACCTATTCCTGCTTTCATTGTAACTTCCACCCAAACCCTGGCCTTATGCCCAAAAGAATATGACCGAGACCCTCTTTACTTTAACCACTTTGCATTGGTGCTCTATTTTAGGAATTGGTGCTCTGTGTAAAACTCAGAGTCAGTAGTGAAAACTCTGCATTATTATGGTGAGAGTTTTAACTCTGGCATCAAACCTTTACTCTTATCCTGACTCAGACCCTTATCCTAACCTTTTACCTAGTATCCCAGTTATATCTCTGACCATAACTCTAACCGTAACCCTAGCCCATCAGCTGTGCGCGATGTCAGTCATCTCGTCTTACGTGCCACAAGGATGCGATGGTAGCTGGCGTTGGTGCACACCTTTATTTAACTGTTCGGCAAATACAGGTTTTAGTTTAGGTATGCTCCCTGAATCTAGCGCAAGCATTGAAAGTCTTGGCGCTGATGGTGACGATCTGCAAGGGATGTGATGCCCACCCGCTTATCACTGGTGGTGATGCCTTCATGGACAGTGCAGTAAATGGTTTTCTGACCTAGTGAAGGTACTGCCTGTATTAAGGCAGTACAGCAAGCAGTTTTTCACAGGCTTCCTTTACAATCGAGTCTTTAGGTTTTCCTTTCATGCGCATTGGAGGTTTTATCCTGGCATTCTGTTTAGACTAAAACTATATTTTATTGTTAGGAGACTGGATTGCCAGCTTAGTCATTTTTTATACGCACTAGCGAATAGCAACACAACTCACACACACGTGTAATACGTTCAGCGATACGTTCATAGACTCATGCGTGTAAGATTATTTTTGAGAGGGTCCAGAGCATACAGAACAAAATAGATATAGGTCCAGACAAAACATTAAAAAAGTTGAATAATATTCAATCTTGACCACGAATTGTGACAATTCATGAAATTATGATGAGAGTTAATCATTACTTGCCTAATAGGTTAGCTCTTGATGATTTATAAGCAGATTACCCAGGTTACAGATCAACCATGCTCATTCTCACCCTTTATGTGTGCGCTGTGTTTAATTATTAACTGCTGCTCACTAGCCAAGGATCCGTGGCTAAGTGCCTACGTGAACACAAGCATGTTGACAAGTGAACCGATTACTTTTTTATTTGTTTATGCAGGTAAGAAACATCAAGCTGTTTGACAAGAAGAAACAAGACCTTGTAGAAATTAAGGAATTTCGAGCATCTAAATCATAACATTGCAGACTACTGAGTAACAAACACAATCTAGGATAACATGCAAAGTAATGCACCACTCAAGGAACACTGGCAGATAACACAGAAATAAAACACCGAATCGTGTGGGTTCGCGAACAGCGTGTGCAAGAAAATGGATAAATGTTAAATCTAAGAAGGAATGTTATAAGGCCAGGGAAGGGGATGGATGTAAACCGAAACCGTGAAGCGAGTTAATTCCAAAAGTAAGAATGATTTTTCACTGCAGCTCGATCTCACTCTGGGTATATTAAGGAGAGATAGAGAGGCGCTTCTAAGACAACGTGATGACTGTGGTGAGAGGCGGTCACGGATTGTAATTAGCCGAGTTTTTTGGAGTATTTTGAGGATGAATGAAGCCCAATATCGCTGCCTTGAGTATCAAGGAAGTTGCGTTTTAAGTAACAGGTCGCAGTGGTGTGTTGTGTACGGGGCATCAAACGCAAAATGAAGGACTGAACGGTTTAGGGGACCAAGAGTCTTTGAGGCAAGTTTGTAGATGGCATCACAGTAGTCAAAATTTTGGAGAATGGTAGCTTTGACAGTGTCCAATCTGAGATGGAGGAGAATACAATGGTTGTATCTGCAGAGAAACCAATTTGTATTTTTCTTATTTTGGTTTCCTCCTTGGTTCTTTCGCACCTCCAATTAGCAGATAAAATTAAAGAAAACTATAGACAGAATACAAAGACAGATATCACCAAGAACATAACGACACACAGTAAGAGAGTGATCGTCTCTGTGGTGCTTGCAAGGTTAGCTACGTGTGGTGCAAAAGAAGTTTTACAAAGATACAAAATGTTCTATAAGAACCTGGAAAGAGATTTTGGAATCTAGGATAAGGCCTAGATTTTTTAAATTGTCAACGACTTCTATTTTCAGAGAGTTCATAGCCACGACTTGAAGTGGAGAAGGGGGCAGGCTTGTGTTGATCCGAAACCAATATTAATATTTATTTGCATTGAGGACAAGTCTAATGGCAGGGAATAAAAATCCTTTTTAAATCCTTTATATTAAGTTGGCCTGCTTGCTTGCTTACGACCGTGCAAATCTTTCGTCGTTTTTTAACCCACTTCCCGTGATCCAATCGAGCTGACATTTTGCACACAGACTCGTTGTGCGAGACAATTAATGTTCGTGAATTTTTTTCCAAAATTTTACACTGTTTAGGGAAAACAAATTAAATATTTAATTACCAATTGCTTAATACTGGCAGACAATCATCTGACCCATAGGTGGCAGCCATCTCAAGCCAGAGGACGAGAGGACTCTAGCCGCCACGCATATAAAGGATTTATAGTGAAAAACTTTGTTTTTACGGGTTATACTTATTAAGATTGGAGTAAAGACCGTGCAGAGATTTGTTCAAGACCATGAGAGCTGTCATCAACAAATTGGTGTTTTTATTTCTGAGTGGATTAGAGATTTTAACTAGGTTGTTGACAGCGAGAACAATATCGGACCGAATAGTAAACAAAGATAGATATAAATCTCTTCCTCGCCCTTATTCTGTATAAATAAGCCATGAATACATTTATATTCCCTAATTGACATCCGTTTTGCATGCTGTGCGTTTGGCCTTTTTACCCAGACCACACCAGATAATCTAGGGTTGACTGTAGCCGGCTTGGGCATTATAACTTGATTTTTTTGCAATTTTCCAAAATTTACAGCCAACACTGTTCACGTTTCAAATACTTCACCTCACCTGAAATGTCTTTACTCTGAGCAGTAATGTTCAGGAATTCATGGAGATAGAAAGCTACCTTTGTCCGAATTGTTACAATGCAGGCAGTTTTATATCCTATTGGTCACTGAGCCACGATTATTTATGAGCCAAACAAAACGAAAACCGGCTAGGCTATCAATATGTCGTATAGAAGGCAGAACAGAAAGTAGATCGCCCACCAACCTATAAATGTTAATTTAATTTTATGTTATTTACACTATGAGATCTCTTTTACCAGTGGCAAAATATAATAGTAGGTTTTTACCCTTTTAACTGGTACAAAACTGACACCTTTATTCAAGGCATCATGTTTGCAATGACCACAACACAAGTAGTCAAAAAGCAAACAAAAAGAAGCAACTCTGATAAGGATGATAATATGCACTGTCCTTGAAGTTGATTGGCCCACACCCGAGACGGCTTTCTTTAGTCCCCATTGGTGTAGGCCCTACACCAATGGGGACTAAAGAAAGCCGTCTCGGGTGTGGGCCAATCAACTTCAAGGACAGTGCATATTATCATCCTTATCAGAGTTGCTTCTTTTTGTTTGCTTTTTTGACTACTTGTGTTGTGGTCATTGCAAACATGATGCCTTGAATAAAGGTGTCAGTTTTGTACCAGTTAAAAGGGTAAAAACCTACTATTATAATTTTATGTTCTCGTGTGTGTGGCTCTTTTCTTGTACTCTGCTCTTCGAACCGATATGTGATCCCTTTATAGATACCCCACTGATTTCATTGACATCTTAAGCTTCTCAACAGGGATTGCATATTTGAAAGCGATCTCATATCACCAGACAAGTGTAAAGCATGTAATTAAATGATTTTAGATTGTGGGAATAAGATTTGAAATCAATGTTTGTTTGCTCTATTTTCCTATTTTTTAGTGTAATATGTAGATATGCACACACAATTGTACATGTGAAATGGATCACCCTGTACTTAAATTTCGATTTAAAGCTTTCGTGACTGCAGGGATTCATCTTCTTGGTTCTTTCGGTAAAGTCACGTAGAAGGGAAATAATAAAACAAAAATAAAACATAATAAAATAATTCTCACGTTTCGGCCACAACGCAAGCAGCCGTCCTCAGGTGAAGACCAGGTCTGTCGAGAAGACAGTCTGAATGACACACTCCAGGCTTGGAGCGACTATTTAAGCTGGGTTGGAAGGGGGAAGGGCGCCTTAGAGTCGCGGCATCTAAGGCGCCCTTCCCCCCTTCCAACCCAGCTTAAATAGACGCTCCAAGCGTGGTGGTGTTTCTTTCAGACGCTGTCTCCCCGACAGACCTGGTCTTACCTGAGGACGGCTGCTTGCGTTGTGGCCGAAACGTCGTGAGAATTATTTTATTATGTTTTATTTTCACCCTGTAGTTAAGGAATTGCCCAAAAAGGCCAAGCAGGGCATTTCTTGAAAAGGAGAATTGAGCCTCGGGCTTTCCTGGACAAATATATTCAAAGAATATATTTACGCAAATAATTAATTGGCAGTCCTCTTGTCAGTTGGTGTTTCTTAGCCAATGGTGGAAATTCCACATTTCGATGCTGGGTGCGAGTCTTTTTTATTCTTTCCATTGATTTCACACAAGTGTAACTCGTATTATCAACCTCATGGTGATAATGGAATGATTACGGTGAAACTAACGATATTCTTATCGTAAGTTGAGTGCTCTGCCACTTAACCACCTGGCCAGATTGATGATTATGATGATTATAATAGTGTTAATGTATCAGGAATCAAACTGTTAGCTGGGCCAGTGGTGAAAACGTAATGTTAATGGGCAGCACGGCTCGTTGGTTTATGGCCGAATGAGATAGTTCCCATATTAGAGGTAAGAACACTTGTCAAATAGACTAACCTTGGTGAATCTAAGAACGATTCTTTTTCTACAGAGTTTCAAGATGCGGTCACATTTAGACGCCATGTAAATACACTTTTGGGGTTTTTTTCATTCAACGGTGAACTTAATTTAAGGATGGTGTGTTGATATTAAAGCACAGTTGCCTTGCAATACAAATGACCTCATCTTGCCAGTCCCAAAACGGGTAAAACGATTCCACAGAGCGCATTGCTTGGTGCAAGTATCGGGCTCAACAGATCCTCTTCCCATACGGATTTTCTCCCGGTTTTAAGTCTTCTCTTTTCCTGCGCTTGCATGTATGTTGTGCTGTCATTGAGAATTTTCTTCATACGTGTGTGCTTTATCCAGGTACGCCTGTTTCCCCCAACATGCAATAAATTAGTAATTAACTAATACAATATTATTTGCCCAAACATTGGAAACTGAACCCGAGCTAAAAAAATTAGCCTAGAAGTTGTGTTGAGGATTTCCTATACATAGATTAATGTTAATCTCTGTATTAAAGTGGCAGTAATTATAATACCAGAACATGCTAAGGTACGTTCGTTCTCCCCCCTCTATCCACCCAGCAGTATACGTGGATACATCGTGGTTAGTCGATCGGCAGGTAGTGTGCGGTGGGGTAAAGTATGGGTACTGCCTCCTTCCCAGACGATTGGCCAGTGTGGCAGAGTAAGTCAAGTACCTCGTGGAAGCAGTATGTATGTTTAACTTCTTGCCCACCCATCGTATGTAGCCAACTGTGCTGATAAGAGGAACGGGGAAAGGTTTAACAACAGCGCAGTGGTGTTGAGCAAGCCATTTCAGGGCTACACCTTTTACCTGCTCAGTGCTTATGCAAAAAAAAACACAATGTTCACATTGGATTGCATTCATAATTTAAAAAAATATATCGCGTAAATATAAACGTGTCGTTAACCCACCGCCAGCAATAGTAAGGTTTGTCGCGTAAATAAAACGTGGCAATGAGTTGCCGTATTCACCACATCGGTGTGTTGGAGAGTAAACCCACAACATTTACCATTTGAGTAGAACGTTTCGCTGGTGATTTACAACCAGCTTCATGCCGATGAAACCAGTGTCTTCCTGTTCAAACGTGTGGAACAGAACTCGTATCTATTGGCAATCAGGCCGTGTTGTGCATTCACAATCACGTGGCAGGAGCGAGTCTTTCACGGGACACTCATTGTTAAGTTACCGAAACGTGCTACTTGCTTTATTGATCCCAAAGGGATGAAGCTGGTTGTAATCACCAGTGAAACTTCGTGGGAGTACTCTCCAACACACTGGTGTGCTGAAGTAGTAACGAATTGGCACGTTTTGTTTACGTGGCAAACCTTACAAATTGACTGTCGGGAGGTGGTGGGTGAACGACATGTATGCGATCTAACCCCAAAAAAACTTGTATAATATGGGTCAAGAAAGCGACCCACATTGCTTTCCAAAGCCTATTTGCGTGGGTAGCCGTAGCTGGCTTGCTGTGCTCAGCATTCATGTTAGTGTTATATTGGCCACTGACCACTGAATGTAGTAGAAATGTTTTTTTCGCTGTGGAACTGTCCATACGTCAATCCCGATTTATTGTATAGTACATTTAAAGTCTTAAAACTACTGTGTTATGCTCCCGAATGAAAGACAAAATCAAATAAGAATCGGACACATTGCATGGATTCCAAAAAGCTTCTCAACACACTCACGTCACACGCGCAAAGTAGTGACACGTTCATAGGCCACGATGAAAAAAACGTCTCAGATAGCGAGCTTTGCCAGGGTGGGGCTGTGTGACTCTTTAATCACTTTAACCGGTTTTCTGTAAGTGAAGTCCAAAATAGCAACAAAACTTAAACGTTTCCTTCATATTGGATCATCTGAGAGTTGTCGCCCCCCACCCTGTGACAGACAGACGGATAGAGATGGACAAGCATACAGGGATAAGGAAGTAACACTCAACCTTAGTTGGCAAGTGTAAAAAATGCCACTGTCTTCCTGTTCAAACGTGTGGAACAGAGCTCGTATCTGTGGGCTCGAAGCGAGTGTTGTGCATTTCACATCATATGGCAGAGGCCAGTTTTTCCACAGGACACCCACTGTTAAGTTATCGCAACGTGCTACTTTATTGATACCAACGGGGTGATGGGTTGAGCCGAATCCACACCTGATGTTCAGTATGATTTGTGGAGTAATCTAATCCAGGTAGGAACAACAGTTCCATGCTGCCCACCAGGGATTATTTGTCTGTCGTGCATAGCCCCTCCAAACATGTACGCTCCCGGATTGGTTGAAGTGCGTCACGTGACCGCGAGCTTTCTGTCATGCATGAATGCGCTGTCCAACCAAGTTCCTACCTGCCCACTCCGAAGGAACGTGTTATTTAAACAAAGAGCATGAGAGTTCCCTTGCAAAATAATCGATGAGCAGTGCTCATATTTCCACTGGGTTCTAATCATGTAGTGGATATTGTATGTAGTTGTGGCAGGACCCACAGTTTATTTCTCATGTCGTAGCCACCCATGACCACCTTGTGCCAAGTAGTGGAAATTCCATATCCCCATGGAAAGTGCTTGTCGAGTTGATGACAACAACTGTTGATTCCCCGGTATTGAAGGCGTAATCCTTTATTTTTAAACATCAACAAGCACCCGGCATCCCAGCAGTACATTGTGAAGATTCCACATTCCTATGATCGCGGAGTGTATGAATCTTCACAGCAATAGCCCCGTATTTGATTTATCTGCATGAAGTGGCACAGACATTTGAGGTGGTGCTCATTTTACTCACCCAGGGGAAGAGTTGTAATTGAGGTTGGGTTGACACTTTGAAAATGAGAAATCGTCAACCTTAAGATTGGGAGTGTCGCTGGCAGTATCGACTGAACAATCGACATTACAATGCATTCACGCGACTGCATTTTTTGGAAGTTGTACTGTTTAGCTCTCCAATGTCTTTTTGGTTTGTACCTTGTGTTGTCTGACGTTTCATTTTATGTGCTGGGAGCTTCTTTGGGAACTAATTGAAGGTATTCAGTTCCTCAATTGAATAAGTTCCCAGCATGCAGATATAAATGCCAGATATGCCCAACAGCATGTCGTGTAACCTGATAACACATTGGAGAAGATTTCATTCATAGTCATTTGTTCCATAGTTGAAGGTCCAAATAAGTAAAATTTTGTTTGAAAACATGTTTGTTTCCCAGTGTTTCCAGGCCATTATTGACTTCATAATTTAAATCCACTGCACCAGTGTTGCCTGTGTTAATGTTTTCCTTTGTTGCTGAGTTGCGACACGTAAAATTACTCATTTTGTTTGACCCTACATATATTGTACTTTTGGATTTAAAAAAGGTTCAGCAATTGTGGTCAGAGGCCATGCATTCAGCTGAAAACAAAGTTATCCTTCATCGTAAAACTCTTATCTGTCATTCAGATGTCCAGCATGGCTGCCCATAGAGGACAGGATCTGTCAATCACATTAAACTTAAACTGCAAATAATACAATTCATGTGTGATGAGCCGTGTCCTAATAGAGGCACACATAACAAAGTACTCAAGACTTCATCAAAAACACCACCTTAAAAGGGAGATGGTAACTTTCACGTGGCCCACCTATTAAGTGTCTCATCGCACTAATACCATCACTTCGGAATTTTTGGAAATCGTTCGTATTTTTTATGTCATATCGTTTATATATTCGATTTCAAGTATGTAAATCCTGTCAGAAAAACGGTCATATTAAGGGCCAAAAGATCATCCAAGAAGATTGGGACCTGTATTACTAGTGCATCATTTAACGGAAGGCCTCTCACGTGCAAAGTGTGATGTTTTCGCCAAGTGTTTACATCAAGAAAACATCGACGTTGCGCTCTAGAAAACCAATGCAGAAGACAACCGACTTGTGAACTTTAAAATCAACGGATACCACATATTTTCACCATGAATCATAAAAATACAGCCTCGCACTTACGCAAACAAGGCCTTCAGATTGAGGTGAAAGTAGAAGTCCTCACCAATGAAATATCGGTCATTACCATCAGTATATGCCAGGTGTCAGTGACAATGTGTACAAATCAACGGAAGAGTCCTTGGCCAACTCCAATATCCATATTGCAGCCCATCCGTAGATATAAGTGGGCGACATTAACAGCCAGCACAAGCATGAGGCTACTCTACAAACAACGAAGCAGATATCAATAAACGGACTGGTCATCCATAAACGATCTACGTTGCTTTTGACCCTAAACAGAGCAGTTTGCACTCTGCTCGATGGAAAATGGAGTACAACCCAGACCTCTGTGTTCTAGATCACCATAGTCTCGTGCACTTTGCACTGAGGAAAATCCGAAGACCATTCAACAGAAACCAACACCAGTCAGCAGTAATCACATCGGACTTCCAATTCCGATAATCACATCCAACCAGTTACCCGCTGGAACTTCCAGAAGGCAAACTGCACGACCGAAATAATTATCACGCTGCAAGCGATCGATCCAGTGCCAGAGAACTACGACATTTTCGCCACGACCACCACATAGCGGCCACCACCAAAATCTACAGGAGGACATTAAAAGCGATGAACTCCAGAAGGAGTAGAAAATAACTTTGGTGACGAGGCAAGTCGTCAATGCTATTAGAGGCGACATTCGGCGGACAACAGCGATTGCAAGAAACAGTTAAAGAGATTAACTTTGCACCCTCCTGCTCCCACGCGTGGAATCTCCTTTACCATCTTGGTACAGCGTTCCACATATAAAAGCACCGCAATTAATTGCCAACAAAATCGTCTCTCGTGTGCTCGCCTGCACAAAGGCCACAATAAACAAGCAGCACGATCGAGATATGTACAAAGATCTCACCGCAACTGTAAGGTGTCTTCCAATAAGTCCACATTCTGGCGTCCTTATTTGAGGGAAGATCGCCAAAGTGTTGAGATGTGATTACCATGCAAAAAGATTTAACTACACTTATTTGGCCAATCTTATTTGACAGACAACTATTACAGGTTTACCATGTTTAGTTGTCTCCTTGTCACAGGTTGAGTCACAAACCGTACCTCTCCATAACAAAGGCTCACCCTCTTAAGCCTCACCTTACCATATGAATAAAAATGTGCTGTACTTGGCCCTTCCCCCACCCTCTCCAACCATTATATAAACGGAGTGGTAGCTCCTGCAATCTCTCATTTACTTGATACAGCTGTCGTGCTGTGACGGTTCCACCTGAAGATGGAGGCTTGTGTTGCCTCCGAAACGTCGTGATTTTTATTTTATTTTACTTTTATTAATTTTAATGTTTTACCTACGTGACTTTACCGAAAAAACCTAAGAATATGAATCCTTGCAGTCACGAAAGCTTCAAATCTAGAATGTTGAAATGTTACCTACCCTGTCTGGTATACAGGAGATTGTGGATTCAATCCCCACCCTGACGTCTTCATAGTTAGAGTTTGTGGTCTCTCTTCCTGTGGTTGTGTTGATTTTTTTCCGTGTCCTCTGGTTTTTTCCTCCATATTAGAAAAAAACGCGTTTATAGGATGTGGCTGCTATACATTTCCACGTGAAAAGCCACTTTGTTAAGCCATCATATGTGGTCGATCGCTTCTGGAAAATATTCTATAGCTCAGTGGGCCTTACCTGGTAAAATTAAAAATAGTTTAGTTTAAAAGAGATTGTTGACGGACTACGGGTCACCAAAACAACATCTATCCCATATTGTACTCTTTAGTTATTTCAGTAAAGTCACGTAGGTTCCAGTAAAATAAATCACGACGTTTCGGGCGCAACACAAGCGTCCGTCATCAGTGGGAAAGCGTGACTTTACCGAAAGAACCAAAGAGTATGGATTCCTCAGTCACGAAAGTTTCAAATCAAGACTATCCATATTCTTCAAGAACTTGGGACCTGTAGGCAAAGACTGGCTAGCGGCCTCGTTTACCACTGTCTCGTGAAGCGGCACAATCCCCAGAGCCTGGAAGGGAACATAAAAGGCATTGCCCTGCTGAAACCTGGAAAATGATAAGATCAGGCGTCAAGTTATGGACCAATCTCACTGCTATCTATAGAATACAAATTGATGGAGGGCACTCTGCTGACACATCGTGCCCACAATGTAGCCACACCTGCCCGTCGAACAAGCTGGATTTTGAACTGCCGGAAGCGGCTGTGAGCAGGTCCTTTCCCTCACCAGCGAGATCAAATTTGTATTTCAGTAAAACCAAAACCCGGCGCCGCCTTCATAGACTTTGCATTCACCTACGGACAGCGTCTCGAGACATAGGCCCTTCTCAAGGCAGTGGCATCATCAAGTGCTGCTCAACACTGAATCTGCTGAACTCGATGATCAGCAACCGGAACTTCTGGGTCCACCTGGCAATACACCATACAACATACACCAATGACGGCGGCTTATACAGGGACGACTTCGCGAGCGACCTGCAAAGACATCAACCCGCAAATTGTCTTATGTTGACGATAGCAATGGCTACATCGGGAACAAACCTGAAGTCCATAAGCAACGCATGAACAGAAAACCTGTCGTTATTTAAAGACTACTTGTGAAGGTGGAGATTTACAATGGCCCTCCACAGCACAAAATAGAGTGGCCAGGACCGCGCCCCTGACTCGTACCCCTATTGGCTGTGGCTAAAGCCAGCAGACCCAATCCTCTACTTACAGATGTCACCTTCCCATTACGTCAGGGCCACGCCCCTAGACTTCCCCCCATTGGCTATGGGCCAGGACCAGTAGAGCCAATCATCGTAACGAGGTGTGATCCATCAGCAACCCGGATATATCCTCACATTACAATAGTAATAATTTTGAATGAGGTGGCCGTCTGTCCTTTGATATAATTTCACAGCAGAGTCAAGACAAGACACGTCCTTATATGTCCCTGGGGCTATAGTCCCCACTGTTGAAGTAACGAGCCACTGCCAATCACCTATTTCCCACTTTCCATATCAGGTCATGATCCCTAAAAAACAAACCTGCATTTTGAAAAGAGGCTTTTTATAGATTTTGTGTATTCCATATCCTTCACGAATTTTTCCTGATAGACATTTTCTAAAAATCAATAGTAATATGGACTTGTGTTACATCTAGCATCCTGACATGCACAAATCCTGTTGTCAAAGAGTGTAATTCAACTGGCATATTTTCATCCCAGTATTTTGACCACAACAGTGGCATTCTACTTATCCATATCTTCGTATACACAAATCCATAAAAGAGTGTAGCCCTCATTCGATCAAAGAGTATCGGTTAAAATGCAACACCTCTCATATGGTCTACAATTATCTGAGAACTATGTTACCTATTGGTGGAGTTCATTTTATTTTCCTTTCTCTTACTCGCTAATTTTGAATTGGTAAAAGCCAGCAGATCCATAATGTATCCTTTTTCTGCAATCTCCTAAGCATTCACAGGAAATATATTTGAGATATTTGGAAATAAAAAAGTACATGCAAAGTGTTTTGTTGGCCTGACCTAATTGCTGAAATGTTTTAAACATCGTGTATGTTGCTTGCTTAATATATGTGATTTTATGATTAAATGTTGGTTTGGTTTAAAGTGTTAAAACACGCAGGTCTGCCATGTAGAAGGGCGTGATGTATTTTGCCGAAATTAACCTGGTTTTAAATAAAGGATTTGATTAACTTTTGTGTAGTAATTAAGTGTGGGATGTGCATGTTTGTATCTGTGTGTATAGGCGTACCGCGAGGACCCAACGAGGGGCGAGCGCGGGAAGAGAGACGGAAAAGGAGGAGCCGGAGAGAGGGGAGAAGGGGAGAGAGACGGGGGGATTTTGGAGGAGAGACGTGTAGACGGAGCGGGGTCATGGGTGGAAAAACCCGATTTTCCAGCGGCAGGCATCGTTTTTTTTCTTTAATACAATTAAACCCGATTTCGGCTAATTAAGGCTTAGGCTGCTTCCTCGTCGGTGCTGCTATCGTACTCGGGGCCGTCGGGCACGGGGTAGTCGTAGAATGCGGTGGGCAGGTTGGTCTTGATGAACACCAGCTTCTCCACAATCGTGGGCGCCAGTGAGTTCCTTAGCTTGGAATGAATTAAGCCCATCGTTGAGAAGTGCGGTTCTGCAATTAGAACCAATAAACCGGATTTCTCCCAATCTCAGATGATCGGGTTTAATATAAAAACCCGATTGTAAAAAACCCGACTGTGCCACCCTTGAGCGGGGTAGCTTCGGAGAGAGGGAGGAATGAGGGAGCGTGGACGGGAGGTAGCGAGGGGTCGCGTCGGTGGAAGAGTGGAGAGAGGAAGAAAGAATAAACGGCGAGCAGCCCTGAGAAAACATCTGGTCTCCATGTGAATCTAAATACCCGGGTGTCCAGGAGAGGGAGACTCTACATTTGTTTCAAGGTGCAACCCTGAAATTAATGCGAAGGTCACTGATGGAAGGGCCTCGACTAGACCGAGCTTTAAACCCCTCCAGAACGTATTTGGTCTACTCTTCCACACTGGCCAGATGCCTTGGAAAAATGACAGTAACCGACACTTTAGCCCCTGCCCCACACTCAACTGTGCTGACCATCTTTTGGTTCTTTCGGTAAAGTCACGTAGAAGGGAAATAATAAAATAATAAAACATAATAAAATAATTCTCACGACGTTTCGGCCACAACGCAAGCAGCCGTCCTCAGGTGAAGAACAGGTCTGTCGGGAAGACAGCGTCTGAATGAAACACCCCAGGCTTGGAGCGTATATTTAAGCTGGGTTGGAGGGGGAACGCCTTGACAAAATAATTGCATATCAAGAGGAATTTAGCATATTTATGGGAAATGCACATATAGGATTAGTCACTACTTGTGAAATGCGTAGGAGGTGGGCGGGGGTTTCAAAGTCCTATTATCCCCTCCCTTTGATGCTGCTAATCCTGCATAATGCACGGGCATAATATGACTTTGAAACCCCCGCCCACTTATTATGTTTTATTTTTATTATTTTATTATTCCCTTCTACGTGACTTTACCGAAAGAACCAAGAAGATGAATCCCTGCAGTCACGAAAGCTTTAAATCGAAATGTGTTGTACTCATTTATACTCTGGGTGGACGGAGGTGGAGCGATTCAAGAAACCTGCCCATTTGTTCATCTGCTGAGCGGGGAGGTCTAATTTGAAGACCTCTGAAATGCAAATCCAGTGTGCTCAGACTACACAACAACAGCATCCCATGTTTGTATTTGCAAATGCATCTGTATAGATGTTTGCTATATGAATGTATTGATATGTTTCCAAGACACCCAACTTGTAATCCTTCAAGTAATTTTGAATCGACTGCACCTTTATTCACTGTTATGTGAACTCAATGGTGAAAATAACTTACTCATGTTAGAATCAGAATATTATTTATACTGGAGTAATCCAATGAGCTATGAAGTATTTTTTCACAAATGTCCGGTAGGGGTGGGTCCAACGTTACAACAACAAACAATACAAAAAAAAACACAATAGTAGTGAAAGCATAGGAAAGTTAAGCAAATCACTTAACAAATACAACTTAAACTATGTTTTTTACCAGTAAAGCCCACTGACTATGAACTTATTTTTCAGAAGCGATCGGGCCAAGTAATAACTCCAAGATGGGGGATCATTATCACCTGGAAATGTTTATCAGCCAATAAATGTAAATACTCTACTCTCAACGCATGTTTCTAAATGTGGAGCGAACCGGATAACCCAGAGAAAAAAAAATCCACACGACCAGGATGATCACGAGGAAGATCACATCACACCCCATGCTTAATAATGTGTCTTTGTTGTTTGAACGTGTATTATCATACAGACGTTATGTTGACTGTTAAAAGAGTGGGTGATTGTGGTCGGTTTTATTTGTTAACGTAGGTAAGAAATATTGAGCATAATCACATTGTGAATAACTACATTTTTTACATTTGACCGATTGGTCTAAATTACCGCCCCTGTGAAGTTGTGAGAAGCTGAGATTATGGTTCGGAATGTTGACTTAATGGATGAACTCCTGTATCGTGATAACTTTCTTTGTTGTGGTGCCATTTCGTTATTTGTTTATTCATTTCGATTTTCTGCAGTAGTAGCTACTANGTACAGACTTTGACCCTTATATATAATTAATGTTGTGGGATGCAATTAGCATGAATAACGCTACACAGTACGATATATCAAATGATATAAAAAGTTTTGTAATTGCTTAGTGTGTATTTGGAGCTTGCATGTCTCTCTCTCCCGTGGCTGCGTGGATTTTTCTCTGGGACCTCTGGTTTTCCCCTCCACATTTATAAACATGCGTTTAAAATATTTGTCTTCTATGCATTTCCACATGATGAGCCACTCCGTTGAGCAATCATTTGTGGCCTGGGCACTGCTGAACTTTATAGCTCAGGGGCCTTATCAAGTAAAATATAAAATAGTTATCAGTTTAAAGTGATTTGTTTAACTTTTATATTTTTACACTCCGATCGTGTTTTTGTATTGTTTGTTGTTGTAAAATTCTCACTCGCCCGTACTGGATATCTGCAAAAAAATATTATGTTTCTCAAATAATTATTTTATTTCAATTATTTGGGTCTTTCGGTAAAGTCACGTAGATAGGTTCATAGAAATAACAAAAAACTACGACGCTTCGATCGCAATACAGAATATTATGAATTCCTGCAGTCACGAAAGCTTTAAGTCAATAATTATTAAACCCTTTATATAAGTTCGCTTGTTTGTTAGGACGTGCAAATCTCGGTCGTTTTTTAACCACATCCGTGATCTATCGAGCTGACATTTTCCACAAAGACTCGTTGTGCGTGACAATTAATGTTCTTCCTAAAAATACAGAATTTTTTTCCCAAAATTTTACAGTTTTTAGGAAAAAAATAATATATTTAATTCCAATTGCTTAATCGTGCAATGCAAATCTGACCAATTGGTCAGCCACCTCAAATTAGCCAAAACAGCTCAAGCCGCCAGAAAAAAGGATTTTATGAAAAACTTTTTTTTGACCAGTGTTATTTAATTATTGCTACGGAAAATGAACGCACGTGCTTTTACCATTTGCGTGATGACGTCACCCCTCCCTCCCCCCCCCACCGCTTTGTACCGACGCGGCGTCAGCACACAGCGGCAGATGACGTCACGACGCACGCACGCGACGACGTCACCAGGTGTTCCGCCGACGCGATGACGTCATCGCGCACGCTCGCGTTCAACCCGCGGTCACCTCGCGCCCTTGGGGCGGTCCCCCCATGCCCCCCCCCCAGCGGTAGTGCGGGGCGGGCGGGGCAGCGTTCGGCCAATCGCGAGGCGCCTTACTACTCGCGCGCGATGCGTGACGCGTCAACCCGCCCTCGTCCAATGAACGACGCGGTTGTTGACCCGGTGGCAACAACCCCCACCACCCCCTTCTTGCTGTGTATCGATCATAGCGTGGATCCCATCACCACCACCCCCGACCCCGAGATCGGTGTTTGCTTTTTGTTTGTTTGTTTGTTTTAATCAAATCCGTCCATTGCTTTTCGTTCGAAGCTACGAGCGTTACATTCAGCGCGGCGGACGAGCGAAAGGTGAGCGCCGCGTCGCGGTTGAATGGGTGGTGGTGGTGGTGGTCGTAGTGAGGGCCCCATTGTGAGCGCAAGGCGTGAGGGGTGGTGAGTGGAGGGTACGAGGGTCTCTCTCGTCTCTCACGTCTCTCACGTCTCTGTCCACTGCTGGATGAGAGCCGTAGACTGATAGATGACCACATTAACCACCCCGCTGATCGTGGCGTTGCGGGCGGGCGGGAGCATAGACGTACGGTACAACAACTGATTTTGGTGCACGGCCCACAATGTGTCCATTTGAGTGCCCTCTGTGTAAAATCGAAGCTAAGCCACAGTGCAACCAAAACTGTGGACAATATCGTAAACCATTGTAGTCTACGTTCCTTAAATTGAATAACAAAACTACGCGAACTCTCATTAAGCCCTATCGTGGTAAGCACTTCCCATTTCCACGGCTGTTTACGAAATAAGTTATATATAAGTACAGTACTGTATATACAAGCAGACTTTGACATTGGCGTCTAGCTCCTTAACATACGTACGCAAGAATAAAATGGTATCCTATGTTAAAATCTTGTGAATGTTCACACAAGCACTGTCCATGTTGAGTATCTGCTTCGCCTGAAGACGATATCTGACGCGTTTTGGGTGATCTGGTTCTGGGTGTTCTAGATTTGAAGTTTTCGTGACTGCAGGGATCAATACTCTTTGGTTCATTCGGTAAAGTCACGTAGGTATAAATATAAAATAAGTTAAATTACGACGTTTCGATTGTAACACAAGCAATCATCATCAGGTGTGAAAACTACAGCTAAAAAACTATTGCTGTAGTTTTCACAACCTGATGATGATTGCTTGTGTTGCAATCGAAACGTGATTTATTTTATATTTTATACCTACGTGACTTTACCGAAAGAACCAAAGAGTATATGGTTCTGGGTGAACTGGTTCTGGGAAGCATGCCTTCAACGGAATGTTTCTCTCTTAATTTTTGGAGCTTTCGTGACTGCAGGAATTATTCTTTGGTTTTTTCGGTAAAGTCACGTATAAAAATAAAAGAATAAATTAAATAATCACTGTGGGATCGTGCCTTGGGTAACCCCCTCGATTCATCCCACGCGAGTTTGAAGTGTGTGTGGTTCATCCGAGAATACGATGCTATCTATGATCGTCACTGTGAGACGACTTTCACACGTGTTTGAAGGTGGACGAAACGCACACACACACTCCAGTTTGTACGCAGAGCTCCGCGATCGTTAACAACTGCATTTTTAGATATCTGCGTTGTCCTATGATGTCAACAATTACTCATTTTGGGTGCTAGTTTAGCGATTTTGTGTGGTAGGTTACCTGAGTTTTCTTTCCCCCCCCCCCCGTTCAGATTCAGTCTACTTATAGGGGAACGTGATGTAAGTGAGCACCTATTAAGGTTGTTACAGCTAACGTGGACAGCACCACACCTAGATTTGAAGCTATCGTGACTGCAAGGATCCATACTCTTGGTTTTTTGGTAAAGGCACGTAGGTTAAAAAGGAAAACGAAAACAAATCACTTGATACAGCAATTTTGCTGTGACTGTTCACCTAAAGACGGGGGCTTGTGTGCCTCCGAAACGTCGTGATTTAATGTATTTGTTTTCCTTTTTTAACCTACGTGACTTTACCGAAAAAACAGAGTAAGCATCACACCTGCCCGTGTTTCCCGAACGCACCAGATGCCCAAGAATAGCTCAGTCAGCATTAAGATTGAGATACCACTCGCCACTATAATACTCTTAGGTTTTTTCGGTAAAGTCACGTCGGTACATTAAATTTGGCTGTGATGATCCCACCTGAAGACGGAGACTTGTGTTGCCTCCTTCCCTACGTGACTTTACCGAAAAAACCTAAGAGTATGAATCCTTGCAGCCACAAAGCTTCGCCACTATAATGTTGCGCGTTGTGCATAGCCAGGAGTCGAACCGAAGTTATCCAAGGGCAGCTCACGGACGGACCACTTTCCACCACCACCACCAACACGAGACTTGGTCACGTGTGAGCCTTTATCTTAACGGCGCCACGCACAAAGGGTCAGCCATGCGCGAACGTCTCAGTCAATAGGGGAAGTTGGAGGAAATTCGACTTAGAGGGGCTTAGGTTAAACCCACTTATAGCAGAACGTGAGGATCTGCTGCTTGAGCTGTGGTTTGTTTGTAAGCAAAGGGGCTCAAAACATTACACTACAATCGTCACGAACACTTCGCTGAGATCCTGTGAACGGGAAGAAATACTCATTATATAAAGTGTCCCTTTGTTAAAGTGAGCATGGGTGATGAGCATCCCTTCCGACCGTGAGCCAGCAGTGGAAAGTCCACATTACCGTGGCAGAAGCTGAACTTTAGGACAACTGCTGTCGACTGATCACAAATTAGAGTCAACTCATACTCGTTGGTTCTTTCGGTAAAGTCACGTAGGTAGAACATAAATCACGACGTTTCGAGCGCAACACTAGCGTCATCAGGTGACGGACGCTTGTGTTGCGCCCAAAATGTCGTGATTTATTTTATACCTACGTGACTTTACCGAAAGAAGCAAAGAGTATGGATTCTTGCAGTCACGAAAGCTTCAAATCAAGATAGAGTCAACTCGTGATTTAATTTAATTTGCAACCTCTTCCCATTGTGAGTCGAGAGTTCTGGCCACAGCGACACATCACCTGATAGTAAATGCCAGTCGACATGTTAAACAACTGCTCTACCTCCTACAATATCTGATGGGACACGTGTGCAGGATGGAGGACATGTTACTGAGGCGGGAATTTGGAGTGCCACCAGATATTTCTCTTGGTGATTAAATCAAATAAAGCCTTGAGCCATATTGTAAGGCACCTGTAAGAGCAGACCTTCGGAGGGCGGGTGTAAGCTGTGCAGAAGTTAAGGAACATACCAGATGTAAGATCTCTCGCTTAACTTCATCTGTACTGGTATATAATGATTCGCTCTACCTTGTCGTTGGTAGCATTGTGATTTGGAGTTAGTTTTATTCAGTAAAAAAATGTTTAGTTTGTACTACTGATCTCATCTGTACTGTATTTTTTCTGCACTTTTTCAACTGTGCTGTCACCTTAATGGTGTTTTCTCTTATTTGTTCTTCATAATTCGTTACATTAGCCTCCATAAAATGTGTTATGGATAAGTAGTGGCGCAGTGGTTTGCACGCTATGGACCTGGAAACCTCAGTTTGAATCCCAGCCACGGGTAACATCAGTAACTTTCATTGGCTCGTGATATCTGAACTGGTCTTAGGCCCACCCTTAAACTCATACTATCCAGCATTTTGCATCGTGGTCAATACACTTCCATGCTTGACAGAGCATGGGGAGGCCTTCATCCATCAATCAATTGACAAATGGCTGTAAATGAAACCATACATCAACTTGCTCATATAATTTGTATAACTCCTAAAACAGTTTTCACGCAATTTCAATCATCAATGCATCCTGAGTATTGTCTCTATGTATGTTTGTGTATATATGGAGTTATCTGTTACCCAGGAGCTATTGTTAGGAACTATTCATACGCCAATTTAAAAACTGGCCATTAAACAATATTTTGATTTAAAGCTTTCGTGACTGCAGGGATTCATATTCTTGGTTTATATTTTTATTATTTTATTATTTCACTTCTACGTGACTTTACCGAAAGAACCAAGAATATCAAACAATATGTTTATAGGTTTAATTCTCATCAGACCGCATGGTGACCAAGTGCAGTCTCCAACTTTCTTCTATCCACTCATTCTCTCTGGCCACTCGATATTTTATCAAGCAGGGCCATTACCCAATACATCACCTATTATATATTTTCATTTTCAGGCCACTGTTCTTTATTAATATTTGAGGTTTTTTGTGAATACAGCATAACCAAACAATGTGGATATGCGTATACATGCTTTATTGAAACTGACAAACAGTTATCTTAGTCAATAGAAGAGTGAGTTTAATCTTGACTTAAAGCTTTCGTGACTGCGTTGCGATCGAAATGTCGTAGTCTGTTATTTTTGATTAGTTTATTTGAACCTATCTACGTGACTTTACCGAAAGACCCAAGAATAGTGAGTTTAATATCAATTATACGTCAACTTTCATGTACTCCCACTCGGTGAAATTTTCTAAAATAAGCAGTTTCAATGGGGATAACCATTGATAGAGGGATGCGAAGGAATGGGAATCTCTGCTATTTTAAAGACTTAGAGGACAACGTAACATCTGACTGAGGTACAGTAGAACCTCTCTTAACGACCACCCTGTCAACAACTAATCGCTTAACGACGAGCCTCCAAAGCCCAATGTGTAGTGTATAGTGTAGTGTATCGTAGTGTCGTGTATGCTAGTGTATTGTAATGTATAATAGAGTAGAAACCTTCTTAACGACCACCTCTGCTAACGACTAATGTGTTTGCTTACGGTCCATTCCCCTGTTAGCGACAGGCTGTTGTCGTGAATAATAATGAATGCATTGATTAACCGTATTTCTTTTAATATCATGTGTTTATAATGTTGTTAGTATCTTTATGTATTAGTATCCATTGTTTAAATATTATAAAGTACTTTTTTGGGTGAAAAAGGTTAACTTTCGATGCTATCGGAACAAATTAAGCATTTAAACATGTATTTCCTAGACTCGCTGAACAACCAAATCACTTAACGACTGGTTTTGTGGAACCCATTACCGTCGTTAAGACTTAAGAGTTCTATTGTATAGGAAAATATGTAGATTTCGAATATGTGAACATCTATAGAAAATTATCATTATACCACGCGTGCACGAATAAACTAATAGGACAAAAATAATGCGCAAATTGCTTTCGACATGATTTCCTGTACTTTGGAAGTAGGCGAATGTATACCAAATTAATAATATTTTACTCTTCATGAAAAGCTTTGTGATTTGTGAACCTATAGGAAATTATAGTTGCACCTATCACAAATACTGCACTCTGTGTGGACGGCAATTGGTCAGAGTGGATATATGACGGCCACGTATGCGGCGCTGTGCTGTGTCAATCTTAATCCAATGAATCTTCGCATTCCTGCTCTGTAACTCGGTATCGTTCGACCCAATCTCCCCTGCACCTTTTCTGGTGGTTGCCAGGCCAGGATGTCGACAGCAGCGTACGTGCGCTACGTCAGCCCGTACCGGGACTTTGGCGCGTGGCTCGGCTCGCACGGCATGAAGGCGCCCTTCGCCAAGGCAATGGAGCGGGAGCTTGGCATCGGCGACTACGACGACTTGCTGGCATGTGCCGAGCCTCTCGGCGTACGCGGAGAACTCTTCACGGCCGCCAAGAGAAGCTGCCGTTCGCGTGCTACGCCGTGTTGCGCCGCATCATTGAGTCGGTAGCGCATGGCCATGCAGGCGATGCCGACGGCGGCGGTGGGCGCAGCAAGCAGCAGCAGCAGCCAGCACCACCCAACGGTGCTTGCATCAGCGGCGTGCTCGATACCATCGTGTCCATGCTCAACAGCCTGAGCCAAGAGTTCCTGAATTCGGCGCGCAAGTTCAGCTCCCTGGACCCTGCGCTTGGCAGCAGCGGCGGCGACAATGGTTGTGATGACGTGGATAAAAGAGATAATGGAGATAACGGCGGTTGTGGTGGTGGTAGTGGTGTTGGAGGTCGCGGTGGTGGGCGTCCGGTGCTGCTGGCTCGGGCTGCGGTGGCATCACCTTCAGAAGCAGGTGCGTGGTTGAGCTGTGTGAGGGGTAGAGGTGGATATGAGAGAGGTGGAAGTAACAAAAAGTTAACCTTCTTTGGAAAGCACACCTTTGATTTAACTTGGCCTGTGAAGATCAAAGTGGAAAATTAAAAGACCCTAGAAAGGTAAAATTTGGCAACTTAAATGACCCTAGGAAGGCAGAACCTTAAAAAAATGTATATCTTGATGTGTACCTTCACAAGTTTCCATCAAATGTTGGTTACGTCAATGCGTATCGATGGCACGCGCGTTCAACAATCGCCAAGCATGAAGCATGTGTGGGATTTTTTTAGCTTAACCTTCAAGTAAATAATCAGGCTGTTAAACAGTAATGTATTGTTCCGCGTCTCTCGTATTCACGCACCGTCTCACGCACAGGTGACGCGGAGGAGCTCGACATAAAGTGGGAGTCGGCATCCGTGCAGGAGCTGGAGCCGCCTGAACTGGATGGCCCGAGCTGGACGGAGTGATCCCAAAACGGCGCCGCACAGTTGATGGTGACGATAGCTCCTCGTTGGCGGGCCGAGCCGTTGGGGGGGTGGAGGTGGCGGTGACGATGACGGCGACGGCACCGCAACGGCAATGCCGACGGCACCAGCAGCGG
Organism: Lethenteron camtschaticum; assembly: GCA_018977245.1. NCBI lineage: Eukaryota > Metazoa > Chordata > Hyperoartia > Petromyzontiformes > Petromyzontidae > Lethenteron > Lethenteron camtschaticum. The sequence continues at coordinate 7,378,501 of MU249573.1, read as the reverse complement.
TGGCTTCGGCAACAGCTGCGGCGAGCCGTGGGCGGGCGGGCGCTTCGTGTGCTGGCAGTGTGGCAAGACGTTTGTGCACGGGAAGAGCCTGCGGCGGCACCAGCGCGTGCACACGGGCGAGCGGCCGTACGCTGCGAGGCGTGCGGCCGGCGCTTCATGCAGTACAGCACGCTCAAGTCGCATCGCATCACGCACACGGGAGAGAAGCCCTACAAGTGCGAGTGCGGCAAGGCCTTCACGCGCAACTTCTACCTCAAGCAGCACAAGATCGGCCAGTGGTGGGTGGTGCTGTGTGTAGGTGTGTTTGTACGTGTGTATTGTGTGGAGTGGTGGTGTAGTGGTTAGCGTGCTGTACGTTGAATCCGGCGGCCCGAGTTCCATTCCCACTCCCGGCCAACATTGGTGATGATTATCTGAACCGGTCATGGCATCCCTAGGTCAACTCAGCCTTACATTAGTATCTGGGGAAATGTGTAAATATGGCCACTAGGGAGGCAAAGGCACCCGGGCGTGGTGCAGGCCACCCACCCCTTCGTGTGGCATTCTGTCCCTCATCGGTGCTCGCTTACAGCACTTGCCTCAAGTCTGTTAAGCCTATAAGCAGGATCTTTGTCTTTGTAGGGAGTGGTAGTGTAGTGGTTAGTGCACTGTTACGCATCCGGGAACCAAGTTCAATTCCATCGTGATGATATCTGAACGGATCTGGCCCTCCCTAGGTCGACTTGGTCTGGTGTGGTGTGAAAAATCAACAGTATGAAGACGAAGGCAGCCAAGTGCGGTGTTGGCTATCCACACCCCTTGTGTGCCGTGTTGGCCTTCATTAGGCACCCGCTAACAGAACCTGCTCCAACAGGCTTTTAAAGGCTATATCGAGAAAAAAACATTTTGGGGAGTGGTAATGCCATGGTTCATTAACTGCTTTATGAACCGAGCAGCCCGAGGTTGAGTCCCACTCTCGGCTAACATCAGTGGTGATCATCTCAAATGGTTCTTGGGTTCCCCTAGGTTAAATTGGTATTCAAAAGAGTACCTGGTGTGGTGTGTAAATGTCAGCACTTGGAAGACAAAGATGGCTGGCTGTGGTACTGGCTGCACCACACCCATCTTTGCTGTTCAGCTTTAAAGGAAGGTGCAACACAAAAACTGAACAACTCTGTAAATATGCCCGTAGGCTATGAGTCGTAGACTATATCCAGTGCCATCTTCTTGGTTCTTTCGGTAAAGTCACGTAGAAAGGAAATAATAAAAAAATAAAAATTAAACATCATTAGGACGCTGTCTTTCCGACAGCTCTGTTTCTTCACCTGAGGACGGCTGCTTGCGTTGTGGCCGAAACGTGAGAATTTTATTTTATTATGTTTTATTTTTATTATTTTATTATTTCCCTTCTACGTGACTTTACCGAANGAACCAATAATATGAATCCCTGCAGTCACGAAAGCTTTAAATCGAAATTTATCCAGTGCCAGTTTTAAGATTTTTTGTAAGGTTTGTCAACAACTTTCTTGGTATGGCACACAAATTATATCACTTGATGTATTCCACCTCGATTCTTCTGTAGTTAAGCCACCATCGACCCATATTTATTGTGACACCATCTCCTGCCTAGCTTCTGAGTCTACCTTAAAATGTATAATTTCCTAACTATCAACCATTGCAAAACTATTTTTATTTTACCAGCTAAGACCCACTGACCTATACAGTGGTACCCCGGAGATCGAACTTAATTCGTTCCAGAAGGCCATTTGAACGCCGATTTGTCCGAACACCGAATTAATTTTCCCCATATTAATGACATTAATTGGTTCCAGACACAATAAATTTCTCATTATAAAGCATGTTTACACGAAGCTTACAGTAATTACATGCATAAAATCATATAAAAAAACAAGAAACACAATAAATAAATAAATGAATAAATATATGGAATAAATGAAATAAATGAACATTGAACTTCACTTTATCTGTAGTAAGGAGAGTTGATGGCTTGAGTGGAAGGTGATGAGGAGGAGGAGGTGGTGGTGTTATTGTTTGGGTTCTTTCTCTTTTGTGCCTCTTTTCTGCCACTGTGAGTCACTTGAGCTCTTTCTGACTAAAAACTTATCTAAAGAGGTTTGTTTCTGCCTTTCATACGGTAAAACCTTTGTCTGGGCAAGCATCATGCACGCTGGCCATGCGTGTCTCAGCCGTACAGGTTCTTTCAAGTCGCGATTGCCCGTTCAACTCCGAATTTCGTTCAGTTTTCGGGGCAAAAAATGTTCGGAAATATCGTTCGCACACCGATTTGTTCGAGTTCTGGTGCGTTCGATCTCCGAAGTTCTACTGTACATCTATTTCAAAAGCAATCTGGCCACAAATGATAGCTCAACAAAAGTGGATTATGTGGAAATTTATAGCAGCCAAATACTCTTTTTTTATCAGCCAAATGAACACATTTCAAAATGTGGAGGGAAAACCGGAGGACCCAGAGATAAATCCATGTGACCATGGGGAGAACATTCAAACTACAAATATATCGGCTTCGGGTCAGAATCAAACCCACAACCTTCATACCAGGCGAGGGTGTAAGCATCTCGCCACCGTGGCGCCGATTTCATAATACCACTCCATTCTCAGTTTTGCCCTTGACTCTGCTGAAATAACTAATCTTTGCAATCTGTACATTAACTAAAATCTGTCCCCTCTGGATATCTGGAGAGAGCTGTTTTCATGCTAAAGGTCCTTAAACAAATCGCCAATAACCTAAAGAACCACATAGTTCCTCTGACTCCCTCCCATAGCCCTCAGAAGCACCTCTTTTATTCCAACTTAAAATTCCATTTGCTAAAACTTTGCTTGCTCAAAAGTCTCTCCGTATTGATGCTCCACGTATCTGGAATACGCTTCTCCAACTTGGTGCCCTGCCGTGACGCTCCCTCTCAACTTTCCTATTAAAACAAAACACAGAGTTTACATGTGTAGTAAGTCCAACTGAGTCGCAGACGTTATCTAGGGAGCAACACTATTTATTCACACAACAGCACGAACATAACACAACCTACGCTCGGGTCTCGAATGCCCATCTAACCACGCTACGGCAGAACTAGACACGGTTCGCTATGGGTCCCGGACCGCGTGGCTAGAGGCTTCTTCTCCCCGACGTGGATCTTCAACACCAACACTTGAAGAACCCCGAGCTCCTAACGGAGCTCTCGTTATATGCTCCCGGGCTGGGGCTGGCTCCGCCCCTAGCCCCGCCCACCTTCCGGGCTCCTAGAGCTCCTTCTCGAATGTTCCCGAGAGCTCTCCGGACCACGTGACCACCCCTCGGCCCCCATCCACCGTTGGCCCCCTCCAGTATTGTCCGGTCACGTGACAACAGGTCATCCAGAGTATCATGCCCCAGAGTAACCCTGGCTGGCTGATGCTCGCTCTCGCTCCCTAACTGGGAGCCGGAACCGCACAATGCTCGCGGTGCCTCCGCGAACCAGCGCTCACCCAACACCGCTAGTGTTGGTACTGCAGCCCGCAACCCGGGCTGCCGCAATGACATCACCGGCCGTGACTTCGCAAGTCCCGGCACCACACAGTGACAAGTACAGTCACGACACATGCGCCTGTACCTAACTCTTGCTCCTTCATGTTTGCACTGTCTTTTTAGATTTTAGTGTGTTTGTTACTTTTACATTACTCTTGCACAATTTTTTACCCGTGTATGTTTTGTGTAAGACCGTTAAATACCTCGTTCATTAACTGCTGTGGTCACGCACCATGAGAGTGTGCATGTTCTTCCCGTGGTGGCGTTGATTTTTCTCCGGGCCCTCCGGTTTTTCCCTCACATTTAGAAACATGTGCTTAGATTATTTAGCTGCTATAAATTTCCACATATAAGCCTCTTGGTAGTCTCTTTGTGGCCAGGTCGCTTTTGAAAAATATCTATAGTTAGTGGGTCTTACCTGGTAAAATAAAAAAAATTGTCAAAAAAATTGTTACAATAGCTGGGCAACTGGATAAACAGAACCAGCTGTCTAACAAATAAAATAAACTTAAAACATATGACGTGATATCGCGGTGACTTTACAAGCATGCCTTAATGACATGTCTGACCATAACTTGAATGTATCTATTCCTCATTGTATTATGCTCTCCACTTGATTTGGCTACATTCCAGCCCTGAGAATAAAAATTTCTAGACTTGACTGTCATTTGACACTCTCTGAAGGAGGGTGGGTGGGAAAGTGCTGCCCCATAATATGTGGTCCACGGGTCACTTTTGAACGGATGTCAGAAGTAGTTGCAAGATAACTTCTTCCGTCGACTCTTCCCTTAACACAGAGGGTTTCATTGCCATGCAAAAGTTCTTAATTAATGTTTTTTTCTCATGACATGCCAAAAGCATAATTGGGATGAAAACATGGATTTTTTTTGTATAACTTCCATGTGCTGCCTCTCCAGCTAAGGTCAAAAGATATTGCATTAGCTTTGTCCATCTATCTGAAGGCAGGACCACAATAACTCTTATAAATTTAGGCACTGAATGAATCCAAACCATACCGTGCTGTTTTTGCAAAAACCCAAAGACTCGCACAGATGACAATATACTCAGACCCATATATTTACCCTAAGGCATATATACTCTATCATCTAAACTATAAACTTTTTATTTTACTAGGTCAGGCCCACTGAGCCATCTAGCTCATTTTCAGAAGCGACCTGGCCACAAATGATAGCTCAACGAAGTGGCTTATGTGGAAATGTATAGCAGCCAAATACTCTAAACGCCGGAGGACTCGGAGAAAAAATCCACGCGACCACGAGGAGACACCAGAAACTAAAAAAATACAGGCATCGTCAGGGTCGGGATCGAACCCACTAACTCCTGCATAGAATTTCGATTTAAAGCTTTCGTGACTGCAGGGATTCATCTTCTTGGTTCTTTTGGTAAAGTCACGTAGAAGGGAAATAATAAAATAATAAAAATAAAACATAATAACGTCGTGAGAATTCTTTTATGTTTTATTTTATTATTTTATTATTTCCCTTCTATGTGACTTTACCGAAAGAACCAAGAAGATGAATTCCCGCATAGAAAGCGAGGCAGTTAACATCTCGCCCCCGCGCACCTACTCGCAGAGTGCGCACCCCTGTGACTTGAAAGAACGTGTCTTTTCTCCGCACAGTGTGCTCAAGTGCTCTGACCTGTCGGGGATTCTCATGGATGACAAGTCTGCTTTGGAAGACGACTCTGTCGCTCCGCTTCCCGAAAATGATGCCCGAGAGGACGTCGTAGATCGCTCGCCTCCACCCCTCGCCGTCATCAAACTGGAGCCCGACGAGGAGGACGAGGGCGCGCAGAGCTGAGCGGGGCGGTGCTGCAAATGCGAGGAAGGCCACCCAGAGCGAGAGAGAAAGAGATGGAGTCGGCCTACGCACGGTTAGCGTGATGACAGCCAGTCAGTCCGCCGTTGCTGCAAATGCCGCTCGTGTGCAGAGGCTGGCGATGCCCAGCACGTGTTGCTGCTACTCAAACGCGCTCATCAGTGTGTCGAGCCCGGCCGTCTGATGAGTGCTACGCTATGCACGCGCGCAAGACTGAGCAGGGCTTAATTTCTTGCCAAATTATTTCCAGGATTGCCGATAGAATGGAGCATATCTGGGGCATCTTAATCACAAACCNAGCATCATTGTTGGCTGAAATTTCACTTACAATTAACATTGCGGTTGTAATTCATTATGAATTGCACAATTGTAAATGACCAGAGGAGTAGACGTGATGAGAGCCACAGCTGTAGCGAGTATGAGAATATTTTCCCAGTTTCAGTGACCTGGACTGATCTGGCAGAAATGAAGCCCTGCAGCTGAGCAATTAGTCTGTTGATTGACACATGCTTTCCTGGCGCTCAGTGCCCGGCAAAGTGCTGCTGCGCTCTTGCTGGCGTGCGAGTCAGCGTTGCATGCCTCGTGTGCAGCCGAGCGCCCAGCAAAGTCGCTCTGTACATGAACGCAGCTGAGTGATGAGACTGTTAATGTTCATGCACACACACGTGTGTATGTGCAGAGCTGCCTGCCTGAAGGTTGCTGCTCTTTCGCTCGCATTGAGCGAATTCTGTCAATTGGCGAGCTCCCAGTAGCAGCCAAACACCTGGGAGCGGAGTGATTAGTGAGTATTGAGCACGCAATGAATCATCAGTCAGGATCTATTACCTACAAGATGCACGCATCAAAGCATGCTTGTAAGAATTGGTTGTAATGACAGTGCAACCCATTGTGCGAATCCTTATGAATCTAGCCATTGTTGAATTCTGCTTGCATAGACCTGAGCGAGCACCAGATGTCGATGCGCGTGCACACTGGTGTGAAGTCGAGCTCTTGGCGAATTACCGTGCGCATTCAAGTAGGGCGGCGCATGCCACACATTAGTCTGTTCTGCTATAACGTGGTAGTTGCGTTTCTGAAGTACATCGTTATGGAAAAATCCCGTTATAATCAGGTTAAACATGCACAGTCCGTGATAACATGCGAGATGTGTATGCAGGCCAAACAAAGTGTGAGGCGCGTGGGTAGCGTCTAGAAGCATCCAGCGGCATCCACCATTGTGTGATGCTACACCGAGGCAGACGTATAGTCGGCTTATTCATACTCGCGTGATGTAGCTCTGTTCACTCAATCGCGTTATATCCAATTTGCATCCACGTTATAAAAAATGTTCCCTAATACATTAATCGCGTTATATCCAATTCGCATTATGAAAACACGCGTTATATGAGAACAGACTATGTACCACCAGCCAGGCGGTCCGTGTGTGGCTGACCGCTCGTAGGTGTTACTGTCTAATCATGGAGCCATAAGCCAGGCAACGGCATACGCACGCTCTTGAGGACTTGGCAAGCGTCACCGCACATGCGGCCGCCGCGACGAGGGTGCACGGCAAGCGTAACCACCGCGCATACGCACGCGCATTTGAGTTCGACTACCCAGGAAACATCACCCTCGCTCACCGCGTGAAGCTGCAGGTCGGCGCCAAGCATCATGCGCACGGCACGGGTGGTAGCAGAGCAGATGGGTGCCGTGCAGGCACAGCGCTGGGAGCCTGGAGCGTAACGTCCAAGGTACAAGCGACGTGGAACCTTGAGACGTTGTTGGTCTCATGCACCCATGCGAACGTGCGATCGCGAACTGAGAATTGGGCGCCTACAAGTCGCCAATGGCTGGTGCTGCTGCACACGGTTGGCGACTCCCATTGCTTTGTTTCCAAGACCTGGGTGCAACAACTGGCTGCTACTTTTGCAAGGGAACATGAGCGGTTTGGAAAGTATGCATTCTTTTAATCAGACTTGTTTTTAAAGATTTAATTCAATCTTGCTTGAGACTTTTTTCTTGCATTGAGCATTCGTTTGTTTTAATAAGGGTTGTATCTGTTGAGGTGACGCAGAAATGAATCTGCAAGCAAGTGTATGTTCTGGATTTACTCTTTCTAGAAGAGCTGGCAGCTGGTACATGTATGACGTTTGAATAATGCCTAAGATTTGTAAGATTTTTTTGCTATTGCCAGTGCTCCAGATATTTGCATAACTTACTGTCCAATTTTGACACGATATGAGTACAGTGTTTCCAGGATTATAACGAGCAATTTTGAAACTCAGTTTTGTTTTATCATGTAGGCTCTCGTAAACCATTATGCATGTTGTATTTTTTTNATGGTCCGATTACGTAAGTTAAATGTTTGGCTACTGCCTGATGTGGTTGTAATTAGCCAAACAAAATCTGAGGAATTATATTTGGGAAATGCACGAATTAGAGCCTCAAGTTTCAACTGCAGTCTTACTTGAACTGTAGAAAAATGTTGTACTCGTGTACAAAAACCTTGGTCTTACAAATGTGAGCTTTTCCTCAATGAGCACTCCTTTACTAAGTGTGCATCACTTTTTTTTTATCATGCAATTTTTTTTCTTCCATTGGACCCATTGCATATCCAACGGTTACCCACGAGAGAATACTCAGGTTGTGTCCACTGGGCTAGTGACTCTCCCTGTAGGGTTTGTATTCACATTAGGGGTGGGGAGGACGTTTTCTGGTTAAGTGGGGGCGTGGGTGATTGAGGAGGGGAAAAGGGGGGGGCGGCAGGAATGTTCAGGACACGCTGCGAGTGAGTTATATTGAAATTTTAAGCTGTGGCAGTCAACTTGATTTGCATGTAAAACATTCCATACGGAATTTTTTTAATGTATAAAACTACCACTCCACCGCTTATCTGGAGTTGGTTTCAGAGGAATAATGTACTGTGTCAGTTTCTTGATGTTTGGCCCTCAGGAACCAGGGCTCGAGAGTACCGACCGAGCCAAGATTTGTCTCATTTCCGATTCCTGTGGGATTTACGCAAGGGGATAATGAACATTTCTGAGATTCTACGGGCTCCTTTTCTCGATTACTCATGTCCACACACATACAGACACTATCACAAGTACACACGCAGAGACTCAAATACGAGCAGAGACACAACATCACATACTCAACATCCACACACAAACACACCCAACGCACAAACATAGGTGCACAATTCCATACAGATACACTGTCGCAAATATACAAAGAAAAAGTAGCCCTATTAAGGCCGGAACATGACAGATGCAGACATAAACAATACATTACCTCTCACGCACAAAGGCATCCCCACAGAGTAAGACACTCGATTGGTTACACACACGCTCGCACCAACAGATACACGCAAAATCACACGTTACTCTAAAAAACATTAAAAACAAGTATACAAGTTGCCACAACCCGGCGGAAATGCACAGAGCGATGCTGTCACAGTAGTCATGTTGCAGCGACTTTTTTTCCTGGTAGCTGAGTATCTAATGTAGCGGGATTCCATATCAATCACTCGTGTCCATCTTTTCAGAGTGGCGGTAACACGCACAGACACACTTGAGTTTTACACTACGCAATTTCGGTGCATACGCAAAATACTGCTTTGCAGGATTTGCGTAGTTTTTCTGTACTCGGGCTCCAGGTTTTTCGGTTGGCGTCTTGATGCTTGCCTCCAAGAATACATGTTTCCTGATCGGTGACGAGACATGACTTAAGGGAGGTGGTTTTTCTGGATCAATGTCATAAGACTTGGCATCAGGAGACTGGATTTTAGGACCAGAGTCTTGAGACTTGGATCCAGTAGAACAGGGCTACATTATCTTTGTCTTGAGAGCCAGCGCCAATAAACCAGGATTCAGGTCTTGAGACTCTGATCCAGAAGACTAACCTGTGTCTTGACGCGAACTCCAGAGACCAGACGCCTGAGTACAGAAACTGTAAAATCTGACGGGCACGATTTCTTCAGGGACCAAAATGTTCATTCTAGATTTAAGTTTTCGTGACTGCAAGGATCTTTGGTTCTTTCGGTAAAGTCACGTATAAAAAAAAAATTAATACAGATTAATAAAAATAAAAGTAATTAAATCACGACGTTTCGATTGCAACACAAGCAATCATCAGGTGTGAAATCACAGCTAGAAATTTTTACTAAAGTGGGAGAAATGCCGGGGCTAAGGAGTTTATATAAGTGTGGACGTCAGGGACTGGGACGTGAGATTGTCTCACACCTGATGACGATTGCTTGTGTTGCAATCGAAACGTCGTGATTTAATTTACTTTTTTTTACCTACGTGACTTTACCGAAAGAACCAAAGAGTATGGACCAAAATGTTGTCTTGTGAAAAGCAGAGTCCAGCAAAACCCTTCCCTCTCGCAGGTTTGGCTATCGTGGTTTTGCACCACATTTATTGAGGTATAGTTTGCCGGTCGTGCCCCAGTGACTGGTCCATTCGCAGTTGACCTCGAGATTCCTGTAATGCATCGTAACTGTGCTGCTCGCGATGATTCTCCTGCGATAGACACGCGATCTTGTCTCCATCTTATCTCCAATTGGCCCATCGCGATTCCCCAGGTCACGTGTGCCCAGACTCCAGTGAGAAAGTGTGGTTCAGCCACACGATTGTTCTTTATGTAGTGTACAGTACTGTACACGGATACATGTACAGTATTGTACACTGCCTTTTTNCCCATTCAATACATTTTAAAGTCGTATTCAGATTTTACATTCAAAATACTTCCTGTTTAATGTTTAGTTGAGGTAGGGTAATATAAAACAAAAGTAGGGGGTGTCGTATTATGAGCCGTGAACCAAATCCTAGTTTGCCCATATGCCTCTGAGTTTACGGATTTCTGCCCCCACGATGGGCAGCGGTTTGCTGTATTTCGGTGTGGCAGTGAGATCGTAGAGATGGACTCATGGCAGTGGTTTCTAGGATTACGTCATCACTTCTACAACACCACCAATCATCTGCCAGGAAAACAATCTAATGCAACATGGCTACCGTTGAATCAAGTCCTTGGACGATGTGGCCGCCTGATGTCATCGCTCGGTTTGTGGCCGAGTTGTATTTTGTACGTTTTTTTTGTTTTAAAGTAATGTGAACAATTTGCGTGCATTTGTGTATTTGTAATTGTTCGAGTGTATTTGCGTGGAAATGTCTTGTGTGCAATTTTACGAGCGTTTGTTTTATGTAAATGTGTCCCGTGCCTGCCTTAATGGGTGCTTCCTAACAGTTTGCATAAAGACTCTATGGGGGATCTTCATCTATATATGCCAGTGCATGTCTGTGGGAAAATAATTAGCATGACATTTTTCACACGTGTGGGTTTAAGGCTGATCCCACCTGCTCCTACGTTTTCATTGAAATTTACACAATCCACTCGTATAAATCCCATCGGGAATCTGAATCGGGGCAAATCCTGACCTATGTGACTTACATAATTGCATAAACTGTTCGAACTCTGTGCCGCCAGAAACAGTGTTGTGAAACGAGGCTTCGGGAGACTGGCTTTCGCGCAACTTTTAGATGTTTTAGTGATAGCACCAGGGTTTCAGTACATTGCGCCTAGCTGCAAATGCTGCTGGTGTGCAGCAAAGGGAGCACATTTCCTAATGCAAATGTAGCGTAATGATCTGATGGGGTTTGCCTGCTTTTGGCTGTGTTTTTTTGTTGTTTAAGGTTGATTAGAAATGGTACACTACATTGCCACATCCGGTTAGAATTCCTGCTCTAATCAATAGAGCTTGTTGTATTTGATTTCAAACTGGAAATAAGTATGCATGCGCATAAATTGGGGTAAGCAAATCAGTCCAGGATCTTGTTCTCCTTGGCTGATTCATTAGAGAAAACTTATTTGGCTTTTAACTGATTTTAATTAGGAATACTGTAAAGTATGCCAAATGGCTGTATATGTATATTTTGGATCGTAATTTTTATCTCAATGATTTCTACTCGAGCGTTAATTGGTATTTTAGGGAATGTTACAGTGTGATTTGAGAATTGGATCAAGGGAACATTAAGTTGTTTATGTTACTTGGGCAAAATGCACATTGACGAGGGCTGCAATTATGTAATTCAGTTCAAAATTGATTTAAAATGTTAAATTACTTCATTTATTTCAGAAAACCCATTTGCAGTAAAAAGCATTTGAAAATACTATCGACCAAGCAACCGTTGTACAAAAACTTTTCCAACACAACCCTTTTCCCCATCTGGTACTGAAATCTTGTGACTTGGTTTCAGAATCGTAATATTCAAATCCAACACTAGGAGAGCAGATTTGTGGACTGTTGTCTACACATCTTGACTATTAAGTTTGAAGGTGTTCTGAGACTTGGTTTTAGAGTCTTAAGTTTTTTTAACACAGAAAATGGCAGGATGGAACAATGTGTAAAAAAAAAATGTATACAAAGACAACACATTCGGTGGGTGCTTCACAGCTTGTAACCTGTGGCTCACAGGCACGTTTTGGGTCTGAATCGTGTGTTGTTGGGAAAGGCAGTCTGTGCCGATCTTTAATAAAAATTAACCCGTAAAAACTAAGTTTTTCACTATAAATCCTTTATATGCGTGGCGGCTAGAGTCCTCTCGTCCTCTGGCTTGAGATGGCTGCCACCTATGGGTCAGATGATTGCCTGCCACTATTAAGCAATTGGTAATTAAATATAATTTATTTTATCCTAAAAATTGTAAAATTTTGGAAAAAGAATTTCACGAAAATAAATTGTCACGCACAACAAGTCTGTGTGCAAAATGTCAGCTCGATTGGATCACGGGAAGTGGGTTAAAAAACGACCGAAAGATTTGCACGGTCGTAAGTGCGCAAGCAAGCAAGCAAGTGAACTTAATATAAAGGATTTAATAAAATGGCAACATTTTCATGGTTTTTCAAATGCTATAGTTTTCTGCAATCCTATTTTGAGAGTTGGTCAGCACCCTATGTACATAACGAGGCAGGTGAGCCGGTGGAATGGCTTCAGGAGTAGCCTGAATGTCTTAAATGCTTCTGGCGAATGATTAAAGTGTGCAGCAGCATATTTTGTGGACGATGGTGTTAAATTTGATTGCTTTCAATCTTGCCTATTGGCCCCTGCTGCAGGAGAAAGCAACATCGACCCACGATGCTCTTGTGTGCTTTACTACAATATTGTGGGATAGATTTAAACTGGGAGGTTTTTTGGGGGGGGGGTTGGCTGATAATTGCTTTCAGGGATGTACTGAAAAAAAATGTCAATAAAAAATAGCTTGCAGACTGTTGATGAATCAGACCCAAGTCGTAGATTGGTCTGGGATGGTGCCAAAATGCACGTTTCCAAGCTTTAGGCCCAACCTGATATACTGGAACCAGACTCAAATCTCAGTGCCGATCACGTTCCTTTTTCGCGAGACATTCCGTTTGATTACGTATTATCTCTCCATATCTGAGAATTAATCATGGTGTCAAGTTTATTTAATTTGCATACATGAGCCATTCATTCCCAATCTTAATATTGTCTTAACTGGGCTATGCTGGGTTTAACTTGCTTTACGGGTGTGATTTATAATGAATGTGTATATTATTGAACTTGCCAAAAGCTTCCGATTTCGTTGTGGTGGTGTCAACCGCAGACCTTTGTGTTTAAAATTGTACAAGCAGCTTGCATAATTGCGTGGTGAGGTTGTTTAGTTATTGAAAGAGGCAACCGTCTGGGATGTTTTTATTTATCCCAATACGTTGTTGAATAAAACATTTGAAATCGCAATTTTGGTCCAGGGCAGGTGATATGAATGTGTTGGTTTACATTGTGGTAGCTGGTTAGTTTTAGTGTTTTGTTTGCTCATCGCTGAACTACTCGGCATGAGATTGATGGTTCAGTTTTCACTGCAGCTGACTAGGTAATTTTGAGGCTATTCGTGAGGCATTACTATTTTTAACATGTATTGCTTAAACGTTATTTTTGCCACTCATGACGCTTGCATCAAATTAAGATTCATGCAAAGCATATGTGATTGTTACATTAACGATCGTGGTGCGAATGATACATTACAAACAAGACAGAATGGATGACATTACACACAAGACAAAATCATTGAATCTTCAATCGAATTTGAACCCCAATTTATGAGTGCATCAAGTTTAAAAAATGTAATAGTTGAAATGAAACTAGAAAGGCATCAAGTTTGTCTACAACTCAAAAATCAAATACATTTCAGCTTTGAACGCGTCACCTTCACTGAAAACATACCTTTATTATTGAGTGCTAGACAAACCTAATACCTTTTTAGTTTATTTTTTTGTTTCATAGTTGTACCTCACTTAATTTCTCCTCTGTCTCAGGAATCTTGGGTAGTAAAATGTATTTTATTGAACTGGTAATTGGGCTTAGGAATGTATTTCTGGGTAGAATCGTACTTTGTTCTTACAAGCACAAATCTTCTCATAATGCAATGTGTCAGTAGCATTTTATATTGTAACTTTTAATTAGTTTATTTAGGAATACTATTTGACTTAAAGGGTTTGTCTGTTGCTCACAAGCTGCTATTGGGTAACTTCATATGGCTGTTTATAAACTGTTGATCACGTTTTTAAAAAGTTAATTTCTCATAAGGCACAATGGCGTTAAGTACGGACTCCAACCCTGATTAACGCTATCTTTGGCCTTCCTGTATCATGTTCTATGAAGAATGCCCATTTTCCAAAAATGTTACTGACACATTTGAATCGACTTTCAGTTGCACTGCAGTGATGTCACTGGGGTGATGTTTTTAAACTTGATGGCACCAGTGATGTGACTTTCGTGAGAGCAATGTGACTATTGCTAAAAAGCCAATTTAAAGGCTATAGTGTATTGATTAACAAGGCCCTTACAAATATTAACACATGTAGAACCGCATGGGACACAACAGAGGTGTGTAGATATTTATAAATCTCAGATTCAAACGTTGCCATTGACGAAACAATTATCCAGATACTGTACGTCTTGCAAATGAGATTATGGATCCCAATGGGAGCTGTGAAGACAAAATACAAGGATTTGAAAGATAAATCGGACTTCACCAGAACTGGGATGAGATGGAAAATGTAGGGATTAGACGGATTGATGAGGTGGGTATGTATGTGTTGTGTATATAAACTTTTATATGTATATAAAGGTATGTTTGTGTGTGTTGGAGTAAGTGGCTTTATCCCTAATTTCAGTGCATATTGCGCACTGCATAAATGCTGTATTGATGATAGCTGAGCCCGGGATGCTTGTTTGAGGGTTTTTACATTTTAAAGTTATTTTTTTCCGAGTCCTGCCTATTTTAATAAATACTGTACATTGTATTAAACAAAAAATGTCATGAATACCAAGCAGTCCGTGTTTTTTTGTTTTGTTCCAAACATCTGAAAAGTTGTATTTCTTGAAAAGTCACGTCAATTGTGTAATAAATTGTCGGCTGAAGTTGATTAAACTGATCCATTAATTACACGCGCAATTCATTGTAATAAGTTAACTCTTTTACAGGATCCTTCATCTTATTACAGAACCATAGTATAATCCAATACACAGCGGAGAACATCAAAGTGTAATTTTTAAGCCGCGTCTTTGCAGCGTAGAACTTGTGATGACGCTATGCTCGCATATGCAGCACTTTTTAAAATCCTTTATATTAAGTTCGCTTGCTTGCTTGCTTGCGTGCTTGCTTGCTTGCTTACGACCGTGCAAATCTTTCGGTCGTTTTTTAACCCACTTCCCGTGATCCAATCGAGCTGACATTTTCCACACAGACTCGTTCTGCGTGACAATTAATTTTCGTGAAAAAAAAATTCCAAAATTTTACACTGTTTAGGGAATTTTTTAAATATATTTAATTACCAATTGCTTAATGCTGGCAGACAATCATCTGACCCATAGGTGGCAGCCATCTCAAGCCAGAGGACGAGAGGACTCTAGCCGCCACGCATATAAAGGATTTATTGTGAAAAACTTTGTTTTTACGGGTTAATTTTTTTATCAATCAACTTCCCACGCACTGTAGGTCAGAGGATAATAGACCGTAGAGTACTTCACGCTGGTCCGTGAAGGTCAGCATATTACAGTGGTGAGAACATCTAAAAAACGAGTTTTTCAATCCACACACTTTTATTTGCACTCTAAAGTAAAACTAAGTTTTACCCCAGAAATTAATTAATTTGATGTCCTGAATAAAAGTGGGTGGCTTGCATGAAGAAAATTAAACATCGAAAGGAAGCCACCACTTTTACTGGTAGGAACCTCCTGGTTCCACCAGCCCACAGGGGATTATTGTGTCCGTCCGTCGGGGAGGGAGGGGCTGGTGGGGAGGGGCTGGTCACCCCGTGGTGCCCTTATAAAACTCAACGTTTAACCTACTCACGCCGGCTTGTGCCCGCCCTCAGTCGGGCATATTTGCGGAATACACCATGCCACAGTTGACCCTGGCCATTGACCGAGCAACCCAACGTTCCTACCAGCTCCCTCCGCAGGAATGTGTTATTAAGTACATCAAATGCTGCCTTTATGATACATTGGGAAGATGGAGTCGCACCTGCAGGCAGGGATTCCTTGCTCCACCTCTCGCTCCTAGTCCCCAATCCATTCTCCCCACACCCGTCGTGTTTCAGTTACCTTTTTTAAAATCCTTTATATTAAGTTCGCTTGCTTGCTTAGGACCGTGCAAATCTTTCGGTCGTTTTTTAACCCACTTCCCGTGATCCAATCGAGCTGACATTTTCCACACAGATTCGGTGTGCGTGACAATTAATGTTCGTGAAAATTTTTTTCCAAAATTTGACACTTTTTAGGACAAAAATATTATATTTAATTACCAATTGCTTAATGCTGCCATGCAATCATCTGACCCATAGGTGGCAGCCATCTCAAGCCAGAGGACGAGAGGACTCTAGCCGCCACATATAAAGGATTTATAGTGAAAAACTTTGTTTTTACAGGTTATACTTATTCCCTTCTGTATTTATTTTTATGCACCTATTTTATTTACGTTACGGCAGCCAAGACGGCTTCCCGGCTCGCTGTCCTGCCCCCGTGTGGTGCCGCACCAAACTTTGGGCTGCTCCCACTCCGCTTCCTTCTCCGTGGGACACACTCGCCCACGTTGCCTTCCTGCGCGGCTCCGTGCTCCTCCATGGCTCTTCGCCCGACCTTCGGGTTGCCTTGGTGGATCCCCCGCCTTGGCGCTGAGCTGGGGACCACCTTTATGCCGCTGGGTCTCGCTGTTGCCTCCTTACTCGCGCCGTCCTGCCAAGCGTTCGTGAGACCATGGGGGCTGTCTGCTGTGCCGCCCATATGGGCAATGCCGCACGGCCCCAATTAATTTGGCATTCTCCCACTAACCCATTCACACTCACACCAATTCACTCCTTCATTCACTCATACTTGCTTGTCCCTCGCTCCCATGTAAAACTCTTTGCATGTCTCCAGCTCAGCAACACATGCACTCTCAGTCACTCAATTATCCTCACATCCAATCTTAAACCCTGACGCACTCACCCACTATCTCAAACAATGAATCTCTTCTAGATTTGAAGCTTTCGTGACTGCAAGGATCCATACTCTTTGGTTCTTTCGGTAAAGTCACGTAGGTGGAAATGAAAATAATAAAAAATATCTAAATTTAGAAAATAACAATAAAAATAATAAAATAATAAAATAAAATAAATAAATGTAGTTATTATGTTTTCACCTACGTGACTTTACCGAAAGAACCAAAGAGTATGGATCCTTGCAGTCACGGAAACTTCAAATCTAGAATGCCCTCTGCTGCTCACAATGAAGCTCTACAGCAGCCAGTTACACCAGTGGTCAACCAATCGTCTAAGGACCATCACCACATCTATTATAAAACCCCGGCGTTCCGTTTGTCCATTAACTAAATTATAAGAGCCTTTCAGAAGGCCTGAATCAAAAAGTTATATAAAGTGGACCCCCCCCCCCCAAATGTGGGCGTCAACAGTTTCATCCAACAGGTTTCCAAAAAAAGACATTTATTTTGTATGCATATATGCCTACACACCTAAATACAATAGAGTCAATAGTTGCTGCACACATGGGGGGGGGGGGAGAAGAGAACATCAGTGGGGGTGATGGGCGAGGCGCGAAGTACCAAGAAGCCCTCCTCAGGAGCTAGAATAAGGCTGCCATTGGACGCCGAAATTCCAGTGATCTAAACATTGCACCTCCTGGCTTTGAGATTCTTGCTTGAAGACATTGATGTAATCATCAACCGCATCACAACATCAACAGGCCGATGCGTACATCTTCATGAATGGAAAATCAAAGCCAAGCGACAGTACGACTGACCATACAACCCAAACTATGGACCGATGGACCACATAGTAAACCACTGTAGTGTGCGCCAGAGGTGTGGACTCGAGTCATGTGACTTGGACTCGAGTCAGACTCGAGTCATGAATTTGATGACTTCAGACTCGACTTGGACTTGCATAACAATGACTTTGTCCCACCTCTGAGGTGTGGACTCGAGTCATGTGACTTGGACTCGAGTCAGACTCGAGTCATGAATTTGATGACTTCAGACTCGACTTGGACTTGTATAACAATGACTTTGTCCCACCTCTGGTGTGCGCTTCTTCAATGGATGAGAAATATAAAAACTATACAAACTCTCCTGAAGCCCACTCATCGTGACTAACAGACCTCGACATTGGCATTTAGCTCCTGAACATAACTGATGCCGTCCTCCGCTAGAAGAGAATATAATCCAACGAGGCAAAAGAGAAAATATATTTCAGCTCAAAGATCTATGGAAAAACTTCCCACAACACCATACAAAGTCAAGAGTGTTGGAGTGATGCAATCTAAAGACGTTTTTCAATATACTACTTTATAGCCACATGATTTTTTAAGGTCCATTAAAATTAAGGTCGATCAGGCTGATGTGGTTATGTAATTTTATACAGTACACATTTGTCAAGTTCTGGGATTTTGTCTTTAAGGGGGGACTGATTGTGCCAGCATCAAGGCATTGAACTCGCACCTCTGAAACCTGAGTCCTGGGACCGTCAGTGGATCTGCCAGGTGGTTCAGAATTGCCATGTTAGGAACACGAGACATTTTTTTACTTGCTATCTGGTGGAATTCGAATCCATGCAACCACCTATGGAAAAACCATGTTCTCAAATTGAGTGGCTTTCATAGTTTTTAATCTGGTTATCAATTACACAGACATTTCCTCATAACTGTAGTTAATAATTAAATTTGTCCTCGGCTAGCTAAAAAGTTGTAATGCTGTACAATATTGAACACAGACCGTGAGCACCATCTGGTATTGTGAAATACATTAAATACGAGGATATTTAAGAAATCCCTATTTCCTTAACCCAAATTAGCACTTGTGGCTGTGGCAGATCTCATCTATAAACCCCTCGCACATTTTCAACTTCTCACCGAAAGGTACATTTACTAGAGTGGTAGTCTGCTCTTATTCGTCCGGTATCTACACAAACTCTCCTGAAGCCATACAAAGAAGACCCTAATAATTATAGACCAATCTCTAGTCTTTCGCCAGTTACTAAAATTTTCTAAAAATACTAAAATCACAAATAAACTGCTACCTGCAAAAGTCACAATCGACTGTACAGTAAACTGTCTGGTTTTCGTGAGGATTACTAGACTACCCAGAAATGGTGGATTACATTTTCTCTTCAGTAACCTGGATAAAGGCCGTACTGCGTGCTTTATTCCTTGACTTCTTAAAAAAACTTTGACACTGTTGACCTGCTATTCTACTCCAAGGCTTGGTCAACTAACATTTTCAGACAGTGCAATAAATGGTGAAAGAGTTACATTTCAGACCGTTCTCAAAAGGAACAGTGATAAGATCTCGTCCACAAATATTAAAATATCAAAATGTGATTCACGAGTTTCGTGCTGGGTCCAATTCTGCTCTGCTTACAGGTGACCCCGACTTGCCCCCCCGCTTTAACAACCTTTCTTATAGTAATTAAGACCCCTAAAGTAACGTCCAAACTCGTATCTACGACCGCCTAACGCAGCGGTCGGGAACCTATGGCTCGCGAGCCATATATGGCTCTTCCGGTGACGGCATATGGCTCCCAGACAATTTTGAGTTGAAAAAAATAATAATCATAAAATAATAATAAATCAGTTTGGAACTGATTTTAAAATACTTGTGATATTGCTTAATAATACTCTGTCATTTTAAAGTAAACAGAAATTAGTTTTGAAGATAAATTTCTCGGGTCACGGGTCCGTGACCAGGAGTCGCATTAAAAGTAAGACATATTTAATTTATTATACGTAAAAATACTATATGGCTGTCAATGAAATATATTTAGAAATATTTGGCTTTTATGGCTCTCCAGTCAAAAAGGTTCCCGACCCCTGGGCCCTAACGACTGCTACCGACGCGGAGTCGATTGGCGACGAGTCTGCGCATGTTATGGGCACACTCGACGCTGATTTGCTCTTCTGCGGATGCGTATGTCGAGTATCGCCCGACAGTCTGCAGCGTCTCCTTCGCAACGCTCTTCACTTCTTTGTACATTTCCTTCAAATTTAAGAAAAAAATCGCATTTCGCTACGTCTGAGAAGAGGAAATGTAATGCAGAAAAGTACTTACGGATTTTCAAATGTGTTTGTTTTTCTTAATAAATGTTTGAATGGTTATGTTAAACTACAATACATGTTTGGATTTTTTCATTTATTTTGGGTCATTTTTATTTTNATGGTANTGTAATGGGTTTCCAGGAACGAACCCTGTAAATCTCGTGCCTATGGNAAATAAGTTCTACTTACAACGGCTGACTTGTGAGCGTCGTCCAGGAACCAATTAGGTCGTGGTGCGAGGGTCCCTGTATTTTAAAATCTTCGAACTAATTCGCTTACAGAATTAAATATCTTTGCTTGACACTGTCTGCTAGTATCGAATAAATCCCAAACGAAGTCAAACAGCCATAATAGAGGTTTTTGGTAGATCGCGTAAAATATATAAATGTGTCGTTAAAACCCGCCACCTCCACACGCCAACTAGTAAGGGTTGTCACGTAAACAGAACTGCCACGCATATACAGCACACAGTGTGTCAAACAGAATCTCCAAAGTGATTTTTAAATCCTTTATATTAAGTTCACTTGCTTGCTTGCTTAGGACCGTGCAATCTTTCAGTCGTTTTTTAACCCACTTCCGTGATCCAATCGAGCTGACATTTCCGCACAGACTCGTTGTGGTGACAATTAATGTTCGTGAAATTTTTTNCCAAAATTTACACTTTTTAGGACAAAAATATTTTAATTACCAATTGCTTAATGCTGCATGCAATCATCTGACCCATAGGTGGCAGCCATCTCAACCAGAGGACGAGAGGACTCTAACCGCCACGCATATAAAGGATTTATAGTGAAAAACTTTGTTTTTACGGGTTATACTTGTTATGTAATTCAACGTCAATTGTCACCGCTAAAATTGCTCCTAAATCCACAAAAATGAAAATCACGCTATCTTCACAAAAAATACAATCTCATTCCCTTCACCTATTACAAATATGAGAAACAACATAATTTAGCGAATGGAGTGCTTCAAATACTTGGGTTTACTGATCGGTTCAAACTTCCATTCCAACCCCATATTGATCACATCTCAAATACAATCAAATCAAAAGTTTTTATCATAAACATTGTACTCCCATTATATTGCACCTGCAAATTATTAAGCTATAATTTTACCACTTCTTGACGACTGTTACGCTGCTAAAAAATCTGATACTAATAAACACTGAACAAACGAAACCCCCATTCAAATTTATTTGCACTGGACGTACCATACAGGACCCACCATTGTGATCTCTACTTTAAATCCAATCTCTCAACACTTGCTGCAAGAAGAAATTTACGTTGCCCTGTTCATAAGATCGGGATTGGCAAATCTGTGCTATACAACGAGCTTTATTACACGTAGATACTTAATTATCCCATTGTCAAACCCAAGAACCCTAAGGCGTACATCTAATTGCCTCTTAAATATCCTTAGAACAAGAAATGAAATAGGTAATACAGCCTTTGCCGTTGCAACACCAACGTTTTGGAACAACCTTGTTTCCACCCTTAACATCCTAGACCTTCCTTCAAAACATATCCTGAAGCAGAAGATTAGTGCTGGATAGTCACATTTGCAAATGTAATTTGTAATTTTGATCCTTACCTGTGTAGTGACTGACTTGGAGACGTAACTTCTTGGAGGCAATTATTTAATTAAACACCAAGCGCACTGTTACACACTCTACGCTGTTACACAACGCTCTGTCTCTCGCTTAAACGCAACTCTACACTGGTTGCTAGCCTACAACAGACACTGACGGCTTTGAACTAAGACAACCAACTACTGCTAGCAGTGCAATTACTAAGTGGACGACGACAGCGACAAAGGCGCGAGACAGCGGCGAAGGCGACTTCAACAGCAACGACGACGANGGGATCCCACTCCAAACGACGGCCCCGATCTCCCGCTCGGGTCCCCTTTTATCCTGTTAGCGTGGCCTCGCTCCGCCTCGGCCACGCCCCCTTCTGGAACCTACGAGCAGGCTCTCGACGTGTCCGTTCCGTGACCTTTACCCTAGATCCATCTCGGGTCTGTCACGTGGCCTGCTGTCAATCAGGGCTGTTTCACTCTGCAGATCTCCTTCCCTGCCAGCAGCCAGCGCTATGCTATGTAGTGACCAATTCTATGTCACTGCACCTGTGTAACGATAGTTCAATGTTAATGTGCCATTTTATTGAGGGACTGTGTTAGCTTCGTGTGGTCTGGGACTGTTTTGTTGTTTTTGTTGCCTTGCCCAAGTTTGATAAATCGAACTTATATAATTACTGTATTTATATTTCGCGACTTGCTTACATCTTTCTCCATTTTGCACTCCTATCGTTTTTTTNGTAATGGTTGCTGTGGTTACTTTCTGACCCGCCCATACTGGATATCTGTGAAAGAAAGCTTCATAGCTCATTGGATTCCTCCAGATACAACGGCTAAAATATATTCTGTATCGTAAGCTTAATAATCGATCTTAATTGATGCCTACTGCAGTACAGGCCTATATAATTCCATGCGCCTTCTGGATTTAAATGTAATAGACTTTTAAAAAAATGTTCTAATAATGCGTTTTTTAACCCGATGACTTGGTAAGAGAAATGTGTATTTAAAAAAAACAACTTGACCGGAAATAAGCATTTAACAAAATGGTGAGATCTTCTTGGTTCTTTCGGTAAAGAAGGGAAGTAATAAAATAATAAAAATAAAACATAATAAAATAGTATAATAATATTATTTTATTATTCCTCTATGTGACTTTACCGAAAGAACCAAGAAGACGAATCCCTGCAGTCACGAAAGCTTTAAATCGAAAAATGGTGAGATGTTAACTCCCTTGCCTGGTATACAGGTCTTGAGTTCGATCCCGTTCCTGACGTCTGCTGTATATTTGGAGTTTGCGTTTCTCTCTCATCATCATCACGGTGGCCAGGATATGTTAACTACCTCGCCTGGTATGCAGAAGGTCGTGGGTTCGACCTCAACCCCTGATGCCTGCTGTATATTTGGAGTTTGCGTGTCTCTCTCATCATCACGGTGGCTAGGAGATGTTAACTCCCTCGCATGGTATTCAGCACGTCTTGGGTTCGATGCCGAACCTGATGCCTGCTGTCTATTTGGAGTTTGCGTTTCTCTCTCATCATCATCACGGTGGCCAGGAGATGTTAACTACCTCTCCAGGTATGCAGGAGGTCGTGGGTTCGATCTCAACCCCTGATGTCTGCTGTATAATTGGAGTGTGCGTGTCTCTCTCCCCGTGGTCGCGTGGAGTTTTGTTCGGCTCCTCCAGGTTTTTCCCCTCCACATTTAGAATCAACATCAAGCCGTTTTAGAGTATTTGGCTGCTGTAAATTTCCACGTGATGATAAGCCACTTCGTGAACTATTCATTGTGGCCAGGTCGCTTCTGAAAAGAGCTAAATAGCTTAAGTGGGCCTTACCTGGTAAAATAAAAAATTGTTTAATATGATGATAGGTTTTTCCCTTTTTATCTGGCAACAAAACAGGGGTTAAGGTGTTAAAACACCAAACTGAAACCTTTTACAAGGAATCATGTCTGCATTAACCACAATACTTGTGGTCAAAATGCAAAAAAATATATACTCTGATAATAAATGCATTGTCTTTGAAACTTATTGGTCCACACCAGAGACAGCTTTCTTTTGAGCGTCGTCTCAAACGGTGTTAGACCAGAGGACGCCAAAACCAATAATCATATTTGGTACTGGCAAAAGGAGGTCCCAAAATTGTTTAATAGTTTAGTTTATTTAGTAATAGACAAAAAAAACCAACTCTTACCTGCCAATATTGTTTTGTTAATATGAAACAAACTCTTATTTTACAATAGTTTCAAAAAANGTAGTAACCGGGCAATAATTATTATTTAATATTAAACCTCTCCCCATGCAATACTCCTGATACTCTTAGGTTTTTTCCGGTAAAGTCACGTAGGTAAAAATACAAATAAAAATAATAAAAATAATAGAAATAATAAAATTAAAATAATAAATCACGACTTTACCGAAAAAACAAGAATAACAACAGTCACGAAAGCTTCAAATCTAGAAAGCGCGGGAAAAGCCGCACGCGGCGAGGCGCGCGCCACCCACGCCCCGCCCCCCCGCCCCCCGCCCCGCCCCTCCCCCCGCCCCTCCCNTCCCCCGCTCCGTCCATATTCGATACGGCGGCGTGAAAGGTGGCAGCGTTTTCGTCGTATTCGCCTCACCAAGTTAGTTTCACACAACAACAAAAACACCACCAAACAAACAAAAACAATTCCATCGCATTTGTTGTAATTGCGTGTCCGCGTGTGTTTGTTTTGTTTGTTTTGCAGTTGCCCTTTAAACTGTTGTTATATAATCGCGTACCCCCAACTGAGGGTTGAATGCGTGAGGCGTGAACTCGTTGAAATCGACGATGACGACGATGGCGGTGGTCGTGGCGCCAAACGTCACCGCTTGCAAGTCGGGGAAGAAGCGTAGGAGGGAGAACGTTGAGGCGAAGATAACATTGGAACCTGTGAGGAGGAAGAGGAAGACGACGTTCGAGATGAGGAGAGGCGGACCAGGGCTGGGGCGCGAATTTGTCATAATTTTCTCGAGGCGGCCATCCAAAGGACCAGAGCCGAGCTGATTGATAACTACGTGGAGACGTTCAAGGGAGGAGGAGGAGAAGGAGGGAAAGGATTTCAAGGACGTGGTGAGCAAAGAGATGGAAGTGATGTGCCAATAAAACGTGGTAGTGGTGGACATGGTGGAAGAAACAGAAGAAGAGGGCATTTAGGTAGTGTAATTGGAAGAGGTGGGAAAGTAAGTGGTGGTGGTGGATCACTTAGAGGTCGTGGTGGTGGTGATATCCCACAGGAGAAGATGGTGGACGTTGTTTACCAACAGAACAAGAAGAATGTGGAGTCTCGAGGTCAAAACAAAATTGCGGTGTTAGTCAGAGAAGAAGAGGAGGAGGACAAGCGGGAAAGATGCTGGGTCGCTACCTGACCGTCGATTTGGAGGACTTCCAGTTGAATGGGAAGCGTCGTCGTCCCTCTTGCGATGGCTGCAGGATCACGGTGTTAGCCGACGTCCACCGAGACCCCGAGCAAGATGAGGCGGATGGAGGATTTGTTGACGGTGGAGGTGGTGGCGATGGCGAGGATGGTGAGGGGAAGAGGCAGCTGATGGACAATGGGGTGGAGNTGGTGATGATGATGATGACAATCAGAGTAAGAAGAAGAGGCGGCTGATGGACAAATGGAGGGGTGGTGGTGGAGGAGGTGATGACGAGAACAGTGAGAGGAAGAAGAGGAAGAAGAAGAAAAGAAGAAGAACAAGAAGAGGCGGCTGATGGACAATGGGGTGGAGGAGGTGATGACGAGGACGGTGAGGGGAAGAGGCAGCTGATGGACAATGGGGNTGGAGGTGGTGATGATGATGACAGTGAGAGGAAGAAGAAGAGGCGGCTGATGGACAAATGGGGTGGTGGTGAGGTGGTGATGATGATGACGACAGTGAGAGGAAGATGAAGAGGCAGCTGATAGACAAATGGGTGGTGGTGGTGGTGGAGGTGGTGATGATGATGACAGTGATAGGAAGAAGAAGTGGCGGCTGATAGACGATCGGGGTGTAGTGGTGATGATGGTGGTGGTGCAGGAGGAGGTAGTGTGATGGAGGAGTGGATTGTGGTGGTGCTGGTGGTTTAGAGGCTGATGGTAATTTACTTGCCGGTGGTGCCCTGGGTGGTGTTTCCGTGGGTGGTACACGGGGAGGCACTGGTGTTGTTAGAGGTGGAGAGGGTGTTACGATTGTGGTGGTGTAGTTGTTAATAATGGAAATAGTGGTGACAGTGAGGGTGGTAGCGTTTTGGCTCCGGGTGGAGGAAATTGTAACGTGGGTGGTGGTGGCAAGGGTGTCACTGTTGCTGCAAATGACAGCAGCACTGATTCTGTGGTTGGTGGTATTAGTGGTTATGTGGTTAGTGGCAGTGAAGGCTCTATCGTTGATAGTGGTAATGTCGGTGAAGTCCGAGGTAGAGGTGAGGAGTGTTTTCCTGTAGTTAGTAAGAATGGAGTAGATGGTGATGTGGAAGTGGTTATGGTGCTATGGGTTCTGTTCGTGGACATAATCTATATGTGCTTGAAGTCGGTAAGGGAATGGATGCCCATAGGGACGGTGATGGTTTGTTAGTTAATGCAGTTGGTAATGCTATCGCTAGTGGAAGTAGTGGTGGTTGCGTGGTTAAAGGCAGTGGTGGTGCTTTGGTTAAGGCTAACAGGGGTCGGAGTGGTCGCGGTAGTCGTGGCGGTGGTAGGGGTGGCGTCGGTGAAAAACGGGCTCGGAGTGGGCCTGCTCTCTTTGATGAACAGTTGCAGATCACCCCGGAGATGGACATCGAGCCGCTGTGGATGGCCAGCCTGCTGGGCCACAGCGACGCTGAAGTGATGCTGAACACCCTCTTCCTCATCAACAGCATCTACTTCAGGCTGGTGACGATGCGCGAGCACGTCAACATGCTCTGGGGCGACGTGCAGTGCCACATGGGCACACAGAGTGACTGCTATCTGCAGTACGGCCACTTTGGAAAAGTGTGTGGTACCGCCGCTAAGCTCCATTTTTTGCACGACACGATTTGTAATTTCCAACCCTTTGTAAATGTGTACGGCTTAACGGATGTTTCACCTCGCCAGTCATGTGAGTCGGTGATGGGTAGGGCCCAAGACTGGTTGAGATATTACTCGCCGACTGATGGCTGGGAATCTAACTCAGACCACTGGTTCATAATGCAGTACACTCGCCACTGAACCACAGCTCCACCCTTCACGACATAATTCGTTAAATTATTTACCACCATCTACTAAGACAGTTTTTCATAATCCCATTTTAAAGTCTGGAACTCCCTTCCCCAGCCATTTGTGGTCTTAAACCTGTGCCCTTTATTAAATCCAGATTCAAGACTTCCCTTTTTTCCCTCTGCCAGTTGGAGAATTGGCCACCAATACCCATATTCAGGCATGGCATGGTCCGGTTTGAGTAAATACAATCCTTTAACTGGCCCTCAATCCAATCCCTCTATAAAATAAATAGGCTTATTTTTATGGACAGCATTTTAAGATGTCGGATTTACACACTTAGATTTTAATGTCATTTTGCAATATTGTGGTGTTGAAGATGCACCACAGTGTTCATGGATATAACTTGCCTATAAGATCAATGAAAAACCGGCAAGATGTGTTTGGAGGCCACATTCTGCTAATGCGACTCGTTAAG
Organism: Lethenteron camtschaticum; assembly: GCA_018977245.1. Lineage (NCBI taxonomy): Eukaryota > Metazoa > Chordata > Hyperoartia > Petromyzontiformes > Petromyzontidae > Lethenteron > Lethenteron camtschaticum. The sequence continues at coordinate 7,351,331 of MU249573.1, read as the reverse complement.
TTGAAACTGGTCCATAATTTGCCTGCTATGTCAAATGCTACTTGGATAATTTTTACTAAAAGACCCAGAAGCTGATGGAATGAAATTTATTTTTTGGCAATGAACGTTCATGTGTTATCCACAGTTCACCAAGCCATACATTTTGTATTGCTATAATGTGTGCTTTGTAGAGCAAAATGAATATAAGGAGACATCAGAAGTATGATAACTTGGGATGTGTTGGGGGGCCTCTTTCATTGACATAATTAACTGATTGGTGTCAATGTGACCCACTAAATTTAGGAAAAGGTTCTATCTTTGGTGTTTTGGTTAGCACAGCAGTTGCAATAATGGATACTTAAATCCCCAGCCTCTGTCCGCCCAGCAGTATAAATGGGTAGATCACAGTCACTTGGAAGATCATGTGTGATGGGTAAGGTATGTGTACTCCCATCTCTTCCAAGATCTGACTATTGTGGAAGAGTAGGCCTCTTCCAGCATTGGCGTAAGACATTGCAGGGCTGCACCTTGACCTTTTATTCAGCACGAAGGAAGAGGTTCCCCACCCTTGGTTTACACTGCGATTGTGATTTTGTTCTCAGAGACCCCCGAATGCAGAAAATGACTCTGCGCCACCAAAAATATTTGCCAATGTCGAGCGCTCGGATAGGTGCCCGGTTCAACTGTACTTATTATACAGCAATCACCGGCCCGAGAAAATGTGCGTCCCCGACGCCCCGTTCTATCTGTCAGTCAACACGAGCAGGGGCGTGGTTTCCACGTTTAAATCCGAGAAGCTGCGCATGATCAAGCTGAAGTGCCTTGGAAAAACCTGGCCAAGATTCTCAACGTCTCGATGAGTGGAGAGGTGGCACCGCCACAGGAACAGCAGCAGTTTCCCTCGAAGCAATTTTCCGTCGTCTCTGGTAATGATGCGGCAAGGGCGGTTTGGCGGTCAAAAGTGTTGAGAGACTGGCTCCCCTGCCCAGTGTTAATTTATCAAAAAATCTGTGTTGTCTTAGTCTAGTTGACAACAATCTGAGGAATTATAGGGAAGTCTTAGTCTGTGGATGTCAAAGGTGTAGACCACTCTAAATAGATTTTTGCACTACAGTCTGTGAACTTGGGATTTCTGCTGTTGGTTCAGGACCACCAATGCTCACGAGCGCTGCTTCCTTACTCAATTGAGCAGGGAGATAGTGTGGCCGAGAATGACAGTGACGAAACGACCAAAATACACTGCCTCGGCTTTTAGCCCCACTGTTGACGATAGAGACATTGGTTTGCATAAAAATTGGATCAAAGGAAACATTCACCAATGTGTGCGTCAGCCCTTGGATGATTGACATGCATTAAGAAGTAATTGTCACCATACCTTGCAATTGGTGAGTATTCAACCCCATTGGCAGTCCTGAACCCACTTAATATTCCACATACTTTTTTTTTGGGACCAGACACGCCATACGATGACCATTGAACTCACGAGACTTGTGCTTGTTTTATTGAGTTGTCTATCCTCACACTAGAATTTAAAGTTGGGATCTTCTAATTGTTAATCAAGGGCTTTGCTTCAGAATTTAAATACCAATATACATTAAGAAAATACTGTCATTTATTTACCCAGAAAAGCCACTGAGTTTTAAATACATTTGTTTTCAAGACTCCGCTTGGGATATTTGGACAATTTTAGAGTATTTTACGTGGTGGAGGAATCCTAAGATCCTGGAATAAAACTGCATGTGAGGATATAATAAATGTACATATACAGTAGCTGGGTCATCAGCCTATTTGCTGTACTACCATATACTGGCGACTGTAGCTCTTCAGGCTGGGAGTGTGAAATGTTTTCATTTGCCAAATTAATACATAAGTTGCACTTATTACACAAAGTGCTTGCCACTAATGAACCACAATACCTTTCTGTTCTCGTCAAGGAGCATAAACCATCACAAACTCCGGTTTATTCTCGCAGTGGCTTTTGACTAACCATCGAACAAAGATGGTCGCCGCATCACGCGTTTTAGATGCGCATTTGTGGCCATCTGGAATGCTCTAACGATAGTAGGAAACCACTGGAGCTATGCACTTTTAAATGTAGACTAGAAACGAAATTCTATAGAACTTTTTTTGTTTTAACTTTTTTATCCTTCCTCCGCACCTACAATTAGCACGTTGGCTACTTTAGTTGCGAAAGAGGTTCAACATACATACAGAAACATGTAATGTGCTGGATTACAGCACGTTGCACAGTCAAGTGTATCACGTGACTTTATTTCAAAATACGTTATATTTAAAAATTCATTTATTTTTTGCAACATCAGGAGTGAGCTGACGAGAGCTTTGAAGGCTAATGCTTGTGCATTATGTGCTTTGTACGTGCAGGTGACCAACATACCTTGGCAATGTGTGGAGTTCATGAAAAGCAAGATCAGGTTCTCACCTTGTGCTCAAAATCCACCCCCAGAAACTCTTCCAGCAAAACAAACTTCCCAGCGTCAGATGTATTGTTTCTACATCCACCACTACCACCGGTAATGCCGGTATTTTATATAATTTTAATTGGTATTCACATAATGTGTCCATGCATATGTGTGTGAGGCTTAGGTTTTGGATTCTAAAATCAGTTTTTAAGGACAATTTCTGTTTATTTTTATGATTTCTGGAATATTTACATTATATAATAATTGAATGCTTCTTTGTGCTATAAAGGTGCCTTTAACACCATTTTTGCCGGGAAAAGCGCAGATTTATTGTCACTAAGGTGGTGTCACATTGCGAGAATAACATAGCATGCAAACAGATTAATTGAATTGAAAGTATCATTTGGACGTTTCTCTCGGGTTGTAGGTCTCATGAAAGTGGATCGGGTTGGTTTGTGTGTAAGATGTCGTTGAAGCGGGTTTGGGTTCGGTAGGTAGTCAGACCTGATTCGATTTCTGGACTTGTACATTGATGACAACTTGTATATAAACTTTATATAGCCATTAGGTTGACTTAGCATAACATAAGTAGTGTGTGGTGCGGTTAGTATCACTTGGGAAGACAAGTTAGTGGTTGGATGTGGTGCAGCAATACCACCCCATCATGTGCCTACTAGGTGCTTACAAACAGCGATGGGTATTATTTGTGACGTTTCCATTGTAACAGGACTCGGGGCCAAGAACAGTCTGTTATGGGATCAGCAGTATGGCTCAGATCTGTTTTCCCACAGTTAATGATTTGGCTTCTCCCACTCTGTCACCTTCCATTGACTCCCTCTGCCTACCCTTCATAGTTGAGGGTTGTAATTGGGAAACAATCTTTAAAATATATTTAACACGGGCTTAGTTTAGGTTCATTTACATTTTTTAGGTAAACCACTCCTTCACCAACCCACATTGCTGGTCAATGTGGGTTGGTGAAGGGGAGACCCAGGACTGGTTAAGACATCACCATCACTTGATGTAAGTCCTGGTGGTAATCAAACTCAGGTTGCTGGGTTCATAGCCTTGTGCACTAACCACTTCACCACTGCTTCGCCCTGGCTTAGGTTAGCCTACACTCAATTCTTATATAAGCGTTCTTCACTAATTTTCCGAGAGGGACCACTTGTAGATAAGGCATCAGTGTGAGGGTCGCCACAAATTTGAAACCATTGGGTTTCACAGAATGAAGGGGTGTTTTCACATTTGTGTCTTGTTGGGGACCACACGTCAGGGGTCCACTAAAGGTCATCGGGTCGCCAATGGCCGCGGGCCTTGCAATATAGAACACTGCCATTGATGTAATTTTAAGCCGTGTATGTTTACCAATAACACGGTGGGCAACATTTTTGGGTTTAGATCACGTTATTTATAAATGTGTCGTAACCCTCCACCACCCGACACGGCCAATCAGTAAAAAAGTGTCACGTTGACAAAAGACAAATAGTTCACTGCTTTAGCCCACCGGTGTGTTGAAGCATGAAACCACAAATTACAATTTTTGAGTACGACGTTCTCTGGTAATTGCATCCAGCAGCATCGGGCAATGATTTGGCTTATCCCACTCTGTATGGGTTGATTATGAATAATATTGGTCGCGAAAGCCTACGTGTTAAACGGTGGGCAAGTATGACGAAGCACTTTGAATGGCATCCTTTGCACGAAATAGTGCTATAGAAAGAAATAATTGATTGATAGAAATAAAGACTTGAGAGACGTCACTGATTGTCAAATAGATGTTATGATTTCGCTTCTCGGGTCGGATTGAATCCTTTGTAAGAATTGGGCTGAGTGGAAATGTAGATTTCTTTTTCTTCATGGAACCGAGTACTAATTGAAAATGATATAATTGAACTGCAATGTGAGAATCCACATTTAAAGATGTGTTTAATGTTACTTAAAAAATGCGGCTTTGAAACAATGTTACCCGTAACAATAGTATATATGTTTGTTGAACTTCCTTGGCACCCTATGTGTAGCCGAGGTGCAGGATTTTATACATTAAATTACTTAATGATTGTGACATGGACAAAGTGCCCTTACAACAGGTTTATAAGAAAATATTTAATATCACATCTTCATTATCTCATGATTGCATGTGATGAGATCACATGAGTTTAATACAATATTTCAAGAAAAAACTGAAGATAAAACAGCAGCTAAGTGTGCAATGTGCTGAAGAAAAACCGTAACATGGATTTCTATTCGTCACTGTTCTAGTGACGAATTGGCATGTTCTGTTAACGTCACAACCCTTACTAGTTGGCAGTGTCGGGTGGTGGCGGGTTTTAACGATACATTTATATATTTATGCGATCTAACCCAAAAAACCTCTATTATGGATTTCCTTGTCTGCCTCAATTTCTTTACGAGTGGACTATTTTTTTACCGTTCTTAACACGTGTAACAGGCCACGGCAATTCAAAGGCTACAGTGAGTCGTGGCAATGCCTTATGTGCCTCATTAAGCACAGGAGTGGTTGAGCTACGCCAAGAGCACAGCATTAGCGTGGTCATCTTGGAGTCTGACATAGGTCAGTAACAGGAAGTGTTAGATAGTTCTCGTTATAAATGCACTCACTTTCCGACTTTGTAAATTATAATACAGCATATCCATAAAGGTGTCTGCGGTATTGTTAAGTAATTGTAAATCGACAGCAATTTGAACTATGCGGCTGAAATGTTTGCAACGTATTCGTTATATACTTTTTTAAAGTTATACTTTCATTTTTTTAAATATTGGGTGATCTTCAACAGCACATAACAGAAGCATTCGACACAATAAACCTGAGATGTTGTGAATACCTGAGACTCAATTCATGATAGACATGTGGAGGTGTAGATAGATAAAACTTGTACATGTCAAACCCTTATCGGTGCCTACCTTATTACAGACCAATTCAGACCCTATTGGTCACCCCATGCCCTTAAAAATCTCAACGTTCATCCTACAAATCATCACAAGGGAGAAACGCAAACAAATAGACAAAAAATGATGCCGTATTGAAACGGCTGTATGCTGTATGGACCTAAGAACTCAATTTCCTTGTACAGTACAAGAAACGGGTAAACTGTATGGGTTGACAGGTATGAAAACTATGCTGATAAACTTTATACTACCAAGTATGTGCATCGGTGTTAAACCAACATATCTGAAAATGCTAATTGTAATAACAGTGGATACATTTATGGACACCGTTTTATGATTTTAACAAAATACACAATTATGACGTTGGTAAAATTGGTAAAGTGTTGGACGTAACTAATATGATAAAGTATACATTCTTCTGAAAACTATTAATTCACTTTAAAAGTTTACAAACAAGAAAAAAATAATTTGCCTTGTCACATGAATACGTAATTTTCACCACTGCTTTTAGCTCTACCCACTGCCTGAGCAAGGGACATTTTGTTTTTTACTTATTTGTACCCCTTTTGTTGTGTGGGTCATAGAAAAATCTCATGATGAGAGCATTTCAACTGCCACGGAATTAATCTCGAGTACTGACCCAATCGTCAACGCCACTGACACAAGGGAGGACATGGACAACCGTTCCACCTCAGAATCGGAGTTAGGGTGCATCAGAATGGACAACAACAATGAGGGCTTTACACAGGGCTCAGTAGCCCTGTCCTTACAGACTCATGTACAACTCTGTAACAACGACCACAGGGATCATTCCCAGCACATGGTGCCCAGAGCACAGGAAGTACACGGAGAGTGTGATCTACTTTCTGACCAAGGACAACCTGCCACTGAACACTGTGGAGAAGCCAGGCTTCAAGCACATGCTCAAAGTACTCAACTCATCCTACAAGCTGCCTGACGTTGGCTTCTTCTCCAAAGTGGTGCTGCCCAGAGTCTACAATGAGATATTCCAAAACCTTTTGGAAATACTGCACAAGGACTGCACGGGCTTGTTTGCCATGACCGCTCAGACTAGGAAGATTGAGTGTGAGGTGCACATGTACTTCATGGTGCACTACATAGATGTCAACTGGAATATGCACAGGTGCTGGCTCCATGAGGAACACTGCTCGTCAAGTGGCCTTAGGACAGAGGAACTGGATGCGGTGCTAAAACACGTTCTCATGGTCTGGAGGCTCAAAGCCAAGAACATGGTGGCCTTCACTACGGACTTGACAAGCGACATAGTCAATACATGTGCTTTGCACGGCAGCTACTTTGTGCCCTGCGTCAACTGGTGCCTGAGCCTGGCCATTCACAAGGGCCTGAACGGCATGCGGCTGCAGAATTTGGTTGAGGCCAGCAAGGTTGTGGCAAGAAAATTTGCGGGCTTGCGCTCGGCACCCACACAGGGCCGGCTGGAAAGAGAGGAGCACATGTCAAGTTGGATCGAAACTCTAGAGCTGCTGCAGGAGATGCATCACATTTACACAAGTCCCTTGGATTCGCATTCTAGCAGCAATTTGGAGCAGTTACCGCTGCTGGATTTGCAGGTAGGAAGGTGTTTTGATTGTGGGATTTAAAGGAATATGCAGCCGCGAATTTTTATTGTTATTTGCTACATGCATGCCTGATAGGTTTGTCATCTCTGAAGTACAAAATAGTGGGACATTCTGTGAATAAAACTATCTCACAATACTGTAAGAGGGGATAATTACTTGTAAAATGCATTTTCTTTAGTGGTGTATTCTCATGCAGCTGACAAAAGCTGAAACTTTTAATGCCTATAGAAGACATACCGATTTCCCAGGATAGTTACCTCAAAAGGAGGACTTGCTGAGATATGGCGCTATAGAGGTTGTGGTTATTATTAACCAGGACAGGTGGCAACCCTAGTGTCTGGGCTGTGTATCTCAGGCTATCCACTATAAGCCTGAATAGAAAAAAAGAAACAAAAAAAATCGTGGCAAGGCACTATTATAACACTCCAGTGACATCAATGCATTGAAATTGTAAAAGAGCTAGGAGAGTAATAATGCAGCTCACAAACCGAGCACAGGCTCAAAGGTGCCCCTCAAAAGGGCGCCATGGTGGCGAGATGTTAACTCCCTCACCTGGTACGCAGGAGGCCGTTGGTTATATCCCGACCTTAACGCCTGTATATATTTGGAGTTTGCATGTTCTCCCGTGGTGGTGTGGATTTTTTTCCAGGTCCTCTGGTTTTTCCCTCCACATTTAGAATCAAAATTCGTCTATAGCTGCTTTAAATTTCCACGTGATAAGCTACTTCGTTGAGCTATCATTTGTGGCCAGGTCACTTCTGAAAAAAGAGCTACATAGCTTAGTGGGCCTTACCTGGTAAGATAAAAAATAGTTTTAAGTAGTTTATAATTTAACTGTGATTGAAAAAAAATATCCCCAATATATCTGCCTCGCACACAGGACCTGGACTCCCTGCAGTCAGTAGTCCTCGTGCTTCAGGCCCTGCGTCGATTTGTGGTGGAGTTGGCGTGCGAGCCCACGTGCCTGCATCGGCTATGGAGCCGCTACTGCAGCACGTCAAGGGCATCCTCGTTGAAGAGCACTGGGACACACCCATGAGCCTGTGCCTCAAGGCTACCATTTGCCACTCCCTAAGCATATTGTATACTGATCGCGTGGACACCGCCAAATTCCTGCAACTGTGCACCATCCTCGACCCAGGTGCCACCGACAAGCCCCACTGGTGTCTGCAGATAGGCACACCGCAGGGGATATGCTGAAAATGTTTATCTTACATCTCCTTTGTTAATTCTTTCCAGCTGAGGTTTAAAGCGTTCATGCATTAGCTGCAATATATTTGCAATATATATTTTTTGGATACATTGATGTTAAGGACTTACCTTATAGAAAAGTGGCTAAATTGATTAAAGGGTTGCCCAAAACTTGGTGATAAAAAACAGGGCTAAATAGATTAGCCTTTTGTGGCCAGTGTACGTGCTTCGCTTCACCATTGTGACATCATTGTGCGGCTCATAAGCTGACATAATTTTTAATAATACTTCTGAGCAGAACCGCATATAGAAAGCATTAAAAAATCCATGCAAGTACAAACTTTTTTGCAAAAAAAATGTTGAAAAAATACATTAATCATTCATTGATTTTTTTATTCAAATTTATTCCTATACTAATGATATTAATTTCAGCTGTTTGTCAAACCACTGCTGGATGAACCCTTTACCACACTATGTGGACATCTGTGGTTTTATCATACTTTGCCATTCTGGTCAGTGAGGGTTGGTGAAGTGGGTACCCAGGACCGTTTCAAATATCGCTCGCCACTGTTAGCCTGTGCCAGAACTCAAACTCGATTAACTGAATTCAAAGGGAAATTTCCTAGCAACCCATACTCACGATAGATGCATTGAATGGTATGTATGTAAATGTAAAGTTAGGTAAAGCACATAATTGTAGGACTTTTGTGATGACACCAATATCACAAGACCATTTAATGCAGTGCCAATAAACCGTTAAACTCGTGTCAGACAGATGACAAACTGCCTTGGTATATATCCACACCTATTTGTGTTTGAGTTGTCGCCTTTTAAGTCTGTGCACATTGGTTACCAGGATAAGACATCAACTTTTCTCCACTTTAAAACTCAGTTTAACAGCAGGTAGCTAAAACCCAGATGGTGAGATGTTAACTACTTCACCTGGTATACAGGAGGTCGTGGGTTCGATCCTGACCCTGACGCTTGTATATTTGGAGTTTGCATGTTCACCCCGTGGTCTCGTGAATTTTTCTCCTGGTCCTCCGGTTTTTCCCTCCACATTTAGCCACATGCATTTCGATTATTTGGCTGCTAGAAATGTTATTGAGCTATCATTCATGGCTTCTGAAAAAGCTCAGTGTGCCTTATCTGGTAAAATAAAAAATAGTTTAGTTTAAACCCGGTATCTTAGTCGTGCTGACTGTTTACGATGACAAGTCCATTATGAGCCACTACGCCACATCTAAATCTGCGCATCCAAAATCTGTATAAATGCTCCTATGCTTTCTCCTCGATCCAACCTTGCAGGTTTCGCAGCTTTCCCATGGCCGGCGTGGCCGAGGTGCTTCCGCTGGCCCTGGACGAAATGAACAAGGTGATGTCAGCATGGCTTGTGGGGACGGGAGGCCTGAGCTCACCCCTACCGGTTCAAGCGTCGCGCCGGGCCAGGCCACGGCCAATGATATTAGACCCAGCAGCTTTGGTCTTGGGGCCAATATCCCTCCAGCCAGCGGCCTCAAAAGCATCTTCAAGAAAGAAAGCGGGAATGCTCTCCACCGCACTCTGCCGAGCAGGTACACGACACGCACCCATACACACACACACACACACATGGCTAGTATGTATGTATGTTGAACTTCTTTAGGTACTTATTCTTTGGGTCTTTCGGTAAAGTCACGTAGATAGGTACAAATTAATACTGGTAGGAACGAAGTGGACCAGACCACCAATAGATTAATGTGTCCGTCCGTCCGTCCGACATGATGGCCGCCGCTCCCCTGCGATCTGTGAACTAAACAAGATGGCCGTCGCTTCCGGCGCCTCACGGCAAAACTTTAAACTTCGCTTCAAATTTACTTTACTGAAACGCAGCACGTTTTTTTAACACAGAGACAAGATACATTTATTAACACAGAGACGACATGCAGAAAGCACGGCGCGAGGCATCGCGAGGCCTACTGCAGAGAAGGCTTCGCGAGGCCTACTGCAGGAAGGCTTCGCGAGGCCTACTGCAGAGGCTTCGCGAGGCCTAGTGCAGCAGGCTTCGCGAGGCCTACTGCAGAGAAGGCATCGCGAGGCCTACTGCAGAAGGCTTCGCGAGGCCTACTGCAGAGAAGGCTTCGCGAGGCCTAGTGCAGAAGGCTTCGCGAGGCCTAGTGCAGGAGGCTTCGCGAGGCCTAGTGCAGAGGCTTCGCGAGGCCTACTGCGACAGGCTTCGCGAGGCCGTCCGTCTGTCCGACAAGATGGCCGCCCGCTCCCCTGCGATCCGTGAACTAAATGAACAAAACAAGATGGCCGTCGCATCCGGCGCAGCCAATGACATCGCCTGTTGCAATCCTTGCTCTGTGGGCGCGCGAGTCAGTGGGTAGGGGGTGTGGACGTCATTGCTCTGTGGGCTCGCGGTTCAGTGGGGAGGGGGTGTGGACGTCATTGCTCTGTGGGCGCGCGAGTCAGTGGGGAGGGGGTGTTGACGTCATTGCTCTGTGGGCTCGCGGGTCAGTGGGGAGGGGGTGTTGACGTCATTGCTCTGTGGGCGCGCGGGTCAGTGGGGAGGGGGTGTGGACGTCATCGCTCACCCCCATGCACAAATCATTTTATTTTTAACTCCTCTATACCCGGTCGATATCCCTGTACCGGTATTAGTATTATTCCTACCTGCCCACCCGCAGGGTCCTGTTAAAAATAATAAATATAAAATAAAACTACGACGCTTCGATCACAACACAAGCGATCGTCATCAGGAGGAAAGAGGGGAAAGCTGCTGAAATCAGACTGTTTTATAGGGTGGAGTCCAAAGGTCATAAACGAAGTGGGTGGGGCTCATCATGTTAATGTGAGAAATTAGCATGTTAATGTGAGAAATTAGCATGTTAATGTAAGATCTCAGAGCCACCGCGACGTAGTGGTCACGGGGAATTTTTTTTTACATCGGAAGGTGGCAGGATGGGAACATCACAGCCAGTTATGACTTAAACTGGTTGATGACGTCTTTCCAATGATTGCTGATTTTGTACCCATCCTCTCGGTTGAAATGTGTCTGTGTCTGTATATATGGATGGCTTCATAAACGGATCTTTATTGATAGCCAGTGGGCAAACAAAGTAACTTCATCTTAGAGAAATCTATTTCATGTGAGCCAACTGCATTAAAACAATGATCAGCCACGGCCGATGTGTTGGTCCTGCCGTGTTTCAAATATGCCTTATGCTCACGAACACGGTCCGAAACATGTTGCTTAGTTTCCCCAATGTAACTGCTGCCGTAGACACAGCTTAGTTTGTAGACGCCAGGGTATTGCATTTTAGGGATCCTATCCTTCACAGATGGGATCAGGTCACGAATTTTATGTACTGTGTTAAATCGAGCCTGGATCTTGTGTTTGCTCAAGATTTTGGAAATATTTTTGGTGACCCTACTATGTATGGCAATGTGATGAATTTGATTGGGTCCTCAGATGGTTCTTTCCCAACGGTGGGTGGTAGCTTTACGGATTGTGTGGTACGAATATCCATTCATCTTGAGAGCTTGGTGCATATGTTTAGTTCACTGGCTAGGTGATGATGGTCGGAGATGCATCAAGCTCTATGGTGTAGAGTTATGATGAGGGAATTCTTCTGAGATGGATGGTGGTGGGAGTCAGGTTTTAGGTAGGCATCCGTATGAGTTGCTTTCCTTCCATTGAGCCATCTGGTCTCTTTTCGATTACAACATCCAAAAATGGTGGCTTGCCATCCTTTTTCCACCTCCATGGTGAATTTGATGGCTGGGTGTATGGAATTAATGTGGTTTAGGAATTGGTTCAGAGCTGGTCGGCTATGTGGCCAGATGACGAATGTGTCATCTATGTACCTCTTCCACAAGGACAGACGTAGAATGGATGTCTGGATGCCGTCTGTCTCAAAATTTTCCATGAAAACATTGGCTACAACCGGAGATGAGGGAGAACCCATTGGGGTGCCTTCAATTTGTTTATAAAATGTTCCATTCCAGGTGAAGTATGTATTGGTGAGGCAGTGTCTAACCAGGGTCGGTACATCAGCATTCAATCCATGTTGGACTAAATATTCAATAATTGCAATGGTGTCGGGCACAGGAACTTTGGTGAACAAAGAAACTACATCGAAACTAACGAGCAAATCACCTGGAGATAGTGAGATGTCCTAAATTAAGGATACCAAGTAAGCTGAGGACCAAATCAAAACCATCACCTTGCCATACATAGCAGGGATCACCAAAAAGATTTCCAAAATTTTGAGCAAACACAAGATCCTGGCGTCTACAAACTAAGCTGTGTCTGCGGCAGTAGTTACACTGGGGAAACTAAGCGAAATGTCTCAGACCGTGTTCGTGAGCATAAGGCAGATTTGAAACACGGTAGGACCAACACGTTGGCCGTGGCTGATCATTATTTTAATGCGGTTGGCTCACACGAAATAGATTTCTCTAAGACGAAGGTACTTTGTAAGCCCACTGGCTATCAACAAAGATTCGTTCATGAAGCCATCCATATATACAGATACAATTTCAACCGAGAGTATGGGTATAAACTCAGCAATCATGGGAAAGACGTCATCAACCAGTTTAAGTCATAACTGGCTGTGATGATCCCATCCTGCCACCTTCCGATGTAAACATTTTTTCCCTTCCCTTCCCCGTGGCTTCGGCTCTCCGATTTCACATTAACAGGTTGAATTTCTCGCGCCAACGTGGCCACCTCCAGATGCCAACCACTACGTCGCGGTGGCTCTGCGATCTAACATTAACATGCTAATAATATTATAATTGTTTTTTATCCTTTTATCTGGCAACAAAACTGACACCTTTTTTTAAAAGGAGTCATGTTCGCATTGCCCACAATACCTGCGGTCGGAATGCAAAAGGCGCCTTTTGGTGGATTGTCATCTGGTCCAACACCATGTGAGACTAGGCTCTAAGAAAAGCTGTCTCAGGTGTGGACCAATCAATTTCAAGGACAGTGCATACATTATCAGAGTTGTGTTTTTTGTTTGCATTCCGACCGCAGGTATTGTGGCCTATGCAAACATGACTCCTTGTAAAAAAAGTGTCAGTTTTGTTGCCAGATAAAAGGGTAAAAAAACAATTATCACATTTTGCTCTTGGCAAAGGAGGTTCCAATGGTGATTAACATGCTAATTTCTGACATTAACAGCACTATTCCCGCCCACTAGGACTACACCCTATAAAACAGTCTGCATTCAGCAGCTTTTCCCCTCTTTCCTCCTGATGACGATCGCTTGTGTTGCGATTGAAACATCATAGTTTTATTGTATATTTATTATTTTATTAATTTGTACCTATCTACGTGACTTTACCGAAAGACCCAAAGAATATGAATTCCTGCAGTCACGAAAGCTTTAAGTCAAGATTTTGTACTTAGCCGACCATGCCAATCGGAGGTGCGGGGGAAGGTCCCATGCTTGGGCTTGGATCATCGCTACAATAGGCTAGTATTAATCAGGCTGATGTGTGTGCATACTGGGCAGGTGACAATTCACTCTCCCTCTATGATCTGACAAATCATTATGCAATCTTGATTTGCGATTCAACTCAATGACAAGGATTGTATTTTCATTTGTATTGTCTTTTGTCAGCAGTATTATTCATACTGTGACCTAAAAAGGAAATGTAGATGTTTGTGGATAACTTGCATTAATCATATATCGTTTATTATTATACTAATTATCCGATGCAGATATAATTAACAAAATATAAAATATTAATTGATAAATTGTTCCATGGTATAACTTTGTTTTTCAGACTGCTTGGACAGGCTTGCTGAAACTTTGTTTTTTACACGCTTTTATTTAACTCACTCTGTTGTTGTCTTATCCTCAAATCTTGTAGCTCAATTTTAACGCACTCCCCAATGTGGTATCGACTGCACACTTCGTATAATGTCTTACTGATGACAATACTATATTCTATCATAAAAATAATATTTTTTTAAACAATCTTTTTACACGCTTTCTATTAACTCAATCTGTCTTGTTGTTGTTGTATCCTCAAATCTTGTAACTCAATTTTAACCCACTTCCCAATGTGCTATCGACTGCAAACTTGGTATACTTATGTCATTCTGATGACAATCTATATTCTATCATTAAAAAAATGTTTTTTTAAACCATATTTTTTATATGTTATGTTTCGGCTTGGGTCTAATTGTCCACGCTCAACTGACATTGGATGTAAATCACCACGGTCCTTACGTTATGGCAAGCTTCGGGGCCACTTCCTGGAGTCGTGGAGTTTTGCCATAACTCGTACGGTACATTTCATTAAAGCGTGTTTCAAAAAAAGTATTTTTAAATATTACTTATTACCTTCTTATACTACTTTAAATAATAAACTAATCAACTACTTGGAAAGGGCATGCTGTAATTACCTTCACATTTATCCCCAGTGAAAAATAAGCAGATGTCTGCATGTTCATGTTGTGCAGATTGCCGTGGAGCTGGAGATGTACCTGCACGAGCCCCCTCCAGACATGAGCAGCTGCCCGCTGATGTGGTGGCGCTTCGCCGAGCAACGCTTCCCTGTGCTCGCCCTGCTTGCCCGTGCATGCCTGTGCATCCCGGCCATGGCGAGCAGCTCCACCCCGGCCTTACCTCGGCCTGGCAACAGCAGCAACAGCGGTAGCAACGGTCCTAGAACAGACAGAGACCAGAAGTTACTCGACCAGATAGTGTTTCTTTCCACAAACTTGCCATAAGCCATGTATACACACCGGCACACTTGTTCGATATTAACACTGGTCAACAAAAACATTTTTATCTGGCCTGGACTTTAGCAGCGGTTTTAGACTAATTTCAGGGTGCTGATTCCAAATCTGATCTCAGATTTGCTCTATCACATCTCATTTTTATGATATCGGCATACCCCATTTTCATTGCTTTAGTGTTAAAATACGGTGCTGTATTTTTAGGATAGTGTGTTTATAATATATTTTATGTAGATATCCACATTTTTTAAAATTTTTTTCTGCAGTTTTGATTGAAAATGCAATATTTGATATCTCAAAAACCTGACGTGATAGACAAAAACTGATGCCACATTTGGAATCAGCACCCCAAAATTACCTTAAACCCGTTGGTATACCTTATGCCAGAAAAAGTGTGTTGTCCAGTGTAATGTTTTTTGGCGTTACATAGTTGTAGTGTAAACGCATTATTCATTGGTTGTCACAGTTGTGTTAGTAACTTCTCCGAATCTTATGGGGTTGTACCACGTTGTTGGGCATGTTTGACGTTTTTGAAGTTCCCAGCACGACATGCCAAAAATCACGGTACAACCTGAAAACACATTGAAGGGCATTAATCGTGTTGACACTGGAAAGATTCTGAACAACATGAGGAAATTACTTTGTGAACCACTGATTAAAACATAAATTGTTTGGTAATACAAAAGAGCATGTTAAATTAGTAACAATGGTTCCCCGAACGTAAAAAAAAATCTGGCCATACCATCAATACTCCATTCTTGTATAAAAAGTTAATCTTGAGACAAAGTTTCAGCAAATTTAACAAGTAATGTATACAATATTTAAAAAGCATGCTTGTAACATTATTCCTCTTTTAAAAATTGTTTTCTTAAACTTTATTTTAGAGAAAATATTTGCCCATCGGCTGCAGTTTTTGAATGCGATTTCACATTGTCCAGAGTTTGCGGGGAAGCGAGTTTTTAAATGGTGCAGTGTAAATGCGTAACAGACCTCATATGAACGAGCAATCTGTGAGTCAAATCACTCCTCACTTATGCACGCTACAAAAAACACCACCCACTGTTTGTCTTCCACCTAATATTATTTATCTACAGCCAGCAAAACATACAAACGCCACTTCAAGATAACAGAGTTGCTATTAAATTTCGATTTAAAGCTTTCGTGACTGCAGGGATTCATCTTCTTGGTTCTTTCGGTATTATATTATTTTATTATGTGTTATTTTTATTATTTCCATTCTAGACTCTACCGAAAGAACCAAGAAGAAGAGTTGCTATTCACATGGTCACCATTCAATTACCTATTCCTGCATGCTCATATTAAAATTTAACAGTGATTATTTACAATGTCCATCATTGTAAATGTTTCCTATTGTCTGCTATAACGGGCTCGTCAGGTTGTTCAGGATGCCTTGTTAATTGTTAGTATAAAAATGTGATTTAGTCCATGGGCCAAAAGTTTCGGTTTTGTACAGCGTGTGGTCTAGATGTCTTGTGACCCCCAATTTATTTATATAAAGCTTTATATTGTTTAAGTTGTATTGAAAACAGAAATTGATAGGAAAACGTCTTATGGGTCAATTAGTTGGTGATCACGAGATATCTGCATCACCCTGCACAATGTTAGTGGAGGTATTGGTTCTATACAATGTATGCCCAATGGAAGTGAGTAAAATGCAACATTGTTGTCAATGTTTATTACATCTACATTTCATCTATGGTTATCATTAAGATTGTATAAGATACACAACAGTTGTATCCATTTTACTATATATTTTATCGTAGTTATCAGTGCACTTAATAAGTAAATTTGGAAATAACTAGCTATTACCAAATACAGTTGCAAAACTTTTTCCAGATTACTTAACAAAATAGGGGTTAACTATGAAGCCATAATTTTCCGCCTTTATTTCGTGGTCATGATTACGTAGGTTGTAAAGTTGCAATGATTAGAAGACTATTGGCAAGCTTTTATTGAATTTAACTTTTCAGTCATTTCGTTCATACTGGAAGTATGCAAAATCATAAAACAATTATATAAAGTAGAATACAATTATAAAGTTACGGGAAACTGATATCGTACTTTCGGATTTTTTTTATTGTATTGTCAAAAATATCACAGCAAGGCGAGTTATCAGCATTAAGGGATCCCCAAATCGTAGCCTACTCCTACGGACCTGCGATGTGACAATCCACCTAGCACCTGTACAAGATCTGATTTAATTTCTCCATATCCTCGGCCAATATTGTACAGTTATGGATGTTTATAACACACTAACTTTGCCATATTCTTTGGTCTTTCGGTAAAGTCACATAGATAGGTTCAAAGAAAATTACAAAAAAGGACGTTTCGATCGCAACACTAGTGTTCATCATCAGGAACGCTTGTGTTGCGATCAAAACGTCGTAGTTTTTTGTTATTTTCTTTGAACCTATCTACGTGACTTTACCGAAAGACCCAAATAATATGAATTCCTGCAGTCACGAAAGGTTTAAGTCAAGATTTAACTTTTCCATCTCGGGTACTACAAATTAAGTCACGTTTTGGTAAGGGCTCATGGATTAATTTATGGCATGTTGCCCTGGGGTTTTCTGAGGTGGTAAATTTTACAAGTTGTTTCCTGTAGATTTAACAGGACAAAAGATGTGCATTTCATGGACAAAAACTCTCAGCCTTATCCAGACCACCAGCTCAAAATGACAGCATGTGTGACCGTTTTGTCGTTTTAGGCCAACTTAATAATAACGTGTGGCCAACCAACAGCAGCGACTTACGTGGTTATTTCCAATAGAACTCATCAGTACGCACATTCACCAATGCGCACCACATCCACGTCCCCTGGGAACCCCAAATACATCGGGCTTCCCTTTAAATGATTTAGAACCATTAGCTTCCCTATATGAAATCACATTGTATTGTTAAATCCTCGTGTTCCGACCTGCACTATTTATTGTGGTGATGTTTTCTCATTATTTTACAGATTGCAATGAACGTTTGTTACCAGTTGGTTTGGGGCATTTGAAAAAATCGTTAATATAAGCAAGTTAATCTGTTTTTGGAGTGTCACGTTGTGTTCTTAAACTATGCCTTTGTCCCGGCAGATTAAATGCAATAAAAATTTACTTGGGCACAAATAAAGTGGCGTCCCATGAGATTTCATCAACTGACAACTAAACAATTGGTGGTATAGTCCAAGGTTTGGCAATGATTGTACATCTATGATTGTATGTGTGCTTTGAAGAAGGGCTATTGCCAGAAACGTTGACTATTTTTGTGTTCTTTAAGGCAGTATTATTAACGAATATGTTGAGTTTTTGGTAATCGTCCCTATGATTGGATTCAAACATCTTCGGGATATAAGAATGCATTTTGTTACATAGTGCTTTTCTCATGCTCAAATTACTGAACAGTAAAAAGTGTTCAATATTATACATACAAAAAAATAGTACATGAAAAACCTGGCATTTTTATATAACATAAGAGCAGCATACAGAGTATTCAAGAGATGGTGGGTTAGTAGAGGGAATTCAAGCCAGATTGTAAAACCTTTTGAACATTCGTTTTCATTGAGATTTGAAGGTGGAGGTTGACTCAGCGTATCTGATCTCAACGGGCAGTGCGTTCCATAGCCTAGGGGCAACTGAGGAGAAGATCCTGTCACCCATGGAGCGGAGGCTGGTGGTGAGGCACGAGTTTATTGGTGTCAGAACATCGTCGGGCCAGTTCTCGGGTGTAACAGTGAAGAAGTTGGCGGATGTAGTCAGGAGCAATACCATTGTAAAGGTGAGCCGACACAAGGTGGCAGGGGGTTCGTCTTTTATTTCTTTTCTCCCATCCACACCTGTTCCAGCCGTCCCAATCTCGTTCCCGCCAACCATATCGCCTCACTTGCTCCTCCTGTCACCGTCCCACTCCCCTCCTATTGGTGGGAATCCTTCCCTGACACCCCTACACCATGTAGGGCGTTGTTAGTGAGCCGGGGTAGTAGGTTGCATGAAACAGGGGTTATACTGGTAGGAAGCTCCTGGTTACACCAGCCCACAGGGGATTATTGTGTCCATCCGTCCGTCGTGCGTCCAAAATGGGAGGGGTGGGCTGGGTGGAGAGGGAGGGTGGGGAGGGGCTGGGTGGGGAGGAGAGGGTGGGGTGGGGCTGGGTGGGAGGGGCTGGTCACCCGTGGTGCCCTTATAAAACTCAACGTTTAACCTACTCACGCCAGCTTGTGCCCGCCCTCACAGTCGACAATATTTGCGGAATACACCACGCCGCCGTTGACCTGGCCATTGACCGAGCAACCCAACGTTCCTACCAGCTCCCTCCGCAGGAATGTGTTGTGTTCTTTGCTATTTGTGCGGGTGAGGAGTGGCTGTGGAATTTTGAATCGGTTGAAGCTGTGAGAGGAGATTGGTGGGAGCACCAGCAAGGAATGAGTTACAGTAATCAAGGCGTGATGGAATGAAGGCGTGGATAAGCTGATAGGCGTCAGAGAGGGATGAGTGATCGGATGTGGAGATGATGCCGAGGTGGAAGAACGACACTTTTATGATGTGGTTAATGTGGACTGATAAGGGCCAATCTATTTAGTGCACGTACACAAAACTTTGTCAAAACTGAACCTTTAGATTTGAAGCTTTCGTGACTGCAAGGATTCATACTCTCAGTTCTTTCGGTAAAGTCACGTAGGTAAAAAATAAATTAAAATTAATAAAATAAAATATAATTTTATTTTTATTAATAAAATTAAAAAAAATATTTTNTTTAATTTTTATTAATTTTAATTTCATTTTTTTTACCTACGTGACTTTACCGAAAGAACTGAGAGTATGAAAACTTGAACCCTCCCCCTTCCCTGCCGCTCCCGATCTCCCTCCTTTGCGGCGAGCTGCACCACCAGCTGGGAGACCGCGGCGGCGAGGCAGTCAATCCACCCCTCTAGCGGCATCTGTGCGGGCAGGCTCTCCAGGGGTTGTAGCTGCTGGGGCTGCCACTCAGCCAGCACTGCTATTGCCTCTCCCGCAACCTAGAAGTTGGTTTCCAGGCCCTCTTCTCCCGAGACATTCAGGGTTTCTTCGGCGTCGGATATCATGGGTGCAAATCTTCGGGGCTTGAGCGCGACCTTTAATACCCCACTTCTGACACCACTGTAATGACTCTGACGATGATGTTTTAAGAGCCAATTTATTGGGACACAGCCACAATACGGGACCCTGGCTGTGTGCTTGTCTTCAGCTTGTAACTTCCTCTGACTGTCCCCACTCCTCGTGCGCTCCCCTTTTATATTCCTCGAGCCCAGGTTCTGGAACCTTCTTGTCCTTTTTCCCTTAGCCAATCCCCGTCCTTCCCTCTCACGGATACTTGTGCAACAAAGCCCTCACGGAATTCAGTTTTAAACCTCTGTTATGGCAAGCCACGGCGGACCAGGAACGTTTTCAGAATCTCTATGCATACTGGAGGAATCCGATTAGATATTCAGCTCTTTTCACAGATGTCCAGTTTATTCACGAAGCCCTTATTGAGTGTAACATCTGCAACAAGGCTCCTCTAGGAAGAGGCTTAAACCTCTGTTGTAGCAAGCCACGGCGGACCAGGAACGTTTTCAGAATCTCTATGCATACTGGAGGAATACGATGAGCTACAAATCTATTTTTCCACAGATGTTCAGTTTTATTTCCGAAGCCCTTATTGACTGCAACATCTGCAACAAAGGCCCGAGATTTAGATCTCTGTTGCGACAAGCCACGGTGAGCGTGAACGTTTTCAGAATCTGTATTTATACTGGAGGAATCCGATAAGCTACAAAGCTTTTTTCACAGACGTCCAATTTTATTTCCGAAGCTCTTATTGGCTGTGACATGTGCAACAAAGCCCTCTAGGAACGGAGGCTTAAAATCTCTGTTGTGGCAAGCCATGTCGGACCGTGAACGTTTTCAGAATCTTTATTTACACTGGAGGAATCCGATTTGCTACAAAGCATTTTTCACAGATGTCCAAATTTATTTCTGAAACCTTGTTGGCTGCAAACAAATGCCCTCTAGGAACGGAGGTTTAAAATCTATGTTGTGGCAAGCCATGTCGGACCGTGGACGTTTTCAGAATCTTTATTTACACTGGAGGAATCCGATTTGCTACAAAGCTTTTTTCACAGATGTCCAATTTTATTTCTGAAGCCTTTGTTGGCTGCAAACAAATGCCCTCTAAGAACGAAGGTTTAAAACCTCTGTTGTGGTAAGCCACGGGCTGACTGTGTCACGCGAACAACAGACGCACAGGCACGCGTCCGATCGCCATGTTGGTGCGGGCAGGGTGGTGGTGGCAACGTCTTCGTGGTCGAAATGTGGGTTTCCGTGCCACCCAAGGCCCTCTCGTGCACCGTGCCACCCACGATTCTTCGTGTGCCGTGCCAGCCGTCATAGGCGC
Source organism: Lethenteron camtschaticum (assembly GCA_018977245.1). Lineage (NCBI taxonomy): Eukaryota > Metazoa > Chordata > Hyperoartia > Petromyzontiformes > Petromyzontidae > Lethenteron > Lethenteron camtschaticum. The sequence continues at coordinate 7,330,074 of MU249573.1, read as the reverse complement.
TCGTACCTGTGCACCCCTTTATTAGTGCCACCTTTATTGCAAACCTTATTGGTCACCTCCCTGTGAAACTTAAATATCTCTACGTTTATCCTACAAAGTCCATCACAAGGGAAAGAAACAAACTTGCTAAAGGGATAACGCGATGCCGTCACGACCCCCCCCCCCNGCGTAACGCTTAGAGCGAGAGCGGTGGGGATTTCGATTTGGCCGCTTCCATACCACTACCCCTCATCCCCTACCCCCTCATCCCCTACCCCCTCCACCCCTACCCCCCCTCCACTACCTCCCCTACCCCTCCTCCCTACCCCTTTCTCTTTCCCCTCCTCCCCTACCTCTCCCTACCCCTCTCCACTACCCCTTCCTCCCTACCCCATCCTCTACCCTCCTCCCTACCCCCTCCCTTACCCCATACTCCTCTAACCCCCCCTCCACTACCCCCCTCCTATCCCCTCCCTACCCCCCTCCCTACCCCTCCCTACCCTCTCCCTACCCTCNTCCTCCCTCTGCTCCCCACCNTCCACTACCCCCCCTCCACTACCCCCTCCCTACCACCCTCCACTATCCCTGCTTCCCTACCCCCCTCCCCTACTCCTCCCCCCTCCCTATCCCANCCTCCTCTACCCCCCTTCACTACCCCCATCCCCTACCCCCTCCACTACCCCCCCTCCCCTACCCCCTTCACTACCCCCTCCTCTACCCCCCTTCACTACCCCCCTCCTCTACCCCCCTTCACTACTCCCTNCCCTACCCCCNTTCACTACCCCCTCCTCTACCCCCCTTCACTACCCCCTCCCTACCCCCTTCACTACCCCCCCTCCCCTACCCCCCTCCCTACCCCCTCCCTACCCCCNTCCCTACCTCCCTCCCCTATCCCCTCTCCCNTACCCCCCTCCCCTACCCCCCCTCCCNTACCCCCTCCCTACCCTATCCCANCCTCCCTACCCCCCTCCCTACCCCCTCCCTACCCCCCTCTCCCCTACCCCCTCCCTACTCCTCCCCCCTCCCTATCCCCCTCCTCTACCCCCCTNCACTACCCCCTCCCTACCCCCNTTCACTACCCCCCACTCCCNTACCCCCTCCCTACCCCCCCTCCTCTACCCCCNTCTATCCCCCNCCCCTACCCCCNTCCCCTACCCCCCTCCCCTACCCCCTCCCCTACCCCCTCCCTACCCCCTCCCTACCCCCCTCCCCTACCCCCCCCNTACCCCCNTCCCCTACCCCCTCCCTACCCCCCTCCCTACCCCCCTCCCCTACCCCCNTCCCCCTGTACCCCCTCCTCTACCTCCCTCCCTACCCCCNTCCCCTACCCCNTCATCCCCCTCCCCTCTATCCCCTCCCCCCTCCCTCCTGTACCCGCCCCCTCCCCTACCTCCCTCCCCGACCCCCTCCCTACCCCNTCTATCCCCCNTCCCCTCTATCCCCCTCCCCTCCTGCCCNGCCCCTCCTCTCCCATAGCAAGATGTCCGTCCGGCGCCGTCTCGCGTCGCCGACTTCCGCCGCCGTGCGCCGCGTGAAATCTCGTTTTGTTCTCGAGGATTTGGTGGCGGCGGTGGCGGTAAGGGAAGGGAGGTTTCTTTTGTGTTTGTTTGTTAAACCGCCCCTGGGGGAAGACCGCGAAAGTCATCCGACGAAACGAATTCCCGCGCGCGTTTTAACAAAAGCCGACAAAGTTGGCCGTCATCGCCGGCGCTGATTCGAGTCTCTTTAAACAAAAACAATAACTACCGGTGAGTATTGTGTTGTCTATATATATTATTACAAAGGCGCAGCGATCGTGTCAATGAACGAAATGCAGCAATTGACGAACGTATTGATGGGTTATTTTTGTGTTTGTCGCAGTTTTAATTATGACGATAAAGTGTCGATTTGTTATCGCGCCTGCCTCTTTGCTATCGTACGTACACTTACGTCCAAGCCTTGTTCTATCCACTGCTGGATGAAGGCCTCCTGCCAACCTCCCAACACACGTCTGGTCGGGTTCGCGAGGCTACTGAACCATAACTTCACCGTGCGAGTTGGTGGAAGGCGGAGTGTGTGTGTGTAAGTCAATGCGTGTGTGTGTGTGTAAGTCAATGTGTGTGTATGTGTGTGTAGGGCAATGTGTGTGTCAGTCTATGTGTGTGGGTCCATGTGTGTGTGAGTNAATGTGTGTGTAAGTCCATGTGTGTGTGTGAGTCGATTTGTGTGTTCATTCATGTGTATCTAAAGTAGATGTCTGTGAGAGTCCGTATGTGTGTGTGTGTGTAGGGCAATGTGTGTGTAGGGCAATGTGTGTGTCAGTCCGTGTATGTGTGTGAGTCTATGTGTGTGTGTGTGAGTCTATGTGTGTGTGTAAGTCAGTGCGTGTGTGAGTCGATTTGTGTGTTCATTCATGTGTATCTAAAGTAGATGTCTGTGAGAGTCCGTATGTGTGTGTGTGTGTAGGGCAATGTGTGTGTCAGTCTATGTGTGTGTGTGTCTGTGTGAGTCGATTGTGTGTGGTCCATGTGTGTGTGTGTGTCGATTTGTGTGTTCATTCAGTGTGTGTGTATCTCAAGTAGATGTCTGTGAGAGTCCATGTGTGTGTGNGTAGGGCAATGTGTGTGTTCAGTCATGTATGTGTGTGTNAGTCAATGTGTGTNTGTGTGAGTCAATGTGTGTGTGTAAGTCAATTTGTGTGTGTGTATCTAAAGTAGATGTCTGTGAGAGTCCGTATGTGTGTGTGTAGGGCAGTGTGTGTCGGTGTGGTGTGTGTGNGTGTGTGCTGGTCCATGTGTGTGTGTAGTCAATGTGTGTGTGCGAGTTTTGTGTGTGTTCATTCATGTGTGTGTATCTAAAGTAGATGTCTGTGAGAGTCCGTATGTGTGTGAGTCTAGTGTGTGTGAGTCTATGTGTGTGTGTGTGTGCGTCCATGTGTGTGTGTAAGTCCATGTGTGTGTGTAAGTCCGTGTGTGTGTCAGTCGATATGTGTGTGTAAGTACATGTGTGTGTGAGTCCGTATGTGTGTGTAGTGCAGTTCGTGACCATGTGTATATGTATGTATGTTCAACTTCGTTCGCACCGTACGTAGCCAACCGTGCCAATCGGAGATCTTTGCTCATCTCGAACTCTGCGCAACCTTGGAGCAGCCCTGTTAGTGGATGGTGGTTACCCCCCCCCCNATCCAAAGCACCATCCAGGCTCAAAGCACGCTGAGCTTCGGAGATTTGACAAGACGGGGACACATTCCGGATGATGTGATCGTAGACCGTACCATTGTTATTTGGGCTTGAGCTTTAATGGGTCCTGTTATCACCTTGGTTTTTATTGGCAATACGGTACTGTATATGGACGTTTCCCCCCCCCCCCCCGCTATTCCTTTTAGCATAGGTGGCGAGATGTTAAGTCCCTCGCCTGGTGTGCAGGAGGTCGTGGGTTCCATCCCGACCCTGACGCCCACTGTATCGTTGGAGGAGTTCGCGGTGTATCTGTCCCCGTGGTCGCATGGATTTTTGCCGGGGCTTCCTGTTCTTGCCTGCACGTTGAGAGAAACATTCCTTTCGACTATTTGGCTGCGAAGCTATTTCCACATGATAAGCCACTTCGTTGAGCGATAATTTGTGGCAAGGTTGCTTCTGAAAAGAGATATAGCTCAGTGGGCCTTACCTGGTAAAATACAAATAGTTTATATAGTTTAGTACAGCCCTTTTACGATGCAATATTTTGAAAGTGTGCATCCAACAATTCACGAACCACCTTGTGTAGAACACCTCAATGAGTGTTGAGAAAGGTCAATTGGGATCATAACTCGGTGAGTGAATGTGGAATATCATAGGTTCAGAGCCCGCAAACGTCGATAAGCGCGCCCATATGAGAGAGTTATTATTGGACAGGATTTTATTTTTACGTGGTGGTATTGTACTATACATATTTTTGGGGGATCTTGTTGCATCGGTTTGCGTTATCATCCTCATCCAGGGGTCGGCAACCAAAAAAGAAGAGGCATTTTTGTTCGAATTCGGTAAAAAAACCTAAATATTTTAAGAGCCACAATGCATGTGAATAACATCACGAAGCAGTCCTAAAAGAGCCGCATGTGGCTCTGAAGCCGCAGGTTTCTGACCCCCGTGACCTCGTCCCTTAATCCCAAGTTATTGGCTGCCTCCCCGTGACCTCTCCTTAGCAAGTGGTGGTGAATCCATATCCTCATGGCAGTGGCCAATAGATTGACAATTTGCATTAATTAAAACCAAATGACAAATATTTAAGTATAGACCCGAGTTTTTTCTGTGGGCCCTGGATTTCTTGTCAAATGCAAGGCCTGATACAGCTGTTTGTAAAAAAAGGCAGCTTATATTCTTAGGTTTTTTCGGTAAAGTCACGTAGGTAATTAATTTTAATTTTTTAGCTACGTGACTTTACCGAAAAAACCTAAGACTATGAATCCTTGCAGTCACGAAGCTTCAAATCAAGGCAGCTTATGCCAATTTGGTGGAAAACAGTTTTCACCAAGATTAAAATTCTGCTTTTTCCTCGAGGTAATAATTACACAGTCATAAATATATTACATTCAGTCGATTATTTGGGGTACTAAAGATTATTTGGATTACACAAAGCCATGGATAATGCAAAACATGTAAATTAGCCTGCACACAAAACATTGTTTACTTACAGTGGAATGGAAGACATGGCTGTTCCTAAACTAAGCAGTTAGAAGTGTCTAATAATTATAGAAGCAGCATGCATAATAGGCATGATTGAGTGGAATACCCTATTTTATATTCATCTTTATTCTGCAAGCACAATTTGCAACCTGGATAATCCACCAACTAACATGTAACTTTACACGTGATACCAAATAAAACAGTGGAAAACGGAGCAGTGTGGTTACAGTGAAAGTATTTGTTAACAGAAATGGCTTGCGCCGCTGTTTTGGAACCGAGCGGGGACTTCCCGGCGTGGCTGGAGACGCAGGGCGTGAACGCGGAGGTGGCCCGGGCCATGGACTCGAGCTGGGCATCCGGGACTACGGGGTCCTGCGCGCCTGCGTCGGGGACGGCCTCGTGCGTGCCGAGCTGCTGGCCGCGGCGCGCGACCGCCTGCCCTTCGGCTTCTACGCCGTGCTGCGGCAGGTGGTGAAGGCCCTGCGGGGCGCCGAGCCCCACGATGGCGACGGGACACCGCTGGGACGACGCGGCCGCCGCCTCCCCTGGCGACCTGACGCTGGGAGGGCTGGTGGAAGTGCTGCTCGCGCTATTCAGCGGCTTGAGCCGGGAGCTGCTGTTGTCTGCGCGGAGGCTGGGAGGTGATGGTGGTGGTGATGGAGGTGGTGAAGTTTGTGGGGACAGTGCGAATGGTGATGTTCCCAGTGAGGGCGTGGCGGAACTTGGTCTTGAGATCATCGATGATGAGGAGGAGCAGTCCAGAAGAAACGAGGAGGAGATCGTGGATGGTTCGCTGTATGGTGAGTATTCTCCAGCACAGCAATAACACGGCGATTACCAAAAAACAATAAGGTTGTAACACATCGGTTCACTCTCTTTAGTCTCATGCACAATGGCAGGTTCTTTGCTCTAACTCCCTCCATCCTTCCTGTCTGATCTTGAGCTTCATTTTCCTGTGTTGACCCTCTTGCCTTCAAGTCATCAAGCAGCATCCTTCTTTTGCTGCCTCTCGGCATCTTTGCAAACATCCATCTTAGAGCTTTCTTCATCGAGTCATCTTTGGAAATTCCACAGCATTATGATAGAGATCAGTTGTCACTGTATAGGAAAACAACTTATTTTATTATGTTTTATTTTTATTCTTTCATTATTTCCCTTCTACGTGACTTTACCGAAAGAACCAAGAAGAGGAAAACTACTGTTGACTTCCCAAAAGGGTGTTCATTTGAGCAACTGCATCGGGCTGAAGAGTTGAGTTGGCCTGGATTTGAGCTGGTAACCATCCAATTGTGAGGCACGTGCTCTAACCACACTTTTTTGTTGTTATATACATATACAGATAGTCCCTGAGTTACGCGGGTCCGACTTACGATATTTCTATCTTACAATGGCGATAACGATACGACAAAATTGTAAAATGTTTTAAATTTCGTGCGGCAGGCTTTGGGGCATAGATTTTAGACACTATGGAAATGTGAATAGTCATCAGTATAATCATGATGTCGATTCTAACTTGGGTATATTATATTAACCAATAAGGACTTATTTAGATGGATAGAATGTCTACCTTTCCTAATAAGAGAAATGCTCAAAATACCGCGGTGTCGGACATACTGTGTGATGGCACAATCAATATCTTCTACGTGTCAAACCATTGATATAAGGATGATTTTATTTAACTATGAGGTTGCCATGGAATTGTCCATTGCAAAGCTCAATAAACAGCCTTTTCCAAACCTGCAGGCGAAAACGCCGGCAATCACTTCGGCTTCATCATAGAGGACGTCACGTCACTGCAGGGACCGGCAGCCTTGCGCCCCTCCTTCACGGTGGCATCGGCAGCGGCGGCAGTGGCGGCGGCGGCGACGACGCGAGCACTCCGCCACGCGCGGCTCCACCCGGCCTCGGCGCCGCCCCGATTGCAGGCGCGTCCCTACTACTGCGATGTGTGCGGCCGAACCTTCACGCAGAGCTGCCACCTGAAGACGCACGTGCGCACGCACACGGGCGAGCGGCCGTACCGCTGTGAGGTGTGCGGCGCGCCTTCGCCGACCTGCACCTAGGAGCACCGACGGACACACACGGGCGAGCGGCCGTACCGCTCGAGGTGTGCGGGCGCACCTTCTCGTTCCGCTCCAACCTGCGGACTCAATGCGTTTGCACGACAGGGAGGCGGTTGTTTCAAAGGGCGGCCGGGGTGGGAATGTACGTGTGTGTATGTATGTTGAACTTCTTTCGCACCGTATGTAGCCAACCGTGCTAATCGGAGGTGCGGGAGGAAGGGCAACAAACTAAACACAACAACAACATCGGGAGTGATGGGAGAGGCGGGGGTCACCTTTCTGAGCTGCCACTACTAAACATCTGTGAAAAAGAGCTTCATAGCTCATTGGACTGGATTTCTCCGGTAGAAATATTCTGATTCTGGTGCAAGCAATAAAATGGGGCCCCAGTCCGATTTCGTCATCCTTCCTCGGACTTCAGTAAAACACTTCGACAAACGATGGCGGCTTCAGACAACTTGTCGCGCGCTGCCCTGGGTTGTTATGGCTTCCATAGCTATGCTAAAACTTTGCACTGGCTGCCCATCAAATCAGGGATACAATACGGAATCGCTAACTCGTGTCACCGAGTTATTTTCAACGTCTCCCACCATACCTCTCCCCACCCTCCTCACTCCACTAACCACGGCTAACCACCACGTCCATGGAGTTCAACCAACAACCAGCTCATTGTATCCAGAGGACCGCCTTGGTGAACGGCGTTTCCCCATAGCTGCACCAGCAGCCATCTGGAACTCCCTCCACTGCACATAGGCAGCAGCCAAGCACCTATGTACCTTCAAGCAGCAGCTCAAGCCTCACCTGTTCTGGCTGTCACCTGTTCTGGCTGTCACCTGTTCAAGCTGGCACATGAGGGACTTTGATCTCTGGCGCCGCGTCTCCCGAATTCTCGATTGAACACTGCATCCAATTTGTGAAAATTTCCTCGCGTTGTAAATCGTTTATAAAGTTATTTCGTCCCTCTTCTTAGAACAGTGCCTGGGCACCTCTGGTGGAGTGTGGAGTTGAGGGTGGGTGGGATTTGATCCCTGAGTGGAGAGGGATAAGTAATCCGATATGAAAAATGAAGATTGAGAACACAGGCTTGTAATTGGAGTACCCAGAAAAGCACGCACACACATCTGCGAGGGATTAAAGCTCAAAACTTCTCACGGATAGGTTGGCAACCTACTTGCTTTATTGTCTCTACAGGCACCTCTTAGCTCCTGCAGATGGGCGTCTTCACATATCTACAAACAAATCACCAAGAGCTTACACATCCATCACTATTGGCCTTCCTTCACTCTGGTCTTAAAAAAATTGTATGCATTCTCTTTGGTTTTTTCGGTAAAGTACGTAGGTTAAAAAAGGAAAACGAAAAAATAAATTAAATCACACGTTTCGGGCAACACAAGCCCCCGTCTTCAGGTGACGAGACATTTTTCGTGTCCAGTAATTTGCTGTGACTTCCACCTGAAGACGGGGGCTTGTGTTGCCTCCGAAACGTCGTGATTTAATTTATTTGTTTTCATTTTCCTTTTTTAACCTACGTGACTTTACCGAAAAACCAAAGAGTATGGATCCTTGCAGTCACGAAAGCTTCAAATCTAGATTTGTAATGCATTGTTTTCATGACCTGTTAAGTGCGTGCCAAATTGGAGCTGTTTATGCGGTGATTCTTTTTATGTTTTCTAGTTATTTTTATGATGCTGCCCTTTTTTAATGAATTACCTCATTTAAATACACGAATAAGCTATTAAACACATGAAATTATAACACAGAAAAACTGAAATCGGTTATAATCAACATGAAGTAAATAAATGTGCAAATGAAAGTATTAAATAATTACTTTATAAATTAACTTACTTTAAATTATGCTTTGCATCATTACTTAATAGGATAGCTTTCCCTCTCGATGCAGTCGCGTTGAGTTGCAGATGCGATTCGCAGAAAGCCAAAATCGTGAGTAACGTGGGAATACTGTGTACTGCTTGTCATTCACTCTGGGATTTGTCACCGACTGTTATAGCGAATTCTGCAGGAAACAGGAATGTAAATGTTCCGCAGAGCTTACAAAGCATAACTGGCACATTCGCGGCAGTATATTTGCTATGCGAATGACGCGAATACCAATGTATCATTACGGGGAAAAAATGTTCATTTGGTATTCAAACGTTGATGGTCTCAAGCCCCCNAATCATTATTTTACGAAAAATGTTTCGTGCAAATTTATTGAGAACATAATTGGAACAAAGCCCTATCTCAAGGGTAACATTTTCGTATTGTAATATTGACATGTACAAGTGATGTTTTACAAAGCATGAAATTGTGCAATTTTTAGTGTAGAAGAATTATTGCTTTTTTTCCGTGTCATCTTTAAATGTAATTTACTGACGTGCAAGGTTTGATGAGAATTATTCACCATTTAACTCTGGACGTGTAATGGGACAATTTAGATACGATTGGTGATTACATTTAAAACACAAACACGTTTAATAAAATAAACACATTTATTTATAATTTGGAAGCGTGAAATATGCTTGCAGTTCACAATAAATGGACTTGGAATGAGTAATGTTTTGCTGTTTATACATTTTTTTTATCAACGAATTGAAAATATACATTTTATATTTAAATATGCAATGCTTCTGAAATAATATATACGAGAACTCCATTCTGCTATCGTAGTTTTACTCCATTGGCTTATTTGCCTTGCTCGGCCAATATTAATCCAGCAGCATTAATTTAAGCAAGCAAATCCTGGACCCTTTTTGGCTTCCATAGGTTCAGGCTTGTTAAACAAATTTGCTGTATTACCAGAGCACTCCAAAAAAAGATTCAGTGTTGAAAAAATTGTTTTAAAAAAACCTAAACATGTTTTTCAATGCACACTCTTAAATGCACTCGATGATCACGGGAAGTGGGTTAATAAAATATTTAAAAATGTTTGTGAAAAAAATTGGTTTAAGAAAATGTAATGTACTTTTAATTGCACAAGTAGAATAATTTAAAAAGTTGTTAAAAGCTTGCCATAGTGTAAGGGACAGTGGTGATTTACAGGCAACGTCAGTTGAGCGTGGACAATTAGACCCGTAAAAAAGATTGTTTAAAAATATATATATTTTTAATGATAGGATATAGTATTGTCATTAGTATGACATACCTATACCAAGTTTGCAGTCGATACGACATTGGGAAGACGGTTGAAATTGAGTTACAAGATTTGAGGATATGACAACAGAGTGAGTTAAATAAAAGCGTGTAAAATGTTTAAAATATATATATGATAGAATATAGTCTTGTCATCAGTATGACATAAGTATACCAAGTTTGCAGTCGATAGCACATTGGGAAGTGGGTAAATATTGAGTTAGAATATTTTTTTAAGGATACGACAACAGACGGAGTGAGTTAAATAAAAGCGTGTAAATAAATAAAAAATTACCCAGAATTAATCAAATTTACGTGCTCAATAAAAGTGGGTGACTTGCATAAAGAAAATTAAACATATCGAAAGGAAGCCACCCACTTTTATTGAGCACATGAAATTTGATTAAATCTGGGTTGCTTTCACCGATTCAATATCAGGAAACCCCCTCTCATTTCACTTTCTGCCACAAAACTCCTTGTTCATGTTCTGGTCTCTTTTTTTCCCCCTAAAAACTACAGCACATCGGACGCCTCTTCGTCGATAGCAGGGTTATCGTTCCAAAATAATCTGTCTGGGGGTCGAGTGGACATTTCTAGAATTTACCGCAAAGATGTCTTGCATCAGAGACTCATCATCACTGTCCACAAAATCATCTCGGGAAATGAGATTTCAAATAGACACCTATCAACACTCATCGTGAACAAAGCACGCACACACACACACATGACGTTGTAACTTTATCCGAGACTGGGTAGACTTGTGTTACATCAGGGCGACCGTGTTGGCCTTGTGCATTGTTAAATCCAAAAATGCGTTTTGTGTTAGAATTTAAAACGAAGCATCCCCCCCCCTAGATTTGAAGCTTTCGTGGCTGCAATGATTCATATTCTTAGGTTTTTTCGGTAAAGTCACGTAGGTAAAAAATTAAATTAATAAAAGTAAAATAAAATCACGACGTTTCGGAGGCAACACAAGCTTCCGTCTTCAGGTGGAACCGTCACAGCACGATAGCTCACTTGATACAGCTATCGTGCTGTGACGGTTCCACCTGAAGACGGAAGCTTGTGTTGCCTCCGAAACGTCGTGATTTTTATTTTATTTTAATTTTACTTTTATTAATTTCAATTTTTTACCTACGTGACTTTACCGAAAAAAACCTAAGAATATACATCCCCCCTCCCGACGAGTCGAAGCAAATCGATGTAGAAGCAAACGATACCCTCGCTCATCTCATTGCAGGTGGGATCCTGCGTGCCTGCTCACACCCGAGGAGGCCCTGCAGCTCCCGTTTGTTCTGGGTGTCAGTGACCACCTCCGTGGAAACCCCCCATCGCCTCCAGTAGCAACTCGCTTGACCTGACCGAGATTGTACCACGGTGGCGATGTGTTAACTACCTCGTCTGGTATACAGGGGATCGTGGTTTGACCCTTGACACCTGTATATTTGGAGTTGCATGTCTCTCCCCCCGTGGTCGTTTGGATTTTTCTCCAGGTTCTCGCGATTTTTAAAGTTTTTGGCTGCTAAACATTTCGTTTTTGGCTGCTATACATTTCCACATGATGAGCCACTTTATTGGGCTATTATTTGTTAGGTCGTTTCTGAAAAAGAGTTATATTGCTCAGTGGGCCTTGTCTGGTAAAATAAAATAAAATGTAGTTTCGAGGAGTCGCAGCCAGTGCTGATAGATCCAAATCCAGCCCCAATCACCACCACCGTCCTCTGCAATGCCAGCACAGCTGGCTCCTGAACATCTCAGGGTCACACCAACGTCCGAGACCAGAAGCCGAATTTGACCCCTGGGAATTGTGAGCCGCCTCTCATGATATCGGAGCCAGCCTCCGAGACGCTGAAACGTCTGACGACTCTTGAGGTTAGTGAGCTAACTTCTGAGGCATCCGGGCCAATTCCCTCCCCATGGCCACCGACATTCTATTCCAGCCAAGTTTATGCCACTCCCAAGATGGAATCAGCTCCAGAGCCAGCTCACAATTTCGTCACGGCAAGCCACGGGGAGCCACGCGGAGGGCGGGGATGTGGAAGGAGGGGAGGGGCGATGGGGAAGGGGCAGGGCAGCTCGGACAGTACATTTCATTAAAGTGTTTTTTAAAGTATTTTTAAATATTTTATTTTGTTTGGCTGATGTAAACGCAACAATTACAATTTCAAATTTAGGTGGTCAAGCCAGATAGCCACGTCAGGAGTAGCGGAGTGTATTGCTGCGATGTCTTCGTCGTATTTGTGGAGCGGGCATTGCATCGTTATATGTCGTACGATCTGTTCTGGATGACCAGCGTTACACACCGAAAGTTTTTAATTTTCACAATTTGTAAATCAGGTATCCGCATCTGCGTCCATGAGCTTCGTAGAAGATCAAACCCCAGGGATCTTCTGCGTGGGGTCTTTCACAAGGTGTTTTGTCACAACGATCAGGATGGTACAGACAGCTCCTGAGAGTATAAGCAGGTTTCGCAGCCAGCTCACAAGGAGATGGAAGAATACAAATCGATTCGAGAGACTGTTCCTCCAAACAGGACATTTCATATCAAGCAGGGTTTGGAGGCATTTGGTGGCGGTGATAATGCTGGCACTGGGTTTGTGTTCGCTACCACTAAACAGGGCCTCCAACACAGTTTCGGGGACAAAGCAATGTGTATGGCCACAAGCCAACAGTTGGGTTTGCACAAAGACGACAAAGATCCCCTCTCGACTTTTTCAGACTTTGGGGCAAGTGCTGTTCGTGAGAACCTCTGAAGGCCGGCACGGCACACGAGTGGTGGGTGGGTGGTCAGTGCCACACGCGGCCGCCTTTGTCTCCCGAGTGGTGATGCTTACACATCGCACCAGGTATTCATTTCAGGCTGAGTCGACCTAGGGGAGGACCAGGACCGGTTAGGATAATCGTCACTGGTGTTGGCCGTGCGGAGGAATCGAATTAGGGTGGCCATGTTCGGAGCCCAGCTTATAATACACGCACACAACAACCGCCATTCGCCACTAAGTGGCGGTGACGTCACCACGGTGCTTGTGCCAGGCTATGTCCACTTTAAGGCAACGTGAAGTGTTGCAGGTCACGAAACATGGTTTGACTGACTTTTAACCGGCGCTTATCTGACATGCACACACATGCAGCTCACAAAGACCTACAAAGACCTACAAAGACAAAGATCCCCCGTATAGCCTTAACAGACTTATGGGCAAGTGCTGTTAGCGAGCACCTATGAAGGCCGGAACGGTACACAAGGGGTGGGTGGCCAGCTCCACGCCCGACCGCCTTTGTCTCCCCAGTGGCGATGTTTACACACCAGGTACTCATTTGAGGCTGAGTCAACCTAGGAGAGGCCCAGGACCGGTTCAGATAATCGTTACTGGTGTTGGCGGGAATCGAAACCGGGTCGCTGGGTTCATAGCGCAGCGTAGCGCTAACCGCTACACTACCGCTCCCCACAACACAGACACACATACACATGCATGGATCTTGAATAAATGTTGTATTGGCTGTGTAATTAAGCCAAAATGTGCCCTTGCTCAAATGCCGGCCTTAAGCCATTGGTGGAAATTTCACACTCTTGGAGTGAGGACCAGCCTTTCAACTGTACAGGGTGGTCAAGATGTCTTGTGACCCCTATTTAATTCTCGAAAACTTCATATATTTAAAAGTAAGGACAAAGGGGTCGATTAATCGGGGTCGCAAGACATCTGGACCATATTTTACAACTATTGGCGACTTCCCACAAGCAGAACATCACTAATATTGAGGAAATTAATGAAAATTGTTGATCCAAGTTAAGATACCCTGAACGAGATAAGGATTCTGTACTGGATGATAAAAAAATGTCTGTGTAATATGATGTATCACAACCCGTCATGGTGATTGGCTCTGCCGGTCCTGGTTTACAGCCAATGGGGGGAAGCCTGGGGGCATGGCCCTGACGTGATGGAAAGGGGACAGCTATAAGGATTGGTTCTGCTGGCTTTGGCCTCAGCCAATGGGGAGATGAGTCAGGGGCGTGGTCCCGGGAGCTGACGAGGGAGCCTGGAAGATTCGATGCAGGCTAACGAGGATTGGCGGAAATGTACCACGTGACCCGGGTATTAAATAGGGGTGGAGACGAACGATACGTGGTCAGAACGGGAACGAACAGAGGAAGGGGCCACGCGGAGCGGGGCTCCGAGTTGCCACGTGGCAGTGCGTCTCTCTCTGTCTATCTGTCCCTCGCACGCTGCCTATCAGCAGCGTGAAGTAACTGTAACATAAGTTGAATAAAAGACGGATTCCAGAAGTCGTCTCAACGAGCTTTATTACATCTGTTTGAAATAGAGGCTGACCGAAACAATTTCTGGTTTCGGCCAAAACCGAAAGTAAAAAATTGACTTTCGGCCAAAACCGAAAGTATGCCGATAGAGGCCATTTGCCAACTTTCGGCGCCGAAACCGAAACCGAATTTTGGTCGGCCTCTATTGGAAAGAGATTATTCTGTTTCTGTATAAGGAGTTCTCTATTGAGCAAACGGTTGTTTTATTGCATTAAAACAGAACATAACACAAACACTCCCCGAGCCAAGCTTCTTCAACCAAAACACATTCCTGCGGAGGGAGCTGGTAGGAACGTTGGGTGGCCAGGGTCAACGGCGGCGTGGTGTATTCTGCAAATATGCCCGACTGTTAGGGCGGGCACAAGCCGGCGTGAGTAGGTTAAACGTTGAGTTTTATAAGGGCACCACGGGGTGACCAGTCCCTCCCCACCCAGCCCCACCCCTCCACCCCCACCCAGCCCCACCCAGCCCTCCCCACCCAGCCCTCCCACCCTCCCTCTCCACCCAGCCCCACCCCTCCCATTTGTGGATGCACGACGGACGGACGGACACAATAATCCCCTGTGGGCTGGTGAAACCAGGAGGTTCCTACCAGTATAACAGTTACGTGTATATACTGTATGTTAAACGTCGGTTTAACGCGTAGGCTTTCGCGACCAATATTATTAATAATAAAGGTTTATTTGGGTTAAATCGCGGGTGGTGATGGGTTAACGACACATTTATATTCACGCAATCTATCCCAAAACCTTTATTATGAAAGTTGAGCTCCTTTCGCACCGTACGTAGCCCAACCGTGCTAAATCGGAGGTGCTCTTTGGAAATGCAATGTTTTATTCCACTGCATCCACTGGGTGGCACTGTTGGTTAGTGTTCCACTTTGAATGGAAGGTTTTGAGTTCAAATTCAAGGTCAGCTGTCAACAGCTCATCATCTCTCTGGGATGCGTACAACGAGTAGCGTTCTTCCCCTGTCATGTGAATGTGGAATTGTTCTCAATTGGGCTTTGTATCGTCAGTGGAGATGAGTGCCACCGACTTTCTCTTGCTCGTTTGGAGCAGTGAGAAATCTGGACGTTGGACCTTTCAGTTGTTTTGAAGTAGGATCGATGACAGATTTGATTTATTTCAGCAGGAAGGGCCCAATGCGCTGCTAGGTTCTATTATTGCATTGGCGTCCGCGACGGTACAGATGTTACACAGTATGTGAGAGTGAGCACAGCTACGAGTGGATGACGGCACATGGGAGGGTGTATGTATGGTGAACTTATATTCTTGGTCTTTCGGTAAAGTCACGTAGAAGGGAAATAATCAAATAATAAAAATTAACAGTAAATTCTCACGACGTTTCGATTGCAACGCAAGCAATCATCATCAGGTGTGAAAACCACAGCAAGAAAATTTGAAAAAGTGAATTTATTGTTTTTATTTTATTATTTCCCTTCTACGCGACTTTACCGAAAGAACCAAGAATATGAATCCCTCCAGTCACGAAAGCTTTAAATCGAAATCCAGAACCACTTCAAAGTGACCTCAACCAACACCTATTGCAGGTGTTCTACAGCAAGGCGGTTTGCCATTATTGAAATTGTTAGATGCAGACTTTAAAATGTCCGTCGTGAGAGCTGTAACAACCTGTGGAGCAACTTCAACGTGCTGTACACGTCGTTCCAAGCAATGATACACGCAGCGGTTGCGCTTGTTTGCATTTTAGTCTTTGGTCAACACATTCATGCGGAGGGAGCTGGTAGAACGTTGGGTTGTTCGGTCAATGGCCAGGGTCAACGGCGGCGTGGTGTATTCCGCAAATATGCCCGACTGTGAGGCGGGCACAAGCCGGCGTGTTTAGGTTAAACGTTGAGTTTTATAAGGGCACCACGGGGTGACCAGCTACTCCCCACCCACCCCACCCTCCCCACCCAGCCCCTCCCTCCCACCCNACCCTCTCCACCCAGCCCTCCCTCCCACCCCACCCTCCCCACCCAGCCCCTCCCACCCTCCCTGCCCACCCAGCCCCTCCCTCCCACCCAGCCCCTCCCCACCCTCCCACCCTCCCTCCCACCCAGCCCCTCCCTCCCCACCCAGCCCCTCCTGCACGACGGACACAATCATCCTCTGTGGGCTGGTGTAACCAGGAGGTTCCTATCAGTAACAGTTGATTTGAAACGTTACCGCTTTGTGTCCATTGGATAACGTTAAATAACTGCACAGTATTGCACTTGGCAACGTCGTGTGTTGTTCATTAATCTACGACAAAAATGTTTACACTTTGCCGCTTCCGTTTTGCCAAGTACAGTAATCGTGTGTTATCAAATAGTATTAAAAAAATCATACACTGTAATTAGTTAAGTAATATTACGATAAAAATGTGGACATTTTGCCCCTTCCGTGTGCCAGTTGCAGTAGTCGTGTGTTGTTTAATAGTATAAAAAGTGTAGTGTTGTAAAAACTGACAAATAAACTTCTTATGAGGCAACACTTTGGTTTATTGTCTTTACTACAAGGTCCCCACATGAAGGGTGTATCGGTCCCCTCACCCGATACCTAGGGAGGTATGGCCCCGAACGATACGGGACCTAACACTGCTAACCCGTTCGCTATCGTCCTCTGGCTGGGACCTATGGGAGGCTGACTGACCCGACCTCCTGGTCCATGGCTCCTGACCACTGGCCTCACTGAGCTCCGGCCCTTAGAAGGACCGCGGGGGCTTGGGGTCCAGGGTCCTATTCTCCAGCCGGGTCTTCGGTCTTCAGTGTGGAGATAACTGAGCCAGATCTCTGAGTAGGCATCGGCAAGGTAAGGTAAAAGTTAAAAGGTAAAAACAACGAGCCTACCTTTACCCTACTTTTTACCTTACCACGATACAATCACTCTACCCTACCTTTTACCCTTACCCATACAAATTACCCTATTACAGGGTAATTACTGGGGTATTGCTACACGTGAAAAAGGTTTATAACAGTAAATTCTAGGTAGAGCACTTTATTCATATAGAATACTCTCGATGATTTCAATTTTACACGCTTTCTTTTAACTCTGTTGTTGTTGTCGTTGTTGTGTCCTCAAATCTTGTAACTAAATTTTAACCCACTTCCAAATGTGGTATCGACTGCAAACGTGGTATACTTATGTCATACTGATGACAAGACTATATTTTATCATAAAAATGTATATATTTTATCATAAAAATATATATATTTTAACATTATTTTTATATGTTATGTTTCGGCTTGGGTCTAATTGTCCACGGTCAACTGACGTTGGCTGTAATTGGCCACGGCCCCTACGTTGTGGCAAGCTTCGGGGCCACTTCCTAGAGTTGTGGAGTTCTGCCATTACTAGTACATTTAATAAAAGCGTGTTTAAAAAAAGTATCTTTAAATATTACTTATTAAATGGAGGCTACGGACTGCGCCACGGAGCTTTTAGCGGTAAACAAGGTACTGTATTTACCGGGTAATATTTCGCGCTACCTTTACCCTACCGGGTAATTCTTCCGAGCTACCTTTACCCTGCCCTTTACCTTACCCCTTGGCATGTCGACACCTTTACTTTTACCCGGTAAAAAGGGTAAATTATCTTACCTTGCTGAGGCCTATCTCTGAGTGCTCTGGCTTATAAACTCGTTCGTGGCTTGCTCCGCCCTAGCCACGCCCTCCTTCTGGAACTTTCTGGAAGGTGACATCATTCCCCCGGTCCCCCCCCCCACCTGGGGCCTGGGAATGTGTCCCAGGATCCGTTTACTGGGATCCGCCGTTGGCCCCTTTCTGGCCCATGGACATTTGCCCTGGCGAGGTAATGCCTCTGCCCTCTTATTGACAATAGGTGAAACTACAGGTCTGCTGAATGGTGAGTAACAATCACTTCTAGATGTGAAGCTTTCGTGACTGCAAGGATTCATACTATTAGTTTTTTCGGTAAAGTCACGTAGGTAAAAATGAAATAAAAATTAATAAAAATAAAATAATAAAAATCACGACGTTTCGGAGGCAACACAAGTCTCCGTCATCAGGTGGGACCGTCACAGCCAGATTTGCTGTATCAAGTATCAAGCGACCTGAATTTGATTCCCAGTCACAGCGAACACCAGTGGCTAGTGGTATGCGAACCAATACTTTAGCCTTCCCGAGGTCAACCCAATCTTGACAATATAAATTTGCGCTTATAAGGCACCTTTCACAAGAATGTCATAAACTGCTGTGATCTCGACACATCAGCAATGGGCAAAGGTGGCTGAGCGCGGTGCGAGGCACACTACCTCCCTCGTCGGCTGTGCCGGCCTTAATAGATGCTCGCTAACAACACTTGCCTCTGTAGTTGATCGCAAGTCCCACATGGCACCCATTGCGGAGGTGTGGGTATGGGCAAGGGATAGTGTACCGTATTGTGTTGGCGAAATGGGTGAGGAGTCAAACTGGGCTGGAGGCGAACCCAAGCAGCCTGAAGACGGAATTCGTTTTCGGGAAAGTTCCAGAGATGTGGCGAATCAGGGATGAATTCACGCTGGTGGGGTCATTGGGTTCGAGCTAGATCATATTGTATGTTGAACTTCTTTCGCACCGTACGTAGCCAACCGTGCTAATCCGAGGTGTGGATTGTGGTGGGGTGATGTTGAATGGAGGGCTTTATCGCCATCAAATGTGGGTCCAACCTGGGAGAACTGGTTGGCCGGGGCCTAGTTAAACAGCACGCTAAGAACATGCATTCCGTGGGCGTTTCGTGGCTGGTTTGTGGCTCGCATTCATCATTTAGATTATTTAGATTATTTTGCCGCTATAAATTTGCACATGATAACCCACTTTGTTGAACTATTATTCGTGGTCAGGTCGCTTCTAAAAAATAAGCGAATCGCTCTGTGGGCTTTATCTGGTAAGATGAAAAAAAAATTTTTATTTGTATTTTTTTCATGGTTTGGTTTCCCTTCGCTGTATGTTGCACCCCTATCGTGTTTTGTGTTGTTTGTTGCTGTAACGTCCTGATCCGCCCCTATTGTGGACGTCTGTGAAAAATAAGTAATATTTAAACATGCTTTTTTTTAAACACGCTTTAATGAAATGTACCGTACTCGTAATGGCAAAACTCCAAGACTCCAGGAAGTGGCCCCGAAGTTTGCCATAACGTACAGGACCGTGGCCAATTACAGCCAACATTAGTTGAGCGTGGACAATTAGACCCAAGCCGAAACATAACATATAAAAAATAATGTTTTAAACATTTTTTTATTATTTTTTATGATAGAATATAGTAATGTCATCAGTATGACATAAGTATACCACGTTTGCAGTCGATATCACATTGGGAAGTGGGTTAAAATTGAGTTACAAGATTTGAGGATACAACAACAGACAGAGTGAGTTAAATAAAAGCGTGTAATAGCTTTATAGCTCATTGAATTCCTCTAGTAGTAAGACACATTCTGATTCTTAAGTCGGTGATTGGCACGGCTCGGCTGAAGCTCTGTCCTCTGTTTCGGGTTATAACCACTCGTTATGCGTTGTGTGTTTGAGATCGTAATTGCCAGTAGGCTCCCCATTGAAGCTGCGTGTTTTATATACATATGTATTATGTGCAGCTAAGCAAATTCCCTCTGCAATTGAGATGTTATTCAACAAAGACTTTTGTTTTAAGTTTTAGAAGACGAACGGCTAAAATAAAGTGCATCTGTTCATGCTTATACGTTACACTGTGCCACATTTGAGGCATCCACCAAACCGTCGCTACCAAGGACAGCGTGCTGTTACACCTTTACAGTCTATGAGGTCAAACGCGAGTATATTTGTCTTTGTAGACTGTGTATGTGTACATATTACATTGGTATTTTAGATAAAGAACACGAGCCACGGGCTGTCCTTGGACCCTCATTTCCCGTCACTCTTACTCATCCGCAATAAAACCAAACAGCTGAACTGAAACGCAAAAAAGAGTAAGTCGTGGGCGATGGAACGATTTCGCGAAGTATATTCTCGGATCTTTCGGTAAAAGCACGTAGAAGGGAAATAATAAAATAATAAAAATAAAACAATAAAATGATCACGACGTTTCGGCCACAACACAAGCAGTCGTCCTTGTGTTGTGGCCGAAACGTTGTGAGAATTTATTGTTTTAGTATTTTATTATTCCCTTCTACGTGACTTTACCGAAAATCCAAGAATATGAATCCCTAAAGTCACGAAAGCTTTAAATCGAGATTTCACGAAGCCCCGTAATATGAGAGTGGGCGTGAGGGTGAGCAAATTTGTGTGTCGTTTAACCGCATTCCGATAGCCACCGATAAACACTAACGCACCTATTTTCAGGCTGGGATATTCACGCCCTGCAATTCAAATTCCAGACGTGTTTTTCCTCATTCTGGCTATTTTAGTCCCGTACATTCTACTCAGGTTCTTATAAAGATACCACCCCCCAAAAAAAACCATCTGACCAATGTAACATTTGCCACACGTACACAACTAGGAGATACAGGTGTGTATGTTAACTTTTTGCACTGTACGTAGCAACGGCGATAAACGAGGGAGTGGTGGAAGGACAGCGAACTAAACACAAAAAGCAGTTCTACAGGAATGAGTTTTAAATTTAGATTTAAAATTGCATGAGTGAGAGAAGCAGAAACAGACAAGGAGATACGTGGAGCGAGAGAAGCAGAGACATGATTGAGATTTACGGTGAGAAAGAAGCAGAAACAGACAAGGAGATACTGTACTGTGTATGAAACTATTTAAACTAAACTAGTTTTTATTTTACCAGGTAAGGGACCCTGAGGTATACAGCTCTTTTTCAGAAGCGACCTAACCACAAATGACAGCTTAACGAAGTGGCTTGTCATGTGGAAGTGTATAGCAACCAAATACTCTAAAACGCGTGATGTTGATTCTAAATGTAGAGGGGGAAAACCGGAGGACCGGAGAAAAATCCATGTGACCACGAGGAGAAAGCTACTGCAAACTCTAACTATACAGGCATCATCAGGATCGAAATGGAACTCACGACTTCCTGTATACCAGGCGAGGTAGTTAACATCTTTCCACCGTGGCGCCCCACGTAAGGAAGTATGTGGAGTAAGTGAAGCAGAGACACAACAAGGGGATGTTGAGTGAGATGTATAAATTAGGATTTCCATTCCTCGCGATTCACCACACTATGTCTTTTCGCTTTCACCAATATACTTATGTAGGGATTCTTACGGGGAAAGGCGGACAGAAACTCAAGGGTGTCTGCACCCACACACGGGTGTCTACATCCACGTCCGCATCGGTTAACCCTGGGGGCCATGGGGGTGCTGTGATCCCCCATAGCCCCACCCCTCTGAGAGGATTCCTATAAAAGACAGGGAGCCAGAGGGCTCGGAGGCAGTGTGTTAGAAGCTTACCAGTGAAGACTGAAGACCGGTAGAATAGGCCCTGGGTCTCCCCTGGCTCGCTGTCCTTCTCAGGGCCGAGCAGGGCAAGCCAGTGGCGCGGCCCCAAGAGCTTCAGGACCGCTGCTCTTGTAAGAGCCGGTCTGGTTGGCTGGGTGCCGGGATCCGTGCTTGACCAGGGCCGGATCAGATAGCCTCCCCTAGCACTCATAGCGGAGGACTGGGAATAGGACAGTCAGGGAATAGTGCTAGGGGTGTTTCCCATTGAGTACGGGTGAAGGGGCCGTTACCCCTTCAAGTATTGTTACCGCCTTTGGTTAAATAAAAGAGTGTGTCTCAACTACGTCGTCTGACTCACTGAGAACTCATTACACTTGCATACAAGTCAACCCGTTACAAGCTGCACACGCCGATGATGGTTAAACACGTCCCATGTGACGTGCTAAGCAATTATCGCTGTTTGCATCTCACACACACACACGGAGATTCTAATTTGAATCGGCTCTCAACGCAGACAGCGTTAATTGACGTAGCTTGTAGGACTGGAGTTTGGGAAACCCTGGCAGAGAGTGAAATGGCACGGGAGATATATGGAAGGAGAAATGGACAGACAAGAGATGTATGTATGTTGAACTTGATAATTGTTTTTTTACCCTTTTATCTGGCAACAAAACTGACACTTTTTTACAAGGAGTCATGTTTGCATAGACCACAATACTGCAGTCATAATGCAAACAAAAAACATAACTCTGATAATGTATGCACTGTCCTTGAAGTTGATTGGTCACACCCGAGACAGCTTTCCTTAAGCCTAGTCTCACATGGTGTTGGGCCAGATGACGCCAAAAGGCGTTTTTTGTTTGCATTATGACTGCAGGTATTGTGGTCTATGCAAACATGACTCCTTGTAAAAAAAANGGTGTCAGTTTTGTTGCCAGATAGGAGGGTAAAAAACAATGATCATATTTTTTACTGTCAAATGAGGTTCCAATGGTATGTTGAACTTCTTTCGCAATGTACGTAGCCAACCGTGCTACTCTTAGGTGCAGGGGAACAGACGACAAACTAAACACAAAAATAAGTTATGAAGAAATAAGTGTTCAATCTAGATTGTTTAAAAGTTGAATAGCTCTGGTGGCTTCCGAATATCGGAAGGAAGAGCGTTCCAGACGGCCGCAGAAGTGCATCTCTAAGCGAGCGATGGAGTGGCCATCTTTGTTCAATGGCTCGCCAAAAGTCGCTGCGAGGATGACCGGAGTTTGCATGACGGTTTATGCGTCTTGACGAGATCGGCAAATGTATGTCCTGCGAGAGAAGATTTGAAGAGACAGAGACACGAGTATCAGAGAGGCAGGGAGAGAGAGAAACAGAAGCAGTGTAGAAGGCAGGCTGAAACACGCGCTTTTTTACGGCCGGCAATAACGTAACCTGGTTCAACGTTTTCCCTGCATCGAACGAAGTGGCAGCCAAATGAGACAACGTGCATGAGGGGATGCACCCATGGAGATACAGTGGTGAAACTACTCGTGCCGGTGCCATCGCTCGATCGCTGCATCAAAAAGACCCTGAAGCCAGTTTTACAAATCACAAAGTGCGTCGAGTGAATTTTAATTGCAGAGAACATAATGAGGGCGACTAGAATTGAGTCATCAAAAGGATGCTAATGCAGTTGGTTAGGGCACTGAGATCAAAAGTAATTATATTTCCACAATGGGAACGCAAATCATTTGATCCCATGCGTTGTTCTTGGGGTGGGGGGGGAACAGTGCACTCCACATTCGTGTTCTTTTATGTGTAGTGTAGCACAAGTTGGAGCCGAGGTCGTTGCAGGAGGCACCTTCTTTATTGTAACACTCGTTAGGTTCACACAGGCTCACCTCCTTCCTTCTCGTTGCCGTACAGTCCAGCCTAGACACAACCCTAACCGCGTTACACCGACGGCGTCGACTAAGACAGCCAACAGCTGTCCAGCCGCGCAATGATCGAGCGAAGGCGGCAGCGTTAAAGGCGGCAACGACGACAGTGACGGCGAGACGTTTGCACTCCAGAACCGGCAGCCCAGAGCTCTCGCTCTCCGCTGCTTTTATCCTCCTCGGCGTGGCCTGGCTCTGCCCTGGCCACGCCTCCCTTCTCGAACCCACTAGCGGGTTCCAGGGCCTTATTGATTAGGTCTTCCGTGAACCTTGCCCCAGTTCCTCCGCCCTGCCAGCACCCACCCGTGTACATGCTCAATGGCGTGTGCGCTAACTGTCCACCGCAGTTGCCGCTGCTGGACAGCAGCCAGCTCTATGTCACTACACATGTGAAACCTACGAAGACCGCATTTACATCCGTTCTCTCTTTAATGGATGAAGAGCTGGAGTCGGTAACAATGTGTTCTTCACACAGTGTTTAAGGCCATCCTTGCACGTGTTCACACAGGCGTGCCATTCTTGTGACACGACAATAATAAGAAGACACAGTTCGAAACCCACACGTGCATATTTCCGCAACTGCAAAACCGCCCCATGCCGGCGACATTAAATCGCAGCAGCATTTGTTCAATCGCGCTAACTCTGAGCGGTTAATCGCTTCTGAGGGTTGTGAGTTGATGCCGCGGAGGGGGAGGAGGCGCTGCCCCCCATGTGGAGTGACGTCAGCCGCTAATTATTATGAATGAGGGGAGTGTCCATTTGGAGGACATCATCTTATAATGATTATTAATTAGGGGGCTGTTTAATGTGGAGGACGTCACCTGCTCATGATTATTAATGAGGGGGGGGTCCATGTGGAGTGATGTCACCTGTTCATAATTATTAATGAGGGGGCTGGTCGACGTGGAGTGACGTCACGAGCGTTGCACACAGACATTCTTGGCTCATTAGTAGGTAATAATAATGGGTGGGGGGGTGTCCATTTGGAGGATGTTACCTGCTCATGATTATTAATGACGGGGGCTGTTCGATGTGGAGTGACGTCACTTGCGCATGATTATTAGTGAGGGGGCTGTTCGATGTGGAGTGACGTCACGAGCGTTAAGGACAGACAGTAGGTATTACCCAGGATGTGGCATTAAATAGTGGCAGCGGGGTTTTGTACAAGCTTGTGGGGTTTTTTTGTGTGAGGGCCCATGGTGTAGTAGGGAGATGATCTGACCCAAAAACCTTTAATATTGGTCGCGAAAGCCTAAGTGATAAAGGGAAGACGACACTTGCCAATAACATCTGATTCACCAAAAGTATTCGTTTAGCACAAGGGGCCGTTCATAAATGACGTCACGCGATTTTGGACGATTTTTGACCCCCCCCCTCGTCACACGGCGTCACAAAAAGTCAGACCCCCCCTCAAATATGACATCAAAAAGCTCTGCCCCCCCCCCAAAAATAAAACATGCTTCAAATCGCTTTAAACTATTGTCATTGTTGTGTACTCTGATGTTGTAGGAGAAAACATTTATTAAAAAGTCTATTTAATTAAGTAGAACGTGTTGTCTATATTCATTTAAAGTTGCGCATTATGATGTGACGTCACATTTATCAACCCCCCCCCCCTTGTAACACATCGTCACAAATGTCTGACCCCCCCCCCCCCAGGTGCGTGACGTCATTTACGGACGGCCCCCAACCTGATTCTCCTGCCCCTATAAGGGTGAAACCAGCCCAGAGTTTGGGTGTGTAAATAACTGACGGTGTTAACCCAGTAAACATGAACAGTTGGGCCAACCGCGTCACTGAATCTGACCTTTCTCTGCGGTCGTCTGGAATGCTCTTCATTCCGATATTAGGAAGTCATTGGAGCCATGTACTTTTTTTACCTTGACTGAAAAGTAATTTCTTTAGAACTGTTTGGTTCTTCCCCCGCACCTCCGATTAGCGCGGTTGGCTCCGTACGGTGCGATAAAGTTCAACGTATAGTACGTACAACATTGAGCCAGTGTTGTGCATGTAGCGCATCCAGTGGCTGTTGGCTTTATGTAAACGCATCACACTTTTATGGCATTTCAAACTCATGTTCCCGGTCGACGTACAACGATGGGCCAACATTGACTTCATGATAATCAAACATTTGCTCAATGTTGTCCCGACGTAGCATACTCTTAGGTTTTTTCGGTAAAGTCACGTAGGTAAAAATAAATAATAACAATAATAAAATAATAGATTATTTTATTTGTATTATTATTTCTATTATTTTTATTGTTATTATTATTTTTACCTACGTGACTTTAATAACAATAAAATAATAGAAATAATAGATTATTTTAGTTCTATTATTATTTCTATTATTTTTATTGTTATTATTTATTTTTACCTACGTGACTTTATCGAAAAAACCTAAGACTATGAATCCTTGCAGTCACGAAAGCTTCAAATCTAGAACCGACGTAGCATGTTTACTGGGATCTTGGGTTATGAAATGCTATTTTTTTTNGCGCAGATATAAATAACAGAAGGGGCCTTATGTTTATTTACTACCCACAGCACTGTACTGCATTGCTCGGTGAGTTCTGATACAATACGGAGTGTTAATACTGGTAGGAACATCCTGGTTACACCAGCCCACAGGGATTATTGTGTCCGTCCGTCCGTCGTGCAGGAGGGTCTGGTGGGAGGGCTGGGTGGGAGGGAGGGTGGGAGGGCTGGGTGGGAGGGTGAGGCTGGGTGGGGAGGGTGGGGAGGGGCTGGGTGGGGAGAGTGGGGCTGGGTGGGAGGGAGGGTGGGGAGGCTGGGTGGGAGGGTGGGAGGGCTGGTGGGAGGGTGGAGGGTGGGTGGGAGAGTGGGGCTGGGTGGGGTGGGCTGGGTGGGGAGGGGCTGGTCACCCCTGGTGCCCTTATAAAACTCAACGTTTAACCTACTCACGCCGGCTTGTGCCCGCCCTCACAGTCGGGCATATTTGCGGAATACACCACGCCGCCGTTGACCTTGGCCATTGACCGAGCAACCCAACGTTCCTACTAGCTCCTCCGCAGGAATGTGTTTTATGTGAGACGAAAACTAGATGGCCAGAGAACATTTCACACACATCAGAGAAGAAAACTGAACCTCATCCAGAGAGTAACCACGAAATATTGTGAACAATATAATTAACAAAAGAGATAAGCAGCCAATGTTTCCATATGTATGTGTCCGCACATTAAAAACAGAAGATATGTCTTACGCAACCCACCGGCCCAACGGTCTTGTGGGAGTGCATACTTATTGATGTAATGTGTAGCATATATGAACGAGACATATTGTCTGCTTATCGTACAGCAAGCCATGCAGGCACCCACTTGCTGTACTGCATTGTCGAATAACTTGCTTCGTCTGTGGCTTCTTAAAGCAGGTAACAACTCGGAGTTGCCATTCCATTTCAGAATCTATTCTTCAAATAAATTGCTGTGAATGTAGCTCCTCCAGTGGCGTTGGCTTGACGTAAATACAAAACAAAAATATCGATTCACACATAACGCGCGATATGACGCATGGATTGTATGACGAGCGTAACAATCGATTATAACATCTGAATGAATACGTCGTTATTTTGCCATACCCAGCAAACAGGCAATGGTTGTACCAACGTTGGCATGTGGTTATAGCCATTGTTCCCAACGTTCCATGTGTAATGGGTGGCTACATCTCTGTGTGATGGATAAGCAGATAATGTCTCCTCCATGTCTGCCTCTGCACATTAAGAACAGAAGAGTGTTTCTTTATAAAAAAGAAAATCAATCGGCGCCAACGGCCTTCTAGAAGTGCATTATATCAGCAGCATTGATTGATTCTAAATATTTGCACCGGTTTTGACATATATAGTGTCTCATCAGCAGAGTCAGGCTGGCTCTTGAATCAATGCTGAAGGCGCCAGGGTGGTGAGATGTTAACTACCTCGCCTGGCATACAGGATGGTCATGGGTTCGATCCCGACCCTGACGCCTGCTGTATATTTGGAGCTTGCGTGTTCTCCCCGTGGTCGCGTGGATTTTTCTCCGGGTCCTCTGGGTTTTTCCTTCCACATTCAGAAACACGCGTTTAGAGTATTTGGCTGCTATAATTTTCCACGTGATAAGCCATTTCGTTGAAATATCGTTTGTGACCAGGTCACTTCTGAAAAATAGCTCAGTAGGGCTCAGTAGAACTTACCTGGTAAAAGAGTTTAGTTTAAGTTAGAACTGCCAAATGTTACAGGCAAGGGCCCTCTCTTTAACAAACGGGTCCCCGACTCTACTCTAAGTGATATACACGGTGGCCCAGATGTCTTGTGACCGCCAATTCATTGATTCCGAACATTTATTTCCTTTGCATATTCATGTCTGTTTTAAATAAACCTTACTTTAAAAAAAATATACCTTTTACATAAACACATTCCTGCGGAGGGAGCTGGTAGGAACGTTGGGTTGCTCGGTCAATGGCCAGGGTCAACGGCGGCGTGGTGTATTCTGCAAATATGCCCGACTGTGAGGCGGGCACAAGCCGGCGTGAGTAGGTTAAACGTTGAGTTTTATAAGGGAAGCACGGGGTGACCAGCCCCTCCCCACCCAGCCCCACCCACCCAGCCCCACCCCTCCCAGCCCCACCCTCCCCACCCAACCCCTCCCACCCAGCCCCTCTCCACATAGCCCTTCCCCACCCAGCCCTCCCCACCCTCCCCTCTCCACCCAGCCCCACCCCTCTCATTTTTGGATGCACGACGGACGGACAGAAAATCCCCTTGGGCTGGTGTAACCAGGAGGTTCCTACCAGTATTAATTGGGTCATAAGACATGTGGACCACCTGAATCAGTGTTTCTCCAACTTCTTTGGCCCGCGGATTACTCAGCCGATGCAAACATTCCACGGACCACCCAGCCCCCCCCCCAGCCCTGGTGACAAAATGCTTTCACTTCTCTTTTGCAATACCAGTGACAACAACACATTTCTTTTAAACGCTACATGTGTTTTTTTAGCAGTGGCATTTAGATTTAAGGCTAGGGTG
This sequence comes from Lethenteron camtschaticum, assembly GCA_018977245.1. NCBI lineage: Eukaryota > Metazoa > Chordata > Hyperoartia > Petromyzontiformes > Petromyzontidae > Lethenteron > Lethenteron camtschaticum. Next base: position 7,301,662 of record MU249573.1, on the reverse strand, counting down.
GTTTCAGCAGGGTAGTTATCGAACTTAGTTTTTAATTAAATATCCTACGCAAAATATAAATTAATTTCCTAAACAAATGGTATAAACATTGTTACTGGTGGAACCGTCAGGTTACACCAGCCCACAGGAGATATTGTGTCCGTCGTGCAGGGAGGGCTGGGTAGGAGGGAGGGTGGGGAGGGGCTGGTGGGGAGGGGCTGGGTGGGGAGGTGGAAGGGCTGGGTGGGAGGGTGGGAAGGGCTGGGTGGGGGTGGAGGAGTGGGGCTGGGTGGGGCTGGGTGGGGATGGGCTGGTCACCCCGTGGTGCCCTTATAAAACTCAACGTTTAACCTACTCACGCCGGCTTGTGCCCGCCCTCACAGTCGGGCATATTTGCGGAATACACCACGCCGCCGTTGACCCTGGCCATTGACCGAGCAACCAACGTTCTACCAGCTCCCTCCGCAGGAATGTGTTTTTTTTTCCATATCAACCTGCATTTGCATCACGGCCACGTGGACCAACTGGAGACTGTCACGGACCACTGGGGGTCTGGTGACCACACTTTGAGAATCACGAGTGTCATTGTGCAGAATAAAAGTAGGTACTATATAATAATAAACTAGATAAACAGACTTCTCCATAGCTTATGTTACATGGATGTACATAGCACTGGACATCTGTGAGAAAGAGCTTCATAGCTCATCGGATTCATCCAGTATAAATCAATATTCTGACATAACTCCTTAATCCACGGCGTTTTACGACAATTCATGAATTGTACATGAGATGATAGTGGTTCAAATAAAGAGTGGGTTTATTCAAAGTGGGGTATATTTATGGTGACAGGAAGACGGGGGGAGAAGTTATGGAGGGGTTGGGTAATAGGGTTTGGGTAGTAATAGGGTAGTGATAGGGGTTGGGTAGTGATAGGGGTAGTGACAGGGGTTGGAGTAGTAATAGGGTAGTGATAGGGGTTGCATAAGCCTGGGCATCGCTGAGAGGCGGTGGCAGGGAGTAGCAGTAGGATGTGTAGGGGGGGNATGTGATGGGGTTGTTTTAAGGGAGAAACGGAAGCAGGTTGTCATAGTGAGGATGTTTGTGTTATGTGCAGTGGGACTGTGCTCCAGTGAAGGGGTTGCCACAAGAGAAAAGGATCGAAAGTGTTGACTGCGGATGCCTTGTATAAAGGTGTCAGTTTTTGTACCAGTTGAAAGGGTAAAAACCTATTACTATATTTTGCCACTGGTAAAGGAGATGTCTCATAGTGTAAATGCTTACCCCGAGCTCTCAATACTCTGATAGTGCACTGTTTTTGAGTTGTACGCCTTTTGGCGTCATCTGGTGCAACACCAATGGAGACTAGGCTCTAAGAAAAGCTGTCTCGGGTGTGGACCAATCAACTTCAAGGACAGTGCATATCATTATCAGAGTTGTTTCTTTTTGTTTGCATTTTGACTGCTTGTGTTGTGGTTATTGCAAAATGATGCCTTGTATAAAGGTGTCAGTTTTTGTACCAATTGAAGGGTAAAAACCTATTACTATATTTGCCACTGGTAACGGAGATGTCTCATAGTGCTGACAGAGCTCAGTGTGATTGGGAGGGATGCATAGAGAGGGATAGTTAGAGACTGGGAGCGTAAGGTTAGGTTCTGATCCACACACCACTGCTGGTAGAAGCGCCTCCACTAGAGGGAGTTACAGAGCAGGCCCTCTAGACCAGTGGTTCTCAACCGGGTGTACGCGGATCCCCTGGGGATACATGTTAATGCCCCAGGGGTACGTGAGATGATTTGTACATGTGTGAAATAAAATCGTACGTTAGAGTCACTGGTGACTACTCATGTATGAATCTGCCAACATAAAATAACCATTTTAATCTATATGGTAACTTAGAACGCTATGAAATTTATTTCTAAACTAATTGATCGTAAACAATGTGGTTTCCAAGAGTAAGCAGCGAGCGCGAACTATTTACGCCATGCATGCTGAACATTCGTTGATTTTTTTCATTACATTGCAGTTACTAGCTAGTTAGGATACCTTACAAAATTGACAATTGGTTAAAATATTGACGTTAATTATTCATACATTGATTTCTCAGAACCATGTTGGGTCAGGCAAGGGGGTAACTCGTTGAAACAAAATTCAACAAGGGCTACAGTTGCTAAAAAATGTTGAGAACCATTGCTCCAGAGGGTCAAATATTTGGCCTACTCTTCCACGCTGGCCAACCTAATGGACGAATTGTGGAGTACTGCTATACTGCTGCTGGGTTGACAAAGAGGCAAGGACATTTAAAAAGCTTGCCCCATTGTTTCATGCAACTGTCCTTTTTGGGAGATTGAATGGAGACACTACAGTATATCTGATTTGAAAGCCAACTTCATGCGATAATCACAACAGCGCATATACCGTGTAGGATGAAAGGCACAAAAACACAGGCTTGTACAATTACAGTACGTGCTTTGTTGTACAGAGTATAGCATTGTGTATTCCTCTGTGTGGTTACCGGTAGTTAAATAAACAAAGTTTGAACGTACGACCTTACGAAATATCAATGCGATTAAATGACTCATAATTAACCACATTTCTCAGAATGTAAAGCCATACATTTTACCGATCTTTATTTCGGGTTGGGTTATATAGTTCATCCATGAGTCATGAACTCAGCACAGTCGTACTCCTCTTAACAACCACCGCTGTTCATGACTAATCGCTTAACAACAGGCCTCCATAGAGCCCAAAGTGTTCGCTTACCCACCATTCCCCTGTTAACGACAAGCTTTTGTAGGTACAGTAAATATTCATTAATACATTGATTAACTATGTTCTTTTAATAGTATGTGTTTCTGATGCTGTCAGTATATTTATGTATTAATATCCATTGTCTTAAATATTTTTTTTGGGTGGAAAGAGGTAATACTCTTAGTTTTTTCGGTAAAGTCACGTAGGTAAAAAATTTAAATGAAAATTAATAGAAATAAAATAAATTGTTATATTATTTTTTATTGATTTATTTTTATTAATTTTAATTTCAATTTTTTACCTACGTGACTTTACCGAAAAAACTAAGAGTATGAATCCTTGCAGTCACGAAAGCTTCAAATCTAGAAGAAAAGGGGTAACTTCCAATGCTATCGGAACGAAGCAAGCCTTGAGCATGAATTTCCAAAACTCGCTTAACGACCAGTTTCGTGGAACCAATTACCGTCGTTAGAATATTTCGATTAAAGCTTTCGTGACTGCAGGATTCATCTTCTTGTTCTTCGGTAAAGTCACGTAGAAGGAAGTAATAAAATAATAAAAATAAAACATAATAAATAAATAATTCTCACGACGTTCGGCTACAACGCAAGCAGCCGTCTTCAGTGAAGAATGAGACACTGCCAAGCTAGGACTTATATATAAGCTGGTTGGAGGTGCAAGAAGAGCGCCTTGATATGCACATTCTTTTGTTAAGCGCTCTTCTTCCACCTCCAACGCAGCTTATATATAAGCTCCTAGCTTGGCAGTGTCTCATTCTTCACCTGAAGACGCTGCTTGCGTTGTAGCGAACGTCGTGAGAATTATTTTATTTTATTATGTTTTTTTTATTATTTATTACTTCCCTTCTACGTGACTTTACCGAAAGAACCAAGAAGATGAATCTTTGTCTTTATGTGCATTGATTGCAGTCTCTCACTGAATCCACCCTCCCCCACCCCTACCACGTTTTCAGCTCTGCTCATTCACCGTTGCTCATGAACTCCATGATGAGGCTGGCAGAGACTCGGAGACCATGGCAAGCAGGTTAATCAGCCGCTCGTGCCGCAAGGCGCCCTCATCCGCCCTCCTCAAGCAACTGCTCGTTGGTGATACCGTCTTGCGAATCTTGATGCCACCTGGCAGTTTCGTACAGTCCTGCGCGGTGGAGTGTAGCCGCAACAACAAAAAAAACTAAAACATGAACAAGAAAACATCTTAAAGTGACTATGTGCAAACAGAAAATCCAAGAAAAGACAGCAAAATATTGCAGAAAGAACACCGTACACCAACACTGTGTGAAAAATCCCAGTGGGATGCAAGTCAAACAACAACAACAACCACAAGACAATTTAGATTAAGGCCATCAGTCTAAATCTTTACTACAACAAACAAACATGGCCAAACCAAAAAACGTTTCAAAAATCACCAGAATAAAGCAATAAAAGCAATGAAACAGTGATCATAGGAACTGTGCCCGAATTGTCACAATAAACGACCGAAACAACATGTATTACCAAACTCTGCAGCCATAGCTGGCTGCATGAGTCACTCCACAACAGCAGGAGCATCAGTCGGAATGTCAACATTTTTCAACAGTACAATTGGCTTGCGATGGGGGGCTATACACTATTCAATGCTTCATACATCCAAATTAATTTAAGGAGGTCCCATAGATAATATTGTTAGTGGATCGGTTGCTCGGTGATGAGCTCAGTGCATAATGAACCTGACGAAAGCTTTAAATCGAAATTTAACCGCCACTACGGGGTGGGATTCCACAAAACTTTAAGATCTTTCAACAAATTCCGGGATAAGAAGGCTCAGCTAATCGAGTCTCTCACCTTTCTGAAGAGATGCCGTGACTCTAAGGTCATAGCAATCGCATTTACACTAACCTCTGCCTCTTGATATGCAAATTATTTTGTCAAGGCGCTCTTCCTCCTCCCTCCCAGCTTAAATAGACGCTCCAAGCCCAGGACGTGTCATTCAGACTCTGTCTTCTCGACAGACCTGTTCTTCACCTGAGGACGGCTGCTTGCGTTGTGGCCGAAACGTCGTGAGAATATTTATGTTTTATTTTTATTATTTATTATTTCCATTCTACGTGACTTTACCGAAAGAACAAGAAGATGAATCCCTGCAGTCACGAAAGCTTAAATCGAAATTGAACCTGACGATATTAACTTGATTCCTGCCACGGATAACCCATTAGTAGCGAGTTAGATCCTGACCGGCCACCCCACTCCCGTCACCAACCCGAACTGAATTGACCAACACGGCATGGGCGAGGCCTTCATTCAGTAGTGGATATGAATAATGTACGTAGGTGCATTATCACGAATAGCTAATCTGCTTTGTCATCCACCATACAACTTTGGGCAGTCTGTATCTGTGCTTTGACGATGCATCAGCATATAATTACATGGCGCTAATATGCTAACATTTTAGCATCCATCTTCTTGGTTCTTTCGGTAAAGTCACGTAGAAGGGAAATAATAAAATAATAAAAAGAAAACGTAATGAAATAATTATTATGCTTTATTGTATTTTATAACGTTTTTTATTTNTATTATTTCCCTTCTACGTGACTTTACCGAAAGAACCAAGAAGATGAATCCCGCAGTCACGAAAGCTTTAAATCGCAATTTTAGCATCCCTTCCACCTCATTCATGTTTCAGTACACTGTCACTATTTGGCTATTACGAATGCACATTTTAATACGTATTAATGCGACACACGAATATACATTGCATTGCTCAATATTGAACGGCAAAACGTTGACATTGCTTATTATTGAATTAAGCTTAACTGCCTTATTTTTTTCAATTATTTGGTGATTCTGCTACGTTGGGAGTTGAGTACAAGCACAATAAACAAAACTGAACGCACACATCGACACAACTATGGCCTAATATAGATAACTGGCAACGTTTCAAACAATGTCCCTCTTCATTGGTGCTATGGAGATGGGCCATTTCTCAAAACGTCTCCGATTACATATTATTTTTTTGAAGGCAGTGTTGTTGACGATTTTTTTCATTTTAACAGCTATTTCCTGCATTGTGTTTGTGTTGATGGATTGAATCGTATTTGCCAATTGCTCTATTTATTTGAACCATGATCCACAGAAGACATATTTTTCCCCGCAAACAAATTACTCACGCTTACTCTTATTCCCGCTAGCTGTAGTATTTGTAATGGTTCTCGGACAACTCAAACTTTAGAGGTTAGTTTATTTCTTATTTAGGGCGCTTAACGCAGATAACTTCCAGATGATTCCCCCTTCTCATAACTCGCTCTTGCTAATGTCCACCTCTAATTTCCCCTCGTTACCGCTAATCCACGCACTGTCTTTGCAGCCACACTGTCTCCACCCACGCAATGTCTCAACATATCTTTGAAAAAAATACTATTATCCCCAGCCCTATATTGTTCCTATCATCTGCGATTACCCGATTTAATAGCCCTACGAATAACCCAGTACACATTTTCAAGGTTTTCATATGCGGTTTGCGAAACTTTGGGCCAACTAACATGTGGTTACACCATTGGAACCTCATTTGCCAGAAGAAAAAATATGATAATTGTTTTTTACCCTTTATCTGGCAACAAAACTGACACCTTTTTTTACAAGGAGTCATGTTTGCATAGACCACAATACCTGCAGTCATAATGCAAACAAAACACATAACTCTGATAATGTATGCACTGTCCTTGAAGTTGATTGGTCCACACCCGAGACAGCTTTCTCTCACATGTGAGACTAGACTCCCACAATGTCAGGATGACATATGAGGGCCTGCCTGCCCAACTGATGGTGCATGTCTTTGAGGTGTGCGTCACTGTCCAGGCTCCCTAAGGAAAGCTGTCTCGGTGTGGACCAATCAACTTCAAGGACAGTGCATACATTATCAATTATGTTTTTTGTTTGCATTATCTGCAGGCATTGTTCTATGCAAACTGACTCCTTGTAAAAAAAGGTGTCAGTTTTGTTGCCAGAAAAGGGTAAAAAAACAATTATCATAACATTTTGTTGGCACAACCTTCGGTTAACGTTCTATGTATTTGACTTCTTTCGCACCGCAACTAGACAACCCTGCTAATGGTGTGTGGAAATGACGCTAAACGACACAAAAACGAGGCAAGTGGTTTGCGCAGTGGGTCAACTTGGCTTTGTCTTTGTCTTTTGTGGGGTGGTGTGACGGGGTGGTGGGTTAAGGGGCGTGGCGTCAGTGGTAGGAGGCGTGTTGTGATTGGTGGTGGGTGAAGGGGCGTGGCGTGTGTAGTAGGAGGCGTGTTGTGATTGGGTGAAGGGGGCGTGGTGTGTGTAGTAGGAGGCGTGTNGTGATTGGGTGATGGGTGAAGGGGCGTGGTATGAGTGGTAGGAGACGTGTTGTGATTGGGTGTGGGTGAAGGGGGGGTGGCGTGAGTGGTAGGAGGCGTGTTGTGATTGGGTGAAGGGGCGTGGTGTGTGTGGTAGGAGGCGTGGTATGATTGGGTGTGGGTAAAGGGGCGTGGCGTGAGTGGTAGGATACGTGTTGTGATTGGGTGTGGGTGAAGGGGCGTGGTTATGGGCGTCGCCTCTCCCTCCCACCCACAGAGCGCTCCGCTATAAATACCGCGCGCGCCGTCTCTTCCCCGCTGCCGCCTCCTCTCCATTCGCTCATCTCAGTGTCCGGTCGACCCACCCCCCCCATCACCTCTCCTGCCCGCTGTCGCCATGGGTGTCACGAAGCTGAATAACAAGGCAAGGCAACCCTCCTCCCAACACCGTGTGTCTTTCTCTCTGTTGGGTGTCTGTCTGTCTGTCTGTGTGAGTCGCCCTCGAGTTGTTGAGCGTGTGTGGTTGTTGAGCGATAGGCGAAGTCTTGTTGTTGGGTGTTTAAAGTCTGTGTCTACTCCACTCACACAGTCAGCCATGCACGCCGCATTGCGGCGCCGTTTCGCGAATCGATCGGGGTGTTTCCCCTGTCCGCTTGCAATTTTTGCAATTAAAGTATTGATGAGTAATTTATAGCCGCGGGTTCGATGTTGATTGGTGAGAACATATTATCCACGGACGAGGCCTTGCCACACAGGTGCAGATGGTTGGGTTGGTGGAGGATTTTTTTTCGTGGGCCATGACAGTTTCGAATCTCTAAACTATTAACTTTTATTTTTCACCAGCTCATATTTTTTTTCAGAAGCTTGTCGTGTGGCAATGTATAGCAGCCAATTACTCTATAAAACGCATGCTTCTAAAATGTGGAGGGAAAACCCGATGACCCTGATGGAAGTCCACGCGGCCACGAGGAGAGAAATATGCAAATTTCGAATGATCGATATACTGCACGGAAATTTTATAAAGTTATTTTAGCTGCCAGATTTTATTGGTGTCGCGGACCTGATAGGAAAATGATTCGATTTAAAGTTTTCGTGACTGCAGGGATTCATATTCTTGGTTCTTTCGGTAAAGTCACGTAGAAGGGAAATAATAAAATAAATCAATAAATTTTATTGGGAAATAATAAAAATAAAACTTTATTTATTTTTATTTATTATTTTATTATTTCCCTTCGACGTACCTTTACCGAAAGAACCAACAATATGATTCGTATAACGTTAAAGATTCATCTCTTAGGCTACCCTTGGTTTAAGCAAATCACGAAATATGCAACTCTGTCTAATCGTTCCCATGTTGANCTTTGGTCAAACTCCATGCCCTTTAAGTGAATTTCGCCGGTCAAGTGAGTATGGCCATACTTGGCCACGCCACCATAACATTGCCTCGCTTTAATCGTACACGGAAAAAAAAGTGTTTAACTGGATCCTTACAAAATACGACAGATGCGGATACTAAATGTACATGAAAAAAAAAACGTCTTCGTGTTCAACTGTGGCTACGAACGCCAAACCATGGAGTAGGTAGCGCCGAATTGCTTAAAACATAAATTTGAAGTGTCCGAGTGGGTATCTGCAATTTCCCCACTTGCAAAGCAATAAAAATGTCTAAATCACACATAACTGAACCTCCAATATCTGCACTTCAATGACCATATGAAATCATCACCACACCTGTCAGAGTGAGCTGAAGGATGGGAGGGCCCAGGATTGACCAGGCTAATATTAGCTGTCTTGATCGGGTGATTCACGTTCGGCGTGGCAAGGAATGGTGACCTGAATCAAATGCCACATGTCTTGCTGGGAGGGAGGGGGGGAGTGTGTGGAGTCGTTGATGTCTCCTTTTAGCCTGAAGTAAACTTCTTCGAAGTGAAAACTACAAACTAAGCTTTTATTGTACCAGGAAAAGACACACGAATGACAGATCGACGAAGTGGCTTATCGCGTGGAAATTTATAGCGGCCAAACACTAAACGCATGTTGCAAGATTTGGAGGGAAAAACAGGACCTGGAGAAAAGTCCACGTGACCAGCCTAAAGAGCAGAGCCAGACTTATGAATGCCTCGCCAGACTTGGATGTAAACCACCAAGAATGGAGGGAGAGTCGCAAGGCACATGTGTAAAGGCTTTTAGGGGTAGGTTTGACTTCTTACATAACGGTGTACGTGACAACACTGTCAACACTTATGCAGTAACCGCTTGCCTTGACAGTAAATGTGACCTAAGCGATTGTTAGAAACCCGTGTTTCAACAAAACTTCAGCGATTGAACAATGAGACTGCTGTTTCCGAGACCCAGTGTGTTGAAATGGGTTTACAGTGTTTGCCTAAGACTCCAGTTTGCATTGAGGTGTCTGATTCTGGTGTCTGAATGAGATCCCAGTTGTTTGAAAGACTGCGATGTTGGAACCGAACTGCTCTGTTAAAATGAGACGGCACTTCTCTTTATTGCACGTTAAAATACAATTGTGCTTCAGAGATCCTTTGGAACAGCAATACTATAATAAAATTACAATACTTTAATGGGGCGCCAGGTTTGCGAGATGTTAACTACCTCGCCTGGTATACAGGAGGTTGTGGGTTCAACCCTGACGCCTGTGTATTTGGAGTTTTCATGTTCTTCCTGTGGTCGTGTGGCTTTTTCCCCGGGTCCCCTGATTTTTTTCCCTCTCCACTTATACGAACATGTGCTTTAGAGTATTTGGCTGCTGTACATTCCCACATGTTTTAATCACCTCGTTGAGCTGTCATTTGTGACCAGGTCGCTTCCTATATAACTCGGTGGGCCTTGCCTGGTAAAATAAAAAACAATAGTATTAGTTTTTATTTCTGCTCGGCATTTAATCCGTAGGTCGCTACACAAGTTCCTTAAATTATTTCGATTCTTGCCATAGTCTATGAATGTTGTGTGTCATTAATACCATCTATCCAGAGGGAATTGCTTTCTGTAGACTCTAAAGGACCCTGTTGTAGATTTCAAAATCGTGGGATATCGTGACGCTCATGCCACAGCCCAAATGTGGAAATGTCATAGCTTTGGCAAACGATAACAACTTTAGCACTTAGGTATTTACAATCATTACAAGTGTACCTTGTAAGATAGGTGTAACGTGTCCATTGGCCATGTACGGTAGTTAAAATGAAGGCGTGAATGTGATAGATGCTCGTTTTGGCACGCCTTATCCTGGGGTGTGTCTTGTGCATTTACTACTGCCATTTGGGTTTAAATTGCGCTTTCTGTTGAGGTGGGATGACTGTGCACTATTACTCGGAGATGGGCGGGGAGGGAGGGGAGGAAAGCGAGCGGGGAAGGCAGAAAGCACACTGTTGTCTGAGCTACCTTGCAAGGCTTGGATAGGGCCCTTCAGCAGGTAAGAAGGACCCTTGCTGTTTAGAGCGGAGTTGTCTGGGGCCCAGCACGCACTGTACCAGGCTCACGGGAGAATACCCCCCCCTCCACCCCTGACTCTATTGACAAGTGACATCTCAACACTGTGGGGCCCTGTGCACATTGGCAGGAAGAGCGGACAGGCCCTCAACGGCAAGCCATTTAAAACTACGAAACCTTGTTTTACTTTACCAGGTAAGGCCTACTGAGCTACATAGCTATTACTGGTAGGAACCGCCAGGTTACACCAGCCCACAGGGGATTATTGTGTCCGTCGTGCATTCAAAAATGGGAGGGGAAGGGCTGGGTGGGAGGGGCTGGGTGGGAGGGGTGGGGCTGGGTGGGGAGGAGCTGGTCACCCCGTGGTGCCCTTATAAAACTCAACGTTTAACCTACTCACGCCGGCTTGTGCCCACCCTCAGTCGGGCATATTTGCGGAATACACCATGCCGCCGTTGACCCTGGCCATTGACCGAACAACCCAACGTTCCTACCAGCTCCCTCCGCAGGAATGTGTTTTTCAGAAGTGACTTGGCCACAAATGATAGATCAGCGACGTGGCTTATCACGTAAAAAATGTCTCGCAGCCAAATGCTCTGAACAGATTGTAAAGAGAAAAACACAGCGACACACACGGGAGACAGATGGAAAAGTAGACTGAGACCTTGAGAGACACAGATGTAGAGGCATAAAAAATATAGAATTTTGGGGGCAGGTACATAGTGTAGTGGTTAGCACACTGCACTTTGTATCCAACAACGTTTTAGCTATGGGATGACAATGGCGTTGGGCAAACAACCCAATTCTGAGAAATTGTCTGATAATTATTTAATTGGGATTACGTAGTCTTCCCCACCCTCCCACTGCAAAAACCTGAGGCTTTCCTGGGTAAATAATAACTGCAATTGTGTTTTTAGCAAGTTGCATTTATGCACATGCAGATGGGTTTATTTTCCCTGTCCTGCCACCATAGTAATATGTTAAAATTTTGACTTAAAACTTTCGTGACTGCAAAGAATTCGTGTTCTTTGGTTCTTTGGGTAAAGTCCTATGTTTATCAAGTATCGGGAACATGACAGAGGGCCCTTTCAGTAGCCCTGGAAAAGGTCCTACATGGTTCCTCGTGTTGCGCCCGAAACGTCGTGATTTAATTTATTTAAATTTTTGACCTACGTGACTTTACCGAAAAAACCAAAGAGTATGAATCCTTGCAGTCACGAAAACTTCAAATCTAGAAAAGGAAAAGAATGCTCGTGACAACATTGCAAAAAAACACACTGGTACTTAATGTTTCATCAAACCGATTTGCAAAGACTCTACCTTCTTCAATGCACTAAAATAAAAGCACGAGTTTTTCTCTGGATCCTTGGGGCGATTTTTAAGTGGTGTGTATAGTTTAGTTCGCTCCATTCGCCAAGATGTAAAATTGTTCAAAGATGCTCACCCGAGTGATTTTGCGCATATCAGGGAGTGGAAGAATCGCATCTAATAAATGAATAGCCAACCAACACTTTTGTCCCTTTACTTTTGTTCCTCTTCCCTTGCCTTCACTTCCCCATATAAGAACCTACAACTCCTGCCCGCAGTCCCCCTACATGAGTGGGGCATACTCTTAGGTTTTTTCGGTAAAGTCACGTAGGTAAAAATAAAAAATAATAATAAATGAAATTAAATCAAAATGGTGATTTAATGATTTATTTTTATTTGGTGATTTAATAGATTTTTTCCCATTTATTATTATTTTATTTTTACCTACTTGACTTTACCGGAAAAAAACCTAAGAGTATGAATCCTTGCAGTCACGAAAGCTTCAAATCTAGAATGAGTGGGGGCAGTTGAGCCATATCTCCTTCTCTTCCCAGAAACCAGGAGCACGGACTTCGGAATTTGGTCTACAGAATTTCTGTACCCCCCGTCCGCCACCTTATTACGGTTCGTCACTTTTACCGGGCTGTTATAAAACAAAAAAATAAATGAATAGCTGCATCACGCCTACTTGACACACAACTGTTGTGAAGAAATAAAAATCGTCGTATTTGTGTTGTGGCGTTTGCGCTACACGCGTTGTGCTATCCTTGTGCGATGTCTCTTGTTCTTAATTCTTGGCTTGTTTCCTTGCCTCTGTTGTAAAGCGCTTAATGTGGAAAATGTTTTAATCTGCTAATTCGTAGGTGGTGTTTGTACGATCGGTTTGATTTCTCTGGAGGTGCAATTAGATACCATTAGGTGCCACCTTTTTAAAAGTTGCGTAGTTATGAAGTATATTATTGTTGGCAAGAAGCCCCCATCGAACCTGGAAACATTTTACCAACAATAGAAACAACACAAACATTTATGATTCAGACAGTCAAAACAAATACCACCTTTGATTTGGCACAGTTGGCGATGTACATTGTAAAAGAAGTTAAACATTCAAGTAAAAACAGACATTGTGACTCGAGGTATATAATCAAGCTTTTGAAGTTAATAACTCCACTTATTATCGAGTGACGCTTTGTTCCTGAAAGGTATTAAGGTCAACCAACCAATTTCAGTCCTATCAGTACTTTAATTGTTTTGATCTCTTTGGTTTTTTACTAAATGTCGTTTCTACGATGAGCTCTTGCCTACTTGTATATAGTTTATCGAGCCCCTTATTCTAAAACCTCAAGATCGTTCAGGTTCCATTGAGACATCCGGCAGTATTTATTTGTTTCAAAGACTAGCTTTAGCACTGAACGGCTATGCAGGAAAATACAGACGGGCACAAATTACATTTGGCAAATTTTTGTTATTATAAAGGCAAATCCAAGCTGTAATGATCTGTGGCCCGACAAAGAAAACTTGAGTGACTTTAGTGAAACTTATTTCTTTACATGAGTGTTCTTCACTTTCACCGGTAAGACATAAGTACGTGTGAGGGCCGCCACACTATCTGCAAAGGGGTGTTTTCAGATTTGTGTATTGTCGGGGGCCACACTAAAGGCATATTTGCGGAATACACCACGCTGTCATTGACCCTGGCCATTGACCGAGCAACCCAACGTTCCTACCAGCTCCCTCCGCAGGAATGTGTTCCTTAACTGTTGGAAAAATTTCGATTTAAAGCTTTCGTGACTGCAGGGATTCATCTTCTTGGTTCTTTCGGTAAAGTCACGTAGAAGGGAAGTAATAAAATAATAAAAATAAAACATAATAGACGCTGTCTCTCCGACAGACCTGGTCGTTCACCTGAGGACGGCTGCTTGAGTTGTGGCCGAAACGTGAGAATTATTTTATTATTTTATTATTTTTTATTATTTTATTACTTCCCTTCTACGTGACTTTACCGAAAGAACCAAGAAGATGTTGGGAAAATGTGAGGCACTGGCGATGTGGGTTGTCCAGATTTAAAAAAAATCATTCTACAGATTTCTCCGACTTTAGATTTTTTTTTCATTTTTGAGTTAAAATAAACAAGGTGACACCTTACCAGAAAGGTTAAAATCCTATTATTTTTCCATAAGCCTCTTCAAACATTACAGACTTGCTCTGCTGCTATGGAATTTGTTAATCATTTGACAATGGTCTTTAAATATTCATTGTTGGAGGACTTCCTATGTTAGTCCCCATATCCTTTTAATAATAATTATTTGTTATGTTTGGTATTCGTACCATTCTTGCAGCACAAGACTGACCTGAGGTGTTCGATTTAATAGATGAATACAGTTGCCTTACTAGGCGGAGATTTTTTTTCCATGTGCTTTTTACACCATTTTAAATTACGCGAATTTTTCTTTTTCAAAGTTATCTATTGTGTGAAGCAGCTGGTACTTATTTTGGCTAATACGCCCACGGCTGTTGGCCTCGAGCCATAACTTCTTGCAACAAGCGGAAAATGGCTCGGTCATATCCGCAAGAAATGCGACCGTGGCAGTACATCTCTGGAAAACCCCAACAACACACTTTGTGTGTGTGTGTACCAAAAACAAAAAATACAAGCTGGAGTTCATAACGGCAATTGTGAACAAATAGCCACGGACTTGCTAAATACACATTTGTTAGCCTGGCTGCCCTTACAAACTGCACTTAAGCAAACAATACAAAACTCCATGAGACGGACCTTTATTATACAATAGAAAAAAAGCTTGGTGGCAGAAGGATTGAGTGACACATTTTAATTAAGTCTAGTCCCTGAAATACAGAGCTGGATTTCTAAGCAAACAACCCTAATCATGGTGACTACACAAACTAATGTATTTAAAAAAAAACTGGCAAGCTGGTCCATGAAGGGAGCTTGTTCTTTTTATTGTGAATGAAAATGTACCCATTCTTTGAAAGCAGAGGGGTTTGTGTATTTTCTCTCATGGCACATTTGGTAGGTTTTGCCATTAGCAAGTTAGGTTTTCCGGCAAATTATTGGTGAAATAACAAAATTGTTGGAGAAGTGAGTGTGCTCACCAAATTGGTGGTAATAAGGCGTCCTTATACGATTGTATGACTGGCGATGCATTCCCGACAGCGTTATTTTTTTCTACGAGGCCTTCATTTTTTTCGTTAATATCACCATAATAATACAGATGGTAAACATTTTTTAAAATACGATTTTCTTATTATAATAACATCGGTAAGTATTGTGCCTCCACCTGATGATGATGCTCATGACCCACAGCCACCTAACGCTCACCTGCCCCGACACGCTTTACAGATTTTATTATCATCTAATTATACTTTGCCTCGACACTTTGGTCACATTTCCAGCACTAACGCTTGCAGTCCTCCTTTTTAAATCCTTTATATTAAGTTTGCTTGCTTGCGTGCTTGCGTGCTTGCTTGCTTGCTTACGACCGTGCAAATCATTCGGTCGTTTTTTAACACACTTCCCGTGATCCAATCGAGCTGAAATTTTCCACACAGACTCGTTGTGTGTGACAATTAATTTTCCTGAAATTTTTTTTCAAAAATTTTACACTGTTTAGGGAATTTTTTAAAATATTTAATTACCAATTGCTTAATGCTGGCAGACAATCATCTGATCCATAGGTGGCAGCCATCTCAAGCCAGAGGACGAGAGGACTCTAGCCGCCACGCATATAAAGGATTTAGAGTGAAAAACTTAGTTTTTACGGGTTAATTTTTTTGCAGATATTATGGGGTCTAAGTTGCTCACGAAAATACGTGAAAATAAGGCAGAGGGAGACCACGGCTAAGTAAACGCACCATTGGTGGGTGCTTTTGTTTTATCTGACGAGCTCTGCTTGACTTACTCATTCACTGTCTGGTATACAGGAAGTCGTGGGTTTGACCCCGACCCTGACGCCTGCTGAATATTTGGAGTTTGCTGTCTCTCCCTGTGGTCGTGTGCATTTTTCTCCGGTTCCTCCGGTTTTTTCCCCCCCCCCNTCCACATTTAGAAATATGCAGTTAGTTTGGCTGCTAATTTAAATTTCCACGTGACCATAAGACATTTCTTTGAGCTATCATTTGTTATGGCCACGTTGCTTCTGAAAAATTAACCGTAAACACAAAGTTTTTCACTATAAATCATTTATATGCGTGGCATCGGTTTTATTTTATTATTCATTTCTGTTTTTCTTGAGTAAGAGTTTCATTTTTATCACATTGGTATTTTAAATTAAATATGAATTTTTTTTTCCTAAAAAGTCTGTGCAAAATGTCAGCTCGATTGGATCACGGGAAGTGGGTTTAAAAAGACCGAAAGATTTGCACGGTCGTAAGCGCGCAAGCAAGTGAACTTAATATAAAGGATTTAAAAAGAGCTACGAAGCTGTGGGCCTTAATTGGTAAAATGTCTTTTTTTTGTAAATAGACTTGAGTGTACATCGTTCTTATTGCCTGAGCGAATGTACACATGGTGGTGTGTGCACTTCATCAGACTGTGTTCTCATTCATAAGCGCTTTTTCGATTTTCTTAATTGTTTTGGTAAAAACATTTCTCCATGAANCGCATTCAACGGAGTAGTGCACTGGTTCACCAGAGATTTATTCCATACCATAGCTAACATCATGGCGAATTAAACCTGACTAATACTGGGGTTCTATCTTGATTTGAAGCTTTCGTGACTGCAGGAATCCATACTCTTTGGTTCTTTCGGTAAAGTCATGTAGGTGGAAATAAAACAAAATAAATCACGACGTTTCATAGCAACACAAGCCATCGTCTTCAGGTGCAAATCGCGAGAGCCGTGCTGCTGAAGCAGACATCGCGGCTATCGCGATTTTCACCTGAAGACATGGCTTGTGTTGCTATCAAAACGTCGTGATTTTTTTATTTCTACTTGCGTGACTTACCTAAAGAACCAAAGCATATAGTTCTGGGGTGTGCCCTTCAACCTGCTGTGACCAGCACGAGTAGCTACACAACAGCAGGATACTTTGATCTAGCAATGGATTAAGGCTTACAGTAGTCCTTACAAAGGCTAACGACTGTTTTTCATGAGTGCCCTACATTGGGATGAATGCTTTGTCGGATGAAAATTATGTATCTGGACAATACAGTACATGCTGTCAACTGTTGCGGTCAGTCGGGCAATTTATTTAATCTTACCAGCTTGGAGCTATTTTAGCGAGGCTACAAGTCGAGAAAAAATGGTTCAGTGTTGAGTGCACAGGCCATAGACTGGATAAATACATGTACTTCCAGTTAGAGTTGGCCGTTGTGTTAAACCCGGGTATTTGAAGAATTTTTCTATTTTTTTTGCTGTGGTGTAAAATGCATTCCATGAGTGATTTGCCAAATCAGCACAGTGCCTAGATTGAACCAGTGTAAAATCGAGCATTCTTGACGACGTGTTTTAAGATATTCGCAGGGACACTCAAACAATTTATTTTTAATCAACACAATTGATTCCATAAGTTCATTAAGCAGACACTTTACACTTATTTTCTTAAGAAAAAGTACATTAGTTGACAGAATATCAAATATGGGGAAAACATCAACATACAGGCTCGCTGTCTTTCCAGCGAAGTCTGTTCCTTGAGTAACATTTAAAACGGCTTCAGGGTTAAAATTCAGAACCTTAAGTGGTGCTGATTCATTGTTTTCATGTGTAAAAGACGCTCAATCACCAGGCCATTACCGACCCACACCCCAGAAATAGCAGCTCTTATGCCCAGACGAGAGAGGGCGATGCCCTACCTTTTCTGAGACTGCTTCAGCATATAGGTGGACATGCTTATTGAGTTAAATGGGGGCAACACATTAGTGTTTATCTTGATTTGAAGCTTTCGTGACTGCAGGAATCCATACTCTTTGGTTCTTTCGGTAAAGTCACGTAGGTATAAAATAAATCGCGACGTTTCGGGCGCAACACAAGCGTCCATCATTAGGTGGGAAAGTATGGTCTGCTGCTGAGGCAGACTGTTTTGTTTTAAAGGTTTGAAAAGGGTGTAGCTCTAGGGTCAAAGAAGTGCGCTACACCCATTTAAAACCTTTTAAAACAGTCTGCCTCAGCAGCATACCATGCTTTCCCACCTGATGATGGACACTTGTGTTGCGCCGAAATGTGATTTTATTTATACCTACGTGACTGACTTTACCGAAAGAACCAAAGAGTATTTGTGTTTTATATTATTGCGATGCTACAAAGAACCAAATGGAGCATGCCATTTTTGTGTGTTCTTAACGCTGGGGCTGTTTTTTTACCACCATCTCATCCGGCACTTTCCCTGCCAGGGAAATGCAAGTAATTGCATCGCGCCGTGACGTTGCGTTTCCGTGATGATGGGAGCATCTGATTAACCCTGTTATGAACCGATCCCACGCATCAGACGCTTGTTAGTTAAATAACAAATGGCTGGTTTCTCTAGGGAATGATTCCTGTGTCATCACACTTCCCACACTACTGCAATGGTTCCGCACACTGCATTGCAATCCGGCGATCCGAGTTGAAAACTAATATTGAAACGATTATTTTACCAGGTAAGACCCGCGGAGCTATATAACTTTTTCAGAAGCGACCTGGCCACAAAGTGGCTTGTGTGGAAATTATATCAGCTAAACGCATGTTACCAAATATGGAGGGAATAACAGGACCGGAGAATAATTACGTGACCACGGGAGAGAACGTACGAACATACAACCTCCAAATATAGATGGTTCCCGAGTTACGATGGTCCGACTTGCGATATTTCGATCTTACGATACGACAAAATTGTAAAATATTTAAAATTTCGCGCGGCAGGCAAACGCAGCAGCGCACGAGGTACGATGCTGTACGTTGGGACGCTGCCGGATGTACGCATCTCCCGCCTTTTCTATTAAATTACAGTTCATATAGATAGGCTAAGAATTCACCTTGTTTTTTTACTTGACATTTTACTGTGCAATACAGTATTGTAATTACTAAATACATACAGTATATAGTTTATACACTACGGTATTGTAAATTGCTCTGCTTTGCTAAATTATCACCATTCTTTTAAGACTCCTGGGTAGGCTAGGCCATCTTCGACTTACGATATTTTTGACTTGCGATGGGTCGTCGTAACGGATCTCCATCGTAAGTAGAGGGGACTACCTGTATACAGAGTCTTGGTCGGGATCGAACCCACGATCTCCTGTATACCAGGCGAGGGAGTTAACATCTCCGCACCTACTCGGTCAACATCAGCGAATAACATCTGAATTGGTGCTGGGCCTACCCGAGGTTTACTCTGCCTTTCAAGATTGAATACCAGGTGCAGTGTGTAAACATTTGCGCTTGAGTAATCTTAGCTACCACCCCTCCGTACACTGCTGGCCTTCATAGGTGTTTCCACACAGCACTGCCTGTATAGGTTATATGGGAGGTCTTTGTATTTGTGTATGAGAGCCCATTTGTTTACCACCAGTCATGAACATGCAATGACATGTTGCATTGTGACTTATATTTGGGACAGCTGTGGGGGGGGGGGTTTGTGATCAAGGCTAATTTACATTTTGTAAATTATTTTCTGTTGTCCTGCCTCAAATTGATTTTGACATTTGTATAGCTGCCAAATGTTCATATTTGACGGTGATAACACTAAAATTTACGTACGAGGTTTGCAATCTAATTGCAATACAGCAGGTGTTTTATATACAGAGACATAGGGGAGCTGGTGTAGAACAGGAAGGTTATGTATGCGAAGGGATATTATGCACAGCAGTGATGTAGGTTATGCACAGCCGAGTCGGTAAGGGTGGTTTTGTAACGTATGAGCGTTATGTACTGACGTGTTTTTTAAATCCTTTATATTAAGTTCGCTTGCTTGCGTGCTTGCTTGCTTGCTTAGGACCGTGCAAATCTTTAGCTCGTTTTTTAACCCACTTCCCGTGATCCAATCGAGCTGACATTTTCCACACACTCGTTGTGCGAGACAATTAATGTAATTTTTTTTACATTTTTTTACACTGTTTAGGGAAAACAAATTAAATATTTAATTACCAATTGGTTAATACTGGCAGACAATAGGTGGCAGCCATCTCAAGCCAGAGGACGAGAAGACTCTAGCCGCCACGCATATAAAGGATTTATAGTGAAAAACTTTGTTTTTACGGGTTTACTTGTTTACATTGAGCAGAAAGGCCGAGTTGGCCAGGAGGTTGTGAGACAGGAGAAGCTTGCACAGCTTTGAATGTTACCACTTTCTACTCCACTGGTGAGATATTAACTTCCTCGCCTGGTATACTGGAGGTCGTGGGTTCTATCCCAACCCTGACGCCTGCATATTAGGAGTTTGCATGTTCTCCCCATGGTCGTGGATTTTTCTCCGGTCCCTCCGGTTTTTCCCTCCACATTTAGAAACATCTTTTTCGAGTATTTGGCTGCTATAAATTTCCAGCTGATAAGGCACTTCGTTGAGCTATCATTTGTGGCCAGGTCGCTTCTGAAAAGAGCTAATGTGGGTGTTGCCTGGTAGAATAAAACAATTCTCGTTTATATTTCTTGTACGTGTGGTTTTTTTTTCCCCAAGTTCCACCGAAATGCTTTATAATCATTGATGAAGTTGGCCAATGGACCTTTCTGAAAGAGTATATCTTTCTTGTATAAATAATGGGCTTCGTTTGCATTATAAATTATGTACATACAGCCTGCCTAAAGGAGGGCAGAAAGTAAACAAACTGTACAGTTTGGTTGGTTATGGATACCGGGAAACCATTCGGTCAGAAAAGTGTACTCTTTCCTGTATAATGCTGCGATTATTGCAATTGACTCGCGCTTCCAGAGCTGCAGGTTCCAAATGCACTGCAGGATCAACTCGACCCATCTCCTCGGGGTCAATTAATTGAATTTCACTTTGTAGGACACCAACAGTCATCCTGCTATAGAGAGACTGGTCCTGCCGTCGATATGAGGTGTTCTCAGCAGTGGTTTTGGATAGTTCTTCAACTGGTTTACCTGTAAAGGCTCTTGAAGTGATCTTCTTGGTTCTTTCGGTAAAGTCATGTAGAAGGGAAATAAAAAAATAATAAACAAATATTATAATATTATTTTATTAGATTATTTCTTATAATATTTTTGTTATGTTTATTTTTATTATTTTATTATTTCCTTCTACGTGACTTTACCGAAAGAACCAACAAGATGAATCCCGCAGTCACGAAAGCTTTAAATCGAAAGCTCTTGGAGTGGTTCACCGAACTTGAACTGCCACTTTGAGATATGACTCGCTGCGCCAGAGATGTATATCGATGAGATGAAAGCCAGATTTTAGAAGAGAGAGATAAGAAACCTGGAGACCAGAGTTATGGGTTAATGGCCACATTTTAAAGGTGATGATGTCGTGTGACCCGCCAGCCAGTACACACTAATTTTATCGAGGTCCACCATTTAAATATGGTTAAAGAAACCTGGCCTCGTGGTGTACGGCCACGACTGGAGACGAGTATTGCATAATTTGCGAGAGATGCAGGAGAAGAAAGTTGATCCTTCATCTCGACCTTGAACGGGGAGGCGCGGCAGATAACGCAAACTGCAACCGGAATTAGTGAGCTTGCTGAATTGTGACCCCACTGCATTTGGTAACTGAACGACATGTTACATTTGTATGAACTATAAAACTCTTATGAAGTATTCAAACCACTGTGTAAACAAATTGCCATTTTGTAAACCTCAGTCATGTGCCGCTAAGTGGCACCAAAGCTTTTGCCAGTATCAAAGTATTAAAATATGGAAACAAAGTATAGGGGAAAAAAAGGAAACCCTATTGAATTGTATTTCGATTTAAAGCTTTCGTGACTGCAGGGATTCCTCTTCTTGGTTCTTCTATTGAATTGTGACCTTAATTTCTAACAATTCATTGTGTCGAGGAGGGGAGTACATTATTACATCCCTACTTTAAGGACTTTCAGATGCAGGTGGAAAGGCAGTGCCTGCAAAAAGTCCCAAATTTTGACATTTTCTGCTGGTCTGGCAACTTAACCCCATTCTTAGAATACATTTTAATTCTATCAACACAGGTCACAATCCTCTGTAACAAGCATACAAAGTTGAGCTCCTCATGAACACCCAAGTGCTCCAAATAGGCCGGCTGCCTGGTGGACCTAATTGATCGGCTGCTTTTTTGTCTTTTTACAGGAGGAGTACAAACAGATTCTGGAGCAGAACAAGCACAAGTTGGTTGTAATCGATTTCTCGGCCACATGGTGTGGTCCGTGCAAGGTCATCTCTCCGATCTTTCATGTGAGTGTATATTTTGGCTTTAGAATAATAACACATTTGAGGGTGGTCTCATGAAGAGGGGCTCAACAATGTTGGGCAACTAATCCAGCATCTTCTGAGGTCATGGGTGGTTAAAGCTTTGTGTCCTGTTTCTGTTCGTCAGGAGGTTTATAAGGCTGTGTCAGATGCACAAAACTAGAATCAGTCTGGGGCTTCCGATTCACATTTGGCTGCATGTTTTGCACCATTGGAACCTCATTTGCCAGTAAAAAATATGATAATTGTTTTTTACCCTTGAATCTGCAACAAAACTGACACCTTTTTTACAAGGAGTCCTGTTTGCATAGACCACAATACCTGCAGCCATAATGCACAAAAGACAGCTGTCTCGGGTGTGGACTAATCAACTTCAAGGACAGTGCATATATCATCAGAGTTATGTTTTTTGTTTGCATTATGGCTGCAGGTATTGTGGTCTATGCAAACATGACTCCTTGTAAAAAAGTGTCAGTTTTGTTGCCAGATAAAGGGTAAAAAACAATTATCATGTTTTTGGCAGTTTATAAGCGTTTTTGCCAGGCAAAAGTTTTCAATAAATACAATAATTAANCTGATATTTTATTATTANNTTTACAATTTTTATCTACATCAGATTAACTACTCCAAAAATGTGTTTTTCCACAAAATACACATTGTGTGAACTTCTGCCAACCTCTCATTCGGGAAACTTCCGCATCAGGTTTTGTGCATCTGGCCATGGAGTTTGAGCCGTGGGACATGGGTGTGTCTTATGGGGTTTCATAATCACAACGTTCGGCGATTTGCCCAGTGTGTTAGATTATTTGATTATTTTGCCGCTATAAATGTCCATACAAGTCACTTCCTTGAGCTATCATTTGTGGCCAGTTGGCTTCTGAAAAAGAAGTTAATAGCTGGTGGATTTTGCCTGGTAAGATTTTTTAAAAAGTTGTTTTATATTTCTTAACGTTTTGTTGATGCTTGGACATCTTCGCACTCTATTGTGTTTTCTTGTCTCAAAAAGAACCACTTCTACTCAGTTGTAATAAACGACTTCACGACAGGTTGAGACTTGCGTCCTTTTTATTAGTGATGACTGCTCGGCTCCACTCCTTTCTGGATGGTCACCCTCTCTCTGCATGCGCGTGCTCACTGCTCCTGTTCCCGGCGGCTTCCCTCGCTCTCCGCGCACGCTGGTTGACGGCGCGCAGTGAGAGGGGAGAGCTTCGGCCCTCGAGGCTGCCACGTGGCCGGTAGCGTGACGAGATGGCGGAGATGCAGTCCGGACTCCAGGCTCCCACACCGACCCAGAGTCCTCCCCTTGCCTCTCCTTATATCCCTCTCGGTGGAGCCAAGCTCCGCCGAGAAACCATGCCCCCCTCAGAACCTTCCCGATGGTTCCCGCATGTACCCACAGCTCCGCCCATTAACTTTGGCCCAGATGGAACCGTTAGCTCTGATTGGCTACGACTGATGCAGCAGTGCCTATGCAGCCCTCCGTCGCCCGTCGGTGCGCTCGCTCATTACACTTACAATACTTCCACGCCTATCGTCTTTTTGTGTTGTTCGTTGTAACGTTATGACCTGCTCCTACTGGAGACTCATGAAAGAGCTTTATAGCTCATCGGATTCCTCCAGTATACATTCTGATTTCGTTTTTTGTGTAATCTTGAAGGCATAGCATCTAAAATGGAATGGGCACTGTCTCCTACTGTGGTTAAGGCTGAGGTACAAATAAATTGTTGCTTCGTGCAGCTGCAATTGGCATGTAACAATGCATCGATTTAAAAAAAAAAAATCTTGTATTCAGGATGTATGCATCAAATTGTATGAGGTGAGAATCGATTATGTACGATTCGTACAACTTGTAAATAAATTAATGAAGCTAACAAAATCGATAAAAACGAGACGGAACAAGGAAAGACGCACAATGCGTGATTTTTTTTTATTCTCGAAATGGTTTCCAACGTTCGTTTGTCCTGTGAAATTATTTAAGCGGCGGTAATAATGATACTGTGTTCGCACCAGGTGCACAAAATGCAGTGCATCCGTACGACGCAATGAGACCATGGGGCTTAAATAGACGGCTCTGCCTGGGCGGGAATACCTTGGCCGACAGGGAAAGGGTATCGAGGCAGGTCATTTTGCCTCTGGTTGGGGAGGCAACTCGTTTGATTAAATGTGGCCAGTTTTCCATTTCATTCGCATTGGATCCTCTACATGAGAATGACAGATGGACGGAGCTCTTTGCGTGAACGTTTTCAAGCCGGTAAAAAAGTTGTTTATTTAAATTGTAACCCCCCCCCCCCCCAGTATAGTGACGATTCGATTTAATTGCTTGGAGGTATGTGGCGGGGTGGGGGTTGACTTTACATACATGTTCGCAATGTATTCACAAAATAAATTGGGTTATGGGAGCTGCTTAAACTTCCTCCATGCGATTGAGAAAACACGTTCCTTCGGATGGGCAGGTAGGAACTTGGTTGGACAGCGCATTGTGCACGACAGACAAATAATCCCTGGTGGAAGCTGTTGTTCCTATCTGTATAAGTGGAGTGTGTTCGTCACCACCCACCCCACCCTCCCCCAACTGTCACCTTAAGGCTGGGAATGTTGAAAGAAACACGAGGCAAAAACATGTTTTTTTNTTTCAAGACTTCCATTTTATGAATGGAGCCACCCCCCCAGTTCCATTTTGTGAATGAAACATCGCCGTCTCCTCATTGGCCCACGTCGCGGCGGTGCCCCCCCACCACTAACCCCAACCCCAACCTCCCATTGGTCGGCGCCCCTCGAGCCAATGAGAGGGCTCTGGTGGGCAGGGCCATGCACGACAGACAAATAATCCCTGGTGGGCAGTGTGGAACTGTTGTTCTCCTGTAAAAACCCTCACTTGTGTTCCCCTCCCCCCACTTCTCTTTAGGACTTTGCAAATGAGTACCACAGCGTAGTGTTCTGCGTGGTGGACGTGGACGACGCTGCGGTGAGCATCACGGCGACCAGGGCATTCACGGGAGCCCAGGCGTGCAGAACCATCGAGCACTTTTTTTACACGCACTGCTCAAACCCCCTGTATGCAGAATGCACACAGCACACGGCACGTACAGCATGTGCATATAGTACAGCACATCTAGCATGCAAATAGCAAACATACCGTATAGCCATACAGTACATAAACGTACATTCGTACATGTGTTCAGCACCTACAAGTGGTACACGCGTACAGCACCTGCATCTAGTGCAGGCATACAGTGCGAACATATATAGTACCTATGCACAAACAGTCCACCCAGTGCTTGTGTACAGTACATATATAATATTATGCACATACTTAATACACGAAATTGCTTTTAAAGCGAGAGCCATCTAAGACAAGAAAACAATCTCTTTTGTAAGGGGGGACTTGTCGTACAAAACAAAGACCGATGAAAAATACTGGTGTATAAAATTACAACCTTTTAAGTCGTCTTGCAGCTGGGAACCGGGATATGCGATTTTTAGGTTTTGGTTTGTCCGTTTTTATGAAATACAATTTCAACTGCTGCATGTATGTGGCTTGACCAATGTTGGGCATTAAAGTAACATAACGGATGATTGTTTTTTGGTTTGCACTTTTAATTGCCAAACTCGGAATGTCCGATATGGTTATTTTTTCCTCCGTTAAAGGCCCTGATCATATCGTCAAAATTCCACATTTTGTGTGGTAGGAAATGTTTTCGCTGTGTTCTTCCAAAAGGTGCCAAGTCAACTCTTCTATTGAGAATTTGTGTGGACAACCCTTTTTTTTNATTGTGAGTGGAGTCGTCTTGACAACAGCACAGGACTAACGTAATGGAGCTCTCGGTTAAGTAGAAACGTATTTTTTCCCTATGTCACTTGTGTGCAGGATATTGCCGAGTTGTGTGGCATCAAGGCAATGCCCACGTTCATTTTCTTCAAAAACAACGAAAAGGTGAGTGGAATTATGCATCTCTTTTTTAATTAATTTGGATTGTCTAGAGACAATCTGCCATGTCTCTTCCATGCACCATTCTCTAATGCGTGTTTGATGCATTGCCCTGCGAGGGTTACAAATCGGTGGGTAATCGGAGCATGTGATGCAGATGGGACATTTAGAATACAATTAGGAAAAGAAGAAAATGTATTCATGTTTGATTCTAGAAATCCAATTTTCTGCACATAAATGTAAAGTTGGATCATCGTCCTGTCTTCTGAATGTATTTTTTTCATGTGCAAATTTTGTATTTTAAGAGTTTTCTAAAGCTTTGGTAAAGTGTATTGTATCATTGCACAAGTCGCTTTTCTGAAAATGTATTAAAATGTATGGAAGGGATGTCACTGATCAAAACTAACTGGCCTTTATTCTCATGAATTAAGCTTCAGAGTTGTGTTTGACAGCCCAGGACATATAGCCTCGGTACATATCTATAGAAACTAAACTTTTCTTTTNATTTTACCAGGTAAGACCCACTGAGCCTTACCCTGGTAAAGTGACCTGACACAAATGATAGCTCAACGAAGTGGCTTATGTGGAAATGTATAGCAGCCAAATCTCGCAACGCATGTTTCTAAATTTGGAGGGGGAAAAACCTGAGGACCCGGAGAAAAATACCACAACCACGGAGAACATGCAAACTCACATACAGGCATCAGGGTTGGATCGAACCCAATAACTTCCATATGATGCAACGTTTGGTGTCTGGTTAACTCCTTTTCAAAGAAATGAATTTTCATTTGACGTTGCATTACGCTTAACATCTGTTGTATGTATCCATTACCAGTCTGCTACAAGGTTCTGTTAACAATGGCTTTTGATGGTGCTTGTGACTGTGCCAACCCTGTTTTTAAATCCTTTATATTAAGTTCGCTTGCTTGCTTGCGTGCTTGCTTGCTTGCTTACGACCGTGCAAATCTTTCGGTCGTTTTTTAACCCACTTCCCGTGATCCAATCGAGCTGACATTTTCCACACAGACTCGTTGTGCCAGACAATTAATGTTCATGAAACAAATTCCCAAAATTTTACACTTTTTAGGCAAAAAAAAATATTTTACATATATTCAAATATAACTCATTCATGCTTTGGCTGAACGTCACAGTATAAGAGCCAGAGCGTAACCCCTCCACAGGCCGTGGCGGAGTAGCGCAGTTGGTAGCGCCCTCGCTTCCCATGCCAAAGGTCGCGGGATCGATCCCCGCGTCCTCCACAGGCGAATATATTTAAATCCTTTATATTAAGTTCGCTGCCACGCATATAAAGGATTTATAGTGAAAAACTTTGTTTTTACGGGTTTACTTGTTTTTCCCCTCCGTCTCTCGTTGAACAGGTGGGGGAGGTGATGGGTGCCAATAAGGATCACCTGGAGAAGACGTTAAAGGAGCTGATGTAAATGCAATGAGTAAACTCAGCAGATTGCCTTCATTTTAATTATTTTTGCTTATTTTTCCAATAAAGACGATTTATTCTCTTCATATGGCGCCAACAGCTTCTGCTGCGAGAACAATTGAAGGAGCTTTAAAATGAAATAAAAAANCTGATGCTTAAATAACAAAACTCTAACTGTGGGAGATAGAAAGTCTTACTAAAGAGGTGAAGGTGTCTTTGTCCTGACATTTGCTGTAAATTAAATTTGACTAAAATGCTGTTGTAACCTCGCCGTTTTCTTTTCACGATGGGAGTTTTGGCCGTAGACATCGTGTGCACGGCTGAATGGTGCAGATATGGATGAGAGAGTCTCAAATTAACACTGGACTGATGAACAATTGTTTTTTTGGGCTGATATTTCATTGTATTGATGGAGTATACATCTAAGCGTTTGAGGCTGTATGTGAAATTTAAAATAAAATGAATTTGGTAATCTGCTATTGCCTTTGGATGTGTATATATTCTGTCTGCCCCCCCCCCACAATCCTTGGTGATAAAAGCATTGGCATTGGCTTTTATCACCAATATTTGTTATTTTCAATTACAAGTCTGTTGTGTTTCATATAAGCTTGATATTTATATTTGGAAATCTCGGCAATTTAAAGTCACATGGTCTCAGAGCAAGTACCCAGACGATGTCGCATTTTCTGGGTTAATTCAATAAACTTCACCCACAATAAGTGGCCCATCTTAACATGCCCTCCCAAGGCGTTCTGCTTCATGATGATTGAATGAGAGTGATCAGAACTCTACATGTGCTATGAATAGAGCCATTGCCTGAAACGTCAATTTCTCCTGTTAAGAAAGTATTATTGACGAATGCAAGTTTTTGTCATTTACCCTAATGCACCACCTGCCAAATGTATTCCTAAATGATTTGCAACAGACATTACAGCTGGAATCTGTATTAATGACTAACTAATTTTAACATTGAAGGGTTTTGTGTGGAGTGTGTCGTGACTGGAAAACCAACTCTCAGCGGTTGACTTGAGAAACCAGTGTTATCGCGAGGTTGAATCTATATCCGAACTGAGGATCTCGGTATACTTGTGTTCCAACACAGCCATTGTGTCCAGTCACCCCGGTTTGTGGACACTGCTCAACCAGCTTGTGTTTGACGTGCTAAGTATATATCGAATTTTTACTTTGATAATTTGCCTATTTTTTACACACTTTTATTTAACTCTGTCGTATACTCAAAAAAATGTGTAACTCAATTTTTACCCACTTCCCAATGTGCTATCGATTGCAAACTTGGTATACTTATGTCATACTGATGACAACACTATTCTATCGTAAAAACAATTTTTTTTTAAACATTGTTTTACACTATTTTGATAACTCAGTCTGTCGTATTCTCAACTGTCACATCCTCAAATCTTCTAACTCAATTTTAACCCACTTCCCAATGTGGTATCGACTGCCAACTTGTATACGCATGTCATACTGATGACAATACTATATAAACAATCTTTTAAGTTATGTTTTGGCTTGGTCTAATTGTCCACGCTCAACTGACGTTGGCTGTAAATCACCACGATCCCTGCGTTATGGCAAGCCTCGGGCCACTTCCTGGAGTCGTGGAGTTCTGCGATTACCGGTACTCGTACGGTACATTTCATTAAAGCGTGTTTTTTAAAAGTGTTTTTCAATATTTTATTTTACAATGTTTGCGCTGAAAATCTCAAAATTAAAGATTCCTTAATCAACTAATTTAGTTAAGACCTTTTTAGGAGTGTCCTATGGGCTGTTTTACCAGATTTTCTTTTTATTACACACTTATTGAACCTGCTGTGTATTGTTTATATACCGGATCTACAAGCCGAACGAGCTGACCTTTTCTACAGACACTCCTCGCGTGACAATTCAAGATTTTTTTTTTAAAAAACGGTCCAGGTCCTGCCAATTGTGGTCCTATTCGTGTTTAAAATGATTTTTTTTTATCGAATGGTCGCCCCTTGACAAGATTTGAGGAATTCGTGGTCGTGTGATGAAGTAGAGTTCAGTGGCCAAGATCGTGCGTTTGACCAGAGTCCACGACGTAAGAAGCGTGGATGGACCGATAAAGGAAATGAACGTAAATCCCAGATGCCCTGGACCCCAAATGGAGAAGACAATGCCAAAAACCCGCGCCACAGCGACAACGCTAGNAAGAAGAGCGCCCATCTACCAGTCTGAGCAATGAAAGTAGCGCTTTTATCGCCGATTGTCAAGGCGCTGGAGCGGCCGCTGTGTTTCCTCTCTTAGCGCGAGAGCAAAACAAACAATTTGTAAAAAACTAGCTTTTCAATCCACGCGCTTTTATTTGCACTCAAGTAGAAAATACATTATTTTGATCCCAGAATAAAATTTGTGCTCGATAAAAGAGGGTGGCTTCCGTTCGATGTTTAATTTTCTTTATGCAAGCCACCCACTTTTATTGAGCATAGTCAATTCTACTTTTGAGTGCAAATAAAAGTGTGTTTGAAAGGCTTGTTTTTACCTTTTTTTTGGGTCTGCAAGTCAAAACCAAAGTGCACAGAGAAATCCCATGAACAATCATACTCCCACTCGACAAGCCATGTCAAACATTATTTTTGAGGTACAAGCTCCTTAGGCTTGCTGCACATCCTGAAGCCAGAAGCAGCAGTTGAGAACTCACCTTTGAGTGACCCATTAACTCAACCACGGAGCCACTGGTGGGTAAAACTAAACTTTTTTTTTAATTTTACCAGGTAAGGCCCACTGAGCTATAATAGCTCTTTTTCATAAGCGACCTGGCCACAAATAGCTCAACGAAGTGGCTTGTGGAAATTTTAGCAGCCACATCCTCTAAATGCATGTTTCTAATCGTGGAGGGGAAAAACCAGAGCACCGGAAAAAAAACCCACGTGACCACGGGGAGAACATGCTAACTCCAAATATACAATCTAGATTTGAAGCTTTCGTGACTGCAGACCATGGGAAAGCATGGTCTGCTGCTGATACAGACTGTTTTAAAAGTTTTGAAATGGGTGTAGCCCAAGGGTCTAAAGAAGTGATTGGGTCTAGTGATGTTAATGTGAGACGCGTGTCCAAATATACAGGCATCAGGGTTGGGATTGAACCCACGACCTGCATACCAGGCATGGGAGTTAACATTTCACCATCGCGGCGCTCTTAACGGCTTTTTCACTACCACGCCCATTTCTCCATCTGCCAAAAGGTGCGTTGGACTACAAAACATTCTGGACAAACCACAAGTTTGTTGTCGCACTGTATTTAAGGAGCTTTCTGCCTAAAGGTGCACGTCTGTTTGCAGGTTTGTTGTGCTGTACAAATGCCCAACCTCATTCCCACTTTCCCTTGTCTCGAGATTGACCAGTCCACAGATTTTCACCAAAATAGGAAATATAATCTTAATTTGAAGCTTTCGTGACTGCAGGAATTACCTTTGGTTATTTCGGTAAAGTCACGTATAAAGATAAAATAATAAATTAAATAATAGCATACTACGACGTTTCGATTGCAACACAAGCAATCATCATCAGGTATAAAAAAAGAAATAGCAACAAAAATCTAACCAGAACTATAGACAGACATATAAGCAGACATATCACAAAGATACACAGAGAGAGGACACGTATCGGCACAAAGAAAGAGATCGTCTCTGTGACGGGGCCGTACTGTAAAATAATTGTAGGCTTGCTCTGTTGAAAACTAAATGCATGAAATCAGGATTCTATAGTTATTATAGCAGGCCCCACCCATTTTGTGTTTATAATGGAAATAACTCCATGTTTGTTTAAGTTAATGCTAATGGAAAATAATTGCCAAGTTGGACTAATTAACAGATGTTTTGTGAATGTGAAATCACCGCTGATCATGATTACCTCTAATAATAATCCCTTGCAGCAGATTGTGTTAAAGAGTGTGAGCCTCCTGGGGGCTCCTGGTGGGTGGAAGAGGCAGGGGCTTACAATGACTGGGAGAGATCGTGTTCGTCACTCCATTAGAGGCCACCGTCACATTAATGTGCTCACGGTGCCAGACGACGTCCGTCCTCTTAAGGGCCACGCGTTTCTCCTGCAGCTCTACATTTCTTCAGAACTGCTTTTTGTGTTTAGTTCGTTGTTCTTCCCCCGCACCTCCGATTAGCACGGTTGGCTACGTACGATGCGAAATAAGTTCGACATACATAAAGCTCACCGTTGGAAAGCTCGTGTACAACATGCAAGGACCAAACCGCACAATGTGCCCGGTCTCTCGTCACACCTTGAAGCTAAGCAAGGTTGAGCATGGGTAGCCCTGCATGGGTGACTGCCATGCTAGAATGTGTTATAGGTTGCTATGGGCTACTATCATGAAATGGCTATATCATTAATCGAAAGCGTCATAAAATAAACGTTTTTATTTCGGTACCAAGGTTTCTTTAACTCCACGCAAGTATGACACCTCATAACGCACAGATTTGTTAAAGTTAGAATACTCTTTGGTTCTTTGGTAAAGTCACGTAGGTGCAAAAAAAATTGAAAAAATATAGAAATCACAATTTTTTTAACATTTTTTCACCTATGTGACTTTACCGAAATAACAAAGAGTATGGATCCTTGCAGTCACGAAAACTTCAAATCTAAAAGTTAGAATGCTATGTTCACATCTGGAGGGGAGGTGGTACCCGGTTCCTTTCTCACTGCTTGATGATGTATAATTGTAAGTTGAACTTATTTCGCACCGTACGTAGCCAACCGTGAAAATCGGAGAATTGATTAATTATCCATTCACTCTTGTCACTTGCTCATAAGCGGTCAAGGCCCTCCATATAACTTTTTTTGTATCACTCCTACCCTACGACAGTTACTATTCTCGTAGCTCTGACTCATTGATCTCTCCACTTATGTTTGAGGACTCGGTCGACCAGACTGAACACATTCCTGCGGAGGGAGCTGGTAGGAACGTTGGGTTGCTCGGTCAATGGCCAGGGTCAACGGTGGCGTGGTGTATTCCGCAAATATGCCCGACTGTGAGGGCGGGCACAAGCCGGCGTGAGTAGGTTAAACGTTGAGTTTTATAAGGACACCACGGGGTGACCTGCCCCTCCCACCCAGCCCACCCTCCCCACCCAGCCCCTCCCACCNTCCCACCCAGCCCTCCCACCCAGCCCACCCTCCCACCCAGCCTCTCCCCACCTCCCCTCCCCACCCAGCCACCCTCCCTGCACGACGGACACAATAATCCCCTGTGGGCTGGTGTAACCAGAAGGTTCCTACCAGTATCAATTTTATTCAATTTACAGTGTTCATCCCGCATAATGCAGATAAAAACACTTCTCTTTCAGCCATATCCGGACCAACCCGCCACTTTAAAAAAAAAAAGTGGCGGGTTTTTCTCACGTTAAAAAACGCCACTTTTTTTCAAATGTTCTTGCTGTAGGTTTCACACTGATGATGATTGCTTGTGTTGCAATCGAAACGTCGTGAGAATTTTATTGTTTTATTTTTGTTATTTCCCTTCTACGTGACTTTACCGAAAGAACCAAGAACATGAATCCTTGCAGTCACGAAGCTTCAAATCTAGAATTAATAACCACTATCAGAGTATTGAGAGCTCGGGTAAGCATTTGCAGGAATGGTGCGCCACCCACTGGATGAAGCGCATTTCGCGTGCGATGTCTCGTGCGGCTGATGTCGATGGCAGCTCAACAACGACGATTTCACATTCGGGTAGTCGAGCTCGATAACCGCGTCAGAAGCAGAGGTCGCAAACGGGTTTTGATCCTTACCCGTACCCTATCCGTACCCGGCCGGGTACGGGTAGGGTACGGGTATCGGGTACTGATTGCGACCTCTGGGATGAAGCCATGTTGCAGGCGCGGCTGGGTTGATTCTAGGAACTTGAATTGTGAGAAGAGACAAGACGTTGGGAAATGAGTGACAAACAGTTACTCACCAGTGACTCACGCCTACCCGTACCTGGCCGCACCAGGGTCGTAAACGGGTACGGGTAGCCGGGTATCGGGTAGGGTACGGGTATCGGGTACCCGGTTGCGACCTCTGGTCAGAAGCAGCGACGTAGTTGTATCGCTGTGTATGTGGCTCCTTCGTATTTGTGGATCGGGCATTGCATCGTTGCACATTGTACGCTCGCTTCTGGATGACCGCAGTTGCACGCTACTACTGGAGGGTTTAAAAATAATATTTGTGCATAAAGGGGCGGACATAATGACGTGACGCGATTTTGGACGATTTTGACCCCCCCCCCTTCGTCACACGGCGTCACAAAAAGTCAGAACCCCCTCCTCAAATATGGTCACAAAGCTCTGCCCCCCCCCCAAATGAAACACGCTTTAAATCGCTTTAAACTATTGTCATTGTAGTGCGTATTTAATGTGGCGCTGCAGTCCGATATTGTAGGAGAAAACATGTATTAAAAAGTCTATTTAATTCAGACGTGTCGTCCAAAGACCTTTTTTAAAGTTGCGTTTGCGAACGTGTGAGTTCATATTTTCATATCCCCTCTCGTGACTTTACTGAAAGAACAAAAGATGAATCCCTGCAGTCACGAAAGCTTTATCGAAATGATTTAGACGCATCTGCCATGATTTGTGCGGATGCGATTTAGGGTAGACTATGTTTCGTGGGCGATTAAACCCAGGAATCTTCTGTGTTGGGTCGTTCACATGGTGCAAACACATTCCTGCGGAGGGAGCTGGTAGGAACGTTGGGTTGCTCGGTCAATGGCCAGGGTCAACGGCGGCGTGGTGTATTCCGCAAATATGGCCGACTGTGAGGGCGGGCACAAGCCAGCTTGAGTAGGTTAAACGTTGAGTTTTATAAGGGCACCACGGGGTGACCAGCCCTCCCCACCCAGCCCCACCCCTCCCACCCCCACCCAGCCCACCCTCCCTCCCCTCTCCACCCAGCCCACCCCTCCCATTTTTGGATGCACGACTGACGGACACAATAATCCCCTGTGGGCTGGTGTAATCAGGAGGTTCCTACCAGTATAAGCAAGGCCTTGTTATTAGTGGGACACAATGTGTTAGGATGCAAACGTTCAAGACTCCAACCACTGTAGATGATGGTTATCGCTGATCAGCCAACGTTATTTGGGGCAGTTATTCCTGCATATATTTGCAATCTTATGCAGCATGTTATGTTTGCATTGGATATGTGTTTGAAATGCAGATTAATATTCAGCCGTTACACATCGAGTCGTGGAACATATATTTGCAATCATTATAGAAATACAGTGCAGGGTGTTTTAAAAAGATGGACCCGATTTGAAATCGCTATATCTCTGCAACCACGAGCTGCCCATGAATGAAACTCTACCACTTGAAAGGGCGGGGCATAGAATTTAAAATGCCTCTCCCAGCGCACAAACAGCCCCTAGCCTAGTCATTCGCAAGACGGTGACCCCCAACACACAAGGGCGTTTTGCGTTCTGCAGTTCAGCAAGACTGAATCCGTAATTGCGGTGCAGCGTGCGTTTCAACGGCGTTTTGGCATTGATCCGCCAATGTCAAAGAGCATTCGTCGTTGTACCGACAATTTGAGGAAGCAGGCTGCTGTTTATGTCAGGGAAGAGCACAGGGCGACCACGCACCTCAGAGGAAACGTGAGAGAGAGGCGTTTGGGACGAATTCAACTATCGTCTCGATGTTCTCCGTACAGCAGGTGGAGGGCACGTAGAGCATTTATAAATGGTTCGTAAAACTTTACAACTCATTAAACCGTAACTTTTGTGTAATTGTAACATGTTGCCATCGTGAAATATACTGCTTTGAAGTTGTGTCCATCTTTTTGAAACACCCCGTATGATCCATGTCGGAGAGACCCAAGACCATATTTCATGTTTAGTGGAAATACATATTAGACAATGTTTTGACTTCAAGTTATAATACTGCAGGAAAAGATCCAGTTTTTAAAGATTTCATTATAAATAATGATCATTGCAAATGTATTTCCCTGACATCCCTGTCCATGTAGTATATATGTGCAGTATGTTGAACTTTTTCGCACCGTACGTAGCCAACCGCGCTAATCGGAGAAGTGTGGGGGAAGGACAACATTCTAAACACAAAAAGCAGTTCTAAAGAAATTAGTTTTCAATCAAGATTTAAAATTGCATAGCTCCAGTGGCTTTCCTAATATCGGAAGAGCGTTCCAAGATGGCCGCAGAAGTGCATCTGATACATATTCAGATTCCAAAGAACACAGGATGAGATGTTACTATCCTTTGTGCAAGCACTTCCAAGAGTTCATGAACAGTGAGCCTGGTGAAATTTGGGAGCGCATCGTCAGTAGTGAACCTTTGGTTCCTAGGTGTTTCGGCCTTTCACACTATACACCCTCCCCAAAGGCGGCCAGGACAGGGTGATCAATCCTACACTTGCGTCCCATTCCCAATTAGTCATATGAGTTGCCTTCTTGTTGATAGCCAACATCCCATGGGACTATGCATGGCAGGGTGTCCTCCTCCTGAGTCAAGCATTGTTGACTGCATACCTCCTGGCCCTCTCACTTTGGGGCCCAGCTGGGGTCTTTCCTCTTCATCCAGAGCCACTGACTGCTTCGATGACTAGCCAACAGCCGCGTAATGGTTCATGCTCCTTGACGAGATCAGCGAGGTATTTCGGTTCATCCGTGGCAAGCACTTTGCATGTGTCGTGAGCGATATCCGAACACGACGTGTAGAGCGCCCTTGTTTATTTCTTACCCTTTACAGGCACAATCACTGAGCGACATATACACTGGGCTACGTAATGCTGACCAACTCATACAGCCACATCACCGGCGGCCGAACTATATAGCTGGGTGACTAATACAGTGACGACGACGATGGGGACCGTACAGCGGTCGGCCATACGGGCTGACGATGAAGAAGAGATGACGGCGAAGACACGACGGCAGCCAGGACCCGAACCCCACGACAGCCCGAACCTCCGGTTGCCTCCCTCTTATATACTCCTCAGCGTGGCCAAGCCCCGCCTCTGGCCACGCCTCCCTTCTAGAACTCTCATGCAGGTTCCAGGAGCTACCCGACTGATCCCCGCCTCTGACCCTTGGCCCATTTACGCCCCCTTGTGGTTGGCTGTTATATAGCGCACCCATACCCGTAGTCATCCGTCATGGTCAACAGATGGCACCCTGTCACTACACACGTAACGAGTGCGACCTTACAATGTATTCGTTCGGAAACCGGAAGCCGATGCAGCTCGGCGATTACTGGACGGACGTGGTCGCATCTTGCAGTGCCCGTCACGACACGTGCCAAGCAACGTGTAGGCCTCATATCACGAGACAAATAGTTAAGGTTGACCAAGCTAAGGTGACCAAGCTACTTAGTAATCATTGGAAAGATGTTATCAACCATGCAAAAAATATTTAATTACACATTTTTGACCATCTTATCTGACAGGCACTATTTACTTTACGAGTGTTAACATCCTAACGTTTAACAGTACTCTTTATTGTCAGCCAACACTGGTATAACATGGCATTTTCTATTATGTACATCCACAGGACTTGCGCACAACACGTCCTGACCACGAGCACGAGTACCCCGTCCTCTGTTAGCCCCGCCCCCCCCCGATACGTTCCATCATTGCTACCACATTCTGAAAGCCCCCCCCCCCCCCCTAACTGTACTTAAGAGCTTACATCTGAATCCCCCTCACTTGATGCAGCAAATCTGGCTGTGACGTCCACCTGATGACGGAGACTTGTGTTGCCTCGAACGTCGTGATTTATATTGTTTATTTTTATTAATTTTATTTCATTTTTACCTACGTGACTTTACCGAAGAACTAAGAGGTGAATGGAGACTTCGGGCGAATGAGGGACTTTCTTCTACTGAGGAGAGCGGGACTGAGGAATGACAGAATGGATCGGGGTTCCTTGCTCAGAGGTCGGGACGAGGTGATGTGGGTCGCCTAGAGATTGGACCCCCTACTCGTGGTTCTGGGGCTGACCAACACGAAACACCGATAGCTCCCGCTCCAGGGTGCTGTACCCACCCCCATCCCCTCATCTCCATTCTCTGCCCCTCCCGTAATCTCCCACTCCCTGCATCTCCCCCACTCCCCCATCTCTCCCCACTCCCTCATCTCCCATCTCCCCCACTCCCCCATCTCCATCTCTCCCCCGACTCCCCATCTCTCCACCCATCTCCCACCTCTCCCCACTCCCCATCTCCCATCTCTCCCCCGACTCCCCATCTCTCCCCCATCTCCCATCTCTCCCCCACTCCCCATCTCTCCCCCGACTCCCCCATCTCTCCCCATCTCCCATCTCTCCCCCCACTCCCCCATCTCTCCCCCGACTCCCCATCTCTCCCCCATCTCCCATCTCTCCCCCACTCCCCCATCTCTCCCCCACTCCCCATCTCTCCCCCATCCCCCACCTCTCCCCCACTCCTCCATCCTCCCCCCGACTCCCCCTCTCCCCCCATTTCCCACCTCTCCCCCATTCCCCTAATCTCCCATCTCTCCCCCACTCCCCATCTCCCATCTCTCCCCCCATTTCCNTCATCTCTCATCTCTCCCCCATTCCCCTAATCTCCCATCTCCCCCAATCCCCCATCTCCCATCTCCCCCCACTCCCCTCATCTCCCACCTCTCCGACTGATGCTCCTGCTGTTGTGGAGTGACTCATGCAGCCAGCTATGGCTGCAGGGTTTTGGTAGTACATGTTGTTCATGTGAAAATTCCGTCACAGTTCCTATGATCACTGTTTCATTGCTTTCATGGCTTTATTTTGGTGATTTCGAAAAGTGTATTGGTTTAGCCATGTTTGTTTGTTGTAGTACAGAGTTAGACTGATGGCCTTAATCTAAGTTGTCTTGTGGTTGTTGTTGTTTGACTTGCATCCCACTGGGATTTTTGCACACAGCATTGGTGTACGGTGTTTTTCTACAATATTTCGCTGTCTTTTCTTGGATTTTCTGTTTGCACTCAGTCACATGTCACTTTAAGATGTTTTGTTGTTCATGTTTTAGTTTTTTTTTTGTTGCGGTTGCACCCGATTCAAGAGCCGAATGGCTCACAGGGCTATACCTAATGAACTTGAACTCCTCCCAATCCTTAGTCTCCCATCTCCCCCCCCCCCCCCNACTCCCCCCCACCCCCCATCTCCCCCCCATCCCCCCCACTCCCCCCCATCTCCCCCCCCCAATCTCCCCCCCCACCCCCCCCCCCCCCCCCCCCCCCCCCCCCCCCCCCCCCCCCCCCCCCCCCCCCCCCCCCCCCCCCCCCCCCCCCCCCCCCCATCTCCCCCCCATCTCCCCCCCNACCCCCCATCTCCCCCCCNACCCCCCATCTCCCCCACCCCCCCATCTCCCCCCCACCCCCCAATCTCCCCCCCCATCTCCCCCCCCCCCATCTCCCCCCACCCCCCCACCCCCCCCATCCCCCCCCACCCAAAACCCCCGGTCACGTGACGCGCGCTCGCGCCATGTTCTCGCGGGGCCCGTGACGTCACGCCTGTTGATTTCCCAGCAGGCAGCGCGAACTTTCCCTCAACTTCTTCTCTCGGCGCGGGCGGCGCTGTCGCGATCTCCCTTCTCCTCCTCGTCGCCATCGTCTTCATCATCATCACCACCTCCTCCACCTCCTCCTCCATCATCCTCCGCTGCTGCCTTCTCCTCCGTGTGCCTCCTCCTCCTCCTCGTACCCGCCATGTCGGGGCGCACGGCGCGAGCGGAGACGCGGAGCCGCGCCAAGGACGACATGAAGCGGGTGATGGCGGCCATAGACCGCGTTAGGAGATGGTGAGAGACGCGGGAGAGAGACACGGGGAGAGACACGGGGAGACACGGGAGAGAGACACGGGGGAGAGACACGGGGAGACGTGGAGAGAGACGGGGAGACACGGGGGGAGAGACACGGAGAGAGAGAGAGACACGGGGAGACANGGGGAGAGACACGGGGGGAGACACGGGGAGACGTGGGGAGAGACACGGGGAGACACGGGGGGAGAGACACGGGGAGAGACACGGGGAGAGAGAGAGACACGGGGAGANAGAGAGACACGGGGAGACGGGGGAGNGACACACGGGGAGAGACACGGGGAGAGAGACGTGGGAGAGAGACACGGGGAGNCACGGAGAGGACACGGGGAGACGTGGAGAGGACGGGGGAGAGCGGGAGACACGGGGAGGACACACGGGAGAGAGACACGGGACACGGGGGGAGAGACACGGGGAGACACGGGAGACGTNGGAGAGACACGGGGACACGGNAGAGAGAGACACGGGGAGACGGAGAGAGACACGGGGAGACNGGGGGGAGAGACACGGGGAGACGGGGGAGAGACACGGGAGACGTGGAGAGAGACACGGGGAGACGTGGAGAGAGACGCGGGGAGAGAGACACGGGGAGACAANACACGGGGAGACACGGGGAGACGGCGGGGAGACACNCAGATGGGAGACACNGGAGAGGGGAGAGGAGAGACACGGGGAGACGGGAGACACGGGGAGACACGGGAGGAGAGACACGGGGAGAGAGACACGGGGAGACGGGGGAGAGACACGGGGAGAGAGACACGGGGAGACGTGGGAGAGAGACACGGGGAGACATGGGGAGAGACACGGGGAGAGACGTGGGGAGAGACACGGGGAGACACGGGGAGAGACGCGGGGAGAGGGGAGAGAGACACGGGGAGACATGTGGAGAGAGACACGGGGAGACACGGGGGGACACGGGGAGACAGAGACACGGGGAGTGGGGAGAGAGACACGGGGAGAGAGAGACACGGGGAGACGTGGAGAGAGACGTGGGGAGAGAGACGTGGGGAGAGAGACACGGGGAGACACGGGGGNGAGACACGGGGAGACGTGGNAGAGAGACGTGGGGAGAGGATAGGGAGACTGGGAGAGAGACGGGGGAGAGACACGGGGAGACGGGGAGAGAGACGTGGAGAGAGACAAGACACACGGGAGAGACACAGAGACGTGGGGAGAGAGACACGGGAGAGAGACGTGGGGAGAGATACGTGGGGAGACGTGGGAGACGTAGGAGAGAGACATGGGGAGAGAGACACGGGGAGACGAGGGAGAGAGACACGGGAAGAGAGACGTGGGGAGAGACACGGGGACGAGGGAGAGACACGGGAAGACGTGGGAGAGAGACACGGGAGACGGGGAGAGACGTGGGGAGAGAGACACGGGAGAGAGACACGGGGTGGGAGAGAGACACGGAGAGAGAGACACAGACATACGAGAGACACGGACAGACGAGATACGCGGGAGAGACGCGGACAGACGAGAGACGCGGGAGACGGGCGAAAGAGACACGAGGAGGGAGACGCCGGGGGAGCGACACGGGGAGATAAGGAGAGAGATAGACTGGGAGAATGGCGAGAGAGACGGGGGGGAGGTTCCAGGCGACATGGGTTAGAGAGAGAGGCTGGGAGATGGAAAAGAGGGATAAGCACTGGGAGACGGGGTGGGAGAGGAGTCACATGGGCGTGAATTGTTTTGACGGAAGAGAGAGAGGCGCAGACATTGATACACTAAGAACAACAGGGGGCGAGAGACGCGGTGAGACGAGAGAGATGGTCGGGATAGAGGGAGAGTGATTTTACGGGACTTGGTTAGAGATCAGGGGTGGGAGGAGATACGTCAAAAATGAGGAGACAGGGGCATGCTGTCCATTGACTGCTTGATAGGATAAACAGTAAGAGATGGGGGAGACAGCGGGAGATGATGGGTTAAGCGATGTGGGGAGACGGTGTTATATGGGGTGGGGGGGGNAGACCAAAATGCATATGAAGGGATTGTGAAAGGCAAGAGAGAAGTCATGGTGGAGACATGGGCAGTTCCACAATATTCGCAATCTTCCTAAAATAACATGCATGATCTGGTGTTATTTTAAAGGTTATCAAAACAGTGATTTCAGAAAACATGGCTTATTCATGGTACAAGTCAATGCTTTCCTATTTACACAAACTGAATGCACCTTCTTATCCCAGATGAAAGTCAGTTTGTCTGAGTACGTCTAACGCCGTGGTGTTGGACGACGGATTATTCCGAATTGAAATGCCACTTCTTGATACTGATCATTACCGACATCTTTAAAGTGTGTGAATGTGCATCCAAGAAATGCGGGGAGAGATGGAAGACACGGGTAATGGATAAGGGACGGGATGATGGGGGCAAGTGTTAGGCAGACATGGGATGTAATGGTGAGACGTGATTAGACAAGAGAAATACAAACACACGTGTGAGATGGGAATTCTTAAGAGACGTACAGAGAGGTATGATGAGGTGTGGGAGGAATAAGTAGTAATAATGCCATTTTAATTAAAAATTGTATTCCACGAAGAGCATCACTGAGCCTCTTAAGACTTGCTGAGGAGAGTCCGTGTAATGGGATGATTGGCCGTTTTCTGGTTTCATGAGGGATAAAACTGAAGAAATTGGGAAAAGACTGATACATACCTGGGGATCGAGAGAGGGTACATTGAAAGCTTTGCATAGATGGTTTAAGAATGTTGCCCTGCTGCCATCTCCCAGTCACTTACGTAGCCCAAGCCTACAACACCTGGCATCCATTGTNGTAACAGGGATTACACTTCATAAGCTTCTGAGATGTGATGAGGCTGGCGCATTCTGGCTGGTTTGGTTCTAGGCGGGATAGATGGAAGACACGAGTCAACAATTGTGGGGGGAAATGTGAATGTTAGTTAATATGGGGAGGAACATTTGAAAATGAGACACGGGGACTTTAGGAGCAGGGGATACACAAGGAGACATGACAGGTTTTGCAAAGGCATAATGCATCACAATGGGTTAAATAAGTAAAGTTTTTAAAAGTGTATTGTCTATTAAAATCAAAAACACAAAACTCCACCATTATGTTGAAAACCCAACAGCACCTTGCTCTGTATCTCCATGACCTGTCCAATAGGGAAACTTGACCTCTCCATCCACACAGCACCCGAGTCTGCCCTGTGAGCTCCAATCCCAGAGATTTCACCTCTGCACGCGTCTCCTTTACTGTACATGTGCAGGGAGAAGCGGTGGGTGACCGTCGGAGACACGTCACTGCGCATCTACAAGTGGGTGCCAGTGCTGGATGGGAAACCCCTTGAGGTGATTGTTGGGTCCCGCATGACACGAGTTTTTTTCCCCACTGCAAAACCCAAGCCGGTGCTGCTGACGTCACCCGCTTGGCCTCGGAGCCAGATTCATGTGTCGTGTGAGGCCAGAGTTTCACAGCTTGGTTCTGGCTCGGCTCGGCAAATAGTCGGTGGAAAACAACCTTGTTTTTGTGAGACAATGATGTCACCATGGCACATTTCCATGATCGGTGGAAAGCAAGCCGGCTCTGCGTGTGAATCTGGCTAGCTGGCTCAGCCTCTCGTGGACTACTGTGCTCTCATTGGACATCGACTTTTATAATAAAACATGGCATAAAATTACAAAGACAAGTTCGTGAAGCCCTTCCCACTGCAAGCCTATGTTAATGTGTTTAATTAATATTTGTTCCATCCAGCTGTAAAGAGTATGGAGAGAGTGGAGAGAGAGATGGATCTTCTAGCGAGGGACAATGTTTGGAGGCACACTGCTGATCCCAGAACACTCGCTCCAGCGAGTGTGTGTGACCGTGTGAGCGTGGGGAGCGGTAGTGTAGCGGTTAGCGCGCTGTGCTACGAACCCAGCAACCCGAGTTCGATTCCTATTCACGCCTAACACCAGTGACGATTATCTGAACCAGTCCTGGGCCTCCCTAGGTCGATTCAGCTTCAAATGAGTACATGGTACGGTGTGTAAATATAACACTCGGGAGACAGTCGGCTGGCGTGGTGTTGGCCACCACCTTCGTGTGCTGTTCCGGCCTTCATAGGTGCTCTCTTAACAGCACTTACCCCAACAGTCTGTTAAGGCTATAAGGGGGATCTTTGTGTGCT
This sequence comes from Lethenteron camtschaticum, assembly GCA_018977245.1. Classification (NCBI taxonomy): domain Eukaryota; kingdom Metazoa; phylum Chordata; class Hyperoartia; order Petromyzontiformes; family Petromyzontidae; genus Lethenteron; species Lethenteron camtschaticum. The sequence continues at coordinate 7,258,248 of MU249573.1, read as the reverse complement.
TATCACACACCCTCTTGTGTCCCCTGCCAGCATTATTCGGTGCATGGTCAGAGCACTTGCCATTACTGTCTAAGTGGGCTACATGTGGGAATCTTTGTTTATAGAAGTGTGTGTGTATATGTGTGTGCATGCAGAAAACGCGCAGGCCGGTTCAAGGGAAATCCCTGTCCCTGTCTGCCCACACGTCTCCTGAAAACAGCTCCTCTCCACTCATGACTGAGTACCAAGGTTCGAGCTTAAGCCCGTCTTCACTAGGATTCTAAATCTGACCCTGATATTAACACTTACCCTACCCCTGCCATTGACACTGACCCTACCCTGATATTGACACTTACCCTACCCCTGCCATTGACACTTAACCTACCCCTGCCATTGACACTTACCCTACCCCTGCCATTGACACTTACCTACCCCTGCCGTTGACACTGACCCTACCCTGATATTGACACTGACCCTACCCTGATATTGACACTGACCCTACCCTACATTGACGCTGACCCTACCCCTGCCATTACACTGACCCTAACCTGATATTGACACTTACCCTACCCCTGCCATTAACACTTACCCAACCCCTGCCATTGACACTGACCCTACCCCTGACATTAACACCGACCCTAACCTGATATTAATACTGACCCTTTCCCTGATATTGACACTGACCCTTTCCCTGACAATAATACTGACCCTGACGTTAACACTCGCTCTAACCCTGACACTAAGAGGCAGATGAGGCTGCGAGTAGGGCTGAACAATGAATCAATTTCAAATCGAAATCGCAATTTGAAACAATGCGATTAGGAAATCGCAAAGGCTATTTGAAAAGTCCTATTATTGAAATTGTTAAATTTTTATCATTGTAACTTTATTTAACTTAACAATTTTCTATATTTGATTGTTCTATTTCAATTAAAACGTTTTAATAAATACATGTTGGAAGCAATTCATAGCTTTAAAGTTCTCATCCTTGCATTAGAATATATAGAGCAGTTCATATTTTGATGGTATCATGCGGTAATGCTCCATCACATGTTTAAAATCTATTACACAGTATATTGAACTGAAGCTTGACTTAAATATTTTTATCGCAAATCAAATTGTTATATCTGTCAGAAAATCGCAATTAGATGTTTTCCCCAAATCGTTCATCCCTAGTGCGATGATCCCCGTGGTGCCAGTAGGAATTGATAGAACAGTTGAAAATATGGCACTGGAGTTGGGCCACGTGGGCTTTCTTTTGGGGCCTTAGTGTCTTGTAAGATGTGAAATTAGCAAGTTTGGTCGAGTTTAATGATCTGGTCACTGCTGTGTAGAACACACAACCACCATCGGCAGCACAGTGTAGGTTTTCACTTGCCAATGTGAACCATCACCATCCATCAAACCACTATCCCGTGAACTTAACTCCTTGATTCCTCCTCTGTTGAAAGCTCTGTCGATAAGACTTCATCTCATCCACAAAGGGTTCAGCCACCATACTGCAGGTCACAACAACACACCCAGTCATTGTCACTTACCTACTCACAAACTTAACCATCCACTGATTCACTCTGTCAATCATCCAATCTCTCACCCACCCACTCTTGTTACCCACCCAATCCACCTGCCCTAACCAACTCGCCCATCGAAAGCTACCCACCTAAACAAAGCCACCAATACAAAACAACACACCCATCAACGCAACTACCAAACCAACCAGCTGACCACCGATCAAAACCAACAAACCCAACCACCCATCCACACCAACCAACCCATCCACACCAACCAACCCACCCATCCACCCAAATTAACCAACTCATCCATGCACTCATCCAACCACCCACCCAAACCTTCCCCTGCATGTCCAATTAGCATGGTTGGCTGAGTACGGTGCAAAATAAGTTCAACATACATTCATACATTATTACTGACTATCCATTACATTAACATGATCCTAACCCCGTACCTGACCGACATTAACAATGCCATAACCCTTACCCTGATCTAATCTGACTGACCCTGAATATAACATTAATCTTGACCCTAACCTAATACTATCGTGTATCCTAACCTTGTCACCAGCTCATGCCCTGATCCCTAACATTAAGACTCTTATTAAATCAGCAGTAAATCTGGAGTGGTGGTGATGGCTGTTGTGGTTTTGGTAATGAAGTTTGTGATTATGGCGAGGTGCTGGTGGTGTTGACAAAGCAGTAGTGAATGTAGTGTGGTGTTGGTGGTGGTGCTAATTATGGTAATAATGGTGTTCTTGATGGTTTTGGTTGCAGTTGTGATGGTGGAAGTGATGGAGGTAATGTTGATAGCGTTGGTATAGGTCAGGGGTCGGCAACCTACGGCTCCGGAGCCGCATGCGGCTCTTTACGGGCTGCTTCTTGACGATATGTACGTATGTACATAGATCCATTGCGGCTCTTGAAATACTGAATTTTGTACCGAATTGGAAAGAAATGGCTCTTCTTGTTATTTTGGTTGCCGGCCCCTGGTATAGGTGATAGCACTGGTTATATTGGGATAGTGGAAACGGTGGTAGTAGTCTTTGGTGGTAGTCACCATAGTGGTAATGGTGGTATTGCTTATGGATGTGACGATTCAGCCTCCCAGCGATTCGATGAATTTGTTATGATATGTTTTCTTGTCTCGTATATACAGTTTTGTCCACTGCATTTGCTGAAATGTAAAAGCATGTAATTTCCACATGGTGTGCCTTAATTGATATTAATCGTGAATCCGAGTACACCTGAAAAAAATCGGGTGTATCGTTGCTGTTGGTTCCTTTGTGCACCGATTCTCAATCCGTGGGCCGTCCCCCTTTGGGGGGGAGGGTGGGAGTGGGGTGAAAGCCTTTCAGGTGGGGTCCACAAGCAGTGGAATGAATACCATATATGACAAATTTCTAAGAAAGAACTCTGTAGCCTCCTGTAGGCCAATGGTGTTTCGGTACACTCCATTCTACACGCAGCGACACATCGCAACACTTAGTTTTATGATGCCAGTGTCGTTGCATTTACGCAATTTCTAGACTTTCGTATAATAACCGCAAGAGCTGCCACCATTTTAATTGTTTAACCTACAGTGCTTGACTCTTGGCCAAAAGTGCCTCCGGCAATAACTGGCACAAAACTGCCTCCTTTCGCCAGTTAACAGCTAATTTCCAAGAATGGTTTGGTATTTTCTTTTAAACTAAGATAGTAGAGGTGAAAAGGATGTTTAATATGGAGTGATTCGAAACGTTAAGGGGGGGGGGGGGGGNACTTGGACAGGGCACGTGGCTCGAAGAGATTTCAATGGATGGCCCGGTTGTCCGACACTAACAATTGATTGGCAGCCAAAAGGAGGAGAGAACACGCACGGGATAATTTCCAACGTCGTTTGACTTATACGTCCGAACAACTTGTGCATGCCAAGAGTGGGGGCTGTTTGGAGGGCCGCTAGAGCATTTGTGCTTGATTGGGGTTGCGATGCGCGCTGCGTTAGTCGTTTCCACTTGCTTAGCAAGCTGCTATGCCACTAGGCGGCAGTCGTTGCACGCAATACCAAGGGGTCGGCTCCTGAGCCGCATGCGACTGATCCGTGACGTAATTTGTGAAGGACCATTGCCTCTTATTCACATGCATTGCGGCTCTTGAAATATTGCGGGTTTATTTTTTTACCGATTTAATTTTTTAAAATAGTTTTGGTTGCAGACCCGTGTGCTATAGGCCATGATGATTTTATTGGGCCCTTTTTTTGGCTGATGGCAAACATCAGTAATGCATTATCCACAAGCCGAGCAACTTGTGGCAACTCTTTTTGGACAACAGAATGGAGTGACCGATTTGTATCTGGAGAAAACTCGCGTGTAGGAGAGGCAACACTGAAAGCTTCGAGCAGTTAGAAGAGGGTCTGCAACCTGCGGCTCCGCAGCCAAAGAGCTGCACGCGGCTTTTTGGCTGCCCACTTGCGGGCAGCCATTAAAAAAAAAATCCCGTAAGAATTAAACATAATTTAACGTAAAGATAACTGATTAAATTTGGCAGGGAGTGGGTCACTATGAAATGTCTTGGTGACGACAAATTGTACAGTCAAATCTTCTTGGTTCTTTCTCTAAACGTGACTTTACCGAAAGAACCAAGAAGATGAATCCCTGCAGTCACGAAAGCTTTAAATCGAAATGTACAGTCAAACTTTATTGTTAAAGAATTACTAAAGGGGGGGCGGGAAAACTAAAGAGACAGTTTATTTCATCACCTATTTTGTTTATTTAAGGCAGAATGGTTGTCATCTTCTGTATATCTGCTGTTGTCTACAAGTAGCTTCGTGATGCGGCTCTCGAACTATGTTGGTCAGAGACAAAAACAAAAAAATGGCGCTTCTTTAAAAGGTTGTCGACCCCTGAGTTAGAATAAGGAACACTTGGCTATACTGCCATCTTGTGGCCACTTTGTTGACGTGAGGCTTGTGTTATTGAACCAACTCGTGCATCGATTTCTCGATGCTCAGAATACTGATTACACGTGGAAGATCATACACTGCCTTGCCCAATCTTATTGTGCCTATCTCATTCCCTTCCATATCCCTTCATTTTGTTCGTTTCCAATGTTCTGTCTATCTCTATCTCCTCCCTGTGCCCAATCTCGTTTTCGATTATTTTTTCCCTCCTTGCACCCTTCCACTGGAATTAACAACTTTCCTTGTACATGAAGCAGTCCCCCCCCCTCCTTAAAATCCTCCCATTCCTCTCTTAAAGCTCACCTCTTCTCTATTGCCCATTCTCTTCCTCGCCACTCCTTCCCATCCCTCCCCCTACCCTTTCGTAAGCCTTAAGTACTCCCTATCACTGTCACTCATTCCTCAATTCTTGTAAGCCCCTGTCAACTACATCACTCCATTCTGTCACTGTTTTGTAACTTATGTCAAGTGCTGTAAGTGAAGTCGCTCTATAAATATAAATTAGATAGATCATCCCTCTGAGGTAAATAAAATTAGTACACTTTGTGGGAAAGCAGCAGTAGTTGTCCTGTGGATAACTAGTCCCTGCCATGAGAATATGGAATTTTAACCACTGGCCACGAGAAAGATAGTGTTGCCACATTTCTTGTTTGAGCAGGGAGACGCAAGCTGTGCTCTCTCTGATTGCTTGAGTAATCGATTACGGATGATCGGTTCCATTACTCGAATAACACGAAAATAATTGGATGAAAAAATTCTCACCTCTCTTCTCACATCTGCCGCTGGACTGGACATGATGAGCAGTGCATTTGTGGTGTCGTCGGCATCATCTGCGTTAGACTGCGTGTTTTTGTTATCACCTTTATGTTGTCATAGTTTAACATCTCGCTGCAGTGGTAAGATGTTAACTACCTCATCAGGTATTCAGGAGGTTTTGTGGGTTTGATCCCGGCCCTGACCATGCCCGTATATTTGGAGTTTGCTTGTCTCTCTCTCCGTGCCGCGTGTATTTTCCTGCAGGTCCTCGGTTTTTCCCTCCATATTTAGAAACGTGCATTTAAGCTTCTTTGGCTGCTACGTATTTCCACGCGATAAGCCACTTTGTTGAGCTGTCATTTGTTGCCAAGTTGCTTGTGAAAAAGAGCTTATGTAGCTCAGTGGGCCTTACCTAGTAAAATAAAAAATGTTAAAGGAGCCTGAGTACTCAACCACAAAAAGTAGTCCGTGACAATATTTCGTCGATTAATCGACTTAATTGACTAATTTGTCCCAGCCCTAGGGGATACGCTTTGACTTGTGAGTGTTGACGTATTAATGTTATCTTCACGCATTCATTATTTTGTTGTTGTTGGTGTGTCGTTGTGTAGAGGAGAACAGTAACGATGTTAGTGGGTGTTCCAGTCCTGGAAGAGACATTTCAAGCCAACCCCCGGCTCTCGGAGATGATGGTAACACAAAAGCACAGAGTGGTGTACAAACACAACAGTAACACATACACTTATGGTAACAAAACAACAATCCCCCGTTATAGCCTAAACACGATTTTGAGGCAAGTGCTGTGTTAGCGAACACCTATAAAAGCCGGCACGGCACATGGGAAGGTGGGTGGCCAGCACCGCGCCTGGCCGTCTTTGTCTCTCGAGTGGTGATGTTCACACACCGCATCAGGTACTTATTTCAGGCTGAGTCGACCTCGGGTAGGCCCAGGGCCGGTTAGCTAATCTTCACTGGTGTTGGCTGCGAGCGGGAATCGAACTCGGGTCACTAGATTCATAGCGCCGTGCGTGAACTTACGTACCATCACGATGCACTGTGACACACAAACGTACTGTAGTAACACACACACGCACAATATTTACACAGACTTTGGTAACTTAAAAACGATAGTAGCGCCTACTAAAGTATTATGTACAATAGACACACACACTAGTAACACACACTTTAGTAACAGGCATACTATGGTACCACGTAAGATAGTAAACAGTAGTAACGAATAATAGATTGACAGGTCACGTAAATACCTACTTTAGTCAGGCTAGTCACAAACTATTTAAACACAAACACACATTTCGTGACACACAAGTATAACACACTATTTTAACAACACACACTTTAGTTGATGTGCACAAATGCACAGTATAGCGATAACCACATGGCAGTAATGCAAAAGTGCACACTTGCATGTTTTTATTAACAAATACGATAGCAATCTTGATTTGAAGCTTTCGTGACTGCAGGAATCCATACTCTTTGGTTCTTTGTAAAGTCCCGTAGGTATAAAATAAAATAAATCACGACGTTTTGGGCGCAACACACTCTGATGATAGACGCTTGTGTTGCGCCCGAAACGTGATTTATTAAATTTATACCTACGTGACTTTACCGAAAGAACCAAAAGTATGTATAAATACTATAGCATTAATGCTGCCATGGTGTAATGGTTTGCATGCTTGACTTGCAATCCTCAGGTCGCAAGTTCAATTTGATCTCCTGGTGCGGCAGTTCAAATAATGGGGCAAGTTTTGCAAATCTCCCCGCCATCCATCCTACAGTAGAAATAGGTACAACCGCAGCCGATTGGCAGGCCTTGTATGGTGGGGTAAAGTGCGGGGTATGTATTTATGTCTGTTGAACTTCTTTCGCACCGTAAGTAGCCAACCCTGCTAATCGGAAACACGGGGGAAGGGCAACCAACTAAACACTAAAAGTAGTTCTAAAGAAATGAGTTTTCAGTTTTAGATTTAAAAGTGCATCGATCCAGTGGCTTCCTTAATATTGGAAGGAAGAGCGTTCCAGACGGCCGCAGAAGCGCATCTGAAAGTGCGCGATGCAGTTTGACCGTCTTTGTTCGATGGTTAGCCAGAAGCCGCTGCGAGGACAACCGGAGTTTGCGTGATGGTTTGTGCTCCTTGATAAAATTAGCAAGGTATTGTGGTTCGTTTGTGGCAAGCACTTGGCGTGTAATGAGCGCGACCTTATAATTCCCGACCTTGTAAGAGGTAGAACAATAGGCCAAATACCCTCTAGAGTGGCTCTCTGGAATTCCCTTTAGTGAGGCCCTTCTGCTAACAGTGTCGTGAACAAGCAATTAAAGGGCTGACCTTTGCTGTTGTAATACAAACACACTATAGTGACAAACTCTAAAATGACATTGGAGTGACTCCAATGATAGTAAATCACACAGATGGTAACTCATGATAGTAACACTCAAACACTATGGTGACACTCTTTGACAAACACTTGTGAAGCCAACTCTACAGTAACACGAGTGTACATTTTGACAATACACACCATCGGGTAGAAAAGCACTGACCATTGTGTACGTGAGTGTATATGCGTAATACTGTTATATGCAGAATGTGTATTTCAGTTTCATTTATTTGGTATAGCCCTGTGAGTCATTCGGCTCTTGAATCGGGTGCAATCGCAACAAACAAAAAACTTAAACATGAACAAGAAAACATCTTAAAGTGACTATGTGACTAAGTGCAAACAGAAAATCCAAGAAAAGACGCAAATATTGCAGAAAAAGCACCGTACACCAACGCTGTGTGCAAAAATCCCAGTGGGATGCAAGTCAACAACAACAACCACAAGCAACTTAGATTAAGGCCATCATCTAACTCCGTACTACAACAAACAACATGGCCAAACCAAAAAAACTTTTTGAAATCACAAAAAAAGCCATAAAAGCATGTATTTGATAGTGTGTGTCTATTGTGTCTATTGCGTGTGCTGTGCCTTCTTATAGAAGCAGCCATGTCTGTGCCAGATTACGAGCATCCTCCAGAACTCACCAAGGAGGAGCCACCCCATTTCTACACGGACAGGTGAGACGGACATAAGACAAAGATCCCCGTAAAGCCTTAACAGACTCTTGGGGCAAGTTCTGTGAGCAAGCACCTATGAAGGCTGGCACATCACACTAGGAGGTTGGGTGACCAGCCCCATGCCTGTGAGCGTTTGTCTCCCAGTTGCGATGTTTACACATCGCACCAGGTACTCATTTGAGGCTGGGGAGGCCCAGGATCTGTTCAAATGATCGTCACGGATGTTGGTCGTAAGCGGGAATCGAACTTTGGTCACCGGATTCGTAGTACAGCTAATCGCTGTACTACCGCTCCACAAACACGCACTGACTCATACACACCATACAGTGTACACTATTCAAAGGCAAAGATCTCCTGTGTAACATATATGAACCATATAAGCAAGTGCTATTTGTGAGCACTTATTAAGGCCAGCATGACACACGTGGTTTGGCCAGCACAATGCTTGGCCACTCTTTTTTTTCCTCCAGTGTTGATGTCTACACACCACAACAGGTACTCGTATCAGGCTGATTTGATAGAGGGGAGATCCAGTACCAATAATGATATCACAATTCACGTTAACCATGACTAGGAATCAGCCTCTGGTCCGCTGAGTTTGTCGTGCAGTGCGTTAAACACTACATCACTTTTCCTTACATACACACACTCATATGCACACAAGTGCTGTGAGATCCCTACACAGTCCAGTCTGGATATACCCAGAATGGACTGCAGTCAGGTCGGCTTGAATATTTATTTTAACCCGTTCCAATGTCATACGTGTACATCGTCAGTTTTTCGTTTGATTCCATTGGGAATAGAAGCGGAAGAAAAAATAAAATAACTTTATCGGTACCGAGGCTGCGACAAGGCCAGGCGGGGAGGGCATTTGGCACAGATTGGCGCCAGCTATCATAGAGTGCGGTCGTGTCACTAATAGTTCTCTGCGGTGAGTACATTGATTTAAAAACAATAGCGCTACACCTCGAAATAAAATTAACGCTGAACCGCGTGCACGTTCTGAGATTCGGAGGTGATTGGGACCCATCCTGCAACTTGCAGTCATCTCGGAACGGGATATGGCTAATCGAGTCCATGCATTATAAGCATAGAGATGAGAGGACCTGAATGTGGCCGTGAAATAGCTGACGCTTTATGTGGAGAGGCACGCCAAGCAACTTTTGCACAGTGTAGGGCACGCATTCAAATTAGTAATTGATCGTTACACTTGGGAACATGACTCCACCGCCAAACCAGAGCTGCCATGAACACACTGCCCCAATTAAACACACTCCCCAGGTACCAAACAAAAAAACACATTTACACCTTCCCATTTAGTATTATAGACTATAGGATCGAGTGTTGTTAGTGAGCACCTTTTAATAATACCGGCTTGGCACGAGGCCACCACTTTGTTGCCTTCGTGCTCTTATAATACAAAGGAGAGAGGTACAGGTCGGTGAGGTATCACTGTTGTCTTTGACCAGAAGTCAAAGCAAAGTTGCTGGAAAGTAGTTGCAGTGGGTGATATTACTCTTTCGTACCCGTATCAGGTCTGAGCTGTGTAAATATCGCTTTAGCGAGACAAAGGGAATGCCACTCCCGTCATGTTCTGTGTCAACTTTAGTCGTAACAATAGTACATGAAAAAGGTGATTTATAATGCGACAGGATTGATTACACCTCTGTCAAGCCTATTATGCCTTATACACAGATCCCCTATGTTGCCTTATAGACTGTTGGGGCAAACACCTACTAAAGCGAAACCAAATTCCATTACTAAGATGAAACATGAATAGGCGTTACCGATTCCAGCAATAATACAAGTGTTAAGATGTTCAATACCAAAGACACCTATTAATTTAAACACTTTAATTCATGAGAAACTTTCATGACTGCAAGGATTCATACTCTTAGGTTTTTTCGGTAAAGTCACGTAGGAAAAAATAAAAAAAAAAATAATAGAAATAAAATGATAAATCACGACGTTTCGGAGGCAACACAAGTCTCCGTCATCAGGTGGGACCATCACAGCTAGTCACCTACGTGACTTTACCGAAAAAACCTAAGAGTATAAACTCATAAAAGCTACATGCAGGCTAGAAATGTGAAAGAGACAAGATTGCGACTATTGGATCAGCCTCCCATCCATATTCCTTGCCTTTCACGTGACGGTACCATTTAGTTAAGTTTTCATCGGTGCTTGCCAGGAGCATTTGCCCCGACAGTCTATAATACTATACTACACAAAGATAAAAGATCCCCCGTATAGCCTTAACAGACTGTAGGGGCAAGTGCTGTTAGCGAGTACCTAATAAGGCCGGCACGGCACACGAGAAGCGGTGGGTGGCCAACACCACCCCGGCCGCCTTTGTCTCCCTAGTGGCGATGTTTACACATCGCACCAGGTACTCATTTGAGGTTGAGTCGACCTCGGGGAGGCCCAGGCCCGGTTAGATAATCGTCACTGATGTTGGCCGTGAGTGGGAATCGGTCGCCAGGTTTGTAGCGCAGCGCGCTAACCGCTCCCGGAGCAACACACACATGCACACACATGCACACACAAAGATCCCCTGTATAGCCTTAACAGACTGTTGGGGCACGTGCTGTTAGCGACAACCCATGTAGGCCGCACGGCACACAAAGGGGTGGGTGGCTAACACCACACACGGCCCTTTGTTTCTCCATTGCTGATGTTTACATACCGCACCAGGTACTCGACCTTGAAGAGGTCAAATATTAGCACAGATATTCGCCACTCTTATTGGTCGTCAGTGGGAATCGAACTCTGATTGCCGAGTTCTTAGCTTGGTGTGCTCACCACAACACGACCACGAGCCGCTCTTTGTGCACGCACAAATATATATACACAACAAGAAAAATAACCGCCGTTCGCCAACACGTGGTGGTGACATCACCCATCGCGCTTGCGCCAGGCTAGGTGTACATACACACGCATCCACACAATCACACATAAAGAGAATGCACACTACATACCACCCATACAAAGCACACACGGGCCCATAAAACACCCATACGCGCCCACACTCACAGACCCACGGGGCCCGGTTTGTTAGGGTTAGAGTTCGGGCTCGGCTTGTTAGCATTGTAGCAGTCGCAGGAACACGGATTCCTGAGGATAATTCCGCGCCCCCACCACACGTGCGTGCGTTGGTGTGCGTACGGACATGCGTGTGTACCAGCTGCCTCGCGTCATCAGCACTCGGAGGTGAATTTGACACTCTCTGTGACGGGGGCGCCACGCAAGGAATTATTTAATTATTATAATGATTATTTTTAAAAAGAGCGTTTCTGAACAGCTGACATGGTGTGTGGTGGTAGTTGTGGCTCGGTAGTGTGTGTGCGCGCTTGCATGTGCAGTGTGTATACGTGTGCGTGCTTTCATATGTGCGTTTGTGTGCGATGCACACGTGCTTGTGTGTGCGTGTAAGTGATTGTGCGCACGCTTGTGTGTTGAACATGCATATGTGCAATTGCTTGTCTGTGCGTATGTGTTGTCTTGCTTGTGTTGTGTCCACCTGTTTTAGTGTCCACTTGCGTGAATGAATGCGCTTTATGTATGGTGTCTCTGCGTGTGTGTGTACATCTGTCTGGTGGTGCATATGTGTACACTTGTGTGCGTGCAGATTTTGAATGTGGGCTCTTGTGCATGTTTGTGTGCGTGTGTATACACGTGTGTGGGGAGCGGTAGTGTAGCTGTTTGCGCCCTGCGCTACGAACCCGGCACCAGAGCTCAGTTCCCGCTCACGGCCAACACCAGTGACGAATATCTGAACTGGTTTTGGGCCTTCCCTAGGTCGACTCGGCCTCAAATGAGGACCTGGTGCGGTGTGTAAACATCGCCACTAGGGAGACAAAACGGCCGGGCGTGGTGTTGGCCACCCACCCCTTGTATGCCGTGCTGGCCTTAATAGGTGCTGGCAAACAGCACACTTGCCCCAACAGTCTGTTAGGGCTATACGGGGGATCTTCGTCTTTGTACACTTGTGTATAACGGTGACCTGGCATGGTGCTGGCCATCCACCCCTCGTGTGCCGTGCTGGCCTTCATAGGTGCTACTCGCTAACAGTACTTGGTCTAACAGACTGTTAATGCTACACGGTGGATCTTTGTACATGTGTGCATGTCTTAGTGTTTTGTGTCTGCACATACTTGTGAGTGCACTTTTGAATGCGTATTCATGTGCATGCGTGTTTGTCTGTGCGTGTGTTCCTCTGCGTTTGTACATGCTTGTGTGCGCGCATTTTTGAAATGCGCGCTCATGTGTGCGCATGTCAACTCCGCGTGTGCATGGTTGGGCGCGCGCGCGCATGTTGACGTAAGACTTACTATTTTTAATAAACCCTTAGTGGCACAGAGGGCGAACACGACCTCTCCTCCAGGAGTCTTGAGTTCTCGATTGCCCAGCGTCGGCTGAAATCCGCTGAACACACAGCACCCACAATAGGACGCTCATTATCGTGGCCAGGCTGCTGTCGTTCCCGTGTCGGGGCGCCGAAGATACGTCCCTTCCGGAACTTACACAGGCGGCTGCGAGGCCTTTTATCTCTCAACACGCCTAGCCTGGCGCAAGCGCCTTGTTGATTTCAGCGCAACATGGCGCCACTTGGCGGCTGTCAATATCATTATTGGTTGTGTGTATTTGCGAGTGTGTGTGGAGCGGTTTTGTTGCCAACACCACTGACGATTATCTGAACTGGTCCTCAGCCTCCACTATGTCGACTCGGCCTCAAATGAGTACTTGGTGCGATGTGTAAACATCGCCACTCAGGAGATAAAGGTGGCCATGCGTGGTGCTGGCAAACCACCCCGTCGTATGCCGTGCTGGCCTTCGTAGGTGCTCGCTAACAGCACTTGCCCCAACAGTCTTTTAAGGCGATATTGGGATATTTGTCTTTATTTTGTGTGCTATGGGTAGAGTGGTGGTAGCGTAGTGGTTTTCGCAATGCTCTCTGAAAACAGTGACCTAAGTTCGGTTCAAGGCTATCGACAGGATGTGAATATCCGAACCGGTCCTACTTGGTGCAGTGGGGGAGAAAGCGGCTGGTGTGGTGCTAGCGTCACAACCACCCCATTGTGTGCCGTGGTAACCTTCATGGGTGCATGCTAATGGGACTTTCCCTAACTGCCTGGGTAGGCTATGCAAATATGCGTAAGCTTTGGAACGCTCTTCCGATATTAGGAAGCCGCTGGAGCTATGCACTTTTAAGTTTGAAAAATAATTTCTTTCGAACTGCTTTTTGTGTTTCATTTGTTGTCCTTCCCCCCCCCGCACCTTCGATTCGCACGATCGGCTACATACGGTGCGAAAGAAGTTCAACATACATGCATGCAAGTGTATCGATGTCTATGAGAGAGCCATCAACTCATCCTTATTATCGTGTGCGCACACAAACGCTGGTTACCCAGCAGGTGCTGGAGGATGAGGTGGCGCCCCACTGAAGAGGATGCGCACGCAAGAGGAGCAACCGGCATGCCGCGCCTCCTCCTTCTCAGCCACAGCCAGAGCCAGAGCCATCATCGTCGTCATCACCGTCGTCGACATCGTGCCGGTCCCAGCTGCCACGCGAGACGGGAGGACCAGAGACCCCGCTCTCGGCCGCCCAGATGCCAACGACGGCAAAGAGGAGGAGGAGGAGGAAGAAGAGGGGCAGCGGCGACGATGCCCATGAAGGGCGGGACATCCGACCTCGCCTTGTCTACCCCGTCCACCTCGTCGTCTTCTTCCTCGTCACTTCCGCTGGAAGATGGCAAAATGGAGGACTGTGCTACGCCAGTGGAGTGATGGGGGAAGGAGAAGAGGAGGTGGGGAAGGGGTGAGGTGATGATGGAGGATGTGGGGGGTGAGTAAAGGAGTGGGGGACAAGTGAGGAGATAGCGGGCAAAGGGGTGGGAGACGTCGCGAGTGAGGAGTGAGAGAATGGGAGGGTGGAGAGAGTGCCTGAGATGAGTGGGTGAGGGGCGAGTGACTACCTCTCAACCTTTTGATCATCGTTGGGGTGGGGACTCACTCCTCCACTGCCATCCCTGCTGTCCCTATAGTCTGGAACTTCCTCTGTCTGACAACCACACCAATGCCCCCCCCCCCCGCCCTGTTCCAGTTAAGGCTTGAAACTTTCTACATATGACTGTTTCTCTCCATCCTACGCTTCATTCCCATCGTTGCTGCTCTGCAGTCTCATTCCCTCCTGCGCCTCTCCATCTCTCTCGTATGAATGCCGCCCCTCACGCTTGTAAAGTACTGAGAGGCAGTTTTATTTAGACGCTTTGTAAATCGTATTTCTATTGTAGCGAGTGATGGGTGGGAGACCACGGGCAAGTGATGGCTAGGTGAGTGTGGATGAATGGGCAAATGCATTCATGTAGTCAACCGATACGTGATGAGCTCAGGCACATTTAGGATTATTTGATCTTTGGCAGAGATGTATTCAATCATTTGGTCATAGGTGAAGGAGCGTGTGAGTGAGTGAGATCACGTGAGAGAACGAGTGTCAAAGCGAGCAAGCGTAGGGATCGGAGTGTACGAGCCAATCTCGGGTTCTCGTCTGTGTCTGGCATTCCCATTGCAGTGCGGGTAATTGCCAGCAAAATGCTCAGCACTGTGGTGATATTAAGTGAAGGCCGTTTGGCGGAGCCCTCAACACCGCTTAAATCCTTCGACGCACGCATCCTCGTACACACACGCGCGCGTTTGAGAGGCCAGTCTTTCAGCGCATGTAGTGTCTGCTGGGACGTGCACACCCAGCGGGGTTTATCTGAGCGGTCGGCCTCAAGGATCGTTCAATGTCGCCAACGTTTTCTAGCACGTACATGGTGTGCTCTCTCCCATTGCTTCTCACCCTGCTCAAGAGTTACGACCACATGAAAATATTAGATTCTCGAAGTAACAATTTTAGCAATACACGTGCCTCCCAATAACCATCGTTTTATGTGCAATATACGTACAGTCATAATTTAAATAGCGGCTGAAAAAGGCCTTTACAACTATGGTTATAAAATTGTCACATTGCAATGCAATTATCACTGAATTCAGAATCCCGATTTAATGAAAAATATATGTTGTTACATTGCAGTGAATGATAGTGCCTCTAATGACTTAGAGGCAACGTGAATTGAAAAACATCAGTCCTTACGCAATTGTTAAGATTAAATTTTGATTGACAAATCCATGCATCGGGACTCCCCTACTTGCAACTATGCGTTCATTGGACGTGCATACCCATCGACCAGTCAGCTCTGCGCACAGTTTGGTTCACCGGCTGCTGTACAGTTCGTGCTCATGATGGATGTTGGCAACGTTGGGACGATTCCTTCACGTGCGGTTCCACAAACTCCAGCCCTCGCCATCCTCCACCTTTCCACGTTTGCCAGTCTTTTCTTTGTTCGGGCACAAATTCGACTGTCGCACGCTGCATGCACCGGATGATCGATAACATGCCTGTGCTCATTGCTAGAGAGCGCCACTTTAAATTAATATTGAGGTCTGCGCGTGTGTCATGTGTTTGCCAAACACAAGGCGGCATGCAGCATGTGATCACTGAACAGAAAATTATTAGAGGGTATACCTCGAGGACGCAAAGTTTAGAAACCCTTCCCCAGGAATATTTCTGCACGTGATTATTATTGTTGAGTTGCTAGGCACCTGACTGAGATGTCAATTTAACGAGTGACTTGTGGTGACATTTCAGCTGGGTGATTCGTGGTCGGAGAGACAACCTCTCCCATTGGGCAGCTGCGAGTTTTCATCTCACTGGGGGACATCGAATCGGCCCACCCTCATCTTGTAACAAAAAATAAGTACCACTTTGTGAGAAGTCGATTGTGGTCGTCGGCATGGAGAGACTGGCCTCTGGCAAGGGAGAATGTACAATTTGTACCGCGTGTTGAATGGGATTGTCGAAATGTGGTCAGACCAGAGTCTGCCGATTGAGATGCTGGGACACGGAGTGAGCACGCGGTCTGTGCGATTTCTCACCCGAGGGAAATAACCGAGTGAGGTGAATTAATGTGAACGTTATGTCTGTTATCGTTAATAAGTGCTGAGGTCTGGCTCTTCTGCTGCCACAGAATGAGGCCGAGGTTTTTTAACCATGGGGTTGTCAGTGCTGAGGTGAGGTTTTGTTTTAAAAAGGGGCTTTCCCACTGGAAGTAACTTAATCATCCGGGATAACAGCAATTCGGCTTGTCCAGGCAGTTGCTGGTGATGAAGCCATTCCTTGCCATCGCTTCTGCTCGAACCCTCGGCTATCGCATGGGCGATATCCAACCTGCAATGTTCGCGTTTGCAGGATCCTACCGCCACTCCAATGCCTATCTTGGTGACCTGCCCTTCTCCATCCTGCACGTGTGCCCTATCCATTGCAACCTCTTAACGTCTACCTTGCATTCTTAACCTATTCTCTTCTGAACCTCTTTTTAAAATGATGTTTTACCATTGCATTAATTCCAAGCACCTGCAATGCACCTATATTAAAGACCAGAAGCTTATTTTCAGTTGTTTGTTCAAGTCCAACTCTGATAAAGACAATTCTTGCCTCAAACCAAGCTCCCACCTCTTAATACTCATGTTGACCTCTCGACTATTCCAAAGCTATTTACATAGTCCGCCAAAAACATACCCAGCGAATGCAATACATCTTATTCTCACAACCAGGATAAAAAAAAATCAATTATACGAGTTGAGATCACTCAAGTCTCCGAGACTCGTTTTAATTCGGCTCCGCTTGGATTGTTTGGCCAGTTTTTTTGCGTGTCAGAAGAAGAGGAATGCAGTGCGTGGAGGAAACCACGTGCGAAAACGATCCGACGCCTTTTACAGAGCCAACGCCGCTTCCAAAGCGTTACCCGTCTCTCTGTGAGCGGACAGCTTACCAACACCACTGCTCATCTCTGCATGGGTCACCAACCCTGCCACCTTCAAGTCGAGAGAATAGGTGCACGAATTGTCACTGCACTGAGATGGTGCTGTGAGTTTACTGAGGCCAGGGTAGGAAAAGTAGTGTGAATGGTGTGTGCACGTGTGCGGTTGGTTTTGAGTGGAGCAGTAGTGTATTCTTAGCACGCTGCACTATGAACCTGGCGACCAGAGTTTGATTCCCACTGATGGCCCAATACCAGTGATTATCTGAACTGTTTCTGGGCCTCTTGTCTCAGCCTCCTCATGAGTACCTGCTGCGATCTATGATCATTGCCATTGGGGAGACAAAGCTGGCAAGGCATGGTGCCAGCCACCCACCCACCCCTCGCATGCCATGCCGGATATAATAGGTGCTCGCGAACAACATTTTCCCCAATAGTCTGTTCAGGTTATACGGGGGATCTTTGAGCGTCGATTATGGTTGGTTATGCTCATGATACACGCTACCACGTGTCAAAGTAGTTTTTTTACGATTCTCTTAAATTGAAATTGCTTCGTATAAACCCTGCAGCCACTGGAGATCATACCTGAAAAAAACGTTAAACTCCAATGGAATCGACACCCTGAAGCATGAAAATTAAATACTGAGGGGGCAAGTCAATGTGTACAAAGGGAATTCTACTACACGTGAGAGCCAATTGAAGTTCTTTGTTGATGAGGTCACATCAGATCTTGGTCATAGTGATGATGATATAATCAGAATCTCTCCTTCATATAGAGGCAGCTTGAAGTCGAGACAGGACTTCCTCGTCAAATTATAATTCTATAAACGTTAGGTGGCACCTTGGTCGGAGCACTTCAGTCTGTTATAAGATAAGTTCAAATCTTATTTTGAGCGTCGATTAAGCTTAGTCCATCATTCTTCCTGGATCGATAAAACAAGGACCCAGTTCGTGCAAAGTTTATCTTGGGAAGTGGAATTTCCACCACTGTTTGGGGTCTTTGGCAGAGGTATATCAACTGCCCGGCAATTCTTTGAGCATGGAGGCATGTGGTGGCTTTAAATTGTCGGTCTTCAGCAGCAAGAAGCTGGCCCCATGAAGGAAATGGTCAGAGTCGTGGGAGCCACTCACTGCAGATAACGAAGAAGTCCTTTTCATCTGCATTATATATCTTAATTATTAGATTGCAGTCCTAGTCTAATTTGAAAAACAATCTGCAGAATTACTTCTAAAACCTGAAGTAATCAGTCGGCACGGATATCATACATGTAGTCTCACTAGTAATAGGGTTTTACCCTTTTATCTGGCAACAAAACTGACGCCTTTTTACAAGGGATCATGTTTGCATTAACCACAACACTTGCGGTCAAAATGCAAACAATAGACAACTCTGATAATGTATACACTGTCCTTGAAATTGATTCGTCCACACCCGAGACAGCTTTACATTATCAGTTATCTTTCTTGTTTGCATTTTGACCGCAAGTGTTGTGGTTAATGCAAACATGACCCTTGTAAAAAGGCAGTTTTGTTGCCAGATAAAAGGGTTAAAACCTATTACTATATCTTACTACTGGCAAAGGAGGTCTCATAATGTAGTCTCACACTTTCTACAGTACAGTGCTGTATTTCAATGCACTTATTTTAAACATTGATTAGTGCATCGAGTTATGGCTATGAGAGGGTAAATTAATTGGGACACGGGGAGTGACTGCATGCCTATCTCTTACCCCGTGGGTTAAGAATTACTCAATTGAAATATACATACACCCAGACCCCCACTATGAAACATGCGGACCCTACTCAAGGATTCGTGAAATTTGGTGTTGCATTGCTCGGTATACAAGCATAATGATGGTAAATGTCAGGGTACTGGGCAGTACCACTGAAGGTCTTGAGTTTAGGAAACCTATGATGATTAAACTAGGTTCTTGTGAGCAGCGATGGATGAGAAACCCCCAATGATTGCACAAAACATCCACTGTGGAAGTTATTTTAATTTGGCTAGAATGCTTGAGCGGTACAATTTGTGATAATTGTATCAGATAGTTGACACGCGGATAGTTATTTCGTACCACGAAAAAGCACGATCTGTTGTTGAAGCTGACGTTAAACTGTGCCCCGCACTCCTGCCTGGCTTTTCCGATTCGGAAGAAAAGCCGATTAAGTACGTCTTAGAACGGGAAAGGGTTGAGTGGTTGTGTGGTATCATCGGGTAATTACCCAAAATGTGGATGTGAGGCTCATTTGGGTCACAACCTAAACTTTAACCACCCGGGACTGCACAGGTCCAGAGCTATGAACAATGCCCCTGCAGTAACGCGTATTCACCATTTCTTAAAAAAAAATTAATCACCTTTCGTTTAAAACTCCAGGGGAGGTGAATTGCTTGGTTCACTGTTCGTTGTTCCGATCTTGTTATGTCAAGGGGCAAACGAACGAATCACATGCAACAGAGATTAATTTAAAATCATATATTCTCACACCTTCGGTGCGTGTAATGTCAGTATGAATTGCTGCATTGTTACGAGCCTATGTTGTGCACATCGTCAAAGTTTCACGATTGGATTCTAGCCTATAAATTATACCGCTTCTCAAGACGCTGTACAGAAATAGGGGGGGGGGGGGGGGCCCATATTTATTTGTAGAGAGTTTACCGACTAATGCAGGACTTGTTTCCTTAGAGGCACGAATTGGGTGGTTAATGCGGACAGGTGGTACTTATACCCCTGACCACGACTGTTCAGAGCTTGCAGCTTGATGCCTCCAGCGTGTAAATGCTCCCACGGGTCTCCCTCGTGTGCTCGTCGTGCTGCCTTGTTGGCGCCGCTAAACCGCCTCGCTTCACACGTGATCCTATTTACGGCCAAAGTATTGGCTGCAAAGAAACACAAATTGGCGCCGAGTATATATGTTGTGCGTTGTTGCAGATTCACGCAGTGTTAGGTTCGCATCCTGGCCCTATAGGTTGAGGGTTAGCTTTCAGGCAATGCCCCTCATCATATGCCAGCCCAGGCTGGCACACGGCACCGGGAAAGGGCATTGCGAGAGCGATTGCAGCAGTTTTGCTCACTGGCTAAACACGCTTGTATAGAGGGATTATCACTGGCACACGGTACAATCGTACAGCTGTAGTGCTTAGAACCGTCATGCATGGAGCTGGGATGATCGAGTGACTTGGTTCACAAACTGAATCAATTTTTATTTCAAAGTGGAGGAATCCGATGAGCTATGAAATTATTTTTCGCCGCAGTCCAGGTATGGGCGGGTCGGCAAGTTACAGCGCAAACAATGCAAAAATATATGAGTGCAACTAGAGAAAATGGTAAGAAAGTTACTAAATGTAAGCAAGTAAAAAAATAACTTATCAATTTATCAAGCTTGGCAAGGGAGCAAAAACAACAAAACAGTCCCAAACCACACCAAGATAGTCCCTCAAGAAAATAGAACATTAGCATAGCACTATCGATCACATAATTATGTATATATATAATAAAAACTTACCAACAATTACAACGTCAATGGCCAGTGCATTATATTTGCACTGTAGGTAGACCAATACAATATGACAATGAATAAGATAATGGTCATTGAATAACGTTCGTATGAAGCCCAAATGTTATCGGGACTTTTGTATTAACTAATGCATACGGAAAGGTCGCGTTTGCATACGTGTCTGCATATAATAGAGTATTTGACAGTAACCGAAAACTTGAATATTCCACAGACATTCACGATTGCTGGAATATCCCAGCTCGATTGTAACTGCAGCAATTTACACTTGTAATAAGGTTTTCTAAAAGTCTTCTACACGCGTGGCCGTCGTTATCAGCATGTGCTCTCATGCGCAGTCAATCACGAAGATGCTTATTTCGCTGAAGTGCATCTGGTAGATTATCGAGGTGGAAAACATGACGTTTCATAACAATAAAAAAATGAAAACACAGCTTTTCTTGCCAAATAGGCAGCTTGATACCTGGCAAGTAAAGAGGCAGTATCGTCAGTGGTGTACACGCACTAGCAAAAACGCCTCCACTGTTAACACTGCCTTAAAACGGAAACGCAAGCACTTGGTGTATAGATTTCGGCTATGTCCTTCCTCGGAGCAGAGAGACTGGATTGACTGATGTGAACCTTACTCTGTATTTTTCGGTAAAGTCACGTAGGTTAAAAAAGGAAAACATTAAATCACGACGTTTCGGAGGCAACACAAGTCTCCGTCTTCAGGTGGTGTGTCTCTTGGAGCACCCTTCGCCTGTTACAGTAATTTTTGCTGTGACGGTTCCACCTGAAGACGGAGGCTTGCGTTGCCTCCGAAACGTCGGGATTTAATTTATTTGTTTTTCTTTTTAACCTACGTGACTTTACCGAAAAAACCAAAGAGTATGGTTCCTTGCAGTCACGAAAGCTTCAAATCTAGAAAGATATGAACCTCACTTTGCAATGCGGTGACTTGGAAACACTCGGAAATTGTAAAGTCGCTCCTATTACCCAAAACTTTGGCATGACATGTATACTCTACAGAGTGTACCCAAAGGTATCGATCATTAAAACATAATTTGTATTTTGAGCTGGGTGGATAAAACTGTATCCACACTTGGTAGTATCTAAATTTTATCGGGTTCAATCTACGATTGTTAATCGGGTTTAACAAATCTGAAGAGATTTTCGCTGACTGGCTTGGCTGCTTTGACGTGTTAAACAGTTCACATGTGGAGGTCCTGCCACCGTGAACAATTCCTTCGAATTATATTATGACACTGAAAAAACAACTTCACGTACAAAATTACACGTTCTGCTTTCTCATGTAACGATGCCAGTTTCTAGGAGGGTACTGTGCTGATGTCTGTTTACAACAAAAAAAAATTGAAACATCCGTTTCAAATGGCTCTTTAATTATTTTTCTTTCAAATGGGACGATGCGTTTCTGGACACGTTTTCTGTTAGAAGGCGGTGTTGACGGAGGGTGGGTGTCGACTTGGTTCGTGCTCTCGTATTATATCAGGCTTTGCTATAACTCGCTTGCTTGCTGCAACTCGCTCGCGTGTCTTTGTTGTTCCGTCGAGGCGTTGTTCGAAGAGACGCGCTTCGTGCGTTTGACGAACGATGGTGGTCGGACGTGTGATCACCAAAAGCGTGTGTTTGCCTTTGTTTTTAACACCATATGGATGCTTTTACAAAATATCAGCAGTGCGTCGGTCCCAGCGGCCGGTTGAAATTATCAGGAGGGAGGAGAAATCACTGATACGACGCGAATGGAGAGTCCAGCTTTTTGTTTTGTTTATTCCCCCCTCTTCCAAGATGGGTTTTCTTTTTTTTTATTGAATTCCAATTTCAGGGGCTGTGCAATAAGGTGCACCGTTCAAAATGGGCACCTTTGTACAATTTTACTCGATTTATAGATGACATGAAAATAGCACGAGGCATTTGCCTTTAAAACATTTGTTTTTGTTGAGGTGGCTTACAGGGGTTAATGCCTGTGTCAGGATCAATGAGCCAGTAACTCTGGTGGACCTGGGTTTGAATCTGTGTGTCAAGTGCCAGTGATTAAAACCAGGTATGAAAAGGTACGGAGTTAAATGGCTAGTCCAGCCACAAATGACTGCACTAGAAACCCAAGCTATGAATAATTTTTGTTTTAATTTAAGTTCTAGATAGCCCATCTCTTAACATCTCAAATTATTTCATGTCGGACGACCGCCATTGCGTAAAATATTCTTCGCAGCATTGAAGGAGTGCCGTCCGGCGTTGGGTGAGAGAGGTCTAGATTTGAAGCTTTCGTGACTGCAAGGATTCATACTCTTAGTTTTTTGGGTAAAGTCACGTAGGTAAAAAAATGAAATTAAAATTTATAAAAAAATTTAAAAAATCACGACGTTTCGGAGGCAACACAAGTCTCCGTCATCAGGTGGGACTGTCACAGTACCAAGGTACAGCAAATTTGGCTGTGACGGTCCCACCTGATGACGGAGACTTGTGCTGCCTCCGAAACGTCGTGATAATTTTTTATTTTTATTAATTTAATTTTTTACCTACGTGACTTTACCCAAAAACTAAGAGTATGAGAGAGGTCTATTGGAGCAACCCTGTGGTGTTGCCTTCCGGAACTGTCCCCTCACATTGTGACGTTACACTGCTGACCAAAGGCATTTTGGAGTGATCGCGCACAACTCCGGTGGGACAGTTTGAATACGATTGGTGATTTAAAGGGAAAAAAGTTAAATGTCAATTAGTGGCTCCTGTTTTGTGACATCAAGAACAGGTTTAAAAAAAAACACCCTTTACCCACGTAACCCTTTTCCATGAAATGAATATAAGTTTGATGGACACGTTGATGTTTATTTAGCTCGAAACGAGATGATTTTTAAAACTCGCACTTGTATTTTTAGTCCAATTTTTCCAGTTCCATAATAGCAAAAGTATTCGTATAAATAAGCAGAATTCTAATAAAAGCGCTTTAAGGAAACCCAGACATGAGACGTCTTTATTTGTTGCAGTGTCGTTGATCGAAATATGTCAGCAAAGAAGCTTGCAAGCCCAATCCATGGAGTGAGATTCTCATTGCACAATACAACACACTGGATTTTACATGACATCTCATGCAACCGCATGTTGAGACAGCACAACATACAGAAACAGTGGGACTGGCATCCTGAGAAAGGAAGTACATTTATAAATAAAAAAATAGTGCTGCACTTCACTCTTTCAGGAACTCGGTTGTTTAATTGCAATGTAAAACAGATTTGTATAGCAAACTAGATTAGAAGCTTTCGTGACTGCAGGAATTTACGCTTTGGTTCTTTCGGTAAAGTCACGTAGAAAATAACAATAGAATACGATGTTTCGGTTGCAACACAAGCGGCCATCATCAGGTAAGAATGAATGAGAATAAACAAACATAGTAAACTTAGAAACAATGCAACAACAACACAGAGAGCCGGCCAACGCAACAGCCAACACCCCACCTGGCTGACCACGCTCCTCCAAAGAATGCCAAACAAAGACGACGCCACTGTCGAGGCCTTAAATAGAGGGGGGGGCAGAGGACAATGAGAGAGTTGTGTGGAATTCTGGGCCATAGTGGCCGGAGGCTGACCACGCTTCTCCAAAGAAAAGTTGCGTGGAATTCCAGACCATAGATGCCGGAGGAGAGACTGAAATATAAACAGAACCAGCACGGAAATATTTAGAGCAAGAAAATCGGAGGTTTTGAAAAAGCAAATTGAGTAAAATTAGGAAGTGTAATGCAATGCAACACAGAGGCGTTTAACACACAACGCATAGCCTGGTTGATTACGTTCTTCCAAAGATTGCTAAATTAGAAGTTAAGTGTGAAACGGACAAGCAAAGAAAAACTTTAGAGAGAAATAGGAAGTTTGACAAATTTAGTAAAATTAGAGAGTGTAATGCAATGCAACACAGAGAGACGGTTAACACAACGCGTAGCCTGGTTGATTACGTTCTTCCAAAGACTGCTAAATTAGAAGTTTGAGATTGTGAGGAAACCCTCCCCGTAGAGGTGGTTCAAACTCGATTGGAGGGCGCAAGCCTCCAAATGCAACTGCTTATAAGGGCTTCCAAAGTGAGTGGGCGGGGACGAGAGTTGCGAGGCTGCGGCAAGTAAAGCTGTGCGGCGTAAACAGCATGGACGGGGTAGCCAGTGCTCGTGTAGGAGTAAAGCGTGAGAAGTAGAAGTATAGCGCGAGATACAGGTGGAGCTGAAGGTGAGGGGCGCAGTTCAAGTGTGTTAGACAATGGGGGAGGGGTAGAGATAGGGGGGGGGTAGAGATGGGGGGGGGGGGGGGGCATTGCACCTCGCTAAACACATTCACACTGCTGAAGGTAGAGGTTGACAAGAAAACACAACCATTGGAACCTCATTTGCCAGTAAAAAATATGATAATAGTTTTTTTACCCTTCTATCTGGCAACAAAACTGACACCTTTTTTACAAGGAGTCATGTTTACATAGACCACAATACCTGTAGTCATAATGCAAACAAAAACATAACTCTGATAATGTATGCACTGTCCTTGAAGTTGATTGGTCCACACCCGAGACAGCTTTCCTTAGAGCCTAGTCTCACATGGGTTGGACCAGATGACGCCAAAAGGCGCACAACTAAAGACACTATTGTCTGCAGGTATTGTGGTCTATGCAAACATGACTCCTTGTAAAAAAGGTGTCAGTTTTGTTGCCAGATAGAAGGGTAAAAAAACAATTATTTTTTTTACTGGCAAATGAGGTTCCAATGGTGTAAATGCTTACCCCGAGCTCTCATACTCTGATGGTGCATTGTCTTTGAGTTGTGCGCCTTTTGGCGTCATCTGGTCCAACCCATGTGAGCCTCGGCTCTAAGGAAAGCTGTCTCGGGTGTGGACCAATCAACTTCAAGGACAGTGCACATTATCAGAGTTATGTTTTTTGTTTGCATTATGACTGCAGGTATTGTGGTCTATGTAAACATGACTCCTTGTAAAAAAGGTGTCAGTTTTGTTGCCAGATAGAAGGGTAAAAAAACTATTATCATATTTTTACTGGCAAATGAGGTTCCAATGGTTGTGTTTTCTTGTCAACCTCTACCTTCAGCAGTGTGAATGTGTTTAGCGAGGTGCAATGCCCCCCCCATCTCTACCCCCTCTCTCCTATCTCTACCGCTCCTCTCCGCCTATCTCTACCCCTCCCACATTGTCTAACACACTTGAACTGCGCCCTCACCTTCAGCTCCACCTGTATCTCGCGCTATACTTCTACTTCTCACGCTTTACTCCTACACGAGCACTGGCTACCCCGTCCATGCTGTTTACGCCGCACAGCTTTACTTGCCGCAGCCTCGCAACTCTCGTCCGCCGCCCACTCACTTGGAAGCCCTTATAAGCAGTTGCATTTGGAGGCTTGCGCCTCCAATCGAGTTTGAACCACCTCTACGGGGAGGGTTTCCTCACAATCTCAAACTTCTAATTTAGCAGTCTTTGGAAGAACGTAATCAACCAGGCTACGCGTTGTGTTACCGTCTCTCTGTGTTGCATTGCATTACACTCTCTAATTTTACTAAATTTGTCAACTTCATTTCTCTCTAAAGTTTTCTTTGCTTGTCCGTTTCACACTTAACTTCTAATTTAGCAATCTTTGGAAGAACGTAATCACCAGGCTATGCGTTGTGTGTTAAACGCCTCTGTGTTGCATTGCATTACACTTCCTAATTTTACTCAATTGCTTTTTCAAAACCTCGATTTTCTTGCTCTAAATATTTCCGTGCTGGTTCTGTTTATATTTCAGTCTCTCCTCCGGCATCTATGGTCTGGAATTCCACGCAACTTTTCTTTGGAGAAGCGTGGTCAGCCTCCGGCCACTATGGCCCAGAATTCCACACAACTCTCTCATTGTCCTCTGCCCCTCCCCCTCTATTTAAGGCCTCGACAGTGGCGTCGTCTTTGTTTGGCATTCTTTGGAGGAGCGTGGTCAGCCAGTTTCCCCAATGTAACTGCTGCCGCAGACACAGCTTAGTTTGTAGACGCCGGGATATTGCATGTCAGGAATCTTGTCCTTCACAGATGGGATCAGATCACGAATTTTGTGCACTGTGTTAAATCGGTCCTGGATCTTGTGTTTGTTCAAGATTTTGAAAATATTTTTTGTTACCCTGCTATGTAAGGCAAGGTGATGATTTTGCTTGAATCTTCAGATGGCTTCTTCCTCACAGTTGGGGTGATGACTTTGCGAATTGTGTAGTCAGAATATCCATTCGCCTCGGGAGCTTGGTGTACGTGTTTGAGTTCACTGGTTAGTCATCGGAACGATACAGGGGGGTGGAGGTGCGTGTGCTCATCGATACGGGGCATCCGCCACCATTATTTCTGAATAGATGTTTTATATCTTGGCACGGGTTGTTGTTCTTTGCGCCCCTTACCGTTCTGTACTTTACCGCTAATGTGGGTCACAAAACATCTGGACCACTGTACATCTTCTTGGTTCTTTCGGTAAAGTCACGTAGAAGGGAAGTAATACAATAATAAAAATAAAACAATAAAATAATTCTCACGACGTTTCGGCTGCTTCGTTGTGGCCGAAACGTCGTGAGAATTATTTTATTATGTTTTATTTTTATCATTTTATTACTTCCCTTCTACGTGACTTTACCGAAAGAACCAAGAAGATGAATCCCTGCAGTCACGAAAGAAGCTTTAAATCGAAATTCACTGTACATCTGTGAGAAAAGAGCTTAATATCTCATCGGATTCCTCCAGTATAAATAAACATTCTGATTTCGTCATTTCAAGGTGTAAAGGTGACGCCCTGCAAAGCAATGACTTTGTTCAGGGCCACTGATAGTGGGCCATCCGCTGGACTAGAAGAACACCTCGAGAGCAGTGGTTCTCAACCCGGGGGTATACGGATCCCTGAGCAGTCATTTTTAGTCTGTTGATGGTCGGCGATGCGGCAATCGACTCATCTCGACGAGCTGTACACGATGCACCGCTACGGTGAAGTACGAGCGTTCAGGGTTTCAGCGCAATCGTCCTCGCTGCGTTTCGGCATCGCGGAGAAGCACAGATTTCAGATTGCTTGGTACCACAGTCACGGAGTTAAGTACACCCTTGGAAAAAAGTGTCCCAGAAATTAAATATTTAATTGCCTCGGCCATTTTGTGTTATTTGGTACCCGGGGTACCGTTATAAAGATCAAATGTTGTGAAATTATGTCATAG
Source organism: Lethenteron camtschaticum (assembly GCA_018977245.1). Taxonomy (NCBI): domain Eukaryota; kingdom Metazoa; phylum Chordata; class Hyperoartia; order Petromyzontiformes; family Petromyzontidae; genus Lethenteron; species Lethenteron camtschaticum. The sequence goes on along the minus strand of MU249573.1, from coordinate 7,230,421 downwards.
GTGAGAGCCATTGGTGAACAATCACGTACGAATCTGCCAATATAAAATAACGACGATCAAATTTGAGTCCAAGCGGTGACCTAGAACGATGTAAAAGACCTTCATGAATATTATTTGTTTTTTTTTGTAAAGTCACGTAGATAGAAAATTAAAAATAATAATTAAGTGAATAAAAAAATAAAAAAATATTCGTTTATTTTATTATTTTTTTCTTTCTCCGTGACTTTACCGAAAGAACCAAAGAATATGAATTCCTGCAGTCACGAAAGTTTTAAGTCAAAATTTATACCTTTTAAACTCACTAATCGTCACAATGTGGGTTTCCAAGAGTAATAAGCGAGCGCGAACAAATTACGCCACTCATACAGAGCTTCCGTTGATTTTGTTTTGTTTTATTCGTTTGCAAAGTTACCAGCCGAGTTTAGGATACCCCACAAAATGGGCAATTGGTTCAAATATTGATGCTAATTACTCTTTAGTTCTTTCGGTAAAGTCACGTAGGTATAAAATAAAATGTAATAATCAAAATAAATTAAATCACGACGTTTCGGAAGCAACACAAGCTTCCGTCATCAGGTGGGACAACCACAGCAAGAAACAAATTACTGTAGTGGGAGAGATGCCGGAGTTAAGGGGTTTATATAACTTCGGAATCTCTCCACTTCAGTAAAAAACATTCTTGCTGTGGTTGTCACACCTGATGATGATTGCTTGTGTTGCAATGAAACGTCTTATTTTATTTATTATTATTATTTTCACCTACGTGACTTTACCGAAAGAACCAAAGAGTATGGATCCTTGCAGTCACGAAAACTTCAAATCTCGAATGAATAGGTGTCCTGTGAAAATCTAATTCTTGCGGGAACACTGCGAGTTGCATAGCAATGCATTTATATGTAATTCTCCCTATTCTGGTGGTGTGAGATGTACTTGCTCACCCCAATGGATAAGAGTTTTGCAACTCAGAGCTCGGCAACCCGAGTTGCATCGTCGTCTTTCATCTGCAACATGAAGGGAGATGGAGTGAGGGCTGGAGCGAGATCGAACTCCTGCACAGCTCGGAGGAGCCGGGATTTTACCAACGCAAAATGGAAAGAAATGAATTGCCCTGTGCCTTAAATAGGAGCAGGAGGTGCACGCAGACGATGCTAGGAACTTCAATGCATGATCGATCAGGCCAGCAGCTTGGGAAGTTCTAAGTAGAAAGTGGGAAGGGACCAATTTCTATTCTTGCGTATGATGGCAGCAAATATGTTCAGGAGGTAAATGCCAACGTGTGTATGCGTGTATGTTGAACTTCTTTCGCGCCGTACGTAGCCAACCGTGCTAATCGGAGGTGCGGTGGCGTGGGCTGCTAGTCACGAACAGAGAGAGGACTTCGGGAGCGAGTTCATGGCGTTTTTCCTTTCCTCCGTTGAACTAGGGCAGAAGCATTGCCGACATGATGGGTTTGTACAGGATGGGGACACGCGTGGAGTGCAGGTTACGAGACAGGCATTGAAGGGTCCTTCAAAACTGATTGTGGACTGGCACCGCAGACAGGTCGTGGGAACCAAGACGAACGTTCTAAAGATTCATGGTGGTAATGGTGAGACATTGAGAGTGGCCCTTGCCTGGTGTGTCAGCTGAGTAACCAGGGGAAGACCTAAGCCAGTCAATATACGAGGAGCGGACGGCTCAGAAATCTGTACAGGCAATTAAATTGCTGTCTCTCTATGTGCCATGTCCTTTTTACAATATGTTGACGAGCATGTCCTCCATTTACCTGTTATTACTGCACTGCCACATATTCGCCATCTTAGGATGGGAAGTCTCACGTGCTTGATATTTTTTGCGAACCACCAACCCTACTGGATTTCAAGCTTGCCACCCTGCAGAATCAGTAATGTGTTTTTGAATCTATGTGGGGAAATTAATTCAGTATAATCCCTTGTTGGAGTGGTGACTATTCGCTGGGTATTTCATTTTAAATACCACATACAGGACACGAACAATTGATAATGCAATTGATAACATATCTCCAACGCAAAAAATAGAGACATGAGACTTGGTGCGGATTTTCTGAGTAAATAAATAACGGCTTTATGGTAATGAACATCTCGGAGAGAGAGACAAAGGCGGCTGGGCATGGTTCTGGCCATCCGTCCATAATAGGTGCTCACTGACAGCTCCTTTCCCCAACAGTCTGTTCAGACGAAAGGTTAATTGTGGAAATGTGTGGGCTTGCTAACAGCACTTGCTGCAAAAAGTATGTTTAGGCTCTACGGGGTATCTTTGTGTTGTGTGCATTTCTCAGGGCATGTGTGTGTGTGATTTTGAATGTGTAACCATATGAGTGTAGGCATGTGTGTGTGTGGCATGTGTACACACCTATGGGCATACTTTGTATATGTGCGTACATGTGTATGGGCATGTGTGTGCGTGTGTGTGCGTGATGTGCAGCATGCTTATGGAACATGCCTGTTTGTGTTGCGTTTTATGGTCATGCTTATGTGTGTGCCTATGGGCATTCCTGTGTGTGTGTGTCATATGTGATGTGTGTGCGCCGACAGGTGGACAGTAATGTGCCCCTAAAGACGTGTTTTACTGGGGTGTGCGTGTGTGTGCGTGTGCGTGTCAGGGTATCACTGTCAGTTCTAACGGAGTAAATGAGACTGGATTGATGTACAACAGCTGCCTGCGTCAATGAATGTGCGTGCGCGCGTGTGTGCCCCTGTTTGTTTGTGAGCCTGTGCGTGTACGTGTGTGTGTGTGCGAGAGCCTGTGCATGTGTGCGCACACGTGTGTACGCGTACATGTCTATATATATGTGAGCCTATGTGTGTGAGTGTATGTGAATCCACACGTGTACGTGTACCCGAGTGTGCGTTGCGTGGCACCGTGTGTGTGTGTGTATGCGTGAATATATGGGGAGATGGCACAATGGTGCGTGCGCCGAGTTATAATTTTGGTCACCTGGGTTCAATTTCATTTGTGTTCGTCATTGGCGTCTGGCACCAGAAGCTGTTCTAGGACTCCCATAAATTAACTTGGCTTGGCTTGTAAATATTAGGACTGGGAACACAACGGTGACTTGGGCCTGTTGCTGGCCACATCACCGTGTCCCATACATGTCCGTAATAGGTGCATTGCTAACAGCACTTGCATCTTGAGTAATGTTGCATGTAGGTGCATTTGAGAGGATGCCAAGTTCTCCCTTGTCAGTGTGTATGAGAGTGTGTCAATGCGTGTCTTGGGTGTTAGGAAATGGTACGGGAGAATTTGAAGCCAATGGGACTGACCGACGACTGGTACCAGTGGTGTCAAAATCTGCTTATGTGGAGGGGAGGTTCGTGAAGGATGCTCTTGAGCAGTTGGAGGCAACTACCCTCCAGCAAAAAACCGGAGGGCAGAAGAGCAGCATTCACAAGAACAAGCAAAGCACCGGGTGGTGGTTAAACCATGCCGAGCTGGTATGGTGGAGAGTGCAGTAGGTGCATCTGCGAGTCATCTCAGTTAACCATAACGCCTGGAACAGTCCGTGACCTCCTGCTATCAAGCCTGCATTACTTCACGTGGCCTCCAAGTACACCTAGCCTGCACAAACCTAGTGGCGACGTCTTCCTGTTAGTGGCAGTTGGCGGCTGCTGTTGTCTCAAATGCGCTTTGTATCAGTGTAGGTTTCATAGTGTATGTGTATGTCCATGTGTCATTGTGTGTCCGTGTCAGTGTGGAGCTGTAGTGTAGCGGGTAGCGTACTGCGCTGCGAACCTGGAAACTCGAGTTTGATTTCTGCTCACAGCCAACACCAGTGACATTTATCGGAAACCGTTCTTGCGTTTCCCCTAGGTCGACTTAGCCTCAAATGAGTACCTGGTACGATGTGTAAACATTGTCACTTGGGAGAGAAAGGCGGTTAGGCATGGTGCTGGCCACACTTGTGTGCCGTGCCGAAGTGCTCGCTAACAGCACTTGCCCCAACAGTCTGTTGAGGTTATATGGGGTATTTGTCTTTGTATACCGATAGTATATGCCAGTGTGTCTTTATCTGCATGATGTATCATTATGCCTGTATCTTTGTCAGTACAGTGCAATATCGTTACACAGAAACAACGTAACTGATTTTCGATACGTTTTTTAGGAGAGTGTTGCACTCGGATGTTTGGCCAATGAGTGTCTATTTGGAGAAAACGAGATTGCCTGGAGAAACTCCACGCACATAGATACATTTGAAAATATACTGCCAGCAATGAAAATCCACAGCCTCAAGGCCACAAAACCAGGCTGTCTTCCATCCAACTACCAAACAGGCTGGATACTACTTAGCTTACAAATCTGATGGCGTATTCACTGTGATTTATATCATCATAATTTCAAACCTAAGGTGTCTTTCTCGTCGATTTGCCAATGGAGTTAATGGACTTCACATGAACATGGTTTCAGAGAAAACAAATGTTTGGACAAATGTTTTCAACCGTGGTTGGATTTGTATACTAATGTATTTAAGGACAAGAATTGTTAATTATCTTGCGATGAAATCTGCATTTTGAGAATGAAACTGAGAAACAGAGAAATGCATGGATCAGGGGATAAAAGGCAAGAATTAAGAAAATCACATTGACTGTTAAGAAAAGTAAGTAAGCTAGTGCAGGACTCGTCACAAGATGGGGATGATGGGCTAGGCACAAGACTAGTCCCCCAGCATGGCAGCAAAAGGCGGAATGCACCCTGAAAGGACAACATCTCGGATGTGGAATGATGAAATAAGTTAATGTGCAAGAGTAATGAGGATAATGGCATCATAGCACCGTGGGAATCGGCGACAGTGTGGGGAGGCCTTCATTCTGCTGTAAGTAGACAATAGCTGATGATGATGATGATAGTCCCTGCATCGCGCGCCTTCAGATGTGCCTCTGCAGCCGTCTGGAACGCTCTACCTTCCGATATTAGGAAGCCACCGGAGCTATGCAACTTTTAAATCTATATTGAAAAATAATTTCTTGAGATCTCTTTATTCATGATTCGTTTGTTGTTAGCATGGTTGGCTATGTTCGGCGCGAAAGAAGGTCAACAAACATGATGCCATGATTCTAGATTTGAAGCTTTCGTGACTGCAAGGATTCATATTCTTGGGTTTTTTTCGGTAAAGTCACGTAAGTAATATATATACCGTCGGATCTCTTGGAATTTCTCATTTACTTGATACAGCGAGCGTGCTGTGACGGTTCCACCTGAAGACGGAAGCTTGTGTTGCCTCCGAAACGTCGTGATTTTAATTTTTTATTTTACTTTTATTAATTTTTATTTTTTACCTACGTGACTTTACCGAAAAAACCCAAGAATACGATGCCATGAATATAATTTATTGTGCGAACCTCAACATTGGGGAAACGAAGGTGACCAAGTGCGGTGCTGGCTATACCATCCTCATATTGTGGTGTGCTTGTCATCATAGGTGCTCACTCATGGCACTCGCCTCTGTAGCCTATAAGGAACCAGAGGTCGCAATCGGGTACCCGATACCCGTACCCTACCCGATACCCGGCTACCCGTACCCGGCCGGGTACGGGTACCCGTTTGCGACCCTGGTGCGGCCGGGTACGGGTACGGGTAGGCCGTGAGTCACTGGTGAGTCACCGTTTGTCACTCATTTCGGGTAGGGTACGAGTACCCGTACCCGGCCGGGTACGGGTACGGGTACCCATTTGCGACCCTGGTGCGGCCGGGTACGGGTAAGGAATCAAAACCCGTTTGCGACCTGTGTAAGGAATTGACCCAGAACCTCTTCAGAACTCCAGTTGGAATCTTGGTCGGGAGGCTCATAATGATAGACATGTAATAAAAGGGATTTTCACCCTTTTTTCTGGCAACAAAACTGAAACCTTTTAACGAGGATTCATGTTACTGCATTAACCACAATACTTGCAGTCAAAATGCAAACAAAAAGGAGGTCTAATGATGTAGATGCTCACCCCGAGCCCTCTTTACTTTGATCGTGCATTTTATTCGAGCTGTGGACGCCTTTTGGCGTCCTCTGGTCGAGCACCAATTGGGTCGAGGCTCAAAAGAAAGCCGTCCCTTGGTGTGGACCAATCAGTTTCAAGGACGATGCTAATATATTATCGGAGTGTGTTTTTTTTTGCATTTTGACTGCAAGTATTGTGGTTAATGCAGTAACATGAATCCTCGTAAAAAGGTTTCAGTTTTGTTGCCAGAAAAAAAGGGGAAAACCCCTATTATTATATTGTGGTACTGGCAAAGGAGGTCTAATGATGAAATAGATATGTTTTTATTGTCACTGAGCCAGTGCTGGGTTTGAGTCCATGTTTAATTGGCAGAAAGTAATGCCACAACACCAATCTAAATTTGAAGTTTTCGTGACTGCAGGGATCCATACATACTTTTTGCTTCTTTCGGTAAAGTCACGTAGGTATAAAATAAAATAAATTAAATCACGACGTTTCGGGCGCAACACAAGTGCCCGCCATCAGGTGGAAACAACCGCAGCAATACGCAATTGCTGAAGTGGGCACCTGAGCAATTGTTTATTTTTCGATTTAAAGCTTTCGTGACTGCAGGGATTCATCTTCTTGCTTCTTTCGGTAAAGTCACGTAGAAGGGAAATAATAAAATAATAAAATAAAACATAATAAAATCATTCTCACGACGTTTCGACCACAACGCAAGCAGCCGTCCTCAGGTGAAGAACAGGTCTGTCGGAAAGACAGCGTCTGAATGTTAAAAAAAATAGGGCTTCGTTTATTTCTCAATCTTAGAAATAAATCATTTGCAATTCAGACGCTGTCTTTCTGACAGACCTGTTCTTCACCTGAGGACGGCTGCTTGCGTTGTGGCCGAAACGTCGTGAGAATTATTTTATTATGTTTTATTTTTACTATTTTATTATTTCCCTTCTACGTGACTTTACCGAAAGAACCAAGAAGACTTCAGCAATTGTTTATTGCTACAATGCCAGTAAACACGCGTCATGCCACAACCCCAGGGCATCTTGTGCCCTGGTGTTTGTGACTTCCCAATTCTGCTGCTTCCACCCCCTCCCCCTCCCTGCACCAGGGTCTGACCCCACTCGCTCCTTTCATGGCGGGGATTCCTGATTCTTTACGAGGCCGAGCTTGACCCTGGGGTGACCCCGACTGCTGGCAGCTGAGACGTGACATGAGAGGTGGTGGACAGCACACGCAACCCTATGCCATACTTATACAACACTAAGCCATACTTACCACATACCCCGCTCTCTTATATACACCATACACCCATACGCCACAATTATACACCACTCGGCCATACTGACTATATACATCACTAAGCCACACTTCATATATACATTACTGCACTATATTTAACATACACAACACTAATCCATATTTACCCTTAACAATACGTTGCCATGCTTATATCATATAAACGCTAAGCTATACTTACCCTACACACAACTAAACTATACACATATATGCACCACAATGCTATACTATAAACACCGTGCACACCACTATAAGACAAAGATCCCCCGTGTAGCCTGAACAGACTGTTGGGGCAAGTGCTGTTAGCGAGCACCTATGAAGGCCGCCACGGCATATGAGGGGGTGGGTGGCCAGCACCACCATTGTCCCCAGTGGTGATGTTTACGCATCACACCAGGTACAAATGTGAGGCTGAGTCGACCTCGGGGAGACCGACTCACTGTATCATACTCATGGCATACACCTCCATACTATACAGACCATGCACAGCACACCATACCCACTCTGGACACCACACTTACCCCACAGCACGCTTCCTAAATGCGGCATTGGCTGTTTCCATTTGCAAGGCTTCTTTAAATCCGCCACTGAGCTACTGAGCCATTTACATTCTTGGTTCTTTCGGTAAAATCACGTAGAAGGGGAAAAAAATATTGTTATATGTTTTTAATATAAAACAATATTGTTTAATATTTTTTATTATTTTATTATTTCCCTTCTATGTGACTTTACCGGAAGAACCAAGAATATGAATCCCTGCAGTCACGAAAGTTTTAAATCAAAATACTGAGCCATTGTTCAGTTTCCGCTACAGCGCTACTGCTGCCCGGCTTTGTGATTTTCCCATCAGTGGGGAGCATAGACGTGGGAGCATCATACGGTACAACAATGGATGTTACCACTTTGCCCTCGGCTTCCCCCAACATAGCCCTCACATCCAATAACAGCTATTATTTTAAAGAATGGTGTTTGTCCATCCAAGCACTATCCAGGCTCAACCCTGCTTAGATTCTAAGATCTTACAAAATTTGGTGGATTCTATGTCACAGGAAATAATAAGAATAGATAACAATATCTTCTTGGTTCTTTCGGAAAGTCGTAGAAGGGAAATAATATTTTTATTATTTTATTTNCCTTCTACGTGACTTTACCGAAAGAACCAAAGATGAATCCCTGCGGTCACGAAAGCTAAAATATTTTCTCCTGATCTAAATGTGTGTGCTCAAAACACTCAACATGATCAGGAAATTTTCAGTTGACACGTAGGATATTTTCGTTCAAATCCACGCTCATTAAAATAAATATCGAATTTTGAGGGAAAGTCATAGCCCAGTGGAGAGACTGACCCCTGCCTTTGGAACATGGAATTTCNACCGCTACCTCAGGTCAATAAATGGAGATCAGCAGAACCCCTAGCTCAATAAGCCAGCTACGGCTGCAGAGTTTGGTAGTACATGTTGTTTACGTCGTTTATTGTGAAAATTCGGTCACAGTTCCTATGACCTGCACTGTTTCATTGCTTTTATGGCTTTATGTTGGTGATTTTCGAAAAGTTGTTTGGTTTGGCCATGTTTGTTTGTTGTAGTACATAGTTAGACTGATGGCCTTAATCTAATTGTTTGTGGTTGTTGTTGTTATTGTTTGACTTGCATCCCACTGGGATATTTGCACAGGGTTGGTGTACGGTGATTTTTCTGCAATATTTTGCTGTCTTTTCTTGGATTTTCTGTTTGCACATAGTCACTTTAAGATGTTTTCTTGTTCATGTTTTTGTTTTTGTTTGTTGCGGTCGCACCCGATTCAAGAGTCGAATGGTTCACAGGGCTATACCTAATAAATGCACTTTGAACTTTGAATAAGCAGGGATACACATTGACTTGACTACAATGTAATACAATGTGGGTTCACAAAGCTTCTAAATATCACCACATCTTAAAGGCGCTGTATAGATGGATGCAATGGGCATGTGCATGTTATAGAGAGGCTGTCAGGCATAGGCGGAGGAAAATGGAAGGTATTAAGTCTGGACTTAAACAGTCAGGGAGTGAACAGCACGGACGAATGGGGAAGGGAGTTCCAGACTTTGGGGGCAGCAGAGAATAATGAGTGACCTCCTCCTTGGAAAATTACCACACAATGCCCTGCCTCGTCTTGAATGCCATATATTCTGGAAAGAGCCGAGTACATCTTACAGGAGTCTCACCTAGATTGGTAATTGACTTCGCTTACTGTTGGCCCACATACGCGATGATAAGTTCAGTGTCTGACTCCGTGAGTGTGTGAGTGATGGGCTCAGTGTCTGGCTCAGTGAATGAGTGAGTGAACATGTAATGGGTTCAGTTTCTGTCTCAGTGCACGATGGGGTAAAATGTTCAACATTGCTCCAGTGACTGATTTGAGTAACTTAAGCAATGGGGCAAAGGGTTCAACACGACCTTAATGAGTGATAGGGCGACAAGTTTGACACCCAGCTCAGGCATGGGGTTTGACATCTCGCTTACATAAGTGGCTGTTCAACTTCCATTGTTTCTTGGGGGATGGGGAGGGACGCCTGCCACACANTGGCTAGTGCCATCTGTCACAAACCCTCTCTGCACAGGCCAATATTGATAGAACTGGCACTGGTCGTCGGCAAGTTCACTCAGCTCCTAGTCCTCTCGTACCACATCAGCCCATCTCTTCTATAGCCGATGCCAAGCCTCTTTTGCCCATGCTACCTGAACGAACGTATGATTTTTGCTGCATGCGGTGGTTGAGCAATGTGGGACATATCACCCTGGCAACTTGTCCGCACCCGCCAGAGAAGCTTACTGAGAGTACTGTGTCCAGATCTCTGAAGAATATGTGAGCTTCCCACAATTAAACCTAGATTAACCCTTATGCTTTATTGTAGAGCATTGTAGGTTATAACATAAATAAACATAACTCGTAAATATGAATCTTGATTTGAAGTTTTCGTGACTGCAGGAATCATACTATTTGGTTATTTCGGTAAAGTCACGTATGTAAAATTTTTTTCATAAATATGACTTTCGACCAATATTACCAGCAGAATTGTGCGTAATAGCTTTGCCTGTACCAGGCAAGCCTGAACGTATGAAGCGATACGAGTGTTATGTAAGGGTTCACGTTGGCATGCATGAAGAGCAAAAGGCATGACTGTGATCGGAATAAACGAAGCTGTAATGTGGAGCAACAGCACATGCAGCTTTCACACGGCATTATGCAGCCGATAAACGCTGCTTGACTGATCTGAAGTGAGGCCTCAAATGACAACCCCGAGCCAGCTGTGAACACACTGCCAGATAAGGGAACTCCATCTTCTCCACAACTGTCTCATCACTCATGGAGAGTCGAGGGGTTGGAGTGTTCGATGACACAAATTACCCAGGAAGGTGTTTTGTTTTGGTTGGACCAGATGGAAAGACCCCGCCTCGTTGTGACATGGCTCCAGATTCAGCAACGGGGACTCAACTTTTCTTTAAATCAGAATCTTTATTTTCATGGAGGAATCCAATCAATTGAAGCTGTGTTCACAATGTCCAGTAGGTGCAGGTCAGAAAGTTACAACCACAAACAATACAACAACACAACCCGAGTGCAAAGTATAGGAAAGAAAAGCAAATAACGAAAAAATACGTAAAGTGGACAGTATAGAAGTTCAAATTGCATAAGTACACTCATTCGCAAGCTTGGGCAAGGCAGCAGAACAGCAGAAAGAACAGTCTAAGACCACACCAAGACAACACATGGTCCCTCAATCAAATTGCACAGAAGTGTTTCGACTATTGATACATGGGTAAGGATGATGGTCAAAATCACATTTGCAAATGCAGTTGTATTCAACGCTAATCTGCTTCGGGATATTTTTTGAAGGGAGATTTACGATGCTAAGGGAGGAAACCAGGTGAAGGCTTTGTCACCTGTTCTTGGGATAGTTAAAAGGCAATTACATGGACGTTTTACTGTAGGTTTCTTGGGTGTGACAGCGGGGTTAATTAATTAGCTAAGCATCGTACAGTTTTGCCACTTTACAGATTGTCTTCTTGCATCAAGTAATGTGTTGATTTGATTTTAAGTAGAGATGACAATGGTGGGTCCTGAATGGTACATCCAGTCAAAATCAAATAGATTGATAAAGCAGGTTTAGTCTATTGACTGTTTCATTAGTAGGTGGTCTGTAAGCAGGTGTGACAGTAGTCAAAGAGTGGTAGAATGATGGATTCAACATTGCAGGTGCAATGGAATGGGAAACAATGTTTCCCAGTGTCTATCAGCAAAGAGATTTAGTTCTGAGTAATATAAGTTTAGTCCAAGATCGTTTAAATATAAGGAGAACAGAATTGGACCTAGCATGGAACCTTGTTATCACGATGTCACAAGATGTTTTCGCGATGTAAGTTTTGACAACGGTCTGAGAGGTGACTCTTAAATGTTGTTTATTGTAGTCTGAAAATTGTAGTTGACCAAGTCTTGTGAGTAGAATATTGTCAACAATGTCAAACGCGTTTGACAAGTCAATGAATACTGCAGAGTAGTAGGGCCTTTATCCAGGTTACTGAAGATAAAATGTAATACATCCATCATACTCATTGGTTCTTTCGGTAAAGTCACGTAGGTATAAAATAAAATAAATCACGACGTTTCGGGCGCAACACAAGCGTCCATCATCAGGTGGGAAAGCGTGGTCTGCTGCTGAGGCAGACTTTTTAAAGGTTTGAAATGGGTGTAGCCCAAGGGTCATAAAGAAGTGGCCGGGGCTAGCCCCAGTCTGCCTCAGCAGCAGACCATGCTTTCCCACCTGATGATGGATGCTTGTGCTGCGCCCAAAACGTCGTGATTTATTTTATTTTATACCGACGTGGCTTTACCGAAAGAACCAAAGAGTATGGATTCCTGCAGTCACGAAAGCTTCAAATCAAGATTGGGCAACGCTTATTAGGATCTTCTTTGGAGACGTTTTTTTTAAAATACTGCACAAATAACAGCGGATTTCCACTCGAGTGGAAATAGATTTTCGGTCAGTGAGAGGTTGAAAATGTGTGCGGGTTTATAGATGACATCTGCAAGCCAGAGTGGAGCGAGGTAATCTCATGTCTGTGGTGACTATGTCTTAATGCTAGCTTTGGTAATCCAGTTCAGAGAAGTTGGCGAAGACTATTCACTTACGTTTGATTTAAAGCTTCGTGACTGCAGGATTCATATCTTGTTCTTCGGTAATGTCACGTAAAGGAAATAATAAATAATAAAAATAAAAAATAAAATTCTCACGACGTTTGCCTGCAACAAAAAATCATTAGTGTGAAATCACAGCAGAAATTGAAAAAGTGGCGTTTTATCAAATTTCTTGCCGTGGATTTCACACTTGAGATGATTGCTTGTGTTGCAGTCGAAACGTCGTGAGATTTGTATTGTTTTATTATTTTATTTTCTACGTGACTTTACCGAAAGAACCAAGAATATCACTAACGTTTATTGGTTGTAGGTGGAAGAAGTGAGTGTTAAATGTGGTGTATTTAGAAAATTGACTTGTGTGTGTTTTTNGACAAAATCTCCTGCTATCCAAATGAGAATTAATCCATGGCAATTTGTTTAGCAGTTCTTTGCCATCCATTAGAGTTTTTTTTTCATAACATTTCTTCCCTTAGTTTTCAACTGAGATGAGGTCAGAAGAATCTTGTATTTTTTTGTGAATTAAAATAGTTTGATGATAATATGATTATTGTTTCTTATTGCGAGTATATATATTTCTAGTGCTGTAGGTATTCCTCAGGGTGATTTTTCTATGTTTTTGCATATTCCATAGTATATCTATTTTTTTTTACTGGTAGGAACCCACTGGTTCCACCAGCCCACAGGGGATTATTGTGTCCGTCCGTCGTGCAGGGAGGGGCTGGGTGGGAGGGAGGGGCTGGGTGGGGAGAGAGGGGCTGGGTGGGNAGGGTGGGAGGGCTGGGTGGGAGGGTGGGGAGGGCCGGGTGGGAGGGTAGNGCTGGGTGGGGGTAGGAGGGGTGGGNCTGGGTGGGAGGGGCTGGTCACCCGTGGTGCCCTTATAAAACTCAACGTTTAACCTACTCACGCCGGCTTGTGCCCGCTCACAGTCGGGCATATTTGCGGAATACCCACGCCGCCGTTGACCCTGGCCATTGACCGAACAACCCAACGTTCCTACCAGCTCCCTCCGCAGGAATGTGTTTCTGAACTGTTTTTTAAGGGGGCATGTTTGTCCATTATTTTTTTCAGTTCTTAAAATATGACCAAGCACTTTAAAAACTGGAATTTTGCTCACTATATCCCAGTCAAAATGGAGCGTGACATGTATAAATGCTTGAAAAATGATCGTTTTGCAATTATTTTCGAGCTGTTTTAGTTAATTTGTATGACGAATGCCAAATATAATTACGTGATTATCAGCAGAGAAGGCTGCAATTTAAACTGATAAATGACACGAGCAAAACAAAAGTAATATTCAAGTTCCAACTTCATAAACAAACCTGATTTATGTTTGACCTATCTTCATCATTTGCATCCCCTTCTCAATCCACTGCTAGTTGAAGGCCTCCCCGTGCCATATTGGTCGTGGCAGGGGTAAGGTTTTGTTGAACACCAAACTGAGGCTGACACCAGATTCACAATAGTTTAAAGTGTCACCAAGACACTTCCCCTCAACGCCCACCACCACTGCACACATTTCTAAAGTCGAGTGTCAATTATCCACGGCTAGGCTATCCGCGTTGCGGATTAACTGTGCTTTTAAAAATATATATTTCTTTTCGCTTGCACTCGTTTTAATTATTGGCCGCTCCTCGCTCGCCAGGGTGAGTGGCCCAGTGCCCACGTGACCACCTCAAAGTTATCGGTGGGTAGACCGATTACTTTAACAAGCAATAAAACACACAGACGACGTGCGTATTCACTGCGTGCGCAAAAACAACACATTATACTGGTAGGAACCTCCTGGTTACACCAGCCCACAGGGGTTATTGTGTCCGTCCGTCCGTCGTGCAGGGAGGGTTGGGTGGGGGGAGGGGCTGGGTGGGGGAGGAGGTGGGGAGGGCTGGGTGGGGAGAGTGGGGCTGGGGGGGAGGGGCTGGGTGGGGAGGGTGGGGCTGGGTGGGGAGGGGAAGGTGGGGAGGGCTGGGTGGGGAGGGGCTGGGTGGGGAGGGTGGGGAGGGGGGGGAGGGGCTGGGGGTGGAGGGGCTGGGTGGGAGGGCTGGGTGGGGGGGTGGGAGGTGGCTGGTCATCCCGTGGTGCCCTTATAAAACTCAACGTTTAACCGACTCACGCCGGCTTGTGCCCGCCCTCACAGTCGGCATATTTGCGGAATACACCACGCCGCCGTTGACCCTGGCCATTGACCGAGCAACCCAACGTTCCTGCCAGCTCCCTCCGCAGGAATGTGTTATAGGCTAATTGACGTTTTGCATTACATGTCTTTAAGTTGTATCTTACCCACCCTTCCCGCCACCAGTTACCAAACTATAAACGAAACTATTTTTTAATATATATCACCAAGTAAGGCCCACTGAGCTATTTCGCTCTTTTTTCAAAAGAGACCTGGCCACAAATGATAGCTCAATGAAGTGGCTTATGTGAACATTCAAATACTCTTTGGTTATTTCGGTAAAGTCACGTAGGTATAAAAGAAAAAAAGTTATTTATTTTATTTTTACCTACGTGACTTATCCGAAAGAACCAAAGAGTATGGATTCCTGAAGTCACGAAAGCTTCAAATCAGTATTCGAATTCTCTGAACGCATGTTTATTCTTAACGTGGAGGGTAAAACTGAAGGACCCGGAGAAGAATCCATGTGCCACGGGAGAACACGCAAACTCCAACGAAACAGCGGCTTCAGGGTCGGGATCTTACCCACGACTCCTGTATACTAGGCGAGGGAGTCAACACCTCGCGACTCTGGATAATCGAGGAGACTGACTCATTTAGGTGTATCAATGCTCTACATTTATTCAAAGAACTCTAGAATCAAATAGTATAATGTTACTGGAACCACCTGGTTCCACCAGCCCACAGGGATTATTGTGTCCGTCCGTCCGTCGTGCATCCAAAANTGGGAGGGGTGGGCTGGGTGGAGGGGAGGGTGGGAGGGCGGGTGGGGAGGGTGGGTGGGGGGGGAGGGTGGGCTGGTGGGGAGGGCTGGTCACCCGTGGTGCCCTTATAAAATCAACGTTTAACATACTCACGCCGGCTTGTGCCGCCCTCACAGTCGGCCATATTTGCGGAATACACCACGCTGCCGTTGACCCTGGCCATTGACCGAGCAACCCAACGTTCCTACCAGCTCCCTCCGCAGGAATGTGTTATCTCTCCTCTCAAAGACGATCATGGCCTTCTTCCAATGGGCTCCTTTGATTTACTCAGAACTTCATTATTCCTCCGTTCATGATTGTTCAAACTCCAACTTTATNTGCTCNTCCACTTTACATATCTACACCAAAAANCCAGCCAAATTCCCGCTTCCAAAATGCAATTTTCATTTAGATTTGAAGCTTTCGTGACTGCAATGATTCATACTCTTGGGTTTTTTCAGTAAAGTCACGTAGGTAAAAAGAAATGAGCCATGACATGATGTTGATTTCTCAGATGCCTGTTCATGATTGTGTTAAAAAATTCCATAATTTTTTAAATCAAGAACCAAACGCAGTATAGGGAAACCTTCTTGTTTACCCCATTGGTGGCATTTGCCAGCTAATAGCATTTAAAATAAGACAAATATCCTCCGTAATCAACAATTTTGGGTTTAGATCGCGTTATTTATAAATGTGTCGTAACCCTCCACCACCCGACACGGCCAATCAGTAAAAAAGTGTCACGTTGACAAAAGACAAATAGTTCACTGCTTTAGCCCACCGGTGTGTTGAAGCGTGAAACCACAACATTTACAATTTGAGTACGACGTTTCGCTGGTAATTGCATCCAGCATCATCGGGCAATTTGCCAGAATGGTGAGGCTCTGCTCTGTCTCCCTTCAACACAGCGGTGGTCTAAATCAGTGAAAGATTTGAGGTTTGTAAACGTAACAGGCAGTTTTACGATTGGCCGTATCGGGTGGTGGAGGGTTACGACACATTTATAAATAACGCGATCTAAACCCAAAAACGTTGGTTATGAATAATATTGGTCGCGAAAGCCTACGTGTTAAAATCCCCCGTACAGCCAATTTTACCAGACTGTTCGGGCGAGTGCTGTTAGTCAGCGCCTATGAAAGCCAGAACGGCACACGTGGGGTGGTGTGGTCAGGACCACGCCCGGCCGCCTTTGTCTCCCCAAGCGCTGGCGTTTACACACCACACCAGATACTCATTTGAGGCTGAGTCGACCCAGGTGAAGGTCCAGGACTGGCTGCAGATATTTGTCACTGGTGTTGGCCGTGAGCAGAAATCGAACTCGCGTGATTTGGTTTGGAGTGCAGCGTGCTAACCGCTATGCTACTGCTCCTCACTGTGTAATGTGCAGGTAGTCCTCGGCTTACGATGGAGATGTGTTACGACGACCCCATCGTAAGTCGAAAATACCGTAAGTCGAATATGGCCTAGCCTACCCAGGAGTCTTAAAGAATGGTGATAATTTAGCAAAACAGAGCAATTTACAGTACCGTACTGTATAAACTATATACTGTATGTATTTATTAATTAGAATACTGTATTGCACAGTAAAATGTAAAGTAAAAAGGTAAATTCTTAGCCTACCTATATGAACTGCAATTTAATGGAAAGTTTTTTTCAGGAAACAATCCTATCTGCTATAAAAAAATCGTTTATCATGCATTGAACGTATCGTATCGTGGTAACCTTAAAATGAAATCGCTAAAGCTACGTATCATACATGCATTGAACGAATCGTAACGTATCATATTGAACTGTAATCACCAAGATTCTGTCCGTCGTCTGCACACTTGAACGATGTTAGGTTGTCGATGGCAATTTTGTCGAATCGCTGTCGTCATCGTAAGATCGAAATATCGTAAATCGGACCATCTTAACTCGGGGACTACCTGCACATGCGTACATACACACTGCCACACATATAGACATATGTGTATATAGATCAGGGGTCGGTAAAGAAAATAACAAGTTGTGCAATTTTTTTAAAAATTCGCTAAAAAAAACCCCTCTCAATATTTCACGAGCCCACATGGCCATGTGGATAACGTCACGAAGCAGGCCTTGAAGAGCCACATGCGGCTATGGAGCCGCGGATTGCCGACCCACGGTATAGATGCAAGCACATATTCATATATGCACACACGTATGTGTATGTAATCCATACGCTACGCTCCCTCTCCGTAGCAATGCCCCCCTCCCCCCATGCCCCCTGCCCACATCCCTATCGCTGCTGCTCAATCTCGAGTCGCAGGACAGGGTCAAATTTCACAACTCGTGCAAGAAAAAGGGAGCCCTGCTCTTCCACTCCCCGCCCGCCACTCCGATTCTCCCTCTCTCTCTGTCCCCCTCTTTTACCATCTCGCTCGCTCTCCCACTCTCCCGTTCCCTTACCCTCCCGTGCTCTCTCCCACTCTCTCACACTCTCCATGTCCCAGGCGCTGGGGAAGCCTGGTCTCAGCAACATTCTTACCCCCCTCCACCCCCATGCCTCTGCTACCCCTCTCCCCAAACCATCCCAACTAGCTCAGCGTGCCCGCCAATAAACCCCAGCATCAGCCCCCATCCCCTTCCCCCATGCGCCCCAAACACAACGGGTACATGGAGAAACTCAAGCCCTGGGGCTGTGCGTCTCTCAGGTGGCTTGTGACCATGTTTGGGCACCGAGCCAACACCACGAGAGGGACCGCAGGCTTCGAGTCCTGCGGTTCAGGGTCTCCAGACAATAGATTTTTAAAATCCTTTATATTAAGTTCACTTGCTTGCTAGCTTGCGCGCTTACGACCGTGCAAATCTTTCGTCGTTTTTTAACCCACTTTCCCGTGATCCAATCGAGCTGACATTTTGCACACATACTCGTTGTGCGTGACAATTTATTTTCGTGAGAAAAAAAATTCAAAAATTTTCCACTTTTTAGGAAATTTTTTTTCATTAAATCCTTTATATTGAGTTCACTTGCTTGCTTGCGTGCTTACGACCGTGCAAATCTTTCGGTCGTTTTTTTTAACCCACTTCCCGTGATCCAATCGAGCTGACATTTTGCACACAGACTCGTTGTGCGTGAAATTATTTTCGTGAAAAATTTTGTTCCAAAATTTTACACTTTTTAGGAATTTTTTTTATATTTAATTACCAATTGCTTAATGGTGGCAGGCAATCATCTGATCCATAGGTGGCAGCCATAGTTTTTCACTATAAATAAAGGATTTATAGTGAAAACTTTGTTTTTACGGGTTAATTTTATTGACAAGACTGGCTTCAGCCGCCACTCAATAACTTTCTCATCAGTGATCTCCGACAGGGAGGGCACCATCATCAAGATGTTCCAGAATATCCTCTGCATGAAACGTCTCCGCCCCTTTAGCCGTCAACGATACCACATCTTGCACGCGTGTCTGTTGAACTTCTTTCACACCGTACGTAGCCAACCGCGGCTCCCATCCATCTAGATGCCANGTGAAATTCAAATTCACCCTCTCTATCTCTCCTCCCTGGCTCCTCCCCCCCTCTTGCCTTATGTAGCCTCTTGCCACAAGCAGTTCTTTTGCCCACTACAGCAATTTTGTTTCTTGCTGTGGCTGTCCCACCTGATGACGGACGCTTGTGTTGCTTCCCGAAACGTCGTGATTTAATTTGTTTTGTTTTATACCTACGTGACTTTACCGAAAGAACCAAAGAGTATGGATCGCTGCAGTCACGAAACTTCAGATCTAGATTGACATTTTTTTAGTAAAATTATCCTGCGGAGGGAGCTGGTAGGAACGTTGGGTTGCTCGGTCAATGGCCAGGGTCAACGGCGGCGTGGTGTATTCCGCAAATATGGCCGACTGTGAGGGCGGGCACAAGCCGGCGTGAGTAGGTTAAACGTTGAGTTTATAAGGGCACCACGGGTGACCAGCCCTCCCACCCAGCCCTCCCACCCTCCCACCCAGCCCTCCCCACCCAACCCACCCTCCCACCCAACCCTCCCCACCCTCCCTCCCACCCAGCCCNTTCTCCCCACCCAGCCCCTCCCTGCACGACGGACGGACGGACACAATAATCCCCTGTGGGCTGGTGTAACCAGGAGGTTCCTACCAATAACACGCACTTGACAATGAACACTTGCTATTTTGGTACAAATGTAATAAAACATTTTTATATTCGGGTTGTGTCACCAATGTTTTGTTATTTAATCCTGAACAATCCAAAAGTTCGTCGGTTGCAAGTTAGGACATTTCTGGATGATGCGGGGAAATAATTTGCTTCATTGATCCGAAAGTATGACGTCGCAGAATAACTTATGGCAATTTTATTGAGAAATGGTTTTCCCACCGAAANTGCGTCACGTGCGTTGGTGACATCGCTTGGCTTGTTAGACTCTATCGCAGGGCGTCCTGCAACGGTACAGGTGTTTCCATTTCAGTACAGATCTTGGTTACACAATCGTGCTTACGTTGGTCGCGAAACAAACAAACGTGCTATAACACGTTTAATTGTTTCGTAATGTAAGCGATCTGATCATCTGAAGAACATGTTTTCCTAAACTCTGAAATCCAATTTAAAAAATACATGAATCGAAATCTCATCCCTATTTAATCCATATCCACAATCTACACGGGTATGTCACGTGACGTTAATTCCCATCGTTACACGAAATGTTATGTTTGCATGTAACATACTCTTGTTCTTTCGGTAAAGTCACGTAGGTATAAAATAAATTAAATTTAATCACGACGTTTCGAACGCACACAAGCGTCCGTCATCAGGTGGCAACAACACAACTAATTATTTTCTACCCACGTGACTTTACCGAAAGAACCAAAGAGTATGGATTCCTTGCAGTCACGAAACTTCAGATC
The DNA here is from genome assembly GCA_018977245.1 of Lethenteron camtschaticum. Taxonomy (NCBI): domain Eukaryota; kingdom Metazoa; phylum Chordata; class Hyperoartia; order Petromyzontiformes; family Petromyzontidae; genus Lethenteron; species Lethenteron camtschaticum. The sequence continues at coordinate 7,210,218 of MU249573.1, read as the reverse complement.
CAGATTGCATAGTACCAATTAACAAGGCAAGTGCCGTTAGCGAGCACCTTGTAAGGCTATGAATATGCACATCAGCCGAGTGTCCACAGTGGGTTAACAACACTTGTGCCTGTCCCCCCCCCCCCCCGGCGTAATTTTGGGCCGTCGCAATTTGAAGGCTGAGGTGACCTAGCGGAGGCCCGCAAGGTCATGCTCACTTGGTCATTATGCGCATCACGGGTAGGAATGGAACACTGGTCATGGGGATCAAAGCCGCGGCGTAACGCCGGATCACGAGACCGGCCAACCGTGAGCAGAGTGTGGTCCTTTATTTAACCAACGGGAGCGCCAATAATATTCGCGTTCTCTTCATCGGAAGGTCTGCGGTACAATTCCAGGAGGCGACTGATGCAAGCTATAAACGGGCCGCTAATGATAAGTGACTTTTGAGCAGAACTGACATTGAGCGATTTAACGTCGCGTAATTAGACGAGGTGGTGAGGTGTTTAAAAGACGCGACGGAGATTTTACGTGAGCGCTACAAGTGTGCATGCCAACACACGAGCGGTTATAGATGACAATGTGCATAGAGATATACACTGACATTGCCCCCTTAACCACTGCCATACTGCTGTTAGCAGCACCTATTATTAAGGTCGGCATGGTGCTTGAGTGGTGGTTGTTGTCGAGCAACACCGCCGTTTACATAATGTACCAGGTCAACATTTGATGCTGAGTCAACCTAGGGGAGGTGCAGCAGGACGAGTTCAGATATTCACCGCTGATGTTGTCCATGCTAGGAAATCAAACCCATCTGGTTCGCAGTGCAACGTGCTAACAACAACGCCACCGGTCCACATACACACTTTTAGACACGTCTGTGCATATTACGTGAACACTCACCGATAACAAACTTCAATTACACGCCATCAAACACAAAGAGCCTTCAAAGGCTTTTGGGGCAAGTGCTGTTAGCGAGCCCTATGTCGCTGGCACGGTGCACGAGGGGTAGTGGCCAGCACTACACCCGACCGCCTTTGTCTCCCCAGTGGCGATGTTTACGCACCTCGGCAGTGCTTATTTGAGGCTGAGTCGACCTAGGGGAGGCCCAGACCGGTTTGGATAATCGTCACTGGGTTCGTAGGGGTGTCACAGTGGCGAGATGTTAACTACCTCGCCAGGTATACAGGCGGTTGTGGGTTCGATTCCGACCTGACGCCTGCTGTACATTTTGAGTTTTCGTGTCTCTCTCACCATAGTCGCGTGGATTCTTCTCCGGGTCCTCCAGCTTTGTCCCTCTACATTTAGAAACACGCGTTTAGAGTATTTGGCTGCGAGGAAATTTCCACGTGATAAGCCACTTCTTTGAGCTATAATTTGCGGCCAGATCGCTTCTGAAAAATAGCGATATAGCTCAGTGGGCCTTCCGAGCAAAAGTAAAAAGAGTTGAATCGTTAAATTTCGATTTAAAGCTTTCGTGACTGCAGGGATTATCTTCTTGGTTCTTTCGGTAAAGTCACGTAGAAGGGAAATAATAAATAATAAAATAAAAATAATAAAATAATTCTACGACGTTTCGGCCACAACGCAAGCAGCCGTCCTCAGGTGAGAACAGTCTGACGGAAAGACAGCGTCTGAGGACGGCTGCTTGCGTTGTGAGAATTATTTTATTATGTTTTATTTTTATTATTTTATTATTTCCTTCTACGTGACTTTACCAAAGAACCAAGAAGATGAGTTGAATCGTTATTTAGTTTTAATAGCGTCGCACGCTGACCCCCGGCACCACGGCTCCCCACATCACACAGCCATCTGACACGCACACGCGCATACACTCAAGGACACACATCTGGCACTCGCACACAGAACACAATGAGACATATCCACGTTTAGCCGCAGAGTGAAAGGGGCAAGTGCCAGCCAGCCAGGTGGCCCAGGGGTCAGATAGAGCTGAGCCAACAGCACTGAGACCAGAGGTTCGAATCTGGGGTTTCAGCCGAAATTCCACAAGTGGTCTCAGTACATACGTGGTGGCGATTAGCACGTACGTAAGCTTAACTTCTTTCGCACCGTGCATAGCCAACTGTGCTCATCGAGGTGCAGGGGAAGGACAACAAACTATAAACGCAAAAANAAGTATGAAAAATTAGTTTTCATTCTAGATATTTAAAATGCACAACTCCAGTGGCCCCGTCATATCGGACGGAAGAGCATTCCAGACGGCCACAGAAGCGCATTGAAAGCGCACGATGCAGTGCCGCTTTGTTTGATGGCTGGCCAAAAGCCGAACAAGATAACCACGATATTAATTTGGTTTTTCAGTTAATTTGCCTAAGATGCCAAGCTCTAGGATAAAGAAACGTGTGACGCCTATTTGGTCAGACTGCCATGAAATGGACATTTCTCTTTAATCATGCATTGGGGAAAAGGTGGATTGAAAAAGGCGTAACTTAAGGGCTCTCAAAAGTAGATCTGCGTGTCCGCTTCCGCGGGCGTTTCTCTGACAGTTTGTAGAGAACTGGTCCCCAAAAGTTCCAAATGAAATTATTGTTCATTGCATGATGCCGATCGCACAATTGACTAACATTTGCACCACTACCAACAAAAACAACCACTGTTAGCGCACTGAGTTGGCAGTGATATCACCGCACCGCTTGTGCCATGTGCTCGGTGCACCTTGATGCCACGTGATGTGATGATGAAGGCTCGCCGGCAGGCGGTCACGGGGCAGGCCCAGGTGCTACGGGTTGACTGAGACGACTGGCAGATGCACCACCCGTGCTCCCTATTGTGCCAACTCGCTGCATTTTATCCGTCTGGCACTCGACTACCAAACACACCCACGTACACTTAAAAACATTCTCTCGTCACATATAACAGCTACCTAATGCATACAGACGCGCCGACTGACACGGCACGCAAAGAGCCGTTGTTCAGCCCTATGGACTGCAGGACAATTTTGTTCACAAGATCCGTTTAGGATCAGCACCATTAAGACCGAACGACGATGATCCCAAGATTTAGCCTTCAGGGACTGTTCGTGAGCACCTATTACGGCTGACCTGGCCTGTTGCTCGAGAGGGTGCTGTGGTCAGCACTATGTTCTTCCCCAAGTGCTGATGTCCACGCACCACGTCGGGTGCTCATTTAAGGCTGAGTCAACCATAGTGTATGCCCAGGACCGGTGAGAAGTATATGACTCGCCAGTGACGTTAGCCATGGTTAGGAATCAAACTCACCGGTTCCTTAGCACGGTGCACGCACCACGACAACCACTGCTGCTCCATGTTAAACATTTACACTCAAAGAGGCAAGTCCGCTCTGAAATTTCGATTTAAAGCTTTCGTGACTGCAGGGATTCATCTTCTTGGTTCTTTCGGTAAAGTCACGTAGAAGGGAAATAATAATAATATTTTATTATTTCCCTTCTACGTGACTTCTTGGTTCTTTCGGTAAAGTCACGTAGAAGGGAAATGATAAACTAATAATTTTATTATTTCCCTTCTACGTGACTTCTACGTGACTTTACCGAAAGAACCAAGAAGATGAATCCCTGCAGTTGGTTCTTTCGGTAAAGTCAGGTAAAAGGAAAATAATAAATGTATTATTTTATTATTTCCTTCTACGTGACTTATTATTTCCCTTCTATGTGACTTTACCGAAAGAACCAAGAAGATGATAATGAAATTATTATTTTATTATTTCCCTTCTACGTGACTTTACCGAAAGAACCAAGAAGATGATAATGAAATTATTATTTTATTATTTCCCTTCTACGTGACTTTACCGAAAGAACCAAGAAGATGAAGTCTGCTCTGGTTATGTGCACTTGCCCATATCTCTAAGCACTTGTGCGCACACACACAAATAAAAAAACACACACAAACGTTCATACACTGACATCCAGGCTGATGAGCATGCACTGAAATGTACGATGAAAGCCATCCATAAACACAATGTTACCCAAAGACAGACACATATACATTCCACAAGGAGTGACTAATCCCATATCTGCATTTGCCATCAATACGCTTAATTCCGCTGTTGATATGTAAACTCCTTTGTCAAGGCGCTCTCCTCCTCGACCCAGCTTAAATATACGCTGCCAAGCTTGGCGGTGTTCATTGGACGCTGTCTTTCCGACAGCTCTGTTTCTTCACCTGAGGACGGCTGCTTGTGTTGTGGCCGAAACGTCGTGAGAATTTTTATTTTATGTTTTATTTTTTATTATTTATTATTTCCCTTCTACGTGACTTTACCGAAAGAACCAAGAAGATGAATCCCTCCAGTCACGAAAGCTTTAAAATCGAAACATACAAATGATCATCCATATAGCCTCTAACAGACTGTTGGGGCAAGTGCATCACATTGGAACACGCACACACACAGACTAACACACACCTATAGATGACACAAGATACATCGTCATGCACTAACGCATACACACGCACTACACTCACACCCACTATACTGGCAAAGATTTCAACATAACATACTGAATGCATGCGTGCAGTACATTTACACTAACATTGATATATACCGGATACATTCACACACGCACCAACAAACACACGGACACATCGAAAACAAATGAACACAATACACTAACATACTGATTCTGAACACTGAGACAATGGTACACTGCTACGGACTGGCACATCGACTGGGAAATACACTGCATACACACACACATTATAACACGTATACACACATCCTTTGTTCTTTCGGTAAAGTCACGTAGATAAAAAAAAAGTAAATAAATAAAATAAACTACGACGTTTCGATCGCTTTTGTTGTGATCGAAACGTCGTAGTTTTTATTTTTTACTTTTATTTTAAAAATTCTATCTACGCACTTTACGAAAGTTTAAGTCAAAATGTATACAGACCCCTCAACCACTGATATGACATACACGAACAATTATCATTTAGACACACAAAGACATCAACACAAGTAGTATATCTCATATATAAAGACACATGATTCCCTGGAAATCTTTAACGGACTGTTTTGGTAAAGTGCAGTTCGCGAGCAGCACCTATGAAGGCCGTCACGGCACACGAGTGTGTAATTGGCCAGCACCACGCCAGACCGCCTTTGTCTCCCCATATTAACACAACTTAATCATCTGAGTCAACCTAGGGGAGGCCAGGACCTGTTCAGATAATCGTCACCGTTGTTGGGCTTGAGCAGTAATCGAACTGGGGTCGCCAGGTTCGTAGCACAGAGCTAACCACTACACTACCGCTCCCACGTGTACACATGTACATTGACATGCATACCGATATGCATTCTTATATCCATACATACAGACTATTCACACTTACACTAAGTCATGCATACACTTACGCAAGGCCGTAGCCATGGAGTCAACATTGGGGGGACCAAATCTTCCAGGGGGTCTGGGGTCCCCCACCCCCAGAAAAAATTCTAAATTTGAAACCTAATTTCCTGCCATTTCCTGCTTAAAATATGAAAAATTAACTGACACATAGGATTAACTTTTTATTTATTTTTTACAATAATGTCTAATAGTGTATTGTATTACATTGCTCTGTTTTTTCTTTTTTACTTTTTCTTGTTTCATTGTACGTAATGGCAGAGAAATCTATTTTATAGCAATAAATTGGGGGGACATTTGAGCATATTTGAATATTGGGGGATGTGTCCCCTCCAAATTTCTATTATTGCACTTACGTATACTGGCATAACACACACAAATGCACTGACATTCACACACACATACAATGGCATATAGTACATACTTTGACATAAGACACATGCGTATAATGAAATATCCATACACATACAATATATACGGACATATTGCATGTACATTTACATGTAGTGATACAAACATACACTCACATGAACATTCCACATACACTTGTGCATGTGTGCTGCACATATACATAACATGACACGCGCTGTGTATATCACACAAAGGCAATATAAAGATCCCCCGTATAGCCTTAACAGAGCACCTATGAAGGCCAGAACGGTACACGAGGGGTGGGTGGCCAGCACCACGCCGACCGCCTTTGTCTCCCCAGTGGCGATGTTTACACACCGCACCAGGTACTCATTTCAGGCTGAGTCGACCTAATATATATACGTACACTGACACAATGTTTTATGCACGAAGACACACACACTTGTCACGTACAGCATGACACACGTACGCTCATACACGCATAACCCCACACACCGCTGAAACACGTGAACACACACACACACTTTGACACACGAACACTGACACACGCATAAACCAACGCACGTTTACGCACAACACACCACGACACATGCTGCGTATACACGCAAGCACTTCAATACACGCACACGCACTCACACGTGCATACTCCGACACACGTTTTACGTACATACACAACGACACGCACACACACACACATTCTGCATAGCCCCACGTGCGTCCATAAATACGTACAAACCGCACAACGCGTGAGTGACACATTTCTGTGAGTACACAAAAACGCGTCCCGATGCACGCGTGCACTGACACGTACACCACCGGCACACCGATTTATACAGTGTACACGTGCAAAGACAAAGATCCCCCGCATAGCCTCCAGCAGACTGTTGGGGCAAGTGCTGTCAGCGAGCCACCGATGAAGTACACACAAACTGACATGGACACACACACGCGCACACACAACCAAATTCTGTCTCCCTTTTCCATCGGTGAGCCTTTAACTTCACTTTACTTCCCCGCTCTCCCCAACCCTTCTGCCCCCCCCACCCCTCTCTCGCTCTCTGTGCCCCCCCNTCCCCACCTCTCTCACACACTCTAGGACACGCATGCCTCGCCTAAGACACGACACGCAAATAGACGCAGCGAGCTTTATACCGCGAGGTCGCAGATCGGATTGCGCCGATCCGATTCCTCTGGAGGGACACCGATGACCCCGTGGCCACCCCCCCCCCCCTAGGGAGACGTGGGCTAGCGGGGCTGGCGGTTGGTCGCCCTACAGGGGCTGGAGAGGAAGGGGAGTCGTGGGGGGGGGNCGGGGAGAGATTGGGCTCCAACTGGCTATAGGGGAGCAGGCTGGAGCAGGATTGACGCGGGGTGAGGGTGGTGGGGGAGCTTTGGGCTAAAATTGGGGATGGAGGAGAGATGCCTTGGGTGGGGAGGGGGGGGNCTAGGCAGGGTGGGGGGGCTAGGGCAGGGTGGGGGGGGGCTAGGGCAGGGTGGGGGGGGCTAGGGCAGGGTGGGGGGGGGCTAGGGCAGGGTGGAGGGGAGGGGCTAGGGCAGAGTGGGGGGGGGGGCTAGGGCAGGGTGGAGGAGGTCTAGAGCAGAGTGGGGGGGGGCTAGAGCAGGGTGGGGGGGGGCTGGAGCAGGGTGGAGGGGGGGCGGCTAGGGCAGGGTGGAGGGGGGGGCTAGAGCAGGGTGGGGGTTGGTGTGGGCTAGGGCAGAGTGGGGGGGGGGTTGGCGGGGCTAGGCAGGGTGGAGGGGGGAGGCTCGGGCAGGTGGAGGGGGGGGGGTTGGTGGGGCTAGGGCAGGGTGGAGGGGGGGAGGCTCGGGCAGGGTGGAGGGGGGGCTAGAGCAGAGTGGGGGGGGGGCTAGGGCAGGGTGGAGGGGGGCTAGGGCAGAGTGGTTGGTGTGGGCTAGCCCAAGCTGGAGGGGTTTCTATTGGTTAGAGCAGTCTGTTTGTTGGTAAGGGCTAGGTTAGTACAAGCTAGAACTAAGTAGATGAATTAATACGTTCTAAATACATCGTACATGCGTTCGCATAGGCTAGAACACATTCGATATATCCGTATGGGCTACGACCTAGTGGATACGTCAGTATGGGCTAGAGCAAAGCAGAGAAGTTCGTATGTGCTACCACGGACTGGAATGAGTTCTATGATCTGCAGGGTAGCATACGCAGCACATGCTGAACACGCGAGGATAGACTGGAGGAGCCGGGGTGGTTGGGGAGTGGGCAGCATAGGGTAGACTGCTGTCGGAACTTGAGACGTAGCCGCAGTGATAAATATAAAGTGGCCTGGCTAAGCGTTCAACTGGCAGCGAACGGGCAAAGCGAGTGCGCGTGCGTGTGTAGTGTGTGAGCGTGTGTAGTGGGGAGCGTAGTGCAGCGGTTTGCGCGCTGCGCTATGAACCTAGCGAACCGGGTTCGATTCCCGCTCACGGCCAACACCAGTGACGATTATCTGAACCGGTCCTGGGCCTCCCCTAGGTCGACTCAGCCGGAAATGAGTACCTGGTGTGGTGTGTAAACATCGCCACTGGGGAGACAAAGGCGGTCGGCGTGGTGCTGGCCACCCACCCCCTCGTGTACCGTTCCGGCCTTCATAGGTGCTCGCTAACAGCACTTGTCCCTACAGTCTGTTAAGGCTATACGGGGATCTTTGTTTTATCTTTGTGTGCATGTTGCAGGGTTTGTGTGCATGTGCGGGTAGGTTGACTCAGCCCAAAAAACGAGCGAGCACCTGGTTGCGGGAGCCTTGCTCGGGTCGACACGCGGAGCTCTCCGAGGCGACGTGATGGGAGCACGTGGCACGAAGCAAAACGCTCTCGTTGCGTAGGGCGCATCGATTTGTAAAGATTCGTCGACTCGAGTCTTTTTTTTNGTCGTCGTGATGTTCTCCCACTCGTGTTGCCGGCGTCGTGTCGTACGACCAAGTGTCGACCATTTGTAACCGGCACCTCTTTTCAGTGCAACTCTTCGTGCCTGAAAATGAGACGCTGGATCGAATATCACAGAGCTACTAACATCGAGACACCTTCAGACGAGGGCAGTTCTTTCCCCCCACCCGCTCAGCGTTTGGAGGAGCAGTCAAATGATGTCTGAAATCTCAGAGTTGGAAATGAGTCGGGTAAAGTGCGCGACCAAATTTCGCGCTGAGGTTTCTTGCGGAGTAATTGTTGACCACGCGCTGGGGACGGCAACTCTCTCCGCACATGGAAGCGTGGTTGAATCGGAGACTGGCTCGCTGCACACGTGCCCCGCATCTCAGCAGTGTCAGTGCGACGCTCTGACCTCTGAGCCATTCGGCCGCCTCTTAGTCGTAGATTGAAGTGGAGTCTTAAAGATTCTAGATTTGAAGCTTTCGTGACTGCAAGGATTCATACTCTTGTTTTTTCGGTAAAGTCACATAGGTAAAAAATGAAATTAATAAAAATAAAATAATAAAATCACGACGTTTCGGAGGCAACACAAGTCTCCGTCGTCAGGTGGGACCGTCACAGCCAGATGTGCTGTATCAAGTAATACGAAGATTCTGTATCAAGTGATACGAAGTGATACAGCAAATCTGGCTGTGACGGTCCCACCTGATGACGGAACTTGTGTTGCCTCCGAAACGTCGTGATTTTATTATTTTATTTTTTAATTTTATTTCATTTTTTACCTACGTGACTTTACCGAAAAACTAAGAGTATGGAGTCTTAAAGCTCGACGCAGGGAGGCCGTGCGGNCGTGGTCAGGGAAGTTCTGCTTGACCCATAGACACTGNAAAGGGGACGAGTGCAAGGACGCAGAACGGAGAGAACAGCGCAGTACAATGTATATTTACGGTAATTCAAATGGATGGGTACCACCAGGCTCTCCAGGTGTTGTAGTAGGTGTGGCAGTGTGAGAGTATCAGACGGCAGTCCTGAGCGTCTTTTGCTGGTAGGAACCTCCTGGTTAAACCAGCCCACAGGGGATTATTGTGTCCGTCCGTCGTGCAGGGAGGGCTGGGTGGGGAGGAGGGGCTGGGTGGGAGGGAGGGGGGGAGGGGCTGGGGGGAGGTGAGAGGGGAGGGGCTGGTGGGGAGGGGCTGGGTGGGGGGTGGGAGGGTGGGGCTGGGTGGGGAGGGCTGGTCACCCCGTGGTGCCCTTATAAAACTCAACGTTGAACCTACTCACGCCGGCTTGTGCCCGCCCTCACAGTCGGCCATATTTGCGGAATACACCACGCCGCCGTTGACCCTGGCCATTGACCGAGCAACCCAACGTTCCTACCAGCTCCCTCCGCAGGAATGTGTTCTTTATGGGGAGCGGTAGTGTACCGGTTAACGCGCTGCGCTACGAACCTGGCGACCCGGGTTCGATTCTCGCTCACGGCCAACACCAGTGACGGATTATCTGAAACGTACCTGGGCCTCCCCTAGGTCGACTCAGCCTCAAATGAGTACCTGGTGCGATGTGTAAATATCGATACTTGGGAGACAAAGGCGGCCGGGCGTGGTGTTGGCCACCCATCCCCTCGTGTGCCGTGCAGGCCTTCATAGGTGCTCACTAACAGCACTTGCTCCTACAGTCTGTCAAGGCTATACGGGGGATCTTTGTCTTTGATGACTATGAGGCGGCAGTCCTGAAGCGTCTTCTCTTTATGTGTAGTGGGTTTTTCTCTGGGTCGTCTGGTTTCCCTTGACGTGAAAGCCCAACACTGGAAGTGGTCACTCATCCCATTGCATAACCCTTCTGCAAAGGATTTGTAGGTTCTTAAAATATTGTTTTGTAATCATTGAAATAATGAAACGATTTACAAAAGAAAATGTGAGTCTCTAAACAAGCGCTAAACTTAACTATATTTTTATAGCCTGATGAAGCTAGTTGTATTTGCTGGCGAAACGTCGTACTCAGAATGTAATTGTTGTGGCTTGGCTCTCCAACACACCGGTGTGCTGTACTAGCACACTACACTATACACTACACTACTATACACAATATACTACACTATACACTACACTATACACTACACTACTATACACAATATACTACACTATACACTACACTATACACTACACTACACAGGTGTGCTGTACTCGTAACTAATTGGCCACGTTCTGTTTGCGTGACAGCCCTTACTAATTGGCTGTGTCGGGTGGTGGCGGGTTTAACCACAAATTTATATTTACGCGATCTAACTCCAAAAAAGCCTATATTATGGATAATATTGGTGGCAAAAGCCTGCTACGTGTTAAACATTGTTTTATTTGACCAGGTAAGGCCCACTGAGTGATACATCTCTTTCAGACGGAACCTGGGCACAAATGATAGTTCAACGAAATGGCTTATCACGTGGATTTTTCTTTTAGCAGCCAAATACTCTAAATGCACTTTGATTCTAAATGTAGAGGGGAAAAATCGGAGGAGGACCCGGAGAAAAATCCACGCGACCCACGGGAGAGAGACACGCAAAGTCCAAATATACAAGCGAGGTCGTTAACATCTCGCCACCGTAGCGCCCTGGACAGCACAAGGTTGGCATCACAGAACTCGTGGTGGACTGACGCACACCAACTACTCCGATGGGGATGACCTTGCGTCTCCTGGAAAGTCTGGCTTTGAAGGACAACAATCTAAACACAACAAGCAGCTGGACAGAATTGAATTTTCAAACTAGATTGAAAAGTGCATAGCTCCCAGTGGCTTTGCTAATATTGAAGGAAGAGCGTTCCAGACGGCCGCAGTGACCGTCTTCAGCGTGATACCCAGCATGCATTTCTCCAGCCTTTTCATATCCGGCAAAACCCCGGTTTACATCGGGGATGCGTTCCTGAAAGGTGGGCGATGTCGCAACGACGTGAATCAAAGCAATTTACGGGATAGGTGGAGGTGAAGGCCGAGGCGATGGATATGAGAAAGGACGGATGATGATGATTATGCTATCAGCGACCGTAATTGTGGTTTGAGGCGGCGCAAATCGGGTACTGTCGTTGTGTTAATAATGTGACGCGTATTTGCAAAACGCCGTAAAAGGGGGAGACGTAAATCGGGGTAAAACTGTACTTTTCAACGTTTGTTCTGAATCACATGACTAATTTCCACCACTTAAAAGATTTTCCCGTGCAGTTACATTTATAGTAATTATATGTATCCAGCATTTCATTAAGGATCTCAAAGCGCTGTACAAGACACAGCAGCAGCAACAGGCTCTCGCATGAGGATAACGCATGAAGCTAAACACTAATTAATGAAGCTAAAAAAATACTTAAAGTAATTTGCTGAATAAATTACACGTTGATTGAATGGAATTGTGCATAGATGAACTTGAGACGTGGAAGAAGTTCCAGAGTGTGGAGGCATATTGGTATGATGCTTCTACTTTTTAAAATGCAATTTTATATTTAAATAATTAGGATAAAACATTCCATCCAATAGGCCACCTCTGTTTTCAAGTTCAAGTTCATTTATTAGGTATAGCCCTGTGAGCATTCGGCTCTTGAATCGGGTGCAACCGCAACAAACAAAAAAAAAACGTGAACAAGAAAACATAANGTGACTATGTGACTAAGTGCAAACAGAAAATCCAAGAAAAACAGTAAAATTCAAAAANGCACCGTACACCAACGCTGTGTGCAAAATCCCAGTGGATGCAAGTCAAACAACAACAACAACAACAACCACAGACAACTTAGATTAAGGCCATCAGTCTAACTCCGTACTACAACAAAAAACATGGCCAAATCAAAAAACTTTTCGAAATCACCAAAATAAAGCCATAAAAGCAATGAAACAGTGATCATAGGAACTGTGACCGAATTTTCACAATAAACGACATAAACAACATGTACTACCTTCAATAAATGCTGTTGGTACACGTACTCCGTTGTGTTTTCAGTTGTGTCCTTCCCAATAGTTATGTATTTTTGTGCATGTAAACTTGTACAGTATATGACATTTGCACCTCCGATTAGCACAGTTGGCTACGTATGGTGCAAATAAGTTCAACATGCATACATTGATCACATTCACATTCACCTCTGTCATACTAATCACTGCGTCGTCAGCGAATCTGAGATTATTAACTCGTTTACCTCTTACTACGTTTGTTAATTTTGCAATCCAAATTTCATAATAGAGGTGTGTGGGTTAGATCGCATAAACATATGAATGTGTCGTTAAAACCCACCACCACCCGACACAGCCAACTAGTAAAGGGTTGTCACGTAAACAGAACGTGGCAATCCATTACTAGTACAGCAACACGGTGTAAAAAAATAAATTAAAAATTACTAAAAGTAATAATAGAAATAAAATAAAATAATAAATCACGATGTTTCGAGGCAACACAAGTCTCCGTCATCAGGTGGGACCGTCACAGCTAGATTTGTTGTATCAAGTGAGAATCAACACAGGTGTGTTGGAGAGCCAAGCCACAACATTTACAAACTGAGTACGATGTTTCACAATGTGAGGGGTGGGCGGTGGGGATTACTGAGGCAACGTACATTATGGAGCCCTTAGAATTTGTCCTTCCTGTCTATTGTGTTTTTATTAAAATAGCCCTACCAACGGTAATCCCTATTAAGTACGCTGCCCTTTGTAGGCATGCTTTTAATTATGTATTACTTGATGATTCGCTTCCACGCATCACTAAGGCGGTAGCTATCCGAACGGTTAAAGTTATTTTTATTTCTTTCAATTTAGATAGATTATCTAATTAGTCTTGGCCAGTAGTAGCTAGTTTGGCACAGAACTTCAACATGATCAAATTCAATTGAGTGTCCTTGTTGGCACGCGTGTGCTGCTACTGCTGACAGTTGCATTTGGGAGAATTTAATATTTCTCTGATGTTATTTTAGTCTCGTGCTGATCATCCCATTGTGCAAGAGCGCAGAAGTGTGGTCAACACATCTACGCCTCTATGTAAGGAACGAAACAGGTGGACTTCACAAATCTGGCTGTCGCCTGATGAAGCTGGTTGTAATTACTGGCGAAACGTCGTACTCAGATTGTAAATGTTGTGGCTTGGCTCTCCAACACACCGGTGTGCTGTACTAGTATACTACACTATACACTACACTACTATACACTACACTATATATACAATACACTACACTATACACTAGTGCTGTACTAGTGACGAATTGGCCACGTTTTGTTTCCGTGACAACCCTTACTAGTTGGCTGTGTCGGGTGGTGGCGGGTTTTAACGACACATTTATATATTTACGCGATCTAACCCAAAAACCTCTATTATGGGTGATATTGGTCGCGACAGCCTACGTGTTAATCCAAATTTCGTAAGCAAACATTTTTCCGGATTGCTGATTTAATTTGTGTTTTGTAACTTATTTTACTTGAAAAGAATCATTGAGGCGCCATTCTAGGAGTGGAGTATTTTATGAATGTGTAAACATTTAGAAATAAAGTTGGTCCGCTAATTTTTATCCCAACGGCTGAGACTGCCCCTTTGATTCTTCGATGGTGTCTAGAGTTCTGCGATTATTCGATTAGCACGGTTGACTACGTATGGTACGAAAAAAGTTCAACATACGTACATGATTAGTGGCTGCTACCCCTTAAGGGATGGCTATGAAACATCCTCCTCACCTGAAAATGTATTTGTTTCCTACATACATTTTTTCTTTCGAGATTCGCATAGAATTCCTCCCAATAGTTTGATGGTTCTGTGTCTTATGCTAGGTTACGATTTCGCACCTCGCTCTGTAAGGGCTACTATTTGTTATTTACCAATAATTATCAACGTTCATTTTGCTACTTTCACGCACCCATGAATTTCTTCGTGTGATATCTTGACGGAATGTTTGTGTTGTTTTTGTAGAATTTATTTTTATCGCGTGTTTTTACACGAGTGGGTTTTTGCCGAGTTCAGGTCGGTGAAGTCCCGTGCAGGTAAGAACCAAAACACACAAAAGTCTCTTTCACCCCCATGTTCTCACTTCCCACCGATGCCTCTGATCAAGGAGCGTGGGAACCAAACATTTCACCACCGCTGTCAACGTTCTCGGTGAGAAGTTCACGTCAGGACCCCCCCCNACGCCCCGACCCCCCCCCCAGTGCCCATTACAAAAAAACGCCACGATCTGCAACGCCTAAAATGGTCCATGAAGTCAAATCATTCTGGCGACAACAGATTTACCACTTGGCCTCAAAATAAGGGGACTGGATTGTAAATGGGGGACGCTATGGACAGGCTTTTAGAGTGGTAGGTGAGGCCTTTTCTCTCTCTCCTGACCACCTATTCCCAGAAAAAAAAAAAAAGTCGGCCCTAAATTTAGCACGACCGCCTGTCTGCGCAAAGAATCTCTTGTTGATTCAATAATCAATCTAACTCATCGTGGATGGGTAACGCCACCCGGCTAAAATAAATGTGCAATATTGCATAACGGCTGTGGTGGCTTGTTTCGCGTTTGCATTTAATCTCGCGTCTTGCCAGCGGGTCGCGGGCTCTGGTTTAGCCAAAAGCCTGCGCCTCGTTTTTAGCCTGCAGTTGAAGGTATTGATATAAATTATAGTTGCTTTATTTAACCATGGCGATCATCGCCCCCCCCCCACCCCTTCCCTATTGGCAGTCATAATATCTTCACGTTTATTTATTTAGCCGTGCAAGAGTCCGCTGAGAATAATGTATCTCTTCGCATTATTTTGTCACCGTCTGCCAGAAGTCTGTGGCTAGATTCGAGGCGGGAAATGGGTCTGTGGAAGCTAACAACAGTGTAGACGTGTATCGCCTTACGTAACAGCCTCTGGGCTACAAATGATGAACGTGTTGAGTGTTTTTTTTNGTTAGTACGTGCTTGTGCACCAATGTAACGCAGCAGCAGCAGCATCGTTGGCTAATTTGTTTAAACTAAAACTAAACAAACATGATAATTGGTTTTTTACCCTTCTATCTGGCACAAAACACCTTTTACAAGGAGTCATGTTTGCATAGACCACAATACTGCAGTCATAAGGCAAACAAAAAACATAACCCTGTCCTTGAAGTTGATTGGTCCACACCCGAGACATCTTTCCTTAGAGCCTAGTCTCACATGGGTTGGACCAGATGACGCCAAAAGGCGCACAACTAAAATACAATGCACCATCAGAGTATGAGAGCTTTGGGTAGCATTTACACCATTGGAACCTCATTTGCCAGTAAAAATATGATAATTGGTTTTTTACCCTTCTATCTGGCAACAAAACTGACACCAATTATCATATTTTTACTGGCAAATGAGGTTCCAATGGTGTAAACAAAACATATTTCACCAGGAAAGGCCCACTGAGCTAACGGCTCTCTTTCAGAAGTGACCTGGCCACAAACGATAGCTCAACGAAGTGGCTGATCACGTGGAGATTTACAGCAGCCAAATACTCCACAGACGTGTTGTCTAAATGCGGAGGGAAACTGTGGAGGGAAAACCCGGAGGTCCTGGATGTATTGTTCCACACGACCACGGGAGAACACGCAATTCTGTGCTGTAAGAATATCCTGAATGCCACAAGTGCTTATTTTATTATTATTTCACCAGGTGAGAACCCCCTTAAGATGATGAACTCTTTGCGTGATGGAATCAGGTAGACCCCACGCAGATTTCACTTCAGTTTCAGTTTCATTTATTTGGTAGCCCTGTGAGCCATTCGGCTCTTGAATGAGTGCAATCGCAACAAACAAAAAACAAAAACATGAACAAGAAAACATCTTAAAGTGACCATGTGACTATGCGCAAACAGAAACATCCAGGAAAAAACTGCAAAGTCTTTCAGAAAAAAGCACCGTACACCAACGCTGTGCAAAAATCCCAGTGGGATGCAAGTCAAACAACAACAACAACAACCACAAGGCAACTTAGATTAAAGCCATCATTCTAACTCTGTACTACAAAAAACAAACATTGCCAAACCAAAAACACTTTTCTAAATCACCAAAATAAAGCCATAAAAGCAATGTAACACTGATCATAGGAACTGTGACCGAAATTTCACAATAAATGACTTAAAACAACATGTACCACCAAAACCCTGTAGCCATTAAAGAGAGCGGAAGCTCTTTCACAGCTGATCTGCCATGCCTACTATAGTCACCCAGGAATTCATCTTCTTGGTTCTTTCGGTAAAGTCACGTAGAATGGAAATAATAAAATAATAAAATAAAACATAATAAAATAATTCTCACGACGTTTCGGCCACAACACAAGCAGAGTCTTCAGACTTATGTTTTAAAAGTTAAGTGTTTATAGTATGAAATGGTCAGTTACGAAGACTGGGAACCCATCCTCGAAGTACTGATGTTATACGTTATTCAATATACGATGTTTCGATATACGAACGCAGCTCCAGGAACGCATCTACATATATCGAGGTATTTCTGATTCTGTATCCCTACTTCGCCTCCCGACTGTTTCGATCCGCTGATGAGGGATTGCTAAACATCCGATTACAAATATCTGGGGCCCGCTCTTCTGCTTACGCAGGGGATCGTCTAAAGTAAAAAAAAATACTTACAACTTTACCCTCTTCAGCCTGGCTTTCACAGATAACATCTTTTTTTTTTTTACAAAATGCATTGTTGAAGATCAAGATAACTAGTATCTGAATTGCATGGTTTTAAAATGTTAATGGACAATAATCATTTACATATTGGCTTTACGAAAGTGCCTTTAAAGCAATAAAGTTTGATTGATTGATTAAGTAACAAGTGTTATTTCACGATGAGGTGGTTGAGCCGCGTAATTTTGTCAGGAGTAGCGAAGTGGTGCATCATCAATGTGATGATGTTTCCTTCGTATTTGTGACTCGTGTGTTCCATAGTCCAATCTGGATGACCAGCACAAGACCATGAAGTTGTTGAAGACCGTTTTGAATAATCGTTATTCATATTCTTGGTTTTTTCGGTAAAGTCACGTAAATAAAACATTAAAATTAATTAAAGTAAAATAAAATAAAAATCACGACGTTTCGGAGGCAACACAAGTCGTGATTTTTATTTTATTTTACTTTTATTAATTTTAATGTTTTACTTACGTGACTTTACCGAAAAAACCTAAGAATATGAATCCTTGCAGTCACGAAAGCTTCAAATCTAGAATTAATCGTTATTCGTACTACAAGTAACAGCAAAGTACATTACCGTAAATTGAATCTATACTCTTTGGTTCTTTCGGTAAAGTCACGTACTGTAGGTATAAAATAGAATACATCACGACGTTTCGGGCGCGACACAAGCGTCCATCATCTGATGTCCATCATCTGATGTCCATCATCTGATGTCCATCATCTGATGGACGCTTGTGTTGATGATGGACGCTTGTGTTGCGCCCGAAACGTGGTGATTTATTTTATTTTATTTTAAACCATCGTGACTTTACCGAAAGAACCATAGAGTATTAAATACAGTTATTAAGGTATGGTAAACTGATATGGTGTTAATCGTCATAACGTAAAAGTTGATATCGTATCGTGACAAACTTATATTGCGACCGCCATAATTCACAGTGGCACGTTCCGTCACAAGACCATCACTCATAGATCACCCATGATGCACCGCGTTTACACAATTATTAAAACCTTCCTTAAATGTTGCCCCCACTCACTGCCCTAACCCTCCTTAACCTCTTTCGCCTGTTCTCCTGTCACCATAACTACACCACCACTTGTAATAACCCCACTCTTGATCTCAATCGCTATCATCTTATGTACAGTTTTTTGTTTTTTTATAATTGCTGTAAAGCGCCTTGCAATAGGGCCGCGATATAAATTTACATAAGGTTAGGAGATGAGAGTAGAAGGATTATACGGCCCAATTTAGAGCATCGGCCCCCACATTTGCAGTAATCAGTTCCCAGTTGCAAGTGTTTTTGTTGGTGTGAAGCGGCCTGTGACGTCAGAAGTGATGATTAGAGTGAGTCTAGTTTTGCTGGTAGGATCCCACTGGTTCCACCAGCCCACAGGGATTATTGTGTCCGTCCGTCCGTCGTGCAGGTAATGGCTGGGTTGGGAAGGAGGGCTGGGTGGGGAGGGAGGGTGGGGAGGGGCTGGGTGGGGAGGGTGGGGCTGGGTGTGGGGTGGGACGGGTGGGGCTGGGTGGGGTGGGGCTGGTCACCCCGTGGTGCCCTTATAAAACTCAACGTTTAACCTACTCACGCCGGCTTGTGCCCGCCCTCACAGTCGGCCATATTTGCGGAATACACCACGCCGCCGTTGACCCTGGCCATTGACCGAGCAACCCAACGTTCCTACCAGCTCCCTCCGCAGGAATGTGTTTCTGTTCTTCCTCCGTTGAATGGACACATGCTGTATGGTCCATATCTTGGGTTGCATGGCCACAATTGCACTGTGGCTTGTCGTTAATTCGCATTCATGAAGCAGACGGTAGCTTTCTCGCGGCCTACCTGTTACGTTTCGATTTAAAGCTTTCGTGACTGCAGGGATTCATGTTCTTGGTTCTTTCGGTAAAGTCACGTAGAAGGGAAATAATAAAATAATAAAAATAAAACATAATAAAATACAATTCTCACGACGTTTCGGCCACAACGCAAGCAGCCGTCCTCAGGTGAAGAACAGGGCTGTCGGAAAGACAGTGAGAATTGTATTTTATTATGTTTTATTTTTATTATTTNATTATTTCTTCTACGTGACCTCACCGAAAGAACCAATAGATGAATACCTGTTACGTGTTTTCATGTCAGCTTAAATTCAACTACTACCATCGTATTGGCTAAATATGCGTCCTTAGTTACAATCCAGATATGGCCGATTGTCAAGAATATTATGACGGACAGGCAGCTTAAGACGCACAGGTAGCCTTGGTATACAGGAGGTCGTGGGTTCGATCTGACCATAACGCCTGCTGTATATTGGAGTTTGCGTGTCTCTCTCCCTGTGTCGCGTGGATTTGTCTCCGGGTCCTCTGTTCCCCCCCCCCNTCCACATTTAGAAACATGCATGAAGAGTATTTGGCTGCTATAATTTTCCACGTAAATAGCCACTTCGTTGAGCTATAAGTTGTTGCTTCTGAAATAACTCAGGGGCATTACCTGGTAAAGTAAAAAAGGTCATCTGGATTTGAGGTTTTAGTGACTGCAGGGATCCATACTCTTTGGTCTTTCGGTAAAGTCACGTGGGTTTAATTTATTTGTTTTATATCTACGTGACTTTACCGAAAGAACCAAAGAGTATAAAAGAGGCAGATGATATGCCATTACTGGATCGTGAGAGCTGGCGAGAGCTTGGGAGGCCTTCATTCAGCAGTGGATTGACCAAAGCTGATGATGGAGTGACAGACTTGACCTTCAGAATGCTGGTCACCACAAGCCACGGCTACTGCACTTAATTCAGTTTACATAACGTCGCCTATGAACATCCACGCGTACGAATGAACACCATAGGTATTATTATGACCGTCTGACTTGCGAACATTTGGTTGCAGTCACGAACCGAACCCGCGGAACTATTTTGTTCGGCGGAACGATCCTCCGCGAGATGTATGAATCCAGCGTCTCGCGTGATGCACAATGACGGTGAAGCGTTCAACTGAAGGTAAGTGAAAATAAAAAAAGCATTTTTTCTTTTCATATTACAGTAAAACCTTGGATTGCGAGTAACTTGTCTGCGAGTGTTTGCAAGACGAGCAAATTTTTAAATAAATATTAATTTGATAAACAAGCGAGGTCTTGCAATACGAGTAATACGTGTTTACGCTTTGTCTGCGAGTGTCACGTGATCTCAATTGATGTACGAGTGCTTTGGATTACAACACGTTTCCGTAACGAATTATGCTCGCAATCCAAGGTTTTACTGTACTTTATTTTACGATGTGTTTACTAGCAGTATTTATTACAGTCTTAAATGCAAATGTACAATATTCGTATTCATGAGTTGAACAATGCTTTAAATTTTTTTGTTGAACCATAACACATTTTATANCGCTCACAGTTAATATTCGAGTTCTGAGATACGAACAAATCGACTACGAACGGGTCTCAGGAACGTCACCCGTTCGTAGTCGATGACCACTGGTATTTCATCTTCTTGGTTCTTTCGGTAAAGTCACGTAGAAGGAAATATAAAATAATAAAAATTAAACATTAAAATATCACCACGTTTCGGCCACAACGCAAGCAGGCTTTCGCGAAATAATTATAAAAAAGTTTTTGGGTTAGATCGCGTTATTTATAATGTGTCGTAACCCTCCACCACCCTGCTAAGACCGGGAGCAAGTGAGTGCTTCACCATTCTGGCGAATTGCCCGATGATGCTGGATGTATTACCAGCGAAACGTCGTGCTACCAAAAATTTAAATGTGTGGATTCACTCTTCAACACACCGGTGGGCTAAAGTAGTGAACTATTTGTCTTTTGTCAACATGACACTATTTTTTACTACTGTTAGGTTTTGTCGGTAAAGTCACGTAGGTAAAAAAATAACTAATAATAAAAATAAAACATAATGAAAAAATAATAGAAATAAAATAATAAATCACGACGTTTCGGAGGCAACACAAGCTTCCGTCTTTTTACCTACGACTTTACCGAAAAACCTAAGAGTATGAATCCTTGCAGTCACGAAAGCTTCAAATCTAGAACATTTTTTATGTTTGGCCGTGTCGGGTGGTGGAGGGTTACGACGCTGGGATGATGTTTCTCTTGCCTATACCACCAGGTAAACTTAACGTAACAAGTACCCACCCTTCTTGGTTCTTTCGGTAAAGTCACGTAGAAGGGAAATAATAAAATAATAAAATAAACATTATAAANTAATTCTCACGACGTTTCGGCCCAACGCAAGCAGCCGTCCTCAGGTGAAGAACAGTTCTTCCGACGCGTCTTTCCGACAGACCTGTTCTTCACCTGAGGACCTGCTTGCGTTGTGGCCGAAACGTCGTGAGAATTATTTTCATGTTTATTTTTATTATTTATTATTTCCCTTCTACGTGACTTTACCGAAAGAACCAAGAAGTTGAATCCCTGCAGTCACGAAAGCTTTAAATAAAAAAGTACCCACCCGCTTGAATACACTGGGTTCAGATGGCGACAGGCACATGGACTTGGAAGAGAATCTTTTTTTNACGTTCAATCGTGTTTTTTTTACTCTTGTCTGTCCGATTCATGTCCTTACCCATAATCCACGACAGCGCATTACAGCGGGTATTGTTATTGAAGCAGTTGAGGTTTTCGATGAAGACCAATTGGCCTGCTGCCACTCTACAACACTCAGCCTCTGCTGTCTGAGTCCTAATAATAATAATAGATGATGATGAAGTGCCCGAATTGCTGCGTATTTATTACAGAAGACGCAGCCAACGGCACGGGCAGCTCTTGTCCTTAGAGCAATTCCAACGCTGTCTACAAATCACGAGAAACACATCAGACGGAACAATCCGTGCAGCCTGGAACAAACAAGAGTATCATTACAATCTATTATTAATTCGAAAGGCGATTGCACACCGTGACAAGTTATTGAATCAGTGGAACAGGTGACTCTTTCCACACGACACGTGTAAATGATTATAGTTCATGAACAATGAGCATTGACGTATGTGTTACATGTTTTTTTTTGTGGGTAGTGGTGGCAGTGCATGCCTGGAATGCAGCACTGTTGGTGGATCACGCAAATGTTGCCAAAATCACCTTCCCGTTGCCATCGATGGTACCATACCCTGGGTCGCCAGCAGAATGCAGTGCAGCAAAGTGTGGCCTTATTTCATCTGCCATCTTCCGTATGGGATAGAGTGTTTCCCCCTTGCATGTATGGGTTTGTTTTTATCTGAGTGCTACAGCTTCCTCCCGCATGTATAAACACTCACTAATTAACCGGAGACATCTGAACATGTAGAAAACTGCAGAGCAATTGTTGGAGTGTCGGATCGCCTCCGGGCAACCTCTGGCTCGTGTCCGTGGTTTCCTAGCGAAATTGTGAGATGTCATTTGCACGAACGACGATGCTTAAAAAATATTACACCAGCCCACAGGGGATTATTGTGTCCGTCCGTCGTGCATCCAAAATGGGAGGGTGGGGCTGGGTGGAGAGGGAGGTGGGGAGGGCTGGGTGGGAGGGGCTGGTCACCCCGTGGTGCCCCTATAAACAACGCTTAACCTACTCACGCCGGCTTGTGCCCGCCCTCACAGTCGGCCATATTTGCGGAATACACCACGCCGCCGTTGACCCTGGTCATTGACTGAGCAACCCAACGTTCCTACCAGCTCCCTCCGCAGGAGGAATGTGTTCTTTTATTTTACCAGGTGAGGGCCACTGAGCTATACAGCTCTTATTCGGAAGCGACTTGGCTATCACAAATGACAGCTCAACAAAGTGGCTTATCACGTGGACATTTATTGCGGCCACATACTCTAAACGCGTGATGTCGATTCTAAACGTGGAGGGGGGGAAAACCCGGAGAAAAACCCACGCGACCACGAGGAGTGAGACCGCAAACTTCAAATATACAGCAAGCGTCAGGGTCCGGATCGAACCTACAACCCCCTGTGTACCACGCGAGGTAGTTAACATCTCGCCCTCCGTAGCGCTTTATAAAACTAATCATTAGATTTCCCCCACCTCCCCCCCCCCGACACAAACAGGCTCGACTGTGACCATGGATCGGTCCCCCTCCCATCACGCTCTGTGCGTCCGAGAACCTCTGATTAGCACGGTTGGTTACGTACAGTGCGAAAGAATTTTCGATTTAAAGCTTTCGTGACTGCAGGGATTCATCTTCTTGGTTCTTAAATATACGCTCCAAGCTTGGTGGCATTTCATTCTTCTTCACCTGAGGACGGCTGCTTGCGTTGTAGCCAAACGTCGTGAGAATTATTTTACTATGTTTTATTTTAATTATTTTATTATTTCCCTTCTACGTGACTTTACCGAAAGAACCAAGAAGATGAGTGCGAAAAAAGTTCAACATATAGACGGAAGTTTAAAGGGTTGAGGTTGCGCTCCCAGCAGGACACCCCACGCCCCATTGACAGACACGACGTGCGTATTGCCGACTTAGCTCAGCCAGTGGATTCACAAAGTACCGTCAATTATCCTAATTATTGACATCGTTATTCATGCATATCTGTCATGTGACACGCTGCTCCTGCCATGCCTTAACTCTCCTTTCTAGCCCCATCCAGGACCTGCTGCCCATGATTTCGCTGCGCGCGTTGCCTTCACTACCCCACATGGCCACGCGTCTGCAGAATAAACCCAAGAAGATGTCTTCTCCTTCTCAAACATCCCCCCCACCACCACCACCACCCACCACGTCTCAGAGGGCGCTGATTGAGGCAGGCAGGGTGGGAGGGAGGTGATGGGAGAGGAGCAGAGGAGGGTTTTAGAAGCTTTAAGAGGGAGGTGGGTGGTGGCGGTGGTGGAGGTCTAGGTTCCATGTGGAGGGGATAGGATATTGATAGGAAACAGCCCCCCCCTCATCACCACCCCCCCCCAACCCCCCCCCCCTCCCAAGGCTTCCTCGCCTGTCGACTCAGCATATTCCTTGGCCGCCTATTTTGGTCGCGATGAGGCGCACGAACACCCTATTTGGCAGGGCCGCGCGCACAGGAGTGCGGGCACGACATGGGAGCCCACCCCCCCATCACCCCACCCTCCAGCCCCCCCCCCTCTCTCCTACCACCATCCTCCCACCGACCCCTCTACCCGTCCCCTCCCTACTTCTCACCCCCTCCCATCACCCCACCCCTCCAGCCCCCCCTCCTCCTCCTACCATCACCACCCACCCCTCACCATCACCCCCCACCCCTCCCCCNTTCAAGCTGATTTTATGACTCGCGATTCGGTTTTGGTTTCACGCGACAGCGCGGATTTATTATTTGAACGTCGCTCGCCTTTTTTTGTCTCCGTCGCGCGATTCTCGAGTCGCGATGGTGACCCGTCGACTTGGGGTTTTTTAAATCCTTTATATTAAGTTCGCTTGCTTGCTTGCTTAGGACCGTGCAATCTTTCGCTCGTTTTTAACCCACTTCCGTGATCCAATCGAGCTGACATTTTCCACACAGACTCGTTGTGCGAGACATTAATGTTCGTGAAAAATTCCCTAAATTTTACACTGTTTAGGGAAAACAAATAAATATTTAATTACCAATTGCTTAATGTGGCAGACAATCATCTGACCATAGTGGCAGCCATCTCAAGCCAGAGACGAGAGACTCTGGCCGCACGCATATAAAGATTTATAGTGAAAACTTTGTTTTACGGTTTACTTGTTTTTAATCCTTTATATTAAGTTCGCTTGCTTGCTTAGGACCGTGCAAATCTTTCGATCGTTTTTTAACCCACTTCCGTGATCCAATCGAGCTGACATTTTGCACACAGACTGGTTGTGCGTGACAATGCATTTTCGTGAGAATTTTTTTTCAAATTTTACATTGTTTAGGGGAAATAAATAAATATTTATTTACCACTTGTTTAATGCTGCCAGACAATCATCTGACCCATAGGTGGCAGCCATCTCAAGCCAGAGGACGAGAGGACTCTAGCCGCCCCGATGCCACGCATATAAAGATTTACAGTGAAAAACTTTGTTTTACGGGTTTACTTGTTCTTCCTTCCCCAATCGGTTAACTTCTTACTAATTTGCGCTCTCCCCGTTACGTCCATAGATACAGAAGGCACGGACAAGGATCGTGGTTTATATTTAAATCAAACGAGACGAAGGATGCGGTTATACGACAAGGGCAAATACAGTGATCCCTCGTTTATCGCGGTTAATGGGGACCGGAACCCCTTGTGATAGGTGAAAATCCGCGAAATAGGATTGGCCCCCTAGGAATTTCCGTATGTGTGTGTGGGTACCAGAATGTTTAAAATATGTATATTTATACTTTATATATATAGTTTACTTAAATCTCTCTTCATACGATACGTATTATGGTGTTCTACACTCACCAATGACAGTAGTATCTTGAGACTTGACTCCAGTAATGACGACGATGACAGACCTGTGCAGTTCGATGAATGTGATGATGAATGATGATGATGATGGTGTTACTGCACAGGTATAATGAGGCCTTTAAATCAGTTCGAAAAATCCGCGATGCACTGAGGCCGCGAAACTTGAACCGCGAAGTGGCGAGGGATCACTGTAGTCAATGTATTGTTATTGCTGCTGTTGTTGTTATTGAACGCAATCGCCCATCGTGAACCCGTGACAATTCATTGCATGGAACGTGGGTGGGGGGTGCGTGGCGATGAACCTTTACGCGCATTCGTGTTAACGAACGATAATGATCAGTTCCGTTTTGATTTGAAGGCTGCTTTTTAACATAGCGAGACCCGCGGAGTATCAAAGGGGAGATCGTAATCAGAATATTTATTTATGTTGGAGGAATCCGACGAGCTATAGAAAGCTTTTTTTNCCACAGATGTCCAGTAGTTTGTACAGATGTCTAATCGAGAGGTTATATCGTTAGCATACAGAACAACAAATACTTTTTAAAAAATGCGGTACAATTTGAAAAAAAATTGACGGAAGGCGTTATCGTGATGGATGTGTTGAGTTGTTTGATATTTTTTTTTATCAATAAAACAAAACACGACCCAGAGTTGGTGTGTTCAATACATATTCTTAGTTTTTCCGGTAAAGTCACGTAGGTAAAAAAATAAAATTAAAATTAATAAAAGTAAAATAAAATAAAATTAAAATCACGACGTTTCGGAGGCAACACAAGCTTCCGTCTTCAGGTAGAAAAAAAAATCTAAGAATGTTCAATACATATTTAATTATTTTCGCGTATTAATCACCATCAGCCACGGTAAATGCATCCACTGCTGGATGAAGGCTTCCCCCAGCCACCGCCGTCCTCCATTATAATTCACTGCCCCACGATGCAACGATTCCATCACCATTTAGCGACTGCACACGCGGCGATATAGAACTGAATAGATTGTGTCCCAATGCGCCGTATTAATAACTGGGCGTCGGCATCTGCAACCGGAGTCGTGGCTTGAGCACTTAGCGAACACGCCCAGGTGCTGTGGGTGGAGTGCTCAATGCTCGCTGCTGATGATGATGAAGATGTATGGAGGGAGAGAAACATTCTACAGCGTGACGTTAAGGTTGGATGTCCATGCACAAGTTTTGGGGCGCCACGGTGGCGAGATGTTAACTCCCTCGCCTGGTATGAAGGAGGTTGTGGGTTCGACCCTGACCCTGCTGTATATTTGGAGTTTCGTGTTCTCTCCCGTGGTCACGTGGCTTTTTCTCCAGGTCCTCCGATTTTCCCCCCCAATTTAGAATCATGCATTTACAATATTTTGCTGCTATACATTTCCTCGTGATAAGCCACCTTGTTGAGCTATCATTTGTGGCCAAGTCTCTTCTGAAAAAGAGCCACGTAGCTCAAGGGGCACCACCTGGTAGTAAACATAGGTGGATTATTATGGGATTTGGATCGTGGGCTTGGAGAGACCTTCTTCAGCAGTGTATTGACAAATCTGATGTGGGAGTGAAGACTTGACTCCACGACCAAGAAATAAATTAATTCTAGATTTGAAGCTTTCGTGGTGCAATGATTCATATTCTTAGGTTTTTTCGGTAAAGTCACGTAGGTAAAAAAATAAAATTAATAAAAATAAAATAAAAATCACGACGTTTCGGAGGCAACACAAGCTTCCGTCTTCAGGTGTGACTTTACCTAAAAAACCTAAGAATATACTTCTTAATGCTGATCACCCACACGCCACCACTACTGCACCATTGGAACCTCCTTTGCCAGTAGCAAAATATGATAATTGGTTTTTTTACCCTTTTATCTGGCAACAAAACTGACACCTTTACTGCACTCAACGATTTTACGCTTCTCAAAATGCCTATATAGCTCAGTGGGCCTCACCCGGTGAGATAAAATAAGAACTAGCATATGAAATGGCTTGGGAGGTATACGATAGTGACCCCTTGATGCCCCGACCCCCCCCCCCCCCCCGCTGTTGTGTCAACCAGTTACTACTCTCCGTGTGCGACCTCCTATGGCCACCGCTTCGGATTCCAAACGGACGTCTTACGTCGTATACATCGACTTCTCGGTCAGAATAGCAATCCTTGCTAGGCACCGCTCACGGGAGGTCACGAGCAGTTGTGTGTGAGACAGGCCCAGGGAATGCCCTGCAGAAACCAGGGGCCACTCGTCGTGTTTTATCCGCCCAAAGCTCTGCGCGTTGTTGTAGATAGCGCCGTCTGCCCAGTGGCGTATTTCATGGACCTCATCTACAGAGGCCGATCTTGACACCACTTGGTACCAGTCGTCGGCAAGGGCTTTCTAAATTCACACTGCCCTTTGTCAATTCACTGCTGGACGATGGCCTCCCCACATCATGTCATGTTTAAAAAAAAGATATATATACCATACTTCACCACGCTGGCCAGTATGGCTTGGTGAAGAGCCGAAGAAAGGAAAGATAGGTTGAAATGTCACTCGCCGCTGATGTTAGCTGTGACCGGGAATCGAATTCAACTGGCCGGGTTCATGGCGCAGTATGCTAATTGGAGCACCACCACCACCACCCACATCAATTCCAAATCCTCCCATACCGCATCAGCCCATCTGTTCTCTCGCCCCCCCTGCCGCACCCGTTTAGCCCCCCTCTGCCCGGTAAAACAGAAGCTGCTTGGGCATGCGGTGGCTGAGCATGCGGGCTACATGACCCAGCCAACGGAGCCTCAGTCTGCCGGAGTTCATTGGAAGGGATTGTGTTCAGATCTCTCCGTGAGCTCCTCACACAATCCATCCTGCGTGGTTAAACCCAGGATGGGCTATAGGTAGAGGCGAGTCAGAACGTTTCAAGCTGACATAATAGGGGGGGGGGGGTTCCTGTCGAGAGAGGGTAACGAGGTTCGTGGGCTACAAGACCCCGGGAGTTTCCTTTGGAGCGACAGTCCGAGGCTTCGTGCACACATCACGAGTCACACACCTAAACCCTCAGGCCGTGTCCTCTCAATCATTGGCAGCAAAAATGAACGTGGTCTGGGGGGGGGCGGGCGCACATTTTTTTTGCAGTTGCTGCAGACACGGAATTAAATGTTAGTTCTTCTTCTTGGTTCTTTCGGTGAAGT
Source organism: Lethenteron camtschaticum (assembly GCA_018977245.1). Classification (NCBI taxonomy): domain Eukaryota; kingdom Metazoa; phylum Chordata; class Hyperoartia; order Petromyzontiformes; family Petromyzontidae; genus Lethenteron; species Lethenteron camtschaticum. The sequence continues at coordinate 7,181,503 of MU249573.1, read as the reverse complement.
CACGTAGAAGGGAAATAATAAAATAATAAAAATAAAACATAATAAAATAATTCTCACGACGTTTCGGCCACAACGCAAGCAGCCGTCCTCAGACGCTGTCTCCCCGACAGACCTGGTCTTCACCTGAGGACGGCTGCTTGCGTTGTGGCCGAAACGTCGTGAGAATTATTTTATTATGTTTTATTTTTAAATCCTTTATATTAAGTTCACTTGCTTGCTTGCTTACGACCGTGCAAATCTTTCGGTCGTTTTTTAACCCACTTCCCGTGATCCAATCGAGCTGACATTTTGCACACAGACTCGTTGTGCGGGACAATTTCTTTTCGTGAATTTTTTTTCCCAAAATTTTACACTTTTAGGTAAAAAAATATTATNTTTAATTACCAATTTCAATGTGGCAGGAATCATACCCATACTCAAGCCAGAGAGAGAGGACTCATCAAAGAAAACCCATGACACGCATATAAAAGATTTAAAGTGAAAAATTTGTTTTTACGGGTCAATTTTTTATTATTTTATTACTTCCTCTACGTGACTTTACCGAACGAACCAAGAAGATGAATCTGCAGTCACGAAAGCTTTAAATATAAATTTTAGTTGTTGGAGACTTCGCTTGCCAGTCGAGTCTGAGTGCGTGCCCCTCTCGAAAATCCTTGCTGCTTGAGCCAGGCGAGGATGAAGCGGGTGAATGATAAGGCAGACTCAGTCTATCAGAATAAGAATATTGATTTATTGCTGGGCGAATCCGAAGAGCTGTAAAGCTCTTTTCACAGATGTCAAGTACAGAGGCGCACAGCGCGCAGTCCCATAGACGACTTGACGATACACGCGGACGGACGCCCTGGACACCAAAAGAAAGACGGTAGAAATGACACCCATCTTCTTTCGTATGGTGGGGGGAGTTGATGGGCAACGTTTCTACTTTTAATTTACGAGATTAATGAGTGACCCAGTGGGCAGCTTTAAGGGTGAGTAGCCTGATTAATGTTTGAAATCACTGCTCGAATCGGCAAGTGGCCTCCTGTGTGGTACATGGATTGTACTGGATGCACAAACACGGGGATCGGTGGCCCAGTGGTTTAGTGCACTGCACGAAGAACCTGGCCACTTTTCTGAAGTTTTTATTGAAATTTAGTTTTGACTATTTAAACTACTTTTTTTATTTTACCAGGTAAGGCCCACTGAGCTACATAGCTCTTTTTCAGAAGCGACCTGGCCACAAATGATAACCCAACGAAGTGGCTTATTACGTGTGAATTTATAGCAGCCTAATAATAATAATAATCATCTAAACGCATGTTTATAAACGTGCATTGGGAAAAACCGGAGGACCCGGAGAAAAGTCTACGCGACCACGGGGAGACGGATACCGCAAACTCCAAATATACAGCGGCGACAGGATTGGGATCGAACCCATAACCTCCTGTATACCAGGCGAGGTAGTCAATATCTCGCCACCCGCCCACATTTCCCCGTTTCCCCCACGTGGGTAGGCTTTCATCGAGTAATAATTTACATGCGTCATTACATAAACACACATATCACATGAATGCACGGGTAGAAAATGGCATTGGCATGAACTTCGCCAAAAACGAAGATCCCCTGGGGATAGACTTTAACAGGCTGTTGGGGCAAGTGCCGTTAACGAGCAGGACCTATAAAAGGCCGGAACGGCACACGAGGGGGTGGATGGCCAGCACCACACCCGGCCGCCTTTGTCTCCCGACTGGCTGAGTCGACCTAAGGTTGGCTACCACCACCACTACAACCATCTCTACACCACCACCTACAACTCTCTCTTCCCCTGCTAGTACGACTCAACCATAAACGAGTCCCCGGTGCGGTGTGTCAACATCCGCAAATTTGGCGAGACAAATGCGGTTGGGGACGTGGTGGTTGGCCACCCAAACCCCCTCGTGTGCCGTGCCGGCCTTCATAGGTGCTGCTCGCTCGCAGCACTTGCCCCAACAGTCTGTTGGAGGCTATACGGGGCATCTTTGTCCCATAAGCAACTCTCTCCCTCTCACACAGAGCCACGTGTCACGGTGTCAAGTTTCGCCTTGACGCGAGGATTTATGCGCGTGCGTGCGTGTGTGTGTACGTCTTTCATGTATGTACGTGTATGTACATGCGTACATGTGTGTTGGTGGGGATCGGCGGTCTCGTGGTTCGCGAATTCGGCGACCCGAGGTTCGATTCCTGCTCACGGCCACCAATACCTGCAGAGACGATTATCTGAACCAGTCCTGGGTCATTCCCCGGGTGGATTTCGCCTAAAACGAGTACCTGGTGCGGTGTGTAAACATCAGCACTGGGAAGACAAAGGCGGCCGCGCGTGTTGTTGACCACCTTGTGTCCCGTGTCGGTGGCCTTCTGGTAAAGGCTACACGTGTGATGTTGTTTTTTTTCGGTGAGTGTGCGCACCGTACGTGCGCGTGCGCCTTATTTACACGTGAACGTTTGTGTCTGTCCGTGGGGTTTAACGTGCGCGTGTGTTGCATATGCGTGCGTGTACGCATGGTTATGATGCGCCGTGCCGGCCTTCAAAGGGGCTACTCGCTGTTGAGGCTACACGAAGGCTGGAGCGCGGGGGGGGGGCTTTGTGTGCCACGCGGAGAGCGTTGACGCAGTGGACTCACGGCCACGGCTACCATCAGTGGCGAGACGTGATATACCAACACCTGTCCCGTCCCTGGGTCTGCCTAGATTGACCCAGCCTTACATGAGTACAGACACTGCCCAACTCCGAACCCCGAAATAAAACTCCGTCGCATTCACGAGCGTAAATCATAGCCCGGCGTCTAAGCAGGGCATGGCATGGCTCAGGAGAGTCACGGACTCACATAGGGCACCGGGAGGCAGCGAGCGGGTGGGTGGGTGGGGGGTGGTGCCAGTGGCATCCATATCTCTGCCATAGCAGCAACAGCCGCTGTTTCCACCAACACAAAGACAAAGATGCCCCGTATAGCCTCGCAACAGTCCCACCACCAGCAATGGCTTTCAAATGATCCCAGCCTAACGAGTTGTGTTCGCGTGCGTGCGTGCGTTTAGTTGTAGCGGTTAGCGAGCCGCGATTACTGCCAACAGCGCTCGGTGATGGTTATCTGAACCGGTCCTGGGCCTCCCCTAGGTCGACTCAGCCTCAAAGGAGTAGCCGGTGAGAGGTGTAAAACATCGCTACTCGGGGGAGACAAAGGCGACCGCGCGTGGTGTTGGCCACCCACCACTCACTCGGTGTGGCGCCGTGCCGGTCTTCGTAAGTGCTACTCGCTGACGCACTTGCCCCAACAGTCTCGTAAAGGCTTCTCATCTCAGCTCTCACCCTGTCCTGGGCCCGTCTAAAGCTGGACTGCACGAGGAGCTCGCAGATAGATGACGTGTCTTTTGTTATTCGTGAAACTGAACACCGAGAACGCATTCGCTCGTAAGATCATACCTATTTAAAGGAACACCTGCGTCAGCTTGAAACATTAAGGCGGTCCTGCCTACGACTCAATCGTGTGAGCTGGTCCTGCCATGCAGCGTTTCCACCGGCATTAGAACAAGTAGATCCTAGCCGTTCTGCGGGAGGACTTGCCTTGCAATCAATCAATCAATCCGGGCTGGATTATGTGAGGCGCTTTAATATCATTGAGAGATCTTGACCCAGTCCCATCGGCGAGTAGATCCTACGGCAGGCGAGGCTGCGGTTGGCTATGCCATGTAGTCACGCATGCCCAAGCCACCGTAATGCCCAAGTAACTTTCGTTTGGTCAGATAGAGGAGGGCGGGGGGGGGGCTCAAAGGGGGTTGGCATGAGCTGCAGAGGAGATGATGAGCTGACGTGGCACGGGAGGGCTTTGAAGCTGAGTGACACCACTGGAACGACTTGTACTCGGGATGTGGAGTAAGCTATTGAGCTGTTTAGTGCAGCCGCAGCATAGTTCACGTTTATACTGTAGGAACCTCGTGGTTACACCAGCCCACAGGGGATTATTGTGTCCGTCGTGCAGGGAAGGGCTGGGTGGGGAGGGCTGGGTGGGGAGGGAGGGTGGGGAGGGAGGGGCTGGGTGTGGAGAGTGGGGCTGGGTGGAGGGTGGGGAGGGAAGGGTGGGGAGGGCTGGTTACCCAGTGGTCCCCTTATAAACTCAACGTTTAACTACTCACGCCGGCTTGTGCCCGCCCTCACAGCCGGGCATATTTGCGGAATACACCACGCCGCCGTTGACCCTGCAGGCCATTGACCGAGCAACCCAACGTTCCTACCAGCTCCCTCCGCAGGAGGAATGTGTTTTTGTTTAACCAGGTGAGAACTCGAGAGTGGCTTGGAGCATTCGCCTGCTGCCAGTAATGGCTGTGCACAATCCAAATTGTGTAATATGCCGTTAATTTTCGATTTTTGGGAATGAAACAATTGTCGAGCCGGATGCTGGAACACAATGGCCCTACTCTTGCGAATGACGCAGGGGAGCTTTTGATCGACGTCCACTGTGAAGCAGAGGGCTCGTCGAGTTGTTGTATATTGCTATAGAGGATACTGCATTACAACTGGCCACGAAGAGTTACCAATGTAGAAATAAGTAAAACGTTGCACGTAAATAAGACCTCACAATGCAGGCAGCGATGAAAAGGAAACTGGCACAATTTGGACACATATGTGGGATGGACAACAACATGAACATTAAAAGCGAGTTGTTTGGAAATAAGTAATATATAAAAAAAAACTTTTTTTAAAACACGCTTTTATGTAATGTACTATTCATGGCAAAACTCCACGACTCTTGGAAGAGGCCCTGAAGCTTGCCATAATGTAAGGGACCGTGGCCAATTACAGCCAACGTCAGTTGACCGTGGACAATTAGACCCAAGCCGAAACATAACATATACAAATTTATGTTTAACATTTTTTTTTATGATGAGAATATAGTATTGCCATCGGTATGACATAAGTATACCGAGTTTGCAGTCGATACCACATTGGGAGTGGGTTAAAATTGAGTTAGAGATTTGAGGATACAACAACAACAACGACAACAGACAGAGTGAGTTAATAAAAGCGTGTAAAATGGAAGGAACCGGAAAGACAGGACGACCTAACAGAGAATGGCTTTTACACTATGAGATCTCTTTTACCAGTGGCAAAATATAGTAGTAGGTTTTTACCCTTTTAAACTGGTACAAAACTGACACCTTTATTCAAGGCATCATGTTTGCAATAACCACAACACAACCTACTACTAGAGAATGGCTTGACCACAACACAAGAGATTGGTACCAGAAAGTTGTCCGCTGCTTGAGCATATTGGCAGAAGACGTAGGAAAGTGGAAAACAAGTTACGAAATGTGCAGTGGACACCCTACGAGCTATCCGCCCATTGATCATAATAATGATGATCTCACCCGCACTATTTATCAGGGCGCCACTTGATTCGAACCGTAAACCTCTGCAACAAGCGGCTGGGCCCCCATGCCACCGCCCCTAGAGGAAGGTAGAGGAGCGACGCTCACAACAATAAGCAAAGCGTTGGGCGTCTAAAGCACTACACGTATGTGTGTGTAGGGATGGACAACAGAGATGGCTAATCAACCGGGTTGGGACCCATGACCTCCCACACCACCGCTGAGAACACGGCGTAGCGTGCACCTAGCCTGGCGCAGCTGTGATTTTGTGGAACAGTGTGTGAGTGAGAGCACACAAAGGCGTGATTGTACACGGGTGTGTTCGGGAATGCACACTTGTGTGAGTGGGTTAGGGTATAATGGTGGGTGATAAGAGTATAAGTGTGTGTATGCATGTATGTGATAGTGTATAAGTCCGTGTGATAGTGCATAAGTGTGTGTATGTGTAATAGTTGTATGTGAGTGGGGGAGCGGTAGTGTAGCTGTTAGCGTGCTGCACTACGAACCTGGCGACCCGGGTTCGATTCCCGCTTACGGCCAACACCAGTGACGATTATCTGAACCGGTCCTGGGCCTCCCCTTGGTCGACTCAGCCTCAAATAAGTATTTGGTGTGGTGTGTAAATATTGTGCCACTAGGGAGACAAAGGCGGTCGGGCGTGGTGCTGGCCACCCACCCCCTCGTGTACCGTTTCATAGGTGCTCGTTAACACACTTGCCCCTGCAGTCTGTTAAGGCTATACGGGGGATCTTTGTCTTTTTGTGTGTGTGATAGTGCATAAGTGTTTTCCAGCAAAAAACCCCCTACCTCCTCGTTGGTTCCGGACAGCGACACTGTGGTGAGCAGTGCCGTGGGGGGTAAGGGCCAATTTAGATTGGCCATTCCCGTCATGGCGTTTGTAACCATTACAGCGGCCAAAAGGGGGCTCTGGACGGGTGCGAGGTGCTGGTAACCTCTCCACCTTCAATTCATTACCACCAAACCACGATTTAAAATGTAATAAAGCTTGTGCCGAGGCCCGGTGGGACAGGCGTCAATGACGTCTCCTGGCCAAACCCCATTTGGCGGAACCAGGAGACTGAATCCTTACCCTCGGGGCTCATCCAGAAACAACAACAACAAAAACAATACGGATGGCCACGTGGAATGATCGAACGCTCACTGCGGAGGAGAGGCTGCCACTCCTCTGTCGGGAGCTGGACCTGTACCACCTGGATCTCTGTGGTATTCAGGAGGTCGGTGGACTGGCTCTGGCTTTTGCCATCACGAGGGTGGACAGCCTTACTCGGGCAGGAGACTACCAAACTACAGGGACAAAAGAATGAGGGGGCGTGGGAGCGTGGCGGTGAGGTGTGGAAGCTGTAAGCCCCAGGCACTTGGGCTCACCTTCCATAACCAGAGGCGAGGAGTGGTGGTCGTGGTTACTTATGCCCCACCGAAGACGAACATCCATAGAGGGATGCCGCAAGGCGATGAGTCAGATGCCCCAATGCGGTTTCAGGAAAGGGCGGTCCTGCACAGATGCCATATTTTCTGTCCGTCTGTACAGCAGAGGTGTAGGGAATTCCAACAAGACCTATCTCTGCTTTATTGATGGTCAAGGTATGATACCATCAGTAGGCCTGGGCTCTGGGTTTTTTCGTGTTTCGGAGTCCTGACCCTCTGCTCACAATCATTAAGGACTTTCATGATGGTGAGCGGGCCGGGTAAACTACATGGCGAGAGTCAGAGCCATTCCCTGTTCACCTTGGGGTGCGACAGGGATGTCCTCTGGATCCCACATTATTTAAATCTATTTCGACCACGTAGTTCGTGAAGCCTTCAATGCTTGTACCGGAGGAATTTCCATCTGGTACAGATACAATGGGAGGCTGACGATGCCCAGGTGCGGTCAAGGGATGGCTCCCTATGTCAACCATGTTATGTATGCCGATGATCTGTAATTGCTCTCACTCAGAGGAGGAGTTGGAGGCGCTGCTGCTGAACCTGGAGCTTGCCACTAATAGAAGGGGCCTTACTCTCAGCCTCACCAAAACTAAGCACCTGCCTGGGTATTTTGTACCATTGGACACTCCACCCCCACAACTCCCAATTGTGATAGGGCAGTTGTGGAGAGAGTGGAGTTTTCCATACTGGTCAGTGTGCTCATGACCGGCTCCGGTTTGACAGCAGAGGTCTCACTCCGAATCAGCGAGCGGCATTATCTCTTCATCGGTTACGTAACGCTGTGTGGAAGCTACCTGGTCTGTCGCTCCGCACGAAGCCTCAGGTCTTCTTGGCCACAGTCATTCCCTCCCTTCTTACGCTTGCGAAACGGACCCCTTAATGGAGCATCTTCGCCGGTTAGAAACATTTAGGCTGGCCTGCCTACGATCCATCCTGGGTTTAACCAGGCTGGATTATGTGATCTCACAAATCCTTAAAGATATGGACAAAGTCCCATCGGTGAGCTCCTCCGGCAGGCAAGGTTGCATTGGCTGGGCCATGTAGCCCGCAGCCCAGCCACCACTTGCCGAAACAGCTTTGTTGGCCGGATCGAGGGGCTAACGGGCGCGGCACGGGCTGAGAAGACGGAGTGATGTGGTACAGGAGGACGTGGAGCTGAGTGGACTTGCTGATGACTGGTACCAGCGGTGTCAAGATCGGCCTATGTGGAGGAGGCTCGTGAAGGACGCCTGGGCAGTTGGAGGCAGTCGCCCTCCAACAACAACGGAGGGTGGAGGAGTGACGATCACAACAACGAGCGGAGCGCCGGGTGGCTAAAGCACAGCAAGTTGCACAGTCGGTGGCACAGGTGGTGCATCAGCCAGTCATCTCAGTCAGTCGACCCATGGCACCGTGACTTCGTTCCAGGGGGCGTTCGACACTTCACGTGGCCTCAACGTGCACATAGTCTGGCACAAGCAATCGTGGTGACGTCACCGCCACTGAGTGGCGACTGGCGGTTGTTGTATAAGTATGTGTGTAATAGTGCAAACGTGGGTGTTTATACAAGTGTGCGTGTGTGATAGTGTACAAATGTGTGTGTTAGTGTATGTGTGAGTAACAGTATATAAATGCGTGTGTTAGTTTGCGTGTGTGTGAAAGTGTATAAGTGTGTGTGTGTGATAGTGTAGAGTGCGTGTGTTGTTTCTTGTGTGGGATTTGTTGACATGGCAACGTTATGTGGACACCAGTTGCATAACACGCGAACCCCCTCACCCCTCCCCCGTCACTCGCTACCCTCCCCCCTCCATGCAGCCCCTCCCCTCTACCCCCCCCCACCTCCGCCCCCTTCACCACAGGGGTCAGGACGAGCTGTCCATTCGCGCTGTTCACGTGACCGGGGGGGGGGGGGCGGCGAGGTAGGGGGTGAATTCTCATCATCATCATCACGAACGCGAGCATATTGGGGGGGGGGGGACACCCCCCTCTAATATTAAAATATGCTCAAAATGTCACCCCCCCCCCAATATATTGATATAAATAGAATTGATATAAATATAATATGATTGTGGTTACGGTTGTACTTTTTAAGTCCCTAATCTCTGCCGTTACATACAATGAAACAAGAAAAGGTAAAAAAAAGAAAAAAACAGAGCAATGTAATACAATACACTAGTAGACATTATTGTAAAAAAAAGTCCATTATATGTGTTAGTGATTTTTTTAATATTTTAGGCAGGAAATTCGTTTTCAAATTAAGATTTTTTTTTTCTGGGGGGTGACCCCCAGACCCCCTGGAAGATTTGGTCCCCCCAATGTTGACTCCGTGGCTACGGCCTTGCATCACACCATCACGAGTCACATCAAACACGAGTCGTATCATCATTGTCAACCATATCAACAGCACGAGCCAGATCATCATCATCGTCACAAACCTCATTATCATCACGATGAACACGATCAGCATCACATCATCACGAACCACATCATCATCATTGCAGCCTACGGCCAAATCAGCCTTCATGCCATCGATCTCGTAACATCTCGAATGCTATAACCAGACTACGTGCTTGGTACTGGTAGGAACCCACCGGTTCCACCAGCCCACAGGGGATTAGTGTGTCCGTCCGTCCGTTGTGCAGAGAGGGGCTGGGTGGGAGAGAGGGGCTGGGTGGGGGTGGGAGGAGTGGGGCTGGGTGGGGAGGGCTGGTCATCCCGTGGTGCCCTTATAAAACTCAACGTTTAACCTACTCACGCCGGCTTGTGCCCGCCCTCACAGTCAGGCATATTTGCGGAATACACCACGCCGCCGTTGATGTTGACCGTTGACCGAGCAACCCAACGTTCCTACCAGCTCCCTCCGCAGGAATGTGTTTAATACTTGCTGCCTCCGAATACCAGAGCTGTTTTATGCTCGCAATGTGAGGTGGCCAGGAGATGGCAGCACAGCTATAGATTGTTTAATCTATCTGTATGGGGCTTCAAGTGTCATCTCTTCGGTGTCCTACTTAAGTAAGTAACACATTCCTGCGGAGGGAGCTGGTAGGAACGTTGGGTTGCTCGGTCAATGGCCAGGGTCAACGGCGGCGTGGTGTATTCCGCAAATATGCCCGACTGTGAGGGCGGGCACAAGCCGGCGTGAGTAGGTTAAACGTTGAGTTTTATAAGGGCACCACGGGGTGATCAGCCCCTCCCCACCCAGCCCCACCCCTCCACCCCCACCCAGCCCCACCCAGCCCCTCCCCACCCTCCCCTCCCCTCCCACCCAGCCCCTCCCCACCCTCCCACCCAGCCCCTCCCACCCTCCCCTCTCCACTCTCCACCCAGCCCGACCCTCCCATTTTTGGATTCACGACGGACGGACGCACATAATAATCCCCTGTGGGCTGGTGGAACCAGGTGGTTCCTACCAGTATAAACAGAGGCCATTGTTGCAAAGTCGCTTCTGAAAAGGAAGCTAATAGCTCAGTATGCTTTACCTGTTAAGATACAATTTTTTTTTACATTTTTATTGGAAAATGTTTAAAGTGATTTATTATGATAAGATAATGATAATAGGGGGTTTCTCCCTTTTTTCTGGCGACATATGGACCACCACCCTGTACATTATCGTTTGTTTACGTTTCCTCCACTTTGCACTTGTATCGTGTTGTTTTGTTGTAACGTTCTGACCCCCTACTGGACATTTGTGCAAAAAAAAGCTTTATAGCTCAACGGATTCCTCCAGTGTAAACACACATTCTGGCTGATGTAAATTCTACCGATATTTCGAGAAGAGCCGAGGAAATGCTTTTAAATATGAAAACTCACGATGCCAATGCTTTCTCGGCAGTTTTTTGGGTGCCGAAATAATAGGGCTCGGAGGTCAATATATTTTACTCATTAAAGGCATCGTCAGCCTAAATTTAGTCGACAGTCTACATTATAGACTGCCAGTACGCTCCCCAAGGTGAATAACCAGGCTCCAGTCTACATTATAGACTGTCAGTACACTCACCCAGCTTAATAACCAGGCTACAGTCTACATTATAGACTGCCAGTTCACTCACAAAACTTAATAACCAGGCTGCAGTGTACATTATAGACTGCCAGTACACTCACCAAACTTAATAACCAGGCTACAGTCTACATCATAGACTGCCAGTACACTCACCGACGTTAAAAAACAGGCTACAGTCTACATTATAGACTGCCAGTACACTCACCAAACTTAATCACCAGGCTACAGTCTACATCATAAACTGCCAGTACACTCACCAAACTTAAAAACCAGGCTACAGTCTACATTATAGACTGCCAGTACACTCACCAAACTTAATAACCAGGCTATAGTCTACATTATAGACTGCCAGTACACTCACCCAGCTTAATAACCAGGCTACAGTCTACATTATAGACTGCCAGTACACTCACCAAACTTAATATCCAGGCTGCAGTCTACATTATAGACTGCCAGTACACTCACCCAGCTTAATAATCAGGCTATAGTCTACATTATAGCCTGCCAGTATACTCACCCAGATTAATAACCATTGCTACAGTCTACATTATAGACTGCCAGTACACTCACCAAACTTAATAACCAGGCTACAGTCTACATTATAGACTCCCAGTTCACTCACCCAGCTTAATAACCAGGCTACAGTCTACATTATAGACTGCTAGTACACTCACCAAACTTAATATCCAGGCTGCAGTCTACATTATAGACTGCCAGTACACTCACACAGCTTAAAATCAGGCTACAGTCTACATTATAGACTGCCAGTACACTCACCCAGATTAATAACCATTGCTACAGTCTACATTATAGACTGCCAGTACACTCACCAAACTTAATAAACAGGCTACAGTCTACATTATAGACTGCCAGTCACACCCCAGATTAATATCCAGGCTACAGTCTACATTATAGATTGTCAGTACACTCACCAAACTTAATAACCAGGCTACAGTCTACACGAGTGTTTTAAGTTTTTTAATTCTTATTTTATTTATTTTAGTTTACTCACTTTATTTTTTATTATTATTTTTTTTATTCTATTTACGTGACTTTACCGAAAGAACCAAAGAATATGAAGTTACAAGTTCAACAGCAACACCACATCCGATTCAGAGTATCGGCGGACCAAGTCATTTCCCTCCCGTGGAGTTTGACGCTCAAGTCAATTGAAAGCAGACCAATACCCGCTGCTTGTGTGCTCGTCATAAAAAAAGACAAAGCATCCCCGCGGTGTTAGCGAGACTACATGCACTGTGGGGCGTCCATAAATGACGTCACGCGATTTTTGACGATTTTTGACCACCCCCCCCCTCGTCACCCGGCGTCACAAAAAGTCAGACCCCCCCCCNTGAAATATGACGTCACAAAGATTTTCCCCCCTTACCCCCCCGCCAAAACCATATTTCCATTTTTAAAGTAAAACATGCTTCAAATCGCTTTAAACTATTGTCATTGTAGCGCGTATTTAATGTGGCGCTGCACTCTGATGTTGTAGGAGTGTTGTTATAACAATTAGTGTTGTTATAACAATTCTTTCGGTAGAGTCACGTAGAAGGGAAATAATATAATCATAAAATAAAACATATTTTATCGAAAGAAAAAACCAAGAAGATGCATCCCTGCAGTCACGAAAGCTTTAAATCAAAATTCTATATTCATTTAAAGTTGCGCATTTTGATGTGACGTCACATTTCTCACCCCCCCCCTCGTCACACATCACAAATGTCTGACCACCCCCCCCCAGGTGCGTGACGTCATTTATGGACGGCCCCTATTGGGGCAAGTCCCGTCAGTGAGCGCCATCGGTGGGGAGATTTGAGCTGTGTGATGTGACGGGTGGCAATGCGATGTGAAACGATACGGGGCGATGTAATGATCGTGTTTCCATGAAGTGGAGTGAAGTGATTCGTGGGGGATGGTGCTCTTGCACTCCTCGTTGATGTGGACGTTACAATAGTGTGATTGTTTTTTAATCGATGATGGTGGTGTGACGTGGCGATGTTGGTGACGATGTGTCGATGTGTTTCGACTCTGCGTGGTGATGCTAGAAAATATGTAATGCGAAGTGATGCGATGATGTAATGCGATGATGTAATGCGACTAATGTCACGTTGCGGTATTATGATGCGATGGCGAGTATAATGAAAAGTTATTTATCCAGCAACGCTTCACTGGGTCTCAAGACTCCTTATCGGGAGGGAGCCACGGTGGCTCGGAGATGTTAACTTCCTCGCCTGGTATGCAGGAGGTCGAGGGTTCGATCCCGACCCTGACGATGCCTGCTGCTGTATATTTGGAGTTTGCACGTTCTCGCCGTGATCGCGTGGATTTTTCTTCGTGGCCTCTGGTTTCTCTCCCCGCAGTTAGGAACACGCGTTTTCTATAAATTTCCACGTGATAAGCCACTTCGTTGAGTCTATCATTTGTGGCCGGGTCGCTTCTGAAAAAGAGCGAAATAGTTCAGTGGGCCTGACCCGGTAAAAAAAAATGTGTTAATCGTTTTAGTTTGCATTGCGATGTTGGGCAAATGTCACTTAATTAATATTTTATACTGGTAGGAACCTCCTGGTTACACCAGCCCACAGGGGATTATTGTGTCCGTCCGTCCGTCCGTCGTGCATCCAAAAATGGGAGGGTCGGGATGGGTGGAGAGGGNAGGGTGGGAGGGCTGGGTGGGTAGGGTGGGGAGGGGCTGGTCACCCCGTGGTGCCCTTATAAAACTCAACGTTTAACCTACTCACGCCGGCTTGTGCCCGCCCTCACAGTCGGCATATTGCGGAATACACCACGCCGCCGTTGACCCTGGCCATTGACCGAGCAACCCAACGTTCCTACCATGTCCCTCCGCAGGAATGTGTTTAAGCGTTTGTAAGGGGTGGTGCTGTAGTGGTTAGCGTGCTGCGCTACAAACCCGGCGACCCGAGTTCAAGTTTCATTTAATTAGGTAATAGCCCTGTGAGCCATGCGGCTCTTGAGTCGGGTGCAACCGCAACAAACTAAATATGAACAGAGAATATCTTAAAGCGACGATGCGCAACAGAGACATCCTGGATAAACCCAGCAAATCTTCCAGAGAAAAAAAAGAACACAGCATTACAACGCTGTGTGCAAAAATCCCAGTTCAAGTCTCGCTCACGGCCAGCACCAGTAACGATTATTATGGAACCGGTCCTAGGTCGACTCAGCCTCAAGTGAATAACCTGGTGCGGTGTGGAAACATCGCCGCTGGGAGACAAAGGCGGCCAGGCGCGGTGTTGGCCACCCACCCCTCGTGTGTCGTTGCTGGACTTCATAGGTGCTGCTCGCTAGCAGCACTTGCCCCAACAGTCTGTTAAGGCTATACGGGGGATCTTTGTTTTTTTGTATAGCTTAGTAGCAGTTACGTATGCATCCATCGCGGTGGATGTCAGTTCACAAGTATCATCGTATCCTCTTCGCCACCTTCCCTAACCACCATGGATGGCTTGGTAGGGGAGAGGGTTTTGGTGAACGCTGGGGTAGGGAGGGCGGGAGGCAGGGAGGAGGGGGTAAGAAGGGGACGGGCCCACGCGGGGGGAGGGGGAGGGAGACACCACAGCAAGTGACGTCATATTGGGGAATCCCGTAAGCACGTGGTGGCTCTCGATGGCAGTGGTGATGGTGGGGGACTCGAGGGGGATCGGGAAGGACGACGAAACCTGTGCAGGTTTCTTTGAGAATCTTCTACAAGGGAAATAATAAAATAATAAAATCAACATAATAAAATACAATTCTCACGACGTTTCGGCCAGAACGCAAGCAGCCGTCCTCAGGTGAAGAACAGGGCTGTCGGAAAGACAGCCGTCTGAATGAACACCACCAAGCTTGGCAGCTTAAATATACGGCTGCTTGCGTTGTGGCCGAAACGTCGTGAGAATTGTATTATTTTATTTTTATTATTTTATTATTTCCCTTCTACGTGACTTTACCGAAAGAACCAAGAAGATGAATGAGTCAAAAGCTTTAAATCGAAATCTTCTACAAGTCAAATCTAATATTTATTTCAGGAGAGCAGCCATGACCAATCCACTCTAAAAGGCCTCCCCAACCTCACCCCATCTATCTCACGATCCTGCAATGCGTTGATTGGCAGTGGCGTGGCGCTGTTAGCGAGCACCTGTTATAAGTTGCGTGCCTGACACAACGCCCGGCCGCCTTTGTCTCCCCGCTGATGATGCTGTTATACACAGGCTGGGTCGACCCAATCTAATTCATAGTTATAGAGCACCTTCGCTCAAGGCGCTCGACGTAGCCTCCAACACGGTGAGAGAATCGACTGATTTAGCTGGTCCAAGGCGTGCTTACAAGGATTGAGGGATGAGTGATAGCGATGGACGGGCACTTTAGGGATCACGAGTGTTGAAGAGTGAATCCACAACATTTACAAAAAAAANTACAAATAAAATTGTAAATGTTGTGGATTCACTCTTCAACACACCGGTGGGCTAAAGTAGTGAACTATTTGTCTTTTGTCAACGTGACACTTTGTTTTACTGTTTGGACGTGTCGGGTGGTGGAGGGTTACGAACATTTATAAAACGTTGATTATGAGTGTTTTTGATTCACAACCCACAACTGCCCCACGGCCTTCTGTGAGTACATAATTTCGATTCAGCAGTATTGATTGAAACGACTATAATTTTTATTTATTTTACCAGGTAAGGCCCACTGAGCTACATGGCTCATTTTCAGAAACGATCTGGCAATCACAAATGATAGCTCAACGAAGTGGCTGATCTGGCATTGCAGAGGACGGTGGTGGTGATTGGTGCTGGATTTGGATCTCTCAGCATCAGCTGCAGCTCCTCTAAACTCAACAATTTTTGTTCATTTGACCAGATAAAGCCCACTGAGATATTTAACTCTTTTTCAGAAACGACCCGGCGACAAATGGTAGCCCAATGGAGTGGTTTAATATGTAGAAATGTATAGCAGCCAAAATACTCTAAGCACGTTTTCTATTTCGATTTAAAGCTTTCGTGACTGCAGGGATCCATCTTCTTGGTTCTTTCGGTAAAGTCACGTAGAAGGAAGCAATAAAATAATAAAATAAAACATAATAAAATAATTCTCACGACGTTTCGGCCACAACGCAAGCAGCCGTCCTCAGGTGAAGAATGAGACATTACCAAGCTAGGAGCTAATATATACGCTGCGTTGGAGGTGCAAGAGCGCCTTAACAAAAAGAATGTGCATATGAAGAGGAATTTAGCATATTCATGGGAAATGCGTAGGAGGTGGGTGGGGGGGGTTTCATAGTCATATTATGCCCATGCATTATGCAGGATCAACAGCACCAAGGGGGGTGCAGTAGCATTAACAAAGGAAAAGAATGTTAATAGTATGTAGCTGCAGTTACTAAACAACAACGTAGAAAACTAAAGTATAAACTACATAAAAAACTAAAGTATAAACTGCATAGCACCATCAGTATACTTACTATACTCTACAATATGCTGAGTTACTAACAACAAGTAATACATTACAATTCTACGTCGTAAAAAATTATATAATATGCTTCCATCTAAACTTTATTCTCTTACATCACACGAGCATACACCGTACTATATACTGCCATAGATAACCCAACATTAAATTATATACTGTATGCTATAAACCACACTATACCTTATACATTTAATATAACACTATGTATTATTCTACTCACCCATGTGATCACGGGAGAACATGCAAACTCCAAGTATTACAGGCATCAGGGCCGGGATCGAATCCATGACCTCCTGCGTATCAGAGGAGAGAGTGAACATCGTGCCACTGCAGCGCCCAAAATACAAGCAAACCCTTGGACCGTTTTCAACATAACTGTGTCTCATCAGCAGAGTCGGGCTGAAATGATGCACTCCCAGAAAGGCAGTGAGGCCGATGGATTGTGCAAAATATCTATCTATCTATGTTGTTGCTTACGTTGACTCAAGTTGACCTCAACGCCTTGGTTGCCCGTGCTGTCACCACATCTCCCCCCCCCNACCCTCGGGGAAGTCCTGCGAATCGAGGGAACCAGTCGCCTTCCAATTCATCAAGACCTCAATAACGTCCCTTGTCACCGCTTGAAGTCACGCAGCAAGCCCTTTTGTCCCCGTGCGCTGAACCTTCAACAATGCCACTTGAACCGTCGATAAAGCTGGGAGAGCTGAATGGAGTTCAGTGGAACTATCAAAACAAAAACCTTCTTGTGAAAGACCAACGCGGAAGATCTCTTGGTTTGATCTTCCACGAAACTCATGGTCCACCCTAAACCGACGCGGATACCTGATGCATCAATGGAAGATTAAAAACTCTCCAATCGCGTGCGACTGTGGTCGTCCAGAACAGACTCTGCAACCTGTAACGACGCGATGCCCGATCCACAAACACGAAGGGGACGTCATCACAGCGACACACTATTCCGCTGCTCCTAACGCGGTTATCTGACTCGACCACCCGAATGGGAAGTTGCAGTTGTTGCTCCGCTACTCGGTAAGTCACACGAAAGAGGAAGACTGATCGGTGAGAAAGCGAGGGATGAGAAGAGACAACCTATCAGAGGTGGGACAAAGTCATTGTTATGCAAGTCCAAGTCGAGTCTGAAGTCATCAAATTCATGACTCGAGTCTGACTCGAGTCCAAGTCATATGACTCGAGTCCACACCTCAGAGGTGGGACAAAGTCATTGTTATGCAAGTCCAAGTCGAGTCTGAAGTCATCAAATTCATGACTCGAGTCTGACTCGAGTCCAAGTCACATGACTCGAGTCCACACCTCAGAGGTGGGACAAAGTCATTGTTATGCAAGTCCAAGTCGAGTCTGAAGTCATCAAATTCATGACTCGAGTCTGACTCGAGTCCAAGTCATATGACTCGAGTCCACACCTCAGAGGTGGGACAAAGTCATTGTTATGCAAGTCCAAGTCGAGTCTGAAGTCATCAAATTCATGACTCGAGTCTGACTCGAGTCCAAGTCACATGACTCGAGTCCACACCTCAGAGGTGGGACAAAGTCATTGTTATGCAAGTCCAAGTCGAGTCTGAAGTCATCAAATTCATGACTCGAGTCTGACTCGAGTCCAAGTCACATGACTCGAGTCCACACCTCAGAGGTGGGACAAAGTCATTGTTATGCAAGTCCAAGTCGAGTCTGAAATCATCAAATTCATGACTCGAGTCTGACTCGAGTCCAAGTCACATGACTCGAGTCCACACCTCTGCAACCTATTGACGACAGCCTCGCAAGGCGACGTCCTAATCCCGGACACAATCATACGCCTTGGACACGACGTCAAAAGTTCTGCTCGTGGACTGTCCAACAACACCCTGAAGACCAAGCTCTGGACACAAGCCGCCTAAGCTCACAGGCCTCCTGTTGAACTTGAAATATCTCATTCTCAACCACGTGTCGATCCCCACTCCCCAACTCACAATTAGACTGTCACAATTCGCAATCGCCATTCGATTCAAGCATCAGTTGCTTTTGCTGATGGCAAATGTAAATGTCTCCGGTCTAGTGGCTGCAGGGCTAATCCCTTCACACGCAATATGAACGCATTTAAATCAATGTATTCTACGTCGCGTGATTCTGACAAATGCATAGCGAGAGTAAAGAATCAATTCGATAGGTCAATGCATCACCGGAACGCCTACTCGCTCGTAACATCCCGTTCACTTCATTAGCGTAAATGAAGCAAATGATCAAAGTTATGGTCTGGTTTTAATTGTGGTCAGGGTTTAAGCTACGGTAAGGGCTAGGTCAGTCGAGCGGTTGTGACTATCCACATGGCCTGTAATCCAATACCCTGGGGGTGCATTCAATGCACGAATGTTATGAAAATCCCTTCCCGCAGACGTTGAGGAGCCATACCCTGGGTTCGCCAGGAGAAGGCGGTACAGCAAGTGGACTAATCGCCAGCTGTTTCCATCTGTACGGGATGAGCGTTGCCCCCGCACACGCGTGGGTTTCCTTGGGTGCTCCCGTTTCGTCCGTGCGTATAATAAAATTATATATTCTTATTGGTTCTTTCGGTAAAGTCACGTAGAATGGAAACAATAAAATAATAAAATAAAACATAATAAAATAATTCTCACGACGTTTCGGCCACAACTAAGCAGGTCTGTCGAGAAGACAGAGTCAGACTCTGTCTTCTCGACAGACCTGTTCTCCACCTGAGGACGGCTGCTTGCGTTGTGGCCGAAACGTCGTGAGAATTATTTATTATGTTTTATTTTATTATTTTTTATTTACATTCTACGTGACTTTACCGAAAGAACCAAGAAGATGAATCCTGCAGTCACGAAAGCTTTAAATCGAAATTTTATTATGTTATATTTTATTATTTCCATTCACATTTTATTAAAATAAACTATTTTATTATGTTTTATTTTTATTATTTTATTATTTCCATTCTACGTGACTTTACCGAAAGAACCAAGAAGAATCCCTGCAGTCGTTTAAATCGAAATTTATTTATTAGTTGTTATCTACTTAACTGCCTTTTGTGCGTAGTTTGTTGTCTTTCGCACCTCCGAATCGCTGGCTACATATGGTGCGAAAGAAGTTCAACGTACACACACATACATCGCGTTGATTGGCTGAAAATATCTTAAAATAAAAGGCCAATTCAGGATCGTCGTGAAAAAGAGTCAGACGATTCAGTGTGGCTTTCCGCGATACATAAATCATAATAATAAAACCAATCATCATGGGACCTCCTTTGGCAGTACCAAAATATGAAAATAGGTTTCCCCCCTTTTTTCTGGCAACAAAACAGGTGTGAAGATGTTAGCACACCAAACTGAAACCTTTTTACAAGGAATCATGTCTGCATTTAACACAAAGCTTGTGGTCAGAATGCAGAAAAAAACATACTCTGATAATATATGCCTCGTCTCAAACGGTGTTAGAACAAAGAACGCCTTTTGGCTCAAAAGAAAGCTGTCTCTGGTGTGGACCAATCAGTTTCAAGGACAATTGGCTTCAACAAGCTGCAGATCACCTTCCCTGCCAGCAGCCAGCGCTATGCTACTTAGTGACCAATTCATGTCACTACATATGCCCTAGATAGTGAAATCACTGTGTAACAAAAAATAAATATATATTTTTGTTCCTGGGTAGTAAGTGTTATTTCCTAATTGCGTATGCCTCAAAAGTACAAAAAATGGCTATCATTCCCCACACACTTTGCTTTCGTGACCAGGACAGTTATATTTTTAAATGTACCTATTTTCAATGAGAAAACGTGTGCATTTGTGTAATTCCTTCACGTAAAGTCCCGGTCACAAAAGCAAAGTTTGTGGGTGATAATAGCAGCCATTTTCTATACTTTTGAGGCATAAGCAATTAGAAAAGAACACTTACAACCCAGGAACAAAAATCGTGTTACACAGTGTATTCACGCACACACAAGCATACTCTCATTCGTATATCGTGACATACACACATGCAAAGTGACGTGTCATAGGCTCGCCGGCGGAGGACACGAGAAAGACCCAGGCTATACGTATATATAAAGGACAAGACAAAGATCCCCCATGTAGCCTTAACAGACGCTAGGGGCAAGTGCTGTTAGCGAACAACGAAAAAGGCCGGCACGGCACACGATGGGGGTGGTTGGCAACACCCCGCCTTTGTTTCCCAAGTGCTAATGTTTCATATTTTAAATACCGTACCAGGTTCTCATTTAAGGCTGCCCGGATCGCCAGTTTCGTAGCGCAGTGCGTCAACCACCGTGGCACCACTCCCCACATACGTGTATGCACATACATCATGACGTACACATAGATATATATTGACACAGACATACATGCTCGCATACGAATGCACAAATGCATATCTAATGCCGTACGCACAAACACAGACACACACATATCTATATACATGTGCATAGATGCAGCAACAAAGACACACACTGACAGCCATACATATGATTACACACACGTGTGTACCCAGACCCACCCACATATCTATAGACACTTACTGAAATATCGGAATACACACTCAATAATACGAGAACAGTAAGCAAACACAATTACGTGCATAATTACGCGCAAAATTAGACACGAAAAAGATATAATCGATCAACTTCGGGATTAAGATCTCCCCCCCCCCGTCGTCGTCTCTCGATCCAACGCCAATCCATCGAGCTCGCTAACAGCACTTGCCCCGCCAGTCTGTTGAAGGCTACACGGGGATCTTTGTCTTTGAGCCACGTCTCCCCTCTTCCCTGCCACTCCGTGCAATTCAAAACCTGAGTGTGCGCCTCCTGGGGTGCCTTTCCTTGCGTAATTGTCAGACTCCGTGCCGCTTTTCTTTGCACCGTCCCATCGTCGACTGAAAGCACATCGTGAGGTCGAACTCACTACGCACACAGCGCTTGCCACAAATGAACCGCAGTACTTCGCTGATCTCGTCAAGGGGCATGAACCATCACGCGAACTCCGGTCATCCTCACAGCAACAACTTTTTTGGCTGCTCATCAACGAAGACGGCCACGGCATCGCGCGCTTTCAGATGAGCTTCTGCGGCCGTCTGGAACGCTCTTCCGATATTGGGGAGCGCTATGCGCTTTTAAATCGTCTCGGTTGAAAACTATTTTCTTGAGAACTGCCGTCTGTGTTTAGTTTGTTGGCCTTCCCCGCACCTACGCTTAGCACGTACGGTGCGATAGAAGTTCAGCAGACATACATACCAGATTCAAGTTCAAGTTAATATGCACACACTTGTACACAAATACGCACTTAGATACATACACGGTAGACGAAGGGGTGGTGTGGCCGTAACCACGCATGCATCTGCCTCCCCAGTGCTCATGTCTACACACCGCCCCAGATACTAATCTAAGGCTGAGTCGACCTAGGGAGGCCCAAGACCGGATCACAAGTATTCGCCACGGTTATTAGTCGTGAGCGGTAATCGAACTTTGGTCGCCAGGTTCGTAGCGCTCTCCAATGCACCTACATGCATAAAGGCAAAGATCCCCTGTATAGCCTTAGCAAACTGTTGGGGCAAGTGCTGTTAGCGAGCACCTACAAAGGCCGGCACGGCACACGAGGGGTGGGTGGCCACCACGCCCGGCCGCCTTTGTCTCCCCAGTGGCGATGTTTACACACCGCACCAGGTACTCATTTGACGCAAAACGCGGTTATACACACACACACATCATACACGCATACATGCATACATAAACACATTACATATAAAGAAACATACACACGTACATGTGTGTATTATATCCACACGCGCATACATTATACATGAATAACCGACACGTACGCACACAATACACGTCGACACGTATGTAACGTGCATACGTATTGCACACGCGTACACACACACGGTACACACGCGTGACCAGGCATCTCCACGTAAGCAAGTGCACATTTATAGGACACACGTGCATGCCCCTCCGATTTTTACACGGTTGACTACGTACGGTGCGAAAGAAGTTCAACGTACATACACAATACAGCAAACCGTGTCATCGCTGAGTTAGGAAGAGGAACAGGTGCGTTAAGAGAACATCCAAAAGTTGGATTTATCATCGTCATCATCATCCCATTGACCGTTTAGAAATAAAAAAAATGTGCCTGTGCAGGTCACGTGACTGGAAGGGACGATGACCGAAGCGCTTTCGCGGCCGTCTGGAACGCTCTTCCTTCCGATGCGAGGAAGCACTTTGAAATCTACATTGAAAACTATTTCTGGATGTAGCCTGATGCGGCTGGTTGTTATCACCAGCGAAACGTCGTAAATCGAATTGTAAATATTGTCGGTTACTCTCTAAATACGCCGGCCTATTGAAGTCGTAATTGGCACATTTTGGTTTTCGTGACAAACCTCGCTAATTGGCTGTGTCGGGTGGTGGCGGGTTTAACGACACATTTATTTTTACACCATCTAACCCAAAACACCTTTATTATGGATAATTTATTTCCAACTGCTGGCTATCAACAACAAGGCAACTCCCATGACTAATTGGGCATGGGACGCAAGCGTAGGATTGATCACCCTGTCGCTGGCCGCCTTTGGGAGGGTGTATAGTATGAAAGGCCGAAACACCCTAGGAACCAAAGGTACACTACTGACGATGCGCTCCCAAATTTCACCAGGCTCACTGTTCATGAACTCTTGGAAGTGCTTGCACAAAGGATAGTAACATCTCATCCTGTGTTCTTGGAATCTGTGTTAAGTCCGTTGCCCCCCCCCCCCCCCATTGATTAGTGCGGTTGAGTTGGCTACATACGGTGCGAAAGAAGTTCAACACACGTCCATCACCGGGTGGGTCGAGGAGCAACCATTGGAGTGGAACCCAACAGGAGGAGGCGACCGTGCCCGAGAGGTCGTCCGCCGCCGACTGCGATGGAGCTGCGTCAGCGGCTCGTTCGCAGGAGCTCCATCATGGGATCTTCGCTTCGCGAGACCACGGGTGCGAAACGTCTCCTGCCCTACGGCCTATGAACAACAACGATACGACGATTCAGACGTACGCGTTTTAGCCTTTGAAACATACCCACGGGTACATACCGACGCATACAAACGCAAACGCACGCACGCACACGCGCACACACCACGTAACACGAAGATACCCCGTATAGCCTTTGTTGTTTGTTGGGGCAAGTGCTGTCAGCAGGCGAGCACCTGCGAAGGCCGGAACGGCACACGAGGGGGTGGGTGGCCAGCACCACGCCCGGCCGCCTTTGTCTCCCCAGTGCTAAAGTTCACAGGCTGAGTCGAACGAGGGGAGGGCCCGGGACCAGTTTCAGATATTTGTACTGGTGTTGGCCATGAGAGGGAATCAAACAGGGACCGCCAGGTTCGTAGCCGAGTGCGCTAACCACGGCGCCACCGCTCCCGATGAAACACTCACGCGCGCACACACGATACATGCACGCTCATAGTCACACCGACACACAAACACAAAGATCCCACATATAGTCGTGGCCGGCTGTTGGGGCAAGTGCTGTTAGCGAGCACCTATGAAGGCCGGCACGGCACACGAAGGGGGTGGGTGGCCAGCACCACGCCCGGCCGCCTTTGTCTCCCCAGTGGCGATATTTACACATCTCAACAGGTACTTCTTTTGTGGCTGACAGACCAAGCGAGTCCCAGGTTCAAATATTCGACGCCGTTGCCGGCCGTGAACCGGAATCGAACTCGGGTTGCGGGTTGGTGGCGCAGCGCGCTGACCACTGCACTCCAGCTCCCACACGCAACTCACACTCACACACTCACACGCACTCACACTCACACGCACTCACACTCACACGCACACACAGACACCCCCGTCTCACATGCGTGCTCAATCTCGGAGCTGCGGCTCAGTTTTCTGCTCGAGCAGAACTTTTCTAAATTTAGGTTCCAACTTTTACCATCACACCCCCCCACCCCCTTCTGACTGCCCCCCCCCTGCGCACCCCACCTACCCACCCGCGATCCCACCATCCACCACCATCAGCCCCCCAAATCACCCCCCCCCCCACTCACCACCTCTCCCCCCCCCCTCGCCCGTACCGCCCCCCCCGCCACCGGTACCCAAAAAAGAAGAGTGGCGTTTATAAAGCAGGTCCGAGGCGCGAGCGTGCGTTGTGTGCGCGCATAGCGTGGAGTTCAGACACACACACACACACACCCGCACACCCCTCCCACGCGCGCACACGCACACGCACACACCTCTGCACACCTCCCAGGCACCACACACAATACACCACGCACACGCGCGTGCACCCGGAGCACAGTACGAAGAGGAAGAAGACGACGACGAATAACAAGACAGAAGATAGGGGCCACCATCCCGGTGTGGGCTTATAACTGCAGCGTGCGCGCGCGCGGGACACAGCGGCCGTGGTGGACTGGGGAGGGGGGGGTTGGTTGAGCAAGCGAGGAAGGGTCGGTGTGGGTGGTTGACAGCTGCTGCCGAGGAGGAGGAGGAGAAGTTGGTGCCGCGTGGTGTGCTGAACCGGGACGGTGCGCGCCTGGAAAGAAGGTCGCTTTAAGGAGCACCATGGATCAGGGCCACGCGAAGGAGGTCGCCGAGGTTGTGTCGTTCTTCAGCGTCGACCCGCAAAAGGGCTTGTCCCTGGAGCAGGTGCGGCGACTCCGCGAGAAGCATGGACCCAACGGTGAGCACGAGGAGGAGATACACGGGGAGGAGGTGGTGGTGGTGGTTTGAGCGGTGCCCGGGGCAGATGAGTGAAAGAGGGGAGGCTGTAACATCGAGGAGAGAAGTGCGCATCGTAATACGTGCATCACCATTCGTTGCAGAAGAGAAAAAAAAATCACATGCACACATTTAAAACTTGCGTAATCACCATCATCAGCACCACCATCACCATCAGCACCATCATCATGACGCGCCAGAATGAGCAACGATAACAGCATCATCACTACCACCACCACCACGACAAACATCATCAGCACCACCACCAGCATCATCATCATTAACATCACTACGGAACACGTGCAACCACCAAAAATACGAATAGCCACCACCATCAATCCGCACGTGCACCGGGCAGCACCGCCTACCAAGGGCACCACCACNACCAACCACCACCATCATCATCGGCATGCGCACCATCACCACCATCAACACGAGCCGCCCCCCGAACTCAGCGATGGCATGAACACGCCGCTCGCTGTGACCGAGACCCCCCCCCCACCACCGCCCCCTTAAGGGGTCGGTTATCGGGCGCGTCGCCAGCGTGAGTTCCGTACAGCCACCACGTGGGGACGCAACACGCGCCCTGCAGTTCGGGTCTGCGAGTCGTCGAGCATTCACATAGAATTCACGGGAATGGTAAATATGTTTAATGAACAATACTCTTCATTGGCAATCCCATACATTGTGCGTTCTGACGTATACATTATACGATGGTGACGATGGTGGTGGTGGTGATGGTGGTGGCGACGATTGTCAATGCAAGTGACAATTTTCACGATCGTATTGAATCATTCACTCGCGTTCGTCAGATTGTTCGTTCCAAGTTGGGTTTTCGTAAAAAAACTTTTTTATAATAATAATGATACAACGAGAGCGCGTGGTATGGGGCATTTAACAAACATTTTGAACGGCGTCTCAAAAGCCTTCAGCGCGCTCGCGCGATTTGATTGGTCCTCCGCTGTTTGGTGAGTGCCACGTGCAGCGCACAGATTAGCAAGGTCGGCTACGTACGGTGCGAAAGAAGTTCAGCACGCACACGTACATACATACGGACACGGAGAAATGGAGAGACGCGGGGAGACTTCGTTGAGACTGAGAATAGCAACTGGCGGCATCCCATGGAAGGCCACGTGGTCACAAGCGTTTCATTTATTTAGACCATTGAGCCCAGGGGTGTAAATTCTGCATTTTCCTATGGTGGGTGGGTAGGGGATGGGGGATGAAGGTGGGAGTCAGTTAACTCACAGGGTTGATGTGCCCTCCAAAAAAAATCTCGGTACCTATTTTATCAACCCGAAGTAGATGATGATATGGTTGATAAGCGGAAGCAGTCTTGTATCACTGGTTGGGAGAACAACACAACAGGGTAGCCACATGGCTCAGGATATTCTCAGTGCAAAGAGTCGATGACTTCAGCCCAGCCACCCAGTCATTCACATTGAATATCAGGCTTTCAATGAATGACTCTTGGGTTGTCAATACACGAATGGGTCGATCAATCAATTAATTGGATGATACAACCCAACTCTGGCATGCGACAAACGCAGCTCTCTCATGGCGTTTATGGAAGTTGATAATGATGACGACGACGACGATGATGAGGATCGCTCACACGATGGGGGATCTCAACGAGGCGGTAGTCCTGGGTGATGCGTTGCTCTGCTCTGCTGGAGTTTCCTATCGATTGCGTCCGTGTCGCGATAGCGCAACTGGCCTCGGAATTAATTGAAGTTGGTTGATCACAGCGAAAAGTTTCCACGAATTGAAGGCCGCGCGTAGTGATGGCACACACACGTGGCTGTGATCCAGGCACCCGTTTTGTGGATCATCTGAGCGAGAGGATAATGTACGGCAGTAACAGCAAGTAGGTTCGCAAACTAGTATGTGCCAGGGGACACTTAGTGTTTGTCGCCTCGTATGCTTGTTTGGTGAGATTTTTTTTTATTCTCAGGTTGTGCGGCTTCTTCCCACACAAACAATTCTCTCTCTCGCTCGCTCCCTCTTGAAAACACATTGGCAAAAATATAATTTGCAGGACCATCGTGAATTTTTAAAATACCTACGACTCACAGGCATTTCCTCACAGATATAATGTCATCGTTCTTTATTCATTCTAACGATGGTTCCAAAGGAAGACATCTTTCAAGATGATTTATATTATATTTTTTTCTGCCTTTAAACTCACTTACACTTGGAAGCCGGTTTAATTTCGCGTGGCTGAGACCGAATTCGAAGAACACAAGGTCTCTGTTGGGCATTTGTAAAAAAAAGCCTATAACTCATCGATTCCTCCAGATAAATTAATTATTCTGATTGTGATAGAGTGGTGACTCGCCGCATTCTGAACTAAGTAAACGACATGCGGATGGCAGGCGTTCGAAACTATAACCCAAATGTGCGGACTCAATGTCCTGACCGCAACCACCACACACCATATTTATTGAATAAGCGTATCACCACACTTTTGTCCGCGCTATGAAGAAGGGTCAATGCCAGAAACGTCGTCTACAGTGTTTTCCTTTTAAGGCCACCCACAATGTTATGATGAATATAAATACATTGCCAGAGGTTGTCCTCTGTGTTTGCGATTTGATCCTGGTCCTAAGGAATGAGGAATTTCCAGTCGCTTGAAACGGGAGATGCGGAGATTTAAATTTTGACTTTGACTGCACGCAGCCTTAATAGGTGTTCGCCAGAACCACCTGTTCCTATAGATTACCCAGGGCTACACGAGGGATTTCTGGCTTATGTGTGCATCCTATTGACCTTGTAAATGTCACACTCCACAGGAGGGCAAAGAACTTGGTTCACCGCTGATGATGATGCCGATGGACATCGTAGATACGTTTTAATTTCATGATCGAAGGCTGAGATAAATTTTGGATTTTTATGAGATCCTACCTACAGAAATAAACAGCAAATGGTTTTGTAGTTTTTTTGTCGGGCCCAAATCGGCATAATTAATCATATTATACTTACGCGATCTAACCCAACAAACATTTATTATGAATAATATTGGTCGCGACAGTCTGCGCGTTAAATATGCATAATTAATGTCTTTGCAAGTTTGTTTTCTCTATCCCAGTGATAAGCCTTTGGGTTTCACAGATATATATATTTGTCGCAGACGTTCACTTTCTTAAGCCCTCTGGAAAAATTCGTCGAGATGACGTCACTCGTCCTCGGGATTCTCCTGAGACCCGCAGACCGACACGCAGAGAGACACCCGCATAGCAACCGAGAGATTCACAGAGAGACACAAACTCACACAGAGGCCACAGACGTACGTAGGGACACATAGACTTGCATAGAAACGCAGAGAGTTACACAGAGACATATTTAGATGAGCGTAACGGGATATGGGGTTGAGGTGTGGCGCAGCTGTGCAAATGATTAGTTTGCGCCCCGAACCAATGAGTTCAATTTAACGAGTATAATAGGTTAATGTTACATATATTTTTTNGTTTAAATTGTTGAGACGTTAGTGGTGATATTCGTTTACTCACTCGCGCTGACCGGCGTGGTGAAGTATGGTCCAATACCTTCACGACTCAACGCAGCATGAGAAAAAGCCTTCATCATCCAGCAGTGGATAAACAAAGGGCTGGGAATAATTATGGATAATATTGATGGTAATAAATATGATAAATTATATTAAATTACCGATCAAACGCGTGTTTTACACGGGGGGGGGNCGGGGCAGAGTGGCAGATGTAATCGGGCCACGTAATCTGCGGCAACTGGAAAAGTTACATAATAGGCGACGTTTCAGGGAATGCCACTTTTCACAGCGCATTTCCGTGCGTCTCCTATTACATACTTGTAAAAAATCTATTTTAAGCCCACAGTCTTGTTATTACCGAATGTGTTGAGTTCTTGTTAATGTGCACACCGCTGCCAACGTATCGTCAGCAGCAGCAAACTTGAGCAAAACGTTGCTCTCGAATTAAATCAACCACCGAGCTGACGGTGATATATATATGTGGAGGGAACTGGTTATCAGCCTCCAAATCAATCTCACTCGACCAGCAGGTGGCGGGTGATTCGACCTGCGAGGTCAGCTTCCGTTGAGACGGACCGGCAATGGCCAATGCCGCGGCACAAACGACCTCTCTCTGCACTTGAAGACTCTGAACCCAAAAATACGAAGAAACAGAATCTTCCCCTTGTGGATGATCGCTGCTCGCCTAGGCTCCGTAGTTACCCCCCGGGTCCGTCTTCCCACAAGCGTGAATCTCCGTTAATTAGGAAACAAAACAACAAACAAGTATAACCCGTAAAACAAAGTTTTTCACTATAAATCCTTTAATGCGTGGCGGCTAGAGTCCTCTCGTCCTCTGGCTTGAGATGGCTACCACCTATGGGTCAGATGATTGCATGGCAGCATTAAGCAATTGGTAATTAAATAGAATATTTTTGTCGTAAAAAGTGTAAAATTTTGGAAAAAAATGTTCACGAACATTAATTGTCACGCACAACGAGTCTGCGTGGAAAATGTCAGCTCGATTGGATCACGGGAAGTGGGTTAAAAAACGACCGAAAGATTTGCACGGTCCTAAGCAAGCAAGCAAGCGAACTTAATATAAAGGATTTAAAAACACTTTAAAGTTGCACTCAATTAGCACCGCTGTTTTTTGTTACCCTGCCCATTAACCCTGACCCATTATAATTGACCCCGATCTTGACCTGACCGTTTTCTCTGGAATCGTCGTTAATCGCCTTTCTTTCTTTTTTGTGTTTTGTTTTCGCAGAATTGCCGGCGGAGGAGGGTGAGTAGCAACTCGTGCAGCGCACGGTCACTACCCCCCCAGCAGACCAACACCGGGTACAGCGTCACCCGGCAGAGAATACCCGGCCCGGTGTAGCCGCCCACTTAGCGTGCGCATGGCAGCGATACTACGATGTCCATGACTTGGCGGCTGCTATACACTTCCACGTGATAAGCCACTTCCGCTGAGCTATCATTTGCGGCCAGGTCGCTTATATAATAATAATAAAAATCACCTAATAGCTCAGTGGCTTTACCAAGTCAAATTAAAATAGTTTTTTGCTGTTAGCGATTTGCCTACCTTTCCAACACTTGTGCACTCCTATCGTGCTTGTGTATTGCTTGTTGTCGTTGTAACTTTCTGACATCTGTGAAAAAGAGCTTCATTGCTCATCGGTTTCGTCCGGTACAAAAAAAGATTCTTGATTCTAGAGGTCTGCGAGCCACGACATAGCGCCCCCTAACAGACACAGTCGGAATAGCACTCCTAATGGAGTACAGCTGGAATAGCACTCCTAATGGAGTACAGCTGGAATAGTACTCCTAATGGAGTACAGCTGGAATAGCACTCCTAATGGAGTACAGCTGGAATAGCACTCCTAATGGAGTACAGCTGAAATGGTGACAGTTGGCACGAACGGAATAGCGCCGCCTAATGGACACAGCATGAGACCATTAGTGGATACAACTGGAATAGCAACCCCCCTCCCCCCCCCCCCCATGGTTTCAGATGAAATTGGGCCTCGAGTGGACGCGCCTAAAATAGCGCCCAGTAGTGACAGGTGACATCGCAACCCTATCGGTTAAACAGAGAATAGCACCTCTGGGGTTACACGTGGAACAGCAGCCCCTGGTGGACACGGATGGCATAGCACCATTGAACAGCACTATCCAGTGGTTAAAGAGGGAATATCACCTCACCCCTAGTGGACGCACGCGTTATAACATTTGCCGGCCCTTGGTGGGTTGGTGGTGTTGGTTGCGAGGTTGACGAGATGATGATGGCGGTGGTTCTAGATTTGAAGCTTTCGTGATTGCAAGGATTCATACTCTTAGTTTTTCGGTAAAGTCACGTAGGTAAAAAAATGTAATTAAAATTAATAAAAATAATACTAGAAATAATTAATTTCATTTTTACCTACGTGACTTTACCGAAAAAACTAATATGATGATGGTGGTGGTGGTGGTGATGATGGTGGTGGTGTTGATGATGGTGGTGGTGGTGTTGATGATGATGGTGGTGGTGTTGATGATGGTGGTGGTGTGTTGATGATGGTGGTGGTGATGGTGGTGGTGTGTTGATGATGGTGGTGGTGGTGTTGATGATGGTGGTGGTGGTGTTGATGATGATGGTGGTGCTGTGTAGGTAAGTCTCTGTGGGACCTGGTGGTGGAACAGTTTGAGGATTTGCTCGTGAGGATTCTGCTTCTGGCTGCCTGCATCTCCTTTGTGAGCTCACATCACACCACAGATCGCATCACACCACAGCTCGCATCACACCAAATGTGTATCGCCTTTAAGCAGACTGTTTGGACAAATGCTCAGCCCTGAACCTAGCCCCATAGCTCTAACACTGGTCCTAATTATAACCTGAGCCTTGATTTCCACCTCAGTATCACCCCAACATTATTATCATCATCACGGACATTTGTCTTGGCAGTGACACTAACCCTGTGACCCTGACCATGGTGACCCTTGACCGTTTATACTGAACCAGTGACCCATACTATCCAGACCATGGTAATTACCTGGACTATAATAGTGGCCCTGATCCTGTTCCAAAGTCCCTGAGCCCGGGGAACCTGGTAGTAACCATGACCCAGTGACCCCTGCCCCAACCAATAAACAACGACATTGACCATGACCCAAAAACAATGACATTGACCCTGACCCAATAACATTGACCCTGACTGACATTGACCCTGACCCAAAAACAATGACTTTGACCCTGACCCAAAAACAATGACATTGACCCTGACCCAATAACAACGACCCTGACCCAACAATGACATTGACCTGACCCAATAACAACGACCCTGACCCACAATGGCATTGACCCTGACCAATAACAATGACCCTGACCTAACAATGGCATTGCCCCTGACCCAATAACAATGACCCTCACCCAACAATGGCATTGACCCTGACCCAATAACAATGACATCTGACCCAATAAGAATTACCCTTCCCCAATAACAATGACCTCTGACCCAATAAGAATGACCCTGACCCAATAACAATGATGTTGACCCTGACTGATATTGACCCTGACCCAAAAACAATGACATTGACCCTGACCCAATACCAATTACCCTGACCAATAACAATGACAATGACCATGACCCAAAAACAATGAAATTGACCCTGACCCAATAACAATGACCCTGACCCAACAATGATTACCCTGACCCAATAAAATGACATTGACCCTGACTGACATGACCATGACCCCAAAACAATAACATTGACCCTGACCCAATAGCAACGCCCCTGACCCAACATGATATTAACCCTGACCCAATGACCTCTGACCCAATCAATAAACAATGATATTGACTCTGACCCAATAACAATGACATTGACCCTGACCCAATAAGAATGACCGTGACTAACAATGACATTGACCCTGACTGACATTGACCCTGACCAATAACAATGACCCTGACCTAACAATGGCATTGCCCCTGACCCAACAATGACATTGACCCTGACCCAATAACAACGACCCTGACCAACAATGGCATTGACCCTGACCAATAACAATGACCCTGACCCAACAATGGCATTGACCCTGACCCAATAACAATGACATCTGACCCAATAAGAATTACCCTTCCCCAATAACAATGACCTCTGACCCAATAAGAATGACCCTGACCCAATAACAATGATGTTGACCCTGACTGATATTGACCCTGACCCAAAAACAATGACATTGACCCTGACCCAATACCAATTACCCTGACCAATAATAATGACATTGACCATGACCAAAAACAATGAAATTGACCCTGACCCATAACAATGACCCTGACCCAACAATGACATTTACCCTGACCCAATAACAATGACATTGACCCTGACTGACATTGACCATGACCCCAAAACAATAACATTGACCCTGACACAATAGCAACGCCCTGACCCAACAATGATATTAACCCTGACCCAATCACAATGACATTGACTCTGACCCAATAACAACGACCCTGACCCAACAATGATATTGACTCTGACCAATAACAATGACATTGACCCTGACCAATAAGAATGACCCTGACTAAATAACAATGACATTGACCCTGACTGACATTGACCCTGACCCAATAACAATGACCCTCCTAACAATGGCATTGCCCCTGACCCAAAACAATGACATTGACCCTGACCCAATAACAACGACCCTGACCCACAATGGCATTGACCCTGACCCAATAACAATGACCCTGACCCAACAATGGCATTGACCCTGACCAATAACAATGACCCTGACCCAATAAGAATTACCCTTACCCAATAACAATGACCTCTGACCCAATAAGATTGACCCTGACCCAACAATGATGTTGACCCTGACTGATATTGACCCTGACCCAACAATGACATTGACCCTGACCCAATACCAATTACCTGACCAACAATGACATTGACCATAACCCAAAAACAATGAAATTGACCCTGACCCAATAACAATGACCCTGACCCAACAATGACATTTACCCTGACCCAATAACAATGACATTGACCCTGACTGACATTGACCATGACCCCAAAACAATAACATTGACCCTGATCCAATAGCAACGCCCCTGACCCAACAATGATATTAACCCTGCCCAATCACAATGACATTGACTCTGACCCAATAACAACGACCCTGACCAACAATGATATTGACTCTGACCCAATAACAATGACATTGACCCTGACCCAATAAGAATGACCCTGACCAAATAACAATGACATTGACCCTGACTGACATTGACCCTGACCCAATAACAATGACCCTGACCCAATAATGACATTGACCCTGACCCAAATAATAACATTGACCCTGACCAATAACAATGACCCTGACCGACAATGATATTGACCCTGACCCAATAACAATGCCCCCGACCCAATAATGGCATTGACCTTGACCCAATACCAATGACCCTGACCCGACAATGACATTGACCCTGACCCAATCACAATGACCCTGACCCAACAATGACATTCACCCTGACCCAATAACAATGACATTGACCCTGACCCAATAACAACGACCCTGACCCAACAATGACATTGCCCTAACCCAATAACAATGACCTGACCCAACAATGACATTGACTCTGACCCAATAACAATGACCCTGACCNCAACAATGACATTGACCCTGACCCAATAACATGACATTGACCCTGACCCAATAACAATGACATTGACCCTGACCCAATGAATAATATACCCTGACCTTGATCCAGCGACCCTCACCCAGGAACCCTGATCCTGACCAGTGACCATGGCAGTGCCTGACCCAGTGACCCTGACTCTGTGGCGGTGCCGGACCCAGTGACCCAGCGATCGTGTTGCGACGCCTGCCCAGTGACCCTGACCCAGTGACCCTGACCCTGCCAGGTGCTCGCATGGTTCGAGGAGGGCGAGGAGACGGTCACCGCATTCGTGGAGCCGTTCGTCATCCTGCTCATCCTCATCGCCAACGCCATCGTGGGCGTGTGGCAGGTACAAACACACACACCTGTACATATACACCTCGACACACACTGTACATACGCACATTTGTACACACACATGTACACATACACACCTGTACACACACACACACCTGTACACACACCTGTACACACACACCTGCACATACGCACATTTGTACACATAAAGACAAAGCCCCGTATAACCTTTACAGACTGTTGGGGCAAGTGCTGTTAGCGAGCACCTTTGTACACACACCTGTACACACACACCTGTACACACACACACCTGTACATATACACCTCCATNCACACCTGTACATACGCACATTTGTACACATAAAGACAAAAGCCCCCGTATAGCCTTTACAGACTGTTGCGGCAAGTGCTGTTAGCGAGCACCTTTGTACACACACACACACACACCTGTACACACACACCTGTATACACGCACACCTGTATATACACACATGTACACACACATGTACACACACACACCTGTACACACACACCTGTACAAACACACAGCTGTACACACACACCTGTACACACACACCTGTACACACACTTGTACACACACACCTGTGCATACACACACATGTACACACACTGTACACACACACTGTACACACACACACACCTGTACACACACCTGTACACACACACACCTCTACACACACACACACCTGTATATAGTGCCGTGCACTTTGTGTGTAATGATGGGTGTACGCGTGCAATGCTATGCTGGGTGTGCGTTGTGTGCTGTGTGTGTGTATATATACTGTGTGTGTACTGCGTGTGCTGTGTGTGTACTGCGTGTGTGTGCTGTGTGTGTATACTGTGTGTGTGTGTACTGCATGTGCTGTGTGTGGNTGTGCTGTGTGTGTACACTGTGTGCTGTGTGTGTGTGCTGTGTGTGTGCTGTGTGTGTATATACTGTATGTGTGCTGTGTGTACTGTGTGTGCTGTGTGTGTGTATATACTGTGTGTGTGTGTGTGCTGTGTGTATAATGTGTGTGCTGTGTGTATTCTGTGTGTGCTGTGTGTATACTGCGTGTGCTGCTGTGTGTGCTGTGTGTGTGCTGTGTGTGTGTACTGTGTGTGTATACTGTGTGTACTGTGTGTATACTGTGTGTGTATACTGTGTGTATACTGTGTATGTGTGTACTGTGTGTGTGTACTCTGTGTGTGCTGTGTGTGTGTATATACTGTGTGCTGCTCTGTGTGCTGTGTGTGTGTACTGTGTGTGTGTGCTGTGTGTATATACTGTGTATTGCTGTATGTACTGTGTGTGTACTGTGTGTGTGCTGTGTGTGTACTGTGTGTGTACTGTGTGTGTGTGCTGTGTGTACTGTGTGTGTATATATATACTGTGTGTACTGTGTGTGTGTGCTGTGTGTGTGTGCTGTGTATACTGTGTGTGTGTGCTGTGTGTATACTCTGTGTGCTGCTGTGTGTGCTGTGTGTACTGTGTGTGTGTATATATTGTGTGTACTGTGTGTACTGTGTGTACTGTGCTGTGCGTAATGCCGTGCTGTGCGTGGTCCTGCGCGCTGCCAGGAGCGCAATGCGGAGAGCGCCATCGAGGCGCTGAAGGAGTACGAGCCCGAGATCGCCAAGGTGTACAGGCAGGACCGCCAGGCCGTGCAGAGAATCAAGGCGCGCGAGCTCGTGCCCGGGGACCTGGTGGAGGTGGCAGGTAGGGGGCAGGGACACGCGTGGAACACACAGCCAAACGTCCCTCCATCACCACCTCCATTACCACCTCCATCACCACCTCCATAAACACCTCCATCACCACCTCCATCATCGCCTCCATCACCACCTCCATCATCGCCTCCATCACCACCGCATCACCACCTCCATCACCATCATCTCCATCACCACCTCCATAAACACCACCATCAACACCTCCATCACCACCTCCATCATCACCTCCATCACCACCTCCATCATCGCCTCCATCACACCTCCATCATCGCCTCCATCACCACCGCCATCACCACCTCCATCACATCATCTCCATCACCACCTCCATAACACCACCATCAACACCTCCATCACCACCTCCATCACCACCTCCATAACACCTCCATCACCATCACCACCTCCATCACCATCACCACCTCCATCACCATCACCACCTCCATCACCACCTCCATCATCACCTCCATCACCACCACCACCTCCATCACCACCACCATTACCACCTCCATCACCACCGCCATCACCACCTCCATCACCATCATCTCCATCACCACCTCCATAAACACCACCATCAACACCTCCATCACCACCTCCATCACCACCTCCATAAACACCTCCATCACCATCACCTCCATCACCACACCTCCATCNCCATCACCACCATCACCTCCATCACCACCTCATCACCACCACCATCACCTCCATCACCACCTCCATAAACACCTCCATCACCACCACCATCACCATCAGCAAGTCCATGACCAACCACCTCAAACACACCTCCACAGCAGCTCACCAACTCCACACNAACCACCTCGGCATTATCTCCATAACCATCACCAACTCTATCACCAACCACCTGCATCACCACCTTCATCACCACCTCCGTCTCCATCACCAACCACCTCGAACACCACCTCCATCACCACCTCCACCACCACCTCCATGACCACCTTAGCAACTCCATAACCAACCACCTCCATCACCACCTTCACACCACCTCAGCAACGTCATCACCAACCACCTGCATCACCACCTCCATCACCACCTGACCGTCTCCATCACCAACCACCTTCAATGCTACCTGTCAACGCCACCTCACAGGCCCTCAGACACGACCGCGGGCACCACCACCACCAGCAGCAGCACAACCTCCACCAGGACAGTGAGCATGCCCATAATAATCTCTGCCTTGCTGCTGCTTCTGCTGCTGCCGTCTCCTCCCCCACCACAGTTGGAGACAAGGTCCCGGCTGCATCCGCCTCTCAGAGATCAAGTCCACCACCTGCGTGTCGACCAGTCCATCCTCACCGTACGGGAGTTCGCTCACCCACCGCTCACCACCGATTCAACACCACCATCGCCCCCACAGTGAGCCTTCAAAAAAGACAAAGACAAATATCCCCCGTATAGCCCTCCAACAGACTGTTTGGTGGGTGGGGCAAGTGCTGTCAGCGAGCACCTATGAAGGCCGCCAGCCAGTCAGTCAGCCAGCAACACTCCCGCACGCGCGCACGTGCACACTCCGTACGCGAGTCGAGTACGCCCGCGTGTGAATGCACAATACTCGCCTACCGAGTCGCCGCCAGTCCAATAACCACTGTTTATAATACAAAGACCACCCCTCCACCCAGCAAAGTGCTGTCAGCGAGAGGGTGGATGGCCAAAATCCACGCCCTCCAGCTTCCCAGCGCCGATGTTTAAGACACCCCTCACTGGGTACTCATTTAAGGCTGAGCCGACTTAGAGGTGGTGGCCCAGATCCAGTTTCAGATACTTCGCCACTGCACATAATTGGTTGTGATCGGGGTATCGAATCGGGATTTTGCCGGGTTCGGTAGCGCAGCACCGCAGCTACTAACCACTGCGCCACCGCTCCCCACTCACCTCTGGCCCCGTCGTCATCCGTGCGAGTGCAGGAGAGTCGGTGTCCGTGATCAAGCACACGGACCCCGTGCCAGACCCACGCGCCGTCAACCAGGACAAGAAGAACATGCTCTTCTCCGTGAGTCTCCATGAACAACACCTCGTCGTCCGTTGGGGGTTGTTTGACCACACTTTATGGGTTCTAGATTTGAAGCTTTCGTGACTGCAAGGATTCATATTCTTAGGTTTTTTCGGTAAGGTCACGTAGGTAAAAAATTAAAATTTATAAAAGTAAAATAAAATAAAAATCACGACGTTTCGGAGGCAACACAAGCTGCCGTCTTCAGGTGGAACCGTCACAGCACAATTGCTGTATCAAGTATTTGATACTTACTTAAGTACTTGATACTTACTTGATACAGCAATCGTGCTGTGACGGTTCTCCTGAAGACGGAAGCTTGTGTTGCCTCCGAAACGTTGTGATTTTATTTTATTTACTTTTATTAATTTAAATTTTTTACCTACGTGACTTTACCGAAAAACCCTAAGAATAAGAACACACTTTATGGGTTTTTTATTTTATTTACCAGGTAAGGCCCACTGAGCTATGTCGAGCTCTTTTTCGGAAGTGACCTGGCTATCACAGACCATGGTTAAACGAAGTGGCTTATCACGTGCAAATTTGTAGCAGCCAAATACTCTTAAACGCATACTTGGGGCGCCGCGGTGGTGAGATGTTACCTACCTCGCCTGGTATGCAGGAGGTCGTGGGTTTCTATCCCGACCCTGACGCCTGTTTAGTTGGAGTTTGCGGTGTCTCTCTCTCCCCGTTGGTCGCGTGGATTTTCTCCGGGTCCTCCGATTTTACCCTTCCACGTTTGGAAATGCCCAGGTCGCTTCTGAAAAAATTGCTGTATAGCTCAGTGGGCCTCACCTGGTAAAATAAAAAGTTTCGTCTGAACTCCTTGCACCTAGGGGCCCGTGCCATTCACACGACACCACCGCCAACAGACAAGCCGGGGGCGCCCTGATAACTGGCTGCATTTATTTAACAAACCGAAAAAAACATCACCAGATTTGAAGTTTTCGTGACTGCAGGATTCATATTATTGGTTCTTTCGGTAAAGTCACGCAGAAGGGAAACAATAAAATGTTAAAATATAAAACAATAAAATTCTCACGACGTTTCGACTGCAACACAAGCAATCGTCATCGGGTGTGAAAACCACAGCAAGAAAAAAAAAACGTCGTGAGAATTTTATTTTTTATATTTTTATTATTTTATTGTTTCCCTTCTACGTGACTTTACCGAAATAACCAAAGAGTATGAAAAAAAAACATCACGTTTAAACTCCCCACGCTCTCAATCTGCACCGGAGTTCGTAATCGCACAACCTCCGGCTCCCACGTCCAGTGCGTTCAAGTGTTGCGCCACGACTAAGCTTGACCCCAACACCCTCCTCCCCTCCCCCCCCCACAGGGCACGAACATCGCGGCCGGCAAGGCCGTCGGCATAGTGGTGGCGACCGGCGTGAACACCGAGATCGGCAAGATCCGCGACCAGATGGCGGCCACCGAACAGGAGAAGACTCCTCTGCAGCAGAAACTCGACGAGTTCGGGGAGCAGCTCTCCAAGGTGACTCCCCTCTCCCCCCTCGCTCTCAGCCCCACCGTGGCCTCCTTCACCACCGCCGCCACCAGCAGCAGCAGCAGCAGTGTGACATTCAGTGGTCACCGCCAGCTCATGCGTTCATTCAAGCAACCTGCGGATCGATCGATGGATCGACTGGCACCGATTGTTGAATTGCTTGCCTCACCCATCGGTGTGTCCGTCACTGTCACCACACGAACACCTCCACCAGCGCGACCATCAATGGTCCATTGTCACCTCTGTGTTCCTCCTCCATTGTCCCTCCTCCTCCATTGTCCCCTCCTCCTCCATTGTCCCCTCCTCCTCCATTGTCCCTCCTCCTCCATTGTCCCTCTGTCCTCCTCCATTGTCCCTCCTCCTCCATTGTCCCTCCTCCTCCATTGTCCCTCCTCCTCCATTGTCCTCCTCTCCATTGTCCCTCCTCCTCCATTGTCCCCTCCTCCTCCATTGTCCCTCCTCCTCCATTGTCCCCTCCTCCTCCATTGTCCTCCTCCTCCATTGTCCCTCCTCCTCCATTGTCCCCTCTGTCCTCCTCCATTGTCCCCTCCTCCTCCATTGTCCCTCCTCCTCCATTGTCCCCTCCTCCTCCATTGTCCCCTCCTGCTCCATTGTCCCTCCTCCTCCATTGTCCCCTCCTGCTCCATTGTCCCCTCCTCCTCCATTGTCCCCTCCTCCTCCATTGTCCCTCCTCCTCCATTGTCCCCCTCCTCCTCCATTGTCCCCTCCTCCTCCATTGTCCCNTCCTGCTCCATTGTCCCTCCTGCTCCATTGTCCCCTCCGCCTCCATTGTCCCCTCCTGCTCCATTGTCCCTCCTCCTCCATTGTCCCTCCTCCTCCATTGTCCCCTCCTCCTCCATTGTCCCTCCTCCTCCATTGTCCCCTCCTCCTCCATTGTCCCTCCTCCTCTATTGTTCCCTCCTCCTCCATTGTCCCCTCCTCCTCCATTGTCCCCTCCTCCTCCATTGTCCCTCCTCCTCCATTGTCCCCTCCTCCTCCATTGTCCCCTCCTCCTCTATTGTCCCTCCTCCTCCATTGTCCCCTCTGTCCTCTGTGCTCCTCCATTGTCCCCTCCTCCTCCATTGTCTCCTCCTCCTCCATTGTCCCCTCCTCCTCCATTGTCCCCTCCTCCTCCATTGTCCCCTCTGTGCTCCTCCATTGTCCCCTCTGTCTCCTCCTCCTCCATTGTCCCCTCCTCCTCCATTGTCCCCTCTGTGTCCCCTNCTCCTCCATTGTCCCCTCCTCCTCCATTGTCCCCTCCTCCTCCATTGTCCCCTCCTGCTCCATTGTCCCCTCCTCCATTGTCCCCTCTGTGCTCCTCCTCTATTGTCCCCTCCTCCTCCATTGTTCCCTCCTCTCCATTGTCCCCTCCTCCTCCATCAGCTGACAACATCGTGCGCGCTCTCTCCTCCCCTTCACCCCCCACCACACCACCCCAGGTCATCACTCTGATCTGCATCGCCGTGTGGATGATCAACATCGGCCACTTCAACGACCCCGTGCACGGCGGCTCGTGGATCCGCGGCGCCGTCTACTACTTCAAGATCGCCGTGGCCCTGGCCGTGGCCGCCATCCCGAGGGCCTCCCCGCCGTCATCACCACGTGCCTGGCGCTGGGCACGCGCCGCATGGCCAAGAAGAACGCCATCGTGCGCAGCCTGCCCTCCGTCGAGACGCTCGGATGCACCTCGGTCATCTGCTCCGACAAGACCGGCACGCTCACCACCAACCAGATGAGCGTTTGCAGGGTGAGCGGAGCGCCCCCCCCACCCACCCCCCCGCCACCCACCACCTTGCCGGCAGCGATGTTTGGAATATATGGGGGGGGGATCTCTGTCTCGTTTTAATAGTTGAATGTAAAGGAGTTTGTGAGATATATTTTTGCTACAGTATTATCTGCCACTCGTCTCGGTCAGTCGACCACATTGGTGGCACCCGGGTCTGTCCCGTGACTTGCTGCCAGCAGCGAGGCCCTTCCACACTTGACGTGGCCTCAAGGTGCACCTAGCCTGGAACAAGCGCCCTTGTTGTTGTTGTGTGCGAGGCGCGGGGGGGTGGGGCAGTATTTAGCGCGCTGCGCTATGATCCCGGCGACCGAATTCCATTCCCGATCACGACCCACCTCGTGAACCGTGCAATCCTTCACAGGTACTCGCAAAAAACAACAGTACTTGCCCCAACAGGCTACACGGATAATCTTTCGTATTTTGTTCTATTTGGGGAGGATGTGGAGGGGGTGGTGATGATGTTGCTGGTGGAGTTGATGATGCTGGTGATGATCGTGATGATGTTGGCAATGGCTGTGATGTTGCTGATGTTGATGGTGGTGGTGGTGTTGTTGTTGATGGTGGTGGTGCTGTAGATGTTCGTGCTGGACAAGGTTGAAGGAGACTCGTGCTCCCTGGCCGAGTTCCACATCACGGGGTCCACATACGCGCCGGAAGGAGACGTGTAGGCCTCACACCCCACGGCACACACAGAGACACACCACACACTCCCACACACACCGTACACACACCATGCAACGCGCTCAAACCATCCACACACCACGCACACTCCCCACACACACCGTACACACACCGTGCAACTCACTCACAACCATCCACACACCACGCACACCACTCCACGCACTCACGATCTACACATCGCCTAATTCACCCGGGCTACCTCCTGACCTCATTCCGCCGTGACCCCCCAACTCCCTTTAGACCCCACGACTTCTTTGCATTCTAGATTTGAAGCTTTCATGACGGCAAGGATTCATACTCTTCGGTTTTTTCGTTAAAGTCACGTAGGTAAAAAATAATAAAATAATAAAATTAAAAATAACTAAATTAAATCACGACGTGTCGAGGCAACACAAGTCTCCGTCTCACTTGATACAGTAATTTGGCTGTGACGGTCCCACCTGAAGACGGAGACTTGTGTTGCCTCCGAAACGTCGTGATTTAATTGAGTTATTTTCATTTATTATTATTTTTATTATATATTTTTTTAATTTTTACCTACGTGACTTTGCCGAAAAAACATCAAAGAGTACGATTTCTTTGCATCCACGCGCCCATTGACCTTCACCCACAGATGTCCCCGGTGTCCCCCGAGCGACCCCATGAGCGAGTGACCTTGTGACCCCGGCAGGTACAAGAACGAGAGCAAAGTGCGCACAGGGCAGTACGACGGCCTGGTGGAGCTGGCGACCATCTGCGCGCTCTGCAACGACTCCTCGCTGGACTTCAACGAGGCGAGGAAACGCTGGGGACACGGGAAGATGCAACGGGGATTCAGTTTTGAGTTTTCAGTTTCATTTATTTGGTGTAGCCCTGTGAGCCATTCGGCTCTTGAATCGGGTGCAACCGCAACAAACAAAAAACATGAACAAAAAAACATCTTAAAGTGACAATGCGCAAACAGAAAAATCCAGGAAAAAACTGAAAAAATATTGCGGAAAAAGCACCGTACACCAACGCTCTGTGCAAAAATCCCAGTGGGATGCAAGTCAAACAACAAACAACCACAGGATAACTTAGATTAAAGCCATCATTCTAACTCCGTACTACAAGAAACAAACATGGCCGAACCAAAAAACAGGATCATAGAACTGTGACCGAAATTTCGCAATAAGACATAAAACATGTACCACCAAAACCCTGTAGCCATAGCTGGCGCAGGACAAGGGGAAAAGGGGAGAATGAGGCATGGGGAGATGGGCGAGACTTAAGAGAGACACGGAGAGACACGGGTATACATCGAGTGACACGACAAGCACGAGACGCACGCGGGAATACAAAGCGGGATGGGGACACGCGGGGAGACACGGAGGCATACGGAGAGACACGCGGAGACGCAGGGGGAGACACGGAGGACAAGGAGGCATGCGGGGAGACACGGGGGGGGGGGGGCACAGGGATGTACGGCGAGATAGGAACATAGGGAGCCACAAGAACAGATGGGCAAATACGGGGAAATACAGAGAACACGGTGAGACACGGGGACACATAAAGGGGACACGGGGAGACACAGAGGCATACGGAGAGACACGAGGGGGGGGGGTCACAGGGGAGGCACGAGATGACACAAGAACACGGTGAGACACGGGAGACAGGAGTAGACGGAGAGAAGTGGAACAAGGGACGCTTGTGACGGTGGGGNTGACGATGATGGTGGTGTCGTGATGTTCTCAGGCCAAGGAATCTTCGAGAAGGTGGAGAGGCGACGGAGACGGCGCTCACGTGCCTCGTGGAGAAGATGAACGTGTTCGACACGACGTGAACCGACTCACCAAAGTGGAGCGCGCCAACGCGTGCAACACGTGAGCCTCACTCGCACCGCTCGCTCGCACCGCTCGCTCGTTCGCTCGCTCGCTCCACTCACCCACCGACGCGGCTAT
Source organism: Lethenteron camtschaticum (assembly GCA_018977245.1). Lineage (NCBI taxonomy): Eukaryota > Metazoa > Chordata > Hyperoartia > Petromyzontiformes > Petromyzontidae > Lethenteron > Lethenteron camtschaticum. The sequence goes on along the minus strand of MU249573.1, from coordinate 7,137,460 downwards.
CCTCGCGACGACCAGTGAACGGACAAAGGGATTGAGCGGCGTCTCAAGGAATTGACTTGTGAAGGCAATTCATTGAAGGTGCCGGCGAACGATAATGCGGACACACCGATGGGCGAGGCGAGCAATTCAACAATCGGTGCGATCGATCGATCGATCGATCCGCAGGTCGCTTGAGGAACGCATGGGCGAATGGATGAGCCGGCGGGCGAGCAAGCGAATGAGAAAGTAAATGTGAGACCGGTGAACGAATGAACGACCGAATGAATGAACGAACGTGGGGGGGGGGGTTTGTATGGATGTTACACTTTAACACGTAGACTTTGGCAACCGATAGTGTCCGTGGTAACGTGTTTTTTGGGGGTTAGATGGCATAAGCGCACATTAACCCTAAACAAAAACCTTTGTGATATTGAACTTAAATTTCGATTTAAAGCTTTCGTGACTGCAGGATTCATCTTATTGGTTCTTTTATTATGTTTTATTTTTATTATTTCCATTCTACTGACTTTACCGAAAGAACCAAGAAGATATTGAACTTAGTTCAGCACGATACGTAGCCAACGGAGCCCCCTCTCTCCACCCCCCGCTCCTCCGCCTGCCCCTCCCCGTCACCCTCCTCCACCCGCCCCCACCTCCTCCACCCGCCCCCCACCCTCATGCGTCTCGTGCCCCCCCCCCCGCCCCCAGGTGATCAAGCAACTGATGCGCAAGGAATTCACGCTGGAGTTCTCGCGAGACCCAAGTCCATGTCCGTCTACTGCGTCCCACCAAGCCCACGCGCTCCGCCGTGGGTCCCAAGCTCTTCGTGAAGGTCGCACGGACCCACAGCACCCACACGATCGATCAAAAGGCGTCACTGCATCGAATACATCACGAGCACAAGGCCGCACTCAACACACACATTGTAGCGTCGTCTCTATGTCCAAGCCCATCACCCACAACAACGGATGACAGATTTCCCCCCCCCTCTCCTCCCACTTTTATCGATATTTATCCCATCGATTTGAGCTTAACCTGACCCCAAACGCTAACGCCAACCTTCGCCTCGATCCTATTCTTTACGACGCTTTAAAGTGTCCGGAGAAAACACGCGCGTGCGAGGGGAAACACTCTATCCCCATACAGACAGAAGGGTGGAGTCACATTTGTTTGCTGTTTCATCTTTCCGGCAAACCAGGATTACGGCTCATCCCACAATTCTGAGCCAATCCTTATACTGGTCGGTCCTCTGTCCCACCCCTCCCGACCCTCGTCCCCCCCCTCTTCCCACTCCCCTCCTTCTACCCCCACTCCCCCTCCACTCCCCTCCACTACCCCTCCACTACCCCCCTCCTCCTCTTCCCACTCCCCTCCTCCTTTCTACCCCCTACTCCCCTCCACTAACCCTCCACTACCCCCCCTCCCCCTCCACTCCCCCTCCACTACCCCTCCACTACCCCCNTCCTCTTCCACTCCCCTCCTCCTTTACCCCTACCCCCCCCACTCCCCTCCACTACCCTCCACTACCTCCTCCACTACCCCTCCCTCCTCTTCCCACTCCCCTCCTCCTTTCTACCCCTACTTCCCCTCCACTACCCCCCTCCACTACCCCTCCTCCACTACCCCCTCCACTACCCCTCCACTACCCCNTCCACTACCTCCACTACCCCTCCACTCCCCTCCTCCTTTCTACTACTTCCCCTCCACTACCCNTCCACTACTCNCCCTCCNTCCACTACCCCTCCATACCCCCTCCCCCTCCATCCCCCTTCTCCTCCATCCCCACCGCAACCCCTTCCTCCTCCCTCCCCTCCCCCNTACGACACGCACACGCGCAGGCGCGCCCGAGGGCGTGGTGGACCGCTGCACCACGTGCGCGTCGGCACCACCAAGGTGCCCATGACCCCGGCGTCAAGGACAGATCATGTCGACGATCCGCGAGTACGGCACGGGCCGCGACACGCTGCGCTGCCTGGCGCTGGCGACGCGCGACACCCCGCCACGCCGGAGGACATGGTTCTGGAGGACTCCACCAAGTTCGGCAGCTACGAGGTTTGCCGGCGCGCGTTTCTCCGCGCGCGTTTAAACTAAAGAATTTACGCGCGGACGGGTTCGGGAACGAATTGGTTCGTAAACCGAGGACTGCCGTGCTGTTTAACGTCTGCGCCGCCGTCCATAAATGACGTCACGCACCTGGGGGGGGGGGGGTCAGACATTTGTGACGATGCGTGACGGGGGGGAGGGTGTTTGAGAATGTGACGTGACATCAAAATGCGCAACTTTAAATAAATATGGACAACACGTTCTACTTAATTAAATAGACTTTTTAATAAATGTGTTCTCCTACAACATCGGAGTGCAGCGACACATTAAATACGCACTACAATAGTTTAAAGCGATTTGAGGCATGTTTTATTTTTTTGGGGGGAGGGGCAGAGCTTTGTGACGTCACAAAGCTGACTTTTTGTGACGTCGTGTGACGACGGGGGGGGGGGGGAAAAAATCCTCCAAAATCGCGTGACGTCATTTATGGATGGCCCCTTTAGTTAAAATGAATTATTTTGTATTTTACCAAGTAAGGCTCCACTGACCTGGCCACAAATCGAAGTGACTCATCACTTGGAAATGTAGAGCAGGCAAACACTCTAAACACACAATCTAGACCTTAAGTTTTCGTGACTGCAATGATCCATACTCTTTAGTTCTTTCGTAAAGTCACGTAGGTAGAATTTTTTTTACATAAAAAACACTTTTTTCTTTCTTTTATTTTTATGTATTTTATTCTAAACACACACGTTGATTCTAAATGCGGAGGTAAATCCATGTGACCACGGGGAGAGAGAGAGAGACATCCAAACTCCAAATATACAGGTGTTCAGGGTAGGGATTGAACCCACGACCTCCTGCATACCAGGCGAGGCATTTAACATCTCCTAGCCACCGAGCGCCCCATTTAGTTATCTTGATGTCGATTTAAAGCTTTCGTGACTGCAGGGATTCATCTTCTTGGTTCTTTCGGTAAAGTCACGTAGAAGGGAATAATAAAATAATAAAAATAAAACATGATAAAATAAAAATTCTCACGACGTTTCGGCCACAACACAAGCAGCCGTCCTCAGGTGAAGAAACAGAGCTGTCGGAAAGACAGCGTCCCAATGAACACCGCCAAGCTTGGCAGCGTATATTTAATGGGTCGATTATTATGTTTTATTTTTTATTACTTTATCATTTCCCTTCTACGTGACTTTACCGAAAGAACCAACAACATTATCTTGATGTCCTTAGCGCCTCTGATTAGCACCATTGGTTTACGTACGGCGTCTAAAAGAAAGTTCGACGTACGTAAGTGTACATACCCCCGCGCATAACGCGGTATTCACGCGGTACAACAGCGTGCGAGCGGGTTGGAATCCGTGCGTGTGAAATGATCGTCCTCTCTCTGCCACAGGCGGATCTGACGTTCGTGGGCTGCGTGGGGATGCTGGACCCTCCTCGCAAGGAGGTCATGGGCTCCATCATCCTGTGCAGGGAAGCCGGCATCAGGGTCATCATGATCACCGGCGACAACAAGGCGAGTGAAACACGCGCACGCAACAACAACAACAACCGCCATTCGCCACTAAGTGGCGGGGACATCACCACGATGTTTGTGCCAGACCATGTGCACCTTGAGGCCACGTGAAGTGTCGAACGCCCGCTGGCAGGAGGTCACGGGGCAGACCCAGCAGGTGCACGGGTCGACTGACTTGAGATGACCGAGACGACTGGCTGATGCACACCTGTGCCCCTACTGTGCCAACTTGCTGTGCTTTAGCCACCCGGCGCTCCGCTCGTTGTTGTGAGCGTCGCTCGTCGCCCTCCGTTGTTGTTGGAGGGCGACTGCCTCCAACTGCCCAGTAGCATCGTTTACGAGCCTCCTCCACAGAGGCCGATCTTGACACCGCTGGTACCAGTCATCGGCAAGTCCACTCAGCTCCACGTCCTCCTGTACCACATCACTCCATCTCTTCTCTAGCCCGTGCCGCGCCCGTTTAGCCCCCTCGATCCGGCCGAACACACACACGCACACACGCACTCAGAGTGCGTGGGCAAACGAAGACCCCCCCCCCACGTAGCTTCCCTTTCAAGGTTAAGTGCGCACACAAAAGACAAAGATCCCCCGTACTGCTGACTAGCCTGTTGAGCCAAGTGCTGTTAGTGAGCACCTACGAAAGGGCTGCACGGCGAACTAGGTGCCGCTTTGTCTCCCCAGTGCTGTTGTTTACACGCCGCACCGGGTACACGTTGAGGCTGAGTCGATCTAGGGGATTCCCAGGACCGGTTTGTAGATAAAGTATATATTTATGCCACTGATGTTGCCCGTCACAGCAACGAACAGCTGCGAGGTTCCTGCACAGGCGCTCAACCACCCTAGGTCGACTCGATGTGTAATCCGCCACTGGGGAGACAAAGGCGGTCGGGCGTGGTGCTGGCCACCCACCCCCTCGTGTACCGTTCCGGCCTTCATAGGTGCTCGTTAACAGCACTTGCCCTCAGTCTGTTAAGGCTACACGGGGGATCTTTGTCAGCCACCATAACCCAGCTTGGCAGAATGGTCCTCTTCCCGAGAGAGGTGGCTCTCCTGGGAAATCTCCTCCGAGGGATTGAACATCTAAGGGCTGTGTGTGAACAAATTAAGCTAAAAAGTGTTTTTTATTATACCGTAGGAGTTACTATACNGCTGTTTTTCCAAGTTGGCCACAAATGCCAACGAGTGGCTGCCACGTGGAAATATATAACAGTAACGAATGTTGATTCTAAATGTGATAAACCGGAGGAACCGGGAAAATTTCGGTGGGGTGTAAACCCACGACCTCCTGTATTGCGGGCGAAGTGTTGACATAACATCGCGGTGCCCTCAGGTGAGGACAGGAGACATTTCTCCTTCCCGTGACGGTCCCGTTCTTTTTAATCCTTTATATTAATTCGCTTGCTTGCTTAGGACCGTGCAAATATTTCGGTAGTTTTTTAGCCCACTTCCCGTGATCCAATCGAGCTGACATTTTGCACACAGACTCGTTGTGTGTGACAATGCATTTTCGTGAAAAATTTTTCCAAAGTTTACACTGTTTGGGGAATTTTTTAAAATATTTAATTACCAATTGTTTAATGCTGCCAGACAATCATCTGACCCATAGGTGGCAGCCATCTCAAGCCAGAGGACGAGAGGACTCTAGCCGCCCGATGCCACGCATATAAAGGATTTATAGTGAAAAACTTTTTTTTACGGGTTTACTTGTTTCCACTCCCCTCCTCCCACGCGCAGGGCACGGCCGTGGCCATCTGCCGTCGCATCGGCATCTTCACGGAGGACGAGGACGTGGAAGGGAAGGCGTACACGGGCCGCGAGTTCGACGACCTGCCCAGCTCCGACAAGGGACCTGCCACCATGCGCGCACGCTGCTTCGCCCGTGTCGAGCCCTCGCACAAGTCAAAGATCGTGGAGTACCTGCAGGGATACGACGAGATCACCGCCATGGTGAGTGACGTACCGGTGGTGGCGGTGGGGCAGTGGTGTTGATTGTTGAGCTGCTGCTGGTGGTGGTGGTGATTGTGAAGCTGCTTGTAGTGGTGGTAATGGCTGTGATGATGATTGTGGTGGCAGTGGTATTGATGATGATGATGATGGTGGTAGTGGAGGTACTGCTGCTGGTGGTGGTGGTGATTGTGAAGCTGCTTGTAGTAGTGGCGTTAATAGCTGTGATGATGATTGTGGTGGCAGTGGTATTAATAATGATGATGGTGGTGGTAGTAGAGGTACCTACTGCTGCTGCTGGCGAATTCCACCGCGCTGGTGCTCCTATCGTGCCAGCCGCTTCTCCCCGCGTCTCACGCTCCGCAATTCCCGCACTCCCCGTCTCTCCCCACCCAACCCCATCAGACGGGCGACGGCGTGAATGACGCACCTGCGCTCAAGAAGGCCGAGATCGGCATCGCCATGGGCTCCGGCACGGCCGTGGCCAAGTCGGCGTCCGAGATGGTGCTTGCCGACGACAACTTCGCCTCCATCGTGTCCGCCGTCGAGGAGGGCCGCGCCATCTACAACAACATGAAGCAGTTCATCCGCTACCTCATCTCCTCCAACGTGGGCGAGGTCGTGTGGTGAGGAGCCACTGCCGAATGCGACCCCGTGTGCGTCTCTCTCTCTCTGTGTCTCTCCGTCTCCCCGTGTCCCTGGGGCGTCTTTCTGTCTTCCTGTGTCCACGTCTCTCTCTCTCTATGTCTCTCCGTCTCCCGTGTCCCTGGGGCGTCTCTCTGTCTTCCTGTGTCCACGTCTTTCTCTCTCTCTGCGTCCCTAGCTGTCTCTCGGTGTGCCCGTCTCTCTCTCTCTTTCTCTGTCTCCTCTGTTGTGTATTCATTTCGCCTGTCCATCTCTGTCCTCGGCTCTGTGTGTCCCTGCGTCCTCATACCCACTGTCCCACCTTGTCTCCTCGTCTCCCATGTTCTCAGTGTCCTCTTAGCATCCAAATGTACCCTCCAATATCTATCCCTTACGTCCTGTCGTCACATCCTCGCCATATCCCTCCTGCATATCCAGATCTCTCTCAAATCCCCGTCTCCGTATCTCAGATGTCCTCACCATGCCCCTCACCCGCAACACAGCCACTCCATGATTCTCTACTTCGAGTTCTATTCACAATCTCTTTCCCTTCCCCCCCCCCCGCCTCTCCTCCACTCGCACCAATTCAGCATCTTCCTGACGGCTGCCCTGGGCTTCCCCGAGGCGCTGATCCCCGTGCAGCTGCTGTGGGTGAACCTGGTGACGGACGGCCTCCCGGCCACCGCCCTCGGCTTCAACCCCCCGACCTGGACATCATGAACAAGCCTCCTCGCAGCCCCAAGGAGGCCTCATCAGCGGATGGCTCTTCTTCAGATACATGGCCATCGGAGGTGAGGGCGTACCGTGGGTCGTCGGGTCGTGTGGGGGGAGGGTCCATTGGTACTGTTAGGTTTTTTCGGTAAAGTCACGTAGGTAAAAATAAATAATAATAAAACAAATAATAAAATGATATAAATAATAGGCCCTGTCACGGTCCATTGGTGTCTCGTGACAGGGCCTGAGCGGTGGTGGCTTTTGCTCTGCGTTGTAGAGACTCCCTGTCTCCCTCCTTCTCGTACCCCCTGTCTCCCTTCTCCTCCTCCTCTTCCCCGTCTCCCTCCTCCTCCGTGTTTCCTCCTCCCGTCCTCCTCCCTGTGTCTCCATCTTCATCCTCCTACTCCTCCCTGTCTCCCTCCTCCTCCTCCTCCTCCCTGTGTCTCCATCTTCATCCTCCTACTCCTCCACTGTCTCCCTCGTCCTGCCTGTGTCTCCCTCCTCCTCCCTCCCTGTCTCCTCCTCCTCCTCCTCCTCCCTGTGTCTCCATCTTCATCCCTGTCTCCCTCGTCCTCCCTGTGTCTCCTCCCTCCTCCCTGTCTCCTCCTCCTCCTCCCTGTCTCCCNCCTCCTCCTCCTCCCTGTCTCCCTCGACCTTCCTGTGTCTCCCTTCCTCCTCGTCCTCCTCCCTGTGTCTACCTCCTCCTCATCCAACTCGAATGTCTCCCCCGTGCCCCAGGCTATGTGGGATGTGCGACAGTGGGAGCAGCCGCCTGGTGGTTCATGTACGCCGAGGACGGGCCCCACCTCAGCTACTTCCAGCTGGTGCGTGGTGATCGACACACACGCGGCCACGTACAACCACACAGAGTCGAGCACACAGCTCACACACAGTCAACCACACAGCCAGAGTCAACCACACAGCCACAGAATCAACCACACAGCGACACAGTTAACCACACACAGTCGACCGCACAGCCACACACAGTCAACCACACAGCCAGAGTCACCCACGCAGCCACAGAATCAACACACAGCCGCACACAACCACACACAGTCGACCACACAACCACACAGCCACACACAGTCAACCACACAGCCACACACAATCAACCACAGTCAACGACACAGTCAACCACAATCAACCATACAACCACACACAGTCAACCACACAGCCAGAGTCACCCACACAGCCACAGAATCAACCACACAGTCACACACAGCCACACACAGTCAACCACACAGTCAACCACGCAGCCACACAGTTAACCACACACACAACCACACGGACAATGCACATGTAACGGGTTCCGGAGACACTTGTAGAGGTAACCTCTTTATTACAATACAACACTCCAACAGTCCAACTCTCCAACAGTCCTGATACTCTGTTACAGCCTAGGTACACAGCCTAGCTACACAGCCTAGATACTCTACTCTGGCTACGCTCTGGAACTCGCCCTCACAAGGTCATAGAGTCGGGAGTTCCAGAGTCCCACCACTCGCTCTCACAGCATCCAGGGTCTTCAGATGGCTGGTCGTGGTCTTGGGTCTTGAGTTACAACCTTTTATGCCTGGTCCAACGAGGGTGGGGCCGTGTGCGCCACCAGACATCCCACAGAGCACACACAGCCCCCCCCCCCTTGGCGGCGCCCAGAGGCTTAAGCGTCTGGACCCCCTGGGAACCCAACGCCTGGCGCCCAGAGGCTGGACCCGCCCGGAACCCAGAGCCCCCAGCAGCCCCTCCCTTCTTATGTCACTACACACACACAATCGTACACACAAACGGCCACAAACAACCACACAAGCAGTACTGTTGTTAATCACGCGCAGTTAACACAGTGCGGTTAAGAGGGGTGAGATTGGTGTATCTATGTATGCGTGGCGAGATGTTAGCCATCTCGCCTGGCATACAGGAGGTCGTGGGTTGATCCCGACCCNGACGCCTGTATATTTCGAGTTTGCGGTGTCTCTCTCTCACCGTGGCCGTGTGGATTTTTCTCCGGGTCCTCTGATTTTCCCCTCCGCATTTAGAATCAGCATCACGCCGGTCAGAGTATTTAGCTGCTGTAGATGTCCACCTGACATAAGCCACTTCGTTGGGCTATCATTTGCCGTAAGGGAGCTTCTGAATAAGTATAACCCGTAAAAACAAAGTTTTTCACTATAAATAATTTATAATGCGTGGCGGCTAGAGTCCTCTCGTCCTCTGGCTTGAGATGGCTGCCACCTATGGGTCAGATGATTGTCTGGCAGCATTAAGCAATTGGTAATTAAATATAATATTTTTGTCCTAAAAAGTGTAACATTTTGGGAAAAAAATTTCACGAACATTAATTGTCACGCACAACGAGTCTGTGTGGAAAATGTCAGCTCGATTGGATCACGGGAAGTGGGTTAAAAAACGACCGAAAGATTTGCACGGTCCTAAGCAAGCAAGCGAACTTAATATAAAGGATTTAAAAAATTAACCCGTAAAAACAAAGTTTTTCACTCTAAATCCTTTATATGCGTAGCGGCTAGAGTCCTCTCGTCCTCTGGCTTGAAATGGCTGCCACCTATGGGTCAGATGATTGTCTGCCAGCATTAAGCAATTGGTAATTAAATATAATATTTTGTCCTAAAAAGTGTAACATTTAAAAAAAAAAATTTCACGAACATTAATTGCCACGCACAACGAGTCTGTGTGCAAAATGTCAGCTCAATTGGATCACGGGAAGTGGGTTAAAAAACGACCGAAAGATTTGCACGGTCGTAAGCAAGCAAGCAAGCGAACTTAATATAAAGGATTTAAAAAGATCTACATAGCTCAGTGGGCCTTACCTGTGAAATAAAAATTGTTTAGTTCGTGTTGAACTTCTTTCGCGCCGTACATAGCCAACTGCGGTGAGTGCGGTGTGACCAGCGCGGTTGATGGGAGCGGAGTCGTTGTGACCAGCGTGATGCGGTCAATGTGTTTGCAGAGCCACTTCCTGCAGTGCGGCCCGGACAATCCGGCGTTCCACGACGTTGAGGACTGCGAGATCTTCGAGTCTCCGGTCCCATGACCATGGCGTTGTCCGTGCTCGTCACCATCGAGATGTCCAACGCCCTCAACAGGCGAGCAAGCACAGGCACCGCTCACCAGCAACTACAATAACGACCGCCACCAACGTCGCCGTCACAGCTACTAATACTGGCCACAACCACCTCCGCAATAATTACAACCACCACCACACATTCCTGCGGAGGGAGCTGGTAGGAACGTAGGGTTGCTCGGTCAATGGCCAGGGTCAACGGCGGCGTGGTGTATTCTGCAAATATGGCCGACTGTGAGGGCGGGCACAAGCCGGCGTGAGTAGGTTAAACGTTGAGTTTTATAAGGGCACCACGGGTGACCAGCCCTCCCCACTCAGCCCCACCCTCCACCCCCACCCAGCCCCACCATCCCCACCCAGCCCTCACATCAAAATGCGCTACTTTAAAGAAATATAGACAACACGTTCCTCTTAATGAAATAGACTTTTTCATAAATGTTTTCTCCTACAACATCAGAGTGCAGCGTCACATTAAGCGATTTGAAGCATTAAGCGATTTGAAGCATGTTTTTTTATGGAGGGGGGGGGNCAGAGCTTTGTGACGTCATATTTGAGGGGGGGGGGGGTGGTCATGCTTACGTACTAAATGGATGATGGCTTTTGTCTCTGCAGTCTGTCGGAGAACCAGTCCCTGGTGCGCATGCCGCCATGGGTGAACCTGTGGCTCCTGGGCTCCATGCTGCTCTCCATGTCTCTGCACTTCCTCATCCTTCACGTGGAACCCCTGCCGGTACGGACACACGGCGGTGGCGGTGGCGGTGGTGGTGGTGGTGGTGGCGGTGGTGGTGGCGGCGGTGGTGGTGGTGGCAGTCAAGGCAGNCGTGGTGGAGGTGGTGGAGGTGTTGGAGGTGGTGGTGGTGGTGTGGTGGTGAAGGCAGTCGTGGTGGTGGTGGTGAAGGCAGTGGCAGTCAAGGCAGTCGTGGTAGAGGTGGTGGAGGTGTTGGAGGTGGTGGTGGTGGTGGTGAAGGCAGTCGTGGTGGTGGTGGTGGTGGTGGTGGTGGTCGTGGTGTTGGTGAAGGCAGTGGCAGTCAAGGCAGTCGTGGTTGAGGTGGTGGAGGTGTTGGAGGTGGTGGTGGTGGTGAAGGCAGTCGTGGTGGAGGTGGTGGTGGAGGTGGTGGTCGTGGTGTTGGTAAAGGCAGTGGTAGTCAAGGCAGTCGTGGTGGAGGTGGTGGAGGTGGTGGAGGTGTTGGAGGTGGTGGTGGTGGTGAAGGCAGTCGTGGTGGAGGTGGTGGTGGAGGTGGTGGTCGTGGTGTTGGTGAAGGCAGTGGTAGTCAAGGCAGTCGTGGTGGAGGTGAAGGCAGTGGCAGTCAAGGCAGTCGTGGTGGAGGTGTTGGAGGTGGTGGTGGTGGTGAAGGTGGTGGTGGTGGTGGAGGTGGTCGTGGTGTTGGTGGTGGTGGTCGTGGTGGTGGTGAAGGCAGTGGCAGTCAAGGCAGTCGTGGTGGTGGTGGAGGTGGTGGAGTGGTGAAGGCAGTGGGAGTCAAGGCAGTGGTAGTCAAGGTGGTGGAGGTGGTGGTGGTGGTGGTGGTGAAGGCAGTCGTGGTGGAGGTGGTGGTGGTGGTGGTCGTGGTGTTGGTAAGGCAGTGGTAGTTAAGGCAGTCGTGGTGGTGGTGAAGGCAGTGGTAGTCAAGGCAGTCGTGGTGGAGGTGGTGGAGTGTTGGAGGTGTTGGTGGTGGTGAAGGCCGTGGTGGTGGTGGTGGTGGTGGTGGTGGTGGTCGTGGTGTTGGTGGTGGCAGTGGTAGTCAAGGCCGTGGTGGTGGTGGTGGTGTTGGTGGTGGTGGTGAAGGCAGTCGTGGTGGAGGTGGTTGGTGTTGGTGGTGGCAGTGGTAGTCAAGGCCGTGGTGTGGTGGTGGTGTGGTGGTGGCAGTGGTGGCAAGGCAGTCGTGGTGGAGGTGGTGGGGAGCGGCAGCGTAGTGGTTAGCGCGCTTGCCCTACGAACCCGGCGATCCGAGTTCGATGCCCGCTCACGCTCAACGACACCAGTGACGATTATCTGAATCGGGGCCTCCCTAGGTCGTCTCAGTCTCAAATGAGTAACTGGTGTGGTGTAAAAAAAGACAACGGCGGCCGGGCTTGGTGTTGGCCACCCACCCCATCGGCGCCCGTGCCAGGCCGTCATGCGGTGCTCGCTAACAGCAATTGCCCCAACAGTCTGTTGAGAATATACGGGAGATCTTTGCCTTCTTTGTAGTAATCTAGTCTGTACGGTGTTTGTATGTTTGTGGTAGTATAGTAATGTTTGTGCGGTGTGTATATAGATGGTGGTGTAGTAATGTTGTCTGCACGGTGTGTGTGTGTGTGGTAGTATAGTAATGTGTGTGCGGTGTGTATATAGATGGTGGTGTAGTAATGCTGTCTGTACGGTGTGTGTGTGTGGTAGTGTAGTAATGTGTGTGCGGTGTGTATATAGATGGTGGTGTAGTAATGTTGTCTGCACGGTGTGTGTGTGTGTGTGCGGTGTGTATATAGATGGTGGTGTAGTAATGTTGTCTGCACGGTGTGTGTGTATGTGGTAGTATAGTAATGTGTGTGCGGTGTGTATATAGATGGTGGTGTAGTAATGCTGTCTGTACGGTGTGTGTGTGTTTGTGGTAGTATAGTAATGTGTGTACGGTGTGTATATAGATGGTGGTGTAGTAATGTTGTCTGCACGGTGTGTGTGTGTGGTAGTATAGTAATGTGTGTGCGGTGTGTATATAGATGGTGGTGTAGTAATGTTGTCTGCACGGTGTGTGTGTGTGGTAGTATAGTAATGTGTGTGCGGTGTGTATATAGATGGTGGTGTAGTAATGTTGTCTGCACGGTGTGTGTGTGTGGTAGTATAGTAATGTTTGTGCGGTGTGTATATAGATGGTGGTGTAGTAATGCTGTCTGTACGGTGTGTGTGTGTGGTAGTATAGTAATGTTTGTACGGTGTGTATATAGATGGTGGTGTAGTAATGTTGTCTGCACGGTGTGTGTGTGTGGTAGTATAGTAATGTGTGTGCGGTGTGTATATAGATGGTGGTGTATTAATGTTGTCTGCACGGTGTGTGTGTGTGGTAGTATAGTAATGTGTGTACGGTGTGTATATAGATGGTGGTGTAGTAATGTTGTTTGCACGGTGTGTGTGTGTGTACAGATGGTGTTCCAAGTGAGTCCTCTGGACCTGACGAAATGGCTCATGGTGCTGAAGATATCCCTCCCCGTCATCCTCATCGATGAAGTTATGAAGTGCTTCGCACGAAACTACCTGGAGGGTGAGAGCACAACAAAGACAAACACATTGTCCTGCTGCGGAGGGAGCTGGTAGGAACGTTGGGTTGCTCGGTCAATGGCCAGGGTCAACGGCGGCGTGGTGTATTCCGCAAATATGGCCGACTGTGAGGGTGGGAGGTTCACAAGCCGGCGTGAGTAGGTTAAACGTTGAGTTTTATAAGGGCACCACGAGGTGACCAGCCCTCCCCACCCAGCCCACCCCTCCCACCCCCTACCCAGCCCGACCCTCCCCACCCAGCCCCACCCAGCCCTCCCACCCAGCCCCTCCCACCCAGCCCTCCCCACCCTCCCCTCCCACCCAGCCCCTCCCTGCACGACGGACGGACACAATAATCCCCTGTGGGCTGGTGTAACCAGGAGGTTCCTACAAGTATAACGTTGACGTTATCTATTTATACGTAGGGGTGGTGGTGGGTATGAAATAACAACCATCGTAAACGTTGACCGAGCTCATCTCTCTGGCCAATTGGACAACATTCTGCGGGTTGAGTGGCGCATGGTTCTAAAGAAAGAAGTTCAACATGACGGAGAGTCATTGAACACAACAACAACAGCCGCCATTCGCAACTAAGTGGCGGTGACGTCACCACGACGCTTTGTGCCAGGCCACGTGCACCTTGAGGCCACGTGAAGTGTCGAACGCCCTCTGGCAGGAGGTCACGGGGCAGACCCAGCAGGTGCCACGGGTTGACTGACTGGCTTGAGATGACTGAGATGACTGGCTGATGCACCACACAACAGACACACACACACGGACATTAACACACGCAAAAAAACCTGGAATGGATCGTACTCCGTGCCCGGATCAATCAGTGTGACCGCAAGTGAAATTTTTTTTTAAAGTTTTTTTNCTTTGTGTCTATCACCTCTAACGTCGTGCATTAAAAGCAGAACATCAATAATCGGCGACGTTTCGGCCAAGGGCCCTTCTTCATCATATCCATAAAGTTGGATAAATCTGGTCTCACACACACAAAAAGACAGATCCCCCGTGTAGCCTCAACAGACTTTTTGGGGCAAGTCCCGCACCACGCCCGGCCGCCTTTGTCTCCCCAGTGGCGATGTTGATAAACTGCAGAGGCCCAGGACCGATTCCGATATTCGCTGCCAATGTTCTTGGCCGTGAAGCGGGAATCAAACTCGGGTCCGGGTTCGTAGCGCAGTGTGCTAACCACTGCGCCACCGCTCCCGTATAGCACGCGTTGTACAACAACGACCGTCCTTCACCACAAAGTGGCTTGTGCCAGGCTAGGTGCAGGAGGTCAGGAGACGGACACCCAGGTGCCGTGGGTTGACTGACTTGAAATGACTAACAAATGCGTGGTAGGTACCACGTACGAACAGGAAATCCACACGCGTGGATGATTATTAATCTAATGTATACATCCCAAAGTGTATACATTGCGTCTGTGTGCGTTCCCATCCCAGCCATTGAACGGTGTGTGTACATAACCACGCGTACTGTGTGTGTGTGTACTGTGTGTGTACTGTGTGTACAGTGTAACCACTGTGCGTGTTTGTACTGTGTAAACATACCAGGTGCATGTGCGCTGTGTTTGTACAGTAACCGCGTACTGTGTGTGTATGTGTGTGTGTACTGTGCGTGTTGTGTGTGTACTGTGTGTGTGTCTGTGTGTGTGTGTGTGTGTGTTTGTGTGTGGTGTGTGTTCGCCACNTGTGTGTATGNGTGTGTGTGTGTGTGTGNNCTGTGTGTGNATTCTGTGTGTGTGTNCGTGTGTGTGTGTNCNCTTGTGTGCCGTGTGTGTACTGTGTAAACNTTACCACTGTGTGTACTGTGTGTGTACTGTGTGTGTGTNCTGTGTGTGTACTGTGTGTGTGTCTGTGTGTGTACTGTGTGTGTGTATGTACGTGTGTGTGTGTGNTGTGTGTGTGTCGTGTGTGTGTGTACTGTGTGTGTACTGTGTAAACATTACCACGTGTACTGTGTGTGTACTGTGTGTGTTCTGTGTGTGTACTGTGTGTGTACTGTGTGTGTGTGTACTGTGTGTGTGCTGTGTGTANTGTGTGTGTGTATGTGTGTGTGCTGTGTGTGTGTGTACTGTGTGTACTGCGTGTGTGTACTGTGTGTGTACTGCGTGTGTGTATTCTGTGTGTGTGTGTGTGTGNGTGTGTGTGCGTGTGTGTGTGTACTGTGTTTGTACTGTGTGTGTGTACNGTGTGTGTACTGTGTGTGTGTGTACTGTGTGTGTGTGCNTACTGTGTGTGTGTGCTATGTGTGTATGNTGTGTGTGTATGTGTGTGTACTGTGCGTGTGTGTGTGTATGCTGTGTGTGTGTACTGTGTGTGTGTGCTGTGTGTGCGTACGTGTACTGTGTGTGTGTGCGTACTGTGTGAAACCCTAACCTCACCGCGTGTCCTCCATTCCACGCGTACGTTCTGCCCTCACAGCCTAACCACCTCCAAAAAACATCAGTTCGACTCCAGGTACCGAACTCCCACCCACCCACCCCATTGCTGCAATGCCTGCCACATTGCGTGCATGCAATTCCTGCACCCGGAGGACCCACGGTGGAGGGGTCGGGATTTGCGAACCTGCATTTGTTGAACCGGCCACGTTGAGATTGCGCCTGATTGCGCACAACGTGACTTGGAACGCGCTTGATGACGAGATGCGTGGCTCGTGGAGAGGAGCCCTTGGAGGGAGGTCGTCTGCGTTGATCGCCTGCGAATGTCTGCGTTTTCCACGTGGGCGTCTGCCCAATGCCTTGGATGCTGCACGTTTGAGAAATGCCTGTCGTGTGTCAGCCGCGCAATTGTCAGGTTCCAGACACGCAAAGGGGTTCGACCGTGCCTCGGCTTGGCTCTCTCTCTCTCTTTTTTTCCCCCCGAAGTTTCTTCGGTTGCTTTTCCTCTCTCTCTTGCTGGCGAAGGCACCGGGTTTGCTTGCACAACAACAGCAGCAGCAGCAGCAACGAAATCTGAAGGAATGGAAATGTGCCTGTGGTTTATTGTCTGCGAGGAGGGCTTTTTGGGGCAATGCTGTTTAATCCCTCGAAGCATGAGAGGGGATGGTTTTCAGTTCGGCTCCTCTTGATCCTTGGGGTGGAGTTCACTTGAGGCACGAACAAATGGCTGAGCGTGGCTCTATGATATTGCCCGGTGTGTTTGTGTGTGTGCGCGCTTTAAGACATCGCATTAAAGCCACGATCAACAGCTACAAGTCAGAAGATCTCTCTGCCCATCTTATCCGAAGCGGGCAAATTGTCCACATTGTCAGTCCGCTGTAAATAATATTTTCTTTATTAAATAAGACTGGTCAACATACTTTTTCTGGCATAAGGTATTCCAACGGGTTTAAGGTGATTTTGGGGTGCTGATTCCAAATCTGGCATCAATTTTTGTCTATCACATCAGGTTTTTGAGATATCAAATATTGCATTTTCAATAAAAACTGCAGAAGAAAAATATTAAATAAATGTGGATATCTACATAAATGATATTATAAACACACTATCCTAAAAATACAGCACCATATTTGAACACTAAAGCAGTCTCTGACTCGCAACAACTTGCAATCATGAGTGACAGAGTTAATTTCGGGTAAAATCAATGAAAATGGGGTATGCTGATAGCATAAAAATGAGATGTGATAGAGCAAATCTGAGATCAGATTTGGAATCAGCACCCTGAAATTAGTCTAAAACAGCTGCAAAAGTCCAGCCAGAAATTATTTTTGTTGTTGTCGACCAGTGTAATTAAATAAAATTAGCATTTTCAATAATAAATTGAGGATAATAAAAGCAAAAAAACCACGCGCGACGTTTCGATCGCAACACGAGCGGTCTTCATCAGGCGGAGAGAAAAGAGGGACAAAGCCTCCAAATGCAAGAATATGAATTCCTGCGTCACGAAAGTCAGAAGTCAAAATCGATACTTATGGTACAGCGCGATCCATTTATAGATACCCCACCGAAATAATACAAATATGGAGAAATATATTGCGGAATGATGTTTTTTAAAAATATCAATCTCAGATACGCTCGTTAAATATGTCAACGCTCTCCCCTGTGAGCAGAGGTCGCAACCGGGTACCTGATACCCGTACCCTACCCGATACCCGGCTACCCGTACCCGGCCAGGTACGGGTACCCGTTTGCGACCCTGGTGCGGCCGGGTACGGGTATGGGTAAGGAATCAAAACCCGTTTGCGACCTCTGCCTGTGAGGCACGGAGCCATCGCTTTCACGACATTCAGCCGCACGTTTAGACATCGGGAGGGGGAGCTCCGTCCACTCAAAATCACTGGGGTGTCTGTAAACGGATCGCCCTGTGTCGCTCGTGTAAGGAAGGCAACGTTATTCACGATGTTCGCGGTGGGTGGTTTCTTTTTATTGGGAGGGATAAACCGCGCGACCACGGGGAGAGTTGACACCGCAAACTCCAAATATACAGCAGCAGGCGTCCGAGTTTTTTTTTTTCTTTCAAGTTTCATTTATTAGGTATAGCCCTGTGAGCCATTCGGCTCTTGAATCGGGTGCAACCGCAACAAACAAACAAAACTAAAACATGAACAAAAAACATCTTAAAGTGATATGTGACTGAGTGCAAACAGAAAATCCAAGAAAAGACAGCAAAATATTGCAATTGCAATTGAACCCACGTGGGCTGCAATTGAACCCACGACCTCCTGTATACCAGGCGTGGTAGTTAACATCTCCTAGCCACCGTAGCACCCCCCCCGCCCCTCCTAAGAGTCTGTCTTCTCGACAGACCTGCTCTCCACCTGAGGACGGCTGCTTGCGTTGTGGCCGAAACGTCGTGAGCATTATTTTATTATGTTTTCGTTTTATTATTTTATTATTTCAATTCTACGTGACTTTACCGAAAGAACCAAGAAGATGTCACGTGTTCGTCACCTGTAGGCTTGCTTCCGCCCCCCCCAACCCCATTTTGTTTTTTGCTGTTCGCAATGCGATTGTTTATATTGTAAGAATTGCAAACGCATGCGTCGCACAATGCCTGGAATCCCCTTCTTCTGGGATCCCTCGTATTCGAGTTTGATTTCCCTCCAGGCGTCACTTGTCTGTGTTGCGAGGGTGGACTGGGGCTGTCCATGGGTCCGGAGATGGCCGAGTAGGCCAATCCGTGACCTGCAGATCTTGGACAGTGGGGGCACCAGGGTGGTCCATACTGGAGCTCCCACTCGTATTGTCTCTGTCTCGAGTGTTTGTGTGCTCTGCGGCTATCAACTCTTTTCGCTCGGCCTCAAAATGCTGAGTTCCATCATTAGACCTCCTTTGCCAGTACCAAAATATAATAATAGGGGGTTTTCCCCCTTTTTTGATGTAGATGCTTAACCCGAGCGAGCCCTCATTACTCTGATAGTGCATTGTCCTTGAGCTGTACGCCTTTTGGCGTCCTCTGGTCTAGCACCAATTGAGACGAGGCTCAAAAGAAAGCCGTCTCTGGTGTGGACCAATCAGTTTCAAGGACAATGCAATATTACAGAGTGTGTTTTTGTTTGCATTTTGACCACAAGCATTGTGGTTAATGCACACATGATTCCTCGTAAAAAGGTTTCAGTTTTGTTGCCAGGAAAAAAGGGGGGGAAACCCCTATTATATGCGTTCCATTGTTTATTTTCGCCCTCCATGATGGTCTACCAAGAGCATAGATTCCCAGTTGTTTGCATCTATCTATATGTGGAGGCAGCAGCGAGGATTGATGGATCACACAAGTGTTGTGAAACTCCCTTCCCGTGAGCGTCAAGGTGCCCGTACCCTGGCTCGCCAGGGAAGGAGGCACAATGTGGACTCCACCTGTTCCGTCTGCACGGGGTGGAGTGTTTCCCCCATGTGCAAGGCTGCAGATGATTTCGCGAGTTGAGGACGCGACGCGTGTATTCGACACACGCGTTGCTTTTCCCTGCCATCATTGGCTATCGATGAGGTGCGCGTGTTAAACTAAACCCTTTTTTTTTTTGACGAGGTAAGGCCCACTGAGCGATACGGCTTTTATTGCAGAAGCGACCTGGTTATTGCAATTCATAGCTCAACGAAGTGGCTTATCAATTATGTTGACATTTATCGCAGGCCAAATGCTCTAAACGCATGTTTCTAAATGTGGAGGGGAAAAAAAGAGTTTGTCCACTCAGGGTATATGAAAGTCCTATTGTTGGCCTAATCCAGAAAAAAGGATCCCCACCACTGATAGAAATGTTACGAACCTTGCGTTGTTTTACCAAGATTCTGAACATTAATCACAACTGGCAGGAAAACTAGCAGCAGCATCTCCGTGCGAGAGACGCGCATGATAATGGCACAAAAGCCGATAAGGGTACCGAGCTGGTGGTGGTAATTCCACCTTCCTATGGCGGAGGACGTTTATTTTTAAATTTAGAATGCAAAGTGGTGCTGCATTCTACTGCTTTATTGACACCACAGTGGGATGATGATGGCCTCAGTTGGCAAGGGCCGGATTACTGACCGAGAAGTAACAGCGCTTGAGCCAATTCCCCCACTAAGATGAATGTTTCCCAGTTGACATCGGCGTCATTAAACAAGACGGCACTGGGCCGCACAGCTTAATTCTCACCGAGACTCGTCAGCCCGGTGGTGGCCTTGTTAATCAAAAACCACTGCTCTGGCAATAATGCTGGAATCACTATTGGAAGGTTTCTAGTTGAAGCACAGGCCCCTGGGACGGTTCGACAAAATGAGCAAGCACTTTTTGGGGGATGCCATAATAAATTGGTACGATGGGAAAACTTGTCCCGCCATGGGAATGTGGAATTTCCACCACTGGCTACAAATTGCCAGTGGAGATGAGTGCGACTGCATCCCTATTCTTTGTGAGACTGCTGCATCCTCGTTTGCGCAAATACACGTCAATTGTTCGCGACACGAGGTGTCTCTTAAGACGCCGGGCTGGACACAGCTGGTGTCGGATTAACAGCGGTTACCCTGCGAATGTCACCACAGGAACAGCCACACGGTGACTACCGGGGGAATGGAACTCTCGCCCCCCGCGGTCGTGAGCCCAGCGGCGAGCCGACCTGCACAGCCTAAACTGCTGCCACCCTGACTGCATGTCCCCCTTTCTCTCTCTCTCTCTGCAGGGAAGGACCGAGGAGTGGAAAACTGAGGCAGGGCGAGGCCAAATCCCGGAGCCTGGAATCCGGAGCCTGGAGCCTGGAAGACACTGGAAGGGGAAGGGGAGGGTGGGTGGGAGGGATCAGACTTGCGTCGGTGATTCCGCCCATATTTATTCATCAGGGAAAAAGCACAAAACGTACAATTCGATACGAATCACAAAATAGGTAATTATGTAAAAGGGCAGATTTGTTCAGTTGCTAAATGGGTAAAATATCATCTCTTCCGGGTTAATATTTGCCCATCAGGAATTTGATATCTAGTTTGCTGGGTTTCATCAGCAGGGTGTGGGTCTCGTGTAAGAAAATGCTGAGAAAAGTTAAAGCATTTTTCATGCAAATCTCTCAAACTTCTTTCCTGCCCCCAACCCAACCCCGATCCCGAACCCTATAACCACCTCGCACTCTACGCACGGTCAACGTGGGACAAACAGCTACCCCTCTCCCACTGTGACGCCGTGCCATATATTCTTGGCGGGCGACGGTTTAGGGCCCGGAGAGTTTCGCCTTCTCAGTTTCATGTCCACCGATGACATAAAAAAATAAAAAAAAATCCCATGTTTCTGTTTCTCCTCTTTGAAACAAACCAGACAATATTTATTTATTTAAAAATCATCGCCAGCACCAAACTGAAATGCTAGAGAAACCACGCAAAATGGGCGTTTGGTCGCTGCCAAAAAAAAAAGTTTTTGTTGCGAGAAATTTTATTTTTTTTCCGTTTGTTTTAGGCGAGGGGGAGAGGCTTCTAGTTGACGTCGGGGCGACACGGACCCCCCGGCGTGGCCGATACCGCGTTCAAACTCCCCGCCAGGAGACCCGAGACGTCTTAAAGCGCGCGAGTGCGAGTGCGTGTGTACGCGTGTGCGCGTGTCCCTCCCGGCTTATTCATAATGGCCGGTTGTCGCTCGTTGTGGACCCACGCTTTGTTCCATGCTGCTTGCCCTGTAGTTTTTTGCGGTTTATTTTTTTTGGATGATGATTTTAAACAAGGTTTCATGGATAAAAAAACTAAAAAGTTAAATTCACGAACGGTGGAATTGATGGTTAATAAAGAAGTGGAATGGGAATGTTAAACCTCGGCGAGGTGTGTTTGTCAGCGAGCATCGCACCACCACGATAACTAACCGCTGTGGTGCGTTTTTAAGACAAGTGCACAACTACCACGTTGACAGCACCAACGACTGCCCCCACCCCACCCCCCCACAGTAGCACACAAGGAACATGTCGGTGAATCGAACTTTGTGAAACGAGCTGACGAGTTTATTGAAAAATTGTTCGCAAGTGTACAAAGATACAGACAGGCACACCAACACACACGCTGGATGAACGTCATGTCCCTGCGAGACCTCTCTCATCGCCGCCCCACCTTATCGCCCAATCGCCCCTTAAACCCCCACCAACCTCCTTGGCGGAGAGGGATGGGACTTGGTGTTAAAGACGGATTTTAGGGCTGTTTAAGGTACATTTAGGGTTGATTTATTTAGAGCCGAGAGGTTTAAAGCCAGGTTTTGATGGCTAAAGTCTGTATGAGCTGCGGTTAACACTGGGCAAAGCCAGCGTAGGGGGCTGGGTGTATGTTTCAATATAAACCAGGTTAGAACCAGACATGCGTTCAATTGGCATTAGCACCAGGATTAAGGTGTAAGCAAAGGACTGGGTTGAATGTTAATGCAGGTTCATTGGCTGTGGTTAGAGCTAAGCTAGATCGAGTGGCTGGTTTAAGATTAAAAGCCAGGTTTATTAGGGCTGGGGTTAGGGTTAAGCTGGGTTGAGTGCAGGGTGTAAGAGTCGTGTGTGAAACCAGGCTTCGGGGTTTGTCGTAAGCTTTGGGGTGACGACCGAGCCGGTATCCGCCGTGCTGCCTGGATTGCGCTACTGCCCGGTGCGGACAGCGACTTGTTCATGAACTGCCTCTTCACGAAGCACATCCACCACTGCAACACCGATAAACACGCGTGCGCACACACACGGATACAAACGTACACATATTGATGCGCACAAATGCGTATAACACAAGCACGCACAAGAACACAACAACGACCGCCATTTGCCACTAAGCAGCGGTGACATCACCACGACGCTTGTGCCAGGCTATGTGCGCTTTAAGGCCTCGTGAAGTGTCCAACACCCCGCTAGCAGGTCAGAGGACAGATCCAGGTGCCATGGGTTGACTGACTGACTGAGAAGAAGACAAAGATCCCCCATATAGCCTTAACAGACTGCTTGGGCAAGTGCTGTTAGCTAGCATCACGCCCGGCCGCCTTTGTCTCCCTAGTGGCAATGTTCACACGACGCAATAGGTACTCATTTGAGGCTGAGTCGACCTAGGGGAGGGCCAGGACCGATTCAGATCATCGTCACTGGTGGTGTTGGCCGTGAGCGGGAATCGAACCCGGGTAGTCAAGTTCAGTTGCAGCGCAGTGACAGGCGACACCACCGCTCCCTCCAAATCCGAATAACGCACGCGCACAAATCCAACCGACCGCTCCCCACACATGCGTACAAACGGAAACACGCACGCACACTCGCATGTATGGACACCCAAGCACGCGTGGACATACACATGAGCACTCGTGAAGAATGCACAAAATGCTTACACAACGCAAGGCCTAATGAAGCGCACACACATGGACAAACGAGACAAAGCACCCCTGTATAGCCTTAACAGACTCTTGGGAAAGTGCCATTCAAGAGAAACTGGGGATCTTTGTCTTGTGTGCGCCACAAACCTCTGTGATCTAAGAAGTTCGATTCTTGGCCGTGGATAATACTGGTAGCAACCTCCTGATTACACCAGCCCACAGGGGATTATTGTGTCCGTCCGTCCGTCGTGAAGGGAGGGGCTGGGTGGGGAGGGAGGGGGTGGGTGGGGAGGGGCTGGGAGGGGCTGGGTGGGGAGGGGCTGGGTGGGGAGGGTGGGGTGGGAGGGGCTGGGTGGGGCTGGGTGGGGGTGGGAGGAGTGGGGCTGGGTGGGGAGGGGCTGGGTGGGGAGGGTGGGGCTGGGTGGGGAGGGGCTGGGTGGGGAGGGCTGGTCACCCCGTGGTGCCCTTATAAATACACCACGCCGCCGTTGACCCTGGCCATTGACCGAGCAACCCAACGTTCCTACCAGCTCCTCTGCAGGAATGTGTTTTATGTGTATGTGCAAATAAGTGTGCGTATGTAACGTGTGCATACGACTCGTTGTGCACGAGCATATATTGTGCGTGTGTCAATGTGTGAAATAATGTGTAAGCGTCGTGTGTGTGTAAGTACATGCATGTACTCTGCATGTGTGTACAAGTTGGATATACCACGTGTGTATCGTATGAACATGTTGGGCTGCATACGGTGTGAAAGAAGTTCAACATACACACACGTTCATGAATGAGCGGTTTACGTTCGCGCGTATGTTTTAAAAGGTAAAGGGGCACCCTGCAATCGCGTGCTCACGCCCACTGCAGGGTGAAGGTTCTCCACTAGCGGGACCTCCAGAGAGGCCTCCAGGAGGTATACTGTCCCACTCTTCCAGACTGCACAGACATTTCGTAAGAGGTGGGACTACACACACTTGACCCCACCATACGCGACCTGCCGATCGACCGAGTGTGGAGTACCCATTTATACTGCTGGGCAAACACATTCCTGCGGAGGGAGCTGGTAGCAACGTTGGGTTGCTCGGTCAATGGCCAGGGTCAACGGCGGCGTGGTGTATTCCGCAAATATGCCAACTGTGAGGGCGGGCACAAGCCGGCGTGAGTAGGTTAAATGTTGAGTTTTATAAGGGCACCACGGGGTGACCAGCCCCTCCCCACCCAGCCCCTCCCCACCCTCCCCACCCAGCCCTCCCACCCTCCCACCCAGCCCCTCCCCACCCTCCCCACCCAGCCCCTCCCACCCTCCCACCAGCCCCTCCCCACCCAGCCCTCCTACCCAGCCCCACCCCCCCTCCCACCCCCTCCCCCCCACCCAGCCCCACCCTCCCACCCCCCCCACCCCACCACCCCACCCNCCACACCCACCTCCACACCCAGCCCTCCCTGCACAACAGACAGACACAATAATCCCTGTGGGCTGGTGTAACCAGGAGGTTCCTACCAGTAACACGCAGTGAATGGGGGGGGGGGGGGAATTTATGTAACTTGCTCCTTGCTTCAACTGCCGTGCCAGGAGATGAAATCGAACTTGCTAACTGTGGATTTCAAGTCAACGGTGCTCACCATTTCACCACAACAGTTTCCCTGCATTTTTGTGTATCCGTGTGTGTGTGTGCCGGTGCGTATACTCTGTGCGGTCGGGCGTGGTGCTGGCCACTCGTGTGTTATGCCGTCCTTCAGAGGGCGCCGCTCACTAACAGCACTCGCCGATCCAACAGCCTGTTACAAGCTATACGAGAGGAATCTTTGTGTTTTTTTTTGTTTGCTATGCTCTGTGCATGTGCGCACACTGTGAGTGTGCATGTACTGTGCATGATCTTACCTTGCTGGGTTTGTCCGTGGCCGGGTCAAACACGCGCTCACACAAACGCAGCCCCGTCTCCTGCCTCAGCTGCTGCAGGTAGCCCCTCATCATCTCTACAGAGCACACAGGTAACCTCTCATCATCTCTACACCCAGCACGCAGGTAACCTCAATCTCTACACACATTACACAGGTAACCTCAATCTCTACGCACATTAGACAGGTAACCCCTCAACATCTCCACACACAGCACGCAGGTAACCTCTCATCGTCTTTACAAACAGCAGCACACGCAGTCTGTATGAACCGCAGCACACGGATAACGCTTCTCTACACAGCACACACAGCAAGCGCAGCGTGCAGTAAACGGCACACACAAGTAACCCCTCAACACTTCTACAGGAGTACTGATCACACATTCAACACCAGTGCACGCGGCACAAGCGGAAGCGTTTAACTTCAGCCGAACACGTCGCGCATCCGTGTCGTCCTGTACCACGGCGCGGTGTTGTTGTCGTGCCGCTGCGTCGTCACCTACGCTGAACTTCTTTCGCGCCGTACGCAGCCAACTGTGCCAATCGGTAGGTGTTTGTTGCCTGTTGGCAATGCCAACTCTCTCTCTCTCTCTTTACTACATCCAAACCGGGGCTGTGGCATACTGCTCACCGGTATTCACTCGGTTTCTATTGCTTTGCGACTCGCAGAGGGCAGTGAGGCAGCGCCCCGCAATGCTGGTAGCGTCATAACACCGTGTGCCGCATTATGCTACGTCATCCTGAAATAGAACTAAACTATTTTACTGGTAGGAACCTCCTGGTTACACCAGCCCACAGGGGATTATTGTGTCCGTCCGTCCGTCCTGCATCCAAAAATGGGAGGGGTGGGGCTGGGTGGAGAGGGGAGGGTGGGGAGGGGCTGGGTGGGAGGGGAGGGTGGGAGGGTGGGGAGGGGAGGGTGGAGAGGGCTGGGTGGGGAGGGTGGGAGGGGCTGGGTGGGGAGGGAGGGTGGGGAGGGCTGGGTGGGGAGGGTAGGGGGTGGGAGGGGTGGGGCTGGCTGGGAGGGGCTGGTCACCCCGTGGTGCCCTTATAAACTCAACGTTTAACCTACTCACGCCGGCTTGTGCCCGCCCTCACAGTCGGGCATATTTGCGGAATACATCATGCCACCGTTGACCCTGGCCATTGACCGAGCAACCCAACGTTCCTACCAGCTCCCTCCGCAGGAATGTGTTCTCAGCACATGTTTGTGAATGTGGAGGGCAAAACCGGAGGGACCCACAGGGAGAGCACGCAAATTCCAAATATACAGGCGTCAATGATGGGACCAAACCCACGACCTACTGCGTACCAGGCGAAGGAGCTAACATCTCGTCACCGCGGCGCCCCACGCTGCGTTCCGTGGCGTCCTGTCCTGACGCTACGATGTGTTACGTTACATGTCAGTATGTTACGTCACATGTCAGTGTGTTGCGTGGCATCGCGTTGCCACGTGGCGTCATAACACCGTGTCAAGCCGCCCTGCCACGCTGCGTTCCCCGCATCGTGCCGTGACAACGCGCCCAAGTCGTTGCGCAGCGCGGGGGTTGTCGGCTGGTAGTGCGGCCGCGCGGGCGTTGCCTCACCCTCCTCGGCGCGCCCGCTGGGCTTGGCGTACATGGCGTTGAGGGGAAAGCCGCCTTCTCCGGGGATGGGGAAGTTCGTGATGCCCAGGGAGTACATCTCCTTTCTCCCTGGCCCTTGGACGTGCACTGCACCACGCCATCAACACCATCAACACCGTCAGTGGCCAACATCAAGACCAATACAAATAATAACAGCACAGCAACACCGATTGGCGACCAGACATCAACGGGACCAACGCGAACGTCATCAGTATCAAGACTGTGAACGCCGTCACCACCAACATCACCTCAATGGTAATACAGTAAAACCTTGGATCGCGAGCATAATTCGTTACGGAAACGTGTTTGTAATCCAAAGCACTCGTACATCAGTTGTGATCACGTGACGCTCGTCAGAAAAGCGTATAGACGTACTACTCGTATTGCAAGACCTCGCTCGTTTAGCAAATTAATATTCATTTAAAAAATTGCTCGCCTTGCAAAACACTCGCAGACCAAGTTTCTCGCAATCCAAGGTTTTACTGTAATCCGATGCTACAATATCACATCAACTCTATCAACTTCCACTCCATAAGCATCGTCGTCATCATTATCAGCAACACGAAAGATCCCGCGCATAGCCTTTAACAGATTGTTAGGGAAGTGCTGTTAACGGGCACCTATGAAGGCCGGCACGGTACACGGGGTGGTGGCTTGTAAAAACCACGCCCGGCCGCCTTTGTCTCCCCAGTGGTGATATTACATACCACACCAGGTACTCATTTGAGGCCGAGTCAACCTAAGGGAGACCCAGGACCGGTTCCAATAATCGTCACTGGTGTTGGCCATAAGCGGGAATCGAGCCTGGGTCGTCGGGCTTGCAGCGCAGCGCGCCAATCGCTACATCACCACCATCAACACCAACATCCCATCAACTAAGCCAACATTAACAAACTATCAACATCTTCACCACGACCAACATCATCATCATCACCAACATCACCATCACGCACCTTCTGCAGTTTCTTGAGGCACTCGGTGATGTAAAGAGTCACGTAGATCAGAGTGCGGTCTGCCTCATTCTGAAAACGCACACAAAAACAAAGATCCCCCGTATAGCCTTAACAGACTGTTGCAGCAAGTGCTGCTAGCGAGCACCTGTGAAGGCCAGTACGGCACACGAGGGGTTGGTGGCCAGCACCACGCCCGGCCGCCTTGATCTCCCTCGAGGCAACGTTTACACATCGCACTAGGTACTCATTTAAGGCTGAGTCGACCTATGGAGGCCATGACCAGTTCAGATAATCATCACTGTGTTGGCCATGAGCGGGAATCGAATTCGGGTTTCCAGGTTTGTAGTACGGCGCACTAACCACTACACCACCCATCCTCCGAATCTGAACACGCACACACACAATCTAGCCGCGATGCGATATATTACTGGTAGGAACCTCCTGGTTACACCAGCCCACAGGGGATTGTGTCCATCGTGCAGGGAGGGGCTGGGTGGGGAGGGAGGGGTTGGGGAGGGAGGGTGGGAGGGGGGTGGGAGGGTGGGGGCTGGGTGGGGAGGGTGGAGGACTGGGTGGGGAGGGTGGGGGGAGCTGGGTGGGAGGGGCTGGTCACCCCGTGGTGCCCTTATAAAACTCAACGTTTGACCTACTCACGCCGGCTTGTGCCGCCCTCGCAGTTGGGCATATTTGCGGAATACACCACGCCGCCGTTGACCCTGGCCATTGACCGAGCAACCCAACGTTCCTACCAGCTCCCTCCGCAGGAATGTGTTTTACAATAGATGCTGATTGAGTTGATGTGGACATATAAGCTGGTGATGGCGATAAAGGTTGGGATGATGGCGATGTAGATGGTGATGGGGTCGATGGCGATGCCATTGATGGTGATAGTGATGCAGGTGAGGATGGCGATGGCAAATGTGGTGGACGTATCACCTTGATCTCGTAGTTCTTGAAAAACACATTCGCCTTGAAGTACATGATGGCTTCATCAATGATGTCCATCTCCCTAGCTAAGTACCACACGCAAAACACACGCAGAATCACGTACACATACAAGTCAATATCAAACCTCCAATAAGCCGCTGTGACGTCATCAGCACCACTACTATCCGGCTTCAAATCATCCCATGATCACGACCTCCCGGTGCCACACAAATGCCAGGATCTCAGAAACTCACTTTCTCTAGGAGCAGGACCCTTGAACTGGGTCTTCAGCGGAGTAAAGCCATGTTCCCCACCATCCGGTTATCGGACTCCTGCAGGCTCGAGTGGTAGGCCTGAGCACACAGCACACAAAGATGTTAGCAAGCGACTAAAATCGCCACCGATGTTGGCCGGGTCGCCGGATTCGTAGCGCAGCGCGATAAACACGACACAACCGCTCCCATAGAGAGCATGAACATAAATTTCGATTTAAAGCTTTCGTGACTGCAGGGATTCATCTTCTTGGTTCTTTCGGTAAAGTCACGTAGAAGGGAAGTAATAAAATAATAAAAATAAAACATAATAAAACAATTCTCACGACGTTTCGGCCACAACGCAAGCAGCCGTCCTCAGGTGAAAACCAGGTCTGTCGAGGCGACAGCGTCTGAATCACATACTGTTCCTAAATAGACCTGCATTTCTTTCAGACTCTTTCCCCTCCACAGACCTGCGTTTCATTCAGACGCTGTCGCCTCGACAGACCTGGTTTTCACCTGAGACGGCTGCTTGTGTTGTGGCCGAAACGTCGTGAGAATGTTTTATTATGTTTTATTTTTATTATTTTAGCATTAACATACTTTTGGGACAAGTGCTGTTAGCGAGCATTGTGCTGACCACCCACGAGGAGTTGGGTGGTCCGCACAACGCCCGGCCGTCTTTGTCTCTCAAGTGGCAATGTTTACACACCGCACTGGATACTCATTTGAGGACGGGTCGACCTAGGGGAGGCCCTGGAGCGGTTCAAATATTCGCCACTGTCTGTTGGTCCTGAATTCCGGCCGCGCGGAGTTTGTAGCGCAGTGTGCAAACCACTACATTACCGCTCCCCACAACACACAAGCACGTGTACCATCACAAATACCGCATTCGCGTGAAAAGATGCCAAAACCTCCACCAACACGTCCACACACACATACAGGGCACACTCCCGACCCTGACGACGCCTGCTGCTGTATATTGGAGTTTGCGGTGTCTCTCTCCCGCGGTCGCGTATTTTTCTCAAGAGTCCTCTGGTTTTTTCCATCCATGTTTAGAATCAACATGCGTTTTGAGTATTGGGCTGCTATCAATTTCCACGTGATAAGCCATTCATTGGGCTATCATTTGTGGCCAGGTCGCTTGTTAAATAAGTAATATTTAAACAACTTTTTTAAACAGGTCCCTGCGGGGTGGGCTGGTAGGAACGAACAAATGAATGGCTATAATAAAATGAAATGGCGGGGGTACGATACGAAGGGAGAGTTTGAGGCCTAGTTCTAGGCTTTAGGCCGCTGTGAGTTAATTTTTAATTTAAATGTTTTAATTAAAAACTATCTCAGGGAATTACAAGGGAATGTTACACTTGTTTAGCCAGGAAAGCCTCACTGAGTCTAAAGGTTTGTGTAGGGTCCTGCCAAGTGTTTGCAGTAGGGGGCGATGTTGCTACACCTAATCGGACATCGGACGGACGATATAATCTATTGTAGGCTGGTTCACTTCGTTCCTACCAGTAAAACACGCTTTAATGAAATGTACACTACTCGTAATGGCAGAACTCCACGACTCCAGCAAGTGGCCCCGAGGCTTGCCATAACGTAAGGGGCCGTGGTGATTTACAGCCAACGTCAGTTGAGCGTGGACAATTAGACCCAAGCCGAAACATAACATGTAAAAATGTTTTTAAATACTTTTTTTTAAGAGAACATAGTATTGTCATTAGTATGACATAAGTATACCAGGTTTGCAGTCGATACCACATTGGGAAGTGGGTTAAAATTGAGTTACAAGATTTGAGGATACAACAACAGACAGAGTTCATAGAAAACGTGTAAAATATCGTTAAATTTATTTTTATGATAGAATATGGTATTGTCGTCAGTATGACATAAGTATACCAAGTTTGCAGTGGATACCACATTTGGAAGTGGGTTAAAATTGAGTTACAAGATTTGATGATATAACCACAACAGACAGAGTTATAAAAATCGTGTAATAAAAATAGCGTATGTAGCTTCAGTGGGTCCTACCTGGTAGAATTAAAAGTGTTGTTTTCCTCAATGCTTCCTCTATGCCCCATGCATTCGTCAATGCTCCCCCGTGCCTCCCCAACCCCCTCTTTGCGCAGCAATACTCCCCCCCCCCCCCCCCCCCCTAGAGATTGGTGCCAGAGAGATGTGGCACTACTTGACCATATTGGCACAATTTCGATTTAAAACTTTCGTGACTGCAGGATTCAAATTGTTGGTTTTTCGGTAAAGTCACGTAGAAGGGAAATAATACAATAAAAAACATAATAAAAATTCTCACAAATAGTGAGATATTTTATTAAAATTCTCACAAATAGTGAGAATTTTTATTCAAATTCTCACAAATGGTCAGAATGTTTATTGTTTTATTTTTATTGTTTTATTATTTCCTTCTACGTGACTTTACCGAACGAACCAAGAATATACATATTGGCACAATGCAGAGAAAGTGGAAACAATTACTAAATGTGCAGTGGGATATCTACCGGCCCATGGATCCTGATGATGATTGATGACTCCCTCTATGCTACCCATGCGCCCACTATGCATCCCTCTACTCCCCATGCTTGGCCTAGATCTCTCCACGCTCCCTCGAAACCTTCCCTGCACTCAACCTGCGCTCCCCATACGCTCCCTCGCGTCCCTCCTCTGCGCGTTTCTCCGCCCCGTAGCTTCCCTCTGCTTTTCCGCTTTGCGTGCCAATCTCCCCCCCCCCACCACCTCCCATCTCCGACATGCCGTGTAAAACCCAGGTCCAACATACAAACACTCGTCTCCCTACATGTCTAACCCAGACGTCGTCAGGCTTTCCCCATGCTTAGGGCTCCCTGCACGCTCCCCACGGCTGCCCCCCCTTCTGCCAAGTGGTGGGGCCCGGGGCGTGGCAGCGTCGATCACCGCCGTCACCCCGCGACCCAGAGACGGCGCTCCATCTTTGGGCTCCACGTCTCACCGGCATGATGATGACGGCAAAGGGGGCGAGACGAGGACGACGAGGAGGAGATGGAAGAGACGAGGAAGAGGAGGAGGAGGAAGAGACGAGACGCTGTACGAATGTCGGCTGCTGCTGCTGCTTGGCCACTTCCCCCACCTCTTCACTTCCGCGTTCTCCGTGACGTCACGCGTCAGGTCTCTATCTTCGATTCCACGATATCGATTCTGGGCGCGCAGATCGATTCCACGGCCGCGGTTGCTGTTTTGTGTGCGTACGCTTGTTGGTACGTGGCAACTCAACGCTTCGTTAGAGAGTCTCCCAGGTACGGGATCAATCGCGGTGTTGAATAATCGAAAGTAAGCGAATACGTGATTCGATGTACGTTAAATCGAGTGTAGTAATCGATTTATGCTTTAGAATCGAAATCGATTCTTCTCTCTCCCCCCCCCCCCGCGGTTATTTCCTGCCCCTGACTCGGGGCTCCGTGACGTCATTTCCGGAAGCGACATGACGTCACTCCGGGGTGAGCGCGAGCCAACGCCCATCTATACAGATGTAATGACGTCATCGCTTTGGCTAGGATGACGTCACGCACTAATCGACGGTGACGGTGTTTCAGAACGTCCTATGGCCGTGGGGGTGGTGGGGTCCTGGGTTGTCTGTAATGAATGGATCACACAGCGGCTGTTGTTGTTTGACCATACTTCACCGCCCTGGTCACGGTGGAGTGCAGCAATGCGTGTGGCTCCAGCGCCCTCTGCTGTTCACGGTTCGATTAATGACAATTTGTAACACGATTTATTCCTGGGTACTAAGTGTTATTTTCTAATTGATTATGCCTCAAAAGTATAAAAATGTCTATTTTCACAAACTTTGCTTTTGTACGGGACTTTACGGAAGGATTGAACAAATGCACACCAGTTTTCTCGAAAGCTTTATTTCTAAATATCACCGTCCTCTTCTGGTTTTTCGATAAATACGTAAAATAATAAAAATAAACAAATAAATTTCTCACGACGTTCGGCCACAACCAAGCCCGCTCAGGTAGAAGCAGCCGTCCCAGGTGAAGAGTCTGTCGACCTGTTTTTCCCTGAGACCTGCTTCTTCGCCTGAGGACGGCTGCTTGCGTTGTGGCCGAAACGTCGTGAGAATGATTTTATCATGTTTTATTTTATTATTTATTATTTCGCTTCTACGTGACTTTACCGAAAGAACCAAGAAGATGAATCCCTGCAGTCACGAAAGCTTCAAGTCGAAATTTAACACCGTCTTGGTCACAAAATCAAAGTTTGTGGGAATAATAGCAATTTTTCTGTACGTTTGAGGCATAAGCAATTGGGAAATAACACATAAACAAACACAGAGACAATTTTAACCGAGAAGATGGATTCTGGCTTAGCAATCATTGGAAGGATTTGGTCAACCATTTCGGGTCTTAATTGATTGTGTTCACGTTTACGGTGACTTTCAGACCGCATTCCATTCTCTTATTCACCCCCTCCTCTTTTCCAACATAGATGGACTCGTCCATCTGAACAACTTCCAAATCGCTGTCCGTGGTGCTGACGTTAACAAAAAAAACGCCACTTTTTTCAAAATGTCTTGCTGTGGATTTCACAACTGATGACGATTGCTTGTGTTGCAGTTGAAACGTCGTGAGCATTTTATTGTTTTATATTTTTATCATTTTATTATTTCCCTTCTGCGTGACTTCACCGAAAGAAGCAAAATATAATATAATCACATCAACGTTACGCTCACGGTCTGGACATTTACCGCTAGAACGGCGTTCCCTATTCGTAAAATGCAGCCACTACACTTCCGTTTCAGACGCTGTCTTCTCGACAGACCTGTTCTCCACCTGAGGACGGCTGCTTGCGTTGTGGCCGAAACGTCGTGAGAATTATTTTATTATGTTTTATTTTATTATTTTATTATTTCCATTCCACGTTACTTTACCGACAGAACCAAGAAGATGAATCCCTTCAGTCACGAAAGCTTTAAATCGAAATTTTACACTTCCGTAGTTACGTCTTTGCAATTTTTCGTGACCGCTCTTATTGAATTAAAATAAAAGGTGTAACGTACATGAATGCATTTTCGTAAGAAAAATATTTAAACCCCGTTTTAAATAAGTTTGTGTTCAAATTATATAATAGGGTTTTCCCCCTTTTTCTGGCACAAAACTGAAACCTTTTTACAAGGAATCATGTTTGCATTAACCACAATACTTGTGGTCAAAATGCAAACAAAAAACTCTGATATATATGCATTGTCCTTGAAACTGATTGGTCCACACCAGAGACGGCTTTCTTTTGAGCTCGTCTCAATCGGTGCTAGACCAGAGGACACCAAAAGGCGTACAGCTAAAAAAAAGTGGGGAAAAAAGGGAAAACCCCTATTATTATATTTTGGTACGCAAAGGTTATACTCTTATTCTTTCGGTAAAGTCACGTAGGTAAATGAAATAAAATATAAAAAAAATCACGATTTACAACACATCTCCGTCATCAGTGGGACCCTCACAGCCAGATTTGCTGCATCAATTATTTTATTTTNTTAATTTTAAATTTTTTACCACGTGCTTACCGAAAGAACTAAGAGTATGAATCCTTGCAGTACGAAAGCTAAACTAGAACGGCAAAGGGTTCTAGATGACGTTGTGTTCGTTTACNCTTTGTTAGATCGTCAGGTTAAGGAGGGCTCATCGTAGCTTTGGCCACCGGGGCCAAAGCACCTCCTGCCACGCTGGACGCTCTGCCGGCTGTGTTCCACCTTGGCCCNCTGCGCTCGCTCAAGTATTGCATCTGGTCCTGTGTGCGATTGGTTTCGATTTAAATTTCGGACTGCAGGGATATCCTTGTTCTTTACGGTAAAGTCGTAGAGAAAATAAAATAAAATATATCATTTAAAGCTTTTACTGAGGGATTCATCTTCTTGTTCTTTCGGTAAAGTCACGTAGAAGGAATAATAAATAATAAAATAAAACATAATAAAACAATTCTCACGACGTTTCGGCTACAACGCAAGCAGCCGTCTTCAGGTGAAGAATGAGACACTACCAAACTAGGAGCTTATATATAAGCTGCATTGGGGTTGAAGAGCGCCTTAACAAAAGAATGTGCATGTGAAGAGGAATTTAGCATATTCATGGAAAATGCGTAGGCGTTGGGCGGGGGGTGTCAAAGTCATATTATGCCCATGCATTATGCAGGATCAGCAGCAACCAAGGGGGTGCAGGGATTAGCAGTAACAAGGAAAGGAATGTTAATGATATGTAGCTGCAGTTACTCAACAACCACGTAGAAAACTAAAGTATAAACTACATAAAAAACTAAAGTATAAACTGCATCGCACCATCAGTATACTTACTATATTCTATAATAAGCTGAGTTACTAACAGCAAGTAATACATTACAATTCTACCTCGTAAAANTTCTATAATATGCTTCCATCTAAACCTTATTCTCTTACATCACACGAGCATATACCGTACTATATACTGCCATAGATAAACCCAACATTAAATTATATACTGTATTGCTGTAAACCAACCTATATCTTATACATTTAATATAACACTATGTATTATTCTACACACCCTAATGTGTATCGAAATGGTTT
Organism: Lethenteron camtschaticum; assembly: GCA_018977245.1. Classification (NCBI taxonomy): domain Eukaryota; kingdom Metazoa; phylum Chordata; class Hyperoartia; order Petromyzontiformes; family Petromyzontidae; genus Lethenteron; species Lethenteron camtschaticum. The sequence goes on along the minus strand of MU249573.1, from coordinate 7,102,364 downwards.
ATTACGTCCTTCCAATGATTGCTGAGCCAGAATCCATCTTCTCGGTTAAAATTGTCTCTGTGTTTGTATATGTGGATCGCCTCATGAACGAATCTCTCATGATAGCCAGATGGCTTGCAGAGAACCTCTGTCTTGGAGAAGTCAATATCATGTGAGCCCACTGAGTTGTAACAGTGATCTGCCACGGCTGAGGTGTTTGTCCTACCGTGTTTCAGGTCAGCTTTATGTTCACGGATGCGGTCCGAGACATGTCGTTTGGTTTCCCAATGTAACTGCTACCACAGAGGCAACTTAGTTTGTAGACGCCAGGGTACTGTATGCTGGAACCACATCTTTACAGACGGTACCAGATCCGGATTTTATGTACTGTGTTGAATCGGACCTGGATCTTGTGTTTAATCAGGATTTTGGAGATCTTTGTGACCCCAGCAATGTAGGGTAATAGTCTTGAAAGGCCCTCAACAGATCCAACCATGAAGGATCCTGTAGCCTTTCAAGACCATCACCTTACCCTACATTGCTGGGGTCACAAAAAAGATCTCCAAAATCCTGATTAAACACAAGATCCAGGTCCGATTCAACACAGTACATAAAATCCGTGATCTGGTACCGTCTGTAAAAGATGTGGTTCCAGACATACAGTACCCTGGCGTCTACAAACTAAGTTGCCTCTGTGGTAGCAGTTACATTGGGGAAACCAAACGACATGTCTCGGACCGCATCCGTGAACATAAAGCTGACCTGAAACACGGTAGGACAAACACCTCAGCCGTGGCAGATCACTGTTACAACTCAGTGGGCTCACATGATATTGACTTCTCCAAGACAGAGGTTCTCTGCAAGCCATCTGGCTATCATGAGAGATTCGTTCATGAGGCGATCCACATATACAAACACAGAGACAATTTTAACCGAGAAGATGGATTCTGGCTCAGCAATCATTGGAAGGACGTAATAAACCATTTCGATACACATTAGGGTGTGTAGAATAATACATAGTGTTATATTAAATGTATAAGATATAGGTTGGTTNACAGCAATACAGTATATAATTTAATGTTGGGTTTATCTATGGCAGTATATAGTACGGTATATGCTCGTGTGATGTAAGAGAATAAGGTTTAGATGGAAGCATATTATAGAATTTTACGAGGTAGAATTGTAATGTATTACTTGCTGTTAGTAACTCAGCTTATTATAGAATATAGTAAGTATACTGATGGTGCGATGCAGTTTATACTTTAGTTTTTTATGTAGTTTATACTTTAGTTTTCTACGTGGTTGTTGAGTAACTGCAGCTACATATCATTAACATTCCTTTCCTTGTTACTGCTAATCCCTGCACCCCCTTGGTTGCTGCTGATCCTGCATAATGCATGGGCATAATATGACTTTGACCCCCCGCCCAACGCCTACGCATTTTCCATGAATATGCTAAATTCCTCTTCACATGCACATTCTTTTTGTTAAGGCGCTCTTCAACCCCAATGCAGCTTATATATAAGCTCCTAGTTTGGTAGTGTCTCATTCTTCACCTGAAGACGGCTGCTTGCGTTGTAGCCGAAACGTCGTGAGAATTGTTTTATTATGTTTATTTTATTATTTATTACTTCCCTTCTACGTGACTTTACCGAAAGAAACAAGAAGAAAAATATAATTTAATTATTTTATTATGTTTTATTTTTCTTCTTGGTTCTTTCGGTAAAGTCACGTAGAAGGAAATAATAAAGTAATGTAAATAAAACATATTAAAATAATTCTCACGACGTTTCGGCCATAACGCAAGCAGCCGTCTTCAGGTGGAGAACAGGTCTGTCAGACTCTGTCTCCTTACAGACCTGTTCTCCACCTGAAGACGGCTGCTTGCGTTGTGGCCGAAACGTCGTGAGAATTATTTTATTATGTTAAATTTTTATTATTTTATTATTTCCTTCTACGTGACTTTACCGAAAGAACCAAGAAGATGAATCCCTGCAGTCACGAAAGCTTTAAATCGAAATGTTTTATTTTTATTATTTTATTATCTCCATTCTACGTGACTTTACCGAAAGAACCAAGAAGATGAATCCTAAATTGTGGTCGACTTGACCCGTCGTTGTGAACAAACAGTGCTTCGTAGTCATCGATTCCTCCAGGATAAATAAAGATTCTGATCATCACCGTCAACCCAAAATGAGCACAGCATTTTGGGAAGTCAACATTCGTCTTAGGGCCGTCCATAAATGACGTCACGCGATTTGGACTAATTTTGAACCCTTCCCCTCCCTTCGTCACACGGCGTCACGAAAGTCAGAACCCCCCTCAAATATGACGTCACAAAGCTTTGCCCCCCCAAATTTTTTTAAACATGCTTCAAATCGCTTTAAACTATTGTCATTGTAGTGCGTATTTAATGCGGCGCTGCACTCTGATGTTGTAGGAGAAAACATTTATTAAAAGTCAATTTAATTAAGTAGAACGTGTCGTCTATATTTACTTAAAGTTGCGCATTTTGATGTGACGTCACATTTCTCCCCCCCCCNTCGTCACTAATGTCTGACCCCCCTATAGGTACGTGACGTCATTTATGGACGGCCCCTTTAGTTTGTTCTTCCCCCGCACCTCTGATGAGCACGGTTGGATCCGTATGGTGCGAAATTAATTAGACATGCACGTTTGCCCAGTATCGGTTGCCCAAATTCAATATTCCCTACCGCCAATCACACATACAACCTTATGTTTGCCCATTAGCCCCAGCCCAAGGCATCTCTCTCAATGCGAGCAGCATAAATTACTTGTAATTAATGCTCGGTAAGCACTTGATGAAGCATTGTGAAGGAACATGACACCAAGCGCAGACACGTTTGTCAGGACGGGTGTAGCTACACGGGAGTTGGCAGTCGTGGACTACTGTATGCTGAACTTCTTTCGCACCGTACGTAGCCAACCGTGCTAATCGAAGGTGCGGGGGAAAAACAAGAAACTAAACTTCTAGATTTGAAGCTTTCGTGACTGCAAGGATTCATATTCTTAGGTTTTTTCGGTAAAGTCACGTAGGTAAAAAAATTTAAATTAATAAAAGTAAAATAAAATAAGAATGAAATAAAAATCACGACGTTTCGGAGGCAACACAAGCTTCCGTCTTCAGGTGGAACCGTCACAGCACGCTTGCTGTATGAAGTAAATGAGAGATTCCAAGATATACTACCCCGTATATATATACCAGTATATATCATCGTGTTGCCTCCGAAACGTCGTGATTATTATTTTATTTTACTTTTATTAATTTAAATTTATTTATTTTTACCTACGTGACTTTACCGAAAAAACCTAAGAATAACAAAACTAAACACTAAAAGCAGCTCTAAAGAAATGAGTTTCCAATCTAGATTTGGAAGTGCATATCGGAAGGAAGAACATTCCAGGCGGCCGCAGAAGCGCATCTGAAAGCGCGCGATGCAGTGACCGTCTTTGTTCGATGGGTAGCCAAAACAGCTGCTGCGAGGATGACCGAAGTACACATGATGGTTTAGCGTATTCTTAGGTTTTTTCGGTAAAGTCACGTATAAAATCGTGCTGTGGACGGTTCCATGAANAAATAAACGTCGCGTTTTTTATTTTATTTTATTTAACTTTTATTAATTTTATTTTTTACCTACGTGACTTTACCAAAAAANCCTAAGAATATGAATCCTTGCAGTCACGAAAGCTTCAAATCTAGAAATGGTTTATGCTCCTTGACGAGATCAACATTGATTCTGGGCACCAGATACTGGGGACAAATGTGTGTCTCACTCACTCAATCGATCTTCATTCATCTACTCTATTGGTTTATCTTTGTAGGGCAGCACTCAGAGCCCTTGGCGAGTTTACATTGGGAATGTATCTGGTCGGGGTCCAATAACACATTCCTGCGGAGGGAGCTGGTAGGAACGTTGGGTTGCTCGGTCAATGGCCAGGGTCAACGGCGGCGTGGTGTATTCCGTAAATATGGCCGACTGTGAGGGCGGGCACAAGCCGGCGTGAGTAGGTTAAACGTTGAGTTTTATAAGGGCACCACGGGTGACCAGCCCCTCCCCACCCAGCCCCACTCCCCCCACCCCACCCCCCNCCACCCTCCCCACCCAGCCCCTCGTCCCCTCCCCTCCCACCACCCAGCCCTCCNTCCCACCCACCCCCTCCCCTCTCCACCCAGCCCCACCCCTCCCATTTTTGGATCACGACGGACGGACGGACACAATAATCCCCTGTGGGCTGGTGGAACCAGGTGGTTCCTACCAGTAAAACCAAAGCGTCTCTCTGTTTAATCAGGTAACCGGGTGGCANCTGTCTCTGTGTGACCCTTAAGCCAGCGGTGAAAATGCTACTTTTTCATGGCGTGTGCCAATTTCTCCCTCCAGAACAACCAAAGTTGACTTCCCACAAAGTGATACTCGTGTTGTCGACCTTTTGTGGGACAAAGTCTGAGTCAACACCAAAACCAGCATTTGAATTCACGAACTTACGATTGTGAGTCACGTGCTCTGGACCCACCAGAGCACTACCTCGCCTGGTATACAGGAGATCGTGGGTTCGATCCCGACCCTGGTTCCTGTATTTTTAGAGTTTGCATGTCTCTCTCCCCGTGCTTGCGTGGATTCTTCTCTGGATCCTCGGGTTTTACCCACCACATTTAGAAACATGCGTTTCCAGTATTTGGTCTGATATACATGTCCACGTGATAAGCCACTTCGTTGAGCTATTATTTGTGGCCAGGTCGCTTCTGAAAAATAGCTATATAGTTCAGTGGACCTTACCCAGTAAAATAAAAATAAAAGTTTAGCTTAGTTAAACAGTTTAATGACCTACTCCAATTAATGACAAGGGTTGCCGGTTTATATCCATCTAATTATGGTCCATTCCTTATAATTTAGATTGAATCTCTGTGATGCAGATCCACACTTTTAATTCGGATCCAGGGAGATACAAAGGATCTCGGATTCGATGGCCAGTTCCCAAATTCAGATCCTCTCTCTGCTCTCCACAATCTGTATCGACTCTAACCGAGGCCCACTTCTGCAATACTGATCTACGATCGTTAACCTAGATCAGGGTCGGCAACCTACGGCTCCGGAGCCGCATGCGGCTCTTTACGGGCTGCTTCTTGACGATATGTACGTATGTACAGTATGTACTCAGATGCATTGCGGCTCTTGAAATACTGAATTTTGTACCGAATTGGAAAGAAATGGCTCTTTTTGTTATTTTGGTTGCCGACCCCTGACCTAGATCTATGTCCGTGAATCTCGATTCACCCCGCAAATCCACTCGAGTTCCATCTCTTAGGTGAGTTTCGAGTTGCGTCTCTTAGACAATCGATTCACTGTCTCCGATATCTTTAATAACTTGTTTCAAGGCAAACCCCCATACCATTTGACTTGGTAAACTGGCGACGAAATAAACACATTGGGTCAACGTTGGTCAACATGGCAACGTTGTCCAACGTTGCATGTTCACACTGGGTAGGAGAGCTATTGTAAAATCGCATTCGCACCCCTGATTAGCACGGGTTGGCTACGTACGGTGCGAAAGAAGTTCAACATACAAACATGCGTACGTTTTCAGGTGAAAAGACGGAGTAATGTGCCTAAACTATGAGTTTTTTCTCTCTGTGCTATTACCTGCTGTGAACGTTGTAATAATTCCACGACACGTTGAGACTTCGTCCTTTCTTTATTAGTTACTAGATGTACTAGCTTCGCCCGGGACTTGGATTCACCACGCCGGCCGCCTTTGTCTCCCCAGTGGCGATGTTCAACACACCAGTTACTTGTTTGAGGCTGAGTCGACTAGGAGAGGCCCAGGACCGGTTGAAATAATCGTCACCGGAGGTGGCCGTGAGTGGGAATCGAACTGGGTCGCCGGGTTCGTAGCGCGGCGCGCTAACCACTGCACTACAATGCGTTACGCTTCCACGTGCGCGGGTCAGTGACAGATTTGACGTCACAGCTCACTTGCCGTGCAAAAAATGATGCATTATTGAGCTCCCCCCCCCCAAAAAAAAAAGTGTATTTTTTATATTTTGCATGGTGTACAGTCTGGAAAGTACCCACATGGCAAATTTCAGTTTGTTGCATGTCGGGAAGTATGCTAAACATTTTGAACAGACACACATATTCACAACTTTGCCTTTATATATGGAGATGACTGCTCGATCTTTAGGTGGTCACCCTCTCTCTCTCTCGCCGCAGCACGCGCTCTCTGCTCCTCCGTTCCCTCGACGCGGCTTTCCTCGACGCGACCCTGCGCACCGCTGGTCGACGGCTCGCCAGGAATCGGAGAGCTTCGGCCCTCGAGGCTACCACGTGGTCGCTGGCGTGACAAAATGGCGGAGATGCAGTCCGGACCCAGGCTTCCACACCGAACCCCGAGTCTCTCCTCCTACCTCTCCTTAGAAGCCCCTTTCTAACCACGCCCCCTTCAAAACCATCTCGATGGTTCCCGCATGTACCCCCTGAGCTCCGCCCATGAATTTTGGCCCAGATCGAACCCGTAGCCCTGATTGGCCATGACCGATGCGGCAAAGCCTATGCAGCCCTCCGTATGTCGGTGTGCTCTCTCATTACACATGGATGCCTGACATAGGAAATTGAACAAAAGCTGCACAGTTTGCAGATATTTACTGGGAGGGTGTTAATGTTGGGAATTACATCGCAACAGGAATGTATGGTTTAGAGCAGTGTTCTCAACGAGGGGTACACGGACCTCTGGGGTATGTTTAAATGTCCCAGACGATTTATTAAATGTGTGAAATTATATCTAGATTTGAAGTTTTCGTGACTGCAAGGATCCATACTGTTTGGTTTTTTCGGTAAAGTCACGTGGGTGAAAACAAAATAAAATAAAAAATAAAATATTTATTTAGTTTTCACCTACGTGACTTTACCGAAAAAACCACTACCGCTCCACACACGTGCACAGGGTGACTGGAAAGGCAGGACTCATAGGGTCATTTAATTAATTTCAACACTGGCATTAATGTTGATTCTTTAGGTTAATATTTTATCTGTTATGATTAATACGTATTTTTCTTCTTCCTGTAGGGTCACCTCAAATCTGTCGTTAATGAAACTTGAGCAAGAACCCTGAATGAATTGAGACGAACTTAATTGATGAATGTTCAAAATCACACCCGTAGTCTTAAAAAGTCCTAATTTTATTTAAAAAGGACAATGCGTGCATTAATGTTAATGGAGTCAGTTTCAACATGTTAAAATCAATATAACCACGTGTCCTGCATTTTGGGCCGCACAATATCATGGCTAGATAATCGTGGTTTCTTCATAAACCATGATACTCAGACCTCCCCTATACATATGATCATATCAATGAGTACCTACGTTGTTAAATAAAGGAGATGCATCGAATCATATATACGGTACGTTTATTAATTACAGTTGAATAGGTAACATTCACATGCACAATAGCAAGACTCTCCTCTAAAGTAGATCTATTCATGACAATCTATAACCAGGATTTACATCTGCATAATAAGAATTCATTTCAATGAGGTTCCACTCACTTGAATAATCTTAAACTCGACCCACTTCCAATGAACTGGATACACTGCCCGTAACCCATATCCATTCTCATCCATATGCAATCTTTCAAACCCTGATCCACTCTATTCCCGCCCTGTACCCATCCAAATTTACTCCGTCTGATCTTGGGGTTTGTAGAGGACCTCCACAAAGCCCTGGCCTACAGGGAGTATGTTTGAAATTAAATGAACTGGCAATGTCAGGAGGTCAGGTTTCACAATTAAAATGCTGAGATCCAGCATCATGACAGCAAGTTATAGGATTCGTGTCATAGGACCTTGAGCTGGGCAACCAATTCCGCATTCCCATGAGCCACATCACTCATTTTGTGTCACCAATTTGAGTTTAACTCGAGTTCAGGTGAACTCACATTCCCTCGAGTTCGATGTCAATGGTAACTCGGCAATGAGTTTCAGAATCAGTATCTCAGAACTTTGCTCCAGGAGTATGGGGCATCAGGTGGAGCATATTTGACCTTTGCTCAAAGATAGTCATCAGGACTGACGTACTGATTGAGACATTGCTCCAGATGTATTTCTCAAGATATGACCCCAGAAGAACTCGGGTTCACTATGTCTCAACTTGGCTCTGAACGACCATGCTTCAGAATCACTGTTGACTGCAGTTCCGATGAGCATGGTTGGCTACATACGGTGCGAAAGAAGTACAACATACATACATACAGTTTAACACGTAGGCCATCGCGACCAATATTAATTATCAACGTTTTTGGGTTTAGATCGCGTTATTTATAAATGTGTCGTAACCCTCCACCACCCGACACGGCCAATCAGCAAAAAAGTGTCACGTTGACAAAAGACAATAGTTCACTGCTTTAGCCCACCGGTGTGTTGAAGCGTGAAACCACAACATTTACAATTTTTGAGTACGACGTTTCGCTGGTAATTGCATCCAGCATCATACATACTGCAATAACATTCGAGGAGACTAGTGTCTCAATACCCAGCTCTAGACGTCTAGGTTTAAGGATCACTGGTAATTCCAAAAACCTCTGTCTCAAGATCAGTATCGTAAGCTTTGCGTCCAGAAGACCGTGTTTCACCATCAGTGTCTTGCTTGAGCCTCAACACTCAAGATATAACGGGACTCAGGGTGGAACTTCTTGAAGATGTAGCTCCAGCAGAAGGCGAATGATCACGAGAAAGTGTCGTGACCGATGTCTCAGCCAAGCGGGGTTTCGGGCGAGTACACATGTATGCATATACTCTTTCGGTTCTTTCGGTAAAGTCACGTAGTAAAAAATAAAATATATTTAATTCATTTAAATTTTTTCTTTTCCTTATTTTTTTTTTCGGTAAAGTCACGTAGGTAAAAAATAAAAACATGATTTAATTCATTTAAATTTTTTTACTACGTGACTTTACCGAAAAAAAACAAAGAATATGGACCATTGCAGTCACGAAAACTTCAAATCTAGAATGCATGCATATGTATGTTCAACTTCTTTCGCACCGTACGTAGCCAACCGTGTTACGTGAGGGTGTGGGTTTTAAGCAGAGGTGTTGGTGCTAATAGGAATTCTGGGTGTTAATCGGAGGTGGAGGTGCTCATGGGAGATGGAGGTAATAATTGGAGGTGTCGGTGCTAATTGGAGGTCTCGGTGCTAATTGGAGGTGCTGGTGCTAATTGGATGGGCTGGTGCTAATTGGATGGGCTGGTGGTAATTGGAGGTGCGTCGTGGAGAGACAGATCACAGGATGGAGTCGTCAGAGGAGGGGTAGCTGCTGGGGATGCCGTTCACCCTCGCGACCGCGACCGTCTGTGAGGGCGACGGTGAAAACTCCATGCTGGCTTTGCACTGCTGGGAGGAGGTGACCTGAACACAAGACACACGCGTGACCACACAGCTCTCTGAAAGGTTATCTTGTCGGGCCGTGCCGCGCGTCGTTCGGCAAATTGTTCGCGCTGAAGAACAACAACAACAAACTTCGATTAAAGCTTTCGTGACTGCAGGGATTCATCTTCTTGGTTCTTTCGGTAAAGTCACGTAGAAGGGAAATAATGAAATAATAAAGCATAATAAAATAATTCTCACGACGTTTCGGCCACAACGCAAGCAGCCGTCCTCAGGTGAAGAACAGGTCTGTGGGTTTTAAGCAGAGGTGTGGGTGCTAATATAAATGTTGGGACAGACCTGTTCTTCACCTGAGGACGGCTGCTTGCGTTGTGGCCGAAACGTCGTGAGAATTGTATTTTATTATGTTTTATTTTTTATTATTTCATGATTTCCCTTCTACGTGACTTTACCGAAAGAACCAAGAAGAACAATAACAAACACACGTCGGCGAGCTATTCGATACGACAATGAAAGTCTAATGTCGTAAAGTACAGGTAGTCCCCGACTTACGAAGGAGATGCGTTACGACGACCCCATCGTAGTCGAAAATATCGTAAGTCGAAGATGGCCTAGCCTACCCAGGAGTCTTAAAGAATGGTGATAATTTAGCAAAACAGAGCAATTTACAGTACCGTACTGTCTAAACTATATACTGTATGTGTTAATAATTACAATACATGCTTTTTCACTAAAATTGGCTTTGAAACACAAAAAACACAGAAAAAAATACACGCCCTAACACCGAGACACTTTAACTAATTTGCTGGTAATTTGCGCATTTGTCAAATTTGGACCCTGACGCTGGAACACAATGGCCTATCCTCTTGCGGATACGTTAGGGGTTATTTAACGCTCCAGTGAAGCATACAACTCGTAATGTTACGATGGTTAGTTATTGCACCCGCAGTATTAATTGGGGCAGGTGAACGTGCTACCGCGAGACGACATCACCGCCCTAAAACATTTGAGATGCCAGTTAACCCATTCCCATGCTGATGACACGTGTACGTTATCAGTTTTTCTTCCGATTCCGGTTCCGATGACGTCCGTGTACGTCATCGGAATGGAATCGTGAGTAAAAGTTCATGCGGGAGGTCGTGTGGCACAGTTTGGCGCCAGCTATCGCACAGTGCGGTCGTGTCGCTGCAGTTCTCGAGCGGTGAGTACAATGCTTTGAAAACAACGGCTCTATGCCTCTAGAAATAACATTAACGCGTTCTGAGACTCAGATGTCTCGGATCGGGAAAAGGTTAACTCGGCATATTCTAGCTCCGACGATTAAACGCGTCATTTTGCCATGTGACAAACACGAGAATGCCGTTCCACGATATCACCATCCCACGTGGCCACTAACACAAGGTAATGCACTGCTGACGGTCAGCGATTGAATGGCATTGTCCTCATCTGATGCCAAATGATGGAGAAACAGCGGAAGAGACCTGGCTGGAAGGTATTGGCTGCACGCTCACCTCCTCGAACTTGCTCTGCCGGTAGACGGAGCGCTGACGCATGATGTTCAGAAGCACCCAGTCACAGATGATGGATGCCTGACGAAGACAAAGATCCCCTGTAGCCTTAACAATTCCTGCGGAGGGAGCTGGTAGCAACGTTGGGTTGCTCGGTCAATGGCCAGGGTCAACGGCGGCGTGGTGTATTCCGCAAATATGGCCGACTGTGAGGGCGGGCACAAGCCGGCGTGAGTAGGTTAAACGTTGAGTTTTATAAGGGCACCACGGGGTGACCAGCCCTCCCACCCAGCCCCCCCCCNACCCAGCCCCTCCCCACCCTCCCCACCCTCCCNACCCAGCCCCTCCCCACCCTCCCACCCAGCCCCTCCCCACCCTCCCCTCTCCACCCAACCCCACCCTCCATTTTTGGATTCACGACGGACGGACACAATAATCCCCTGTGGGCTGGTGTAACGAGGACGTTCCTACCAGTAACAGACTGTAGGGTGGCATGGCACACGAGGGGGTGGGTGGCCAGCACCATGCCCGACCACCTTTGTTTCCCTAGCGGCGATGTTTACGCATCATACCAGGTACTCATTTGAGGCTGAGTCGACCTAAGGGAGGCCCAGGACCGGTTCAAACAATCGTCACCGGCGTTGGCCGTGAGCGAGAATCTAACTCGGGTCGCCGGGTTCGTAGCGCAGCGCGCTAAGTGCAATACTGCGGATATATATTGAACTTCTAGTCAACGGTGGTAATGGGAAGTCCACTACCGCTCCACACACGTGTACAAGGTGGCCCGAAACGCGGGACACTTAGGGCTTTTATTTATTCTAACGCGAGCATGAAAACATTTAATTGTTTATTCGGTTCCGCCTGATGACGGTGTTGCGATCGAAACGTCGTGATTGATTTTATTTTATTTCTACCTACGTGACTTTACCGAAAGAACCAAGGAGTATGGATTCCTGCAGTCACGAAAGCTTCCAATCAAGATGAATATTTAATCTATGATAATTAATTTATCATTTTTTTCTTCCCGTGGGGGTCACCACAAATCTGTCGTTTACAAAACTCGAGCAAGCACCCTGAATGAATGGAGACGAAGCATAATTTATGAATATTAAAAGTTTACACCTGTAATCTTTAAAAAAAGAAATCCTACATTTATTTCAAAAGAGAATGCATGCATAAGTATTATTGGGAGTCAGTTTGAACATTTGCTATCAGAAATTTAATCATCCGATGTGATTCGTGAGAATAATTGGATTGACCGCCGTCGTATAACGTCGTCGAGCATATTATATCGATTCAAAATAGATTTTTGGCTGAGGCCGCGTAAATAATATGACGGAATATTGTATTGTATATGAGCATTGTGTTAGTGTGCAGTGTAGTGCATTATTGTAATTCATCGCATTGTATCATAGTGACCTTCGTTAAGTACCAGCGCATTGGATTTCCTTATTTTGACATTCCTGTAAACGTAGTGGAGTGCGTTACGAGGCAAGCCAATGAACCTCGCTGTATTATAGCAAATTGTATATTAGCACGATACCTCGCGCTGCATTGTAATGTGGTGCGTTTTGTCGCAGTGCATCAGAGTGCGTTGCGAGCGAGCCTACTTACTACTCCAACTGAAGTGAGAGCTGCCACGAGGTTGATGATGGTTGGGATGATGTCAAACCTCCCGGCCTGCACACACGCACACGCACAGTCAAGGTGCATACAACTGTTGAGTAGTTCCGACGGACGTACTCGTAGACGGAGGTAAGTTAAGGGCTTCCGCCAGGGTTTATTAAAGCTGTTACAATATTACACAGGGTGCACAACTCCCAGGGGCTAGGGGTCCTACTCTGAGTCCGGGTCCCTGCCGGCTAGCTCCGGTCTCTCTCTCTCGTGTCGGATCGTGGACTCTGCCAACTCCACCGACTGGAGAGAGAAGCACCTCTACGGCTACCGCCGGCTTCTCCCAGACTCACCACTCGATCCCTCTCTCTACCCTGGTTCCCTCTTCACCCTGTTTACTTTCCCCGTTCCCACAGTGACCCCGCTTACGTCACGGGTATCCCTTAAGTACCCTAGGAGACGTGACGTCATGTGCACTGTCCAGCGCACGTGACCCCACGTCCCGTGACGTCATCTCACTGGACAGCGCACACGACGCCACTACTTCCTCTACTCCTCTACACAACCATCAAGCTGCAACGTGTACACAAAATATTTGGCACGTGTCGTGACAGCTTCTGCTATTCAGAGGCCTACAATCAAATGTTTTCGCTCCGGATGACCGCTGCAAAGTATGATTTGTGTTTTGATTTAGTGTGCTGATCTTTTAAAAGGTGCATTGAAAAATGTTGATACTCCACTGATGCTCCTGCTGTTGTGGAGTGACTCATGCAGCCAGCTATGGCTACAGGGTTTGTGGTACATGTTGTTTGTGTCGTTTATTGTGAAAATTCGGTCACAGTTCCTATGATTACTGTTACATTGCTTTTATGGATTTATTTTGGTGATTTCGAAAAGTGTTTTGGTTTGGCCATGTTTTGTCTGTTGTAGTACGGAGTTAGACTGATGGCTTTAATCTAAGTTGTCTTGTGGTTGTTGTTATTTGACTTGCATCCCACTGGGATTTTTGCACACAGCGTTGGTGTACGGCGCTTTTTTCCTGGAAGATTTTAGCAGTTTTTTCCCGGATTTTTCTGTTTGCACCCGATTCAAAAGCCGAATGGCTCACAGGGCTATACCAAATAAACTGAAAACTGAAGATCGACCATGTCCGTCCAGTGCTCGCTGAGCTGCATTAGAAGGTCGCACTCGTTACACACAAAGTGCTTGCCACAAATCAACCAGAAGAGCTTTGCTGATCTCTTTCGATTTAAAGCTTTCGTGACTGCAGGGAATCATCTTCTTGGTTCTTTCACAGACTCTGTCTTTCCGACAGACCTGTTCTTCACCTGAGGACGGCTGCTTGCGTTGTGGCCGAAACGTCGTGAGAATTATTTTATTATGTTTTATTTTATTTTTATTATTTCCATTCTACGTGACTTTACCGAAAGAACCAAGAAGATGGTTTGTGACTCGACAAGGAGCACAAACCATCGCGTAAACTCCAGAACCTGTCGTGGCTTTCGGCCGCCATTGAAACAAGCGGCNCGCGAGTCAGATGCGCTCCCGCGGCCGTCTGGAATGCTTTCATTCATGTGGAAGCGGAGCATGCACTTTTAAATCTGGAAACTAACTTTAGAATGCTTTTGTGTTTAGTTTGGTCNTTCCCCTGATTAGCACGGTTGGCTATGTACGGTGCGAAAGAAGTTCAACATACATACATACAGCACTCACTATCCTTGCCACCACCATCACTACCGCAACAACCTGTAACATTTCATATAATCATCATCATATAATACAAGAGTATTTGTTTGGCCTTTGTCAATGGACTGCTGGATCTACACCTCTCCTTCACCACGCTGCTCAGGGCAGGTTGAAGGCTGCGGTGTGGAGAGTGGAGGTCAGACCTTTAGATTAAGTTGCCACTGATGTTAGCCGTGGTCGCGGAGAGAACTGAGTGTCGCCGACCTCATAATGCAGCACGGTGAACCACTGCAGCAGCAGCAGCAGCAGCAGGACATTGCGTGCAACAGTTGAATGTTCATGCAATCGTAGGTGAGCAGACTGACCGTGCAACACGGGGGCCTGCGATGGGAGACTAAAACCCCAGACTCCAATCCACGGCCGAAGAGGTGCTGCGACATTGGTCATTATGAGCCGATGAGAGGCACCGAGATAGAGAGGGCCTGTAATTAATGGCATTGTGGACTCCTAACAGAGACCCCATCCAGTGGACCGAGTTCGGGACCTCAGAAATGCAGTTTCATGCCGTGACGTGGTCATTATGAACCTCCTCAGAGAGTCGTCCAGTTGCAGTGCTTGGCGTGGTTATGGTGCTCAAATAAATGGCGATTGTGAACTTCCTGAGAAATAATAACCCCTGCCCTTAGAATCGACATCTAGACCTGAAGGGTGCTTGCTTGTTGCTCTGACATGGCATTTAACACATTCCTGCGGAGGGAGCTGGTAGGAACGTTGGGTTGCTCGGTCAATGGCCAGGGTCAACGGCGGCGTGGTGTATTCCGCAAATATGCCGACTGTGAGGGCGGGCACAAGCCGGCGTGAGTAGGTTAAACGTTGAATTTTATAAGGGCACCACGGGGTGACCAGCCCTCCACCCTCCCACCCTCCCCACCCAGCCCCTCCCCACCCTCCCCACCCACCCTCCCCTCCCACCCACCACCCCACCCAGCCCACCCTCCCACCCAGCCCCACCCAGCCCTCCCCACCCTCCCCACCCTCCCCACCCAGCCCCTCCCCACCCAGCCCCTCCCTGCACGACGGACGGACGGACACAATAATCCCCTGTGTCTTGTGGAACCAGTGGGTTCCTACCAGTATTAACCTTCTGAAAATCCAGGGCTCAAACTCTGATCCTTTAAGGCGCTGCTAAGTGCGTGACGTGCTATTGTGCATCATCTTAAAGAGGGAGACACACTTCGACCCATGACTCAAATCCAGGTCCAAAGTAGTTGCTGGCTTAGGGTTCCGACGATATCATTAAAAGGCTTAATGTTTCTTACCCACGTAAACAAATACAATCAATCTTTGAATCAATACAAAGTAAGTATTGCCCCACTGTGAAAACCGAGCAGGACCTTGCTAAAATAGAGCATTAGACTAATTAAGCTTTCCTGGGTATACAAGTGTAAAAATTATAATATTTTTGTCTGCGAGGTTAGGGTTTGAAACCCAGTGTGAGTTCTGATGAGGTCAGAGTTTTAACCTAGACAGTGTAAGTTCTGATGAGGTCAGGGTTTGAACAAAGCAGTGTGAGTTCTGATGAGGTCAGGGTTTGAACAGCAGTGTGAGTTCTGATGTGGTCAGGGTTTGAACCCAGGCAGTGTAAGCTCTGATGAGGTCAGGTTTGAACCAGCAGTGTGAGTTCTGATGAGGTCAGGGTTTGAACCCAGACAGTGTGAGTTCTGATGAGGTCAGGGTTTGAACCCAGCAGTGTGAGTTCTGATGAGGTCAGGGTTTGAACCCAGGCAGTGTGAGTTCTGATGAGGTCAGGGTTTGAACCCAGCAGTGTGAGTTCTGATGTGGTCAGGGTTTGAACCCAGCAGTGTGACTCTGATGAGGTCAGGGTTTGAACCCAGCAGTGTGAGTTCTGATGAGGTCAGGGTTTGAACCCAGCCAGTGTGAGTTCTGATGAGGTCAGGGTTTGAACCCAGACAGTGTGAGTTCTGATGAGGTCAGGTTTGAACCCAGCAGTGTGAGTTCTGATGAGGTCAGGTTTGAACCCAGACAGTGTAGTTTGATGAGGTCAGGGTTTGAACCCAGCAGTGTGAGTTCTGATGTGGTCAGGGTTTGAACCCAGACAGTGTGACTCTGATGAGGTCAGGGTTTGAACCCAGCAGTGTGAGTTCTGATGAGGTCAGGGTTTGAACCAGCCAGTGTGAGTTCTGATGAGGTCAGGGTTTGAACCCAGACGTGTGAGTTTGATGAGGTCAGAGTTTGAACCCAGCAGTGTGAGTTCTGATGAGGTCAGGGTTTGAACCCAGCAGTGTAAGTTCTGATGAGGTCAGGGTTTGAACCCAGCCAGTGTGAGTTCTGATGAGGTCAGAGTTTGAACCCAGACAGTGTGAGTTCTGATGAGGTCAGGGTTTGAACCCAGACAGTGTGAGTTGTGATGAGGTCAGAGTTTGAACCCAGCCAGTGTGAGTTCTGATGAGGTCAGGGTTTGAACCCAGACAGTGTAAGTTCTGATGAGGTCAGGGTTTGAACCCAGCCAGTGTGAGTTCTGATGAGGTCAGAGTTTGAACCCAGCCAGTGTGAGTTGTGATGAGGTCAGGGTTTGAACCCAGACAGTGTGAGTTGTGATGAGGTCAGAGTTTGAACCCAGCCAGTGTGAGTTGTGATGAGGTCAGAGTTTGAACTCAGGCAGTGTGAGTTCTGATGAGGTCAGAGTTTGAACCCAGCCAGTGTGAGTTGTGATGAGGTCAGAGTTTGAACTCCAGTGTGAGTTGTGATGAGGTCAGGGTTTGAACCCAGCCAGTGTGAGTTGTGATGAGGTCAGGGTTTGAACCCAGCAGTGTGAGTTGTGATGAGGTCAGAGTTTGAACCAGCCAGTGTGAGTTGTGATGAGGTCAGAGTTTGAACCCAGCCAGTGTGAGTTCTGATGAGGTCAGGTTTGAACCAGCCAGTGTGAGTTCTGATGAGGTCAGGGTTTGAACCCAGCCAGTGTGAGTTCTGATGAGGTCAGGGTTTGAACCCAGCAGTGTGAGTTCTGATGAGGTCAGGGTTTGAACCCAGGCGNTGTGAGTTCTGATGTGTTAGGGTTTGAACCTAGGCAGTGTGAGTTCTGATGAGGTCAGGGTTTGAACCCAGCAGTGTGAGTTCTGATGAGGTCAGGGTTTGAAGCCAGCAGTGTGAGTTCTGATGAGGTTAGGGTTTGAACCCAGGCAGTGTGAGTTGTGATGAGGTTAGGGTTTGAACCCAGGCAGTGTGAGTTCTGATGAGGTCAGGGTTTGAACCCAGCAGTGTGAGCTCTGATGAGGTCAGGTTTGAACCCAGGCAGTGTGAGTTGTGATGAGGTTAGGATTTGAACCCAGGCGGTGTGAGTTCTGATGAGGTCAGGGTTTGAACCCAGGCAGTGTGAGTTGTGATGAGGTCAGAGTTTGAACCCAGACAGTGTGAGTTGTGATGAGGTCAGGTTTGAACCCAGGCAGTGTGAGTTGTGATGAGGTCAGGGTTTGAACCCAGGCAGTGTGAGTTTGATGAGGTCAGGGTTTGAACCCAGGCAGTGTGAGTTCTGATGAGGTCAGAGTTTGAACCAGACAGTGTGAGTTCTGATGAGGTCAGGGTTTGAACCCGGCAGTGTGAGTTGTGATGAGTTTAGGGTTTGAACCCAGGCGTGTGACCTCTGATGAGGTCAGGGTTTGAACCCAGGCAGTGTGAGTTGTGATGAGGTCAGGGTTTGAACCAGGCAGTGTGAGTTCTGATGTGGTCAGGGTTTGAACCAGGCAGTGTGAGTTGTGATGAGGTCAGGGTTTGGCGACAAAGTGGCCTTACCTGGCCAGACACGAGGATGTCGATGCGCACTCCGTACGCCTTGATGAGCGTGCGGTGCTCTGTGCCGTTGGGGAAGACGTAGTGCTTAGCGAACCTGGCGTGGAACGAGAGAAGGCACCGACTCGCAGCGAAGGAGAAGCAGCCCGATCGTGGTTGCATCCCACTGGGATCTTTGCACACAGCGTCGGTGTACGGTGCTTTTTCTGGAAGATTTTTGCAGTTTTTTCCCGGGATTTTTCTGTTCACTTAATGATGTTTTCTTGTTCATGTTTTTTTTGTTGCGGTTGCACCCGATTCAAGAGCCGAATGGCTCACGGGCTATACCCAATAAATGAAACTGAAACTGTGTGCGTGTTTGTGCATGTTATTAACAGACTATACGGGGACCTTAGTCTTTGTTTGGGCCTGTTACGACTGTTGAGGAAAGTGCTGTTAGCGAGCACCAATGAAGGCCGGCACGGCACGAAGTGGGGGGTGGGTGGAGGCACCACGCCGGCCGCCTTTGTCTCTATGGTGGCGACATTTACACACCGCACCAGGTACTCAATTTGCGGCTGAGTCGACCTAGGGAGGCACAACACTTGTTCCAAAAATCGTCACTGGGTGTTGGCCGTGAGCGGGAATCGAACTCGCGTCGTCGGTTCGTAGCGCAGAGCGCACGTGCATATGCGGCGCTGGCATTTACAAGACAAAGATCCCCCGTATAGCCTCAACAGACTGTAGGGGCAAGTGCTGTTAGTGAGTAAGCACCTTTATTCTTTGGTTTTTTCGGTAAAGTCACATATAAAAATAAAATAATAAATTAAATAAATATTTTTATATGTGACTTTACCGAAAAAACCAAAGAATAATTCCTGCAGTCACGAAAGCTCCAAAATTAAGAGTAAGCACCTGTGAAGGCCGGCACGGCACACGTGGGGGTGGGTGGCCATCACCACAATTCCGGCTCACGACCAACACCAGTGACGATTATGGGAACCGGTCCTGGGCCTCCCTAGGTCGACTCAGCCTCAATTGAGTACCTCGTGCGGTGTGTAAACGTCGCCACCGTGGTGCTGGCCACCCCACCCCTCGTGTACTGTGGCGGCCTTCATAGTGCTCGCTAACAGCACTTGCCCCAACAGTCTGTTAAGGCTATACGGGGATCTTTGTCTTTGTTTGTGCCTGTTATGGGGAGACAAAGGCGGTCGGGCGTGTGCTGTGGCGGCCTTCATAGGTGCTCGCTAACAGCACTTGCCCCAACAATCTGTAAAGGCTATACGGGGGATCTTTGTCTTTGTGCCTGTTATGGGGAGACAAAGGCGGTTGGGCCTGGTGCTGGCCACCCATCCCCTCGTGTGCCGTGCCAGCCTTCACAGCTGCTACTCGCTAACAGCACTTGCCCCAACAGTCCGTTGAGGCTATACGGGGGGGGGGGGTCTTTGTTTTTGCGTGTGCCTGTTACGAGGAGCGACGCTCACAACAACGACGACGAGCAGAGTGCCTGACGGCGGCTAAAACGCACGGGGTGTTTGCGTCTGCCCAAGTCATCTCAGGTCAGTCAATAAACCCCATGGCGGCGAGCCTTCGACGACGCTTCGAACGTGGCCTCGAAAGTGCACGTGGCCTGGCACAAGCGCCGCCGCCGTGACCCAACCGCCGCCGTGACCCCAACCGCAGCCGTGACCCCAACCGCCGCCGTGACCCATCTGCCGCTGTGACCCCACCCCCGCTGTGACCCCAACCGCCATCGTGACCTCACCCCCGCCGTGACCCAACCGCCGCCGTGACCCCACCCACCACCGTGACCCCACCTGCCACCGTGACCTCACCCACCGCCGTGACCCACCCCCGTCGTGACCCAACCGCCGCCGTGACCCCAACCGCCACCGTGACCGCACCCCCGCCGTGACCTCACCCACCGCCGTGACCCCATCCGCCTTGACCCCAACCGCCACGCCACGCCACGCGGTGGGCGAATGGGGGCCTTCTTTTGTTTGTGCCACCCTTTCGCCGTTGCATGCGCGGGTGTCCGCGAACCGCGATAATTCGGTGTCACTGCGAGTGTTTGGCTGTTGTTGTTGTTGCTGTGTTGGTGTGACGCACTGTATTGATGATGTTGGTACTGATGTTGGTGTTGATTTGGTGTTGGTACTGATGTTGGCACTGATTTGGTATTGATGTTGGTACTGATGTCGGTTATGTTGGTACTGATGATGTTGGTGTTGATGTTGGTATGATGTTGGTGCTGATGTTGATGTTGGTATTGGTGTTGATGTTAATATTGATGTTAGTGTTGATACTCTTAGTTCTTTCGGTAAAGTCACGTAGGTAAAAAATTAAATTAAAAGAACTAAGAGTATGAATCCTTGCAGTCACGAAAGCTTCAAATCTAGAATTAGTGTTGATATTGGTGTTGATGTTGATGTTGGTATTGATGTTGATATTAGTGTTGATATTGGTGTTGATGTTGGTGTTGATGTTGATGTTGATGTTGGTGTTGATGTTGATATTAGTGTTGATATTGGTATTGGTGTTGATGTTGATGTTGGTATTGGTGTTGATGTTGGTGTTGATATTGGTGTTGATATTGGTGTTGATGTTGGTGCTGATGTTGGTATTGATGTTGGTGTTAATGTTGACATTGGTGTTGATATTGATGTTGATGTTGATATTAGTGTTGATATTGGTGTTGATGTTGGTGTTGATGTTGGTGTTGATGTTGGTGCTGATGTTGATGTTAGCTGTCGGGGTTTGACCTCACCGGAAGTTGTACCCTGAGCCCACGGGTTCTGCTTGGACACCGTGTCGAGGCGTCGGAACGAGTAGAGCGGCTCGCAGAGCGAGGCGTTGAAATCGAAGTTGCACCTCCAGTCTATGAGCACGCCCAGAACTCCACCCTGCACACCGGGGCACAAAGATCCCCCGTGTAGCCGAAACAGACCGCTGGCGCAAGTGTTGTGGGAGGAGGTGGGTTGCCAGCATCACGCACGGCCGCCTTTGGGGCCGTCCATAAATGATGTCACGCGATTTGGACGATTTTTGACCCCCCCCCGGTACAAAAAGTTAGACCCCCCCTCAAATATGACGTCACAAAGCTCTGCCCCCCCCCCCCAAAAAAAAAACATGCTTCGAATCGCTTTAAACTATTGTCATTGTAGTGCGTGTTTAATGTGGCGCTGCACTCTGATGTTGTAGGAGAAAACATTTATTAAAAAGTCTATTAAGTAGAACGTGTTGTCTATATTTATTTGAAGTTGCGAATTTTGATGTGACGTCACATTTCTCACCGCCCCCCCCTCGTCACACATCATCAAAATAAGAAAAAATATATGTTGAATTTGCTTAATTTATGTATTTCTTCGATTTTTTTTATTCTTATTTTTTAGTGTGTTTTTGTTTGCATTTGACCACAAGTATTGTGGTTAACGCACACGTGATTCCTTGTAAAAAGGTTTCAGTTTTGTTGCCAGAACAACTCCTACTCCATGCTGGTGTCAGACTGCAACACTGAGGTGAGCAGTGCCATGGGGGGGGGGGGGGGGAGAGCCTGAGGCCTGACGATAATCAGCTGTTACCCAAAGCACCCTCTCAAACGCTTGACAATCACACCGACGAAGGCATGCCACGCCGCGGAGTTATCATTGATACTGGACTCTCATCCTCTCGCAAAGTAAACCTCAACGCTGCAGGAACCTCTTCGTTGTCCTCCCCCCGCACCTCCAATTAGTTGGCTACGTACGGCGCGAAAGAAGTTCATTATACATACCCGCAACATCTCCTGCACGCGACATGGCCTTATGCTGTCTGCGAGACCCTGACCCATGCTTTTGTCACTTTTCCCAACTCAGCAACGGCAACTGTTCGTGTTCAGCACTGGTGCTCTGGCTGCCATTGGTGGTGTGTTTGAAATTGGTGGTGTGTTTGAAATTGGTGGGTTTGAAATTGTGGGTGTTTGAATTGGTGGTGTTTGAAATTGTGTGTGTTTGAAATTTGTGGTTTGTTTGAAATTGGTGGGGTGTTTGAAATTGGTGGGTGTTTGAAATTGGTGGTGTGTTTGAAATTGGTGGGTGTTTGAAATTGGTGGGTGTTTGAAATTAGTGGGTGTTTGAAATTGGTGGGTGTTTGAAATTGGTGGTGTGTTTGAAATTGGTGGTGTGTTTGAAATTGGTGGTGTGTTTGAAATTGGTGGGTGTTTGAAATTGGTGGGTGTTTGAAATTGGTGGGTGTTTGAAATTGGTGGGTGTTTGAAATTGGTGTGTGTTTGAAATTGGTGGGTGTTTGAAATTGGTGGGTGTTTGAAATTGGTGGTGTGTTTGAAATTGGTGGGTGTTTGAAATTGGTGGTGTGTTTGAAATTGGTGGGTGTTTGAAATTGGTGGTGTGTTTGAAATTGGTGGTGTGTTTGAAATTGGTGGGTGTTTGAAATTGGTGGGGTGTTTGAAATTAGTGGGGTGTTTGAAATTGGTGGGTGTTTGAAATTGGTGGTGTGTTTGAAATTGGTGGTGTGTTTGAAATTGGTGGTGTGTTTGAAATTGGTGGGTGTTTGAAATTGTGGGTTTGAAATTGGTGGGTGTTTGAAATTGGTGGGGTGTTTGAAATTGGTGGGTGTTTGAAATTGGTGGGTGTTTGAAATTGGTGGGTGTTTGAAATTGGTGGGTTTGAAATTGGTGGGTGTTTGAAATTGGTGGNGTGTTTGAAATTGGTGGGTGTTTGAAATTGGTGGTGTGTTTGAAATTGGTGGGTGTTTGAAATTGGTGGGTGTTTGAAATTGGTGGGTGTTTGAAATTAGTGGGTGTTTGAAATTGGTGGGTGTTTGAAATTGGTGGGTGTTTGAAATTGGTGGGTGTTTGAAATTGGTGGTGTGTTTGAAATTGGTGGGGTGTTTGAAATTGGTGGGTTTGAAATTGGTGGGTGTTTGAAATTGGTGGGTGTTTGAAATTGGTGGGTGTTTGAAATTGGTGGTGTTTGAAATTGGTGGGTGTTTGAAATTGGTGGTGTTTGAAATGGTGGGGTGTTTGAAATTGGTGGGTGTTTGAAATTGGTGGTGTGTTTGAAATTGGTGGGTTTGAAATTGGTGGGTGTTTGAAATTGGTGGGTGTTTGAAATTGGTGGTGTGTTTGAAATTGGTGGTGTTTGAATTGTGGTTGTTTGAAATTGGTGGGTGTTTGAAATTGGTGGTGTTTGAAATTGGTGGGTGTTTGAAATTGGTGGGTGTTTGAATTGGTGGTGTGTTTGAAATTGGTGGTGTGTTTGAATTGGTGGGTGTTTGAAATTGGTGGGTGTTTGAAATTGGTGGTGTGTTTGAAATTGGTGGGTGTTTGAAATTGGTGGGTGTTTGAAATTGGTGGGTGTTTGAAATTGGTGGGTGTTTGAAATTGGTGGGTGTTTGAAATTGGTGGGTGTTTGAAATTGGTGGGTGTTTGAAATTGGTGGGTGTTTGAAATTGGTGGGGTGTTTGAAATTGGTGGNTGTTTGAAATTGGTGGGTGTTTGAAATTGGTGGGTGTTTGAAATTGGTGGGGTGTTTGAAATTGGTGGTGTGTTTGAAATTGGTGGGTGTTTGAAATTGGTGGTGTGTTTGAAATTGGTGGCGTGTTTGAAATTGGTGGGTGTTTGAAATTGGTGGGTGTTTGAAATGGTGGGTGTTTGAAATTGGTGGGGTGTTTGAAATTGGTGGGTGTTTGAAATTGGTGGGTGTTTGAAATTGGTGGGTGTTTGAAATTGGTGGTGTTTGAAATTGGTGGTTATTTGAATTGGTGGGTGTTTGAAATTGGTGGGTGTTTGAAATGGTGGGTGTTTGAAATTGGTGGGTGTTTGAAATTGGTGGGTGTTTGAAATTGGTGGGTGTTTGAAATTGGTGGGTGTTTGAAATTGGTGGGTTGTTTGAAATTGGTGGTTATTTAAAATTGGTGGGTTGTTTGAAATTGGTGGGTGTTTGAAATTGGTGGTTGTTTGAAATTGGTGGGTGTTTGAAATTGGTGGGGTGTTTGAAATTGGTGGGTTGTTGAAATTGGTGGGTGTTTGAAATTGGTGGGGTGTTTATTGGTGGGTGTTTGAAATTGGTGGTGGTGAAATGGTGGGGTGTTTGAAATTGGTGGGGTGTTTGAAATTGGTGGGGTGTTTGAAATTGGTGGGGTGTTTGAAATTGGTGGGTGTTTGAAATTGGTGGGGTGTTTGAAATTGGTGGGGTGTTTGAAATTGGTGGGGTGTTTGAAATTGGTGGTTTGTTTGAAATTGGTGGGTTGTTTGAAATTGGTGGGTGTTTGAAATTGGTGGGTGTTTGAAATTGGTGGGGTGTTTGAAATTGGTGGGTTATTTGAAATTGGTGGGTTATTTGAAATTGGTGGGTGTTTGAAATTGGTGGGGTGTTTGAAATTGGTGGGTGTTTGAAATTGGTGGGTTATTTGAAATTGGTGGGTGTTTGAAATTGGTGGGGTGTTTGAATTGGTGGGTGTTTGAAATTGGTGGTGTGTTTGAAATTGGTGGTGTGTTTGAAATTGGTGGTGTGTTTGACATTGGTGGTGTGTTTGAAATTGGTGGGGTGTTTGAAATTGGTGGTGTGTTTGACATTGGTGGTGTGTTTGAAATTGGTGGGTGTTTGAAATTGGTGGGGTGTTTGGAATTGGTGGGTGTTTGAAATTGGTGGTGTGTTTGAAATTGGTGGTTTGTTTGAAATTGGTGGTGTGTTTGAAATTGGTGGGGTGTTTGAAATTGGTGGTTGTTTGAAATTGGTGGGTTATTTGAAATTGGTGGGTGTTTGAAATTGGTGGTGTGTTTGAAATTGGTGGGTGTTTGAAATTGGTGGGTTATTTGAAATTGGTGGGTGTTTGAAATTGGTGGGTTATTTGAATTGGTGGGGTGTTTGAAATTGGTGGGGTGTTTGAAATTGGTGGGTTATTTGAAATTGGTGGTGTTTGAAATTGGTGGGGTGTTTGAAGTTGGTGGGTTATTTGAAATGGTGGTGTGTTTGAAATTGGTGGGTTATTTGAAATTGGTGGGTGTTTGAAATTGTGGTGTGTTTGAAATTGGTGGTTGTTTGAAATTGGTGGGTTTTTGAAATTGGTGGGTGTTTGAAATTGGTGGGTGTTTGAAATTGGTGGTGTGTTTGAAATTGGTGGGGTGTTTGAAATTGGTGGGTGTTTGAAATTGGTGGGGTGTTTGAAATTGGTGGTGTGTTTGAAATTGGTGGGGTGTTTGAAATTGGTGGGTTATTTGAAATTGGTGGGTGTTTGAAATTGGTGGGTGTTTGAAATTGGTGGTGTGTTTGAAATTGGTGGGGTGTTTGAAATTGGTGGGTGTTTGAAATTGGTGGTGTGTTTGAAATTGGTGGTGTGTTTGAAATTGGTGGGGTGTTTGAAATTGGTGGGGTGTTTGAAATTGGTGGTGTGTTTGACATTGGTGGTGTGTTTGAAATTGGTCGGGTGTTTGAAATTGGTGGGTGTTTGAAATTGGTGGTGTGTTTGAAATTGGTGGTGTGTTTGAAATTGGTGGGGTGTTTGAAATTGGTGGGTGTTTGAAATTGGTGGGGTGTTTGAAATTGGTGGGGTGTTTGAAATTGGTGGGGTGTTTGAAATTGGTGGTGTTTGAAATTGGTGGGTGTTTGAAATTGGTGGGTGTTTGAAATTGGTGGGTGTTTGAAATTGGTGGGTGTTTGAAATTGGTGGGTGTTTGAAATTGGTGGTGTGTTTGAAATTGGTGGTGTGTTTGAAATTGGTGGGTGTTTGAAATTGGTGGGTTATTTGAAATTGGTGGGTGTTTGAAATTGGTGGGGTGTTTGAAATTGGTGGGTGTTTGAAATTGGTGGGTGTTTGAAATTGGTGGGGTGTTTGAAATTGGTGGGTTTGTTTGAAATTGGTGGGTTATTTGAAATTGGTGGGTTATTTGAAATTGGTGGGTTGTTTGAAATTGGTGGGTTGTTTGAAATTGGTGGGTGTTTGAAATTGGTGGGTGTTTGAAATTGGTGGGTGTTTGAAATTGGTGGGTTTTGAAATTGGTGGTTTGTTTGAAATTGGTGGTGTGTTTGAAATTGGTGGGGTGTTTGAAATTGGTGGGGTGTTTGAAATTGGTGGTGTGTTTGAAATTGGTGGTGTGTTTGAAATGGTGGTGTGTTTGAAATTGGTGGGGTGTTTGAAATTGGTGGTGTGTTTGAAATTGGTGGTGTGTTTGAAATTGGTGGGTGTTTGAAATTGGTGGTGTTTGAAATTGGTGGGTTGTTTGAAATTGGTGGCGTGTTTGAAATTGGTGGGTTGTTTGAAATTGGTGGCGTGTTTGAAATTGGTGGGTGTTTGAAATTGGTGGTGTTTGAAATTGGTGGGTTGTTTGAAATTGGTGGTGTGTTTGAAATTGGTGGGTTGTTTGAAATTGGTGGCGTGTTTGAAATTGGTGGGGTGTTTGAAATTGGTGGGGTGTTTGAAATTGGTGGCGTGTTTGAAATTGGTGGGTGTTTGAAATTGGTGGTGTTTGAAATTGGTGGTGTGTTTGAAATTGGTGGGTTGTTTGAAATTGGTGGCGTGTTTGAAATTGGTGGGGTGTTTGAAATTGGTGGGTTGTTTGAAATTGGTGGCGTGTTTGAAATTGGTGGGGTGTTTGAAATTAGTG
The DNA here is from genome assembly GCA_018977245.1 of Lethenteron camtschaticum. Lineage (NCBI taxonomy): Eukaryota > Metazoa > Chordata > Hyperoartia > Petromyzontiformes > Petromyzontidae > Lethenteron > Lethenteron camtschaticum. Next base: position 7,075,793 of record MU249573.1, on the reverse strand, counting down.
GTGTGTTTGAAATTAGTGGTGTGTTTGAAATTGGTGGGGTGTTTGAAATTGGTGGGTGTTTGAAATTAGTGGTGTGTTTGAAATTAGTGGTGTGTTTGAAATTGGTGGGGTGTTTGAAATTGGTGGGTGTTTGAAATTGGTGGGGTGTTTGAAATTAGTGGTGTGTTTGAAATTAGTGGTGTGTTTGAAATTGGTGGGGTGTTTGAAATTGGTGGGTGTTTGAAATTAGTGGTGTGTTTGAAATTGGTGGGGTGTTTGAAATTGGTGGGGTGTTTGAAATTGGTGGGGTGTTTGAAATTGGTGGGTTGTTGAAATTGGTGGTGTGTTTGAAATTGGTGGGTGTTTGAAATTGGTGGGGTGTTTGAAATTGGTGGGGTGTTTGAAATTGGTGGTGTGTTTGAAATTGGTGGTGTTTTTGAAATTGTGGTGTGTTTGAAATTGGTGGTGTGTTTGAAATTGGTGGCGTGTTTGAAATTGGTGGTGTGTTTGAAATTGGTGGGGTGTTTGAAATTGGTGGGTGTTTAAAATTGGTGGGGTGTTTGAAATTGGTGGTGTGTTTGAAATTGGTGGGTGTTTGAAATTGGTGGGGTGTTTGAAATTGGTGGTGTGTTTGAAATTGGTGGGGTGTTTGAAATTGGTGGTGTGTTTGAAATTGGTGGGTTATTTGAAATTGGTGGTGTGTTTGAAATTGGTGGTTTGTTTGAAATTGGTGGTGTGTTTGAAATTGGTGGGTTATTTGAAATTGGTGGCGTGTTTGAAATTGGTGGGTTATTTGAAATTGGTGGGGTGTTTAAAATTGGTGGGGTGTTTAAAATTGGTGGGGTGTTTAAAATTGGTGGTGTGTTTGAAATTGGTGGGTTATTTGAAATTGGTGGCGTGTTTGAAATTGGTGGGTTATTTGAAATTGGTGGGTGTTTAAAATTGGTGGGGTGTTTGAAATTGGTGGAGTGTTTGAAATTGGTGGGTGTTTGAAATTGGTGGGGTGTTTGAAATTGGTTGGTTATTTGAAATTGGTGGGTGTTTGAAATTGGTGGGTGTTTGAAATTGGTGGGTGTTTGAAATTGGTGGGTTATTTGAAATTGGTGGCGTGTTTGAAATTGGTGGGTTATTTGAAATTGGTGGGTGTTTGAAATTGGTGGGGTGTTTGAAATTGGTGGGGTGTTTGAAATTGGTGGTGTGTTTGAAATTGGTGGTGTGTTTGAAATTGGTGGTGTGTTTGAAATTGGTGGGTGTTTGAAATTGGTGGGTGTTTGAAATTGGTGGTGTGTTTGAAATTGGTGGGTGTTTGAAATTGGTGGGTGTTTGAAATTGGTGGGGTGTTTAAAATTGGTGGGGTGTTTGAAATTGGTGGAGTGTTTGAAATTGGTGGTGTTTGAAATTGGTGGGTTGTTTGAAATTGGTTGGTTATTTGAAATTGGTGGGGTGTTTGAAATTGGTGGAGTGTTTGAAATTGGTGGGGTGTTTGAAATTGGTGGGGTGTTTGAAATTGGTGGGTGTTTGAAATTGGTGGTGTGTTTGAAATTGGTGGTGTGTTTGAAATTGGTGGTGTGTTTGAAATTGGTGGTGTGTTTGAAATTGGTGGGTTATTTGAAATTGGTGGGTGTTTGAAATTGGTGGGTGTTTGAAATTGGTTGGTTATTTGAAATTGGTGGGTGTTTGAAATTGGTGGGTGTTTGAAATTGGTGGGTGTTTGAAATTGGTGGTTATTTGAAATTGGTGGGTGTTTGAAATTGGTGGGTGTTTGAAATTGGTGGCGTGTTGAAATTGGTGGCGTGTTTGAAATTGGTGGGTGTTTGAAATTGGTGGGGTGTTTGAAATTGGTGGCGTGTTTGAAATTGGTGGCGTGTTTGAAATTGGTGGGTTATTTGAAATTGGTGGGTTATTTGAAATTGGTGGGTGTTTGAAATTGGTGGGGTGTTTGAAATTGGTGGCGTGTTTGAAATTGGTGTGTGTTTGAAATTGGTGGGTGTTTGAAATTGGTGGGTGTTTGAAATTGGTGGGTGTTTGAAATTGGTGGCGTGTTTGAAATTGGTGGGTTATTTGAAATTGGTGGGTTATTTGAAATTGGTGGGTGTTTGAAATTGGTGGGTTTTTGAAATTGGTGGGGTGTTTGAAATTGGTGGGTGTTTAAAATTGGTGGGTGTTTGAAATTGGTGGGTGTTTGAAATTGGTGGGTGTTTGAAATTGGTGGCGTGTTTGAAATTGGTGGGTGTTTGAAATTGGTGGGTGTTTGAAATTGGTGGGTGTTTGAAATTGGTGGGTGTTTGAAATTGGTGGTTATTTGAAATTGGTGGGTGTTTGAAATTGGTGGGTGTTTGAAATTGGTGGGTTTTTGAAATTGGTGGGTGTTTGAAATTGGTGGGTTATTTGAAATTGGTGGGTGTTTGAAATTGGTGGGTGTTTAAAATTGGTGGGGTGTTTGAAATTGGTGGGTGTTTGAAATTGGTGGGTGTTTGAAATTGGTGGGTGTTTGAAATTGGTGGTTATTTGAAATTGGTGGGTGTTTGAAATTGGTGGAGTGTTTGAAATTGGTGGGTGTTTGAAATTGGTGGGTGTTTGAAATTGGTGGGTGTTTGAAATTGGTGGTGTGTTTGAAATTGGTGGTGTGTTTGAAATTGGTGGTGTGTTTGAAATTGGTGGGTGTTTGAAATTGGTGGGTTATTTGAAATTGGTGGGTGTTTGAAATTGGTGGGTGTTTGAAATTGGTGGGTGTTTGAAATTGGTGGGTGTTTGAAATTGGTGGGTGTTTGAAATTGGTGGGTGTTTGAAATTGGTGGTGTGTTTGAAATTGGTGGTGTGTTTGAAATTGGTGGTGTGTTTGAAATTGGTGGTGTGTTTGAAATTGGTGGTGTGTTTGAAATTGGTGGCGTGTTTGAAATTGGTGGGTGTTTGAAATTGGTGGGTGTTTGAAATTGGTGGGGTGTTTGAAATTGGTGGGGTGTTTGAAATTGGTGGTGTGTTTGAAATTGGTGGTGTGTTTGAAATTGGTGGGTGTTTGAAATTGGTGGGTGTTTGAAATTGGTGGTTGTTTGAAATTGGTGGGTGTTTGAAATTGGTGGGGTGTTTGAAATTGGTGGGTGTTTGAAATTGGTGGGTGTTTGAAATTGGTGGGGTGTTTGAAATTGGTGGGTGTTTGAAATTGGTGGGGTGTTTGAAATTGGTGGGTGTTTGAAATTGGTGGGGTGTTTGAAATTGGTGGGTGTTTGAAATTGGTGGGTGTTTGAAATTGGTGGTGTGTTTGAAATTGGTGGGTGTTTGAAATTGGTGGTGTGTTTGAAATTGGTGGTGTGTTTGAAATTGGTGGGGTGTTTGAAATTGGTGGGTGTTTGAAATTGGTGGGTTATTTGAAATTGGTGGTGTGTTTGAAATTGGTGGGTGTTTGAAATTGGTGGGTGTTTGAAATTGGTGGGTTATTTGAAATTGGTGGGTGTTTGAAATTGGTGGGTGTTTGAAATTGGTGGGTGTTTGAAATTGGTGGGTGTTTGAAATTGGTGGGTGTTTGAAATTGGTGGGTTTTTGAAATTGGTGGGTTATTTGAAATTGGTGGGTGTTTGAAATTGGTGGGGTGTTTGAAATTGGTGGGTGTTTGAAATTGGTGGGTGTTTGAAATTGGTGGGTGTTTGAAATTGGTGGGTGTTTGAAATTGGTGGGTGTTTGAAATTGGTGGGTGTTTGAAATTGGTGGGTGTTTGAAATTGGTGGGGTGTTTGAAATTGGTGGGTGTTTGAAATTGGTGGGTGTTTGAAATTGGTGGGGTGTTTGAAATTGGTGGGTTGTTTGAAATTGGTGGGGTGTTTGAAATTGGTGGGTGTTTGGTTCTGGTTGTGTAGCTGCCACTGGTGTTGTGTTTGGATCTGGTATTGTGTTTACTGCTGGCGGTGTCTCTGACACTTGCCCTCGTGATATGGTGGGCTTCCTCACATTGGTCCCGATGCTTTTGAAGTCTTGCCCAGCGCCCTTTAGGATGTCGCGCAGGGAAAAAATGGGGCACAGGTTGTTGTGCTTCGGGTGGTGGTGGCACGACTTTAGGAAATTCTTGTCCATGTCCTCCGGCAGGTTCCCCCTGTAAGCACATCCACACAATCAACCACACAGTCACCAATCACAGACACACTCAACCAAGAGACCACACAGACACACAGCCAACTGCACAGTCAAACAAGCAACCACAAAAAAATGCCAATCGCACGCTCAACCAACCGCACACCAATTCAACTTCATAATCAGCCATAGCTTTAATAAGCACCCACGCAACCACACATCTGATCAAGAATCCACTCAGTGAACCACAAAAACCACAACAAAATTGACGTGTGTGTGTGTGTGAGGGCTCTTCCCTCCTGCCTGATTGCTTGCTCACTTTGAGACGTTGAACTTGGGAAGCGGATGTTGTTCTTGATGAGAATGGTGAAGTTTTCTGCCGACCGCAGCAGACGCTTCCTGTAAAGAATCCAAAAGTGGCCACACAATGCATCAGCGAAATAACGCGTATGCATGTGTCTGGACAAAGTTCCATCCGTGAGGTCTTCCGGCAGGCAAGGTTGCACTGGGTGGGTCACGTAGTCTGCCGGATAGAGGGGGCTAAACGGGCGTGGCACGGACTAGAGAGGAGATGGAGTGATGTGGTAGAAGAGGACGTGGAGCTGAGTGGACTTGTCAATGACCGGTACCAGTGGTATCAAGATCGGCCTCTGTGGAGGAGGCTCGTGAAGGACGCTACTGGGCAGTTGGAGGCAGTCGCCCTCCAGCAACAACGGAAGACGGAGGAGCGACGCTCACAAGCGGAGTGCCGGGCGACTAAAACACAGCAAGTTGGCACAGTAGGGAGTACAGTTGGTGCATCTACCGATCATCTCAGTCAGCCGACCCATGACACCTGGGCCTGTCCCGAGACCTATCAGCGGGCCTTTGACACTTCACATGGCCTCAAAGTGCACCTGACCTGGCACAAGCACCGTGGCAAATGGCAGGTATTGCTATTGGTGGGGATCGGTGGTGTAGCGGTTAGCGCGCTGCGCTACAAATTCTTCGATCGGAGTTCTGTTCCCGCTCACGGCCAACACTAGTGACGATTATCTGAACCGGTCCTGGGCCTCCCTGGGTCGACTCAGTCTCAAATGAGTACCTGGTGCGGTGTTAAACATCGCCACTGGGGAGACAAAGTCGGTCGGGCGTCGTGCTAGCCACCTACCCCCTCGTGTATCGTTTCGGCCTTAATAGGTGCTCGCTAACAGCACTTGCCACAACAGTTTGTTCAGGCTAAAGGGAGGATCTTTGTATTTTTTGGGAGCGATAATGTTGCAGTTTTACACCTAGGCTTTCGCGACGAATGTCATCCATAATAGAGTTTTTAGGGTTCGATCACGTAATAGAGGTTTTTTTATTAGATTGCGAATTATGGGTAATGTAGCAGTTAGCGAGCCGCGCTACGAACTCGGCGACCCGAGTTCGATTCACACTCACGGCGCAAACACCATGTTGAACTTTTCACCGTATCTCACGGACCTACATAGTAACTCAACCATGCCAGCACTACTGCAGGGATATTCAGGACTAAAATGTACGTCCAACCTGGAAAACCACACTTGAGACTACTCATTAATGAATTGGTCAAACATCCCAATGAGCAGGATCTTCCTGAATGAGTACACTGAAATTCGGTGAGATTTTCGTGGATAAAATGGATTTGCTATTACTGGTCGGAACCACTGGTTCCACCAGCCCACAGGGGATTATTGTGTCCGTCCCTCCGTCCTGCATCCAAAAATGGGAGTGGTGGGGCTGGGTGGAGAGAGGAGGGTGGGGGTGGGGCTGGGTGGGGAGGGTGGGAGGGGCTGGGTGGGGAAGGTGGGGCTGGGTGAAGAGGGGAGGGTGGGGCTGGGTGGGGGAGGATGGGCTGGGTGGAAAGGGGCTGGTCACCCCGTGGTGGCCTTATACAACTCAACGTTTAACCTACTCACGCCGGCTTGTGCCCGCCTCACAGTCGGCCATATTTGCGGAATACACCACGCTGCCATTGACCCTGGCCATTGACCGAGCAACCCAACGTTCCTACCAGCTCCCTCCGCAGGAATGTGTTTGTGTGTGTATATATACGTAAGGGCGTGCGGGGAGCCGGTAGTGCACTGTGCGACGAATCCCGACAACTCGAGTTCGATTCCCACTGACGACCGATAACAGTAAGCGTATATTTGAACCAGTCTTGGGCGTCCCCAAAGGTTGACTCAGCCTTAAAAAAATGATTACCTGGTGCGGTGTGTAATCATCAGCATTGTGGGAAGACAAAGGCGGTCGGGCGAGGTGTTGGTCACACACTTTACCCGTGTGCCTTTGCGGCCTTCGTGTGTACTCACTAACAGCACCTGCCCCAACAGCAGAGGTCGCAAACCGGTTTTGATTCCTTACCCGTACCCGGCAGCACCAGGGTCGCAAATGGGTACCCGTACCCGGCCGGGTACGAGCACCCGTTCCCTACCCGTACCCTACCGGAAACGAGTGACAAAGGTGACTCACCAGTGACTCACGGCCTACCCGTACCGTACCCGGCCGCACCAGGGTCGCAAACGGATACCCGTACCTGGCCGGGTACGGGTGCCGGGTACGGGTAGCCGGGTATCGGGTAGGGTACGAGTATCGGTAGGGTACGGGTATCGGGTACCCGGTTGCGACCTCTGCCCCAACAGTCTCCTAAAGGCTGGATGTGGGATCGCTGTCTTTGCTTTGCGCTTGAAAGTGAAGCTTTTGTCACCCCATGTTCTTTCCCTCCACCTCCACTGGGCACCAGGCGTTCACTTCGCATGTGGACACGTTCTTGTCAAACGGCACGCAGCGTCCAGTCTTCTCTCCTGCGGTGGACCCAAAGTCAAGAGGTGAGGAGGAGGAGGAGGTGGTGAAGAGGAGGAGGTGGCGATTAGGGCATTCAGACTTGAGAGAACACAGAGAGGACTGGTTTTGTTTGTTTACTAGGTAAGGCCCACTGAGCTGTATAGCTCTTATCTTATTTATTTACTTTTTACCTACGTGACTTTACCGAAAAAACCTAAAGTATGAATCCTTGCGTCACGAAAGCTTCAAATGAGAATTACATTGCTTTCATGGCTTTATTTTGGTGATTTCGAAAAGTTTTTTTTGTTTGGCCATGTTGTTTGGTGTAGTACGGGTTAGACTGATGCCTTAATCTAAGTTGTCTCGTGGTTGTCGTTGTTGTTTGACTTGCATCCCACTGGGATTTGTGCACACAGCGTTGGTGTACGGTGCTTTTTCTGCAATATTTAGCAGTCTTTTCTTGGATTTTCTGTTTGCACTTAGTCACATAGTCACTTTAAGATGTTTTCTTGTTCACGTTTTTGTTTGTTGCGGTTGCACCCAATTCAAGAGCCGAATGGCTCACAGGCTATACCTAATAAATAAAACTGAAACTATGAGCAGTGCCATGGGGGGNAGGGGNAGTTTGAGGCTGACGATAATCAGCTGTTACACTCATTTCCCACCTCCTAAACCACTGCACCACCGCTCCCCCCCACACACACGCTCGTATCTTGCACACACACACACACAGGCCTCTCGCACCGCTATAGAGGTGATCGTTGTGCCTGGGAAGGCAGTTTGTGTCGTTTGTGCACTTTGCGAATTTGTTTTCTCTGTCCTGTGAAAACACACACACGCATTTAGAGACATTAGGGGGACGTCCATAAATGACGTCACGCGATTTTGGACGATTTTGACCCCCCCCGCCTTCGTCACACGACGTCACAAAAGGTCAGACCCCCCCCCTAAATATGACGTCACAAAGCTCTGCCCCCCCCCCAAAAATAAAACATGCTTCAAATCGCTTTAAACTATTGTCATTGTAGTGCTATTTAATGCGGCGCTGCACTCTGATGTTGTAGGAGAAAACATTTATTAAGAAGTCTATTTAATTAAGTAGAACGTTTTAAAGCTTTCGTGACTGCAGGGATTCATCTTCTTGGTTCTTTCGGTAAAGTCACGTAGAATGGAAATAATAAAATAATGAAAATAAAACAATNTTTTTTATTATGTTTTATTTTTATTATTTTATTATTTCCCTTCTACGTGACTTTACCGAAAGAACCAAGAAGATAAGTAGAACGTGTTGTCCATATTTATTTGAAGTTGCGCATTTTGATGTGACGTCACATTCTCCCCCCCCCCCTCACACATCGTCACAAATGTCTACCCCCATCCCCCCCCCCTAGGTGCGTGACGTCATTTATGACCGGCCCCTTAAGCGAGTGCCATACGTTGAGTTGACGGCTCTTATCACGGCCGTGGCACGTGCGGGGATTCACACCAGAGGCAGAAAAGAAACGAAGCCGTGGATTAGAGCACAAACGCGTTACATTTCTAGATTTGAAGTTTTCGTGACTGCAAGGATTTCATACTCTTTGTTTTTTTCGGTAAAGTCACGCAGGTAATTTTTTAAAAAGAAAATAAATTAATTCACGACGTTTCAGGCGCAACACAAGCGTCCTTCTTCAGGTGAGGACAACTTAGCGAAAGCAATTTTTATTTTTTTATTTTTACCTATGTGACTTTACCGAAAAAAACAAATAGTATGCGATTACACTTTGGCAGACATCGCATTGACCATTCAGGAAAGCGAGTGGGCTCTGGCACGGGCACGTCCACGATACAGGATGGCTCAAAGGTCAGGAAACATGGGGTTAGATTTATTTGGACAAATCGCAAAGGGTTACTTTATTTATTGTAACACACGTTCAAACTGACTTTCGTCAACATCAATGCGTGCATGAAATGTGTTTTGAAAGCTCATCAATTACGTTTTGTCTCAATTCAGTCAATGTTCCTTTTTCATTTTTAAACGTCATTTGCAAAGGAATAAGAAAAATAGATATCAGTAATATACAATAGGTATCGATGTAAAGCGTTCGTGACTGCAGGGATTCATCTTCTTGGTTCTTTCGGTAAAGTCACGTAGAAGGGAAATAATAAAATAATAAAATAAATAAAATTCTCACGTTTCGGCCACAACGCAAGCAGCCGTCCTCAGGTGAAGAACAGGGTTGTCGGAAGGACAGGACGCTATCTTTCCGACAGCCCTGTTCTGAGAATTTATTATGTTTTATTTTTATTATTTTATCATTTCCCTTCTACGTGAGTACACAAAAATAGTTATCGAGAAATTAGTGTTCAATATAGATTGTTTCATAGTGCATAGCTCCAGTGGCTTCCGAATATCGGAAGGAAGAGCGTTCCAGACGGCCGCGGAAGGGCATCTCAAAGCGCGCGATGCAGTGACCGTCTTTCGATTTAAAGCTTTCGTGACTGCAGGGATTCATCTTCTTGGTTCTTTCTCAGGTGAGGACGGCTGCTTGCGTTGTGGCCGAAACGTCGTGAGAATTATTTTATGTTTTATTTTTATTATTTTATTATTTCCCTTTTACGTGACTTTACCGAAAGAACCAAGAAGAAGTGACCGTCTTTGTTTGATGGCTCGCCAAAACCCGCTGCTAGGATCACCAAAGTTTGCGTGATGACAGCAGATGGCAAAGCAATGATCTTTGTACTGTAATTTTATGCTGCAAACTCTATGCATTCACCGACGTGGTAGTATGATCCCCCCCCCCCCGCTCTACGACCTGCATGCACGACCGTGGGAGGCCCTCATCTGGCAGTGAATTGACGGAAAGGTTTTGCATGTTTTGTGCATGTGTAGAGGAGTAGTGGGTGACGTCACGTCACGCTCGCCCTCAGAGAGTGGCGTCGCAGCACGTGACGTCAGGCGGACCTTGGGGACGGTGACGTCATGTCCCCTGGGGGTATTTAAAGGGGGACCCGGGGTAGGAGTGGGGACTCGGGTAGGTGATCCTCACACGAGGCTAAGGGAGGCTACTCCGCCCGACCGGCCGAGGTTGGGGTAGTCCCGGACCGGGCAGGGATGGAGACCGAGTTAGCCGGGGTTGTAGGGATCACAGTCCCCTGTCCCATGGGGAGTTGTAGGCTAGGGTGGTTTTGGTTCGGCGTAAGAACCTCAATAAACTCGGCGGAGCCCCTACAGAACCTGCCTCTGCGTCGTGTAACTTGCGCCGCAACACGGGAACGCGACGTGTCAACTACATGTATGCTCGCCAGCACGGACCGACTGCAGAGAGGGGGACGCGGGACAAATGCAAGTGGGAATTATGGATATGGAGACTGAAATAATTGGAGGAAGTCGTGATGAGACAAGAGGCAGCAAGATGGGAAGCCAAGAGACACACGCGGAGTGAGAGGGTTGCTGAGGTTAATGTAATCTATATCCATTATCGCAACAGTGCTTCCGCAAAGCACGTGTCGATGTGGACATTCGTCAATAACGCACACTTAGATGGATTCCCAGCAAGCACACTCACCACACAAATACAAATCTCCCCGTGGAGCCTTTAACAGACTTTGGGGCAAATGCTCTTAGCGAGCACCAATTAACGCTGGGACCGCACAGGGGTGGGTGGGTGGCCAGCACCACGCCAAACGGCCTTTGTCTCCGCAATGCTGATGGTTACACACCACACCAGGTACTCATTTAAGACTGAGTCGACCTAAGGAAGGCCTAGGACCACTTGAGATTATTTACTGATGTTGGCCAGGAGTGGGAATTGAATTCGATTCGCTGGGCTCTTAGTGCAGTGCGCTAACCACTGCACGACTGCTCACCACCACATTCACATCCCAACATGAACACAAACCGCACGTGTGTGTACAAAACCACAGGAAATACGCTCATAAAATACTACGAAGACAGCTATAGCCTTAACTAACTGTTGGGGCAAGCGTATTAGCGAACACATTACGACGGCTTCCACAGCACATGAGGGGGTGAGTGGTCAGCACCACGACCGTGCCGCATTTGTCTCCCAGGTGCTCATTTGATCCTGATTCGACCTAGCGGAAGCCTGGAACTGGATCAGAAAATGGTCACTGGTGTTGGTCGTGAGCGGGAATAGAACTATGAGTTCCCAGGTTCATAGCCCAGCGCGCTAACCGCCTACGCCACCGCTCCACACCAAAACCACCCCCACACACACAGCCTCACGCACATAACGTGTCGCCCATTAGTCAGACACGTATGATTCAATTCTCACGACGTTTCGACTGCAACACAAGCAATCATCATCAGGTGTGAAAAACAGCAAAAAATTTGAAAAAAGTGGCGGTTTTTTAAATTTTCTTGCGTGGTTTTTTCTAATTAAAATCAAATTTAACACGTAGGATTATTTCATTTGTTTTAACACGGGCATTACATTTTTGACTGTTAATTATTTAAGTTAATATTTGATCTATCATCATTCACCTCAAATCCATCATTTACAAAACTCGACCAAGAACATACTCTTTTGGTTCTTTTGGTAAAGTCACGTAGGTATAAAACAAATAAATCAAATCACGACGTTTCAGGCGCAACACAAGCGTCCGTCATCAGGTGGGACAACCACAGCAAGAAACAATTGCTGAAGTGGGCAAAAGGGCTGCTGTAACAAGAGGCTATATAGGTAAGAGAGGGGGGGGGGCCAGGGAGGAGAGATAGAGAGGGGGTGTGGGATAGGGGGAGTGGAGGCTACAAGTAAGACACAAGCATGGCAAAAATGCCGGGTGTGCCCGAAACGTCGTGATTTAATTGATTTTATTGTATACCTACGTGACTTTACCGAAAGAACCAACGAGTATGGATCCCTGCAGTCAGGAAAACTTCAAATCGAGATCGACCAAGAACCCTTGAATGCATTGAGACAAACATAACTGATGAATGTTCAGAGATTAGACCTGTAATCTTAAAAAAAGCCCCAATTAATTTCAAAAGAGAATTCATGCATTCATGTTAATGGCAGTCAGTTGGAACATGTGTTAAAATACATTATATAATCCATAATAGACGTTTTTGGGTTAGATCACGTAAATATAAATGCGTCGTTCAACGTGCCACCAACCGACGCAGCCAAATAGTAAGGTTTGTCACGTAAAAAAGAAACATACTAATTCGTTACTAGTACAGCACACCGGTGTGTTGGAGAGTAAACCCAAAATTGACAATTGGAGTCCGATGTTTTTTCGGCCAGTAATTCCAACTGGCATCATCAGGCGACAGCCAGATTTGTGGAGAAATCCTCCTGTTCCGTTCTTATTATTATATAACCCTGTGCGATTTGTTAAAATAAACATAATAAACCCAGGTGTCCTGACTTTTGGCCACACTATATATGAACGTCACTCACATACACAAATAGACAGACATGACCACACAGACATTGAAAACCACGTAGAAAACTACAAGAACATAAATGCATCACAACCCATGTGAACACACACAATACACACCAACTACACAAGAAATCCAACACAATAATATCTTCAATAATAGAGTTTTTTTTTTGGTTAGATCGTGTAAATATATGAATGTGTCGTTAAAACCCGCCACCACCCGCACAGCCAACTAGTAAGGGTTGTCACGTAAACAGAACGTGGCCAATTCGTCACTAGTGCAGCACACCGGTATAGTGTAGTGTATAGTGTAGTGTATTGTATATAGTAGTGTAGTTTATAGTGTGGTGTATAGTGTAGTGTATAGTGTAGTATACTAGTACAGCACACCAGTGTGTTGGAGAGCCAAGCCACAACATTTACAAACTGAGCACGACGTTTCGCCAGTAATTACAACCAGCTTCATCAGGCGACAGCCAGATTTGTGGAGAAGTCCACCTGTTTCGTTCCTTATATAGAGGCGTAGATGTGACCACACTTCTGCGCTCTTGCACAAAGTTGGGGGGGGGACTGAGCCAACGTACATTATGCATGCGCATTATGCGAGCCATTTGATCTTCCCCTTCCTGTCCATTGTGTGTATTAAAATAGTCGTACCAACGGTAATCCCTATTGAAGTATGGTGCCCTGTATAGGCATGCATTTAAACAACGTGTTATTTGATGATTCTCTTCCACGCAGCACTAAGTCGGTAGCTATCCCAACGGTTAAAATATTTTTTATTTATTTAAATTTCGATAGATTCTCTAATTAGTCTTGGCCAGTAGTAGCTAGTTTTGCACAGAACTTCTTATCAAAATCAATTGAGTGTCCTTGTTGGCACGCGTGTTTTACTACTGCTACAGTTGTATTTGTGAGTATTTAATATTTATCTGATGTTCTTTAGTCTCGTGCTGATCATTCGTCCTGTTATTTGATTTGGTTTTGGCATTCGTTAAGTGTATCTTTGCCGTGGTCTAGCCACATACTTAGTTCAACATGTTAAAGAAGTGCTGCAAATAATTGGTTACAATGATGAACAAATCAACAGGGCATTGAATGCCAAAAGCAAATCAAATAACACGAGCATTGAAACTGCCCAAGAAATAAAAATGATCAAAATACTCTACATTGCGGGAGTAACTGATAAACTAGCCAGATGTTTGAAAAAAACAAATATCCGAGACAGATTTGGCACGGTACATAAAATACAGAAATTTATATATCGTACAAAAGATGTATTACCGAAGCTATCAACAGAAGGTGTGTTCAGGATCAACTGCACGTGTGGTAAATGTTATGTTGGGCAAACAGGATGAATGATCAGCACGAGACTAAAAGAACATCAGAGAAAGATTTTATTCCCCAAATGCAACTGTCAGCAGTAGCAGAACACGCGTGCCAACAAGAACACTCAATTGATTTTGATGTTGAAGTTCTGTGCAAAACTAGCTACTACTGGCCAAGACTAATTAGAGAATCTATCGAAATTGACAGAAATAATAAATATTTTAACCGTTAGGATAGTTACTCAATTGATTTTGAAGTTCTGTGCAAAACTAGCTACTACTGACCAAGACTAATTAGATAATCTATCGAAATTGAAAGAAATAAAACACATTTTAACCGTTCGAATAGTTACCGACTTAGTGTTGCGTGGAAGCGAATCATCAAATAATACATTATTTAAATGCATGCCTATACAGGCACCATACTTCAATAGGGGTTACCGTTCATACGGCTATTTTAATACACACAGTGACCGGAAGGACAAAATAAAAGGGCTCGAATAATGCGCATGCATAATGTACGTTGGCTCATTAATCCCCACCTCCCACCCCCCACTTTGCGCAAGAGCGCAGAAGTGTGGTCACCACATCTACGCCTTTATATAAGTGTAGTGACGTAAATGGGGTCACTATGGCGGTTAGCGCCAGCTACCGTCACAAGAGTGGAACTGTGGGTCTTGGGCCTCTCTCGGGCACCAGAGTGGGTGTCAGAGGTCGCAAACGGGTTTTGATTCCTTACCCGTACTCGTACCCGGCCGCACCAGGGTCGCAAATGGGTATCTGTACCCGGCCGAGTAGGGTACGGGTAGCCGTACCCGATACCCGGCAGGGTACGGGTAGCTGGGTATCGGGTACGGGTACCCGATTGCGACCTCTGGAATGAAGCCATGTTGCAGGCGCGGGTTAGGATGATTCTAGGAATTTGAATTGTGAGAAGAGACAAAACGTTGGGAAATGAGTGACAAACGGTTACTCACCAGTGACTCACGGCCTACCCGTACCCGTACCCGGCCGCACCAGGGTCGCAAACGGGTACCCGTACCCGGCTGGGTACGGCTAGCCGGGTATCGGGTAGGGTACGGGTATCAGGTACCCGGTTGCGATCTCTGGTGGGTATGCCATGGAAGCAGGCCCTAGGGGGTATAGTCCTGGTGACAGTGAGAGAGAGGTCGAGTGAGGCCTCACGTGACAGTCTGGGTGACCCCGAGAGGGCACGTGACTGGACGAGGTGGCAAGGAGGGCCCAAAAGGGGAGAGAGGGACACGTGACGTAGGGGCCAGAGCCTTCGGTGAAGGCCGATAAAGGCCAAGTCCCGAGCCCCGATCGGGGCTGTTCTCTGGAATCAATCCTCGGTGCTACGTCTCTCCGATCTTCGGTCTTCGCTCGGCATCGTGGGTCAGTCACAATGTTACTGACTGACCCGGTTATTTAGTTGCCCCGTGGTGGCTTAGTTAATACTCAAAGTGGCTATCACCTATGTTGTTATTTAGTACGTTTATGTCGTTACCCGGTTGGGGTGTTGGAATCAACGTGTTGCCTCCAAGTCAAGTGTGTGCCTCCGTGAAGAACACTACATAAGGAAGAAAACAGGTGGACTTCTTATTCTTAGGTTTTTTCGGTAAAGGCACGTTGGTAAAACATTAAATTAATGAAAGTAAAATAAAATATTTTATTTTACTTTCATTAATTTACCGAAAAAACCTAAGAATATGAATCCTTGCAGTCACGAAAGCTTCAAATCCCGGCGGACTTCTCCACAAATCTGGCTGTCGCCTGATGAAGCTGGTTGTAATTACTGGCGAAACGTTGTACTCAGAAAGAAGGAAGCTCGTAAACATGGCAGCACAGCACCGCAAATCGAGAGGCTGCACACAAGCGGTGAGTTTGGGTGGAGAGCGGATTGGGAAGCGGGGCAGGAGTTGCTTGGTCAGAAATTGTGGAGCAAAGGTATCGTTGTGTATGATCATGTGGGTGGGTGGGTTTGGGGGGGTGAGAGTCTGAGACTAAAATCAAAACAGGCAGTGCGTTACACAGGCGGTCGTCAGGTCACACACAGACACACACAAATTTCGTCTCCGCACTCCATCCAATGGGCCACAGGGTTTGGCCTGAACTCAACTCACTCCATTGCGGCTGTAAGCCATCGGCAGGCGTAATGATATTAACCGAGGCGGGCGGGAGGGGGGGGATGCTGGTTAATCCGGACCATTACATCTTTACCCAATGATCAGTGATGTAATCAGATTATCATTGCTCAGCGTCTACCGGTTGCATGATCGCTTTATAGAAATAATTTCATTTTTTTACAGTTTTTAAATAGATTCTCACGTACGTATAAGCAATTTCAGCGGGGAAGAAATGCTCAACAGCGTGACCTGCTCGGTTCAAATATGAGCACAGTAGCAATATGAGCACAGCCAACGCTTACAGAACACGACACAAGGCCGACATTCATTATATATAGCGCTCGTATTTGTTTTACTTAACAGCATATCCACCTCATAGACACATCATTGAAGTATTCACAAAATTAGCCAGGCATTGCCTCATTGTCCAGAAAGTGGCAGCAATAATATTCTTTAATTTGATTTAAAGCTTTCGTGACTGCAGGGATTCATGTTCTTGGTTCTTTCGGTAAAGTCACGTAAAAGGGAAATAATAAAATAATAAAACATTATTTTAAAAATATTAATTCTCACAAACAGTGAGAATTTTTATAATGTTTAATAAAAAATTCTCACTATTTTTGAGAATTTTTTTATTATGTTTTCCTCACTCAGCACAACTCCAACCCCATTCCTCCTTGATATTGTTCCATGGAATAGCAATTTAAAAGCACAGCCAATCAATTTCGCTCTGCTGCCTTTCCATTTTGTTTTCTGGATGCATGCGATGTCAACTTTCTCCTTCTCAAGCAGTCCACTAATTCCTGACTTTTCTTGTAATTGTTCCAATATTCTACGTGGCCAATCTCATCGTCCTCCCAACAACCTTCTGCTCTTTCCATTCGATCTCGATTTTAAGCTTTCGGTAAAGTCACGTAGGTATAAAATAAAATAAATCACGACGTTTCGGGCGCAACACAAACGTCCGTCATCAGGTGGGAAAGCATGGTCTGCTCCTGAGGCAGACTGTTTTAAAAGGTTTGAAATGGTTGTTTCTTCAAGGGCGCTCTCCTAGCTTACTTTTACATGCTAATTTCTCACATTAACATAGCAACTTCTATTCCCTCTAATTTCTCACATGAACATCATGCTAATCTTCTTGGTTCTTTCGGTAAAGTCACGTAGAAGGGAAGTAATAAAATAATAAAAATAAAACATAATAAAACAATTCTCACGACGTTTCGGCCACAACGCAAGCAGCCGTCCTCAGGTGAAAACCAGGTCCGTCGAGGCGACAGAGTCTGAATGAAACAGCACACGGGCTTAGAGCATATATATAAGCTGGGCGCATTGACAAAGGAATTTGCATATCAACAGGAATTTAGCATATTTATGGGAAATGCAGGAATGTAATTAGTACTGCATATGCATGTGCATTATGCAGGATTAACAGCATCAAAGGGAGCTGCAGTTACTGCTGCTGCAGAAGTTGCTGCTGCTGCTGCAGTTTCTGCTGCTGCTGCAGTTGCTGCTGCTGCTGCAGTTGCTGCTGCTGCTGCACTTGCTGCTGCTGCTGCACTTGCTGCTGCTGCTGCACTTGCTGCTGCTGCTGCAGTTGCTGCCTTATCCATTTTAATATAACACTATGTATTATTCTACCCACCCTAATGTGTATCATACTGCTATATGTTTACTGTACAATTACGGCACCATACATTACTCTGCACACTGCACCATGCCAGTGAGTGGAACGCGGTCTGAAAGTCACCGTTAACGTGAACACAATCAGTTAAGATCCGAAATGGTTTATTACGTCCTTCCAATGATTGCTAAGCCAGAATCCATCTTCTCGGTTGAAATTGTCTCTGTGTTTGTATATGTGGATCGCCTCATGAACGAATCTCTCATGATAGCCAGATGGCTTGCAGAGAACCTCTGTCTTGGAGAAGTCAATGTCATGTGAGCCACTGAATTGTAACAGTGATCTGCCACGGCTGAGGTGTTTGTCCTACCGTGTTTCAGGTCTGCCTTATGTTCACGGATGCGGTCCGAGACATGTCGTTTGGTTTCCCCAATGTAACTGCTACCACAGAGGCAACTTAGTTTGTAGACGCCAGGGTACTGTATGTCTGGAACCACATCTTTTACAGACGGGACCAGATCACGGATTTTATGTACTGTGTTGAATCGGACCTGGATCTTGTGTTTAATCAGGATTTTGGAGATCTTTTTGTGACCCCAGCAATGTAGGGTAAGGTGATGGTCTTGAAAGGCTCCTCAACAGGATCCTTCTTGATGGTTGGAGTGATGGCTTTGCGGATTGTGTAGTCGGAGTAACCATTAGCCTTAAGAGCTTGGCGTACGTGTTTGAGTTCACTGGAAATGTGTTCATGG